>CM035159.1:15697088-17040371 GCA_020205615.1 Panax quinquefolius
GGTTTCACCCATTGTCATCTACAATTGAAGTTGTTGGCGCTTGATGCTACCACTGGATTCCCTATTCGGGGAACATTTGACCATTGGTTTTGAGGATGGGTACCGATCGGTGTCGAGTACGTGATATCCACCCCTAAGTTCCTCTCTTCACGATGGAGGATGAGAGCTCATTTAGGAGAAGCGTCTTATTAGGACCGCCACAAGGGAGATTCGTGTACCGATTTTGCCTCCTAGACGTTATTGGCACAGTCGTAGTCGCCCATCGCTGATATCCCATTGATGGGCGCTGACGGCTTTTACATTATCGGAGGGTCCATATACCCGGGATATGTTCCATCGTTGGTGGTCCACTCGCACCATCGAGCCCGGCGCACCACTCAATTCATGGGGATATGGTTCTTGGATCTGTGATGATGATAAATTGGATGGCCCGTGTTCGAGATCCGACTCATTTGACACAGATTATTGGGTTTGACCGCCAATTGGATAGAGACATATTTCTTTATCCAAAGACTTGGGTAGAGATCCTTCGAGAGAAAATACTTTTAATCCTTCCGGATCAATTTGGCCCTTCAGTGACCCATATGGCTTTCCTGCAAATCCTCCATTAGACAGCCCCGACATCCCACTTCAAGGAGATCCAAAGATTCGTGAGGAGTTACATCAGGTGGACAGGATTGATGATGTAGATATTGACATCATTGTCTTCTTTTGATGTGTATTCTCGCTATATCTTTTGATAGGCCTCTATTAGATACTGGGTGACTGTGCCCCATTCTCGTTATATCTTTTAATAGGCCTCTGTTAGTTGTTAGGCGTTTGTGCCCCATTTCCCTATATTTTTTAGTCGTCATAAAGATGATGATGTATTTAGGAATGTATGTACTATTATTCCCCGCATCATATTGCCATCTATTATTTATCATGCATGTATCATGTTATGCATATGTATGTATGTCCAGAGATATTCAGCATTGACCCCTGGATAGTCTTATGATACAGCCCACACAAATGTCTTCATCGACAATCAACCGCATTAATCACACCCCCACCAAAGATTGGTAGCATCCTCGTGCGAGGTCATGGTATGATAGCTTTTCACCTCCGCATCGGGTGACCGTAGATCATTTATTACAAAGACATTCTACCCCTCCTGATGTTCCTGGTTCCTGTGGACTTTGTAGATTGTATGCTAGAGCATTGGGTACTGGAGAGGCAGTTATTCTAGTTTGGGACCTAGGAGTTGACTCCCACCTTAGAAGAGTATGCACGGTTGACGGCACTGTCATCGGGACAGACCTTGCACGCTGATGGATATTGGTGATATGAGCCGACAGTTTATGACCCTCACTTGGCTGAGGCGTAGATTAGTACATGATGAGATTACATTTGGCCATGTGGTGTCCCAACGTTTTATGATAGATAGATTTGGCTCAGTGGATAGTTATGCTCGACACTCCGGTGATTTCACCGCATCAGAGGATCAGTGGCATATGGCCAGGGTAGACGTACTCATGATGTACATAGTAGCTTATGTGTACATGCCATTGTATATGGATGAGCTGGACATCAGTGTTTTCATGGCAGTGAGAGCTCTTAGGGAGGGTCATACCATTGTGTCGATGATTGTGATAGAGACATTGAAATCCACCACGTATTGTTATACCTATCCTGCAGGGGGGTATTCATAGGCGCCTTCGGTATCATTGTATGTGTGGTTCATATCACATTTGAGATCGATTGGCACCTTCCGACAATATGGGTACTGCTTTTCCCATGAGATAGCCATGTCTTACTCTTTTTAGCCAACGGAGTGTACAGACGTTGTATCTTGGTTAATGTTTTTAGCAAGGATCGGAGATCCGTTTGACATTTTGCAGTGTACAGGGCTTAGTTCACTCTACAACTTCATTACTCATGGACTTGGCATGGATTATCTTCTTCTAGCTGGTTTAAGGGGTATGACCACTTACCACCCACTGGTTGTGATGTCACAGTTTGACCAATTTTAGGATGTCCATCTTTTGAGGGGGCATTGGGTCAGCGTTTCGCTTCTCGCTATTTGTCAGCAGAGGATATATCCAAGGTGTATGCTTGTTGGGATCAGCATGAGCTAGCTGAGTTTTCCATTAGTTATTCGGCATGTTCGACAGAGTATTCTACATGGATGGAGACAATGACTGCATCGATTGCGGTTGTATCCACAGTGTCGGGGATTGATTCTGATGGTGGAGAGCCCATAGAGGATGTTGATTCTCCTGCCGAGGAGGAGATATTTGCTGAGTTGCCAACAGCTGTGATGGATTCTTCTAGTATGACTGCTATTGTGACCCCATATTCAGTAGAGTATTTAGAGCAGAGCCTGCATCTGATGACATTTAACAGAGATCAGGCTAGGGCCTTGATGTTGATAGCTCTTGTTGGGAGAGATGTCGCTCTATTAGAGAGAGAGGATGCCTTAGCTCATAGAGACACCACTATTGCTGATAGGGATGAGACTAGATCATCCAGAGATACATTGATTGTTGAGCGGGATGGCGCTATATTTACCCGGGACGTAGCCGTTACAGATAGTACTACAGTGAAATCCTTTACCATTGGCATTATTGCCGAGATGAGCGCATATATTGATGAGCACCATGTCACCATACAATTGGCTATGGATCTGTTGGCTAGTGTAGATACCCTTGGGCAAGAGCTCACAGCGTTACCTCCTTCTTTGGAGAGAGATTCCATGTTGGACTTGATAGCTCGTATATCCACTGATTTGTAGATGGGCTTGTATTTTCCTACACAGACTAGCTTAGCCATTTTGTCATGTACAGTACATATTGTATATATCAAACAATATTATATATGGCAGGGAAATATATTTTGATTCAATATAGTTTTGATTTCTTGATATTTGCCTTTTTCTTTAGGACTTGTCATCTTGATGTATTCTGAACTCATCCTTGATGGGTGGACATTGAGATGTCTCAGGATCTTTCAGAATGGATCGTTGATCTGTGTGTATCCCTACCCTCTGGTGTTTTGGGACTAGTTTCTGTATGTAGTAATGGAGAGGATTGTAGCTTTCCTCTCTGAGGTTGACCGCACCACAGATGGTCGTTAGTACTCCTTTGTATGGGGGAGCCCAGGTAGTTTCATCTCTTTTGGATTGGTGTTTCTCTTTGAGGATTCAACCGCAGCTTAGATGGTCGCCAATTCTCCCATTTGTGTGGGGAGATCAGATAGTTTCATCCCTTTGGTCTGAAATCGATGAAATGTGGTGGATTGAAGTTTGATCCCAGTACCATGTGATAAGTTTTTGTGTTTTGGTAGGGGTAAGACCGAACCATAAATGGCTGCCTACGTACTCCTATTGAAGAGGAGATCAGGTCTGCGTAGTTCTCACCTATTGTAATAGGTTTAACGTTGTATGTGAAAGGGTGTAGAAGTGTGTGTTTTTGTTTTTGTTTTTTTTATTGCGACCGGGCCATTAAAAAATGGTTGCCTACGTACTCCCGTATATTGGGGAGATCAGGTCGACGTAGTTCGCCCCATGTGCAGGACAGATTGCAACCAAAAAGTTTGATCCCATGTTCAGGACAAACTGCAGATGAAAATTTTGATCCCATGTACAGGACGAAATGCAGGTCTGAAATGTTCTATCCCTGGTGGGACAAAACTGCAGGTGTGAAAAGTTTTATCCCTGGTGGGACAAAACTGCGGGTGTGAAAGGTTTAATCCTTGGTGGGATAACTGAAAGGTTTGAAACGAAGTGGAGTGAAAGATCTAATGATCTGAAAACTAGGCTACTGGTTTGAAGAGTGTGTTTATCTCTGATGGGGCAGATGGGTAGGAAGAAAGGATGTATGTAGTGAAGAGTTAGAAAACTGAAGTGATTGGGGATCTGGTGATCCAAAACCAGGATGTTTGTTTGCTGGTAACCTCAGACATAGTACCATTTCATGGTGTCCGAGTTGATGAGTTGTGGAAATTCATCGCCGTCCATTTCCTATAATCTGAGAGCACCTCCTGTCAATACCTCCTTGACAATAAACGGGTCTTCCCAGTTTGGGGCGAATTTTCGATCTTGGTTATCAATGATCTTCTTCAAAAACTGCCATAGCCGGACTTTTCTATTGTAGGATCTGGCGATCCTTTGTTGGTATAACTGACCATGGAAGATAGCACTGACTCGCCTTTCATCTATTAGAGACAATTGGTGATACCTATCTTGTAACCATTGGTCTTCATCCAGCTGAGCGTCTATCAACACTCTAAGGGATTCCATTTCCACCTCTACGGGGAGCACTGCTTCCATCCCATAGGCTAATGAGTAGGGGTTGCCCATATCAAAGGCAAGGAAGTATTAGAGAAAGAGGATGTCGGAATAGAGAAGATTATAACGTGAGTAGCATTAAAAAGAAAATCACAGCTTTCCAAGTGAGGAGCGATCCAGAGGTGTACCTAGAATGAAAAAAAGAAGATAGAATGGGTATTTGATTGTCACAAATACTCAAATCTAAAGAAAGTCAACTTAGTTGTTACTAAATTTTTATATTATGCAGCTTACTTGGTGGGACTGGTTAACTACTAGTAGAAGGCGATGTGGTGAACGTCCAATCGAGACACATGGACATAGATGAAGATAGTTCGAAAAGAGATTTGTCTTAGAGCCACTACCACCGTGACTTGTTTAGAAGTTTATAGAATTTGAAACAAGGAAGCGGGATCGTGAGGATTACTTCAAGAAGATGGAGATGCTAATGGCTAAAGTTAATATGGATGAGGATAATGAGGCAACAATGACTCGATTTTCAGAAGGGCTAAATTGGGATATAGCTATTTAGTGGAATGAAAACATTATGTGGACTTGGGGGATATGGTACACATGGCAATCAAGATTGAGAAGCAGCTTAAGAGGAGAGGTGGCTAAATTTCAAATCCTACCAAAGGCTCATTATGGAAATCTAATGCGGTAAAATGAAAGGAGAAGCCAGCTATGAATAAGTCGAAAGTGGAGTTTAAACCATTTGTGACTAATCATAGAAAACAAGGTAAAACAGAACCTTCTTATTTTAGCCACAATCGAGATATTGCATACTTTAAATGTCAAGGAATGGGGAATATTTCTAGTCAATGTCCAAATCAGTGAACTATGTTGTTGCTTGACAATAGAGAGGTGAAAACCGAGGGGAGGTTGATGATAGGGAGATTGCTATGCATGGCAAGGTGTTGGTTACGAGAAGAGTGCTTAGTGCGCATGTATTATAGGAAAGTTTGGAGCAATGGGAGAATTTGTTCCACACTAGGTGTCTTGTCTGCAGGAAAGATTTGTTATGTGGTAATTGACGGTGGGAGTTGCACTAATGTAGCAAGTACAACTATGGTAGAGAAATTAGGATTGTCGACAACCAAACATCCTCAACCGTATAGATTGCTATGACTTAATGATAGTAGAGATGTGAGAGTGACAAAGCAAGTGTTGGTGTCGTTTACCATTGGGAAATATGTGGATAAGGTCTTGTGTGATGTGTTTTTAATTCAAACAGTCAATTACTACTTGGGAGGCCGTGGCAATTTGATAGGCGTGTGAAGCACGATAGGTTTATTAATGAATACTCTTATTTTATTATTATTTTACGTGTTGTTATGTGTTCGTATTATAGGAGTGGAAGTGGGTGGAAAGTAAGAGGAACAGGGCAAAAGCATCAAAATGCAGCTAGCACACTCGCCGGGGCGGCAATCACTAAGCCAAATTACTCACCGGGGTGGGGGTCTCAAGTGTCAGACAAGAATTTTAAACACCCGTCGGGGCGGGCGTTCCTCAGTACAAATTACCCGCCGAGGCGGGCAATGCGGTTGTCACTTTAAAGTGTCCTGGTTTGGTTCTGACTCTAGAGATATTTCGCTGGTGGATTTAGGACACGATTAGGAGAGTATTAAATGAGGATGAAGGGGCAGAGAGGACAAAGATCATCACCATTAACAGAACCCTAACTCTTAGATCACGATTTGGAGGATTGAAGCAACGATTTGGAACACGAAGAATACTGAAGGGATTGGAGAAGAGCAACAGGTTTATTTACAGTTTAAATTCTTTATATTCATCTTTGTATTCATAATGCTAGTATATTTGTGGATTTTAGTTTCTTATTCCTTCATCATGGACTAACTTACTATTTAAGTATACAATGGATCTTTTTGTGTAACGAAGGTTGACATGCTTTTATTTTAATTTATTGAGACTATTTCCAGATTTGTCTATTATGGTTTATGCTTAATTAATGAATTACTTGATCACCAATTCCTTATGAACCCATATGAACTCGAGAGATGGAATATGAGTTTAGACTTAATCATAGTGGCGTGTGATTATGATTTCTGCATATTGTTTGGATTCATAATTTATGTCTAGGATAGAGATATACCTATACATCACATGTAATCTCATAAGAACTTGTGATTAAACCTTCTTTAATTATAATTCACATAGAGATATAGTGGATTAGTTAATTAGGGTGTTCTACTTAATTCTATCAATTGTGGATTTAAGTTGATATGGGTATAATGCATCGAGAGATGGTTATATCTACTGTTGTGTTCTTGATTAACGAACTGGAATAGTTAATGTGAATTAAAAGGAAGTGTGTCAGTCTAAGTGAAGTATCAAGTGAAATTGTAGGCTTAATTCTCCAATATCTTATTAAAGCTTGTGGTAGTTAGTTAATTTTTCCTTAAGTAGTAGTTTTCATAAATTCACATACTTAATCATTAGTTTACTAAAATTGGGATAATATAGAATTGGTAGTAGTTAGAATAAATTTCAGTTATTGTCTCCGTGGGAACGATACTCTACTCATCACTTTATTACTTGTTGACCACGTATACTTGTGTGTTGTAAGGTAATTAGATTTTACACCATCATCCACCGTCAGCGTCTTTCCTCAAATTAGTCATGAACATCGGACATGTAGTCGCATCCGAGTAGCCGTAGTAGTCCATCAGCCGATCATAAGTCTGGTTGTACTCATAAGGGTCCCTTAAACCGTCATAACTCTCCATGTGAGGGGGTTTCTTACTTGAATTGGCCTTCTCTTGAACAATTTTTGGGGAGAACGGTGATGAAGATTTAACCGGGGTTGCAACATTTTGATTCCCCTCGGTTAACTGTTTCTCTTATCTAATTCAGTCACCTTCCCTGGTAGCTCTTCGGTCTCACTTCTTTGGGGGGAAGGATCTCTTTTACCCCGTATTCTTCTATCGAGAAATGGATCCAGTCTCTTGTAATTTGACCGACCTCTACTTTCAGAACTTGCTGCCCTAGAGTGGCTTCGATGCCTACTCCTAATGTGTCGAGAGCCGTCCGAACGATGTGTCTTGGACTAGTTCCCGGATGACTGTTCTCCTGATCTGCTCCTGCGCCTGCTCTTGTCCCAAGAACGACTCTGAAGCCTGCTATCAGTTTGCCTAGAATCGTCTGTTTGATGTGTCATGCACTGAACTTTTAGCGACCGCCCCCGCCTTCGGCTATGGCTAGAGGCACCTTCCTCGTTTCACCCTATCAATAACACCATTTGTTGGTCAATCTTCTTTCGTTGCAAGAGCAAGGCTTTCAAGGCATCATCCGTCTCTTAGGCCTTTTTAGATAAGATCAGCCTCCTTTCGTCATGGCCGTCGTCATGGGGACGTGTTCAGGATGGTACATACTCGATACGACCCCCATGACCATCATTCCCATTTGGCGATTGAGAACAATCTCCGTCGAGCGTATCTTCCATGTCCCTTGATGGAGCCAATGAGTTACTTTGAGGCCCGAGTCTGTCCTGGATGCTTCTGGAGGGACCCAACATATCCATAATTGATCCTCTTGGCTGAGCAAACTCGTCCGCCGTTGACTTCCCAACTCCAGAAATTGTCTTACTATTCACTATGATTCCCGTCGGATAACTCCTATTGTGATTGAAAAATAACAACACTAGAAAGCCCTCTTTCTAGCCCTAGTTTTAACGCCAAAATCCGTCCACGCGTTCCAATCACCAAAGTGCGTTAAATCTTGCACAGAAATGGGTAAACACCAAAAACTTGACGACTTGGGCCGCCGGGGGATAGCTTCGGTGTGAGAATAAGTACCGCTTGAATAAAGTTAACAATGGAGGTTTAAAACTCTAGTGCTATAAATAATAATTATGTGTGTACTTTAAAATCAGGATGTAGCCTTGTATTTATGTTGATCACACCATCTCTACAAAATCCTTCCTCGTATAGAATTGAAATTCCTAATTAGGTAAGATACATTAATAGAAACAAAAAAAATCTCCGTAAAGGAAGAAAGTCGAATCATATCCTAACACTTTCCTCAAGAGTTATAAATTAAATGTGATTAAGAATATTTGATTCTTTAAAATACTCAACTACCAAAAAGCTCCTACGTGGTTAAAAATAACCCCACGTAGAATTTGGCCCACCATATAATTTGAGCCCAAATAATCATGTCTCAACAATTCCAATAAGATTAGTATTAGCAATGATATACGTTATTGCATGACCCTCTCTCTAGCGAAATTAAACTTTTAAATGAGTTAATTACTTAACACAGGTATAAAAGTTTTAGGTGTGTAGGTTCAATTTTTTATGGCCAGCGCATAATTATTTTTATATTAATTTAATAGTACAATATACTATCATAGTAAAAAAATATTTCTCATATAATGTTCTATATAAAAAATACTCATATATATATATATATATATATATATATATATATATATATATATATATATATATTGTGAATCCTGTCTCGATATGTGGGATCCAAAATATGTATATGTGTATGTGAAAGATTAAGGAATATACATCGGCCCTCTCTTTAATATTACCAATCGGGAAGAAATTAATTACGTGTTCCGAAGTCCTATTTTCCTTTTTTATATATTATTTTTTTATCAACAAGTTCTTGTTGATTCTCATAATTCAAAAGAGAACCAATTAATGTTATTATTTCCTGTGGTTAGTTTCTATATTCACATATCAAATCATAACAAAGTCAAATCATCTTCTCAAAGAATCTAAAAAGTACTGATGTGCAGTATTAGTAAGTTTATTTCATAATATATATATACTAGGTTTCTTTTATCTTTTATCTTTTATCTTTTATCTTTTCATTTTGTCATCTCATCATTTGTAAAAATACAAATATATTTTCCCTGGACCGAATCCTGATGCCAAGTAACAAACAATAGTTTATATAAATGAGTTGCATTTGTTTAATCAGCGAACAGTTGTATTTTAGATGAACTTTGTAATATAAGTATTTTCTTTATTTAAAATTATAAAATCAATATAAATTTTAAAATAAATTTTAAATATTTTTAAACTCAAAATTAACATAAATTTATTTAGTTTTTGTCAATATAATTATGACTATTATAAAGAGTCATGCTATGTATTGTAAAATAATTCAATTGAATTATAATTGCAATAAATATACATTTATTAGATAGACAATAATTACGATTCTATCTTATCGTATAAATTTTCATGATGATGGCAATTCAACTTCATTATATATTTGTTTATTATATATATTATTTCTCTCATCATATAGTACTAAAAAGTACTAGTAATAAGATTTTTTATTTTAATATTTAAATACATCATATCAATTTTAAATTTAAAAATATTTTAAATTAATTTTAAAGAGTCAATAGTGATATTATATTTGGTAACCGTATGTATTATATAAATCCAACTCTATGCTACACATGATATGCACCTCATTCTATAGGAATTATCAATCCAACCGACTGGAATCCAAATCACCCTGGACCAATTTATTGCCTTTCTAGCTAGCTAGTTCTTCAATGAGAATAAAACTTAAGGTGGAAAAACAAACTCTCAAAACATATTTCAAAGAGTAGTTTTACACGGACTGGATGTTTAGACAGGAAAATTGGATATTTTCATTTTTTTTATTTGTGATTCTCAAAAAATATATAGTATTTATTTTAATACAAATTTTTTCAAAATATGGTGTTTAGGTGTTTTAGTCTGTACAACCATGTTCTTGTATATGTATCTAAATTACACCTAAAACACTATATTTTATAAAAATTCATGTTGGAATAAATACTATACATTTTTTGAGAGTCACAAATAAAAAAAAATAAAAAATGTCCAATTTTCCTGTCTAAATATCCGATTTTCTATTTCAAATCCAGTGCTGCTAGAAAATTTGTAGAATTTTATTGAAAAGAAGAACATAAGGAGGGGGGAAAAGGTAGATTCCACTGATAATGCAAGAGAAAAAGTGTACATTTATTGTAGTATATAAGTAGGCACGGTGTATATTAAAAATATCAAGCATAGATAGATAGACAGGCTAACTAGCTAGTTGTTACTAGTTCGTTCATATATACATCTAGTAGTACTAATAATTACTACTACTAATAAAAAAAAGATTAATAACATATATATATATATACATATTTATATATATATATATAAGAATATATGTGAGTTGGTTCATTTAATTATTGTGAGTCCCATATAGTTATATTAATTATGCCTAGAGATCCACTTGTTGTTGGGCGAGTGATTGGGGATATTCTGGATCCATTTACAAGGTTGATTTCCTGCGGGGTGACATTCAACAACAGGGAAGTGAATAATGGATGTGAGTTCAAGCCTTCTCAAATTGCTAACCAACCAAGGGTTGATATTGGAGGAGATGACCTCAGGACTTTCTACACTCTTGTAAGCCTCTACGTACTTATATATATATATATATATATATATATATATATATATATATATATATATATATATATTCTTCATATTCGTTCATTATTTATCTCCCTTTTCATTCATTATTTATATCTCCCTTTTCGATCTTCTTTCTTTCTTTTTTCGCCTTCAAGAAAAATCCCAAGTACAGGGATTTTGATCCGGTGAAATTGTTCTCTAACTTACTATCGGTCAATATTATACAAAATGAGTTGTATTTATAAAGAGAGAAAGTTATAACTGTTATATAACAGACGTAAGCATAATGCAATTAAAAAGAAAAACCTTTAAGAGCATAGTGATGAATGGAGAAATTCTTCTTATTTGTTCTTCTTGTGACTACACAAAATCTTCAATCCACATTTTCTTTGTAGGGTTCTTAACGATATCTAAGATTTTCATTTCTGTAATTCTTACATAGGTTATGGTGGACCCTGATGCTCCTAGCCCAAGTGATCCAAGCCTGAGGGAATACTTGCATCGGTTAGTATTCTCCTCTCCCTATATCTCTACTTTTCCTCCTCTCAATTACACACACACACACACACACACACACACACACATATATATATATATATATATATATATATATAATGGAAAAAGTGAAAGAAAAAAGAGATCAGATTTGTATGTGGGGAGATAATAGTAGTACAATTTTTTCTAAGCAAAGAGCGTGGGTATTGAGCCAAAAGGATGAAGTTGGTGTTGTGACAAGGTTGAACTTCTTAATAATATATCACCAACATTATTATGTATAGAGAGCACTTACATATATAGTAGTTCAATTTTGTCTAAAAGATGCCTATATAGCTTGGAGTGCAAAGAGAGCATGGCCAAAAGCCAAGTTTGATTATGTTATCTCAATTTATATATGTCATCCGGTCTCAATAATGAGTAAAGTATAATTTACCCATATATTATGAAAAATAAAAATAGAAGAAATAAAATGAAAAAGTTCTAAATTTATTCCTAGTGGTCCCATAAGATTATATATAGTAGTGATGAGTATTTTAAAAAAAAAATTATAGTAATAGACCCAAATACTTACTTTTCACTATATGTATTTTATCTAATTCTTCTGAGGAAAAATTAAAATTGTCCAATTTGTCATCCTTTAGAATTTTAAATATTGAAAAAAATATCTCTTATTTTCTTATTTTGTTTCTAGTTGACTTACTGATTGATTCCTACGTACTATATATATATATATATATATATATATATATATATATATATATATAATATATATTTAGAATATCGAGTTCCATTAGGATTTACAACAAGGTTCCTTGGGTACCATCTCCATCAAATAGACCATATTGTGTCTATTTTTCTCTCTTATAAAGTTAGACTAAATTATATTATATACCTTCATTTTTTTTTCTTGTGAGCACTCCTTCATAGCTTGTGGAAGAGCCAAATTTGTATTCTGACCTCTTTCGTTCTTTTACTTCTCATCATTTTTACTGTCCGATAAATAAATTGATTGTTACTTACTTCTTGGCGTTAAATAAGAAGTCAAAGAGTACAAACTCCACGATATATTCATTTACTCCTTATATATTTATTCGTTCCGTTTTTTTAATATAAGTCATTTTAGAGAAATATTTTTGTTCTTAAATATAAGTTGTTTGAGAATTTCAAATAAGTATTAATTGCTTAGTTTCCAATATTACCCAAAGTAATAAATATAACTTTGGTTCTCTCACTATTTTTGCCCTATAAATAGCACTTTCTTTTTTCAATACAAGGGTAATATAGACAATTAATAATATATTTAATGTTTTATAATTATTTCCTTAATACTCGTACACAACTCTAAAACGACCTATATTAAAGAAAGAATGGAGTATTTCATGTGATACCAATAACAATGCTAGCTCCACTATTCGAAATTAAATAAAATTTACAACCTCTTATATTTTTGCATATTCTATTTGAATTTTATTTAAAAAGTCTATATCCCGCTATATATATATATATATATATATATATATATATATATATATTATATATTTTTACTACTAATTAAATTTGTGTTCTTTTTGAATTAGGATGGTGACTGACATTCCAGCAACCACTGGAGCAAATTTTGGTGAGTCCGTATGTACATGAGAAATTTTGCCTTACTTTTCTTCCCTTTTATTTGTTTTCCTTCTTAGTTTAATGTAGTAATTAATTTATTGAACTCTTTTGATCATAGCATCAAAAAGTAATATTACGGATCAAGGGATTCAGTCTAGTGGGGGCAAGAATATATAGTTTTTGGAATTCAATCATTTGATATCAATATGCATATGGCATGCATAATAAAGAAGCATACGATGATTAATTTCATATATATATATATATATATATATATATATATATATATATATATATAGATAGATAGATCATGAATGAATGTATTCTTTCAACCTAATACATTTTACATGAGGTTTAGTAATTTGGTTCTTAGGATTTGCAGCATTAGCGTTTGATGTGTTGTGTTTGAGCCACAAAAGTTGCATTGTGAATTAAATAAACTACATTTTAAATAAATTAGTTTAAACAAACAAGATTTACAAGTGTGTTTGTGTAACCAAACATGCATCAGTTTAAAAGAAAAAAATTCAATTGAAGTAACTATAACTAATCCATGTAAACGTGAATATGTAGGCCAAGAGGTTTTGTGTTATGAGAGTCCAAGGCCATCAATGGGAATCCACCGATTCGTTTTCATATTATTCCGGCAATTGGGGCGTCAGACGGTTTACGCTCCGGAGTGGCGCCAGAACTTCAACACTCGAGAATTTGCTGAGCTCTACAATCTTGGTTTGCCAGTAGCTGTTGTGTATTTTAATTGCCAAAGGGAGACTGGCTCAGGAGGAAGAAGGAGATGATAAAATAAATACATATTAGAAATTATTATTAATTAGAATATTTATTTGTTTCATTCTCTTTATATATATGTATTGAAGAGACAGAAACAAGTAGGTATAATCTATGTGTATTGTTTTTTTGTTTTGTTTTTTTTTGAGAACGGCAGATGGCTATGTTAATTTAATTTGGTTGAATGAAATAATCCTTTTTATGTATGAGTGTAGTTTTACGTTAAATGTTTTCCCTACAGAAGAATTATATCTGCCCTCCGGCCATTATTAAAGGGAGTATAAATATTCTAGAAAGAGTGTTGAATAGATAGATTATTATACTTTTTGGAAAATTATTGGTCTTTTAAAAATTAATCCATGACTCATTTGTTTGATGATATGTGAATATAGAACAAGTCAAGGAAAGAGTTAAGAAAGGAGGTAATCAATCACACTCAAAGTGCTAACGCAATTGTTTATAAACGTAGATCTCTTAATGAGCATATAATACAAGTGATGATATAGAGATTAAAGCTCTAGCTTGTATTTAAATAAACTCAAGATCAAGTTCACAAGCACAAGTATCAATATGATAAGTAGATTACTTGTGGTGTGTAGTTTTGATGTATAAATATAACCTTATAAGCTTATATCAAAAATTAGTGTAAGAAATGTTTGGATAAAATGATGAATATAATATTTAGGGTTGAAGATATAGAGATTAATATCAAACACTTGAATGACAATTAAATAGTCAAGTATAAAATATATAAAAGTTTAATACTTGAACAATTTAATGATAAAATATTATACTTTTAAGCACATATATTTTTCTTGATTAAAAGATATAAGCATTTTATAGTCAATCAAGAATGCTTAATATTTAAAAATATTAGAAGTATGTAAATATATCAATTTGATGCTTTAAATACAATTTCAAGTATAATATGATTTAAACTAATATGCTCAAATACTTGAACTTTAAGCATAACTAATCAAGTGTAATATATGTTTGGTTTTATTTATATTTCTTTTCTAAGAGTAGTCAGTTTACATATACTTCTCTCAATGTATATATTATATATATTTGTCTGATGGAACACACATCCGATATCTTAAATTAAGACGGGTTGGGAGATAATTTAATCTTTATTCACTAAAACATGATGCTTAACAAGATATAAAATATACAATAAAAATTATTATTTCCACAACAAAAGTTGTCGTTATAGATTTTTTTAGTGATTTATTTTCACCGTCATATATCATCTATCATCTCGACATTTTTTATTATGTAAATAATAAAAAGTATTATAAATTTAACAATTACCAAAATAAAAACATAGGCTTCAAGTGACGGAATTTTGCACACTTGAATTCCTTCTTTGATTTTCAAGTGAAATAGAATGTAAAATTCTAATGATCACATTTGATCAGATTAATAAAAATTCGATTGAGCATGTATGTATTGATAAGGATAATGAAAAAATCAAGGAACATAAATGAGGAATTCAAGGATTTTCCTTTTATTTTGTGATTAATTTGTAATCATCTTATTTCCAGTATTCTGTTATTATGTTTAGGTAGTTACTATGTTTTAAATTGTTTTCCTTATCACTTAAGAGAGTTTTCATTTTTCGTGTATTATATATACTGGTAACAAATCAATGAAAAGCACACATCCATAATTCTCTAATTCTCTCTGTGTTAACTTCTTCGTGGTATCAAAATCTATCTAAGGTTATCTTTCCTGACTTTTTTTTTTTGCAATGGCAAACAAAAATAATCAAATTACCATTCCCAATACTCGAGAACCCACAAAACCCCTCATCATGATCACCGTTCATAACTCCATTAAACTCACCTCCACTAATTACCTCTCCTGGAAACTTCAGATGGAAGCCATTTTAATTGGCTATGATCTACACAAATTTATTGATGGCTCCTTTCTTGCTCCTATGGCCAAAATCACCACAAATAATGAAACAAAAGAAAATCCAGCATACAACACATGGTCCGCCAAGATAAACTTATTTTTGGGACTCTGGTTGGCACACTCTCTCTTTCTATTATTCCTCTCATCACCCACACACAAACCTCTCATGAAGCATGGCAAGTTTTGGCCAATACTTATGCTCAGCCCCTCTCGTGGTTATATTCTACAAATTAAAATCAACTCAGACAGATAACCAAGGGCTCCCAAACTGTTTCTGATTATATACAGGCCATAAAAACTCATGCAGATGAACTTGCGACACTTGGCAAACCTTTTGATAATGAAGATGATGAATATCAACCTGTTATTGATGTTGGAGGGTCTCGATGATGGATATCAACCTGTTATTGATGTTGTTAATGGCTGTGAGACCCCAATCTCTTTTGATGAACTACATGAAAAAAATATCAACAAGGAGCTTTCTCTTCATCAAAAGATCAGTTCATCACTTCTTCCGGCCTTCGCTAATATAACCAATACCAGATTTGCTCCAGGCCAAACCCATAATTGCTCTACACGATCTTCCTGACCTTAACCCCCTCACGAGCCTGCTATGGGTCAGCCCGGCCACACCCAACCTGCCCAGACGTCCTTCTCCTCGACCTTTTCTCGGTCGCTGCCAGTGGTGTAATACTTAGGGACATGTGGTGATAGAACTCCACATGACGCTTTATGCGGTGGTTCGTCATTACGTCGTTCTAGCTTTAAGACAAATGAATTCTTTGCACACCTTAACCCCTCGCTTATATGTGAGCCGGTAATTTTGATACAAATTCTTCGCGTTGAATCGCGTTGAATGAATATTCGAATGGCCTTTACCGACATATTGACATTGTGTCTGATCTATATCAAGTTTCGGCGATTGATCGACGAAGTGCAGAAAACGCCACACAACAACCATGAATTGTTGTATGATAAAATCAAATTGAATCTCGAAGAAATAACTAAGAAAATACTTAATTCTTCAAAGAACCAAAAGTAGAGAATAACCTCACAAATATATTGAATAATAAATAATGATAATGTGTCATATTACATCAACTCGCACCTCTATTTATACTACTCAAAACAATCCAAATCCTAATAGAAATTTATAAACTATAACCCTAATTCTATAAGAAAATAGAAGTCAATTTGGAAAAAGAATTCTAATTAAAAAGAAATCCTAATTACAATAGAATTTAAAATTAAGAATCCAAATAAAATCCTTCACTGCGCGGATTTCCATAATACTCCTTTGTAAAGTAAATATGTTGACTTTGTTAAGAAGATTAAAATTGGGCTTGTATTAAATCGACCCAAATTAATGTCTCGTGTTCTTTCCTCCTCTTCGGATTTTCTTACGTTAGCTTCAAATTTCAAACATCTTGGATCAATCCATCGAGACTTTGTTTGAACTCTCTTTGTTTCTAAATTGCGCTGATCCCCACGCCCTTTTAGTCTTGTTTGAGTCCACGCATGTCGTGTCCTCATCATTCCTCTCCTCTTGAAAAGGATTTGTCCTCAAATCGTCACCTACATCAAACTGGACTTAGATCAAGAATGTTAAATGTAGCACTAACATTATACTCACCGCAAATCCAATTTATAGGCATTGTCATTGATACGCCGAGAACTTGAAATGGACCATCTCCCCCTGAAGCAATTTCAACGTCTTTGAACGGGGAATCTTTCTTTCCACATATGTAACCACACCCAATCTCCGGCTCAAAGATCACTTGATGTCGCCCCTTGTTCAAGTGCTTAATGTATTGTTCCGCTCTCCGCTCAATGTTTAGCCCGGCTCTTTCATGAATCTGCTTAACAAGATCAAATTTTTTTCGCTCCATCCATGTTAGTATATTCAAAAAGCAGTAATTCTGATAAATCCAATTCTGTCAAAGGATTAAAACCATATACAATTTCAAATGGAGAAAAATTAGTAGCAGAATGAATGTAACGGTTATATGCAAACTCAACATGTGGTAAACATTCTTCCCATTGCTTGATATTCTTTTTAATGATAGCCTGTAATAATGCCGATAAAGTCCTATTTACTACTTCATTGACCGCCAACAGGGGATGACAAGTAGTAGAAAATAACAATTTAGTACCCAATTTACCCCACAAGGTCTTCCAAAATAACTTAAGAACTTTGTATCTCTATCGAAACAATAGTTTTAGGCATATCATGCAAACGCACAATCTCCCTAAAGAACAAATCAAAGAATACGAGATCATCATCGCTTTTTATGACATGGAATAAAATGTGCCATTTTGAAAATCTATCCACCACCACAAATATCGAATCATAACCATGCTTAGACCAAGGTAAACCCAACACAAAGTCCATAGAAAGATCAATCCAAGGTTCATTAGGAATAGGCAATGGCGATACAATCCATGGGGTTGAACACGAGATTTAGCTTGGCGACAAGTAATACATCTATCACATATTCTTTCTACATCCCTTTTCATATGAGGCCAATAAAATGTTCTTTAAAACAAAGAAAAGTTTTATCAACACCAAAATGTCCCATTAAACCGCCCCCATGTGATTCCCTAACCAACAACTCACGCAAAGAACATGCAGGAATACATAGTTTATTTTCTCGAAACAAGAATCCATCAACTCTAAAGTATTTACCCACAACATTCTTTTCACAAGTTTTAAACTCTTCACCAAATCAAGGTCATTATCATATAACTCTTTAATTCGCTCAAACCCAAGCAATTTCAGATCAAGAGTATTTAACAAAACATACCTGCGAGACAAAGCATCCGCAATGACGCTTCTCCTTACCTTTGCTTATATCGAATAACATATAGAAATGTCTCGATAAATTCCATCCATCGTATGCGTGTCTTTTGTTCAACTTGTGTTGACCTTCAAATATTTCAATGATTCATGATCGGTGTGGATCACAAACTCATTAGGCCACAAGTAATGTTGCCATGTCTCCAAGGCTCTAACCAAAGCGTACATCTCTTTGTCATATGTAGGATAGTTCAAAGCTGCCCCACTCAACTTTTCGCTAAAATACGCCACTGGTTTTTCCTTCTTGCATCAACACAACTCCAATCCCTAAACCTGAAGCATCACACTCAATCTCAAAAGTTTTAGCAAAGTTAGGCAAAATAAGTAAAGGAGCATTTGTCAATTTATCCTTAATCAAATTAAATGCTTTTTCCTGTTCATCACCCCACTTGAAGCCCACACTTTTCTTGATGACCTCGGTCAATGGTGTCAGAATTTCACTAAAATTCAACAAAGCGCTTCAGAAAACTTGCGAGTCCATGAAAGCTTCAGATTGACTCACATCGGTTGGACTCTACCAATCCCAGATCGCACGTATTTTCTCCTCATCAACTTGGACTCCCCGTGAACTCACAACAAAGCCAAGAAAACAATTCTATCCTAACAAAACGTGCATTTCTCCATGTTAGCAAATAACTTTTCTTTCCTAAGTACATCTAAAATGATTTTTAAATGCAATGCATGATCTTCAAGTTTTTGCTATAAATCAAGATATCATCAAAATAAACTACGACAAAATTTTCCAATGAATGGACGCAAAACATGGTTCATTAATCTCATGAAAGTGCTCTCGGTGCATTAGTTAAACCAAAAGGTAATACTAACCATTCATAAAGACCAGATTTAGTTTTAAACGTTGTTTTCCATTCATCACCCTCTCGCATTCTAATTTGATGATAACCACTTTTTAAATCAATTTTGAAAATATGCAAGACCCATGTAATTCATCTAATATGTCATCTAAACGAGGAATGGGATGTCGATATTTTACCGTAATGTTATTTCACCGCTTCGACAATCGATGCACATCCTCCATTTTCCATCCTTTTTCTACTTCAGATCACCGGAATCGCATACGGGCTCATACTTTCTCTCACGAATCCTTTCTCCATCACCATCAACTTTTCTTTTGTAACTCCTTCGCTTCCTGGATTACTCCGATAAAATCGACGGTTTGGAATCGTCGCATCGAACAAAATCAATTTGATGCTCAATTCCCGAATAGTGGTAGTCCATGAGGAAGCTCCTCGAAATACATCTTTGAATTCTCAGAAGAGAGATGAAACAACACTCAGGCAAAGAATCATTAGCGTTAGTAGTCAAAAGCGCCTTCTTTATACCAAAGTAAAATCATAGGTCATTTAGAAATCAAAGCTCTTCTCACATCACTCTTTTTTGCCAAGATATTTGTTTTTTCTCTTCTTCTTTTCTTTTCTCTTTTTTTTTTTTTTTTCTTCTTGATTTTCTTTTCTTCACTCTCTTTTCTTTGTACATAATTTTTCTCGCAAATGAATTTGATCTTCATGTACTTGTTGTGGTGACAAAGGACGAAAGAGATCTTCTTCTTGTCGTGAACGAATGAATATACGCTGGTAAACCCGTCATGTTGAACCCTCCTATCAAACCGCCATGGTCTACCCCACAATATATGTCCCGCTCGCATGGGCACCACATCACACAATACCTCATCAATATACCGACCAATAGCAAATGGAACTAACACTTGTTTGGTTACTTTAATGTCGCATTATCATTGAGCCACCGCAAAACGATACTACCATGGATGTTTGGTAGTAGGTAACCCCAATTTCTCCACCATCGTAGTGCTTTCGCCACATTTGTCAAATGCTTCCATCTATAACTTCACGCAACAAATTTTCCCATTCACAAGACATCGAGTATGAAATAGATTTTCCCATTTGCTCACCGCTCTCCTCCTTAACTCAATGTACTAAGTGCTCTTCTTGTAAATCTGCATTTCACCATGTATTGCATCCTCACCTATCTCCTCTAATGGTGGCATAGAATCGGTGTCGCTATCTTCCCCTGGTCTCCACATCTCCATTGTCAAGTAACAACATTTTCCTCTGATTTGGACATTGGCTAGAAATATGTCCCCGCCTTGACACTTAAAACATACAATATCTCGATTACGACCAAAAGAAGGTTGTTCGCTTTTACCTTGAGTTTCTCTTAGTTGATCCTTGCTTGGGTTCCACCTTTGGCTTGAACGCAAATTGCCTTTTTTCCTCTCGCGCTTTGCAAATTGGGTCTCCATGATGAACTAGCATTAGATTGTCCTCGTTGTCCTACTCGCCTCTTAAGTTGTTTCTCTATCTTAGTAGCCATATGGACCAGCTTCCTCCAACTCTAAATAATGTTGTTGCTCAACCAAGTCTCGCAATCTCCCGAGCTCAATCCTCGCCGAGAACCTAGCCATCGATGTTTCATTGTCCTCAATCAAGTTAGCCTCGATCCTTCAACATCTCCATCTCCCCGTAATATTCATCCACACCAGACTTCCCCTGCTTAAGAGTTTGTAAATTACGAATGATCTCCCGCTGATAGTATGTTGGTACAAACCTCTTTTTCATTATCGCTTTCATCTCCGCCTAAGTTGTAATTCGGCCGCATTACACCTTTTCTCCGATTAGTCACAACCGATCCCACCATATCAATGCATATCCGTAAAATTCAGAATGGCCAGCTTTGACTTTCTTGAGGTCCGAATAGTTGTGATACCAAAGATTCGCTTCCATCTTGGTTACCCAATCTAAATAAGCCTCGTGGATCACCCGTGCCTTGGAAAGTCGGAATCTTCATTTTTATGCTATCCAAATTGCCATCTTCTCCGCCCCGACCTCTTCTTTCCCTTTAGCACCTCCGTGTCTTTGATGTCGAAAATTAGATTCACGATCTTCCATTGCCGCACTCCGTCCTCACCGTAGTGGTCTTCTTCTTTCTTACAGCTTTGTTGTGTCTCGCGTCTTGTTTTGCATCCCAAGAGTGTTTTGGGATAGCTCACCATGAACACCCTCATCTCTTCTAATTGTTCTCAGCATTTGCTCTATAGTCTTTCTCAATCTCCCATCCCATTCTTTATGCATTGCTTCCATCCGAATTTCAATTCACCGTCAAGGTTGTTCTCATGAGTTCCTTTATCCTTTGAGCTGTACATATTTCCTGCAAAATAAGGGTTAGTAGAAAACAGCTTCCTCACCACTCCCTTTACGTGTTTCGCTTCGAATCAATGGTCCACTCGTATACTCTCAATAATTAGCTTTTACCCTCATTAATCTCACCACTAAGCCTTTTACCTCAAATATTCTCTCTAATAGGTTCTTATTGAATTCCCTAGCAAAATTCTTGGTTTTACTAATCAATTCAAAATTACTTGTCACGAAACAAAAATATAGATGGTGTAGTTATCGTAATACCACAAAATCACCGATCGATTGTCTTGTACTCTCTCAGAAGCTTCAGACTCAGAAATTGTAGTCTGCTTCGTAATTGATGATGATGGAACGGTATGAACTCTTGGTTAGAATTTGATGATTTGATGGTGTGCTAAAAAAAAGGTTAAGTAATGATATAGAATATGAATTTTTTATTTATTTTTTTTTTTTTTTTTTTTTTTTTTTTTGATATATATTTCGACAAAAAAAATTAAAGATAAGTAACTTGCTAGAAAGGCTTAGCTTTGATACCAAATGATAGACTCCACTAAGACGCTTGCGTGAGGTGAGGTGGTCGTCGCCGATCGCTTTCTAAAGACAAATTGTTGGGTGAATTGCTTGCAACACCTTAACCCCTCGCCTATATGTAGATTTGAATTTTGGTACAATTGTCATGCGTTTGAATTCTCACATTGAATGGACACCAACGACACCTTGACCCCTCGCTTATATTGAAGCGGTAATCTCTTGATAATCGATTTATTGATGCGGTAGAAGACGCCACACACAACTATGAATTGTTGTATGATAAGTCAAATTGAATCTCAAAGAAATAACTAAGAAAAATACTTAGAATTCTTCAAAGAACCAAAAGTAGAGAATAACCTCACAAATATATTGAATAATAAATAATGATAATGTGTCATATTACATCAACTTGCACCTCTATTTATACTACTCAAAACAATCCAAATCCTAATAGAAATTTATAAACTATAACCCTAATTCTATAAGAAAATAAAGTCAATTTGGAAAAAGAATTCTAATTAAAAAGAAATCCTAATTACAATAGAATTTAAAATTAAGAATCCAAATAAAATCCTTCACCGCGTGGATTTCCATAATACTCTTTGTAGTAAGTAAATATGTTGACTTTGTTAAGAAGATTAAAATTGGGCTTGATTAAATTGACCCAAATTAATGTCTCGTGTTCTTTTGCCTCCTCTTTGGATTTTCTTACGTTAGCTTCAGCCCAAACATCTTGGATCAATCCATTGAGACTTTGTTTGAACCTCTTTGTTCTAGCCTTGCTTGATCCCCACATCCCTTTAGTCTTGTTTGAGTCCACGCATGTCATGTCCTCATCATGTGGTCTCTAAATGTCCAATTTTTTTGCCAACAACACCCAAACTTGCAACCACCTCCTCGTTCCGATAATAACTGGCAACCCCGTCCTTCAACTCCCTGGCAATCTCGAGCTCATGTTACAACCGCAGACTCCTCTACCACTTTTAATTGGCTCCTCAACAATGGAGTTTCTCACCATGTTACTTCTGATTTAAATTTACAACCTTTCCTTTCACACACCCTATGATGGCATAGTCGACATTGTGATTGGAAACGACAAGGGTCTTCCTATTTCTCATATCGGTTCTACATCTCTATCTACTCCTTCTCAATCCTTTTCATTATCTAATGTGATATGTGTACCTACAATGAAAAAAAAAATCTTATTTCTATTTCACAATTTTGTTGTTCTAACAATACTTCTATTGAATTCACACCCACCTCTTTTTTGTGAAGGATCTACGTACGGGGGCAATCTTTATGCAAGGTCGGACTAAGGATGGTGTGTATGAATGGCCAAGAACTACCTCGTCCCCGTCTTCTCCATTAATCGTTTTTTCTAGAGTCAAAACCACGCCGTTTGAGTGGCATGGGCTAGGACATTCGTCATTTTCTATTTTCAAGCATATTGTATCTTCCTTTAAGCTTGACTACTCTCGATTTTTTTTATGTCAATTTTAATTCTAACTCATGTCAATTTTAATTCTAACTCATGTCAGTGCAATAAAAGTCATAAATTACCTTTTTCAATTTCCACTAGCACATCTTCTCCTCTTGAAATTATTTTTTCTTATGTAAGGACCTCTCCTCTTTACTCTATTGATAACTTCAAGTATTATGTTATTTTTGTTGATCATTTCACAAAATGTCTTTGTTCATTTCAAACCCAAAATACTCGCACCTTATTCTGATAATGGGGGGGGGGGGGGATATCAAGCACTTTCTAAATTCTTAGCCACCAAATGGGGTGTCACATCTTACCTCCCCCCTCTCACACACCAGAACATAGTTGAAATTGGGTTATCTCTTCTCTCCTATGACTACATGCCTCTGTCGCACTGGTCATTTTCTTTCTTCACTGCTATCTACCTCATAAATCGTCTTCTCACCCCTACTCTCGACTTTCTCTCCCATATAATAGACTCTTTGGTACTTGATGAATGGGTAATATACACATGAATTGGATACATTCGGGCTTAATTTATTGTTGTTCTCAAGTCTTTTAGAATAGTTTTTAAGTGTTTGTGTCTATTCAAGCATGATTTATGTTTTTTTGTAGGAATTGGGACAAAAGTTACTTGGATCGACGTTTGGGGGGCTAGATTCGCTTCTTTGAACTTGCCATTTACATATGAGTCACTTCAGAGCCAATTTGAGTATTGCTCCGGACCTTATTTCGAAAAACTTAAATAATAAAAGTTGTAGATCTACTTCTTCTCTTCCGGATCATCTTGAATCATTGAAATCGGAGTTCGACGAAGAAGTTATGGCCATTTTCGCAAAGGACGCTTGAGCAGAATATGTCGTCGAAAAGGTCAAGGCCGGGCGCCCATTTTTGTTTATGCTTAGCAGCTTAAGGCGCAGGGAGGAAGCGATGTGTTAGCGTCGTGCTTCAGCTACCAAGCACTGGGGAAGAGGTTGGTTGGGCCTGGACGCATTTTTGGGCAAATTTTGACACCTTTTTGACTCCAAATTGGATTGGGTTTGTTCCTAAGCTAAAAATTGGACTTGTAACCTATAAATACATGATTTAAGGCATAAAATAAAGGGAGATTACATAGATTAGACTAGATAAAACACTCCATTAGATTAGAATATAAACCCTAGTTCTTATTAGCCATTGAAGATTGAAGCAAATTGAAGAACACTGGAGATCAAGAGCAAGAGCAAGAGGGGAGCATCAGATTTGCTGACAACAGATTCTATTCTCTTCTCTTATCATACTTTTATCTTTTAATGTCTATTCAGTTGTGGATTCTTGGTTTTTATTCATTAATTATGAACTAACTCTTTTATTAAGATTTCAATTGAACCTTTTATGGCTATAAATTAGTTATTTGATTTATTCCAATTATTTGTGTCAAAGTGAGTTGTTTATCTTGCCTTATGCTTATTGATTAATTATCTGATCAGTAATTACCTTGTTACTCTAAAAGGAATTGAAAGAGGAATTCTAGGGTTAGAACTGGGTATGATATCATGTGACTTAGTTATTTGCACAGTGAATAATTAGGTTTGTGAATAGAATGAAAATATCTGTTCGCCGCATGTAACACATAAGGAGTTGAGATTGTAACGAGTTTAATTCAATTGTTTTACATAGAAATATAGCAAGATTAATCTGGATTAAATAGAAGGCAATTGATCACTTGGAAAATGACTTTTGGCATATGAGAATTCCTGTTAACAATTCAGTAGGCATAAATATTGGGATAATTGGATAATTGATTTAGAGTTCATAATTGGGGATATTGAAGTCTTAATCCTCATTTATCTGAATTCAATCAAATCTTAGTTCTGTTTATTTTCTTTCTTTTAAACTAATCTCTTCCAATTGTTTAATTTAGTTTTCTTAATTCGAAAAATCACAATTATTGGTTGTTTAAATAAAATTGAATTAGTTAAGAGTTAGTATTTGATAATTTTTATTAAATAATTTCTAGGTGGGAACGATACTTTACTTTCACTTTTTTACTTGTTGACCGTGTATACTTGCACATATTCATTGATTATGTAAATCGATCAACAAGATTTTTAAGCGCCGATTCTTTGGAAATTAATTTAATAATTATTTACCAATATTAATTTCAATCAAATTAGTCTTAATTTAAACATTTTATTTTTTATTTTATTTTTCATTCTCTTCCTATATTTCTCTTTTTAGGTACCATGGATGACTTTTCCGTGTCAATGGCCATACACTAACATGACTTCAACCAAGGGGAGCGGAGATCGACAGACTCGAGAAACTTTCTCGCATTGTCGACACAGATTGAGACACTTTCGAGGATGTTTGAAGCTTTTGAAGCTCAACGTTGTCAAAGTGTGGCGGTTACTTTTGATTATTGTCTTTGGAAATCATATGAGTCATCAATGCGCCATCGGGCCGAAATGCCAGATAAAGATAGTGGTGATTACCCCAATAATTATGTCTATCCCAATAACTATCATCATGATTGGGGGTATCACCCGGATTTTTAATGGTGTAACAATCAAGCTCAAGCTCAAGCATCGAGACAACAAAACACATCCGGATTCCAAAATTAGACTCAACAACCAAAGAGGAAATCAAGTTTGGAAGAAACCTTGGAGAAATTTATTAGAGCTTCTGAAAAAAAGAACGAGGAAAAAGACAAAATATTTAATCAAATAGAGCTAAATATGCAAAGCCTAGGTGCGTCGATCAAGAATTTGGAAAATCAATTGGTGCAGATAGCACATGCGTTGAACAACCGTCCTCAATACACTTGGCTCTATGACATGGATGCCGAGACTGATGGTGAGCTCGAACCAAATCTGCAACCGGATGTGCCAAATGATATAGATGTTGAAAGAGAGGAAAGACTTGGAGACCAACAAAAGGAGATCGGCAAAGATCTAACTTTGAGTACCAACGAAGATGAGCCAATTTTGATAGTGTCCCATGTACCTTCTCCACCAAAGTTCAAGAATCCGGGCAGTTTTACAAAACCATGCCCAATTGGAAGTCATGTCGTCGGCAAAGCTCTTGGTGACGTAAGAGCTAGTACAGTTGTGGAGTCATGGTGGGATGAAAAGGAGAAGATAGAGGAAGATTCCATTATGTTTATTAAGCTTCAATGCCCCAATCTAATCATGTAGACATAATGGAGAAATCACCTAGTTGTTAAACGTTCTTAATGGGGATCTTATCTACAAAGAGCATGCTAGGTGACTTTAATTTAAGGGTTTTTGGTAGTGGGAACCTCCCAAAAGAGACATTATTACTGATGGATGGAGGATTCCTCAATTTTCAAGGGAATTGGATAAAGAATTGAAGAAGTCAGGCTGAGACTATAAAACAAGCGCTTATTGGGAGGCAACCCAAGTTTAATTTTTATTTTAGTTTTTATTAAGTTTTATATTAGTAGTTTTGAATTTGCATTTATTTAGGATTTAATAAAATTTCTTCTATCATGGTTTTACTGGTGTTATTCAAGTCAAATTCAAGTGTGGTGCCCAATTTGTTCCATACACTACGGGCCATTGAGGACTTTTACCACATCATTCGTTACATTACGACCAAGTGATTATACTTAGAATAATTCTCGGTCATAATCATACTAACTCCATCTATGCACGTAAGCCAAAGATGACTTTCATCACAATATAAACACGAGGATGATGACAATGACATAACAATTCAATAAAATAAGTTCAAGGATAAATTTTAAAGATTTATAATTTAATTTATCCAGAGATCAATAACATCCAAATTTTCAACATGATGTTGCTTTGTAGAGTAAAATTCAAGAATAATATTCATGTACCAAAAATAATTTGACAGAAAAAGAATCAATTTTTCATCGTGAATAGTACCCCCGTGAATAGTACTTGAGAATAGTACCTCGTGAATAGTACCCCAACATAAAAAGTACTCCAAATACCCGAGTGAATAATATTCGGGTGAATAGTAATTTGGGTGAATAGTAATCCATGAATAGTAACTCGTAAATAGTACTTCGACACGAAAAGTGCCCCGAATACCCGAGTGAATAATACTAGAGTGAATAGTAACTGGGTGAATAGTAACCCGTAAAAGAAAATACCAAAAAAAATGATATTCCATGACGAGTACAAAAGAAATGATATCTCATACGAGTATAATATAATATACGAAATTGCAAATGAATTTTCACCCATTATGCGGTAATCCATGTAGACAGATCATTTCCACAATTTAATAAAGAATGAATACGAAAGTTCATTCACCATGCATGCGGTAATCCACACACTACTACAAAATACTAAATAGACAACACTTAAACCACAACGTTTTTTATAAAAACGTTGTGGTATTTTTTTTACAACGTTTTTAAAAAAAACGTTGTAGATATATATGCAAAAAACATTATCTATTTAAAAGGATATTTTTTTGGTTTTAATTAGATAACATTTTTTTAAAAAAAACGTTGTCTATGAAGAAAAACACGGAGTTAAAAAAAAGGCGATTAAATAAAAACTTAAGCTAGTGCTCGACCTCTTTTTTCCTTTCTGGAAGTTAATTTAGGGCTCGACCTCTCCCTCCGGAGCGCAAGCAATTTGTCGAAAGTTATCGAATCCTACCTCGTAAACCTGCAATCCAAAGTCAAGCGGTGAGCGACAAGTAGAGGAAGAAGAGCTTGAAGAAGAAGATGACGAAGAGGGACAAAGAAAGGGAAAGAGAGGCGACGCTAAAGAGTACGACGATGATGGAGATCTCACCATTTGTCGTGTGAGTTTAGATTCGATTCATCATTTTATATTTTTCTTGGAGTATTAGAATTAATTAAATGATTTTCTAAGTGTTTATAAGTAAAATGGTTTAGATGTATAGGTATTGAAATTTTCATTGAGAGTTTTAAACCTTATATATACTTCAATAGTCTATCCAAATTGTCATGTTCTTTGGGGCTAAAACTTATCGGCCTTGTAATTCATGTTTAACTTATTCCATCTTCTCCTTTTTCTGAAATTCAAATTGTCATTGGTGAATGGAATTTGTGATTTACCGATCTAGTGTTTTGTATGACACAGGTGAAAAATCTTTGAAGTGAAGGCAAACTTTCCCCTTGCATTAGTGTACATTTATTCTCTTGGAATTTAAGATCCATATCAAGCGCTTATCGCCTTCATACTCCTTCATGCTATTGGTTTTGCTTGAATGGTCCATCTTGGATCGATATCTCGATGTAAATTTGCACTTGCACTCTATGTAGATATGCTATGAATTTCTTAAAGTCTCCAATCTTCATCTGCATGGCATTGGGCATGTTTACTTCTTGTTATCCAAATTCCTTCAAGAGTTTAATAGTTGTTTAGCAGATCAAAGTTGCCTTATCTTTCAAATGTGCTTAGTTGGATGACACGAATATGAAATTTAGCTTGCAGAAATTTGTCTATAAGATACCCACTTGGATTTTGTATTTTTTAAAAATAGGTATGTTGAACAATTTAAGTGCTTTATTTTTGTGTGCAAATAAAATCTTCCCATGTGGTTAAGAATCAACACCTATTGCTTTTATACACTCTTGATTGGCAACTCTTTAGCAATGGAGGTGTATGAAGCTTTTAAATGGTTATCTGATTATGTTACTATTTTAGCCATTTTGATTATTGACTCCCTATTTTTTGTGTCCCATAGTCTCTTCCCATATTCTTGGACAAGCTTGTGCCTTCATGGGCAGCAATTCTGTTATCAGTGACACTCATCCTCATCCTCAAGAGGTTTCTTTTTCTTTCTTTGGTCTTATGGATTTTTAATGTTTATATTTTGGCCACCTAAGATGGACGAATTTGAGTTGTAGGAGGACGATATATTACGCCACCAAATTTGCGTCCATGGAACTGACAAATTTAGTTTCTCCCTTCGCTTCTGGTTTTTTCTATTTTATTTTACCTTTTTACTATTATTTTTCAATCCAATAGTCAAATTCAATTATGTGTATGCGCGTGTGCGCGCAGTTGGGCCATTATTACTTCCAAATTCAAAGATAAAACAACAAGATAGTGCAGAAGAAGGTTACTCCATTATTTTTAAATTTGATAGTTCTGATTCTTGTATTTGTCGTCTTATTCTTCTTTTATTCATCCCATATATCCTTAATTTGTGTTGTTTAGTCAAATTAATTTGAAGTACATATGACAAAAAAATTGCAGATGATACACTTATTTGAATTCTGCTGTAAAAAAAGGGGGATGGTCACCTGAGGAAGACATGCTCTTATGTGAGGTAAAATGATGATGCTATGTTATTATTACACTTTCTTTCTTCAACTACTAATGCTTTACCTTCCACTTGTATGATTCTCTAGCCAGAAAAACAAACCTTATTTATTGTTAGTTGAGTGTGACCTGATTTTTAGAAATGTTATGCAGGCTCACAAGATATTTGGAAACAGATGGACTGAAATAGCAAAAGTGGTTTCAGGTAGGTAAATGATGTTGCAAATGATCCTTCTTTTTCTTACGAGTAAGAAATGAAAGGTAATCAACTGATTACAAGGCCTATATTAACACCACCGCTCTGAAAAAGGTAATCAACAAAAAGTGGTTTCAGCAAAGACTCAAAAACTATGGTTTTACTCCATATATGTGCATATAGGTCTTTGTTCAAAATTTACCCCTAAAAGTGCATCATGCATCATATATATTTCTCATGGAGGATTTCAAATTCTACGCAGATGTATGTTTCAATTACTTTAGGGACCGAGTGAAGTACTGGATAACCTTCAATGAGCCCAATGTTGCAACAATTCATGGATACAGGTTAGGGATTTATCCACCATTTTGTTGCTCAGTTTCGTTTGGGAATTGTATCCTAGGTAATTCGGAGAGAGAGACTTTTATTGCGGCTCATAATATGATCCTATCACATGTTGATGCTCTCCACATATACCGAACTCGATATCAGGTACGTATTTCAATACTTAGTCTATGCATGGTTTCTTTGTCTACAAAACATTTACTAGTTTCTAAAACCGAATGAAGCAACTATTAATTATTTCCTCAGGAAAATAAAAAGGTATGATTGGAATTGTTATGAATGCCATATGGTTTGAACCCATCAAAGAATTCCTCACAAGACAAGTTAGCGGTGAGAGAGCTCAATCTTTTATATAAATTGGTACGTAATGTTATATAATCACTTTTTTTCATTTAGGCTTTGAATTTAAACTTCAATATTGTAGGTTTCTGGACCCTATTATGTTTGGGAAATACCCTGCAAAAATGCAGGAAATTTTAATAAGTTTATTGCCAGCCTTTTCAAAATGTGATCTAAAGAACGGGTTGGACTTTATTGGACTAAACCATTATACTAGCTTCTATATCAAAGATTGTATATACTCTCCATGTGAAGAAGGACCAGGAGTTACAATGACAAAGGGTTTCGTTCTAGTAACAACGATGAACGATGGTGTTCCCATCGGCCAATCTGTATGTTTCTGATGCTTATAATCTATACGTACTCGCTCACTGCAACTTAAACTTATGCTATTAAAACTTTATTATTTTTCTTTAGACTTCGTTAGACTGCAACTTAAACTTATGCTTATAAACTTATGCGTATAATCTATACATACTCACTCACATCAAATGATCCTTCTTTTTACGGTTTGAGAGGCATACAAGGCCAATTTTCTCTCCTTAATTTGCAATAGTCTTTGTTAAGTCCTTATAAGGAGAAGTCCACCTCCTTAGGGTGTTTGGAAACTATTATTGTTATAGGAGGCTATTTTCTAGAATTACTTCACGTAGGTTTATAAACAGTAAATATATCACAGGTTTCTTTATTCATTATGGATTCTCTAGCCATATATATTTTCTTATTAGCTGGTCTCTAATCTCTCTAGCCATGTTCATTGTCCTACTAATATATTTATACATGTTCATTAATTAGCATTGAAGTTTCATTCAAAGTTCTAACTCATTTTCACTGTTGGAAATTTTAGGAAGCTGGCTTTGATCCTGCAACTTTCAGGGTTGATCAATATGGCAATGTTCTGTATTATCATGCTGATCCAGCTTCACCTCTTGCTTAGAACATTGATCATTGGTTTCCTTGCTTAAGTAATACTCCAATCTGTCCACATCTAATTTATATCAATGGTATTAGTAGTAGTAGTAGTACTTAAATTCTAGTGATTTTTTATGCCTTACTCACAAAAGAACCTTGCTAAAAAGTGTCAGATGTGGTGTAATATGTGCAAATTTATGGAAGATGTAAAGATATATGTAACAACAATTATGGTCTTCGACTATTGTGTGTTCCTCTCCTTTGTAACAACAATTATGGTCTTCGACTATTGTATGTAAAGATGTAACAACAATTATGGTTTTCCATTATGGTGTTTGTCGAAACTGTAAAATTGTGTGTGGTTGGATTAATTGGAATATTTGATATATGATTGAAGTTACAACTCTTTTAATCTTTCAGGCTACAATATGCTAATCTTTTAGGCATTAGCATATTGCATGTGTATTGGTAATGTAGGTGAACAACCATTTTTTTCTTTTTTTAATCTACAACATTTTAAAAACGTTGTGTAAATATGCCTAAATGTTGTCTGATATGATAAACAACAATATTTTTATCCAAAAAACGTTGTGGAATCATACCTTCTACAACGTTTTTAAGCATCTGCTAATTTTTTGAAAATAAATCTACAACGTTTTTTCCTAAAAAATGTTGTGTATGTGCTTAACTACATAGTTTTTAAAATGTTGTGCAAGGGTGTCAAATAGATAATGTGACACCCCCAAATCTGGTAATTCCATTTCCACGGGATTTGATGTTCACTGTACAAACATCATCTATCTATCTACCCATAAATAAAATGCAAACCATACAATATATAGAAATGATAATAAATCTCTCCCCTTATTGGGTTACATCAATGAATAATAATAAATCCCGAAGTTACTCTAACCTTAAAACATCTATCATGGAATCTCAAACAAATAAGTCTTAAGTAACATCAATTCTAAATATCATTACATAACCACATAAATAATCGGTCTTCATTACTTGCTAAGCTTGCCCTTGCCTTTACTAGTGGAAGGTTAAATCGCTCTTTTCGTTCTTAACGCGCAATGTTATTATTATTACACAAGAGTGAGCACAATTGCCCACAAGTATAACGATATAACAAATGACTAATAATAACATGCGAATGAATTAATAACTTCAAAATAAAGCTCAACTTTTGAATCAAGAATGAATAACAAGAATCAAAATTACTTACGAGGGTCATAAGACCTTGAACTATGTCCTAGGTTGTCAAGTGTTTATACTTGAAACCTTTAATGATCATAAGACTATAGACTCTTCTTCTCGTACTTAGGGGATCAACCCTTAGTACCATATCATGTACACATATCTTAATGCTAAAGCGTAAATAATCCCTATATGAGGTTGTTCATCTCGCTTTGACATTCGAGTCCGCACTGAAAGGAAGTTTGGTTTGGATAATTCATCAAGGGGTTCTGAAATTTAGAACGCTCATTAACTATGGACTAGTCGAATCAATAAGGGTTCACTAGTCTAACAAGGTTTAACAGTAAATGAATATTTAACTTGAATAACATCTCAAAAGGTATACAATAGAATAATTATTGTATAACAACATCATGCTTGAAGATTAATAAACTTTAATATACAAGACAGGCTTGATCAATAAAAATGAGAACTTGCTCAATATCGAAAGATGAATTAATCAACTTATATAACGATAACAAGTAGGGTTAGGAAACTCGCTCAACGAAAGTTTAGGGTAAGAAACTTGCTCAACGTAAGTATAGAGTTAGAAAACTTGCTCAATGTAACAAGATAAGGTTTAAAAACTTGCCCCGTGCGTAGATTACACTTAAACAAACTCGTTCTTTGAATTAAATCCTACATACCAATTACGTTCACAATACCAGTCAATAATAACGTACTAAACATCATAAATTATTCTTTGTCTAATCTTGACTTCATGACTATACTTAGTCAATTATTACACTTAGTGTAAAATTAAGACTTCACGAAAAATTAAACTAATTATGCATTCAATCATTCAATCCACACGTAATTGTGTTATGGACATGTTAAGAACTTATTTTAACATCTCATTATAGGTTTAACAAGTCTTTATAATCATTAGACTAAGTTGCTAACACATTTCTATACTTGAACACTTAAAAAATTATTTTTGACATTACGCTAAGTGGCAGGCCATGGCATTTCACTTTTTTCTCGGTCTTAACTCTTGGCATTGCATGCTATGTGATGTCATGATGGCATATGCAGTATTGACATGAGAAATGAAATGGAGTTGGTTAGCGATACGAAACCCCAGACTTCAATTTCATTTCATGAAGAACACGTAATTTAGCTAAATCAACACTTCTTAACACCAATTTCACCAAATTACATATACCCACATGTTATAATTCATATATAATCAATACTTAACATCTATGGAGTGATTTTCACCCATTAAAACACATAATCACATAATTAAAGCATGCAAATTGAATTTTGTTCTTGATGTTCTTGAAGTTCTTGAACAAAAACATGGATTTTAATGCTACGGATTCGTTATAAAGCCAAATCCAACCATTCAATTTTCATTTTGTTCATTTTAACATGCATAATCATATCAATGTGTGAATTTTTGCAAAATAATTTATGTTTGGCATATAAAAATCACGTATAAGGCCATATGGCCATATCAATACTCTCAAATCTTTTATTGTATAATTTCATGAAACTGAAGATATGGAAACCCACAATATATACATAAAATATGCCATACAACTCGAATTATTACATATATTCTTATAACAACTGAATTTCCCAAATACAGAGACTCACAGAAAACTTAAGCCATATTCATGAAACTTAAAAGACGTAAAATATATAAATTGGGTTGAAGAGATTACCCAAGCGTATATTAATTTACTAGGAAGTGAATTCCTCCTCCACCAAAACTCTGAATTCTCAACTCTCTCTTGTATCTTTCTCTGAAACTCTCTCTGACACTATCTAGACTTAGGAAAACTAATGAAGAAAAATGGAGGGGAAGGCGTATAATAAAGAAGCGTCGTCGACGAGTTGTGGTCGATTACCCGATCATGGGTAATCGCCTCAACTCCCTCTAAGGCCATGTTTGGCTAGTTAGAATAGGTTTTAAAATCATTTAATTTAATAAAGCTTTATTATATAGTTTAAATAATGTCACACCCATTATAAAATAAATCTAATATCTTATTTAATTTACTTTAAATAAAATATAGTAAATTCTCATTAATTCACATAGTCACATAATTCAAATTCTCTTTTATTAATAATATCAAATTATTAAATCTCTAATTAATAATTAAATTAATTAAAATAACATAGGCTTATTAAATATTTCTTTTAATTCAATAAGCTCACATAATCACATACTTCGAATAAAAAATTCTCCACATTAATTTAATAAATATAACACATATAATTAAATTAATCTATCACCACTTCATCAATTAATTAATTAATCTAATAATTAATTCATCGAAAAATATTTATTCAATCCAATAAATATTAAAATTAAATTACAAAACTACGGTTGTCACATCTTTCCCCTCTTAAAAGGATTCTGTCCTCAGAATCACAACTCAAATAATTCGTCCCGTTACATTCTCCCCCCTTACAAAGATTATGTCCCCAGAATCGCTTATAACAATCTAAGTAAACAAACGAGGATAATTTTTCATCATATTCTCTTCGAGTTCCCACGTAGCTTCTTAAGCGTTGTGGTTCCTCCAAATTACCTTAACAGAAGGTATTACTTTATTTCTCAGAACTTGTTCTTTTCGGTCGATAATTTGAACATGAATTTCTTCGTAAGACAAGTCTTTGTCAAAATGTAGGGGTTCATATTCAATTACGTGCTTGTATCGGGTTTGTAGGGTCGTAGGACTGAGACATGGAAAACATTGTGGACATTCTCTCAGAGATGGAGGTAAGGCTACCTCATAAGCAACTTCTCCCAACCCTTCTCGAAACTTCAAAGGGTCCAATGAATCTTGGGCTCAATTTTCCTTTCTTTCCGAATTTGATCTTTCCCTTCCAGGGAGAGACCTTTAAAAACACATAACTACCTCGGTTCGAACTCAACATTCTTACGGTGTGGATCGGCGTATTTCTTCCATCATCTTGATCTTCTTTATCGCTCTCAATCTCGCTCGAATCACTTTGACTATCTCTACTGTTTGTTGTACCAATTCTGGTCCTAGTAATTGTCTTTTGCCAACTTCATCCCAATATAGTGGAGTTCTGCACTTTCTACCGTATAACGCTTCATAGGGTGGCATTCCAATACTAGCGTGATAACTGTTGTTGTAACCGAACTCTACAAGCGGTAAATGGTCATCCCAATTTCCTTTAAAATCCATTATACAAGCTCTTAACATATCTTCCAATGTCTGAATTGTTCTTTCACTCTGTCCATCTGTCTGAGGGTGATATGTTGTGCTCATTCGCAACTGTGTACCCATGCATTCCTGTAGACGTTTCCAGAAGTTCGACGTAAAACGCGGATCTCTATCAGAAATAATTGACACCGGAACTCCGTGCCTTGAAACAATCTCTTTCACATATAACCTTGCCAACTGATCTAGGTTGAATCTGATTTTGATCGGAAGGAAGTGTGCGGATTTCGTCAATCGGTCAATAATAACCCATACTGCGTCGTAGCCTTTCTGAGTCGTCGGTAGGCCAACCACGAAATCCATCGTAATATGTTCCCATTTCCATTTTGGAATCTCTAAAGGTTGTAGCAATCCACTCGGTCTCTGATGTTCTGCTTTTACTTTCTGACATGTCAGGCATTTGGCAACACATTCTGCAACCTCTCGTTTTAAATTTGGCCACCAAAAGTGTTGTCGAAGATCTTGGTACATCTTGGTGCTACCAGGGTGAATCGAATATCTTGAGTTGTGAGCCTCGCTCAAAATTTCTTCCTTAATCTCTGGTACTGGCGGTACCCAAATTCTGCTCTCAAATCTTAGTAGTCCCTCACTGTCTATTTTGAATCTAGGTTCAGTCCCTTCAGATATCTTCTTCTTCACTTTCTCACATTCTTCGTCCTGAAGTTGAGCCTCCTTAACTTTATCCAGTAAAGTTGTACCAGCTTGCATCTGGAACAGCTTCTCGTCAATCTCCATAGGATACTTCACTTCCAATTCTAGCTTCTCCATTGCTAAAATTAGCTCCTCCTGAGCGGTCAACATCATCAATTTCTCCCGACCTTTTCTACTTAGGGCGTCGGCCACCACATTTGCCTTACCCGGATGGTATAAAATCTCACAATCGTAGTCCTTAATTAACTCTAACCACCTTCTTTGACGCATGTTCAAGTCTTTTTGTGTAAAAATATATTTCAGACTCTTATGATCTGTATATATTTCACACTTCTCCCCATAGAGATAGTGCCTCCAAATTTTCAAAGCAAAAACTACTGCAGCTAACTCCAAGTCATGGGTCGGATACCCCTTCTCATAATCTTTCAGTTGTCGCGACGCATACGCAATGACTCTGCCATTCTGCATAAGCACACAACCAAGTCCTTTATGCGATGCATCACTATAAACCACAAAATTTCCTGTGTCATCCGGAAGAGATAACACAGGTGCTGAACTCAACCTCTTCTTTAATTCTTGAAAACTTTCCTCACACTTCTCCGTCCAAACAAATTTCACCGATTTCCTAGTCAAATTCGTCAGCGGAGTTGCGATCTTGGAAAAATCCTGAATAAATCTTCTGTAATAACCCGCCAATCCAAGAAAACTTCTTACTTAAGCGGCGTCTTGGTGATCCCCAATTAATCACGCTTTCACTTTGGAGGATCCATTAAAATTCCGTCTCTATCAATCACATGTCCAAGAAATTGTACTCTTTCAATCCAGAATTCATATTTCGAAAACTTAGCATACAACTTCTCTCTTCTCAATGTCTCTAATGTCAACCTCAAATGCTCTTCGTGTTCTTCCTTGGTTTTCGAATATACCAAAATGTCATCTATAAATACCACTACGAATTTGTCCAAAAACGGCTTGAACACTCCATTCATTAAGCCCATAAATGCTGCAGGAGCATTCGTTAGACCAAATGACATTACCAAAAATTCATAGTGACCATATCGTGTTCTAAACGCTGTCTTCGGTACATCCTCTGGTCTCACCTTCAGTTGATGATAACCACTTCTCAAATCTATCTTTGAAAAGTATCTTGTTCCCTTTAACTGATCGAACAAGTCGTCGATTCGCGGTAATGGATACCTATTCTTAATCGTGACCTTATTCAATTCTCTATAGTCTATCAGAGTCGCATTGTTCCATCCTTCTTCTTCACAAATAAAATCGCGCGCTCCCACGGTGATACGCTTGGTTGAATATACTTTTTATCCAAGAATTCTTGTAGTTGGACCATCGGTTCTTTCATCTCTCTCGGTGCCATTCGATGCGGTGCCTTCGATATTGGGGCCGTTCTTGGAGCCAAATCGATAACAAATTCAACTGCTCTATTTGGAGGAAGTCCGGCAAATCATCCGGAAATACGTCTGCAAAATCTCTCACTACCTGGGATCTCATCAATTTTTGGATTCTCTTTACGACTATCGACTATGTAAGCTAGATATCCTACACAGCCTTGCCTTAACAATCTTCGGCTTTGCATCATCGTCGTTGCAACTCGCTTGTCTAGGCGACTTGCTACCATAAAACACAACCTTTGACGGAGTCATAAGGTTAATACGCTTCTTCTGGCAGTCAATTACCGCCCCATAATTGGATAACCAATCCATACCCAAAATAACATCAAATTCTCCAAGTCGAATAGGGATAAGATCTACGTTCATGATATTACCCTTAATATCTATTCTACAGTTCTTGTGCACATACTTAACAGGGATAATTTCTCTATTCGCAATTTCTATGTTCATGGGGTATTCTAACTCGTCCTTAAACAATTCTAAGTTCTTAGCGAAGTCATCGGATATAAATGAACAAAGTAGCACCGAATCAAATAACACATAAGCATTAACTTTATTGATCGAATGATACGACACCACATCATGAGACTGTCTGCAAGCGTCCTGCTTTGTCGTATTGAACGTTACGGCGTTGGGTCTATTGGTTGCGGTTGGTCCTGCAATGGTTAGAGTGCTTCCACCAGTATTTCCTCTGTTTCCTCCTAAACTCGTCCCTCCCGATCCCTTCTTAGGACAATCTCTTGCAAGATGGTCCTTTGATCCACATGTGAAGCATGCACCCTTCTTTGGTTCGGACGGTTTGGTGCTATGTGGCCTTCCGACCACAATTAGCACACACTTCGCTTCCCTTTGCAAAACTCCCAAATACATTTTTTCGCAGGTTGGGCACGGTTCAATCTTCTTCTTCTGCCCTCCCTGTTGACTTCCGGTCGACGAATTTTAAGACCACTTCCTCTTCTGGCTGTGATTACCCCCATTACTACTCGCACCAGTCTTGTTATTACCTTCCTTCTCTCTTTTTCTTCTTCTTCGCTCCTCCCGTATACTTTATTCTTTGCATCACTTCCACCCTCAGCAAGTATGGCCTTCTCTAACACTCCCGCAAAAGTGTTCAATTGGAACATTGACACTTTGCTATACAACCAGGGCTTCAGTCCCTGCTCAAATCGTCTTGCCTTCCTCTCGTCGGTGTGTACTTGGTATGTGGCGAACCTAGCCAACTTGTTAAACCTTGCTGCATAATCAACTACTGACATATTTCCCTGCTTCAACTCTAGAAACTGGACTTCCATCTGATTTTGTGAACTGGTTGGGAAATACATCTCGAAGAACATCTCTTTAAATCTTTCCCAGGATATTACACCTTCACCTCCTCTCACTTTTTTGCCTACCACCAATAGGCGGCTTCGACTTCAAAGATAAATGTTGCATCATGCAGCGATCTTCTGATCTTCCTTACCCTAGCAACATCGAACACCTTCTCCATCTCCATTACCCACGTTTGAGCTTCAATTGCGTTTATGGAACCCTTAAACTCTGGCGGTCCCACCGCCTTGAAGTCTTTAAACGAAGTATTTGGTGGAGCTTGGGGTTGATTATTAAGTGCTCCAGCTAAAAGTTTACCAATTCTTTGAGCGGAGTTAGCATTGGTGTCGTTATTATTGTTTGTTGACCCTTCACGGGCTTCTTCATTGACGATTTTGTCTTCTTCTAGCGGCATATTTCTATTAAGAATATATGCTTATTAGATCTTTACTCAATCTCTAAAACATTTAAGACTTAACTAAACATTTAATCATAACTCACTTAACACATTACTTCAAATAAACTTTGACATTTCATTTAATTCAAAAGTCTTTACATCATAAGATAGCATCACTGCTATTTACATCAACTATCCCAGATAAAGAATCTACGAGATTTAAAACATCACAATATTCCTTTATTTATAAACATATCGAATTTACATCATTAACTATCAAATAGTTTTCACATATTTAAACTAATACTATCATTTATCATTAAGGCGCTTTGGATGGCCTTTTACGTTCCTCCTCCATGATGCGACATCGTTCTGCGATCTAGCATATATGATGGTAGATCCTCAAACTGGATTGGATACTTCCTAACTCGATCTTGGACCGCATCCATTGCATTTTGTAGTGTAGAAATACGTCTCCTCAAGTTTAGCCTTCTTCGCGCAACGATCATCTTCTTCGATCGGCCACGACGTGACTCTCGTACCCAGCCCTCCTCTGCTATGGCAAGCCTCTCTGAGCTCTCCTTCAGATCCTTCTTTAACTTCTCTATTTCTGCGGACTTATCCTCGGTCTGACCCTTCTCGTGAACCAGATCCCACTCCACGTTTCCCAAACGTGTGTGAAGAGTCACAATCTCTCTATCCTTCTGCTCAATAGTAATCTGCTGACTAACCGCCTGCTCAGTCAGATCCCGAACAGTATCCTGCAACTCTACATTACGATCATAGAGTGCATCATACATCTCTGCATCAATGGAGTTCGGTGGGAACTCCTCTTCTTCCTCTTCCTCAGGATCCTCCTCTGGATCTGATCTCCTCGCTCAAGCTCCCCGACCAACCAATGAAGATGATCAACGGAGATGGCTCTCTCTGTACAAGTTGTTCCCTGACGACATGAATGTCTCGGGGCTCCTCCTCTATAGGTAATCGGGGTTCCTCCTCCCCAGCTCGACTAGCTCCTCCAACATCCGACATCCTGACAACAAAATTTTAAGTTTTAGTTACTAATCCGTGCTAGCGAACACATAGATTAACACATAAGCACATAAAGTCTTTTATTATCTTCAATGAATTTAGAAATTCATTTCTTAGAACTCGATAAGAGTTTACCACCACTATGTTCTCGATCTCCTACAAGGCTACTACCTAAGGTTGTTCCCCCACCTAAGGTTCATAACCTACAGCTTTGATACCAACCTGTGACACCCCCAAATCCGGTACTTCCATTTCCACAGGATTTGGTGTTCACTGTACAAACATCATCTATCTATCTACCCATAAATAAATGCAAACCATACAATATATAGAAATAATAATAAATCTCTCCCCTTGTGGGGTTACATCAACTGAATAATAAATAAATCCCAGGTTTACTCTAACCTTAAAACATCTATCAAAAAACATAAACAAATAAGTCTTAAGTAACATCAATTCTAAATATCATTACATAACCACATAAATAATCAGTCTTCATTACTTGCTAAGCTTGCCCTTGCCTTTACTAGTGGAAGGTTAAATACGCTTTTTTCGTTCTTAATCGCAATGTTATTATTACGCAAGAGTGAGCACAATTGCCCACAAGTATAACGATATAACAAATGACTAATAATAACATGCGAATGAATTAACAACTTCTGAAATAAAGCTCAACTTTTGAATCAAGAATGAATAACAAGAATCAAAAGAACTTCGAGGGTCATAAGACCTTGAACTATGTCCCTAGGTTGTCAAGTGTTTATACTTGAAACCTTTAATGATCATAAGACTATGGACTCTTCTTCTCGTACTTAGGGGATCAACCCTTAGTACCATCTCGTGCACAATATCTTAATGCTAAAGCGTAAATAATCCCTATATCTGAGGTTGTTCATCTCGGTTTGACATTCGAGTCCGCACTAAAGGAAGTTTGGTTTGGATAATTCATCAAGGGTTACGAAATTTAGAACGCTCATCAACTATGGACTAGTCGAATCAATAAGGGTTCACTAGTCTAACAAGGTTTAACAATAAATGAATATTTAACTTGAATAACATCTCAAAAGGTATACAATAGAATAATTATTGTATAACAACATCATGCTTGAAGATTAATAAACTTTAATATACAAGATGTGCTTGATCAATAAAATGAGAACTTGCTCAATATCGAAAGATGAATTAATCAACTTATATAACAATAACAAGTAGGGTTAGGAAACTTGCTCAACGAAAGTTTAGGGTAAGAAACTTGCTCAAAGTAAATGTAGAGTTAGAAAACTTGCTCGATGTAACAAGATAAGGTTTAGAAACTTGCCTCGTGTGCGTAGATTACACTTAAACAAACTCGTTCTTTGAATTAAATCCTACATACCAATTACGTTCACAATACCAGTCAATAATAACGTACTAAACATCATAAATTATTCTTTGTCTAATCTCGACTTCATGACTATACTTAGTCAATTATTACACTTAGTGTAAAATTAAGACTTCACGAAAAATTAAACTAATTATGCATTCGATCATTCAATCCACACGTAATTGTGTTATGGACATGTTAAGAACTTATTTTAACATCTCATTATAGGTCTAACAAGTCTTTATAATCATTAGACTAAGTTGCTAACACATTTCTATACTTGAACACTTAAAAAAAATTATTTTCTGGACATTCTGCTAAGTGGTATTTGCATTTTCTTTTATCTTTAGATCTTCTTGTATTCATTGCCATGGCAAGTGCTGACAATATGACACTTGATACTGATGTGTTGGCGCCATGACGAAAATGAAATGAACTTGAGTTGGCACGTATGGCAGCGAAACCCCAGACTCAATTTCCGATTCGCAAGAAGAACACATAATTCAGCGAAATCAACACTTCTTAACACTAATTTCACCAAATTACACATACCCACATGTTATAATTCGTACATAATCAATACTTAACATCTATGGAGTGATTTTCACCCATTAAAACACATAATCACATAATTAAAGCATGCAAATTGGACTGTTCTTGATGTTCTTGAAGTTCTTGAACAAAAACATGGATTTTAATGCTACGGATTCGTTATAAAGCCAAATCCAACCATTCAAGTTTCATTTTGTTCATTTTAACATGCATAATCATATCAATGTGTGAATTTTGCAAAATAATTTATGTTTGGCATATAAAAATCACGTATAAGGCCATATGGCCATATCACGTACTCTGAAATCTTTTATTGTATAATTTCATGAAACTGAAGATATGGAAACCCACAATATATACATAAAATATGCCATACAACTCGAATTATTACATATATTCTTATAACAACTGAATTTCCCAAATACAGAGACTCACAGAAAACTTAAGCCATATTCATGAAACTTAAAAGACGTAAAATATATAAATTGGGTTGAAGAGATTACCCAAGCGTAGATATTAATTTAATAGAAGTGAATTCCTCCTCTACCAAAACTCAATTCTCAACTCTCTCAGTATCTTTCTCTCTCTGACTCTCTCTCGATACTATCTAGACTTAGGAAAACTAATGAAGAAAAAGGAAGGAAGGCGCGATAATAAAGAAGCGTCCGACGAGTTGTGGTCGAGTTACCCGATCATGGGTAAATGCTCTCAACTCCTCTAAGCCATGTTTGGCTAGTTAGAATAGGTTTTAAAATCATTTAATTTAATAAAGCTTTATTATATAGTTTAAATAATGTCACACCCATTATAAAATAAATCTAATATCTTATTTAATTTACTTTAAATAAAATATAATAAATTTCTCATTAATACACATAGTCACATAATTCAAATTCTCTTTGATTAATAATATCAAATTATTAAATCTCTAATTAATAATTAAATTAATTAAAATAACATAGGCTTATTAAATATTTTTTTTAATTCAATAAGCTCACATAATCACATACTTGAATAAAAAAATCTCCACATTAATTTAATAAATATAACACATATAATTAAATTAATCTATCACAACTTCATCAATTAATTAATTAATCTAATAATTAATTCATCAAAAAATATTTATTCAATCAAATAAATATTAAAATTAAATTACAAAATTACGGTTGTCACAGAATAATGTAAGAATTCACCGTATATGCGATGATCGCACATGCAGTGTTATTCCAATGTAATAATAAATAATTGAATTAGTCAATTAATGCGTGTCACAAACAGGATATTCCAATGTAATAATAAAGAATGGAACCAGTGTGTCATGCGAATCCGCACGTATGGATATTCCAATGTAATAATAAAGAATGGAATAATGTAAGAATTTCACTACGTGTATGCGGTATTTTGCATGATAAAAGTTATTCCAACATAATAATAAAGAATTGAATAATGTAAGAATTTCACCATATATGCGGTATTTTCATGCATGACAAAGTTATTCCAACATAATAATAAAGAATGGAATAAAAGAAGCTCTTTCATGAATACGAAAGAAATAATACCCTTTACCTCAAAAAGAAAAGCTGATATCTTTGGAATAGTGAGGTAGCAGACTTCTTCTTCTTTCTCTATAATTTCTCTCTATAATAATTGCTCTATAGCTTTATTGAATTGGTGAAAAAATAATGAAGGAATCACTTCTATTTATAGAAAAATATAGTTTTGATAATTACACATTTTTGGGGGCTCGAAATATTACAAAGATAATACCTTCCTCTTTTTCTTCATTTTTAATTTAGTCCTGCAAGTATTATCAAACTTGCACCATCTCCCCTAATAGTAAATCATGCGAATCAATAGTAAATCATGTGAATCAATAGTTCTAGACATGTGAAAATACGAATTATAGTATAATACCTCCATCTATACCTCCATTTTTAACTTAGTCATGCAAGTATTATCAATCTTGCACCAACTCCCCTAATAGTAAATGAATGTGAATCAATAGTACACATATGTGAACACATAGTTATAAACATGTGAATTAATAGCAATTAATTGCTCATTTATCCGCTTAATTACCCGATTGGTCAATATAACCTCCAGACATCAATTATTATCAAAATAGATGTCGATTTCCACTAAACTAATAATACCCACACAATGGAACTATATTTTTCATCTTTAATCAACACGAACTTATTCATCATTAATATTATAACTCACAATATTTAACAACCCGTGTCGCTCCTGTGAAAGAGGGGCTTTCGATAAGGATTTCTCCTTATCGCGCAATTAGTGACCAAACCTCTCCTCGATGTAACTTCTGACATTGTCAATATTGCAAATAATAATATGAATAACTTTGTTGTCTCAATTATTGATTTAATAATATAAAATATTGATATTATGATAATAATTGAATCAATAATATGAGAGATATGATGCAAAGAATTCATCGTGAGCAATAATTGAGTATAACCGGGTGACTTCTTACGTAAGCATCAATAATCAATACCTTGTGCTACTATGCAACCACGCGTATTACTGTACTTTTACTACCGGGTAGTTCAACAGTTTTAACGGTAACACATTCACCGTTATTTTTATAAAATGATAATTTTGTCGTTTTCTAACAACGATAATACTTCCATTGTGGGGTCCACCAATGATTGTACCATCGTACGGATATTCTCCGATAAAAAGAAAATTCCCCGACCAAACGAATATTTTATAACAACTTGTTTACTTTGCAAAATTTATAAATATTACCCACAACTATAACATTATATCAAATCCACACCATAATATTCAAAAAATATTTCGAGAAATTTTAATCTTTATTCATAAAATTTGGGGTCTCACAGCAGCAATGCGTCTTTGTCCCCTATCTTAGCAGCCGCAATACCCCATAATGGCAGTGTTGAGTCTCTATCCACAAGCTCTACGTCAACCACCTAGTCTACCCCACCATCCTTACATCCTCCCACCACTTCTGCTTCTTCTACCCAACCATCCATGCCACCAAACTCTCCTCGAGTCATTATTACTCGATCCAAACATAATATTCATAAACCTATTCAAAATCTTAACCTCACGGCCCAACTCATTACCACGGATAGCCCTGAACCCATAACTGTGACCCAAGCTCTTAAAGATCCTAAATGGAGTTAAGCTATGTTTGATGAATATGACGCTCTTGTTGAAAATGGAACTTAGGAATTGGTTCCTTTTTATCCTAAATAGAATTTAGTTGGTTACAAATAGATCTTTTGGGCTAAGTATTTAGCTGATGGCAATGTTGACATGTATAAGGCTTGTTTAGTTGCAAAAGGGTTTCACCAGCGCCCTGGAGTTGATTTTCATGATATATTCAGTCCAATTGTTAAGCCCACAACTGTTCGTCTTGCTCTCAGTCTTGATGTTAGTCGTGGTTGGTCTCTTCGGCAACTTGATGTTAATAATGCCTTTCTCCAGGGCACTCTTACTGAGGCTGTCTTCATGGCATAAACACAAGGCTTCATTGATCAAGACCATCCTCAACATTTCTACCACCTTTACAAGGCTATTTATGGCCTCAAACAGGCACCCTGGGCTTGGTATTTTGAGTTACGTCAGTTGCTTATCACCTCTAGCTTCACTAACTCACATGTAGACACCTCTCTATTTGTCTTCAACAACTGGGGTAAAATAATTTATCTTCGTCTTTATGTTGATGACATAATTATCACAGGTGACAATGCGGAGCTATACACAACTTTATTCAACTCATGGCTCAATGGTTCTCTCTTAAGGATCTTAGCTCTTTAACCTATTTTCTCGAAGTTAAAGTTTCCCCCCACACCGATGGTCTCTTCCATTGTCAGGGTCGATATATTATTGATCTCCTCACTTGCGCTTGCATAATTGAAGTAAATCCCGTAGCCATGCCTCTTGCCACCAGTCTACCCCTCGCACTTCATTCTAGCACTGTGTTATCTGATCCATCAGAGTTTCAGACTATTGTTGCCAGTCTCCATTATCTCTCCCTGACTCGCCCATATATTTCTTATACGGTGAATAAATTGTCTTATTTTATGCACCAACCTACGAGTGAACATTTGAAATGCAGTTAAACGACTGTTGCGCTATCTGTGTGGGACTATTAATCATGGTATTACTCTTCATCGCCGCTCTACTTTGTCTCTCCATGCTTTTTCAAATGTTGATTGGGCATGTAACAAGGATGAATTCAATTCCACTAGTGTTTATCTTGTTTACCTTGGTCATAATTCAATATCTTGGAGTTCCAAAAGTAGTGAATTATTTCCCACTCCTCTACAGAAGCCGAGTATTGCTTTGTTGCAACTACTGCTATTGAACTTCGTTGGATCTGTTCTCTTCTCACTGAACTTGATGTTGTTCATCCTCAACAACCAATAATCTATTACGATAATGTTGGTGCCACCAACTTTTGCTCTAATCTTGTTTTCCATTCCCGCATGAAACATGTTGCTTTAGACTACCACTTCATTTGGGAACAAGTTCAGCATAGTTTACTTCGAGTTGCTCATATATCATCCAAAGATCAACTCGTTGATGCACTCACCAAACCACTTCAATCTCATCAATTTCAATTTCTCAGAACCAAGATCAGACTTTCATCTCAGTCATCCATCTTGCGGGAGCATGATAAGGATAATGAGAAAATCAAGGAACCTAAATGAGGAAATCAAGGGATTTTCCCTTTTGTTTTGTAATTGATCTGTAATCATCTTATTTTCAGTAATTTGTTATTATGTTTAGGTAGTTACTATGTTTTAAATTGTTTTCCTTATAACTTAGGAGAGTTCTCTTTTTTCGTGTATTATATATACTAGTAACAAATCAATGAAAAACACACAGCCATAATTCTCCAATTCTCTCTATGTTAACTTTTTCACGTATATTCTCTTTGAATACTCTTTTTAAAATCGATTTATCAATTTAATGACTCAAAAATTATCAATATGAAAAACTTGAGACATAGTAAATATAGCAACAAAATATAGAAATTATATCTTTTATTTTTTTAACTAATTAAATATGTATCAAGTATATTAAAAAAAGTCATTTCTGAGCACATACGAGAGGGTCCACCATCCTGGGCCCTCGATTAGAAGGGCCCCAATATATATATATATATATATATAGGAGACTGATCCATAGCAAACGTTGTAAAAAAGAGTCTAGCCTTACAACACATCGCGACCCTTCGTCCGAGATCGAGCGGTCTTATAGAGACTCCATCTGCGGTTTAGTTTCCAATATTCCGCACTTTAATACCGCGGATGGGACGGATGACCAAAATGCCCATCCGCATTAGTTCCCTTCTCGCAGCGACTTTAATATCATGGACGTTGGGATTACTGAACAACTATTCGAACAGCGTCATTTTAAATAATGGAACTTAAAGTTCTAGTCCGCACTTTAATACTGCAAACGTTAGGTCCCCTATATATAAGACGAGATAGAACTGCAAACAGAAGACGTCCTGGATACGCACAAAGAGTTCGACCTAAAGCTCAAGAATTTTCTATTTCTTCTAGCATATTCTTGTTGTTACTTTTATTTCATGTGATTTGGGATGAAGAGACATGTGTGGCACCAATTCTGGAGGGCACAACATCTAGAAGCCCTTAATTTTTTCTGAATCTAAAGTTCAATCCGACCGATTGTTTTATCAAGCCTTCTAATTTTGGTTGCCATGTGTGTTTCTCATTATCCCAAATCACTTGAATATGTAACTACTAGCAATAATATGCAGCAGAAACAAATGATTTTTAGCTTTATAAACTTACTTTTAACCCCTAGATATCTTAAAAAATGTGCTGCCAGGATGGGTTAATTGCTTAGTTCTTTTATGCAAACCCTGGAGTGTCCATCACAACATCTTGAGGTCATACATCAATAAACATCAATTTTTTGTGTTGGCACTTCCAGGGTTTGCATAGAAGAACTAAATAATTGACCCATTTGGGCAGTACATTTTGGGCATACAATACGCAGTTTAAAACTACGGACGCTAGTTCAAGGATTTAATCATCTCGTACGCAGTTTAATACCGTGAACTCTAGTTCAAGGATTTAAAAGATGTCGTACAGTATCAACACTCCTGAAAGGTCATGTTCGTAGTTTAATATCACGGACGCTAGGCCCCTTATATATAAGACGAGATAGAGTTGGAAACAGAAGACGTCTAGACCTAATCCGATTATTATGGGAATTAAGGCTCTTGAATTTTCTATCTCTTCTTGCGTAGTTTTATTGTTTGAACATGAATCATGTTATCTGTGAGTATGAGACAAATTGATGGCTAACAAGTGGAAGGATGTGTTGAAAACCCTTTACTCCATTGGGTATAAATATATTCTTCCACTTGTTTAGCAATAGATTGTCGTATCATCCCAAATTACATGAATCTGTAACAACTAACAAGATTATGTAGGAGAAATAGAAGATTTTTATCTTTAATAAGTTACATATATTTTTATATTTTGTTTCTTTTTTATAGTACTGATCTGGGACGATTATAGTTCGATTTAATGCAATTAATTTTTCTATTTGTTCATGGGTAATATTTCCATCATCGCAAAATATGATGATGAATCTGCAACAATAATACCCATAATAATGGAAGACTAATAGCATTAAATTTGACTATTCTTTGTCTAAAATCCCATCTTCAGTTTAATATTGCGGACTCTAGGTATATAATTAAAACGATGTCTTCGTTTGAAGACATCTATGATTTAAATGACGTCGTACAGTATCAACACTTTGAAAGGTTCCGTTCGCAATTTAATAATGCGGGCGCACAATGAAGATATTAAACGTTCAGAGTTTAACGGTTCCGCTTATCGTGACATTTACAAGATAGAGACATGCAGTTACCAGGTGTTACATACATCCACAGACATATGATTAGCAAACAATAACACTTTATTTGTATCAAAATGTCATAATAAATCGAAAGAAATGAAATTATGTTGATTCCGGCCTTTTCAACCTTAAAGCTTTATAATGGTTTCGCTTATCGTGGTTGTAAAGATTCCACATATTGCACACCTTCGAAGTGGTTTTTAACTAAACAATTGTTCAACAACACTTTTTAACTATATTACTTTTTTTTGACCTTTTGTCTGTGAACATATTGGATCAAACACATGATCATTGGAAGCAGCTGCATCATCATACTCATCATCATCGGCCAATTCCATATTTGCCCTATTATTGATAACAAGTTGCACATTCTCGTTCGGTCTTGTTTTCACACCTTCTACATGGAAGGCGCGAACAATTTTGTGATCACGATCTAGCAATTGTAGAGCATAATTTTTTTCTTCTTTAGAAGATGAAGCATCCAACATAAATAGATCGAATCATTTGTGTATGTGATTGAACTGACTGATTTATGTGTCAGCATAATCTATTGCAGAGGGGAAAACGTACGAGGCCACGCCGCTCGTTTTATTAGCATCTTGATTCCATCGCTTGTGTATCAATTCTTCAGGTATCTGAACCAAGTTCTTTGAACTTAGAATCCTGAGAATGTGACGACGTATTGTATTAGAATATTCAAACTGTTTACAATTACATTTCGCCATCCCAGTTTTGATATATTACACAACTGTGAAATACCTACGGCTAGATTCAGGATCCATCACTTTGAACACCAAGTAGGTTTTTGAATCAGGAGTTGACAACTCATGCACCTTCTTTGAAGTTAACTTGTGCGACTTTGTCAGTTCAATCTGGAAACACTGGAACATCTCCTTGGTATATATCTTAGCTGCATATGCATCTTTAATGGATCTCCAAAAAGGAATTTTCTCGCACGACTGACCGTCAGATAATCATCTTGTTTCTCTCTTATATACTGCCTCTCAATGGCTTTTTGGGACTTGAAAAAAAATCTCTAATCCTTGCGGAAGTGTTTACATATTCGTCAAAAAATTGTTCATACTTTCACTCCTAGACGTCATTGTCATTCCTGCTACGAAGAAATTCTTCGAATACACCCCATTCCATTTCTCTTTTACTTCATACAGAGATTACAACCATTATTGATCCTACAGACCGTAATCCTCAAGCAACAATTTCCATCTATCCTCAAATTCTTGAATAGTTAAAGACTTAAACACGCAGTAGTTAAAGTCTGACTTAAAAGTTGGATGCGAGGAATAGATATGCCTGAGTTTTTCTGGGAATTTTTTGCTAATATGCCACGTACACAAGGCATGATGTGTATTAGGAAAAACCCTAGCAATCGCATTCGACATAGCACGATCTTGATCAGTGACAATGGTTATTGGATGTTTGTCATTCATTGTTTCAAGAAACTTCTCAAACAATCATATAAATGTATCCTCAGTCTAATCGCTCAATAGTGTACACCCAAGCAATATAGAATGATAATGATGATTTACACTCGTGAAATGAGCAAATGGCATGGAATACTTGTTTGTTCGGTATGTGGTATCAAACATAACGTCGTAAAAGTTTGCACATGCAACTATTGACCTATAATCTACCCACATAATACATCCGATATGATTATCTATGCCTAGTTTTACACTAAAGTAAAATATGCTCGGGCTCTCAAGCTGCAACTTTCTCAGGTAATCTATTGCAGCCTGTGCATCATTCGCAATGATATTATCACATCTAATATCTCTAACTATATTTCACACATCCATTTCAGAGAACCCAACATTGCTCGTACCTCCTCCCAATGAACTAAAAATATTCATCATTCTACTTGGACCAATCCCAACATTATTAAAGGTTTCAATCAGATCATTGGCTAGTCCCCGAGTTATTTTTGTGTGTTTTAATTTGTGAAACTTTGTTTGGAGACACAAATTCATGATTGTGATTCAGTTCAAGAGTGGACACAAACCATTTATCTTTACTCCTATCATGCACAACATAAAATCTTTCTCTATAATATGTTCTATCAATCGAGTCCCTCCTCCGATTTCCCTTAACCACATTATTATCTTCGTCATTAGTAACAATCTCTCTTTTCTTAACAACCACACTCCCAGCTTTACAACATTGATACAATCTAGAACAAAAATCTTTAGATCTAACATGTTTTTTGCTAGTTTTTATTCTGACCTCAAAACCAACACACGTTTCGCATATTTTCGTAAAAAAATTTCAACATCTTTCAACATATCAAATATTTGACCAACATACAGAATGGTATCATCACATAAACTTGTGACATCATTCAAATCATATAATTTTTCTGAAGTGCTTGAAAGTGAATGAAATGATTCTTCAGCAAACAAATCCATGACAAAACAATCGAACTGAATAATTAGCACCCAAATTAGAGCTTACCGATTACACGATTGTGTGGAGGTATGGTTACGCCGTAGGATATGCCCTCCCAAGCAGATATTCCCCTTAACGATGAAAGAAAATAAATGTGTCTCGTCTATAATTAGGGTTTTAATAGTCAGGATATGCAGTTTAGTTCCGCAGACATACGTAGTACTTAAAAATGGCACCGTTTTATCCAGAACAAAAGTAAGCTAAAGCCCTCGCTTATTCCACGTGTCAAACAAGGACCCACGATCATCATTGCCACATCGTACACGTTAACGTACGCCTAGCTTTAAGCCATGTTACAATATAGGGCCCACCATCATAATATCAACTATGTATATAGGGAAACGTGCGTAAGATAAAAAGCTTTTCACGTCATATATATCCCTTTCGCCCCAAAAATAACTGCCTACTCTCTATTTTCATATTTTGAAACTACTCACTTTTCTCTGGTCACACCAACACAACTCCTACTAACTCCAGATCGATCATAAATGGCTGATTTAAGCTCCTCACAACCTTAAACAGCTACCAACGATAGTAATATGAAACCTATCACCAAGATAAAAATAGTCAGCGCCCCTCAGGACACCCCCCCCTCAGGACACCCCTTTGCTGGCTAAAATTGATTCCGAAAATAGCCGATATGAATATGTTGAAATAATATTCCTCCAAAAAAAATACACCCACACCAACACAAAGTCTGCCATCATCAGTCAACAACTTTCTTAAGTGGGCGAATGGTATCAAATCCCGCTTGTCTATCACCTTCGCGTACCGGAGCCAAATGAAAGAATGTATCAACGTCCAGACGGATGGGTGGCTATTACGCTACATACTTTCAAATATGTTGGGTAAATTCTACACTACAAAAAAATAGACATTTAGCAATAATTTTTTGGGCAACGACTTATAAAGTCGTTACCAAAAATGCATGTTTAGCAACGAAATTTGTCATTCGTTGCATTTTATGAAAGGCTTTCATTTTTCGTAACGAAATTCATAAGTCGTTGTAAAAATTCGTTGCCAAATCGTTGGCGGAAAAAAAAACACCGTCTATTTTCTTTTTTGTTGCCGATAAGATTTCTCCTCATTGTCGGCAACGAAAACTTTTTTGTTGCTATATTTTGTTGCCTAATATAGGCCACATTCATTGGCAACAATTTTTTTCGTTGTGTATTTAATATATTTTTTTTTGCAACGACTAGTAAATTGTTGTCCAAAATTAAGACAACCCCAATAAGCATGCCTCCTTTCCCCCAAAAATGCATCATTTTTTATTTAAATTTATTTATTTATTTGGATACAATTTTATACAGTGAAATATTTCACTCCGTCCATCTCAAAATAAATGCCTAGTGTTTTTTTAAAGTTATAATTTTTGAAATTTAAATTGAGCACATATAGATATATTTTCTAATTTACAAAAATTAAAGTTTGTAGTTAATTGGATGTAGTTTACAATGAACATATTCGCACACTTATAATTTTGAAAAAAAATATAATTAATTTCTAAAATAATTTATATTAATTTTTCTTGTAACTCGTTATTTTACATATATATTTTTTGACAAGGGATGGACAAGGAATCGAAATCGTTCCCAAAGTTACACCAAAAATCGATCAAACTGCACCGATTAAGTTGCAACAATGGTTCTTGCATAGACCAATTAAGTTGCAGCAATGGTGTGTAAGTTCTTTTTTAACTCTCCTTTTTCAAATTCTATTTTTTCTTGACTTATAAATTTTTTATAATCAAATATTAATTTCTCTTTATATCTTGAATTAGAGGGTGTTTGGCAATGACTTATAAGTTGGTCAAACTAAGTTATAAGTAATTTGTTATTATTTAGTGTTTGACAATAACTTAAATTTTAATTTTTTTTAACTTATAAGTCATTATTTAATTTTTTCATGCTTCATATTTTATGTATTAGATAAATTTTACTACCATATATATATATATATATTATTCTTTTCAAAATTTCTTGTCAAACTAAATAAAATACTAAACAAATCTCAACATTAAACTAAATATATATAAAATAACTACTGAATATTTTTATATTATATATATATAAATATATATATATAAATATTTATAAATTTATCTCTAATATTTATATAAATATTTATAAAAATATTCATATCTAAATTTTATAAATTTTGGATGAAATATTTATAAATTTATAAATAAATATTTGTTTATAAATATTTATATGAATAATTAGAGATAAATTTATATATATATATATATATATTTATCTAATACACAAAAAATATAACATAAGAAGCAAAAATATCACAGCTATGTTTCGAACCTAAGACCTATGAGTTATTGGGCCATTCAGCTACCACTGAGCCATTCTAATTTATTAGTTAACTAAACTACCTCCATAACTTGTAGCGGTAGACAGTGTAACACATGAACAAATTAAATGAGGGGCAAATGAGTAATTTCTCATGTCTCTACAACCTATAGCGGCTGGGGAAAATCCATTTCAATCTGTGTCATCCAATGTTGTGATCAATGGTATAGATTATGGTTGTTAAAATAGTATCCGTGCCAACCGATTGTCAAGAATGGGGGCCTATATATATATAGTCGTGTATATTTTATTTGTGCTCAGTCTTTCAAAACTGCATCGTTTTGCCATATTTGTTTTTGATTTCTGATTTGGAAGGAGAAAAGCTATTTTTTTAATAAATAAAAAAAAATCTGCCAAAACGACATAGTTTTGGCAGACTATGCATAAATATATTATACACAGCTGTGTCATATTGCTCTATATATTAACTTACGAAACTATAATTATTAACTCATTACAATTTTTTATTTAAAAAACTTAATTGCGATGTCGAGAGGCGGGAGCAATAGACAATATAATTTTGAAAAAAAAAATTAAATATTCAATGTAAACTTTTGAATCTAATTATACACTACAAGAAATTAAGGATGTAGCGAAGGAAATTTTGTGAATGAATTTATTCCTTTACATGAAGAGTTTTTTAGCGAAGGAATAGTGAAGAAAAAGAATATAGTGACAATATAGTTATTAGCAAAAGAAACATCATTTACAATTTATATTTTTTTGCTCACAAAATTGAGGTGATAGAAGGCTTTTGGGCTCCAATTTATGATGAATTTTTGTGAGAAAAAAATCTATTAATGAAGAAATTATTACTCACTATATATTAGAGTTTTTTTGCGAAGATAAATTTGGTCGCTGTTTTGTTCTAATTTTTTACAGTATTAAATTTATTTATAATAATTACTAGGAATGAGTAAAAAAATGGATAAAACCAAATAACCGAACCAAATCAAAACTTTAATCGATTTTTTTCATTTATTTCGTTATTTTCTGAAATTCAGTTATATTCAATTTAATATTCGATTTTCGGATTTGAATTTGTTTTTTAATTTTTTTTAACTGAATAAGAAATAAAAAAATTAAAGTTAAAACACAAAAACAAACACATTAATCTCTAAAAAATAATTAAATTCTTAAAACATAAAAACAAACACAGTAATCTCTCATCTCTCATCTCACACTAGTCGATACCCTTAGGTAAGACTCAGAAAATAAAGAAATAGTTAGAGAACGATTAGATTCACTGACTAAAAGTTCGATTCGAACTCGAATTCGAAATATAAATGAAATCAAATATGAAAGAAATTTTAAAATTCTATAAATTACTTCGAACTTTCTCAAATTATAATTTTTATTGATCTTTCTGGATCATATTTGTTCGAAAAGTTCAAACTACTTTGAGGCTTTCGATTTTATCATCGTCTTCATTTCGATAAATAAATGATCCTCAATCAAATTTTATATTTTTTCGCTCGGATGGACTTGGTTCGTTTACAGCTTACCTTCGGGCCTCACATCTCCCATCTCTCGACTCTTATCTTAGATCTCACTCTGTCTATCTGATCTCTCGTTTCTCACTCTCTGCCCTAGTGCCCTAACCCAAAATCCTAGTCCCCAAATCGTGAGAAGTGACTCCGCTTCGCCTTTGGCCTCTCGCATCCGGCGTCTCAGAACATGGAATTCAATCAGTCTCTATCTCCAAAAACCCTAAACCCCATCGATTCCTTATAATCCTCTAGTAAGCTTCAATCAATTTTTTTCAATATTGTCTATATAATACTTTTCAGTTCCTTAATATATGAAATTTATGCACTTGAGTTCAAATTATTTCTTTGAAGAAACCTGAAATGTTATAGCGTCTGTTTTTAAAATCACGAATTTAAATTGTTTGGGACAATATTGACTTCAAGTTCTTTAATTATAATCAATACACTTGTTGGTTTTTGTCAATATGTAGTTAAACCATTCATCACTCTTAATCATATCTGTAATTGTTTCTGTAATGTTAGGCTATTTGTGTGTTGTTGTATGTTATTTAAATTTTCCTTTCTATTAATTCAAAAGTTATGATATTTCTTTGTAGACGAGATTGTGTGAAATATCCAGTTAATAAAATCCACCCTATATCATCTGAAGATGAATATGAATTTAATTTGTGCGGATGGTCCTTTTCTTTATATAAATATAACTACACACTCTTTTTGGATAAGTAATTGTCCTTTATATCTTTGAGCAGGTTCTTAGGGCATTTTCAGCCACATCATGGTAAACCAGAACTATGGGAACTGGATTCAGACCAACATCACAATGTTGGAAGCCGGGGTTCTAATTTTTCAGAAGAAAATATGAGGTATAATTTTCTTCTTTTTGCTTTACTAGTGATAGTTTGTTTATTCCATGTTTTGAAGTGGAGTAATAAAGTGACAAATTGACTGCAGTGTCTCTGTGACCAGGATTACAGAAACTTCAATGTTTATACCAAAGCTGTTTTGTTTTCCTGTTTTTCCCTCAATTTCCATTTTAGTTGCAAATATTGCTCCTGTAAAATTTCTTTAGTTGGAAATCTTTTTTTTATGTCCTGGAGAACAGCTCTCTGAAAGGTGCAATATTGATTGCTATAAATTTTAGGTCGACGAACACCAATAAATGATTACCTGTGTTGCCCACTCAACAATTTTATGTAGTTTCTTTTAGGATGAATTGATTATGTTGATTGATCAGTTGACAAGAACTGTATTTGCTTTTTATATTTTCTGGAATTCAAAGGTTTTCTTTTTGTTTATAGTCTCTTTCTTCATTACAGGTTTTACAAGAAGTTTTGAGTTGCTACTCCATACCAGAAGCTTTATTTGGAAAAGTTTGCATCATTATAGACAAGGTCAGTTGTATAATGTGTTAACTTTTAAATTGCAATTACACCTTGCTCCTTGTTATTGTCTACTTCTACCTAGATACATACAACTTGCCTTAAGACATAGTTCTTGCAAAAAAAAGAGAAAAAAAATCAATAGTGAAGTAGCTTTCGGTGAAACAGAAGGTTTACCTTAGTTCACATGCTTTTATCCTCGTTCATGTCATTGTGGACTTCTATATCTGTCTGATTGTGAGCATTTCATGTTGACTTTAAGGTATACAATTGAACCTCTTTCTGATTAGCGAGTATATAAGTAATATTATTACCATTGGGAAATCATTCTTTGCACTTGACAACCATTATCTTTTCAGAATTTGTAGAATTTTGTTTTGTTACCTTTTTTGATTGCAACCTTTTCCTTTCAAAAAGAGAAGAAGGATTCATCTTGCATCTCCCCCCTTCATCATATTTTTAATAGATGAAATTAATTTGAGATGGGTCATGCGAATTCAAGTTAACATTTGTGCATAAAACGTAGGACTCTCTCTGTTTCTCATGCTAATTTACTACTATTTATCTTTAATATAATGATATGGTAGTTCCTGAACTATATCATAAGTGGATGTTGACATTTTTACTTAATGTAGTGTTGTGTCTGATTGAAAATATTGTTTGCTCTTATATCTTTTTTTATTCATTTATTGTTCATTACCCTTTCACATATATCTATATATTTTTTATACATATTTTGACTTTAACTTGTTTGTTGAAACAGATAGGAAAAATCCCAATTGATGAGATAAAGAAAGAGTTGGAGCATGCTCAGTTATCAGATGTGGCTATTGAGGAGCTACTGCAAGTTCACTCCGAGAAGTGCTTGTTAAAGCTGGAAGGTTTGTTGTCGCAGAGTTTGGTGGGAGAATTTCCTATTCTTCTTGTTCTCATTTTTCATTGTAATATAGTTGAAGTCAGACCTGTGAAACTATGTGTCTACAGAGAAACTTGGACCTACAGGGGAAGCAGTAACTGATCTTAAACGGTTATTCTCACTTGCTGATAAGTTTGGAATTTCAGAGTGGATTCAGTTTGATGCATCTGTTGTCCGTGGCCTTGCTTACTATACTGGAATTGTATTCGAGGTAGGTGTGAAATTTTCCTTAAAAGGAAAATATGAATTTTCGTTCTAAGAAATTAGATCTCATCAGAACCTTGGATTCTGTATCCCCAATTCAGTGCTGTTGGTTGTGATACTAACAACATTCTTTTCAGAAGTACTCCCTCCTTTCCATTTTTTTATCTTTGTTGACTTTTTAAAGTCAACTTGAGAGATTTAAAACTCAAAATTGACGTAGATTCTTTTAATTTTAATCAATACAATGAAGAATATTGTAAAATATCTAAAAAGTATTCCTCTGTCCCAATATATGAGTCCATTCTTCTATGGATGTTCCAAACAGCAGTCTTTTGTTTTTTATGTGTGGTTAATACTATAAATTACTATATGATAAATTTTAAACACAAATGTTTTTTTACTGTGTTTGGTTGCGTGGAAATGTGACTACTAAAACTTGTCTTTGGAGAGAACTACTTCAAAAATTGAACTATTTTTCTAGTATCCGAATTCCAAGGAACCAAGTATATGCTGCCAAGTGCAGAAGTATGGTTGTTAACTTTAAGACTAAATAGGCAAGCTTTCCAAAGGAATGGAACCTACACATTAAGTAAGAATCTATAGTTTGTGTAATTGAATTATAAAGTCCAAGCTTACACCGAGTTCTTGGGACTATTATTATCTACTTGAAGTTCTTGTCCTTTGATACTTGGCAAAATTGTAAAGTGAACACCAGTTTTGTATGTTACATAGAAAAGGAACCCACAGTAGTTGCTATTCGTCAAATTGGCCATAATTATAGATACTTGATGCACCAATTGGAAGCCATCAAGCGGAGGCTCTAAATCAGTTTTTATTAGCCGATACCATGTTTCTAATTTTCTATTGGAAATTTTGTCACATATATGGGCTTAATTTTATGTCTTTAATCATTGTTTTGAATTTATTCTGATGGTGGAATTTTTTTGTTATATGAAGGCTCTGGAGGATATGGTTATCTTTTAGAGCCACTTTGGTGGGTTGGCATGATCAGTAGTAAGTATTGCATTTTTCAGAATTGCTTATTTAAGACCGAGGATATGTCAATTAAACAATATATTTTTTTCCAAACTTTCACAGTGATTGTTGGGGAGTTGGCAAATTTTGTAGCATACATATATGCTTCTGCTGTGCTTGTGACACCACTTGGAGCGCTGAGCATAATTGTTAGGTAAATATGATTTATTTTTCAACTGAAAAAATTAAAGGGGTTGTCGATTGAATAGTCTTTTAACTCAAACTATATAGTCTTATTATAATATACTTTGTATGGGCAACTAGTTGGTGTAAGAACGTATCATTTGCCTATAAATACAGCTTTTGGCACACTTTTGCCATTTAGGTGCAGTAGTATGTTGCATGAACAAACACAACTCCTAATCTAAAATTGACAAAGATAATAAGAGTTAGCATGCACAATTATGTTGATTCCTGTTTTGATCCTGACATAGATAAGAGTAAAACATTTTGGGTTGGCGATATTATCCACCTTTTGAGCATAAAAGGTTTGTTATTTCGCTGCATGGATGGCTATGCACAGAGGTTAAGCCTAGGAGACGCAGATGTGACAGATCAAAGAGTTTACATGTCAGCCTGAATATGGTATCCTTATCCCTGTTGACTGCTCTGCGCATTCTTCTTCCCATATACTTTTCTGAAGTGTTATGCTGATGCTGATGTTGTTAATATCCACTTAGTATATAAGTAACAGTGAAATCAAGTAGTGAGGGAGCATAGAAAATCCCAGTTGAATGTCTATCTATATAAATGTCAAGTTAGTACTGTAACGTGCCTTGCTAGTCTAATTTAACGCATTACTCACCCGTCCGCCACTGGAAACACCACTTCCCGATGAATTCCTAGGTTTGTAGTGAACGGCTACAAGTAAAATTGTATGTGCCAGAAATTTATTTGTGAGAGCAATTCACCTATTGAAAATGCGAATCTTGAGAAGAATGAAAACTATAACTTACCTGACAAGATGCAAATAGGAGTATAGGGTTTTAAAACTCCTCAAAATTTGCTGGTGAATTAGAGGGTAGTCTCTTACATTTTTATATAAATCCTAGAAATTGCACAACATAAGAGCTCACTGAGCGACGTTTATAATCAACCCTCACTAGAGAATTTGAAGCTAATGGGTAAATATGATATTATGGGTATAAATGATTTCTTTGAGTCTCTTCCTTATAAGGTGAACCCACAAACTTGATTCATATTTTCCATATATATTTGTGGTTCTGACACCAATTTTTTGTTAAATAATCTTTTCAAAAAATTCTACCTTCTATCCTTAATGAAATTGGAACATGAGTTTAAACTGCATCATTCTGTGACTGATTGTTGATTTTGTTTGCCTTTTTGTAGGTTGCAGACTTATGGAAGGAAGCCCACATATTAGGTCAGCTTCATTATCCAAATATTGTGGCCCTGTATGGTGTAGTCTCGGATGGACCTGTTACCAATTTGGCAACAGTGATAGAGTACATGGTCAATGGGTCCCTGAAACAAGTTTTACGCAGAAAAGATAGGTATAATCTTGTTTTATTTCATTCAAGATATATGCTTGGACTATATCTTGATTTTCTATGGTTCTCTATACACCAATTTAATTTTAATCTGAGCTATTCTTTTCCTTCTTCTCATTCTTGTTCTGGTACAAATCATATGATTTATTTGAATAAGGAACAAATGAGAAAATACTGATGAGTTTCTGTAAATAAGTTTGTTGGAGTTCGCTTTGTACCAACTTGGAGGAACACAATTTTACTTGCATTTGTAGATTGACTTGATTGTGAGAGGGATGAGATTTTCAAATGTCTGTAAATTCTTTAATTATATCTTTAAATTTTTTAATTAATCTCTTTATTGGTGCAGTGGCCGATGCTGTTTTAATATTGGCAGAATACCTGGAGGATGAACCATAGTTGAAACTCTTGTGTAAGCTTAAGTACTGTTTCCTATTATAAACATTCCTTTCTTGATTCTTTTTTTCATATATGGCACTAGTGTTAACCTCTTGATGGAAGATAGTGTCAACTAAGACGGGTTTTGTAGTTTTCAGTCGTACGAAGTTTGATTGTAAAGATGATGAATGAACATTTATCGGATGATTTTATTTAATTAATAATATTTTAGTTTTTTGTATTTCTGTTATAATTTGTTATGGGGTTATTGAGACATAATTTGTTTTGTTCATAAAATAATTTTGACATTCGTTACATAACAAAAGAAAAGGCAAAATTTATATCGTTGTAAATCATAACAAATTTCGTTTCACATGGAAAGTAAACGATAACGTATAGTGTCGTTGCTAATTGACAATAACTTTTGTTGCTCTATAAAAACAACAATAGTATCGTTGCTAATTCATCATAATTATGCATTAAAAAAACCAACGACAACGCAAAATTTCGTTGCAAATTAATATATAGATGGTTTATTTTGTACATTTAACAACAAACATCGTTACTAAAAAGTACACAATTAGCAACAAAAATCAATTAAAGCAACAATTTCTATATTGTTCAGTAACGGTAAACTTCGTTGGCAAATGTGTATTAAAGGCAACGAATTTTATCTTCGTTGGAAAATAAAAAAATTCTTTTCATTGCCAATTAGGCGTATTTTGCAACAAAAATTATTTTTCAGTAACAATTTCTAAATAAATTTGTTACAAAATATTTCGTTGCTAAATGATTTATGATTTTACACAAATACAAGATTTCGTTGTAAAATATATTACTTTCTGCAACGGAAAAAAAATTTCATTGTTATACAATTAGCAAAGCTCATTGTGCAACGACTCGAAAAATCGTTGTAAATGACATTTGGCGACGAAATTTCGCATATTTAGCAACAAAAATTGTTTGTTGCAAAATAACCATTTTTTGTAGTGCTAGATATGCTCTACACGCAAGTGTGTACGTGGTCAACAAGTAATATAATGATGAATAGAGTATCGTTCCCATAGAGACAAGTATGAAATTTAATCTAACAATTGCTAGTTTTATATTATTTCAATTTTATTAAATTATTCAAATTAATGATTATAATTAATAAAAACTAATAAACTAAAAATCAAAATAAATCAACATAAATTATTAACCGCAATTTCAATCAGATAATGGAGAATTGAGCTTACAATTTCACTTTAAGTTTCACTCCGATTATCACACCTTTTTCCAGCTTAATTTACTATCTCAGTTCATTAATCAAGAACACTGAAGTAGAATTAGCCATCTCTCGATCCATTGCAAGCCTATTTAAGAATTTAGTTCATTATAGATAAATTAAAAATCGAATAAAGTAAAGAATTCATCATCCCAATTACAAAATTTGAATTGAAAGACTAAGAACAGTAATACACCACCCTTGTCCTCACTCCAATCTGCAATTTTCGTGATCTTAACCTTCCTTGCTCTCCTCCAATGTATTCTCTAAAAATTAGGGCTCCAAGTTGCTAATTGATTGATTGATTATTCAAGTCTGTGTTGTATGATGTAATCCCATCATAAGTCTTGTAAAAACTGACAGAAATCGAACCAATCCCAGTCCCAATTAAAGCTAAATACATTTTATCCATGCCGCTGCAGAATTCCAAACCAAGCAAAACTTTCCTTCTAATTGCGTACCCTCGCCCCGGCGGGGTTTTTAGCTTTGTCATGCCCACCCCGGCGGGGGGTCTTAAATTTTGCTTGCCACGTACACCCCCGCCCCGGCAGGTGTTTTCTTCTCTATAGGGCCTACCCCGGTGCGGGTCAAGATTTCTGAAGGACTTCTATTTTCTTGCTCATAGTGCTGTTTTCTTGCCACAATACCACCACTGTACCACAAATACCACGACATGTAACCTAAACACAAAACAAAAACAAGTAAAACTGTACATAAATAGACAAGATCAACACCATTTAAGTCCAAATTAGAACCTGATTCGTAGGTATGAAATCCACTCATCAAATTCCCCCAAACTTAAACCATGTTAGTCCTCGAGCATAACATAATACACAATGCAATGAAATGAAATGCAGCTAATTATATACCTACGAATCCAGCAGCAAGACAGAACACAGTCTAATTACACGGTCTCAAAGAAATCAAGTAAACACAATAGTATATCATATCAACGTAAATCAATAATTTCCAAGTCAATCATCAAATCTTAAATTGTTCTAACTGATATAGTGCGTGTGTGCTTAACAACCATGCTAATTGATATAAAGTCAAATATAACACATAATAGGTCTCTGTGAAGGACTCAAACAGTGTAAACTCAAGAAATCCAAAAACAGTCTAGATCCGACTAAAAGCAAACAATTACCAACTATAAAGGTCAAAATGGGATACTTACGCTTTATTTTTCACTTATGGGGGGTTTTTGCTCTTTTTTCCAATTTTTTACTTTTACTTTTCTCATGGCTGTGCAATGTCTAGTCCTCTTAGGTTTTTCAGTGCTACCCCTTAGCGACCTTTCAACCAACGACTCCCAAACCGTAAGGCTTTAGGGAGCTAGGTGTAGAGACATTCCCTCGGGCATACTTACTCAAGTAACAAAGGCCACATAACTAGACTAACCACAATGTTTATTCTTAAATATATTTTTTTCTTTTCTTTTATATTCCTTTTTTTATAGTTTATATATCCCAAATTTCACCCCAAACTTAGGTCCTTGTCTAATTTTAGCCACCACTGCCTATTCATGTCTTTCATTCAAGCTAGCATTATCCTTAAGAATTCCATTATATGTCTATTTAAACTCAAACAGTCAACATGATCATTTCTAAAGTTCTAACCTGATTATACCAGTTTCAAACAGAATAAGATCTAAATTATAACAAGAAATCACATCAAATCCTTAATAATCAATACCATACTTGTCTACGCAATTCCAATCTCATCATTGGCCAAAAAAGACTTAAACTATCATAACAGCTGGAAACATGCAATAATGTACTAAATGCAATAGAAGCAGTAAACTAACTAATCTTTGTGAACTTTTTCAATATTTCAATTTTTTTTTAAATAATAACAGAACAAAAAAAACTAATTACATTACTAACTAATAAATTAAACTACTATACAACTACATCGACATGAATGCAAACATAACTAACAAAAACTACACATGAAAACAAACTAAACAAACATATGCAAATTAAACATACTGACATAAGTAGAAACTAAAACATTGAACATAAAACAAAAACTAGCTCCCCCAAACTTAGCAGTTACAATGTCCTCGTTGTAAGAATATTCAATAAAAGAAGAGAGGACTTCCCTGTATCCTGCTAAGCACGAGGTGATGGTGGTGGTGGTGTTGGCCTTTGAACATAAACTCTGCGCTCCTCCGTATATGAATCTGATGGAGGATACTATGGTATGGGCTTAGGCGTCTGGAACTGGAACTGATCGGCCTCGCGACAGGATTTAGACTTTGTAATGCCGCATTCAAGGATGCAAACGAGCTGTTCATTGCATTAAACATATGGTCCTCCCTAGCCACCAGTCGTTCCATCTTTCTATCAACTACTTTGTCTCTATCATCCATATGTCGCTGAACACTATGAAACTAGGAACTGAACATATAGTTCATCGATCGACTACTCCTCGCAGCTTCCTCTTCGTCCATCACCTCATCAGCCCGAAACTCCTCATCCTTCAAAGTGTCCTTAGCCTCCTCCTCCTCCTCCTCAGGAGCGTCTGGAAATACGATCCTGACACCTCGTGGATGCGACTCCCCTCCAGCCCATACAAAGCATCTAGCAATCATCCCGGGGTCTAGTAGTTGAAGGGGCTGCTACATAGGCTTATCACCTGACCATCGCACACCAGACTGCCTGCACAACCCACATATGAGAGATAAGTGTGGCAGTCTACCTGAGAATAGCCCTTGTAGACATCATCAGATGGTGGAACTAAAAAATTGAGTCGATGTTGATGTCGAAGTCTTTCACTAGTGCATACAATAGCATCACTTTTTCCGTTGTCACCTTGTTGGTATGCGTTGAAGGAAACAACTTTGCATATAAAAATGTATACCATATTTTTCCATACAAACGGAGGTCCTTACTCATGAAAATCGTGCCACCCTTTTTTCCTTTAGCCCAAATTGTGCCAAATTTTGTAATTTTTGTCAGGATCTGGTTATAGTTTGGGTTGCTATCTCTGAGCTGAACATAATGGCATACTACAGGGGCTCGCAGAATGTAGTATTCATTGATTGCCTCTGCACTGAAGGGAACCTGCTTACCCCTCACAAATGCCATATATGGCGCCCTGTCCTTAGCATTTTCATAGAATTCCTTCACCACATTCACTATTGCCGGGTCTGGATCATATACGAGCATTTCCCAGCTCTACTCATGTATCTGTCTACTCATCTACCCGTCGAAGGAATCCGACGCCAAGCCCCGCTCTGGTTTTAGTGCTTTGGGCACTAAGTAGTCATACTTATCTGCGGCATTTACACTAACAAAATTTCTTCTGTCAAAAGCTCGCACCAGTGGTGAAGAACCTGAACCCTCGACCCTTTGGAACTTAGATGGAGTTTTAGGTGCCATTCTTCTCAATACAGTCAACAATATCCACCAAACTTGGCTTTGGCAATATCACAAGCACTTAGTGTGCACAACACCACAATACTCCAAATTGACAAACTTGAATTCAAAAATGTGATGAACAACTGAAACTAGTATCTTACCCATTGATTTCCCCCTATGTTGATGAAGTTAGTGTTGTGGTGATGCCCAATTTTGAATTCTCCTTCTCCTTCCTTACTACAAACCCTAAGTGAGATGAAAACCTAGGTTTATAGTGACTGAAATTCAAAATTTAGTGTGTATTGGTGTGGAATTGAAGGAATTAGGGATTAGGTTTATATAGGGGGATAGTAGTATAATAATTCGTGTGATAATGGAAGTGATTGAGGGGGTATTGGGCGAATTCATGAGGTATATCGTGGGTTGGAATTGGTTAGAAGAGATGAGAAGTGGAGAAATTGATATAACAAGTTCTGCAGCTAATTTTTTTTTAGTTTTTCCCGTACCCCCGCCGGGGCGGGGGGTATTAAGCCTATGAAGGTCCGCCAGGGTGGGCATGGACATATGACCCCCCCGCCGGGGCGGGGGTGTCAGGCTGGAAAAGGGCCCGCCGGGGAGGGGGTATGTTTTCTGCCAAACTTCAAATTTTTTACTACTTTACCCCGTACGCATGTTCAATTTCATCCTAAGTACCTGAAATTCATAGAAACATAACATATAAGATAAAAGAATATAGTTTGAGCGAGAGTGATGAAAAATTACTAAAAATTATTTACTAACTACTTACGAATTGTACTGAAATTAACTAAGTAGTACTAATTTATTAACTACACTACGAATTGAATAATAAGAAATAAAAAATACTATAAATGACACAAGAATTGGGTTACCTCCCAATGAGCGCTTGTTTTTGAGTCTTTCAACCTGACTACTCCCTGTTCATGGCGCATCGACAAGTGTGATTGTAGTGGCTTCGTTGTCGATGTTGCCACCCTAGTAATACTTTAACCACTACCCGTTGACTTTGAATGTTTAGAGAGGATTTCTGTTGTAAAGTTCAACGGTGCCATGTGGGAAAACTATCTTGATTATAAATGGCCCCGACCATCGAGATTTTAGCTTTCTGTGGAACAACCATGCATAAATCCTAATTGGTGTCTTGTATGTTGTCCTATAAGCCCATAAAGCGTTGTCTAACTTTTGAGACCATTCTTTTCAATTCGGATTAACCACTTTCTCTAAAATTCACTTCAACTCTTTGTTGGAAACCTCAGCTTGGCCACTTGTTTGGGGATGATAAGTTGTTGCAACCCTGTGATTAACCCCGTACTTCGCCAAGAGAGCTGTAAAGGACATATTGCAGAAGTGACTTCCCTCATCACTTATGATTGCTCTCGGCTTGCAAAACCTTGTGAAAATATTCTTCTGTAGAAACTTCAGAACTACCTTGGCATCATTCGTAGGGAGTGCTACGACTTTAACCCACTTTGATACGTAATCCACAGCTCGCAGAATGTACAGATTGTTGTATAATGGTTGAAAAGGTCCCATGAAGTCCATCCCCCATACATCAAAAACCTCAACTTCCATAATCGTGTTGAGCGGCATCTCATTCCTTTTTGAAATATTGCCCACCCTTTGGCATCTATCATAGCTTTTTATGAACTGGTGGGCATCCTTAAACACAGTAGGCCAATAGAATCCTGCTTAAAGAATCTTAGCCGTTGTCCGCTCACTCCCATAGTGTCCCCTATACGTAGATGTGTGGCATTCGTGCAAGATATTCTTCACTTCGCTATAAGGCACATATATACGGATCATTGTATCTGCACATTGTCTGAAGAGATAGGGGTCATCCCACATTTACCACTTGACATCATGTAGGAACTTTATTTTCTATTGACGTGTCAAATCAGGGGGAAGGATCTTGCTCACCAAGTAATTAGCAAAATCCGCATACCATAAAATTCAGTGTTTACTCCAAATAGCTGCTCATCCGGAAATGACTCGTTGATCAAAAACTTATCTGCCTTGTCCTTATCCGGATTTTCTAGTCTCAAAAGATGATCTGCCACTTGATTTTCTGTTCCCTTCCGATCCTTTATTTCCAAATCAAATTCTTGAAGGAGTAGAATCTATCTGTTATAAGCCTAGGCTTTGCATCCTTCTTTAAGATTAGATAACGAATCGCTGAGTGATTCCTGTATACCACCACCTTTGTTCCTATCAAATAAGCTATGATTTTATCAAAGGCGTATACGACTGCAAGTAGCTCCTTCTCGGTGGTTATATAGTTCAATTGAGCATCTGTGAGGGTTTTACTTGTATAGTATATGGCATAGAATATCTTCTCTCGGTTTTGACCCAAAATAGCCTCTACGTAGTTGATAGCATCACACATTAATTCAAACGGCATCGTCCAATTCGGTTCCACTATCACGGGAGCTGTATTCAATTTCTTCTTCAACTACTCAAACGTTATCATACATTCTTCATCAAAGCTGAAAACTGCATCTTTCTCTAATAGAATGCATAGTAGTTTTGCAATCTTAGAGAAATCCTTAATGAACCTGCGGTAGAATCCGGCGTGCCCAAGAAAACTGCGGATTTCCTTAACTGTAGTCGGCGATGGAAGATTTTCTATTGTATCTAGCTTCGCCCGATCAACTTCTAACCCCTTCGCAGATACTTTGTGCCCTAGAATAATTCATTCTTCAACCATAAAGTGGCACTTCTCCTAATTCAGCACCAAGTTCATTTCCACACAATGTTTTAATACCATGACCAAATTTTCAAGACAAATATTGAAGGTATTCCCATAAACTGAGATGTCATCCATGAAAACTTCAACATAACTCTCCACTATATCTGAAAAGATGGCCATCATACATCTTTGGAAAGTCACAGGTGCATTACACAACCCAAATGACATCCTCCTAAATGCAAAGGTGTCGTATGGGCACGCGAAGGTGGTCTTTTCTTGATCCTCAGGAGCTATGACTATCTGATTGTACCCCGAATATCCGTCCAGTAAGCAATAGTATTCATGCCCAGCCAAACGGTCCAACATCTGATTGATAAAGGGTAGATGAAAGTGATCCTTTCGGGTTTCCTTATTAAGCTTCTTGTAATCCATACAAACCCTCCATCCTGTCATTGTAGTCGTCGAAATCAGTTCATTGTCGTTGTTCATCACCACTGTCATTCCACCTTTTTTTGGAACATATTGATCTGGACTTACCCATGTACTGTCTGAAATCAGGTAGATTATCCCAACATCCAACCACTTCAATATTTCTTTCTTCACCACTTCTTTTATGATTGGATTTAATCTTCTCTGCTATTCCACTGTTGGCTTTGAGTCCTCTCCCAAGAGATTCTTGTGCATGCAAAAAGAAGGGCTTATTCCTTTGATGTCGGCAATTGTCCATCCTATTACAGACTTGTACTCTCTAAGTATCCTCACTAATTTACTTTCCTTCATTTCCTTAAGCGCAGATGCTATAATAACAGGTAAAGTATTTAAATTACCCAAAAATGCATACTTGAGGTGTTTAGGAAGAGGCTTAAGCTCAAGAGTGGGTGGCTCCTTAAGTGAAAGTTTCATTCATGCCGAAGCTTTTTCTTCTGTATGTAGTGGCTCGAACGGAACCTTGAACCTTCTTACTCTAGGCAAAGAATCCATCATATGCTAGTAGTTCACGAATTTTGGATCATCCAAGTCCTCATCTCCTAATAGAGTATTTTCCAACGGATCCCTGACCAAACCTCTAACCAAATCTTTATTTTCCATTCTGTCAATCACATCCATTCTAAAATACACTTCCTCATCTGTAGGGAACCTCATTGCTTTAAACACATTGAATTTTACTTCTTGGTCTTGTACCCTCATTGTTAACTCCCCTTTCAGAACGTCAATGAGAGTCCGCCCAGTAGCCAAGAATGGCCTCCCTAAGATGATTGGGATATTTTTGTCCTCTTCATAATCCAAAATAATAAAATCTGCCGAAAATATGAACTTATCCACCTTAAACTAAAATTACTTCAACAGTCCTTCTCAGATAAGTCACTGATCTATCTGCCAACTGAAGTGATATGTTTGTAGGCTTTAGAGCTGGAAAACCCAACTGAGTATATACTGACAAAGGCATGAGGTTCACACTCGCCCCCAAATCACACAAACACTTGTTGAAGGCCATGTTCCCCAAGGAATGGTGAAACTCCCCGGATCCTTCAACTTCAGAGGCAAATTTCTCTGTAAAACTACATTGCATTCCTTCGTTAACGCCACAGTCTCGTAGTTGATGAGTAGGTATTATACCTATGAATCCAATATAATTAAACTTAATTATTGCTATCTTTAATTATTTTTTAGTATCTTTTTATGTGTTTTGTATTTATTTCTTGTAGGTTGGAGCTGGAGGGATAAATTGGTCATTTGGGAGAAGAAAAGGATTTAAAAAATCATTAAAATTAGATTTGAGTGGCATTTTTGTAATTACGTGGTCCTGGTCATGCTCAGCGCTTGAAATGACTGCGTTGAGCGCCTAGCGCCTCGTGTGCCAGAGAAGGATTTTTCTACTGCTAAGTGGGTTTTTGAAGCCAAAAAAGAATCTGAATGAGGGCTGAGACCAATACAAATAGGAGAAGACTTTAAAAAAGACGTATCACTTAATTTTTCAAGAGATTTGCAGAGAGAACAACGAAGAAAAACACGAAGGAGGATTGCAAAGGCTGAAGATCAAAGAGAGAGTATTTGAGCAAATTCAGAGTTTCTTCTTCTCTTCTCTAGTTTTATCTTTTGTAATTATCTGGGATGTTTGGATTATTAATCTGGATGATTTTTTTCTTTATTATTATTATTATCATGAACTAAATTTTCATTAAGATTGCAACGGAACTTGGTATGTAGTTTAAATTGAACCTTCCCATTGAATAAAAGTTGGTTTTTATTGAATTGCTTATCATATCTTATGTTTATTGATTAATTGTTTGGCGAACAATTACTGTAATAATCTATATAAAATTGGAAGATGGAGTATAGATTGAGATCTGGATATGATAACATCTGTTCATATAATCTGAATAGGGTTAATATGATTAGCATGTAGGATAGGAATATAACTATGTGTCTTTTGTATCCATTGAAAGAATTTGTGCGTAAAATCCTAATTAACTTGATTCACATAGGAATATAGTGAAATAATTAACTAGGGTGTTCCTTGTAATTCCGTATCTTAAAGATCAGGTTTAGGAGGATTTGTTCACGTGTCTTTGGAAGAAGTGCATAAGCACTATAAAACATTCTTGGATAATGATTCATATTAATTAATTGATTTAAATGGGAAGTAAATTGGTTTAAATGAAATACCAAGGGAAGTTGTAATCTTAACCTGTTAAATCTGCAGTTACTCTTGTGAAATTCTGATTTTAATTATTAGTTTTGTTAAGTTTAATTTTCAAATCACAAATAATATTTCGTAGTTTAAAATAGGATTAATTGCATTGGAATTAGTAATTGATAAATATGAGTCTATTTTCTCGTGGGAACGATATCCTTGTTTGCTGAATATTACAATTGAACGGTATGCTTGCGAGTTAAAGTGTTATTAAATAATTAGGCAACAAGTTTTTAGCACCGTTTTCGGGGAAATTAGTTTAATATTTTGTCAATATTAATTTTGGTAGAGTTAATCTTATTTTAAACATTTTTCTTTTCTATTCTATTCAGGTGATCTTAACTAGTGTATGCAAACTTGATCGAAGAAGATAGATTTATTGCCTTACGAGGAAGACATCGAAAAAAAGTTTCAACGGTTGCGTAAGTGGGTTAAAGAAACCAAAGAGGCACTTGATAAGAAAGATACTATGGCTAAAGAAGAGCAAAAAGCACTGCGAGATTATGCTATGCCGCGGGTTACTGAAATTCAGTCGAGTATTACGAGGCCTGCCATTATTGCTACAAGTTTTGAGATAAAACCAGGGACAATACAGATGATTCAAAATTCATGTCAGTTTGGAGGGTTATCGAATGATGATCTGAACGATCACATAGTCAGCTTTATAGAAATCTGCAATACTTTCAAGTACAATAATGTGTCAGAGGATGCAATAAGGCTAAGGCTGTTTCCATTTAATCTCAAAGATAAGGCTAAGTGTTGGCTCCATTCACTACCACCAGGCTCGATTACTACATGGAACGATCTAGCCCAGAAATTTCTTGCAAAGTTTTTCCCGCTTGCAAAAATAGCAAAGTTGCGGAAAGATATCTTCTCTTTCGTTCAGCACGATTCAGAATCACTATATGAAGCATGGGAGAGATTCAAAGACTCATTGAAAAAATGTCCACACCATGGGATTCATAAATGGCTTCAGGTGCAAACTTTTTATAATGGTTTATTCAGTACAGTGAGATCGAGTATATATAGATGCTGCAGCGGGATGAGCCATTATGGCTAAGAATTATGACGAGGGGTATTAGTTGCTTGAAACCATGGCGTATTAATAATTATCAAGTGTAAACAAAGAAGAACGCTCAACCAAGGATAGTCGGGGTTTATGAAGTGGATGCGATGACAGCATTGTCAACTCAAGTGACAGCTCAAATTTCTGCTTTTACAAAGAAGATAGATGCACTTGGGGTACAACCAGTTCAGAAAATGGAAACGATTTATGAAATATGTGTAGGTAGCCACTCAAGTGATCAATGTGCAATAAATCCCGAGTCAGTTAAGTTTGTTTCTAGTTATAACAGGCAACAGGTCAGTTATTCGAACAATTACAATCCAGGAGTGAGAAACCACCCAAATTTTTCTTGGAGTAATAATCAGTCACATGCTCAGGCACAAGCTCCAAGGCAATCATATCCACCTAGATTTCAACCACATCAACAATCTTAACAACACCCACAACCTCAACAACCTGATAAGCTATCACAAATGGAAGAATTATTGGCAAGATTGGCAACTCAGTTTGAAGCCACAACGAAAAACCAATCAGCTGCAATAAAGAACCTTGATAACCAAATTGGGCAGATAGCTAGTGCTTTGAATATTAGAACTCCAGGTTCTTTACCTAGTGATTCGGAGAAAAATTCAAAGAATGATGGAAATGAACAATGTAAGACAGTTACACTTAGAAGTGGGAAGGAGTTGACTACAGATTTAGACGGACAACAGAAAATAATTTATGCTGAGGATGGTGAAAAAAAGAGTGGAAATTCAGAAAGTAAATCTGGGGAAAAAGTTGTGAAAAAATAACAAGAAGATAAGCAAATAGCAATCGTACCACCTGTGCCGTTTCCTCAAAGATTGCAAAAGCAGAAATTAGATAGACAGTTTTCAAAATTTTTAGAAGTGTTCAAAAAGCTGCAAATCAACATTCCATTCGCAGATGCTTTAGAACAAATGCGTAGCTATGCGAAATTCATGAAAGATATTTTAGCAAGAAAGAGAAAGCTAGGGAGTTCGAAACTGTAACGTTGACAGAAGAATGTAGCGCAATTATGCAAAGAAAGTTACCACCGAAGTTAAAGGATCCAGGTAGCTTCACCATACCGTGCACGATTGGACCCCAGTTCTTTAAAAGATGTTTGTGTGATTTGGGTGCGAGTATTAACTCGATGCCACTTTCGATCTACACTCAATTAGGACTACCAGTACCAAAGCCAACAAATATATCTTTACAACTCGCAGATAGATCAGTGACATACCCTAGGGGCATTATGGAAGAAATATTAATGAAGGTGGACAAATTCATATTTCCATCCGACTTCATTGTGTTGGACTGTTAAGAGGATAAAAACATACCCATTATCATTGGAAGACCATTTTTAGCCACTGGAAGGACATTAATTGATGTACTAAGGGAGAGTTAACAATGAAAGTCCAAGATGAAGAAGTAACTTTTAATGTTTTCAAGGCTATGAGATTTTCGAAGGGAGAGGAAGAATGCTTTAGAGTTGATCTGATTGAAGAAGTAACTAGAGAGGTATTTAGTGAATCTGTGAATGAAGACCCTCTTGAAACCGCATTGGTTAGTGAAAATTTATTTGATGATTCAACTGTGCTAGAATGAGTTCAAATGTTAGATTTAGCTCCGAAGTTCACATGATGTTTGCAAAAATTTGAACCTCTGGATTATTGGGGAAAGCTAGATAAAAAGGTGAAATCATCATTAGAAGAACCACCTACCTTGGAACTTAAACCATTGCTAAACCATCTACGGTATGCCTACCTTGGTTCTTCTTCCTCCTTTCCAGTTATTACTTCTGCATCACTTGATAAGGTTCAAGAAGAAAAGCTATTAAGGGTACTTCGGCAATACAAGACTGCTCTTGGGTGGACTCTTGCGGATATCAACGGGATAAGCACATCAATTTTCATGCATAAGATTTTGTTGGAAGATGAAGCAAAACTGACTATTGAAAACAACGAAGACTTAATCCCATCATGAAGCAAGTTGTCAAAAAGAAATCATTAAATGGTTGGATGCGGGAATTATCTACCCTATCTCAGATAACTCATGAGTAAGTCCGATTCAATGTATGACAAAGAAAGGGGGAATGGCAATAGTTATAAATGAGCATAATGAATTGATCCTGACCCGAAAAGTTACGAGTTGGCGGGTGTGTATGGATTACAGAAAGTTGAACAAGGCCACTTGTAAGGACCATTATCCTCTACCATTCATAGATTAGATGTTGGACAGGCTTGCAAGGCATGAGTATTATTGTCTCTTGGATGGATACTCAGGTTATAACCAGATTGCCATTGCACCCGAGGATCAGGAGAAGACGACATTCACATGCCTATATGGTACCTTTGCTTTTCGCAGAATGTCTTTTGGATTATGTAATGCGCCGGCGACATTTCAACGGTGTATGATGGCTATTTTTTTTGATATGGTCGAACAAAAGCTCGAGGTATTTATAGATGATTTTTCAGTTTTTGGGGATTCGTTTGATTATTGTTTGGAAAATCTCACTCTCGTGCTCAAACGATGTATGGAGATGAATTTGGTTTTAAACTGGGAGAAATGTCATTTTATGGTGCAAGAGGGAATAATTTTGGGTCATCGAGTGTCATCAAAAGGAATTGAGGTTGATAGAGCTAAGATCGAAACCATTGAGAGCCTGCCACCACCTATTTCAGTAAAGGGGTATTCGAAGTTTTTTGGGACACACTGTTTCTATAGACGATTTATAAAAGACTTCTCCAAAATCACGAAACCACTTTGCAATCTTTTGGAGAAGGATGTCCCATTCAACTTTGATCAAGCATGCCTGGAAGATTTTTATGTGTTGAAAAAGAAAATAGTTACTGAACCTGTAATCATAGCGCTAGATTGGAGTATCCCGTTCAAATTAATGTGTGATGCTAGCGACTTTGCGATTGACGCAGTTCTTGGCCAACGAAAGGATAAAATTATTCACTCTATATACTATGCTAGTAAGACTTTAACGGATGCCCAACTGAATTATACCATTACCGAGAAGGAGCTATTAGCAGTTGTTTATGCATTTAATAAATTTCGCTCATATTTGATTGGGACAAAAGTGATCGTGTTTACAGATTATTCGGCAATTAAGTACTTAATAGCAAAGAAGGATGCAAAGCCAAGATTAATTTGATGGGTATTATTGCTACAAGAGTTTGACTTGGAGATCCGGGATCGAAAAGGAATAGAAAATCAGGTTGCTGATCATTTATCACGATTAGAGAATGCAGAACTTAAAAAAAATGACACAACAATGATCAATGAATTTTTCCCAGATGAACAACTGTTTGCGGTAAGGATGGATACACCAGGGTTTGCAGATTATGTAAATTTCATTGTGAGTAAGGTGTTTCTGCCAGATTTGACAAGTCAGCAAAAGAAGAAATTTCTCCATGATATGGAACAGTATTTATGGGATGAGCCATTTTTATTTAAACAGTGTGGAGATCAAGTAATAAGAAGGTGTGTTCCAGAAGTTGAAATGGAGAATATTTTATACCAATGTCATGCATCTGACTATGGTGGACATTTTGGTGGAGAAAGAACAGCAGCTAAGGTGCTTCAATGTGGATTCTTCTGGCCAACACTCTTTAAGGATACTCGTGTGTTTTCATTGAAATGTGACAGATGCCAAAGAGTTGGTAATATATCAAAGTGACAAGAGATGCCACTAAACATGATCCTAGAATTCAAATTATTTTATGTTTGGGGCATCGACTTCATAGGACCATTTCCATCATCTTTTAGCAACTCTTATATACTTCTAGCGGTGGACTACGTTTTGAAATGGGTTGAAGCTATAACATCACCCACAAATGATGCTAAGGTTGTGGTTAAGTTCATCTGGAAGAATATTTTCTCTAGATTCCGCACTCCTCGTGCAATCATTAGTGATGAAGACATGCACTTCTGTAATAAGCAGTTCTCAGCTATTCTCGCTAAGTACGGAGTCATTCATAAGATAGCTTACTTCTTACCATCCACAAACAAGTGGTCCAGCCGAGGTATCTAATCGAGAATTAAAATGAATCCTCGAGAAGATAGTTAACCCTAGTCAGAAAGATTGGGCTAGCAAGTTGGATGATGCTTTATGATCATACCATACAGCTTACAAAACTTTGATAGGGATGTCTCTGTACAGGTTAGTATATGGGAAGACATGCCATCTTCTAGTTGAACGAGAACATAGTGCTATGGGAGAGAAGCGCCTCTTACAATTGAACCAAATGGAAGAATTCAGACTCCAATCATACGAAAATACGAAGTTATATAAAGAAAAGGTTAAGAGGTGGCATGACAAGAAAATTCTGGAAAGACAGTTTGAAGCAGGGCAAACAGTGATATTATACAATTCAAGGCTTAAAACTGCTTCCGGAAAGTTGAAATCTCGCTGGTCGGGCCATTTATCATTACAAAAGTTTATCCTCACGAGTCGTGGAGGTGGAAGACCGGATCTAAACGTAATTTCAAAGTCAACTACGTAGATTGAAGCACTACTATGGGGGTTATGTTGATCGTGAAAAGATATCGGTCAACCTTGCTGATTAGAACAAAGAAGAAAGTTAGACTGAAAACTATAAACCAAGCACTAACTGGGAGGCAACCCATGAATTTTTATTGTTAATTTTTATTTTTACTTTTATTTTTTTTATTTACTTTACTGTTAGTTTATTTAGTGGTTAAACTTCTATAGTTTAGGATTTGTTACACCCCTTATGTTCTCTAACACAATATTTAATTGATTTCAGGATAGGAAACAAGATTTCATAATTGGCGGGTTCGACTAATGGCCACTACGACTACCCAGTCGGGGGTCTTGCTCACCATTCTATCTATCACATCCATTCTAAAATACTCTTCCTCATCTATAAGGAAACTCATTGCTTTAAACACTTTAAATTTTACTTCTTGGTCTTGTACCCTCATTGTTAACTCTCCTTTCTGAACGTCAATGAGAGTCCGCCCAGTATCCAAGAATGGCCTCCCTAAGATGATTGGGATATTTTTGTCCTCTTCATAATCCAAAATAATAAAATCTGCTAGAAATATGAACTTATCCACCTTAACTAAAATTACTTCAACAGTCCCTCTCGAATAAGTCACTGATCTATCTGCCAACTGAAGTGATATGTTTGTAGGCTTCGGAGCTGGAAAACCCAACTGAGTATATACTGACAAAGGCATGAGGTTCACACTCGCCCCCAAATCACACAAACACTTGTTGAAGGCCATGTTCTCGATTGTGTAAGGAATGGTGAAACTCCCCAAATCCTTCAACTTCGAAGGCAAATTTCTCTGTAAAACTACACTGCATTCCTTCGTTAACGCCACATTATTCTTGTAGTTGATGAGTAGGTTTTATACCTATGAATACGATATTATTAAACTTAATTATTGTTATCTTTAATTTTTTTAGTATCTTTTTATGTGTTTTGTGTTTATTTCTTGTAGGTTGGAGCTGGAGGGACAAATTGGTCATTTAAGAGAAGAAAATGATTAAAAAAATCATTAAAATTAGAGTTGAGTTGTAAGACCCCGAATTTTATTAAATGAAAGTATTTAATTTTTTTATAATTATTATTCTATTTAATAAATGGTTTAATTGATAAAAGGTTAAAGTTAATGGAGGATATGTGAAATTTTTTGCAAAGTTAGTAAGTTGATATAAAATATTCGTTGTGTTGGGGAATACTCGTTTGGTCGGGGAATTTTCTTTTTGTCAGGAAATATTCGTTCGATGGCACAATCATTGGTAGACCCCACAACGAAAGTATTGTCGTTGTTAGAAAATGACAGAATTATCTTTTTATAAAAAGAAAGGCGAAAGTTTTACCGTTAAACTGTTGAACTACCCGATGGTAAAAGTACAGTAATACACGTGGTTGCATAGTAGCACACGGTATTGATTATTGATGCTTACGTGAGAAGTCACTCAGTTATACTCAATTATTGCTACAATAATTGTTGCATAGTATCTCACGTTATTTGATTCAATTATTGTAACAGTATTAATATTTTATACTATTAAATCAATAATTGAGACGAAAAAGTTATTCATATTATTATTTGTAATATTGACGATGTCTAGAAAGTTCTGTCGAGGAGAGGTCTGGTCACCTAATTGCGCGCTAATAGGGAGAAATTCTTATCGAAAAGTCCCCTCTTTTCTGGGAATGATCTGGTTGTTAAATATTGTGAGTTATAATATTAATGATTAAAAATTGTTAACAGATTAAAAATGTGTTTATTAAAGATAAATAATTTGTGGTAAATATTTATTCAATTTTTGATATAAATATAGGGATTGTTATGAGGCGTTTGTTATAAGTTTGACTTAGTATTCCATGGGAAGATTTACTAATTTTATGGACTATCGATGGTTGTTTTAATAGATAACCAATCTGGATCATTGATGGTGGTTGTAATAGTAAATCAATCTGGACCATTAATGGTGGTTGTAATAGTAAATCAATCTGGACCTTTGATGGTGGTTTTAATAGTAAATCAATCTGGATCGTCGGTGGTGGTTTTAATAGTAAATCAATCTAGACCGTCGGTGGTGGTTTTAAAAGTAAATCAATCTGGATCGTCGGTTGTGGTTTTAATAGTAATCAATATGAACCATCCATTCTAATAGTAAATCAATCTGGACCACTCATGAATCAGTTACTATTTAATCCATTTTCTTATAAATAGAAGCTTAATTCTTCTTTCATTCTCACCAACTCATTGAGATTCACAAGATACGCTATAGAGAGAGAAACTATAGAGAGCAAGAAGAAGAGTATTTTGCTACTTCACTATTGCAGTATCCAGTCTTCTACTAAGGTAAGGGGTATTATTTCTTTCGTATTCATAAGGAATACTATTTTTCGTATTCATCCTTTAATTATATCAGAATAACATGTCTACGCGGATTAAGTACCGTATGACAGGTGAAAATCCATTTGCAGTTTCGTATGTTATTTCTTTTCATATTCTTAAATCTAAACTTACTATGGTAAGTATTTCTTCTATAATCCTTGAAATTAATGGAATATCCTTGAGTTTTGCGCTTCATTCAATATCGTTTCATTGGAATATTGATATAAACTTTCTTATTAAATATCAATATTTTCACCCAGGGTACTATTCACGGGTTACTATTCACCTAATTACTATTCACTAGAATATTATTCACTCGGGTATTCGGGACACTTTTCATGCCGGGGTACTATTCATGGGTTACTATTCACCTGATTACTATTCACTCAAATATTATTCACTTGGGTATTCGGGGCACTTTTCATGTCGGAGTACTATTCACGGGATACTATTCTCGAAGTACTATTCACAGGGTACTATTCACGGAATACTATTAATCGAAAAATTTATTTCTTTTCTGTCCAAATTATTTATGATATATGGATATTATTCTTGAATTTTACTCCACAAAGCAGTATCATGTTGACAATTTGGACATTATTGAATTTGGATAAATTCAATTATAAATCCTTAAAAATTTATCCTTTGCTTTCTTTTAATTGAATTCTTATATCATTGTCTTCATCCTCATGCTTATATTGTGATGAAAGTCATCTTTGGCTTACGTGCATAGATGGACTATTGATTGGTATGATTATGACCAGGGATAATTCGGTATGATCATGACCATTGATGATTACACGAATATTCTTGGCCCGTAGTGCAAGAATAATTTGTGGACGTGATACTGATGAATATCCTTGGCCCGTAGTGCAGGGATGATTCGATTATGTGATTTATTTATTAAGCTGAGTCCCAGCAATAAAGTTAATGATAAACTTTTTAAATCATAAAAGATAGTAGATATCATGTTCTACTTGACTCTTCTAATGGATTACTTGTTCCGCTGCAGTTAAACTTGTTGTCTATTATATTCTATCAGTTTAACATTGTTGAAGGCTAATGATAACTTATTCTGCATTATCTTAGTCATAATATTTCTTACTGGGCTAGTTGAGCTCACCCTTTTACTTCCATTATTCTCTTCAGAAAATGAGAATGTAGCCGGAACTAGTCGGGGAACGGAGTGATGGTCCGAGATGATTGTTTTAGTAATCCTCACTATTTAGTGTGATAATAAATGTAATGAGGATTGAATTTGAGTTTGGATATTGTCTATGAGACAATATTCGTGTAAAAACTCTCAGCCCATGTTGTATAATTAAGTTTGCATTTGTATTCGGTATCATGTATTTGGCGACCCAAGATGGGTTATGTATACCTATTTTGGGGGCATCACGTGAGTGGCATTTTTGTAATTATGTGGTCCTGGTCAAGCACCTAAGCGCTTGGAAATGACCTGGGTTGAGCGCCTAGGCGCTCATGTGCGGCTAGAGAAGGATATTTTTACTGCTAACTGGGTTTTTGAAGCCAAAAAGGAATCTGAATGAGGGTTGAGACCAATACAAATAGGAGAAGACTTTAGAAAAGACGTATCACTTAATTTTTCAAGAGATTTACAGAGAGAACAACGAAGAAAAACACGAAGGAGGATTGCAAAGGCTGAAGATCAAAGAGGGAGTATTTGAGCAAATTCAGAGTTTCTTCTTCTTTTCTCTAGTTTTATCTTTTGTAATTATCTTAGATGTTTGGATTATTAATCTGGATGATGTTTTTCTTTATTATTATCATGAACTAAATTTTCAGTAAGATTGCAATGGAACTTGGTAAGTAGTTTAAATTGAACCTTCCCATTGAATGAGAGTTGGTTTTTACTGAATTATTTATCATATCTTATGTTTATTGATTAATTGTTTGGCCAACAATTACTATAATAATCTATATAAAATTGGAAGATGAAGTATATATTGAGATCTGGATATGATAACATCTGTTCATATAATTTGAATAGGGTTAATATGATTAGCACGTAGGATAGGAATATACCTATGTGTCTTTTGTATCCATTGAAAGAATTTATGCGTAAAATCCTAATTAACTTGATTCAAATAGGAATATAGTGAAATAATTAACTAGGGTGTTTCTTGTAATTCCGTATCTTAAAGATCGGGTTTAGGAGGATTTGTTCACGTGTCTTTGGAAGAAGTGCATGAGCACTATAAACATTCTTGGATAATGATTCATATTAATTAATTGATTTAAATGGGAAGTAAATTGGTTTAAATGAAATACCAAGGGAAGTTGTAATCTTAACCTGTTAAATCTGCAGTTACTCTTGTGAAATTCTGATTTTAATTATTAGTTTTGTTAAGTTTAATTTTCAAATCATAAATAATATTTTGTAGTTTAAAATAGGATTAATTGCATTGGAATTAGTAATTGATAAATATGAGTCTATTTCCTCGTGCGAACGATATCCTTCCTTGCTGAATATTACAATTGAATGTGTATGCTTGCATGTTTAAGTGCTATTAAGAAATTAGGCAACAGTAGTCCTCTAACTTCTTCCTCCTCGAAAAAATACCCTTCATAAATTTGGCATAACTCGGCATTTGTTCTAGGGCTTCTGCAAAAGGAATGTTAATCTGCAACTTCTTAAAGACCTCTAGAAATTTTGAGAACTGCTTGTCTAAATTCTGTTTTGAACTCTTTGCTGAAACGGTGGTGGAGGATAAACAACGGGCTCAAAATCTGTCTAATTCTTCTCCACTTTCTTGTCCTCACCCTGTTTCTCTTCAACCACTTTGTCTTCACCTTGTTTTACATCTTTCTTTGCTAAATTTTCTGCATTTTGTCCCTCAAGGTGTTTTCCACTTCTCAAAGTGATTGTTTGACACTGTTCATGATTCCCCTTCAGATTCTTCTTTGTGTCACTAGGTAAAGTTCATTGAGGCCTATTATTCAACGCTAACGTAAGTTGTCCCATCTGATTTTCTAAGTTCTTAATTGTCACTGCTTGTGTTTTCATTGCTGCCTCATTACCCGATATGTACTTTAACAACAACTCTTCTAAATCTGACTTTTTCTCTTGATACGGAACTGCTTGTTGATGCTGATTTTGAAATCCAGGGGATAAGGTGGTCGTGGAGCCTGCTGATTTTGATTATTATTCTACAAAAAATTAGGATGATTCCTATTCCATGGATTGTAGGCATTCTGATACGGATTCTGTGGAATTCTATTCTAACTGCCCACAAACTATACCGCTACTAGGTTAATGGCACACTATTCCGTAGGATGTTCCCCCGCACATAACTCACAAACAAAAGCAACCTTCTGTGTCTGTGCACCTGTAAGAGCATCCATCTTCTTCGATAAAACTAAAATCTGTACTGCTAACGCTGTTACCCCATCAACCTCTAACACCCCAGATACCTTAGGTTGTGTCATCCTCGTTGTGGGCCACTGGTAGTTGTTAGCCGCCATCGTCTCTATTAGATCATACGCTTCCTCATAACGTTTAGCCATAAAAGCTCCCCCAGAAGCTGCATTAATACTAGTCCGAAGATTACCACTCAACCCATTGTAAAAAGTGTTCATCTATAGCCATTTGGGTAGTCCGTCATGTGGACACTTCCTAAGTAGTTCCTTGTACCTTTTCCAAGCTTCGTACAAAGACTCCCCATGCTGCTTCTCAAACATAGTAATCTCATTCCTCATCGTCACAGTTTTTACTGGTGGGAAAAACTTAGCCAAAAATTTCTGAGCAAGGTCATCCCAAGTTGTAATCGACCCAGGTGGTAGTGAGTGTAACCAAATTTTTGCCTTGTCCCGCAATGTGAACGGAAACAAGCAAAGTCTAATTGCATCATCCGACACCCCGTTATATCTGAAAGTGTCGCAAATTTCCAGAAAGCTAACTAAGTTCTCATTCGGATGGTCGTTGGCTAATCCCCCAAACTACACTGAATTTTGTATCATTTGTATGGTCACAAGCTTGATCTCAAAGTTATTTGCAGTAATCACAGGCCTAGTAATGCTCGACTGAATCTAAGTCACTCTGGGAGTAACATAATCCCTCGTCGCTTTCTGATCTTCTGCAGCCATTATTTCTTCCTGTTTATCAAAGTTCTCCCTAGTGTTCTTAATCCACTTACTAAGCCTTTGAAACCTTTTCTCGATGTCATCCTCGAAAAGAAGCAAGTCTAGCTTCTTAGACAGAGTTTGCATACACTAAGTCAGAGAACCTGAAACAAGAAAGAACAAAATAAAAAGAAAATTTATTTAACTAAAAATGAACTAATTAAACTGATATTGAAAAATACTAAAATCAAAACTAGTCCCCAGCAATGGCGCCAAAAACTTGTTGGGTAAATTCTAAATACGCTTTACACGCAAGTTTACATGGTTAACAAGTAATATAATGATTAATAGAGTATCATTCCCATAGAAACAAGTATGAAATTTAATCTAACAATTACCAGTTTTATATTATTTCAATTCTATTAAACTATTCAAATTAATGATTATAATTAATAAAAACTAATAAACTAAAAATCAAAATAAATCAATACAAATTATTAACCGTAACTTCAATCAGATAATGGAGAATTAGGCTTATAATTTCACTTTAAGTTTCACTCCGATTATCACACCTCTTCCTAGTTTAATTTACTATCTCAGTTCATTAATCAAGAACACTCAATTAGAATTAGTCATCTCTCGATGCACTAACACCGTATTAACTTAAATCCACAATTTGTTAGAATTAAGACAAACACCCTAATTAACTAATTCACTATATCTCTATGTGAATTAAAATCAAATAAGGTTTAAATTCCAAGTTCTTTACGTGATTACATGTGATGCTAGGTATATCTCTATCCTAAACATTCATCAAGAAATCAATCAAAACGCATAATTCAAAAACACATGCTATTGTGATTAGGTCTAGATTCATACATCATCTCTCAAGTCCATACAAATCCACATAAAATTGGTGATCAAGCAATTCATAAATTAAGTATAAATCACAATAGATAAACTGAATTGATAGTATTAATAAACTTTAAATTAAGGCATGACAATCATCGTTCAACACCAAAGATCCATTGCAAGCCTAATTAAGAATTTAGTTCATCATAGATAAATTAAAAACCAAATAAAGTAAAGAATTCATCATCCTAATTAAAAATTTTTAATTGAAAGACTAAGAACAGTAATACACCACCCTTGTCCTCACTCCAATCTGCAATATTCGTGATCATGACCTTCCTTGCTCTCCTCCAATGTATTCTCTGAAAATTAGGGCTCCAAGTTGCTAATTGATTGATTATTCAAGTCTGTGTTGTATGATGTAATCCCAACATAAGTCATGTAAAAACCGACAAAAACCGAACCAATCCTAGTCCTAATTAAAGCCAAATGCATTTTATCCATGCCGTTGTAGAATTCCAAACCAAGCAAAACTCTCTTTCTAATCCGCGTACCCCATCCGGTGGGGGTTTTTAGCTTTGTCATGCTCGCCCTGACGGGGGGTCTTGAATCTTGCTTGCCACGTACACCCCCGCCCCGGCAATGGTTAAGATTTTTGCAGGACTTCTGTTTTCTTGCTCACAGTGTTGTTTTCTCGCCACAATACCACCAATGTACCATAAATACCACGACATGCAACCTAAACACAAAACAAAACAAAAAGAAGTAAAATTGTACAGAAATAGATAGGATCAACACCATTTAAGTCAAAATTGGAACCCGATTCATAGGTATAAAACCCACTCATAAAAATACGGGGTCCGTTCCCTTTATGATTTCATTTCCGTCTTCCTCAGTTTTGTAGGAATTAGGCTTACACAACTAGTGCCAAACTCATATATTTACCTCGTATACTTCATCACCTTCTGCCAAAATTGTGGCATCCCACCATGCAATGACCTACTCTTCCAGATATTCGACCTCTATAAATCCCAAGAAATAGGCTTCATGCAGTTAAAGAAACATCACACCAAGCATACTTGGATGCAAACCCCTTCCAGTAATAAAAGGTGGCACAAACTCTAGTTTGATATTAAGGGACCCAACACCCACCTCTTCACCAGATGGGCCAATCCTTCAACTGTAAAAGTCATGTGCGGTCAGGTTTCCGATGGTCGTCATGAGGAACTCAATGACATATTTGCCAAGATGCCTAGAGAATATTGGTCTATTAACCTTATGTCCGATCAGAGTTGGTTATCCAACCACAGTCGTAAGTCCTAAACTTTGTTATTTCCTTTAAACTACTTCTGGACCACCAACGACACTAACACATTATTTTTCACAATTTTATTTTTTAGGAATGAACCAACACTCTTTCTTAGCGAATCATCCCGAACAGTCTTGCCCGTCGAGGATGATCTATATATCGCCAAAGATGAAGTTGAATCTGAATTCGATCCTTCACACTAAAGCACCATGTAGCTCGTCGTCTCACCTAAACAGCATGAAAAACACCTTAGCCCCCTCATTGTATAGTCGATCTCCTCCGTCCCGATGCCCAGACCACCTTTCAGAAAGAATGCGAAAGAACTAATCTCCACGGAGAAAAGAATATTGTTCAAGAAGATAACACTCAAGAAAAAGAAAGCATCTGCCCTAACTATCCCTTTATACTCATCCAAACAAACCACCATCACCAATACTTCCCTTCACACCACTCCCCAGAAGACCGCCGAAAGGAAAGAGATTGAAGCACCTACCGTCGATCCTCCTCAAAAGAAACAAGACATCGAAACCATACACGTGCGTCAACCAACATCTACATCAACTGCAGATGCTTCTGCACCACAATCAATGAACCCAATGCCACTAACAATGTGGCCCGATGAACCCGAGAACTACCCCTTCTACCTTCACGATTTGTCCTCCCTTCTGACAGATGACCAGAGGTTCGAAGAGGATTCTAAAGAACAACTCATGAGCAAGAGTGCCAAATATCAGGGACAGGTAAGTCCATAAACAAGTATTTATGCATAACATATTGTTTTTGTTTAAGTCAGTCTATCATTCCTAATCAGCATTCGTCATTTCAGGCTACAGCTACTCTCGCACGAGCTCTTCATCGTCTACCAACGTCAGCGCAAAAGAGAAGACGCTAGAGGCTGAAAATGAACACCTAAATACTGAATTTGAAAATATGAAGATCAGCCTGGAAATCGAGAAAAACAGCCATACTAACACTATTCGTTATTTCCAAGATCTGGAGCAAGTAATTAGAAGAGGAGTACAAAAGAATAATGAAAGAAGGCCTTCTAATCGACGCCATCCAACAATAGGTCATCGATGGATATAAGCAGTCGGACAAGCTTACAAATAACATCGTTCACCATTTTGGTGAAGGATACGAAGAAGCTAAATCTTGGATGGCGAAGAGGATTCAGGCGGTCGACATCGATCCCAAAAATTTAGATTCCGCTGACGACGAGGATGAACCCGATGCATGAAATCCACACCTGATAAAATTTAAAATTTTTTAATTTTATGAACGATATCAATTTCGTTTGTGTAAAGAACTATTTTTATAGTTTTTTTAAAACATAATGAGTAATGGAGTTAATTCTGTGTATGGACTGATTTCTTTTAACAAGTGATAATATCTGACATAAATATAATGATATTCCAAGTGCATCAAACCATGAACACGACATCTTTTAACAAATGAAAATTTGTCTTAGTGAATAATGCCATCGTTCCAAAGCCTGACATCTTTTAACAAATTTGTAATTTACCTGAGTGAATCACGCCATCGTCTTGAAAACCGACATATTTTAACAAATTAATGTTTGCCCAAGTGAATAACGCCATCCTCCCGAAAATTGATATATTTCAACAAATTAATGTTTGCCCGAGTGAATCACGTCATCGTCCCAAAAATTGAGATCCTTTAACAAGTGCACATTTGCCCAAATGAATCACGCCATCGTCCTGAAAACTGACATATTTACACAAATTTCAATGTTTGCCCGAGTGAATCACGCCATCAACACGAGATCCTTTATCAATTGCACATTTTCCCGAATGAATCACGTCATCGTCCTGAAAAATGACATATTTTAACACATTAATGTTTGCCTAAGTGAATCATGCCATCGTCCCGAAAACCAACATATTTTAACAAATTAATGTTTGCCCAAGTGAATCATGTCATCGTCCTAAAAACCGATATATTTTTAACAAATTAATGTTTTTTCGAGTGAATCACTCCATCGTCCTGAAAATTGAGATCATTTAACAAGTGCACATTTGCCTGAGTGAATCACGTCATTGTCCCAAAAGCTGACATATTTTAACAAATTAATGTTTGTCCAATTGAATTACGCCATCATCCCGAAAATTGATATATTTTAACAAATTAATGTTTGTTTGAGTGAATCACGCCAGCGTCCCAAAAACCGAGATCCTTTATTAAGTTCACACTTGCCTGAGTGAATCACACCATCGTCCAAAAAATTGACATATTTACAAAAATTTTAATGTTTGCCTGAGTGAATCACACCATCGTCCTGAGATCCTTTAACAAGTGCACATTTGCCCGAGTGAATCACGCCATCATCCCGAAAACTATTATATTTACACAAATTTCAATGTTTGCCCGAGTGAATCACACTATCGTCCCGAGATCCTTTAACAAAAGCACATTTTCCCGAATGAATCACGTCATCATCCCGAGATCCTTTAACAAGTGCACATTCTCATTGTTATGCATCACTCCATCATCCCGAAACTGACATATTTGCACAAATCTCAATACCCGACATAAAAATAATAAAACAAAGGGATTTATTTAGTAATTGTGACACCCCCGAATCCGGGTCCTCTGACCCCGGTCTGGTCATCACGATAAAGTACAAACATCCACCTCTAAATAACATACGATGACTAAAATGAAAAAAATATAAACGTATGTCGTTCATTCAAAAGGTGTTACTAGTCCCAAGATACGATAACCTTAATATCATCTTACAAACATACCCTAAAATAAACATTAGGGTTCATATTACATAACAGTAATTTAAACAAAGCGTAAGGTAAAGTCTGCTCCTTGCCACTATTCTATATCTTTCCTTTACCCTTGTCCTTCCCTGAGGTCTCGAGCTTAGCTGCAATATAATTTATGATATAGCAAGGATGAGCAACAAGTTTTCCCAATAAGTTTAATTACAACAATAAGGATATATCATGATGAATGGAAAATATCTGTCAATGAATTCAACAATATGAATATCTGAAGGATTCAACAATATGAATATTGGGAAGCAAAGATAATGATTGCTTTTAGAATAGCTGATAGTCAAGTAGACTTTGAACTATAACACTCCAATGGAATCAATAGCTAATTGACCCTTTGGATACTGGCTACAAAATAAGTACTTGAGGGGATCAGCCTCACGTACACTATGTATATGCATAACATTCAAATATATTCTTTGTATCTTATATTAGATACCTGGGGTACTCCCCTATCATAAAAGGGGTGTTCTTTCAGTCTAAGAATCCTTACCATCAATTGGTTTGGATAGCTTTTATAAAACTTCATACACTTGTCTGACCGAACAAAGGTTCAGATTCTATCTAACACAGTTCAAGAATTATAGAACTTTAAACGATGTACAAGTGCAAGACTGTACGAACTCAAGTGCACTAAGTGCGAATATCAATAATATCGATGTGGAATAATTGTAAGGTAATTAAACCACTTAATAGCATGCTTGGAAATAAGATTCAAGCTTAAATGAATAACCTTCAATTCAACAATAACCTGCTCAATTCAATATGAGAATGATAGGAAACTTTCATAATAAAAGTATGGTTCAAGGAACTTGCACAACCAAAGAGTGAAGTTCAAGGAAACTTGCTCAATAATAATTTGAGTGAGATTAGGGAACTTGCTCAATAAAAGTAGGATTCAGATACTTGCTCAAGTAAAAGAGTAAGAATTAAGAAACTTGCCTGTTTTCTCAGCTACTATAATGACCCCAAAATTCACACAATAATATTCTCCTTCTCGATCGTTAACAATACAACTTTAATCTATCTTTACATCATTATTCGATATTAAAATCACTAAAAATGCAGAATATTTAAAACTTTTATACATTTCCTTTCTGTATTGCCCTAAATCTCAACCTTTACAATACATCTCTTCGATTCAAATTTATATCATGAATCGTTACAACAAAATGACTATACACAGTCTTACATCATACATAGATATCCATATACATCGGATAGCTCAACTTACAATTCAATAACATATTACATTCAAACTATTAAATACATTTCTCATAAAACATAAGTAATCTTCGTGAATATGGATCTCTATAATTCACTTAGCACATATCCTTACCTTGAAATCTTGACCTGTAAAAATTATTATTTGCAATATTGAGCTCGATAGCCCAACAAAATCTAACAGTTTTTATGTATCACGTAGCACATAATAACATGCTCAACATATAGCTCATAAACATTGGACTAACATAACATACATGCTACAGTTCATATAACAAGTATAAAGATTGAGTTCCTTACTCAATCAACATGCTTTACTCAATCAGCGTAGTCATAAATTGACTTTAACATTCCATACTTTCAATATATATAACACATTATGCTCTTTGCAGTAAAGATTTAAAATACTTAATCATCAAGTTCACATAGCAAATAGGAACTGAAAGACTTGCCTTAATCGTTGTTTACCAATAATAGTTTAACAACTTATAGTTATCTGCACTTTACGTTCCCTACACAATTATATAATCATACACATCAACTATTAGTCACATAGAAACACATAGTAGTTGTAATATAAACTTTACTCTATATCCCATAACCCTTCTTATTAATCAATACACAATGTTCTATTTGATTGTATTAACTTTCGACTTATATCTCACTATATTTCATACTCGAAGTTCATTTAAGTGTTTAAGTCTTGCTAGGAATAATTATTGGTTTTATATTAAACCCATTTCATATCTTATAATATTCATTTCATTTGACTTAAAACACTTTTTACGTTCATTAACACTTATCACGCTGCTTTAACGTTTATTCAATCATACCTTGATTTGTCTCTCTTGTGTATGCTTACTATGCTTATACAACTTATCTAATACATTATTTATTAATGTTAAGCATCATTATGTTTACTAAAATTCATGTTTCATAACTTAGAACAACATCTTTTATCATCAGAAGCACTACACATACATACGTGCATGCCCGACGCCCTCCGATTGCCCCCAGAAACACAACAATCCTAAAGATGACCATTTTGACCCCTGCTAATGACCTCAAATTAAAATACTTAAGGAACAAAGGTTGTAGGTCTACTTGTCCTCGTTCCAGATCATCTTGAATTACCTCAATCGGAGTTCGTATGAAAGAGTTATGCTCATTTTAGTAAAACATGTGCGGTTAATTTTTTTTTCTTCACAATTTGTCAAAACAGACCACCCCCCGCCGGGGCGGGGGTCCCTTCTGCTAGTTCGCGAATTATGTTCCCGAACACTACAGAAAGCTAAATTAGGCCTACAAACTCTTTTCTAACAACCATAGCAACCTACCCAAGGTGTAATATATTTACAGAAACATAAACTAATATTTCTAACACGTTTCTAATCACATAAAAAACATAAACATCAAGATTACAACCTTTAAATTTCACTATTTCTATTATTTCTTCTTCTTTTGACATTCACAGCGTAATTCTTCATGGTGAATTTGTTTTACAACCAAAACAGTTAGTTTCAATTACATTGATTTCGTTTCTTCATATTTTTTTACAATCTATAACCAATTTTACAATTATGACATAAACTCCTAACAAATTTTAGTCTCAAAATAGACCAAAACTTATATATATAACAAAACTCAAATTCTTCATCATTCAACCTATTTTCATGAATTTGATTATTCTAAAACTTGAATTTGTGTTACTCAAATTTCACATATGAATGAAAATATTGTAAGACCCCAAATTATTAATAAATAAAATTTATTTTCCTCTATTTATTATTTTGAAATAGTAAGGGTTGATTTGATTAATGTGGATAGTTATGGGTAAAATACGCAAATATTTCGAATAAGCAAGTGGTTATAAAATATTCATTATAGTCGGGGAATATTCGTTTGGTGCGTGGAATATTCGCATCGCTCGAGGAATATTAAATGCTGACGGCGCGATCTTTTTGGGGCCCCATAACTTGCGATTGGATGAAGAAAACGACAAATATAATTTGTTTATAAATAATCTGCGTAGTTGTTACCATTAATCTTGTTTGGAATACTTGGAGGTTAAAACACACTATACGCGTCTGTCGTTGTTGAGCGATGGCGCGCAGTATTGCACCAATTATTGATTCTTACGTAAGAAGCCACTACTCAATAATTGTTACGATAAATCTATTGCTCGATATTTTATTTTATTGATTCAATAATTGCTGCATTGATATTTTATATTACCGTTGTTTCAATAAATTGTCATTACACAAAGTATTTTCCATTATCTCGAGCAATAATTCATATTATCTCGAATAATATTATTGGATAACATTATTGGCAATGTCTAGAAAGTTACATCAAGAGAGGTTTGGTCACCTAATTACGCGCGATAAGGAGAGATCCTTATTGAAAGCCCTCTTTCTGAACTAGCGGCTGGTTGCGATCTTGATTCTCAGTAATATTATTTGTGAATAATTAATTATTAATTTATATGATGAGAAAAATATTGATTTTATGTGGATATAGATGGAGAAAATTTTAAAGTGACAATTGTTGAAAATTGAAATTTTATCTTTTCTCGATAAAATAATTCATTTAAATATATTATTATATTTTAATAATATAATAATGGTGATATTTTTACAATGAATGTGGGATATATGAGTATATGAGGAGGAAGAGTATTCTGTTGCATTAAATGATTAACACATATTTTGTGTGTTATGGACCCCATTTTTTGACCGTGAAATTTGATTATAGCTTTGTAAAATCGCCCATTTATGGATTTCGGTCAATTTCTGTTTGGAATTTGGAAAAACTTTCTTACGTAAAGTTGTAGAGAATTGAATTTCCTATAAAAACTCATTGAGATTCAATTTTATGATGAAAGGGCTATTTATTATAAATTATTGAAGTTCCGAATCTTCGAAATAATTGATTTTTGGAAGTTTAAAATAATTTAAATAAGAAAAACGTTTTTTGTGTTTGGTGGGCATCTTTAACACATTCTAAGTTGCTGAATTCAGATGATTCTAAGTGGGCATAGACAAATTAATATATATATTATTATTATATTAAATTTTCTACTTTGGTGTTCTAAAGCATTTTCCTATAAATAGGTGCTTGGGTTAGAATTGAAAATCACACCGTAAACCCAAGTTTTCTCTCTCTATATTATCGAGCGTATTCTTGTGAGTATTTTGAGTATACTTTGAGTATTGCTATACTGGTGCAAGTTCAAGTCATAGCCTATATCCTGTTTCAACTAGAAGTCTTGTCTTTTGAGGTAAGGGATGTTATTTTATTCGAAAATGATATTATTTCTTCAATATCATTATGCCGAGATATTGGTTGGAAATTTTTATCAAATTTGAAAATTTTTCATGTCGGGGTTACTATTCATGAGTTACTATTCACTAGTTACTATTCACGAGTTACTATTCACGAAGCGTGAAGATGTTTTTTTGGTGAAATTTCAATCTTTTGGTGTTGGAGTTACTATTCACGTATACGGTACTATTCACGTATACGATACTATTCACTTAATCTTGCACTATTCAATTTAAAAATGAAATTTCTTCTTTTTTGTCCAAAATATCTATTATGGATACTAGCTTTGATTGTATGCATGTTTTGATCATTCTTGAATTTTACTCCACTCGATTACTTATGAAGTATTTTTGAACTTGGATTGTTTAAAATCTGAATCCTTAATATTTGTTCTTTTGTTTCACCGGATTCGCTTTCCTTTAAAATATTTTTCATCATCCTCGGTCCTAAATGATGATATTCTTGAATATCTTTGGCACGTAGTGCAAAAGATGAATGATTTCTTGATGAATATCTTTGGCCGTAGTGCAAAGATGAGCAGTGTTGAGATGAACATGACCAATTGATTAATATCTTTGGCCGTAGTAAAAAGATGAAACAGTGTTTACATGAACATGACTAATGATGAATATCTTTGGCTGTAGTGCAAAGATGAATATTTGATTCGAGATATATATTGATTGATGTTACAGGGATAAAGTATCGACGATGAACTTTTAAATTCATATATAGAAGATAGTAGTTTGCATTCTCTACGTTAACTCTTCTAATGAATTATTATTTCATTGCTAAGATTGATTTAAAAGCGGTTGTCTATTGTATTCTATTAGATTTTTCCTGTTGAAGACTAACGATAATTTGTTGTATATTATCTTAGTCATAATATTCTTCTTGGGCTAGTTGAGCTCACCCTTTTTCCTTTTTTCCATTTTTCTTCTCGAGGAGGCGAGAATGTAGCGAGTACTAGCTCTGGGGTATGGAATGAAGGTTCTAGAGAGTTATTTAGTAGTCCTCACCATTTTGTAAAATAATGTATCAATAATTGTGATGGGGATTTATTTGCGTGTGGATATTGTAAGACCCAGCCTTTTATAAATAAAGATGAATTTTCTATAAATATTTTTTTGAATATTATGGAATAAATTTGATATAATGTTATAGTTGTGGGTAATGTTATAAATTTTGCAAAGTAAGCAAGTTGTTATAAAATATTCGTTTGGTCGGGGAATATTCTTTTTGTCGGGGAATATTAAATGCGACGGCTCAATCATTAATGGACCCCATGAACTAAGTATTGTCGTAGTTAGAAAAGCGACAAAATTATTTTTTTTTATAAAAATAACGGCAAAAGGTGTTACCAATAAAACCGTTGAACTACCCTATTAGTAAAAAATACGATAAATCGCCGTAGTTGTATAGTAGCACACGATATTGATTATTGATGCTTACGTGAGAAGTCACCACTATGCTCAATTATTACTACGATGAATTCTTTGCATCATATCTCTTATATTATTGATTCAATTATTGTCACAATATCATCTCATATAATATGTTATAGTATTAAATTATTAATTGAGGGCGACAAGTTATAAATGATTAATAATTGTTGAAAGATTAAATATGTGTTGATTAAAATAAAATGATTTGTGGTAATATTTATTCAATCCTTGATGTATATAAAGAGTCTGTTATGAGATGTTTGTGGTAAGTTTGATTATTTTATGGGTGGCCCATATGTCATCATCTAAGAGTCCCTTCATAATTAGTAATTACCTTTGTGAATAGTAATTATCTTCGTCGATAGTATTTACCATCGTTAATAGTAATTATCTTTGTGAATAGTAATTACCTTCGTCAATAGTATTTACCTTCAAATCGATAGTAATTACCTTTATGAATAGTAATTACCTTCGTCGAATAGTATTTACCTTAAATCGATAGTAATTACCTTTGTGAATAGTAATTACCTTCGTCAATAGTATTTACCTTCAAATCAATAGTAATTACCTTCTTCAATAGTAATTACCTTCGTCGATAGTAATTACTTTTAAATCAATAGTAATTACCCCTTCGCAAATAGTAGTTGTCCCTTCAATATTACCAAGAGTTAATCGCCTCTTCTTGATTGTTCCAAGGGTTAATTACCCCTTCATGAAATAGTAGTTGTCTCTTCATATTACTAAAGAGTCATTTTGACCCTTCGTTAAGACCAAGAGCCACCCTCAGTTTTTCTATAAATAGAAAGCTCATTCCTTCATTATTTCTTACGAATTCATTGAAACTCTAGAGAGAGAAACTATAGAGAGAAAGAAGAAAAGTATTTTGCTACTTCATTTTTCCAATATTCAGTTCTTCTAAGGTAGGGAATATTATTTGTTGTACTCGTAAGGGGTGTTATTCTTTCTTATTCATGAAGAGAACCTCTGTTATTCCATTCTTTATTATTCTGTTGGAATAATCTGTATACGCGGCATACCCTATACATAATCTGTATACGCGGCATACCCTATACTTGGTGAAATCCCTCTGTTATTTCATTCTTTATTATTCTGTTGGAATAACCTGTAAAAGTGGCATACCCTATACATGACCTGTATATGCGGAATACCCTATACTTGGTGAAATCCTTATATTATTCCATTCTTATTTATTCTCATTGGAATAACTTTTGTATCTGCCGAATCCCTATACTTGGTGACATTCTTCTATTATTATTCCGGTTGGAACATCCTGCATACATGCTTTACGCCGGACCTGGTTCCGTCTTTATTATCCTGTCTTTATTATTCTATTGGAATATCCATGCATGTGTTTTACACCTACACGTTAAAATTTTTATTATTACAGATTTATTATTCTCATTGAATAACTTTATTCTATGCAAAGCACCGCATGCATGGTGATTTCTTTTGTTATTTCATTCGCTATTATACTCAAATGATTAAAATTTTGACTTCTATACTCCATGAATTTAGTGGAATATCCTTGATATTTAAGGCTTCATCCAAAGATTTTCATGGAAATATTCTTCCGATCATTCTTGAATTTTACTCTACAAAGCGAAGATCATGTTGACAATTTGGGCGTTATTAGTTCTGAATAAATTAATTAAGTGAACTTGTTTTATTGAATTATTATGTCATTGTCATCATCCTCATGTTATATTATGTTATCTTTGGCTTACGTGCATAGATGAACTTAGTATGATTATGACCGAGGATCATTCGGTATAATCATGGCTTGTTATAAATGATGTGATAAAAGTCCTCGATGGTGCATAATGCGTTGATGGATAGTTTTGGTATGATTATGACCGAGGTGATTCGGTATAGTCATGACCATTAATAATTTGATGAAAATCCTTGACCGTGGTACAGGGATGATTAGGTATTGTGGTTTATTCATTAAACTGAGTCTTAGTGATAAAAATTGATGAAAACTTTTTAAAACCTAAAAGATAGTAGACTTTATTTTCTACTTGACTCTTTTAATGGATTGCATATTCCTTGCAGGTTAAACTGGTTGTCTATTGTATTTTATCAGTTTAACATTGTTGAAGACTATTGATAATTTATTACTCGCATTATCTTAGTTATAATATTTCTTCTTTGGGCTAGTTGAGCTCACCCTTTCTTTCACCTTTTTCTCTTGAGGAAATGAGAATATAAATTTGGGACGAGTCGGGAAAAGAGTGATGGCCCAGAAGATAGCATTAGTAGTCCTCACTATTCTCTTAAATAGTGTGACAATAAATGTAATGAGGACTCCTTGAGTATGGATATTGTCTAAATGACAATATTCCTATTAGAACTCTCGGTTTATGTATTGTGCGCATGTTACACTGACGGATGTATAATTAAGTTTGTATTTGAATTTATGTACCATGTAAGTGGCGACCCAAGATGGGTGGCGTATACCTAATTTTGGGGCGTTACGGTTGGTATCGAGCTTAGGGATATGATCCTGGCTAAGATCTAGATAAGAACTAGGAGGGAGAGACAGGAATTCCTTCGCTAGTATGACCTACCTAAGTTTATTTGTTATTTAATTGGTCGATCACGAGTATATGGATAATATTTGATATATTAATTAACCCTTTTGTTTCACAATTCCTTTCGGGTAATAAAAAAGTGTAGGCTTGGGTGACGAGATAGTGGGGATAGTGAGGAATAGAATGGTGGTCTATAGATGTTGAGGGTGAGGTGAATTTAACTTAGAAGGTGTTTTGCCACTATCACACAAGATGTCTAATGACATACAACCTCGTGTCATCATAAGACATGGTTGTGCTCATCCACTTGCCGAGTATATTTTACAAGCACTACCTATATAATCTTGGTGTTTGTTTGGAGTATAATACCCAATTAGAGACAAAGGAGATAATGATATGTCAAGAAAGACTCACCATTGGGAAGAATATGATAGTAATCTTCTCGTTTTTCTTTTGGGGCCTATTAATTCAACCAAGGATAATTACGTGGCCATATGATATCTACCATAACCTAAAAGCATGGCCTCCCATGTATGAAGGTTTCCTTGAGCACTTCCCAAAGATTCTAATTTTGAAAACAGTTTTTGACTATACCTTTATGTAAGGTGTCATTGTGACGTGCTACAGTTGGTATCAATGTAACGTACTATCCAAGTCTTGGATAAAAGTAGCAGTTTTGAATGATATTTCTATCATTAATAAATTTCTTGACGTATTCTTGAAGATTTCCTAGCCTACCCTAGAGCGTGAAATCGAATTTTGTATTGACCTTGAATCTGGCCCATTTCTTAAACCCTCAAATATTTCTTCAACTAAAAGGATCTATTTACGAGGATTATGATGAAAGTCATAATAAAAGCATTGGACTAATGAAAATCATGGGTATATGAAGTATTAGTAAGTTTTATGATGAGTTATGTTGGTTATTATGTGAAAACATGAAAGTTTCTTAGAAATCACAATGGGTTGAAAAATCAGATTTTGATAAAAACGTAACATGAAATTCAATTGACCATATCTCCTATAATATTCTGAATTTTTGAGTGTGGTCAAGTCCTAGAGTTAGATTTATGAGTTTTGTAGCTTATCCAAGTAGAATTACTGGAAAAGGTGTTGTAGATTTTCTTGTGGACTGAATTTAGCAAAAGAGTCCAAAGCTGCAAATTACAAAAACGTTACTGCCCAGAAACTTTAAGGGGCTGTTTCGGCCACTAAATTTATGTGAAAAATTCTAGCCTTTTGGGACATAAAAATATATGTTATAAAGTACCTCCTGTCCAAAAATGAGCTCATTCTGACGTAAAATGAACAAGTTATGACCATTTCAATATTTAGATTTTTTTACGAAAAATGCTATAAGCGGAGTTCTATAACTCATTGACCATGAAATTTAAATCAAGGCTCACATTAACATGTGTAAGGTCCTGCCAAGATTTGAGAATTTTTGGAGTTAAACTTGAGGTAGCTAATTTCTTAAGGAATTAATTAGAAATTGATTTTGAAAATAGTAAATGAATTTTAAAAATTAGAAAAATATATTTTCATTATGGGACTATATTATGCTAAATCCCAGAAAAGAAATATTTTTGGGACTGATTTGGTATTTTTCATGAAAATAGTTTAATTCTTACGAACATATGAGTTAAATATGTTATGTGAAGTATGAAAGTTGAAAATAGGATTTTATGGCTAGAGAATCCTATATAGAGTATATGCATATTTTTTTTTGATGAGGGATTTGATAATTGGTGATGATATCTTATGAGTATGGCAATTTTGAATGATTAAATGCATTATATGGTAAAGCGTAAACAATTGAGATAAATTATTTATAAATTTAAGAAGTGATTAAAATATTGTTATATTATTAATGATATTAGATTATGAGATTATTAAGTGATTGATAACATGGGGATATTCTTGAATCCTGGATAAATTATATTATAAATGTTTAATATTTATCCTTTATCTCATTTGATTGATTCTTTATATCATTATCCTCATGCTTATATTGTGTTGAAAGTCATCTACGGCTTTACGTGAATAGATGGACTTGGTATGATTATGACAAGACCCGACTTTTATAAATAAAGATGAATTTTTTATAAATATTATTTTTGAATATTATGGAATAAATTTGATATAATGTTATAGTTGTGGGTAATATTTATAAATTTTGCAAAGTAAGCAAGTTGTTATAAAATATTACGTTTGGTGGGAATATTCTTTTTGTCGGGGAATATTAAATGCGACGGCTCGATCATTAGTGGACCCCACAGCGGAAGTATTATAAATATAGTTAAAAGCGACAAAATTATTTTCTATAAAAAAAATAACGGCGGAAGGTATTCTGGTCAAAAGCTGTTGAACTACCGGTAGTAAAAGAAAATGCGATGTCTGGCGTGGTTGTATAGTAGCACGATATTGATTATTGATCTTTACGTGAAAGTCACTTTCGGTATGCTCAATTATTACTTTCTGATAATTCTTTGCATCATATCTCTTATATTATTGATTCAATTATTGTCACGTTATCATCATATAATATGTTATAGTATTAAATTATTAATTGAGGCGACAAGTTATAAATGATTAATAATTGTTGAAAGATTAAATATGTGTTGATTAAAAATAAAATGATTTGTGGTAATATTTATTCGATCCTTGATGTATATAAAAGAGTACATTATGAGGCGTTTGTGGTAAGTTTGATTATTTTATGGGGGCCCATATGTCATCATCTAAGAGTCCCTTAAATCGATAGTAATTACCTTTGTGAATAGTAATTACCTTTGTGAATAGTAATTACCTTAAATCGATAGTAATTACCTTTGTGAATAGTAATTACCTTACCTTTGTGAATAGTAATTACCTTAAATCGATAGTATTTACCTTAAATCGATAGTATTACCTTTGTGAATAGTAATTACCTTTGTGAATAGTAATTACCTTAAATCGATAGTATTTACCTTCGTCGATAGTATTTACCTTCGTCGATAGTAATTACCTTCTTGATAGTAATTACCTTCGTCGATAGTAATTACCTTAAATCGATAGTAATTACCCTTCCATGAAATAGTAGTTGTCCTTGATATTACGAGAGTTAAGCGCCTCTTGATTGTTCGAGGTTAATTACCCCTTCATGAATAGTAGTTGTCTCTTGATATTACGAAAGTCATTTTGACCCTTCGTTAAGACCAAGAGCCACCCTCGGTTTTTCTATAAATAGAAAGCTCATTCCTTCATTATTTCTTACGAATTCATTGAAACTACAGAGAGAAACTATAGAGAAAGAAGAAAAAATATTTTACTTCTTCACTTTTCAATATTGAGTTCTTCTAAGGTAGGGAATATTATTTGTTGTACTAGTAAAGGGTGTTATTCTTTCTTATTCATGAAGAGAACTTACATTATTCCATTCTTTATTATTACATTGGAATAACTTTTAAAAAGTGGCATACCTACATACATACTTGGTGGTGAAATCCTTATATTATTCCATTCTTTATTTATTACATTGGAATAACTTTTGTATGTGGCATACCCTATATATGAATCCCTATACTTGGGTGAAATCCTTATATTATTCCATTCTTTATTATTACATTGGAATATCACATGCATGTGTTTTTGCCCTATACTGGTTACATTCTTTATTATTATTTGGGGAACATCACATGCATGTGTTTTACGCGGACTGGGTTAAAATCTTTATCGATTCATTGGAATATCCTATCTTGTGTTTATTATTCAGTTCCATCTTTATTATTACATGTGAACATCACAGCCGGATTGTGAATTTCACGACTTTAGTTAGTTTTATTATTATTACATTGGAATAACTTTTATCATCATGATCTGCGCATGCATGGTGATTTCTTTTGTTATTCATTCTTTATTATACCCGGTTGGTTAAAACTTTGACTTATATACTCCATGAAATTTAGTGGAATATCCTTGATATTTGCGTTTCATCCGATATCTTTTCATGAAATATTCTTACGATCATTCTTGAATTTTACTCTACAAAGCGATATCGTGTTGACAATTTGGGCGTTATTAGTTCTGAATAAATTAATTAAGTGAACTTGTTTTATTGAATTATTATGTCATTGTCATCATCCTCATGTTATATTATGTTATCTTTGGCTTACGTGCATAGATGAACTTAGTATGATTATGACCGAGGATCATTCGGTATAATCATGGCTTGATATAAATGATGTGATAAAAGTCCTCGATGGCACATGTAATGCGATGATGGATAGTTTTGGTATGATTATGACCGGGGGTGATTCGGTATAGTCATGACCATTGATAATTTGATGAAAATCCTTGGCCAGTGAGTACGAGGATGATTAGATATTGTGGTTTATTCATTAAAAGCGAGTCTTAGTGATAAAATTGATGAAAACCTTTTAAAACCTAAAAGATAGTAGACTTTATTTTCTACTTGACTCTTTTAATGGATTGCATATTCATTGCTGATTAAAGCTGGTTGTCTATTGTATTTTATCGGTTTAACATTGTTGAAGACTATTGATAATTTATTACGCATTATCTTAGTTATAATATTTCTTCTTGGGCTAGTTGAGCTCACCTTTTCTTTCCTTTATTCTCTTGAAATGAGAATATAAATTTGGGACGAGTCGGGGAAAAGAGTGATGGTCCAGAAGATAGCATTAGTAGTCCTCACTATTACATTAAATAGTGTGACAATAAATGTAATGAGGACTCCTTGAGTATGGATATTGTCTAAATGACAATATTCTATTAGAACTCTCGGTTTATGTATTGTGCGTATGTTACCTGACGGATGTATAATTAAGTTTGTATTTGAATTTATGTACCATGTAAGTGGCGACCCAAGATGGGTGGCGTATACTACCTAATTTTGGAGGCGTGGGGCGTTACGGTTGGTATCGAGCTTAGGGATATGATCCACAGCTAAGATCTTGATAAGAACTAGGAGGGAGAGGCAGGGAATTCCTTAGCTAGTATGATGACCTACCTAAGTTTATTTGTTATTTAATTGGTCGGTTTGAGTATAGGGATAATATTTGATATATTAATTAACCCTTTTGTTTCACAATTCCTTTCGAGTAATAAAAGTGTAGCTAGGTTGAGGGGGGGGATAGCGAGGGAATAGAATGGTGGTCATCATTTAGTAGATGTTGAGGGAATCAAGGTGAATTTAACTTGGAAGGGTGTTTTGCCACTATCATACAAGATGTCTAATGACATACAACCTCGTGTCATCATAAGACATGGTTGTGCTCATCCACTTCTTTGAGTATATTTACAAGCACTACCTATATAATCTTGGTGTTTGTTTGGAGTATAATACCCAATTAGAGGCGATGGAGATAATGATATGTCGAGAAGACTCACCATTGGGAAGAATATGATAGTAATCTTCTCGTTTTCTTTGGGGTCTATTAGGTAAACGAGGATAATTACGTGGCCATATGATATCTACCATAACCTAAAAGCATGGCCTCCCATATATGAAGGTTTCCTTGAGCACTTCCCAAAGATTCTAATTTCTAAAAGCAGTTTTGACTATACCTTTATGTAAGGTGTCATTGTGAGGTCTTATCTCTTAAAGGATGAAATCACGGTTGGTATCAATGTAACGTCTTATCCAAGTCTTGGATAAGAGTAGCGATTTTGAATGATATTTCTATCATTAATAAATTTCTTGGCGTATTCTTGAAGATTTCCTAGCCTACCCTAGGCGTGAAATCGAATTTTGTATTGACCCGATCTGAAAAAACCCATTTCTTAAACCCTCGAATATTTCTTCAACTAAAAGGATCATTTTACGAGGATTATGATGAAAGTCATAATAAAAGCATTGGACTAATGAAAATCATGGGTATATGAAGTATTAGTAAGTGTTATGATGATGAGTTATGTTGGTTATTATGTGAAAACATGAAAGTTTCTTAGAAATCACAAAAGGTTGAAAAATCGATTTTGGTAAAAAAGCGTAACATGAAAATTCAATTGACCATATCTCCTATATATATTTTGAATTTTTGAGTGTGGTCAAGTCCTAGAGTTAGATCTATGAGTTTTGTAACTTATCCAAGTGGAATCACTGAAAAGGTGTTGTGAATTTTAGTGTGGGTGAATTTAGCAAAAGAGTCCAAACTTGAAATTACAAAAAATCTCTTGCTTTTTTTTAAGGGCTGTTTCGGCCACTAAATTTATGTGAAAAATTCAGGCCTTTTGGGACATAAAAATATATGTTATAAAGAACCTCGTGTCCAAAAATGAGCTCATTACGACTTAAAATGAACAAGTTATGACCATTTCAATATTTAGGTTTTTTTGACGAAAAATGCTATAACCGGAGTTCTATAACTCTGATGACCATGAAATTTAAACTGGAGGCTCACATTAACATGTGTAAGGTCCTGCCAAGATTTGGGAATTTTTGGAGTTAAACTTGAGGTAGCTAATTTCTTAAGGAATTAATTAGAAATTGATTTTTGAAAAATAGTAAATGAATTTTAAAAATTCTGAGAAAAATATATTTTCATTATGGGACTATATTATGCTAAATCCCAGAAAAGAAATATTTTTGGGACTGATTTGGTATTTTTCATGAAAATAGTTTAGTTATGAACATATGAGTTAAATATGTTATGTGAAGTAACAAAGTTGAAAATAGGATTTTATGGCTAGAGAATCCTATATAGAGTATATGCATATTTTTTGATGAGGATTTGATAATTGGTGATGATATCTTATGAGTATGGCATTTTGAATGATTAAATGCATTATATGGTAAAAAGCGTAAACAATTGAGATAAATTGTTTATAAATTTAAGAAGTGATTAAAATATTGTTATAATATTAATGATATTAGATTATAAGATTATTAAGTGATTGATAACATGGGGATATTCTTGAATCTGGATAAATTATATTATAAATGTTTAATATTTATCCTTTATCTCATTTGATTGATTCTTTATATCATTATCCTCATTACTTATATTATGTTGAAAGTCATCCACATGGCTTACGTGCATAGATGGACTTGGTATGATTATGACCGAGGATTGTTGGTATAATCATAGCCGTAATTGAAACACGATTATCTTTGGTATAATGCATGTATGATAATTTGATACTAATGAATACGATTATCTTTGGTAGTAGTCATGGATAATTTATGGTAATGATCTTAATGAATACGATTATCTTTGGTAGTAGTGCATGGATAATTTATGGTGCGTGATACTAATGAATATACGATTATCTTTGGTAGTAGTGCATGGATAATTTGTGGTGCGTGATACTAATGAATACACGATTATCTTTGGTAGTAGTGCATGGATAATTTGTGGTGCGTGATCTTAATGAATACGATTATCTTTGGTAGTATATAATTGGTCCGTGATACTAATGAATACACGATTATCTTTGTAGTAGTGCATGGATAATTTGTGGTCGTGATCTAATGAATACCACGATTATCTTTGGTAGTAGTGCATGGATAATTTGTGGTCGTTAATCTTAATGAATACGATTATCTTTGGTAGTAGTGCATGGATAATTAAATATCTTAATGAATATCCTTGGCACGTAGTGCGGGGATGATTCGATGATATGGATTAATTATTGAAATTGAGTCTCGTGAATGAAATATTAATTCATGGATGTGGTAAAAAGTCGTCTTTGGTAGTAGTGCATTGATAGACTTGGTATGATTATGACCAGGATTATTCGGTATAATCATGGCCGTAATTGAAAACACGAATATCCTTGGCGATGGTGCATGGATAATTAATTGGTGTGATACTAATAATTGCGTCTCGGCATTATTGGTTTCTGATTTGTATATCTTTGGCACTTTTGTGCAAAGATGAATTGTTAATGAATATCTTTGGCGGGATTAGAAGATGAATTTAATATTTTTAACGATAAAGGTATTGAAGTATCCTCACCTCTTTATCATATCAGTCACGTACCCTAATTTCGGGCGAAATTTCATAAGAAGGGAGGTTGTAAGACCCGACTTTTATAAATAAAGATGAATTTTTATAAATATTATTTTTGAATATTATGGAATAAATTTGATATAATGTTATAGTTGTGGGTAATATTTATAAATTTTGCAAAGTAAGCAAGTTGTTATAAAATATTAGTTTGGTGGGGAATATTCTTTTTTATCGGGGAATATTAAATGCGACGGCTCGATCATTAGTGGACCCCTGGCGGAAGTATTATAAGTAGTTAAAAAGCGACAAAATTATTTTTCTATAAAAATAATAACGGCGGAGAAGGTATTCTGTTAAAAGCTGTTGAACTACCGGTAGTAAAAAAATGCGATGTCTGGCGTAGTTGTATAGTAGCACCGCGATATTGATTATTGATGCTTACGTGAGAAGTCACTTTCGGTATGCTCGATTATTACTTCGATAATTCTTTGCATCATATCTCTTATATTATTGATTCAATTATTGTCACAATTATCATCATATAATATGTTATAGTATTAAATTATTAATTGAGGCGACAAGTTATAAATGATTAATAATTGTTGAAAGATTAAATATGTGTTGATTAAAAATAAAATGATTTGTGGTAATATTTATTCGATCCTTGATGTATATAAAAGTACATTATGAGGCGTTTGTGGTAAGTTTGATTATTTTATGGGGGGCCCATATGTCATCATCTAAGAGTCCCTTAAATCGATAGTAATTTACCTTTGTGAATAGTAATTACCTTTGTAGAATACCTTCGTAATTACCTTACCTTTGTGAATAGTAATTACCTTTGTGATATATTTACCTTTGTGATAGTAATTACCTTTGTGAATAGTAATTACCTTCCAATCGATAGTATTTACCTTAAATCGATAGTAATTACCTTTGTGAATAGTAATTACCTTTGTGAATAGTAATTACCTTCGTCGATAGTATTTACCTTCGTCGATAGTAATTACCTTCTTGATAATAATTACCTTCGTCGATATAGTAATTACCTTCGTCGATAGTAATTACCCCTTCATAAATAGTAGTTGTCCCTTGATATTACGAGAGTTAAGCGCCTCTTGATTGTTCGAGGGTTAATTACCCCTTCATGAATAGTAGTTGTCTCTTGATATTACGAAGTCATTTTGACCCTTCGTTAAGACCGAAGCCACCCTCGGTTTTTCTATAAATAGAAAGCTCATTCCTTCATTATTTCTTACGAATTCATTGAAACTAGAGAGAAAACTATAGAGAAAAAGAAGAAAAGTATTTTGCTACTTCACTTTTCCATATTCGATTCTTCTAAGGTAGGGAATATTATTTGTTGTACCGTAAAGGGTGTTATTCTTTCTTATTCATGAAGAGAACTTACATTATTCCATTCTTTATTATTACATTTGGAATAACTTTGTAAAAGTGGCATACCTATACATAATCTTGTATATGCGTACCACCTATACTTGGTGAAATCCTTATATTATTCCATTCTTTATTTATTACATTGGAATAACTTTGTATCATGTGGCATACCCTATACTTGATGACATATACTTGGTGACATTCTTATTTATTACTTTGGAAAATCCTTATATTGTTCCATTCTTTATTATTACATTTGGAACATCACATGCATGTGTGTTTATACTTGGACATGGTTAAATCTTTATTATTATTACATTTGGAATATCACTATACATGTGTGTTTTTCATGGGACACGGATTAAATCTTTATTATTATCTTTATTATTCTATTGGAACATCACATGTGTGTGTGAATTTCACACGGACTGGTTCCGTTATTATTATTACTGTTGGAATAACTTTTGCTGCTGATCTCTGCGTGCATGGTGATTTCTTTTTGTTATTTCATTCTTTATTATACCCGGTTGGTTAAAACTTTTGACTTCTATACTCCATGAAATTAGTGGAATATCCTTGATATTTGCGTTTCATCCGATATCTTTTCATGGAAATATTCTTACGATCATTCTTGAATTTTACTCTACAAAAGCGATATCATGTTGACAATTTGGGCGTTATTAGTTCTGAATAAATTAATTAAATGAACTTGTTTTATTGAATTATTATGTCATTGTCATCATCCTCATATTATATTATGTTATCTTTGGCTTACGTGCATAGATGAACTTAGTATGATTATGACCGAGGATCATTCGGTATAATCATGGCTTGATATAAATGATGTGATAAAAGTCCTCGATGGCTTTATGTGCACGCGTGATGGATAGTTTTTGGTATGATTATGACCGGGGTGATTCGGTATAGTCATGACCATTGATAATTTGATGAAAATCCTTGGCCAGTAGTGCAGGGATGATTAGATATTGTGGTTTATTCATTAAAGCGAGTCTTAGTGATAAAATTGATGAAAACCTTTTAAAACCTAAAAGATAGTAGACTTTATTTTCTACTTGACTCTTTTAATGGATTGCGTATTCATTGCTGATTAAAGCGGTTTGTCTATTGTATTTTATCGGTTTAACATTGTTGAAGACTATTGATAATTTATTACGCATTATCTTAGTTATAATATTTCTTCTTTGGGCTAGTTGAGCTCACCCTTTCTTTCCTTTGTTCTCTTGAAAATGAGAATATAGGCTTGGGGACGAGTCGGGGAAAAGAGTGATGGTCCAGAAGATAGCATTAGTAGTCCTCACTATTACATTAAATAGTGTGACAATAAATGTAATGAGGACTCCTTGAGTATGGATATTATCTAAATGACAATATTCTATTAGAACTCTCGATTTATGTATTGTGCGTATGTTACTGCGACGGATGTATAATTAAGTTTGTATTTGAATTTATGTACCGTGTAAGTGGCGACCCAAGATGGGTGGCGTATACCTAATTTTGGGGGCGTTCTTGAGATAAGAACTAGGAGGGAGGCAGAATTCATTATTTAGTATGACCTACCTAAGTTTATTTGTTATTTAATTGGTCGGTCGAGTATAGGGATAATATTTGATATATTAATTAACCCTTTTGTTTCACAATTCCTTTCGAGTAATAAAAGTGTAGTAGCCATTTGGGTTGAGGGGATAGTGAGGGAATAGAATGGTGGTCTATAGATGTTGAGGTGAGGTGAATTTAACTTGGAAGGGTGTTTTGCCACTATCACACAAGATGTCTAATGACATACAACCTCGTGTCATCATAAGACATGGTTGTGCTCATCCACTTCTTTGAGTATATTTACAAGCACTACCTATATAATCTTGGTGTTTGTTTGGAGTATAATACCCAATTAGAGACAGTGGAGATAATGATATGTCGAGAGAAGACTCACCATTGGGAAGAATATGATAGTAATCTTCTCGTTTTTCTTTGGGGCCCTATTAGGTCAACCAAGGATAATTCTGTGGCCATATGATATCTACCATAACCTAAAAGCATGGCCTCCCATGTATGAAGGTTTCCTTGAGCACTTCCCAAAGATTCTAATTTTGAAAACAGTTTTTGACTATACCTTTATGTAAGGTGTCATTGTGACGTGCTACAGTTGGTATCAATGTAACGTACTATCCAAGTCTTTGATAAAAGTAGCAGTTTTGAATGATATTTCTATCATTAATAAATTTCTTGACGTATTCTTGAAGATTTCCTAGCCTACCCTAGAGCGTGAAATCGAATTTTGTATTGACCTTAGTACAAAAACCCATTTCTTAAACCCTCAAATATTTCTTCAACTAAAAGGATCTATTTACGAGGATTATGATGAAAGTCATAATAAAAGCATTGGACTAATGAAAATCATGGGTATATGAAGTATTAGTAAGTTTTATGATGAGTTATGTTGGTTATTATGTGAAAACATGAAAGTTTCTTAGAAATCACAATGGGTTGAAAAATCAGATTTTGATAAAAACGTAACATGAAATTCAATTGACCATATCTCCTATAATATTCTGAATTTTTGAGTGTGGTCAAGTCCTAGAGTTAGATTTATGAGTTTTGTAGCTTATCCAAGTAGAATTACTGGAAAAGGTGCTGTAGATTTTCTTGTGGACTGAATTTAGCAAAAGAGTCCAAAGCTGTAAATTACAAAAAACGTTACTTTTTAAACTTTAAAGGCTGTTTCGGCCACTAAATTTATGTGAAAAATTCTAGCCTTTTGGGACATAAAAATATATGTTATAAAGTACCTCCTGTCCAAAAATGAGCTCATTCTGACGTAAAATGAACAAGTTATGACCATTTCAATATTTAGATTTTTTTTTACGAAAAATGCTATAACTGGAGTTCTATAACTCTGATGACCATGAAATTTAAACTGAAGGCTCACATTAACATGTGTAAGGTCCTGCCAAGATTTGAGAATTTTTGGAGTTAAACTTGAGGTAGCTAATTTCTTAAGGAATTAATTAGAAATTGATTTTGAAAATAGTAAATGAATTTTAAAAATTTCGAGAAAATATATTTTCATTATGGGACTATATTATGCTAAATCCCAGAAAAGAAATATTTTTGGGACTGATTTGGTATTTTTCATGAAAATAGTTTAGTTACGAACATATGAGTTAAATATGTTATGTGAAGTAACAAAGTTGAAAATAGGATTTTATGGCTGAGAATCCTATATAGAGTATATGCATATTTTTTTTGATGAGGATTTGATAATTGGTGATGATATCTTATGAGTATGGCAATTTTGAATGATTAAATGCATTATATGGTAAAGCGTAAACAATTGAGATAAATTATTTATAAATTTAAGAAGTGATTAAAATATTGTTATATTATTAATGATATTAGATTATGAGATTATTAAGTGATTGATAACATGGGGATATTCTTGAATCCTCGGATAAATTATATTATAAATGTTTAATATTTATCCTTTATCTCATTTGATTGATTCTTTATATCATTATCCTCATGCTTATATTGTGTTGAAAGTCATACGTGGCTTTACGTGAATAGATGGACTTGGTATGATTATGACCGATTGATTGTTCGGTTATAATCATATAATCATATCTTTGGTAATAGTAATTATAATTTACGATTATCTTTGATACTAATGAATATACGTAGTAGTGCATGGATAATTTGTGGTCGTGATACTAATGAATACACGATTATCTTTGGTAGTAGTGCATGTAGTGAATGGATAACTTCGTTAGTGGTGATCTTAATGAATATCCTTGGCACATGTAGTAGGGGATGATTCGATGATATGGATTAATTATTGAAATGAGTCTCGTGATGAAATATTAATTCATGGATGTGGTAAAAGTCATCTTTGGTAGTAGTGCATTGATAGACTTGGTATGATTATGACCGAGGATTATTCGGTATAATCATGATCAGTAATTGAAAACACACGAATATCCTTGGCGATGGTGCATGGATAATTATTAGTGGTCGTGATACTATTAATCAAGTCTCGGCATTATTGGTTTCTGATTTGTATATCTTTGCTTTTTGTAGTGCAAGATGAATTGTTAATGAATATATTTGGCCGGATTAGAAGATGAATTTAATATTTTTAACGATAAAGGTATTCAAGGTATCCTCACCTCTTTATCATATCGTATGTACCCTAATTTCGAGGGCGAAATTTCATAAGAAGGGGAGGTTGTAAGACCCGACTTTTATAAATAAATATGAATTTTCTATAAATATTTTTTGAATATTATGGAATAAATTTGATATAATGTTATAGTTGTGGGTAATGTTATAAATTTTGCAAAGTAAGTAAGCAAGTTGTTATAAAATATTAGTTTGGTGGGGAATATTCTTTTTGTCGTGGGAATATTAAATGCGACGGCTCAATCATTAGTGGACCCCCACATGGAAGTATTATACGTAGTTAAAAAGCGACAAAATTATTTTTCTATAAAAATAACGGCAAAGGTATTACCGTAAAACTGTTGAACTACCCGGTAGTAAAAAATACGATGTCTGGCGTAGATGTATAGTAGCACGATATTGATTATTGATCTTTACGTGAGAAGTCACTTTCACTATGCTCACTTATTGCTTTCGATAATTCTTTGCATCATATCTCTTATATTATTGATTCAATTATTGTCACGTTATCATCATATAATATGTTATAGTATTAAATTATTAATTGAGGGCGACAAGTTATAAATGATTAATAATTGTTGAAAGAGTAAATATGTGTTGATTAAAAATAAAATGATTTGTGGTAATATTTATTCAATCCTTGATGTATATAAAGAGTCTTGTTATGAGGCGTTTGTGGTAAGTTTGAATATTTTATGGGGGGCCATATGTCATCATCTAAGAGTCCCTTAAATTCGATAGTAATTACCTTTGTGAATAGTAATTACCTTCGTCGATAGTATTTACCTTAAATCGATAGTAATTACCTTTGTGAATAGTAATTACCTTTATGAATAGTAATTACCTTAAATCAATCGATAGTATTTACCTTCATCAATAGTAATTACCTTTGTGAATAGTAATTACCTTTGTGAATAGTAATTACCTTAAATCGATAGTATTTACCTTCGTGAATAGTAATTACCTTCTTCATTACCTTCTTCATAGTAATTACCTTCAATATAGTAATTACTTTCGTCGATAGTAATTACCCTTTACGCAAATAGTAGTTGTCCTTGATATTACCAAGAGTTAAGCGCCTCTTGATTGTTCCAGGGGTTAATTACCCTTCATGAAATAGTAGTTGTCTCTTGATATTACGAAGAGTCATTTTGACCTTCGTTAAGACCAAGAGCCACCCTCGGTTTTTCTATAAATAGAAAGCTCATTCCTTCATTATTTCTTACTGAATTCATTGAAACTATAGAGAGAGAAACTATAGAGTGAAAGAAGAAAAGTATTTTGCTTCTTCATTTTTCCAATATTCAGGTTCTTCTAAGGTAGGGAATATTATTTGTTGTACTTTCGTAAGGGGTGTTATTCTTTCTTATTCATGAAGAGAACCTCATTATTCCATTCTTTATTATTACATTGGAATAATCAGTAACTGTGGCATACCCTATACATAATCATATCATGCAGCGTACCCTATACTTGGTGAAATCCTCTCTGTTATTTCATTCTTTATTATTACATTGGAATAACTTTGTAAAAGTGGCATACCTATACATGACTTTATATATGCTGAATACCCTATACTTGGTGAAATCCTTATATTATTCCATTCTTATTTATTACATTGGAATAACTTTGTATCTGCTAATCCCTATACTTGGTGACATTCTTATTATTATTATTAGTTGGAACATCCTGTCATGTGTTTTACTTGGGACTGATTCCGCCTTTATTATCCTATCTTTATTATTCTATTGGAATATCACATCTCGTGTTGATTACAATCGGACTGGTTTCGTCTTTATTATTACATTTATTATTACATTGGAATAACTTTTGTCATCTGATACCGCATGCATGGTGATTTCTTTTGTTATTTCATTACGCTATTATACTCGGTTGATTAAAATTTTGACTTCATACTCCATGAATTTAGTGGAATATCCTTGATATTTGCGCTTCATCCAATATTTTCATGGAAATATTCTTACGATCATTCTTGAATTTTACTCTACAAAGCGATTATCATGTTGACAATTTGGACGTTATTAGTTCTTGAATAAATTAATTAAGTGAACTTGTTTTATTGAATTATTATGTCATTGTCATCATCCTCATATTATATTATGTTATCTTTGGCTTATGTGCATAGATGAACTTAGTATGATTATGACTAGGGATCATTCGGTATAATCATGGCTTGTTATAAATGATGTGATAAAAGTCCTCGATTGATGCTGTAATGCGATGATGGATAGTTTTGGTATGATTATGACCGGGGTGATTCGGTATAGTCATGACCATTAATAATTTGATGAAAATCCTTGGCCGTGGTACGAGGATGATTAGATATTAATGGTTTATTCATTAAAAGCGAGTCTTAGTGACAAAAATTGATGAAAACTTTTTAAAACCTAAAAGATAGTAGACTTTATTTTCTACTTGACTCTTTTAATGGATTGCATATTCATTGCTTGATTAAACCGGTTGTCTATTGTATTTTATCGGTTGAACATTGTTGAAGACTATTGATAATTTATTCTGCATTATCTTAGTTATAATATTTCTTCTTTGGGCTAGTTGAGCTCACCCTTTCTTTCCTTTGTTCTCTTGAAAATGAGAATATAGGCGGGACGAGTCGGGGAAAAGAGTGATGGCCCGAGAAGATAGCATTAGTAGTCCTCACTATTACATTAAATAGTGTGACAATAAATGTAATGAGGACTCCTTGAGTATGGATATTGTCTAAATGACAATATTCTATTAGAACTCTCAATTTATGTATTGTCGCATGTTACACACGGATGTATAATTAAGTTTGTATTTGAATTTATGTACCATGTAAGTGGCGACCCAAGATGGGTGGCGTATACCTAATTTTGGGGGCGTTACGGTTGGTATCGAGCTTAGGGATATGATCCACGGCTAAGATCTTGAGATAAGAACTAGGAGGGAGGCAGAAATTCCTTCGCTAGTATGACCTACTAAGTTTATTTGTTATTTAATTGGTTGATTCGGTATAGGGATAATATTTGATATATTAATTAACCCTTTTGTTTCACAATTCCTTTCAGGTAATAACAGTGTAGCTGGGTCGAGCGGGGGATAGTGAGGGAATAGAATGGTGGTCTATAGATGTTGAGGGTGAGGTGAATTTAACTTAGAAGGGTGTTTTGCCACTATCACACAAGATGTCTAATGACATACAACCTCGTGTCATCATAAGACATGGTTGTGCTCATCCACTTGCTGAGTATATTTACAAGCACTACCTATATAATCTTGGTGTTTGTTTGGAGTATAATACCCAATTAGAGACAGTGGAGATAATGATATGTCAAGAGAAGACTCACCATTGGGAAGAATATGATAGTAATCTTCTCGTTTTTCTTTGGGGCCTATTAGATTGACCAAGGATAATTACGTGGCCATATGATATCTACCATAACCTAAAAGCATGGCCTCCCATGTATGAAGGTTTCCTTGAGCACTTCCCAAAGATTCTAATTTTGAAAGCAGGTTTTGACTATACCTTTATGTAAGGTGTCATTGTGACGTACTTTCGATTGGTATCAATGTAACGTCTTATCCAAGTCTTTGATAAAAGTAGCGATTTTGAATGATATTTCTATCATTAATAAATTTCTTGACGTATTCTTGAAGATTTCCTAGCCTACCCTAGAGCGTGAAATCGAATTTTGTATTGACCTTAGTACAAAAACCCATTTCTTAAACCCTCAAATATTTCTTCAACTAAAAGGATCTATTTACGAGGATTATGATGAAAGTCATAATAAAAGCATTGGACTAATGAAAATCATGGGTATATGAAGTATTAGTAAGTTTTATGATGAGTTATGTTGGTTATTATGTGAAAACATGAAAGTTTCTTAGAAATCACAATGGGTTGAAAAATCGATTTTGATAAAAAACGTAACATGAAATTCAATTGACCATATCTCCTATAATATTCTGAATTTTTGAGTGTGGTCAAGTCCTAGAGTTAGATTTATGAGTTTTGTAGCTTATCCAAGTAGAATTACTTTGGAAAGGTGCTTAGAGATTTTCTTGTGGACTGAATTTAGCAAAAGAGTCCAAAGCATAAATTACAAAAGCGTTCTTTGCCCAGAAACTTTAAGGGGCTGTTTCGGCCACTAAATTTATGTGAAAAATTCTAGCCTTTTGGGACATAAAAATATATGTTATAAAGTACCTCCTGTCCAAAAATGAGCTCATTCGGCGTAAAATGAACAAGTTATGACCATTTCAATATTTAGATTTTTTTTACGAAAAAATGCTATAAGCGGAGTTCTATAACTCATTGACCATGAAATTTAAATCGAAGGCTCACATTAACATGTGTAAGGTCCTGCCAAGATTTGAGAATTTTTGGAGTTAAACTTGAGGTAGCTAATTTCTTAAGGAATTAATTAGAAATTGATTTTTGAAAAATAGTAAATGAATTTTAAAAATTAAGAAAAAATATATTTTCATTATGGGACTATATTATGCTAAATCCCAGAAAAGAAATATTTTTGGGACTGATTTGGTATTTTTCATGAAAATAGTTTAATTCTGAACATATGAGTTAAATATGTTATGTGAAGTAACAAAGTTGAAAATAGGATTTTATGGCTAGAGAATCCTATATAGAGTATATGCATATTTTTTTGATGAGGGATTTGATAATTGGTGATGATATCTTATGAGTATGGCATTTTTGAATGATTAAATGCATTATATGGTAAAAGCGTAAACAATTGAGATAAATTATTTATAAATTTAAGAAGTGATTAAAATATTGTTATATTATTAATGATATTAGATTATGAGATTATTAAGTGATTGATAACATGGGGATATTCTTGAATCTGGATAAATTATATTATAAATGTTTAATATTTATCCTTTATCTCATTTGATTGATTCTTTATATCATTATCCTCATGCTTATATTGTGTTGAAAGTCATACGTGGCTTACGTGAATAGATGGACTTGGTATGATTATGACCGAGGATTGTTCGGTATAATCATAACTTAGTAATTAAAACACGATTATCTTTAATCGTAAGTAGTCATGGATAATTTGTGGTCGTGATACTAATGAATACACGATTATCTTTGGTAGTAGTGCATGGATAACTTCGTGGTCGTGATACTAATGAATATCCTTGGCACATAGTGTAGGGATGATTCGATGATATGGATTAATTATTGAAAGTGAGTCTCAAAGAATGAAATATTAATTCATGGATGTGGTAAAAAGTCATCTTTAGTAGTAGTGCATTGATAGACTTGGTATGATTATGACCGAGGATTATTCGGTATAATCATGATAGTAATTGAAAACACGAATATCCTTGGCCATGAGTGCATGGATAATTAATTAGTCGTGATACTATTAATCTGCGTCTCGGCATTATTGGTTTCTGATTGTATATCTTTGGCACGTAGTGCAAAGATGAATTGTTAATGAATATATTTGGCAGTTACGAAGATGAATTTAATATTTTAACGATAAAGGTATTCAAGGTATCCTCACCTCTTTATCATATCGGTATGTACCCTAATTTCGAGGGCGAAATTTCATAAGAAGGAGGTTGTAAGACCCCACTTTTATAAATAAATATGAATTTTCTATAAATATTTTTTTTGAATATTATGGAATAAATTTGATATAATGTTATAGTTGTGGGTAATGTTATAAATTTTGCAAAGTAAGCAAGTTGTTATAAAATATTACGTTTGGTGTAGGAATATTCTTTTTGTCGGGGAATATTAGATGACTACTCGATCATTAGTGGACCCATTAACGGAAGTATTGTATAGTTAGAAAAGCGACAAAATTATTTTTCTATAAAAATAACGGCAAAGGTATTCTGGTCAAAACCGTTGAACTACCCGTTAGTAAAAGTACGATGTCTGGCGTAGATGTATAGTAGCACACGATATTGATTATTGATGCTTACGTGAGAAGTCACTCAGCTATGCTCACTTATTGCTACAGTAATTGCTGCATCATATCTCTTATATTATTGATTCAATTATTGTCACAGTATCATCTGTATAATATGTTATAGTATTAAATTATTAATTGAGACGACAAGTTATAAATGATTAATAATTGTTGAAAGAGTAAATATGTGTTGATTAAAAATAAAATGATTTGTGGTAATATTTATTCAATCCTTGATGTATATAAAGAGTCTCATTATGAGATGTTTGTGGTAAGTTTGAATATTTTATGGGGGCCCATATGTCATCATCTAAGAGTCCCTTAAATCGATAGTAATTACCTTTGTGAATAGTAATTACCTTCGTCGATAATAGTATTTACCTTCGTCAATAGTAATTACCTTTGTGAATAGTAATTACCTTATTACATATAGTATTTACCATCGTCAATAGTAATTACCTTTGTGAATTGTAATTACCTTCGTCAATAGTATTTACCTTCGTCAATAGTAATTACCTTTGTGAATAGTAATTACCTTTGTGAATAGTAATTACCTTCGTCAATAGTATTTACCTTCGTCAATTGTAATTACCTTCTTCAATAGTAATTACCTTCGTCAATAGTAATTACTTTCGTCAATAGTAATTACCCCTTCGCAAATAGTAGTTGTCCCTTCAATATTACCAAGAGTTAACTTCTCTTGATTGTTCCAGGTTAATTACCCCTTCATGAAATAGTAGTTGTCTCTTGATATTACCAAGAGTCATTTTGACCCTTCGTTAAGACCCGAGAGCCACCCTCGGTTTTCTATAAATAGAAAGCTCATTCCTTCATTATTTCTTACTTAATTCATTGAAACTCTAGAGAGAAAACTATAGAGAGAAGAAAAAAGTATTTTTGCTACTTCATTTTCCAATATTCAGTTCTTCTAAGGTAGGGAATATTATTTGTTGTACTAAATGAAGGGGTGTTATTCTTTCTTATTCATGAAGAGAACCTCTGTTATTCCATTCTTTATTATTACTGTTGGAATAATCAGATATCTGTGGCGTACCCTATACATAATCATGTCATGCGGCGTACCTATATACTTGGTGAAATCCTCTGTTATTTCATTCTTTATTATTCTGTTGGAATAACTTTGTAAAAGTGGCATACCCTATACATAACTTTTGTATATGCTGGAATACCCTATACTTGGTGAAATCCTTATATTATTCCATTCTTATTTATTACTGTTGGAATAACTTTTGTATCGTGGGAATCCCTATACTTGGTGACATTCTTCTATTATTATTCCGTTGGAACATCCACCTTCGCTACTTTTACGACAATTGATTCCGCCTTTATTATCCTATCTTTATTATTCTATTGGAATATCACATGCATGTGTTTTACACCGACACGGTTAAAATCTTTTATTATTACGTATTTATTATTACATTGGAATAACTTTGGCTGTCTGGCAATCTGCGCGTGCATGGTGATTTCTTTTGTTATTTCATTATTTATTATACTCAGTTGGTTAAAATTTTGTCTTCTATACTCCATGAATTTAGTGGAATATCCTTGATATTTGAGCTTCATCCAGTATTTTTCATGGAAATATTCTTCTGATCATTCTTGAATTTTACTCTACAAAGCAGTATCATGTTGACAATTTGGACGTTATTAGTTCCTGAATAAATTAATTCGTGAACTTGTTTTATTGAATTATTATGTCATTGTCATCATCCTCATGTTATATTATGTTATCTTTGGCTTACGTGCATAGATGAACTTTGTATGATTATGACCAGGGATCATTCGGTATAATCATGGCTTGTTATAAATGATGTGATAAAAGTCCTCAGTGGTCTGTAATGCATTGATGGATAGTTTTTGGTATGATTATGACAAGGGGTGTTTCGGTATAGTCATGACCATTAATAATTTGATGAAAATCCTTGACCGTGGTACAGGGATGATTAGGTATTGTGGTTTATTCATTAAACTGAGTCTTAGTGATAAAAATTGATGAAAACTTTTTAAAACCTAAAAGATAGTAGACTTTATTTTTTACTTGACTCTTTTAATGGATTTCATATTCACCGCAGCTTAAACCTGGTTGTCTATTGTATTTTATCGGTTTAACATTGTTGAAGACTATTGATAATTTATTCTCGCATTATCTTAGTTATAATATTTCTTCTTGGGCTAGTTGAGCTCACCCTTTCTTTCACCGTTCTCTTCAGAAATGAGAATATAAATTTGGGACGAGTCGGGAAAAGAGTGATGGCCCAGAAGATAGCATTAGTAGTCCTCACTATTCTGTTTAAATAGTGTGACAATAAATGTAATGAGGACTCCTTGAGTATGGATATTGTCTAAATGACAATATTCTATTCAACTCTCGGTTTATGTATTGTGCATGTTACACGACGGATGTATAATTAAGTTTGTATTTGAATTTATGTACCATGTAAGTGGCGACCCAAGATGGGTGACGTATACCTAATTTTGGGGGCGTTACAGATATTGTCTAGAAGACAATAATTGTATTTAAACTCACAATATATATGTTGTATGTTATTTTGCATGACAAATGTATTAATAAAGTTGTAGTTATTTCTGTACCATGTATTTGGCGACTCGAGAATGGGTTGGATGAAATGGACCTATTTTGGGGGCGTCACGGTTGGTACCGAGCTTAGGATATGATCTCTGGCGGAGATCGTGGAATAGAACTAGGAGGGAGAGGCGAGTAAATCCTTCCGCTAGTGTGTCCTACCTAAGCTTATTTGTTAGTTGGTTAGTATATAAGGATATTATGTGATATATTGATTTCCTTAATTAACCCTTGTTTTATGGCGGTGATTTGAGAATGTCGACCGTGAATATTAACAATTGGAGTAAATGTGGCCGTGGAGATGCCTGTCTTTACCAACGAGGAGAACGTGCAACAGTGGCAATGTACCTCTGTGAACAACACCATTGAAGCGATGATGAGCGAGGGGATGTTTAGAAGCTTTTTGCAGTTCATACAAAATCGATTTAGGAAACTTCGTGTTCAAAATCTGAGGAGGAAATGATAGCAATTCACGGGTGGTCACAATGCAATCGATTCAAGTTGGGACCACGAGTGCAGGGAAAGCCGGATCCGATTAAAGCGGAGGCGTAGGTCAAACAAAATTACCAAGATATTCGATGTCTTGGGATGCACCTGAGGAACAAAAGTTCCATTCGCTACTTTTATGTTCCGTAACGAAGCCGATTCTTGGTGGGAATCGTGAAGCGTACCCATCCAATTTCGCTCAAAGGCGTGTCATGGGAGACATTTGAAAAGTTCAATGACAAGTACTACCTGAAAGTATTCGCTATATGAAGGAAGTGGAGTTTATTAGATGGGCGAGAATAACATGACGGTGTCTCGGTCGAGGCGAAGTTCAGTAGAATTATCCGTGTTTGCACCTCATTTGGTGGAGAATGAGGAACGTATGACGCGGATGTTTACGAGAGGTTTAAAACCCAAGATCGTCGATATCTCATTTCTCATAAATTTTCTCTCTATTCGGATGTTGTCAATGAGGCTCGGTTGTTAGAAGCGAGATAACGAGTACGTTCAACCGTGGGACCATAACCGAGGATCATCTCAAGATAGCGATCATCGAATAACGATAACCAATGGAGAAAGAAGAATACGACAAAGGCGGTAACCACTCTTGGTGGTAATCGTGGCCATGAAAATAGAAGAAGCGAGTGGGAGGAGATTTTAAAAGAGGAGATTCAACAACGACCATGTGAAGACGTCAACACCAAAGACAAGCTGGTTCCAGGGAGGAGAAAGACCACCGGTCGTATGTTACAAATCTTGGGAAGAGGGATATATCATTGGCCGCCCACAACAGTTTAAGGTATGCTATAATTGTGGAAAAGAAGGACATATCGCTCGAGATTGTAGGGTATCGAAACCCGATCCGGTATGAATGGTGACTCAAAAGGATGTCCTAGAAAGGTCAAAGTCAACGATTCACGGAGGAGCATTTGTCGTGACCAAATCAAAATCGAGGAACCCGAACGAAGTTAGCACGCAGGTTAGTTAATTATAAATTCTTGCGAAGTTTATACCTTACTAGATCTGGGTTCTACCCATTCTTTTATCTCTCTTGCTTGCGCTCAACGTTTGAACTTGACTACGGAGAAATTAGACTTTGACCTATTTATGGAGACTCAGATTGGGAGAAACTTTCATTACATTCGTTGTTTAGAAATCTTGCTTGATTCAGTTGGCACTATCACATTACACCATTAACCTTATTTCAATAGAGATATTTGATTTTGATGTGATTTTAAGGTTAACTACTCATCAAGCCGAAATTGATTACTTTTGTAAGGTTGTTAGTTTTCATATTCCTAAGCAACTTTGTTATTCAATTCAAGCAATCAAACCATTGTAGTCAAACATTTTCATATCAAGCCATGAAGTCATTCGTTTATTACGGATGTCAAGTTTTCTTAGTCCATGTAATGGATTTGAATAAAGACACGTCGATTTGAATAATATTCTGTTGTTATTGATTTTCCCGCGTATTTCTGAAGAATTCCTTGGCTTACTCCCAAAGCTTTGATATTAAATTTTGTATCGACTTTGAACCCAGACAAAACTCATTTCTAAAATCTCATATCGAATGTCTCTATTGAACTTGAGAATTAAAAATTCAACTATAAATTTGGTACACGAGCCTTTATCTGGTGACTTCCTTTGTGGAATGCACCAAAGCCGGACTCTCGTAGGGGACACCATATTCGTGCGATAGTAAAGCGATAGGTGTCATTGTAACGTCTTATCCAAGGTTGGGATATGAGTCACGATTGAGAACAACCTAAGTCGGTAATCGAAATCGTAGCTTTCTGAAACTTAGTTGGTTATTATCGGAGATTCGTTGAAGGATATTCTCGAATCGCTATTCCATTAACGCAATGACTCGTAGAGATACAAAATTCGAATGGAAGCGAGGAATGTGGGAAGAGCTTGAAGAACTCGAGAGGAGACTCATTTCATCACATATTACGACCATGCCATCCTGAAAAGCGAGCGTGGTAGCTAATGTGTTGAGTAGAAGATCGTATACAATCTGAGTCACGATATTGTCAAAGACTAATTTCGTATAATTTACAAATAATAGAGATGGAGATGAAAACTCTAGGTACCCACGTGATGATATACGAGTATAATCGACTTTAATCAATAAATTTAAAGTTGTTCAAGCTACACACCGGAGCTGATGAATTTGAAGAAGGAGGTGCAAGAAGTTGCTATTTCAAAAGAAAGAATCGGTGAGGTGAGGAAAGCTCAAACCTTCGATTTATTAATCCATTTGAAATTCTCGATCGAATAGGAACTGTGGCCTATAGACTCATTTTACCGCCAAGTATGACGCGTGTTCATAACGTTTTTCACGTATCGATGTTAAGTAAATATGTGGATGACCCAAACCACGTCATTGAGTTAGAACCCAGGACGAGATAGCCAAGATTTAACGTCTGAGGAGGTACTGTCAAGATCTTGGATAGGAAAGAATATGTCCTATGTGCAGGGTTTATACCACAAGTTAAGGTTTTGTGGAGAAACCATGCTATTGAGGAAATGACACGGGAGTTGGAAGCGGAAATGAAAGCGAGGTATTCTCATCTTTTGAAACACACCGAATGTCGTCGTCAATTTTGAGGACGAAATTTCATAAGGAGGGAGGTTGAAAGACCCCAAATTATTAATAAATGAAATTTATTTTCCTCTATTTATTATTTTGAAATAGCAAGGGTTGATTTGATTAATGTGGATAGTTATGGGTAAAATACATAAATATTTGAATAAGCAAGTGGTTATAAAATATTCATTATTGTCGGGAATATTCGTTTGGTCGTGGAATATTAAATGCTTTGGGGAATATTAAATGCACGAGTAGCGATCTTTTTGGGCCCCATAACGAAAAGCGATTGGATGAAGAAAATGACAAATATAAGTTGTTTATAAATATTGGCGTAGTTATTAAATTATCTTGTTGGAATACGGAGGTTAAAACACACTAATACGCGTTGTTGAGCGATAGCACGCAGTATTGCACCAATTATTGATTCTTACGTGAAGGCACTACTCAATAATTATTACGATGATTCTTTATTCGATATTTTATTTTATTGATTCAATAATTCTTTGCTTTGATATTTTATATTCTTGTTGTTTTGATAAATTGTCATTACACAATATTTTCCATTATCAGAACAATAATTCATATTATCTGAATAATATTATTGGATAACATTATTGGCAATGTCTAGAAAGTTCTGTCTAAGGAGAGGTTTGGTCACCTAATTGCGCGCTAGTAAGGAGAGATCCTTATTGAAAGCCCCTCTTTCTGAGGAATGGCACAGTTGCAAGATCTTTGTGATTCATAATATTATTTATGAATAATTAATTATTGATTTATATGATGAGGAAAATATTGATTTTATGTGGATATAGATGTTGAAAATTTTTAAAGTGACAATTGTTGAAAATTGAAATTTTATCTTTTTCTGATAAAATAATTCATTTAAATATATTATTATATTTTAATAATATAATAATGGTGATATTTTTACAATGAATGTGGGATATATGAGTATATGAGGAGGAAGAGTATTCTTGTTGCATTAAATGATTAACACATGTTTTGTGTGTCGGTGGACCCCATTTCTTGACTGAAATTTGATTATAGCTTGTAAAATTGCCCATTTGTGGATTTCGGTCAATTTTTGTTTGGAATTTGGAAAAACTTTCTTCTGTAAAGTTGTAGAGAATTGAATTTCCTATACAAACTCGCAAGATTCGAATTTTCTGATAAAAGGGCTATTTATTATAAATTATTGAAGTTCCAAAGCTCCGAAATAATTAATTTTTGGAAGTTTAAAATAATTTAAATAAGAAAAACATTTTTTGTGTTTGGTGGGCATCTTTAACACATTCTAAGTTGCTGAATTCAGATGATTCTAAGTGGGCATAGACAAATTAATATATATATATTATTATATTAATTTTTCTACTTTGGTGTTCTAAGCATTTTCCTATAAATAGGGTGCTTAGGTTAGAATTGAAAATCACACCAGAAATTGAAGTTTTCTTTCTCTATATTATCGAGCGTATTCTTGTGAGTATTTTGAGTATACTTTGAGTATTGCTATACGGTGCAAGTTTAAGTCATAACCTATATCCGGTGTTTCAACTAGAAGTACTGTCTTTCGAGGTAAGGGATGTTATTTTATTCAAAATGATATTATTTCTTCATATCATTATCTTAGAGATATTGGTTGGAAATTTTATCAAATTTGAAAATTTTTCATGTCGAGGTTACTATTCATGAGTTACTATTCACTAGTTACTATTCATGAGTTACTATTCACGAGTTACTATTCACGAGTATTATTCATGAAGCGTGAAGATGTTTTTTGGTGAAATTTCTATCTTTTGGTGTCGAAGTTACTATTCACGTGTCTCGGCACTATTCACGATATCGATACTATTCACGAATCTGCACTATTCACCAAAAATGAAATTTCTTCTTTTGTCCAAAATATCTATTATGGATACTAGCTTTGATTGTATCGTGTTTTGATCGATCTTGAATTTTACTCCCTACGATTACTTATGAAGTATTTTTGAACTTGGATTGTTTAAAATACGAATCCTTAATATTTGTTCTTTTGTTTCCATTGGATTCGTTTCCTTTAAAATATTTTTCATCATCCTCAGTCCTAAATGATGATATTACTGAATATCTTTGGCATGTAGTGCAAAGATGAATGATTTCTTAATGAATATCTTTGGCCTGTAGTGCAAAGATGAACAGGTGTTGAGATGAACATGACCAACTAATTAATATCTTTGGCCCATAGTGCAAAGATGAGCAGTGTTTAGATGAACATGACCAACTGATGAATATCTTTGGCACATGGTGCAAAAGATGAATATTTGATTCGGATATATATATGATTGATGTTACAGGATAAAGTATCGACGATGAACTTTTAAATTCATATATAGAAGATAGTAGTTTGCATTCTCTACTTAACTCTTCTAATGAATTATTATTTCATTGCGAAGATTGATTTAAAACCGGTTGTCTATTGTATTCTATTAGATTTTTCCTGTTGAAGACTAACGATAATTTGTTGTATATTATCTTAGTCATAATATTCTTCTTGGGCTAGTTGAGCTCACCCTTTTCCTTTTTGTTCCATTTTTCTTCTCAGGAGGCGAGAATGTAGCGAGTACTAGTCGGGGTATGGAATGAAGGTTCTAGAGAGAGTTGTTTAGTAGTCCTCACCATTTTTGTAAAATAATGTATCAATAATTGTGATGGGGATTTATTTGCGTGTGGATATTGTCTAGAAGACAATAATTGTATTTAAACTCACAGTATATATGTTGTCGTATTTTGCACGACAAATGTATTAATAAAGTTGTAGTTATTTCTGTACCATGTATTTGGCGACTCAGAATGGGTTGGATGGAATGGACCTATTTTGGGGGCGTCACAAATATCATATTATTCAACATTTGATTTGCTATAAAGCTTGAATAATTTTCTTGTTTCTTCCTTCTTTCTTTTCTTTCTTTCTTTATTCTCTTTTCTCTTCTTTCTCTTCTTCTCTCTTTTCCAACTTATGTAACATAGAAAATATAACGTATAATATAATACGTATTAATATATAATATAATTATATGTGTAACTAATGTCAGTTATATCTTTTTTTTAAAATCAAAAGCCATAAGGCTTGTTTGGCTAAACCACTTTAAAAATTAATAACTTAAAGTCCTTGTGCCTTGTTTGGTAAAACCTATTTCAATAAAAGACTTAACATTCATTAAGCCTTGTTCGGTAAAACTAAATTAAACTCCTTTAATTTATTTTAATAACTCATTTATAGTATAGTTTATGGTCACACTTTATTTAATCAAATTCTAATATTCAATTTAATTAAATCTAATAACAATTACCATCAAATATATTTATATTCATTCACCATTTTAATTAAGTGAATTACTCTCATTATTTATGAAATTTTAATGCATACCAATTTCATTGCCATAAAGCATAATAATCTAATTATATTATTTCATAATATAATTTTCAACTTAATTAAATTAACTAATATTATTTAGTTAATTACCTTCCCATAACAATCTCATTTAATTTCTTCAATAGTTAAATTAACTATTAAACCTTATTTTCCAAACATATACATCTCTTTTATATTCACACTAAATCACATATTTCAAGATAAATTGCAATCCCAAACTCAAGACACATAATTCAAAATATATACATTTCATAATAAGAATTTTAATTATTAAATTCTTATTTTAATAACTTATAAAAATTTGGGTTGCCACATCCTTCCCTCCTTATAATGATTCCGTCATCGGAATCACTGAAACCCCACCTTACTAAGGTTTTCATCAAATCTCTTTAAAAAAAATTTTATCATTGAATAACTTCAACACATTACCTTAATATACGTTTTATATTTCGTACTACCTTCATTTCTTCAGCAAATTCTAGATTTTATTTCATAACTTTCACTTGAACTCAATTATATTTTGAGTATTATAAATTCTTTAACCCATTCATTTTCTTTTCTAAGGATCATTATCATAAACACTCGGGATATTATATTCACCCCTTCTTCTAAGAATTTCGTCCTCGAAATTTTATTTATTACTCTTTATTCATTCAATCTATCAAAATAGATTTTACGTTAATAATTTATTCATTCATTGGGTTCTATAACAACTTCTTTCCATAAAGATCTTTCTATAATTATTAAACGTTTCTATTAAAAGTTTTACATTTTTCTTTGATAACTCATTTCCTTCTCATTTCAAATTTTCTTTTCTCACTTATTCAATATATTCATTATTCAATGTCACATTCTACGACTTACTTTTTTCTAAGGAATATCATCCTTACCACATTCGCCTTTTAAAATAGCAAGAATCTTTCACAATTGCTCAATAATTGGGAAGCAGTATGAATAACTCAGGAATTTAAAAGATTCCAAATCATGCTGAGGGGTCACATGACCTTGAACTACGTCCACAGTTATAAGTACTCTTTCAACTTAAACCTTAACAGTCATTAGACTATAGGGACTGTAAAGCCCCCAAATTCGGGTACTTGAAACCCGAACTCAGTGCTTCATGATACAATTTCTATGACCGGAATAATACTAATAATAATAACAATAATATAAAAATTAAACTTAATTTATATGATTATCAGAGTCTAGCTCCCAAGTACGTAACCTTAATTACATTAACTACATAGCATAATAGACAATATATATCATTGTCTTAATAATGTTAAACTATTACATATGATAACATTGCAATCATTCAGCAACCTTTCCTTTTCCCTTGTTCTTAGCAGAGCCTTCAGGTTGTTCACACTTAGCTGAAAACATTTAAATTAAGCAAGGATGAGCATTTGAGTACCCAGCAAGTATTAACAATTATAAATATTAGCTGAAAGAATTAAATATTTTCTTTGTGTACTACCCTTCTACAACAAATCAATAGTTGTGAAGTAATCTGAACCGATAATAATAGGGCAAAGGTACAAAAATGCCCCTGATGTTTACCCCGATATCCCATTTTCACCCTAAACTATTTTTTTTTCCAAAAGTACCCTTAACGTTACAAATTTAAGGTCAATTGTGCCCCTGCCGTTAAAAAAAATACAACTAGACAAACGGACATCCTAAGAGAATGACACGTGGCAAAAATAATCCAACTAGACAAACGGACATCCTTTTCTCTTTCTTCTCTCTCTTTCCTCTTCCTTTCTTCTCCCTCTTTTCTCTCTCTCACTCCTTTCTTCTTCCTCTATTCTAAATTAACAAAACAGATCTGGTTTCCCAGAACTGCCATAGAACCTCTCTCTATTTGCCTCGTATCTCGCTCATTTCTCTCTCTAAACTCTTCTAGAGGAGAGAGAAAAACATATTACAGCTAATCTTTCTGACTGGTAAATTTATTTATTCATTTTAATAAATTTTCTCTCTTTTCGGGGGGAGGAGATGCCAACCACCGGTGGCGCCACCAGTAATTCCACCTGCATTAGTCCCGTGACCAATGTAGCCCACCACACATCATCCTTAGCCGCGTGGTTGATTTGATGATGGAAGCAGATAAAGCCACAAACTCTATTGATTGGGTATTTTTACTTTGCAGGATGCAAGCCTTTGAAGAATCTGCAAAATCAAACAAACTGGAGGTTGAAAAGAATGAAGAGAAGTTAGCAGAATTTGAAGGTCAAATTGAGGAGGTGGGAAACGAAGGACTATTCTTCAAGAACCTACGATAAAAAAAATGTTAAAAAAAAAAGGCGAAGGACGAGATGGAGAAAATTAGAGATCTTACAAAAGAAAGCGCCGGAATAAAAACTAGGAGGAATATTTACCTTGCAATGATTGGTCTGCTAATAATTGGAATTGTTGACTCCTTGATCACTTCGCCAGCTGATTGGCGCAAAGTAACAATTCTTGGGGTTATTTTGGTTGGTGTGCTCTCACAAGTCATCTATGAGCAGAGCATGTTATCGTAAAAGCATCAAAAACAAGAATCAAAAACCAAGGAAGAGAAAGAGTGATAATCATCTTCCTCTGTTTATTTAATTTTAACATAGATTTTTTCATTTCTTATGAATATAGCATGATAAATAACCCCAAATGGTGATTTGTTATTTGTTGCCAGAGAGTTTGGTTTGGGGGGATAGAATGGTATTCGGATTCTATAAATTTATGAATTATTTAAAGTTGGGCAAGAATATGGGACGCAAGATGAATATGGTTTTATCTGTTTTGGTATATAAAGATTGATTACGAATATGGTTTTATCTGTTTTGGTATATAAAGATTGAAATTAAAGTTTTGATCTTTATATCATTTCGGGTTTCGGGATTTGTTTTGGGAGAATAAAAATAAAATCTTTTAGTAGATCTTTGGTAATTTTAGTTTTCAGTTACTTTCATATTGAGTATTTGATTATGAATTCATGTACTTTGAGATTTCCTTATTTGTTTTTCCATTGACATAGAGCTCTCAGATCTGCGATTATATATTTGTTGTTGCTTGTGTAGATGAATTTTATGGATGATCTGGGAGCAATTCTGGGAACTATGAAGGTGAATCACATAGGGATGAGGAGGTCACTATTTTATCAAGCTTGTGCTTTTTACTATGAGAAGATGAAACCAGATCTGTTTTGTTATTTTAGAGGAAGAAGAAAGGAGTGACAAAGAGAAAAGAGGGAGAAGAAAGGAAGAGGAAAGAGAGAGAAGAAAAATAATTATTTTTGCCACGTGTCAATCTCTTAGGATGTCCATTTGTCAAGTTGGATTTTTTTTAACGGGAGGGGCACAATTGACCTTAAATTTGTAACGTTAAGGGTACTTTTGAAAAAAAAAATAGTTTAGGGTGCAAGTGGGATATCGGGGTAAACATCAGGGGCATTTTTGTACCTTTGCTCGATAATAATAACATAACAACCCTCTATCAAATTTTTTGAAGCTACGTACTGACTATAAATAGGGTTATGGTGACATACTATGAATATTATTTTCAATTTTTGAATAGGTTTAACAGAACTTCATCCGCAAACCTTCATAACTTACGGGCACAGGGGTGATCAGCTCGTTGTACCCTGTATTGATCAATACTACATGCAAGAACGATGTTATCGTTCACTCTGTCCACCTTGGGTGCATAAAAGTTTTTCTGTGTAAGGGATGTTCATACTTGTCGGGGTTCCAAACTAAAACAATTCGGTTGGATAATGGTAAGGTTTTATCTTATTCAACAATAATCTATAATTCAACGTGTATATATATATATATATATACGAGTAATTAACAAAGGTGTATCAACATGTGATTACATACAATGACTATCCAAGTGGGGACACTTGTATAACTATATATAGAAATTAACGAACAAAATATATATATCGAAGTATCATATACTAACATGTTGATAATCAATGATTGGATATATATATATAATAGGGTTAATAATCTAGCATAATAATAATAATATAGTTCTAAAACATTCTTACTCATGTCCATTGCATAAAGAAAATGCAAAGGTAGGATACTTTTTGATACTGCACCGCTACTGATTCAATTCGAACTTAGTTTTATCTTTTATATAACCACCTATCAGTAATAAAATCATTTTACTGATTAGAATAATATACCGTAACATATAATACTGCCTATTGCAGTTAGCACATAACCTAATCACCTTGTCACACATATCCAACAGTCATTGAATCACAAACAAACATTAATACAGTCAAAATATCTAAGTCCTGATCAATTTCTGAAACATATCGGTGTACCGACGACTTTATCGGATAATTATCGAGTCTAAAACTCTATCCAGTAATTCCATAATTGTAAATATCAGTCATATTATTTTTAAATGACTTATAATAATTTTAAAACATTTATTATAATTTATCATAAATTTTCAAACATCTAATCATTATTAAATGATTTAAATATTAAACAATTCTATTATCATTAATATTTAATTAATATTAAACTATTAATGAAACCATTGCCAAAATATTAAAGTTATTTATAATAACTCAAAATACTTTTAAAGTATTAATATTACCTTAAATAATTTTTAAAATATTTAAAATTATTTTAAATAATTACCATTAATATTAAAATATTAATGTATTATTTACCAAAATATTAAAAGTCATTAAGTATAACTTAAAATATTTTTTATTCATTTATATCCTTTTTAAATGATTTTAAATTAATAAAACCATTTTAAACTACTTATTTAATATGTTTATTAAATAAGTTTAATATCATTAATAATAAATTAATAATCATTAATATTAAATTATTAGTGAAATTATCTTTTAAATATTAAATGTTATATTTTATAACTTAAAACATCTTTAAACACTTTATTTTCATTTAAAATGATTTTCATAATATTAAAATCATTTTTAATAAATTTATTTAATATAATTATTAAATAACCTTAATATCATTAATAATAATAAATTAATGAAATTTACCTTTAAATATTGAAAGTTATATTTTATAACTTAAAATATTTTTAATTACCTTATTATTATTTAAAATGATTTTAATATAATAAAATCATTTTAATTTATTTATTTATTTCATTTATTAAATAACTTAATTATCATTAATATTATTTTATTAATGAATTTCATCACAAAATATTAAAAGTCATTAAAAATAACTTAAAATATTTTCTTATAACATTATATAATTTTAAATGATTTTTCAAATATTAAAATCATTTTAAATAATTTATTTAATATAATAATTAAATAAATTAAATACCTTTAATATTTCAAAATATTAAATATTTATGAAATCTATTAAAAATAATTAAAACTAATTTTCGGACTTTAAAATAATTTTAATAATTTATTTTGTTTTTTTAATAATAAAAACTAATTTTCTATAATTATTTAATAAAAATATAACTTTTGTAAATAAACTATCACTAAAGACCACCTATAGCGACAGGACCGTCGCTATAGGTGTTCTTCATAATGTTGGTTTTGTGAAAATCAAAGTAGCAATCAAATTGCAAAATTTAGCGGAAGTGAAATAAAATCAGATTTTAAAAATTTTCACAAACCAATTACGGATCATCCTTTATGCATATTATTAATTAAACGAATAATAAGAAATTATGAAATCATACCTTTGTAAAACGAGCTTCCTCAGTACGAAGTTCACCTCCTACTTCTCATGACCTCCTTGAATCTCGGGTGGATTCCTTCCTTTGATCAATGTAAGCCACCCAAGTGTGTGGCCTCTAGAGGTGATCCACCAAGAAGAGGAATTTTAAGAAGAAGGATATTGGCTCAAACCCTAGTTTTTCCTATCTCAGATAAGAAAAAGGGGCGTTCTCTCAAAATCTAGAATTACGTGATATTAGATATCTAATATAAGACTCCTCTTATAAAGATATCATGTAACCTATTTTAATTAAAACAAGGTATTATTTATTTAATTAAACTCTTTTAATTAAATGGGCTCCCTAATCCTATTAGGGGTAATTAATTAAACTCCTTTAACTAATTTTCTTTCCTAATCCAATTAGGAATAAATGAGAGTTATATATTAAATTAATTCCTAAACCTTTTAGAAATTAATATAATAATAATTATAATAATATTAATAAGACTCCTCTTATTAATTTATATTTAATATTTCTAAAATATTAAATAATAAATATTAAGCTATTTAATTTATTCTATCACCATAGATTAAATTAAATATACTTAACATATTATTACAATTATGCCATTAACTTCTTAAATAATTATTCTTCCTTTTATGGTGTGACCCTTTAGGTTCTCCATATTAAACCTATTGTGAATAAATCAATTAGAACAATTCTAATCTCATTTAAATAAATAAATTAAACAAATAATTTATTTAAATAAATAATATTTATTCTACAATAGGGATAAGCCTCCTAGCGATCAACGACTTTCTAGATAATATAGATTTCAACATTAATCATAAAAGAACCTTTGAGTAAATAGTTACCGCATAATTCAATCCTTCCACCATACAATGTCCCAATTAAATATAAGACATGGAATTCTTGTCAAGTCTTATTTTATTTAATTATATGTATTTCGATTCCTAAATGAACAACTCCTAATGAATGCAAATTAGAAACTACTTTCTAATTTCATTCCACCTTAACCAAGGATTCTGGGTTGTTATTTATCGAATCACATAGGACATTTCTCCTTTTACTAGAAGTGGTAGATTCTTTATTGATCATTCATTATCTTCATATATAACTTATTACACCCAAGCATACCCTTTGATATACTCTAAGAGTCTTAAGGAATAAGTCAAAGTGTAATTCATTATATATAAGATACTATGATGATCTCAAGTCTAAGGATCATTTGTCTTACTATTACTACTGAGAATTCCTATTGACGGTAAGTAAAACTCCATTAGGTATTCCTTAGCGAGTCACGTTCAGTGAACTTATTCTCTAATAAGCACCTACATACTTGCTTTAGTGTCTCCACACAAATGATCATGAGATCAATCATCCTCATCCAATGAGCAAGCAACGTATGTACCAATCTATCCGGATTCACTAATCCCCAATTTAGTAATCCAATGATTGGGAACTATTTTAGTTTTAAGCTTTCTAAGAATTTAGATCTCATTAGAATGATCATCATCATTATTCTAAAAGCGTTGCTTAAAACTATGGGTTTATCACATATTATTAAACAAAGACTATGTAGATAATAAATGCCTTTAATAAATAATTCTTTTATTAATAAATAAATAAGATTGATTACACAGTATATGCTTTATCATCATACATGATTGACTTGTATGCATAATACTTTCACATAAACCCAGGAATTCATGTGCAGTGACCGAGTGACCATGTTTGACCAAGATTAAAACAGTGTGTATTGTGTTTCTGGGCATGTTGTTGATCAGATCGTGTAGTGCTAATGCAAGACTACAAGATCCAACAACAAACAGGTTCATACAACACATAACCAAAGAGATCTGAGCCATCAAAGTAGCTGACAAAGGCTGTTCTTCATTTCTGGGTTACCCAGAAATGAAGAATAGATCGTGGGTCATACTTTGAGCCTCCACTACATGCTATTCTTGTAATACTTTTATGATTTAATGATTTCAGATTGTAGCCAACATGTAACTTAAGAGATCTATTACAAAACATCACCATATCAACATCACATCAAACAATTATAAGTTGGTCAAACCATGTCAAAGGACATGTTCAAGCGTTTTCTAGGTTACCCAGAAAACATCTTTCATGTTCATCCGGCTTGGTTTGACCATCCACTACGATTTACCTATTTAATGATTGGGAGATTTTAAGGCATAAAATTATAGTATAACATACATACTATAACTTAGATACATCAACAGAACCAAAACATCAACACACTGACAGATCTAAACGCTTGAATAAGTTGTCAGACGCTTGTTCATGGTTTCTGGGTTGCCCAAAAATGGTCCGGTCATGGTCGGTCAACGACCTTTAACCAATAATACCTATCAATCTGTGCATGATCTGGTCCTTCTGTGAGTTCCAGAACACAGATCTCATGACATACTACAAGATCAAACACTTAAAACACAAAAACTAAACACAGACAGAGATCTACAAGGCCTGACATTTGGTTGTCAGAACACAAAATGAACTTTTCCAAATTTTGTAAATCTTTAAATCCGAGCCTCTAGATGTTATGGATCTAACATCTAGCAACCTAGATCATCATTATACACTATATATAACATGTTTAACACAAAAATTTTAACATCTAACAACAGATCAAGATCAGATTATAGCTAGGGTTTTTATACCTTTCCAAGAACAATTTTGATTCTAGTTCTCTGATTTGTTAAAGGTGTTCGTGGGGTTGGTCTTAGGGACTGATCTAGCAAAAAATTTAGTAGGTGTGGAGCTTGGGAGAGTTAGGTTGAGTGTTGTGCACAAAATGAGCTAGCAAGTGACATTTTCTCTCTCTCAATCTTATTTATAGAAGTCTAATTAAGATGCATGTATGGTTGATCTAGAGCTGATTGCTGTCAATTATAGAGCACATGGGGTTGAGGTTGTTAGATTTGGTGAACAACTTCACCTAAGGTCAAAACCTATGAGATCTCAATAATGCATAAAAGGGTGGTCCATAGCCTTGCAAATTTAATGGCAAAAGTGTAATCTTAACAAACCCTTAGGGTTTAACCCTAAGGTTTAGTACAAAATGAATTTCTAGGTTTTCATTTAGGGTTTAAAAATAAAATAAAAATAAAATTAGTTTCTAAAAATAGAAATTTAAGGTTTGTTAATTAGTTAGGTTTTCTAATTACATTATACAGGAACATTAGGGTTTAATATCACTAATTACAATTAACCTTGCTAATTTTAGCAATTAGGGTTTATAATTTTGATAATTAAGGTTACCAAATTACAATTAGAGTTTCTAATTACCAAATTAGGGTTCTAGATATTAGGGTTTTAAGTTACTAATTAGGTTTTCCATAATTAGCAATAAAATCTACTATACATGACATCAATCACATTAACACAATTGCTGACTGAACATAAACTCCAGTTTAAATTCTACATTAGGGTTTTAATTTACAATTAGGGTCTTCTATAATTAGGGTTTCTAATTAGCACCAAATCTTTATAATATCCATCATACACCACATAACACATTGACTTAACAGATTTTAAAGTCTCATTTGACTTCAAAATTAGGGTTTAATAGTAATACTAGGGTTTGACATAATACACCATAACTGACCAACCACTGTCAGTCCACATACATATTTATAGCACTGAAAAATCAAAATATAATTAATATTATATTATTATTCTCATGCCTTGATCAAAATCCAAAACTAGGGTTTGGATTCCATATCTGATTTATCTTGCATAAATAACATTATTAATTAAGTTAAAATAATTAATTTAATAATCTGTACTAAAATTCATATAATAAAATAATTATTATAAGTATTCTAAAAATCATTTCATATATTATTTTAAATAATATATAATTATATTTTCATGGAATATAATTTATAATAATCAATAATTCTAACATAAAATTATTTGCAATAATTAATGTAATAAACAAATTTTTATTTATCACATAAATTCATATACACATTATCTTGGCACATATTGCTCATATTTATTTTAATAAATAAAAAAAAATTATACTCAATTTTTTTGATTTATTTGTATAGAAAATATCGGGTTGTTACAGGGACTCCCTTACTTAGGGTGTTAAGCCCTTCGTACAATGTATTGTGCACAAACATCTAAATGCCTCCGCGTAATCCCTTATAAAAGGGTTGTTTATCCCAGCTTTTCAACATCTGAATCCGCACAAAAATAATTTGGTTTGGCATAACTTCTCAAGAAACGCTTGAATTTCATGAACATCTTTCAATATTCGTCTAGCTGAATCAAATAGCATAGACTTCTACAACAATTCGGACATCAATATGAATATATATATATATATATATATATATATATATATTCATATCTTAAAGAAATCTCAAAAATCTTTTTACGACATCATGATTATGACGTTATCATACTACATCTCACCATAGTGGGCTGACGAGCATATGATCACATCCAATACCAGGTTCCATTGCATTGATGACTCCATCGTTTATCATATCACCCGATACATATAGTTAAAATATATTTTGAAAATTTAAAAATCATTTTTTTATCTAGCCGAAACAAACAGCATAGATATGCGAATAATAGCACTGTTTTAAAAATTCTTTAGTTCGCTAGTGTGATCCAACATTTTTTCAAAAATCAAAAGTACAACCATCGGCACGAAGTCAATAAATCTCGAAAGTCTAGAATAGCTAGTAGATTTAGAATATCTAATTCTCTCCATCAATTTCAATCTTTATACTAAATATTCTTGTATTTCAACTTACCATCCTCCTATACCCCCAGTATAGTTCATCAAACTTACATCACATTGGAAGTTCAGGAACTTTCCATAATAATATGAGTTTAAGAACTTATCCTAGTCAGACCATAGGCGTCCAGTCGTTGAGGGGTTCAAAACATACCATATTATTATGAGTCACGAACTTACCATATGCATTTGTTTTAAGAACTGCACCTAATCCTAATAATATCTGACTAATCTTAATAGTTTCTAACTATCAAATATACACATGAGAAAAGAATCACCTTTTCACCCCCATATACATTGATAATAGCGACACCGAGCATTCCAATGATTATCAATGTGATAAACCGAGTCTGCAAAGCACAAAACCTCGCCCATATAAAGGTTTGTACAACTCAGCCATTACATGAGTCCTCAATTGAAATCCCACCTAACTCTATCTTGCTCATAACTTATTCTTAACTTGCCCTTTGCTCGATACGAATTCCTCGTATCACATTATCTATAACTCCTTGTGAGTTTATCTCGTACTATATCATAGTACATTATCTTCATAGCATCAAGCTATAATTATTCAAACATTACAGACCATCTTTCTTTTATAACTTAAACATATCGCGTCGTGATCTTATTCTATAATCATCTCCCTTAAAATTCTTTTCTTAACTCGTGATCGTTTTGTTTTACGATCCTCTTTCTCGCTTTTTTTTTCATCATTTACGATTTCATTTATACTTTTAATCTTACAGACTTTGTCTATTCATCATTATTCGTTATCTTGGCTATTAGAGTTAGGCAAATCCTATTTCTTATCTTTATATCTCTTCAAGATTCTTCTTTGAATTTTCTTATTTATAACAATTCTTCCTTTAAGAATTTCTAACTTCATTTACATTGCTCAACATTTCATTTGAGTTCCACATTTTCATCATACATATCCATTTTCTATACTCGGTATACATCGAATCTCTAATAGTTTTAATATGGTACGCTGAGTGGTTTCCCACAAACAACCAACAAACTAGGTTCCGAGTTGCTAGTTCGTATATACCTCCGCTCTATGAAGGAATCGTTTAGCCCAGATACCATACATCAACTATTAAAGAGTACAATTGTACCATACTTAAATATAACTTTTATTCTTAACTTCTTTATCAATCTCTTCTTATAGACATTGTCTATTTATTATCACCTTACATCCTTATTATTGGTGTTGGTTAACCCCACATTCATATTCCTTATAACTCTGCGAGATTTTTCTTTGAATCAGCTCACACATGTTTTAATCCCTTCTTTATAAATTTTTTAAATTACTTCTTATTCTTCAAACTCTATCTGAGCTTATTCTTTCATTATCTTCACCTCTCTTCTCTAAGGTTATAGCCTAAGGTACTCTTACCTGAGGTTTATAACCTACGGCTTTGATACCAACTGTAACATCCCCAAAATTCACACAATAATATTTTCCTTCTCAATCGTTAACAATACAACTTTAATCTATCTTTACATCATTATTCGATATTAAAATCACTAAAAATGCGGAATATTTAAAACTTTTATACATTTCCTTTGTGTATTGTCCTAAATCACAACATTTACAATACATCTCTTCGATTCAAATTTATATCATGAATCATTAAAACAAAATGACTATACAAAGTCTTACATCATAAATAGATATCCATATACACCGGATAACTCAACTTACAATTCAACAACATGTTACATTCAAAATATTAAATACATTTCTCATAAAACATAAGTAATCTTTGTGAATATGGATCTCTATAATTCACTTAGTACATATCCTTACCTTGAAATCTTGACCGCAAAAAATTATTATTTGCAAGATTGAGCTCTCGATGACCAAAGAAAATCTAATAGTTTTCATACGTAAACGTAGTACATAATAACATGCTCAACATATAGCTCATAAACATTGGACTAACATAATATACATGTTATAGTTCATATAACAAGTATAAAGATTTAGTTCCTTACTCAATTAACATGCTTTACTCAATCAGCGTAGTTATAAATTGACTTTAACATTCCATACTTTCAATATATATATAATGTTAGGTTTGTAATATTTATGAACGCAATCAAATTGCAAAAATAATGCGGAAACGTGTAAAAATCAGAGTTTATAAATTTTACAAACCATATACCCGGATCACCCTTTATGCACAATTATTAATTAAACGAAAAGGATGAATAAGAAACATACCCTTGAAGATCCGAGCTTCCTCAGGTACAAGTTCACCTCCAATCCTTTTCTCGTTCAACTTGAATCCACCGGGTTTGGTTCCTTCCTTTGATCAACGTTAGCCACCCAAGTGTTTGGCCTCTAGAGGTGATCCACCAAGGAAGAATAAGAATTCAAGAAGATGGGTATTTGGCTCAAACCCTAGTTTTCTATCTCTATAGAAAAGAACGTACTCTCCAACCATTGGAATTATCACGTATATTTCATATCTGATATAAGACTCCTCTTATAAAGATATCAAATAACCCTATTAAAATAAGGTATTATTTAATTAAACTCTTTTAATTAAATGGGCTCCCTAATCTTATTAGGGATAATTAATTAAACTCCTTTAATTAATTTTCCTCTCCTAATCTTATTAGGAATAAATGAGAGTACTTATATTAAATTAATTCCTAAACTCTTTTAGAAATAATAATAATAATTGTAATAATATTAATAAGACTCCTCTTATTAATTTATATTTAATATTTCTAAAATATTAAATAATAAATATTAAGCTATTTAATTTATTCTATCACCATAGATTAAATTAAATATACATATATATTATTACGATTATGCCATTAACTTCTTAAATAATTATTCTTCCTTTTATGGTGTGACCCTTTAGGTTCTCCATATTAAACCTATTGTGAATAAATCAATTAGAACAATTCTAATCTTATTTAAATAAATAAATTAAATAATTAATTTATTTAAATAAATAATATTTATTCTACAATAGGGATAAGCCTCCCCTAGCGATCAACGCGACTTTCCGGATAATATAGATTTCAACATTAATCATAAAAGAACCTTTGAGTAAATAGTTACTGTATAATTCAATCCTTCCACCATACAATGTCCCAATTAAATATAAGACATGAAATTATCACAAGTCTTATTTTATTTAATTATATGTATTTCGATCCTTAAATGCACAACTCCAAATAATGCAAATTAGAAACTCCTTTCTAATTTCATTCCGCCTATAACCAAGGACTCTTGGGTTGTCATTTATCAATCACATAGGACATTTCTCTTCTTTTATTAGAAGTAGTAGATTCTTTATTGATCATATATTATCTCCATGTACAACTTGTTATACCCAAGCATACCCTTTGATATACCCTAAGGGTCTTAAGGAATAAGTCAAAGTATAACTCATCATACACAAGATACTATGATGATCTCAAGTCCAAGGATCACTTGTCTTACTATCACTACAGAATTCCTATTGATAGGCAAGTAAAACTCCATTAGGTATTCCTTAGCGAGCCACGTTCAGTGAAGTTATTCTCTAATAAGCACCTACATACTTGCTTTAGTGTCTCCACACAAATGATCATGAGATCAATCATCCTCATCCAATGAGCAAGTAACGTATGTACCAATCTATCCGGATTCACTAATCCCCAATTTAGTAATCCAATGATTGGGAACTATTTTAGTTTTAAGCTTTCTAAGAATTTAGATCTCATTAGAATGATCATCATCATTATTCTAAAAGCATTGCTTAAAACTATGGGTTTATCACATATTATTAAACAAAGATCATGTAGATAATTAAAAGTCTTTAATAAATTAATACTTTTTATTAATAAATGAATAAGATTGTTACAAAGTATATGCTTTATCATCAAACATGATTGGCTTGTGTGCATACTACTTTCAATCTCCCACTTGCACTAAAGCCAATCGTCATGGTATATCTCATACTCTTCTTCTCTAAGTGACGATTATCCTGGCCATTGGATAAGCTTCAAAGAATGGATATGTAATGTTGTTCATGAGAGTCCACTATCTCTATAGTGATTTCCCATCCTTCAATGATTCTAATAATCAAATGAAAGTGCCACAACACATGTTTAGATCCAAGATGAGACTTAGGAACTATTCCTAGTTACGTAATGAACTTTTGATCCAAACAATCAACTTGCGGCTTCATTTATAGCTATATACTTTGTCTTTATCACTAAACCAAAGAACTCTTTCTTTGTCATTTGGAACCTTTCCAATTCAACGCACCACTGCTCAAGATAACGCTTTACCTTAAAGTGGATTTTCTCATCATCTTGATGCATGCGAAAAACTTGAGTCTGTAAGCCCTCTAGTTTTAATTTAGACCCACCATGAATATGATCACATCCTTAGTGTCGGTTAAGCACTTTAAGATGTTTTCAGCGACTCATAGTGAACTTCTCCATAATATGACTGATCAACATCAGGTCTCGTACATTTCATTGGATGCATGATTGTCACTCATTCGACCTCTCTTTTCAGGAGTCTGTGGGGACTATTAAGAGAGATACACTCCATAGCTCATCGACATGAGACATCTCTTGGAGTTTGCTATGCTAAACAACTTTAGCATCAAATGAATATACGTTCCTTGGGTTAAGTCGAGCATCCTGTTGTATCTATCTATATAGATTTTATCCCCAATTAAGATACTCTTCCCAAACCATTCATGGAGGAATGTTTAGACAACTTTATCATTATTGATTGTAGCATTAGTATGTCATTCCTTATCCGTAGTATATCAACATATAATATTAGGAATATCACGGCACTCCCACTATCCCTTTTGTACACACTAGGTTCATTCTTATTTTTGATAAAATCAAACTCTTTTGATTGCCTCATTAAAACGAATGTTCCATATTTGAGAAACTTGCTTCAATCCATTTCTCTCGAGTGTCTACAAAACTTACCTCATCATCGTATGTAATCGGATCATCATCTTCTATGATGTGTACCTCATCATCATCATCTATGATGAATCCATACCTCCAGGTATATCTTCTATACTATTCCGAATTACGATTCGGTTGTGGTATAATAGGTCTATCTACAGTTTCCTCTTATTTGATTTATAGTGTTTTGTGGTTCTTGAACTCTTCAAGATCTATTATCCTCCCACTAGTCCTTTCAATGATAAACACCTTTATCTTAGAAGCGCGTGTTTATGACAAACACCTTTTACTAAGTAGGATTATAGAACATATACCCTAAACTTACTTTAGGATGTCCCACAAATTGTACTTGTCAAATCTTGTCCCAAGCTTATCCTTTGAAACCTTTTCACATAAGTTGGACAACCCTTATCTTAACATACTTAAGATTAGGAATCCTCCCCATCCATAACTTTTATGGAGTCTTGGGGCCAATTTTGAGGTTACCATTTTCGTGATATGTCAATACCATTTCTAGGACATTATCCTGAAGGATCTTTTTGGAATGTCGGTAAAATCATTTTGGACCGCACCATGTCCAACAAGGTACAATTTTTCATTCAGATACATCAATCAATTATTGCGTATCGGGATGTGTCCATTATGAAAACCATTTGAGATGATCCGAAAACTTATTGCACAAGTATTTATTCCTTGATCTAATCAAAGAATCTTAATACATTGCTAATTTGTTTCACTTCCGAATCTTTGAACCTTTCAAATAATTCACACTTGTATTTTAGCAAATACACATTCAACTCTTTGAATGATCATCTCCTTTTCTTATACTAATTTGTTCAATATGCAAAATTATTTTCATATGTAAGTCAAGTATACAAAATTTATTAAGTAATATTCCAGATTCAATACAAAACATTATTATTATAAATAGAACAACAATTGTTCTTAATTATAATACCAAAGATTTCATTGTCCAACAATAAAATGGAAATAATATTTCTAACAAGAACCTAATACAATAACAACTTATCGACTTAATAGATTTGCCCGTAGGCATTGCTAAACTATAAGTTTCTATGGCTAATGTGGCAACCTTTGCTACATTTCCTCACATAGGATTACTTATATTTGTTTAGCTTTCTTACTGCTTGGTCCTTCATAAATCTATATTTATGATAACCAAAGTCGGTATCCAATACCCAAGTAGAACCTCGACTTAAAGAAAATTTATTTTAAATCATGAACAAATTTGTATTTGTAACCAAAACTTCACTAAGCTTCTTTGGTTAGCCTCTGCAAGATGCTTCTTGCAGTTTCTTTCCAGTGTCCAGACTTATTGTAGTGGAAGCAAACTCCTTTGCTATCCATATCAGTTTTGTTCTTATTATCCTTTGTTTTTGCCTTTCTATATACCTTCTTTGAATCGTTCTTCTTTTCAGAAGATCCTTTGGCTCCTACCAGTAAGACATGGTCTTTCTTGGTTGGAAAGTGACTCTCATCATTTTTCAACATGTTAAGCAAATCAACGAAGCTGATATCTAGCTTGTTCATATGAAAAATTCACAACAATTGTGAAAGTAGTCCGGGAGTGAGTGCAAGATCAAATCTTGGCTCAACTCTCCATCCATGACAAAACCAGTTGTCCTAATTGATCAATCAAATTGATTATGTTAAGAACTTTTTCTCTGTACTATAGTGCCATTGGCCATTCTAGATCGGAAGAGCTCCTTAGATATCTGATATCTATCAGTCCTACTTTCCTCACCATCAACTACTTGATGTGCAGGAATATAGTAGGTGTTAGGTTTGTAATATTCAAGAACGCAATCAAATTGCAAAAATAAGCGGAAACGTGTAAAAATCAGAGTTTAAAAATTTTTACAAACCATATACCCGGATCATCCTTTATGCACAATTATTAATTAAACGAAAAGGATGAATAAAAAACATACCCTTGAAGATCCGAGCTTCCTCAGGTACAAGTTCACCTCCAATCCTTTTCGCGTTCAACTTGAATCCACCGGGTTTGGTTCCTTCTTTTGATCAACGTTAGCCACCCATGTGTTTGGCCTCTAGAGGTGATCCACCAAGGAATAATAAAGATTCAAGAAAATGGGTGGTTGGCTAAACCCTAGTTTTTCTATCTCATAGAAAAAATAGCGTACTCTCCCAACTATTGGAATTACGTATGTTGTAAAAGTCAACAACCACATCACCCATAATACGACTCCTCTTATTTATAGATGTGGGTAACCCACCTTAACAATTAAGGAATTGGGATTTATTTAATTAATTAAATTCTTTTAATTAATTAAGCTCCCTAATCTTATTAGGGATAATTAATTAAACTCCTTTAACTAATTTTCCTTCCTAATCCAATTAGGAATAAATGAGAGTACTTATATTAAATTAATTCCTAAACTCTTTTAGAAATTAAAATAATAATAATTGTAATAATATTAATAAGACTCTCTTATTAATTTATATTTAATATTTCTAAAATATTAAATAATAAATATTAAGCTATTTAATTTATTCTATCACCATAGATTAAATTAAATATACATAACATATTATTACGATTATGCCATTAACTTCTTAAATAATTATTCTTCCTTTTATGGTGTGACCCTTTAGGTTCTCCATATTAAACCTAGGTTGTGAATAAATCAATTAGAACAATTCTAATCTTATTTAAATAAATAAATTAAACAATTAATTTATTTAAATAAATAATATTTATTCTACAATAGGGATAACCTCCTCAAGCGATCAACGACTTTTCGGATAATATAGATTTCAACATTAATCATTAAAGAACCTTTGAGTAAATAGTTACTGCATAATTCAATCCTTCCACAATACAATGTCCCAATTAAATATAAGATATGGAATTATCACAAGTCTTATTTTATTTAATCATATGTATTTCGATCCTTAAATGCACAACTCCAAATAATGCAAATTAGAAACTCCTTTCTAATTTCATTACGCGCTTAACCATGGACTCTTTGGGTTGTCATTTATCGAATCACATAGGACATTTCTCTTCTTTTAATAAGTGGTAGATTCTTTATTGATCATACATTATCTCCATGTACAACTTATTATACCCAAACATACCCTTTGATATACCCTAAGGGTCTTAAGGAATAAGTCAAAGTATAACTCATCATACACAAGATACTATGATGATCTCAAGTCCAAGGATCACTTGTACTACTACTATCACTACAGAATTCCTATTGACAGACAAGTAAAACTCCATTATGTATTCCTTAGCGAGCCACGCTCAAAGGAACTTATTCTCTAATAAGCACCTACATACTTGCTTTAGTGTCTCCACACGAATGATCATGAGATTAATCATCCTCATCCAATGAACAAAGAACGTATGTACCAATCTATCCGGATTCACTAATCCCCAATTTAGTAATCCAATGATTGGGAACTATTTTAGTTTTAAGCTTTCTAAGAATTTAGATCTCATTAGAATGATCATCATCATTATTCTAAAAGCATTGCTTAAAACTATGGGTTTATCACATATTATAAAACAAAGATCATGTAGATAATTAAAAGCCTTTAATAAATTAATACCTTTTATTAATAAATGAATAAGATTGTTACAAAGTATATGCTTTATCATCAAATATGATTGGCTTGTGTGCATATTACTTTCAGTAGGAGCATCCATAGTTTCATGCTAACGTCAAGAAGCTAGTTACTTTCATGGATGCGAGCATGATGCATTGAGCCAATCATGCATCATCTTGCCACTTTCAAAAAGTAGCAATCTCTTCCTCTGAGGCATTGTCTGCAACCATTACAGGGATAAGCGTATTAAGGACATAAGATAGCTTTTCAGCCATGAGAACTTTTCTCAATTTCCTTAACCAATCCGTTTAATTTGGTCTGATTAACTTAGCATCTAATATGCTTCGCAGTGATAGTAATTTTAGACATTGTAAAATTACAGAAATGAATTTGTAATTAACAACATTTTAACATACATTCTTTTATTAATTACCAAAATAAATTAGGTCTTGTTTTAAATTGGTATCTCCCACTATTTTCTTCAAACTATATTACCCTCACTTATATAGTTCGGCAAAATCTAATTAAAGATTTGCTAGTGAGAATAAGGATCCCATTTCAAATGTATATAGCCTTGTGGTGACACAACAAACTATATATAAATAAATAGGTAGACAACTTTTGTCAATTACATCAACTATGCAACTCCTTTTCTTTTGCCTCTTAGATTATTTTGATCAAGTGGTGGCATATCCGAATCAAAATTATCCAAGTTAAGTCCGACCTAGCACTCCATATATTCAAAAAGAAAAATATCATCCTTGTGGTGACACAACAAAACAATATTGTTCAATTTTCTTTATAAGCATCAAATGTGATAAATTAACATCTTAAATACTTAATACTTGCCTTGTGGTGACACAACAAACTCATATTAAATATTTAATACTCTATTAATTTTATCATGCTAGAAAGCTGACGCTCGATATTCCAAATATCTTTGAGCGCTTAGGACTTAATATAAAAATTTGAGGGGTTTGTTATTAATTTGTCTCATCTTGTTTAATACAAGATGCACATATATATATATATATATATATATATATATATATAAAATACGCGTCGTATTAATGAACATGCAAAGCATGTTTGCATAATATATAATATATATAGTATAAGCATGCACATATAGAATACTATATTCTACTCGGATTGATTATGGACTTTTATTCTAGTTTGGTTCACTAGAGCCACCAAGTGAACTAAAAGGTCAAACCCTAGGGTGCAAGAAATAATATTTAAATATAACTATTACATTTAAACCCCGGGCTCCATTACAAACGGGTCTTCAAGCGCTCCTTGCTCCTTGATCTCCAATTTTTTAAAATTAATTCTAACTATTCCTATTACAAAACTATTTAAAATAAATAGAAAACTTGATCAGTAGTCAAGGGGAAGTACATAGGAGGGAGATAGAATTTACATTAAGAAAAAATTAGAGAAGACGAGGTACGTTGACCCCATTTAATAAAACCCATACATTCATGCATCCAACTAAAATAAAATCCAATCACATTGGGTCAATAGTCCATAATCAATCCCATTTATTATCATACACATCAAGATATATACATCAATAAATAACATTCATCTCATGAATAATAAACATTTAATATATATATTAATATCATTTAATGGGCAAATTTAGTTAGTATAAAATCTATTTTTTGAATCAAAATAAACTCCTTTATTTTAATCCAAATTTAAATCAAAATAAAACTATTTTATTTTAATTTATCCAATTTTGAATAAAATAAACTATTTTATTTTAATCAAAATCTTTAATCAAAATAAACTCCTTTATTTTAATTAATTATGGAATCCAATTCCAAAAAAAAATAACTCCTTTATTAAAGGAAACACGGATTCTCTTTCCTATTCACAAATAAACTCCTTTATTTTGAATAATATGAAATCTTATTTCATATCTAAATAAACTCCTTTATTTAAGGAAATTAGGATTCTCTTTCCTATTCACAAATAAACTCCTTTATTTTGAATAATATGAAATCTTATTTCACATCTAAATAAACTCCTTTATTTAAGGAAACATATAATCCAATTTCAACTACAATTAGTTATCATGGAATCCAATTCCAACTCTAATTAGTTAGCATGAAATTTAATTTTAAAATTAAAATAAACCTTTTATTTTAAATTTAAAATAAACTTTTATTTTAAAATTAAAATAAATATTATATTTTAATTATAAAATAATTAATAATATTATATATATATATATAATAATATATTAATATATATATATATATAAATAACTTGAAGTAATATATATACATATTATTACCAGTTAATATATCATAAGTATATATATGTTATCTTTGAATCCTTCCATGATTTAGTGAATCTCAGAATTAACGAATATAATTAATGATTTACGTGAATGTTATATAATCATGATTTCCATGATTTCCTTGATTTCCGTTAATATATGCAAACTGAAGTAAAACCAGCAGCTGAAGCATATAGTCTTCACGTGAATTTCAGGAAAAAAAAAATTGGCCTTTTTTTTTTAATAAATTTTATACAATAAAATTATGCCCAATTAAATTGTTCTAAACACATATCAATATATATATTAAATTAAAATAATTAATAATTTGCATAAAGATTTGGCTCTGATACCACTGTTAGGTTTGTAATATTCATAAACGCAATCAAATTGCAAAAATAATGCGGAAACGTGTAAAAATCAGAGTTTATAAATTTTACAAACCATATACCCGGATCACCCTTTATGCACAATTATTAATTAAACGAAAAGGATGAATAAGAAACATACCCTTGAAGATCCGAGCTTCTTCAGGTACAAGTTCACCTCCAATCCTTTTCTCGTTCAACTTGAATCCACCGGGTTTGGTTCCTTCCTTTGATCAACGTTAGCCACCCAAGTGTTTGGCCTCTAGAGGTGATCCACCAAGGAAGAATAAGAATTCAAGAAGATGGGTATTTGGCTCAAACCCTAGTTTTCTATCTCTATAGAAAAGAACGTACTCTCCAACCATTGGAATTATCACGTATATTTCATATCTGATATAAGACTCCTCTTATAAAGATATCAAGTAACCCTATTAAAATAATGTATTATTTAATTAAACTCTTTTAATTAAATGGGCTCCCTAATCTTATTAGGGATAATTAATTAAACTCCTTTAATTAATTTTCCCTCCTAATCTTATTAGGAATAAATGAGAGTACTTATATTAAATTAATTCCTAAACTCTTTTAGAAATAATAATAATAATTGTAATAATATTAATAAGACTCCTCTTATTAATTTATATTTAATATTTCTAAAATATTAAATAATAAATATTAAGCTATTTAATTTATTCTATCACCATAGATTAAATTAAATATACATAACATATTATTACGATTATGCCATTAACTTCTTAAATAATTATTCTTCCTTTTATGGTGTGACCCTTTAGGTTCTCCATATTAAACCTAAGTGAATAAATCAATTAGAACAATTCTAATCTTATTTAAATAAATAAATTAAACAATTAATTTATTTAAATAAATAATATTTAATCTACAATAGGGATAACCTCTCTCAGCGATCAACGACTTTCCGGATAATATAGATTTCAACATTAATCATAAAAGAACCTTTGAGTAAATAGTTACTTAGGACAATTCAATCCTTCCACCATACAATGTCCCCAATTAAATATAAGACATGGAATTCTTCACAAGTCTTATTTTGTTTAATTATATGTATTTCGATCCTTAAATGCACAACTCAAATTATGCAAATTAGAAACTCCTTTCTAATTTTATTACGCTTAAACAAGGACTACTTTGGGTTGTCATTTATCGAATCACATAGGACATTTCTCTTCTTTTATTAGAAGTAGTAGATTCTTTATTGATCATATATTATCTCCATGCATACAACTTGTTATACCCAAGCATACCCTTTGATATACCCTAAGGGTCTTAAGGAATAAGTCAAAGTATAACTCATCATACACAAGATACTATGATGATCTCAAGTCCAAGGATCACTTGTACTACTATCACTACAGAATTCCTATTGACGAAAAGTAAAACTCCATTAGGTATTCCTTAGCGAGCCACGCTCGATGAACTTATTCTCTAATAAGCACCTACATACTTGCTTTAGTGTCTCACACAAATGATCATGAGATCAATCATCCTCATCCAATGAAAGTGAACGTATGTACCAATCTATCCTGATTCACTAATCCCCAATTTAGTAATCCATGATTGGGAACTATTTTAGTTTTAAGCTTTCTAAGAATTTAGATCTCATTAGAATGATCATCATCATTATTCTAAAAGCATTGCTTAAAACTATGGGTTTATCACATATTATTAAATAGCATCATGTAGATAATTAAAAGCCTTTAATAAATTAATACTTTTTATTAATAAATGAATAAGATTGTTACAAAGTATATGCTTTATCATCAAACATGATTGGCTTGTGTGCATACTACTTTCATATAACACATCATGCTCTTTGCAATAAAGATTTAAAACAGTTAATCATCAAGTTCATATAGCAAATAGGAACTCAAAGACTTGCCTTGATCGTTGTTTACCAATAAAAGTTTAACAGCTTACAGTTATCTACACTTTACGTGCCCTACACAATTATATAATCATACACATCAACTATTAGTCAAATAGCAATGCATAGTAGTTGTAATGTAAACTTTACTCTACATCCCATAACCCTTCTTATTAATCAATACACAATGTTCAATTTGATTGGATTAACTTTCGACTTATATCTCACTATATTTAATACTCGAAGTTCATTCAAGTGTTGAAGTCTTGCTAGGAATCATTATTGGTTTTATATTAAACCCATTTCATATCTTATAATATTCATTTCATTTGACTTAAAACACTTTTTACATTCATTAACACTTATCACGACGTTTCGACGTTTATTCGTCACACGCCCGATTTGTCTCTCTTGTGTATGCTTACTATGCTTATACAACTTATCTAATACATTATTTATTACTGTTAAGCATCATTATGTTTACTAAAACTCATGTTTTATAACTTAAAACAACATCTTTTATCGTCAGAAGCACTACACATGCATACGTGCATGCCGACGCCCTCCGATTGCCCCCGAAAACACAACAATCCTAAAGATGATCATTTTGACCCCTACTAACGACCTCAAATTGAAATACTTAAAGAACAAAAGGTTTAGTTCTACTCGTCCTCATTCCGGATAATCTTGAATCACCTCAATCGGAGTTCGTATGAAAATATTATCCTCATTTTAGTAAAACATGTCCGGTTAGTTTTTTTTTCTTCACAATTTGGCAAAACAGACCACCCCCACCGGGGCGGTGGTTTTTACACTAGGGTAGCCCGCCGAGGCAGGGGTCCCTTCTGCTAGTTAGCGAATTATGTTCCCGAACACTACAAAAGGCCAAATTAGGCCTACAAACTATTCTCTAACAACTATACCAACCTACCCAAGGTGTAATATGTTTACAGAAACATAAACTAATGTTTCTAACACGTTTCTAATCACATAAACAACATAAACATCAAGATTACAACCTTTAAATTTCATTATTTCTATTATTTCTTCTTCTTTTGACATTCATAGCAAAATTCTTCACTATGAATTCGTTTTACAACCAAAACAGTTAGTTTCAATTACATTGATTTCGTTTCTTCATATACTTTCACAATTTATCACCAATTTTACAATTATAACAAAAATTCCTAACAAATTTTAGTCTCAAAATAGACCAAAACTTAAATATATAACAAAACTCAAATTCTTCATCATTCAACCTATTTTAATGAATTTGATTATTCTAAAACTTGAATTTGTGTTACTCAAATTTCACATATGAATGAAAATATCATATTATTCAACACTTGACATAACCCTAATTGATTTCTTCATCAATTCATACTTCCATGATATCTATAAAAAAACTCAAGAATCTAAAAACTAAAGGTTTAGGCTAGATTATTACCTTTGATTTGCTATAAAGCTTGAATAATTTTCTTGTTTCTTTCTTTCTTTTCTTTCTTTTCTTTCTTTCTTTCTTCTCTTTTCTCTTCTTTCTCTTCTTCTCTCTTTTCCAACTTACGTAACTTAGAAAATATAACACATAATATAATACATATTGATATATAATATAATTATATGTGTAACTGATGTCAGTTATATCTTTTTTTAAAAATCAAAAGTCATAAGGCTTGTTTGGCTAAACCACTTTAAAAATTAATAACTTCAAGTCCTTATGCCTTGTTTGGTAAAACCTATTTAAATAAAAGACTTAACATTCATTAAGCCTTGTTTGACAAAACTAAATTAAACTCCTTTAATTTATTTTAATAACTCATTTATAGTATAGTTTATGGTCACACTTTATTTAATCAAATTCTAATATTCAATTTAATTAAATCTAATATCAATTACCATCAAATATATTTATATTCATTCACCATTTTAATTAAGTGAATGACTCTCATTATTTATGAAATTTTAATGCATACCAATTTCATTGTCATAAAGCATAATAATCGAATTATATTATTTCATAATATAATTTTCAACTTAATTAAATTAACTAATATTATTTAGTTAATTACCTTCCGTAATAATCTCATTTAATTTCTTCAATAGTTACATTAACTATTAAACCTTATTTTCCAAACATAAACATCTCTTTTATATTCACACTTAATCTCTTCACACTAAATCACATATTTCAAGATAAATTGCAAATATATATACTTACCCACACTCAAAACACATAATTCAAAATATATACATTTCATAATAAGTATTTTAATTATTAAATTCTTATTTTAATAACTTATAAAAATTCGGGTTGTCACAGCTACAATATAATACTAGCTTTAACTAACTCGCGTTGAAACGACCTAACATTAACAACTTGGTCTTTCAATTAGTATGTGAACTAATATGAGTCTACACTTACAAGAATCAAGTCATCACATAGCATGCTTCTCAACACATTATATGGCATACTGGTCACATATTACAAGGTAAAGTAATCATATAAGCATGCCTTGAAACTTTAAACCAAAAATAGAATCTTGGTAAGACTACAGATGATGTAGAAGAATTGCTACCGGTCTAGTTTAGGGACTACAAGAATGATTACTTGTTTCCCCTGCTAGACCAGGTTTAAGCTTTGCCTTCCTGAATTCAATCCAACTCTAGCACACTAATTACACACCTATTTTAACATACATACATGCTAGAGTTTCACATATAACATATGACCATACTTGAATTCATTACCACACATTTAACTTACAATTTATATGTCATTAAAACGTAAAAATCATGTAACCATCATGCTCAATACATATGTATCATGTCTAGGAGTATTATAGCCATAGCATGACTCCTCAACCCTTTGGTATCTAAGTACTCATATAATATGCAACTTAAGTTTGAAAACACGTTCAAGGTTATCTTTAAAATCATTTTAGTACGAATAATGAAAGATATCACATATAAGACAACTTCAAAACTCTTATCATAAGGAGTTAATTCATGTTAACCTCCTTCCAAGATCAGAATCTAAATCTCTTAGCGTTCATGTCCATTAGCCTTATTGTACTAAGCTTTTCTTTTTAAACTAAGTTCTAGCACAAGGCTTATCAAGTTCGTCCTGGATACAACAGTTATGAATCATATATCATGCTTATTTAGTTTTGAAATTAGTCATGCGTATGAGCTACTAAGTTTCAAACTTTTGAATATAAGCTTTCCTCAAAGTTTGTTTTAGAATCTTAAGTTTTGTTACAAACTTTCTAACTAATCCAAGTTGATTACTTAATACCACATAAGAAAACTTTATATAGCATGTTATACTTTTGTTCAGGTACATATATAAGTTATAATACCAAATCAAAATGCTCTAGCATAACGAAAACCGTAAATCGGATTCGAGGTACTACAGCAATTGTATGCTTTGCACCTAATAATACAAATAGGGCATAATCATGACATGCCTACACCAGAGGCAGTAACTTGCTCTGTTCTGGAGAGCATCATACATCAACACTATTCTCTAATTTAAACATACTTAATACCATCATTTAAGAGTTCATACATGTAAGCATACTTTCTAAACACATTATAGCATGCTAATTCACTTTGATTGGCATACGAATTCAAGAAATTTCAAGAACTAACTAGACCCATTTCAAGAATATAGTTAAAATCTATACCTTCTAGAGTTTGAATTGGACCTCCTACACTCTGAGTATGCTTCTATAGTATGCTTAGCAACTTAAGACTCTCCAACTAAAACTTATCAAACAAATTCTAACAACCCAAAAACTGAATTTGGAGCTTGTATTTATAGAAGGAACTTGTACTAGATATTGACATTACCTTACTGTTGGAGCTCATGGTGCAAAGGAAGAACACATTGGTTAATCAAGAGTGGTTGAACAACCCACCACCAGTCATTAGATTTGAAATCATTACCTAAGCTTAGCCAAATGGAATTACGTAAATTAAGTATAGGCTACTGTTCATGTACCTTGCGACACTTAATTTGGGACAAGAAAGAAAATCTCAGCAACAATTTATTTAAGGCTTGGTTTGGCACTTTTAAATTCCCAAAATGTAATCTTAATGTATAATTATTACCATATTAGGAAATTTAGGGATTATTTAGGTACTCACATCATATAATCCATGTACATTAAATGCACACAATTAAAATAACACAATTAGGTATTATTAACCGGGTAGTTCCATAATTATTTTTACTACTCTCATAAACACCTAATAACAATATTTAATATCAATGTTTATTTAAACATCTAATCCCTTTCCCAGTTTCTGAATTACACAACTATTTTCATTATTTCTGCATTAAGGATCACATGGAAATCCTTGTACTAATTGATACTTTATATCAACCTAATGTACCTTTATCCATATTATTTATTAATGTCACACATACAAAAAATTGTTCCATTTCATTATATACAATAGAAACTAATTTCTTTCTCAGATTGGACACTGGCTCAGCTGCTCCGGTCCCTGACAGTGCCAAAATGGGTTAGCTTCAAGCCATTTCCAATATCTATCACCACACAAGTTTTACATGATATAATTTAACTTCTATAGTGGTGATATACCCATAATTGACATAAATCAATATGTTCAAATCTTGTCACTATATTCAAATAGATTAAATATTTAATCATTAAGAATCCTAACAATTCTTTGATATCAAACTCTTAGGGTTAGTCCACCAATTTAAATAACTATTAGTGACTCCCTTTAATCATTTCATAAATTCACATAAACACACAAAGTTTAAATAGACTCACAAAACTAATTAAAATTAAATCACATATTTAATTAATAAGGAGTTTAAAATTCATGGTCATTACATCCCTCCCCCCTTATAAAAATTGTGACGCCCCCAAAATTAGGTATACATCACCCATCTTGGGTAGTCAGATACATGGTACAGAATTTAAATACAACTTACTAATATAACGCTGGTATGCAAATACGACATAAATCGTGAGTTTGAATACAAATGTTGTCTACTAGATATTATACAAACTCAAAAGGAGTCCTCATTACAATTATTATCACACTATTTCACGTAATAGTGAGGACTACTAATGATATCCTCTCGGCCCATTACTCCGCTCCCAGACTCATCCCAAATATATTCTCATTTCTCAAGAGAACAAAGTGAAAGAAAGGGTGAGCTCAACTAGCTCAAGATGAAATATTATGACTAAGATAATGCGTAATAAATTATCATTAGCCTACAACAAAGTGTTAAACTTTTAAAATATAATGAACATCAAGTTTAACTACAAATGAACCAAAGAATCCATTAAAAGAGTCAAGTAGAAAATAAAATCTACTATCTTTTATGATTTAAAAGGTTTTTCATCACAGTTATAGCTGAGACTCGACTTTAATAAATATTCCACATCATCGAATCACCCCACACTACTGCCAAGGATATTCTTTAGTATCACGACCACAATTATTCATGCACTACGGGCCAAGAATAGTTGTGTATTCATTAATGGTCATGATCATGCCAACAATCGTCCCATCAATGCACTACTCGCCATCGAGGATTTTTACCACATCATTTGTAACATTACGGCCATGATTACACCAGCATGGTCCCCGGTCATAATCATACCAAGTCCATCTACGCACTACAAAGCCACGATGACTTTCAACATAATATAAACATGAGGATGATGACAATGATGATATTCAATAAAACAAGTTCAAGAATTAATTTATCTAGGAACCAATAACATCCAAATCATCAACATGATACTACTTTGTAGAGTAAAATTCAAGAATCTTGAGAAGAATATTTCCATGAAAGGATCTTTGGATGAAGCGCAAATATCAAGGATATTCCACTAATTTCATGGAGTATAGAAGTCAAAACTTTAACCAACCGAGTATAATAAAGAATGGAATAACAAAAGAAATCACCATACATGCGGTACTACGTGCATGTACAAGTTATTCCAATGAATAATAATAACGGAACCGTCGTCGTGAAATTCACACCGCCGAGGATGTTCCAACAGAATAATAAAGATGGAACCAGATCCTGTGTAAAACACACGATAGGATATTCCAATGTAATGATAAAGACAGAACCGGTCCTGTAAAACACACGCATGTGGATGTTCCAATGTAATAATAAAGATTTAAATCGTGTCCCGTGTAAAACACACGCATGTGATGTTCCAATAGAATAATAAAGACAAAATAATAGAAGAATGTCACCAAGTATAGGGTAAACCACGTTATACAAAGTTATTCCAATGTAATAATAAGCAATGGAATAACAACAGTTCTCTTTATGAATAAGAAAGAATAACACCCCTTACGAGTACAACAAATAATATTCCCTACCTTAGAAGAACTGAATATTGGAAAAGTGAAGTAGCGAGAATACTTTTCTTCTTTCTCTCTATAGTTTCTCTCTGAGAGTTTCAATGAATTCGTAAGAAATAATGAAGGAATGAGCTTTCTATTTATAGAAAAAAAAAGGGTGGCTCTTGGTCTTAACGAAGGGTCAAAATGACTCTTAGTAATATTGAAGAGACAACTACTATTTACGAAGGGGTAATTAACCTTTGGAACAATCAAGAGGCGCTTAACTCTTGGTAATATTGAAGGGGCAACTACTATTGAATAAGGTAATTACTATTGACGAAGGTAAATACTATTGACGAAGGTAATTACTATTGACGAAGGTAAATACTATTGACGAAGGTAAATACTATTAACGAAGGTAATTACTAATCACAAAGGTAATTACTATTGACGAAGAGACTCTTAGATGATGACATATGGGCCCCCCATAAAATAATCAAACTTACCACAAACGTCTCATAACAAACTCTTTATATACATCAAGGATTGAATAAATATTACTACAAATCATTTTATTTTTAATCAACACATTTTTAATCTTTCAACAATTATTAATCATTTATAACTTGTCGTCTCAATTTAATATAACATATTATACGTATGATATTGTGACAATAATTGAATCAATAATATAAGAGATATGATGCAAAGAATTATCAGTAGCAATAATTGAGTATAGCTAAGTGACTTCTCACGTGGCATCAATAATCAATACCGTGTGCTACTATGCAACCACGCCAGACATCGTATTTTACCACCGGGTAGTTCAACAGCTTTTAATTCAGAACACCTCCGTCGTTATTTTTATAGAAAGATAATTTTGCCATTTTCTAACTACGACAATACTTCCGTTAGGGGGTCCACCAATGATTGAGCCATCGTACAAATATTCCCCGACAAAAAGAATATTCCCCGACCAAACGAATATTTTATAACAACTTGCTTACTTTGAAAAATTTATAAATATTACCCACAACTATAACATTATATCAAATTTATTCCATAATATTCAAAAATAATATTTATAGAAAATTCATCTTTATTTATAAAAGTTGGGGTCTTACAACCTCCCCTTCTTATGAAATTTTGCCCTCGAAATTAGGGTACGTACCTGGTATGTCGAAGAGGTAAGGATACCTTGATTTCATTTCGATTCTAACTCCCAAGTCATTTCCTCAACATCGTGGTTCCTCCACAAAACTTTGACTTGAGGTATAACCTTGAGCGTAGAATATGTTCCTTCTTATCCAAAATTTGAACAGAACCTCTTCATACGACAAATCTTCCGCTATTTCGTCCTATTTCTAACTCAATAATATGGTTCGGTCTTTCACATATTTACGTAACATGGATATGTGAAAAACGTTATGAACACGAGACATATTTGGCGGTAAAAGCGAGTCTATAGGCCACGCTTCCTACTCGATCGAGGATTAAAATGGACCGATGAATCGAGGATTAAGTTTTCCTCTCTTTCCAAATCTTGTAACTCCTTTCCATGGAGCAACTCTTAACAACACATGATCTCCTATATCAATTCCACGTCCTTTCGATGAAGATCAAAGATAACTCTTTTATCGATTTTGTGAGGTTTTTATACGTTGTCGGATCGTTTGTATCTTTTCCGTAGTCATACGTACCAACTCCGGTCCCAACAACGTTGCTTCACCCATCTCATCCCAGCATACTAGAAACGACACTTTCTTCCATACAACGCTTTGAATGGAGCCATGCCAATACTTGCTTGATAACTGTTGTTGTAGGAAAACTCCACCAATGGTAAGAACTTATCCCAACTCCCCTTGAAATCAAGGACACAGAGTCTTAATAGATCTTCCAGAGTTTGAATAGTCCTCTCCGATTTGTCCGTCCGTCTCGAGGATGATATGCCGAGCTAAATCGTGAAAGTCTGTGCCCATAGCTTTTTGCAAACTAACCCAAAATCGTGAAGTGAATCTTGGGTCTCGATCAAAAACTATGGATACCGCATACCATGCGATCTTACAATCTCGTTTATGTACATACGAGCAAGACGTTCAAGTGTATAAGTTTCTCGATCGGTAAGAAATGAGCGGACTTGGTCAATCTATCAACAATGACCCAAATCGCATCAATGCCTTGAGAAACCTTAGGAAGACCGTAAATAAAATCCATGGTAATGTGCTCCCACTTCCATTCGGAATTTCAAGTGGTTGCAATGGACCATTTGGTACTTGATGCTCCGCTTTAACTCGTTGACAAGTTAGACACCTTGAGATAAACAATGCTATCTCTCTCTTCATATTGCTCCACCAAAATGTATTTACCGAATATCATGATACATTTTGGTACTCCTAGATGGATTGAAAAATGGTGTGTTGTCGCCTCCATCATGATATTATACTTTAAATCGTGGTCGTTAGGAACACAAATTCGGAGTTGACTCAAGTATTCCTTCTTCATCGATTCTTTCTTCCTAAGATAGCACCTTCTTGCACTTTCTTCCTCATACGCATCGCCTCCGTGTCCGTAGCTTGAGCAAACTTTAACTTTATCGATTAAAGTCGGTTCTACTCAGATACTCGCTATCATCACATGCGTCCCTCGAGTCTTTAACTCTATCTCCATCCTTTGCAAGTCACACAAAATGGGCCTTTCGCGTTGACAATAACGCACTCGTGATTTGCTGCATATGATCTTCTACTCAATGCGTCACCTACCACGTTCGCTTTTTCGTGATGGTATTGGATGGTATGATCATAATCTTTCAATGATTCAAACCCAACGTCGTTGTCGCATGTTGAGTTCCTTTTGAGTGAAGAAATATTTGAGGCTTTTATGATCCGTAAAGATCTCCACTTTCTCCCCATACAAGTAGTGCCTCCAAATTTTAAGTGCAAGACAACAAATTTATAACTCTAGATCATGAGTAGGATAATTCCTCTCATATTCTTTGAGTTGTCGCGAGGCATAGGCTATAACTTTTCCATGTTGCATGAGAACACATCCCAACCCTTTGCCCGAAGCATCACTGTAGATGACAAATGTGACGCCCCCAAAATAGGTATACATCACCCATTCTGAGTTGTCAATACATGGTACAGAAACAACTACAACTTTATTATTACAACAGTAAAACTGTGAGTTTAAATACAAATATTATCTTCTAGACAATATCTATACTCAAATAAATTCTCATCACATTTATTGATACATTATTTTACAAAAATGGTGAGGACTACTAAACAACTCTCTCTAGAACCTTCATTCCATACCCACTGCATCGCTTATATTCTCGCCTCCCGAGAAAAATGGAACAAAAAGGAAAAGGGTGAGCTCAACTAGCTCAAGAAAGAATATTATGACTAAGATAATATACAACAAATTACCGTTAGTCTTCAACAGGAAAAATCTAATAGAATACAATAGACAACAAATTTTAAATCAATATTCGCAATGAAATAATAATTCATTAGAAGAGTTAAGTAGAGAATGCAAACTACTATCTTCCATGTATGAATTTAAAAGTTCATCGTCTATCTTTTATTCCTCGTAACATCAATCAATATATATCCGAATCACATATTCATCTTTGCACTACAGCCAAAGATATTCATCACCGGTCATGTTCATCTAAACACTGCTCATCTTTGCACTGCCTATTCTTTAGAAATCATTCCAAAGATATTCCATAATATCATCATTTAAGATCAAGATGATGAAAATATTTTTAAAGAAACGAATCCAGTGAAACAAAATGACAAGGATTAAGGATTAAGGATTCGTACTTTGTTTTATTCACGTCCAAAAATACCTCAAAAATAATCGCAGTGGTGTAAAATTCAAGAATGATCAAAACATGGATACAATCAAAGCTAGTATCCAGAATAGATATTTTGGACGAAAAGAAAAATTTTCATTTTTCGATGAATAGTGCCGATTCGTGAATAATTGTCGTATACGTGAATAAGTCCAGAGTATCGTGAATAGTAACTCAGAATTCAAAAGTTCCAAATTTGATAAAAACTTCAGATCAATATTTCAACATAATGATATTGAAGAAATAATATCATTACGAAAAAAAATAATATCCCTTACCTCGAAAGATCAGTACTTCTAGCTGGAACACCGGATATAGGCTATGACTTGAACTTGCACCGAATAGCAATACTTAAATTATACTCAAAATACTCACAAGAATACACTCGATAATATAGAGAGAGAAAACTTTAGTTTCTGGTGTGATTTTCAATTCTAACCAAAGCACCCTATTTATAGGAAATTGCTTAGAACACCAAAGCAGAAAATTTAATATAATATTAATATATTATATATAAATTCCTACGCACACAATCTATGATCTGAATTCAGCCATGCTTGACAACAAATAAGTCTACCAAACAAATCAAAAACGTTTTTATTATTTAAAATAATTAAAACTTCCAAAAATCAATTATTCAGGAATTTCAGAACATCAATAATTCATAATAAATAGCCCTTTTATCAAAAAATTCGAATCTCGCGAGTTTTTATAGGAAATTCAATTCTCTACAACTTTGCAGAAGAAAGTTTTTCCAAATTCCAAACAGTAAATTGACCAAAATCCACAAACCAAGCGATTTTACAAAGTATAATCAAATTTCGACCAATAAATGGGGTCCACCGACATGTTTAACATGTTTTAAACATTTATTGCCACAAAATACTCTTCCTCCTCGTATACTCATATATCCCACATTCGTTGTAAAAATATCACCATTATTATATTATTAAAATATAATAATACATTATCTTATCAGAAAAAGATAAAATTTCAATTTTCAACAATTGTCACATTAAAATTTTTCTCCATCTATATCCACATAAAATCAATATTTTCCTCATCATATGAATCAATAATTAATTATTCACAAATAATATTACAGAATCACAATATTGACAACCGTGCGGTTCCTGGGGAAAGGGGCTTTCCAATAAGAATTTCTCCTTCTTGGCGCAGCAATTAGGTGACCAAACCTCTCCTGAGATGTAACTTTCTAGACATTGCCAATAATGTTATCTAATAATATTATTCAGATAATATGAATTATTGCTTCGATAATGAAAAATATTGTGTAATGACAATTATTGAAACAACAGCAATATAAAATATCAACGCAGCAATTATTGAATCAATAAAATACTGAACAGTAATTACTGTAACCATTATTGAGTAGTGCCTTCTTACGTAAGAATCAATAATTGGTGCAATACCGTGTGCTACTGTGTTTTAACCACCGAGTATTTTAACAGTATTAATGGTAACAACTACGCCGTTATTTTTAACCAACTTATATTTGTCGTTTTCTTCATCCAATCGCTTTCCGTTATGGGGCCCACACATGGTCAGTAGTCATTCGTCTTAATATTCCCCGACAAAGCATCTGAATATTCCACGACCAAACGAATATTCCCAAACAACAATGAATATTTTATAACCACTTGCTTATTTTGAAATATTTGCGTATTTTACCCCTAACTATCCACATTAATCACATCAACCCTTACTATTTCAAAATAATAAATAGAAAATTAAATTTCATTAATAATAAGTTGGGGTCTTACAACAAATCCCTCCGAGCCGATGGTATTGTCGAAAGGTCTTTGAAATAAGTCTCCTCTTGAGTTCTTGAAAACTCTTCTCACATTCTTCGCTCCAACCGAACTTTGTATCTTTTCGAGTCAAATTTGAGTCAATGGAGTAGCGATTTGAGAAAATCCTTCCACGAATCTCCGATAATAACCAAATTCGTCGAGAAAGCTACGTATTTCGATCATCGATTTAGGTTGTTCCCGACTTTGAATAGCTTCAATCTTTCTTTGGGTCAACAGATATTCCATGACTTGATACCACGTGCCCAAGGAATGCTACTTCTTCAAGCGAACTCGCATTTCTTCAACTTGGCATAAAGCTTATATTCACGAAGCTTTTGGAGTGTCAGCCTAAAGTGTTGCTCATGATCTTCACGGCTTTTGGAATAAATAAGGATGTCATCAATAAAGACGACCACAAAGTGATATAAATATTCCTTGAATACTCGGTTCATCATATCCATGAAGGCGTGGGAGCATTAGTCAATCCAAAGGACATGACTAGGAATTCATAATGCCCGTCTGAGGAGTTACGAAAGCCGCCTTTGGAATTTCAAATGGTTCTAATCTTCAATTGGTGATATCCTAACGAAGATCAATCTTTGAAAAGAATTTGGCTCCTTGTGGCTGGTCAAACAAAGTCATCAATACGTGGCAATGGATACCTATTTTTGATGGTGACATGATTCAACTCCGATAATCAATACAAAGTCGCATACTCCCATCTTTCTTCTTCACGAATAGAGCAGGAGCACCCCAAGGAGAAGTACTAGACCGAATAAAGTCAATGTCTAACAATTCCTGCAGTTGGGTCTTTAACTCCCGAAGTTCAATAGGAGCCATTCGATATGGGGCTTTGGAAATAGGTTTTGTCTTGGGTTCAAGGTCGATACAAAATTCAATTTCACGCTCTGGGGTAGGCCGAAGTTCTTCTGGGAATACATCGTGAAATTTATTAACAATAGAAATATCGTTCAAAACCGACGTATTTTGTTTAAATCGTGACATGAGCTAAGAAAGCTTGACATCCGCTTTTCAATAAACGAATAGCTTTATGGCTTGAGATGACCGTGATTGATTTTAATGGTTTGGTCGTTTGAATTTGCATAATAGGTTGATTAGGAATATGAAAGCTAACAACCTTACGAAAACAATTAATTTTTGCATGATAAGTAGTTAACCAATCAATCCTACAAATCACGTCAAATGCAAGTATTTTTAATGAAATAAGATTGACAGTAATGTGAGGTACTTGATTTGAACCAAACAAGACTTATAAACAGTGGATGTAATGAAGGTTTCTCCCAACGGAGTTTCCACAGATAAGTCAAAGTCTAATTTCTCCTGAGTCAAATTTAATCGATGAGCGCAAGTAGGAGAAATAAAAGAATGGGTAGAACTCAGATCAAATAAAGTATAGACTTCATTAGAGTTTATGATAAGCTTACTCGTGATGACCTCATTCGGGTTCCTTGCTCTCTCCGGAGGTCACAACAAACGCCTCCCTTGCACTAATGGGTTTGACTTTTCTGGAACGGCCATTGGTGCCTCCATCCTAGTTGAATTTGTCTTCGGTAAACGACAAAATCGAGCTAAGTTGTGACGCCCCCAAAATTAGGTATACGTCACCCATCTTGGGTCGCCACTTACATGGTACATAAATTCAAATACAACTTACTAACATAACTGTCGTGTACAATACAACATAAACTGTGAGTTTGAATACAAATATTGTCTACTAGATATTATACAAACTCAAAAGGAGTCCTCATTACAACTATTATCACACTATTTCACAGAATAGTGAGGACTACTAATGCTATCCTCTGGACCATTACTCCGTTCCCCGACTCGTCCCCAAATATATATTCTCATTTCCTGAAGAGAACAGTGAAAGAAAGGGTGAGCTCAACTAGCCCAGTAAGAAATATTATGACTAAGATAATGCAGAATAAATTATCATTAGCCTTCAACAGTGTTAAACTGATAAAATACAATAGACAACCAGTTTAACTGCAGCGGAATATGCAATCCATTAAAAGAGTCAAGTAGAAAATAAAGTCTACTATCTTTTATGATTTAAAAGGTTTTTCATCACTGTTATAGCTGAGACTCAGCTTTAATAAATATTCCACCACATCTAATCATCCCTGTACCACGGTCAAGAATTTTCATTAAATCATCAATGGTCATGACTATACCGAATCACCCCTGGTCATAATCATACCAAAAACTATCCATCACTGCATTACAGGCCACTGAGGACTTTTGTCACATCATTTATATCAAGCCATGATTATACCGAATGATCCCTGGTCATAATCATACTAAGTTCATCTATGCACGTAAGCCAAAGATAACATAATATAACATGAGGATGATGATAATGACATAATAATTCAATAAAACAAGTTCAAGAATTATTTAATCCAGGAATTATTAACGTCCAAATTGTCAACATGATACTGTTTTGTAGAGTAAAATTCAAGAATAATCAGAAGAATATTTCCATGAAAAGATATCTTTGGATGAAACACAAATATCAAAGATATTCTACTAATTTCATGGAGTATAAAGTCAAAGTTTTAACCAACTAGGTATAATAAAGAATGGAATAACAAAAGAAATCACCATGCATGCGGTACTTGAATAAACAAAGTATTCCAATATAACGGAATAATAAAATAACGAAATCCGAAATCGTGAAATTCAATGGAACCGAATTAGGATGATCCATATGAATAATAAATGCTTGAATAATAAACAATGGAACCAGTCCTGTAAAACACACGCATATGATATTCCAAATGAAATAATAAAGAATGGAATAATGTAAGAAGATCACCAAGTATAGGGGATTCCACATATATAGGTTATTCCAATGTAATAAATAAGAATGGAATAACATAAGGATTTCACCAAGTATAGGGTATATGCGCATATCAAAGTTATGTATAGGGTATACCACTTTTACAAAAGTTATTCCAATAGAATAATAATGAATGGAATAACATAAGTTCTCTTCATGAATAAGAAAGAATAACACCCCTTACACGAATACAACAAATAATACCCTTACCTTAGAAAGAACTGAATATTGGAAAAGTGAAGTATCGAATACTTTTCTTCTTTCTCTCTATAGATTTTCTCTCTATAGCTTCTCTCTATAATTTCTCTCTCTAGTTTCAAATGAATTAAGTAAGAAAATAATGAAGGAATGAGCTTCTATTTATAGGAAAATAGAATGCATAGTAATTAATTCATGAACGGTCCAGATTTGATTTACTTTAATCGGACGGTCCATATTTAAAGCAAAATCTTTTAAATAAAATATCATATATTCTATTTATATAAAAACATTTTACTATGCAAACTACTATGCAACACTATGCATAATAAAATATAATATATTCTATTTATAGAATAACTTTAATAAAGTATTCATTTTTTATATAAAAGATGTTTCGCTTTTATTACGTTAATAATACTGAATAAAACAAAACGTCATTATCGCTATAATAATTCATATTATTAATCGACAATAATGGAATCAAACCGAGTGACTTCTCACATAAGCATCAATAATCAATACTGGTAAGTGCTACTATGCAACCACACGACATCTTTGTACTTTTACTACCGAAGGTAGTTCAACAAGATCAACGGTAAAACTTCCTATGAGTTATTTCAATAAAATATTTTTGTCGTTTTCTCAATTCGACAATAATTTCATTAGGGGTCCACCAATGATTGAGCCTTTATGCGAATATTCCCTGCTAAACCGAATATTCCCCACCAATCGAATATAATATAACCACTTGCATACTTTGCAAAATTTATAAATACTACCCACAACTATAATATTATCTCAAATTCACACCATAATATTAAAAATTATTTCGACAAAATTTAAATCTTTATTGATAAAATCAGGGTCTCACAATCTCCCTCCTTATGGAATTTCGCCCTCGAAATTAGGGTAATGCGATACTGGTATGATAAAGAGGTGAGGATACCTTGAATACCTTTATCGTTGAAAACATTAAGTTCATCTTTGCAATCCGGCCAAAGATATTCATTAACAATTCATCTTTGCACTACAGGCCAAAGATAACTTTTACCACATCCATGAATTAATATTTCATTGCTGAGACTCAGCTCAATAATTAATTCATATCATCGAATCATCCCTGCACTACAGGCCAAGGATATTCATTAGTATCACGACCACGAATTATCCATGCACTACGGCCAAAGATAATCGTGTATTCATTAGTATCACAACCACAAATTATACATGCACTACGGCCAATGATAATCGTGTATTCATTAGTATCACGACCACAATTATCCATGCACTACGGCCAAAGATAATCGTGTATTCATTTATATCACGACCACAAATTATCCATGCACTACGGCCAAAGATAATCGTGTATTCATTAGTATCACGACCACAAATTATCCATGCACTACTACCAAAGATAATCGTGTATTCATTAAGATCACGACCACAAATTATCCATGCACTACTACCAAAGATAATCGTGTATTCATTAGTATCACGACCACGTATTATCCATGCACTACGGCCAAAGATAATCGTGTATTCATTAGTATCACGACCACAAATTATCCATGCACTACGTGCGAAGATAATCATGTATTCATTAAGTATCACGACCACGAATTTATCCATGCACTACTACCAAAGATAATCGTGTATTCATTAAGTATCACGACCACAAATTATCCATGCACTACGTGCAAAGATAATCGTGTATTCATTAGTATCACGACCACAAATTATCCATTCACTACGGCCAAAGATAATCGTGTATTCATTAAGTATCACGACCACGAATTATCCATGCACTACGGCCAAAGATAATCGTGTATTCATTAGTATCACGACCACAAATTATCCATGCACTACGTGCCAAAGATAATCGTGTATTCATTAGTATCACGACCACGAATTATCCATGCACTACGGCCAAAGATAATCGTGTATTCATTAGTATCACGACCACAAATTATCCATGCACTACGTGCCAAAGATAATCGTGTATTCATTAGTATCACGACATTAATTATCCATGCACTCGTGCAAAGATAATCGTTTTTTCAATTACGGTCATGATTATACCGAACAATCCCTGGTCATAATCATACCAAGTCCATCTATGCACGTGAGCCACAGATGACTTTCAACATAATATAAGCATGAGGATCATGTCAATGATATAAAGAATCAATCAAATGAGATAAAGGATAAATATTAAACATTTATAATATAATTTATCCAGAATTCAAGAATATCCCCATGTTATCAATCACTTAATAATCTCATAATCTAATATCATTAATATTATAACAATATTTTAATCACTTCTTAAATTTATAAACAATTTATCTCAATTGTTTACGCTTTACCATATAATGCATTTAATCATTCAAAAATGCCATACTCATAAGATATCATCACCAATTATCAAATCCCTCATCAAAAAATATGCATATACTCTATATAGGATTCTCTAGCCATAAAATCCTATTTTCAACTTTGTTACTTCACATAACATATTTAACTCATATGTTCGTAACTAAACTATTTTTATGAAAAATACCAAATCAGTCCCAAAAATATTTCTTTTCTGGGATTTAGCATAATATAGTCCCACAATGAAAATATATTTTTCTCGAAATTTTTAAAATTCATTTACTATTTTTCAAAAATCAATTTCTAATTAATTCCTTAAGAAATTAGCTACCTCAAGTTTAACTCCAAAAATTCCCAAATCTTGGCAGGACCTTACACATGTTAACGTGAGCTTCCAGTTTAAATTTCATGGTCATCGGAGTTATAGAACTCCGGTTATAGCATTTTTCGTCAGAAAAACCTAAATATTGAAATAGTCATAACTTGCTCATTTTAAGTCAGAATAAGCTCATTTTTGGACAGGAGGTACTTTATACCATATACCTTCATGTCCCAAAAGGCCAGAATTTTTCTCATAATTTAAGTGGCCGAAACAGCCTCTCTAAAATCATGGCAGCAGCTTTTTTCGATTTTTGCAGCTTTGCACTCCTTTGCTAAAATCAGTCCACACAAAAATCTACAACACCTTTTCCAGTAATTCCACTTGGATTAGTTAGGTAACTCATAGATCTAACTCTAGGACTTGACCAAACTCAAAAATTCAAAATATAATAGGAGATATGGTCAATTGAATTTCATGTTACGTTTTTCACCAAAATCTGATTTTCAACTCTTTGTGATTTCTAAGAAACTTTCATGTTTTCACATACTAACCAACATAACTCATCATAAAACTTACTAATACTTCATATACCCATGATTTTTATCAGTCCAATGCTTTTATTATGACTTTCATCATAATCCTCGTAAACAGATCCTTTTAGTTGAAGAAATATTTGAGGGTTTAAGAAATGGGTTTTTGTATTGGGGTCAATACAAAATTCGATTTCACGTTCTAGGGTAGGCTAGGAAGTCTTCAAGAATACGCCAAGAAATTTATTAATGATAGAAATATCATTCAAAAGCTTACTCTCGTCCAAGACTTGGATAATCGTCACATTAATACCAATCGTGACTTCTATCCCTTAACCCGATAGCACCTCACAATGATACCTATCAACTTGCCATCTTCATCACGGCGTCGCCTCTGAAAAGTCCGCTTCGCCGTGCATTCCACACAAGGAAGTCAACAACGAAAGGATCGGGGCTCTTTACTTATGGCTTGATATAACAAAGGATTAACTTTAGGGTTTGGTTACTTTGAATTAAATATAACAGAGTTGGTTAGGAATATGAAAGCTAACAACCTTACAAAAAGAATAATGAGTAGTTAATCAATCGTTTTCAAAAATTACCTCAAAGGCAAGTATTTTCAAAGAGATAAGATCGACAGGTAACGTGAAAGTGTTTATTTGAAACAAACAAGATTAATAAACAGTGGAGGTAACGAAGGTTCATACTAACGAAGTTTCAACCAATAAGTCAAAGTTTAACTTCTTCGGAATCAAATTTAAACATTGAACGCAACTAGGTGAAATAAAAGAGTGGGTAGAACTGGTATCTAACACGGTATAGACTTCGCAAGAGCTTATGATTAACTTACCCGTGATAATTTTATTCAGGTTCCTCGTCACGAGAAAAAAAAAACGCTCTCTCTTAAACTACCGGCTTTGGTTTGTCTGGGACAGCCTTTGGTGCCTCCATCCTAGTTGAATTTATCTTCAGTAAACGACAAAATCGAGCTAAGTGACCTTCTCTTCCAAAATTATAACATGCTTTGGACGGCATGGCGCAGTTCGGACTGATGTGTCCCTCTCCTCCGCATTTGAAGCATATGATAGGTGGTCTTTCTCCTTCCTTAACAACGGGTGTTGGTGCTGACGTCTTTCTATCATTGTTGAATCTCCTTTTCTTGAAATGTCCATTCTTATTATTTTGGCCCTGATTACCACCGCAGTGGTTACCATATCTGGCCTGTTGATTCCCTCCACGCTTGTTGTCACCGCTTCGATGACTACTCTCACCGATATTATAATTTTTTGCTTTATTGCTCTCTTTTTTAGTTAAGGTTGACTCGTTATCGCGCTCCACTAATCGAGCCCTATTTACAACATCTGAATAAAAACACGCTTTATGAGAAATAAGATGTTGACATATCTCCGCTTCAAACCTCTTAAAACATTCGCGCCATTCTCTCTTCATTATCCACCAAGTGGGGCGAAAATAAGTGATAACTCCGCAAATTTTGCCTCGTATTGCGACACGGTCATATTGTTTTGTTCCAACTTGATAAACTCCACCTCCTTTATATGGCGAATACTTTCGGAAAGTATTTGTCGTTGAACGACTCTGGAACTTCTCCCAAGATATCTTGATTACAACAGTTTGAGTACATTTCTGATTCCCACCATGAATCGCCTCTCTCTTACAACATAAAAGGCGGCAAAAAGGAACCTTTGCTCCTCGAGCATCCCAAGACATCAAATATCTTGGTAATCATTTATCCATGCTTCCGCGAAGTGGTTTTGGCTCTCCTTAAACTCCGGTGGTCCCAGCTCCTTGAATTGTTTAGCGGTGATCGCCGAGAGTTTTTTCGTGTTTCCACCTACGTTTTGGGCGAGAGTCACTTTACTTTGATGTTGCATGAATTCTAAAATCTTTTAAACGTCACTGTCGTTAAATCAATTGATCGGTGTTGTTGTTTACGGGAGGATTATCGCCATCCTGTTGCACATTGTCCTCGATTATTGATCTGTAGAGAATCAACAGGTCTCTCATGCTCCATTGCTATTCTCAACATTCTCGGATGCCATTTTCAAACACCGCCACAAAATAAGGGTTAATTGACATGCAATATATTATCACTATACTCGACCAGACCAATCAAATACCAAATAAACTTAGGTAGGTCATACTAGCGAAGGAATTCCCGTCTCTCCTCCTAGTTCTTATCTCGCTTCTTAGCAGTGGATCATATCCTAAGCTCGATACTAATCGTGACGCCCCCAAAATTAGGTATACGTCACCCATCTTTGGTCGCCACTTACATGGTACATAAATTCAAATACAACTTACTAACATAACTGTCGTGTATAATACGACATAAACTGTGAGTTTGAATACAAATATTGTCTACTAGATATTATACAAACTCAAAAGGAGTCCTCATTACAACTATTATCACACTATTTCACAGAATAGTGAGGACTACTAATGCTATCCTCTGGACCATTACTCCGTTCCCAGGCTAAATCCCGGCTATATTCTCATTTCACGAAGAAACGGTGAAAGAAAGAAAGGGTGAGCTCAACTAGCCCAGTAAGAAATATTATGACTAAGATAATGCAGAATAAATTATCATTAGCCTTCAACAGTGTTAAACTGATAAAATACAATAGACAACCAGTTTAACTGCAGCGGAATATGCAATCCATTAAAAGAGTCAAGTAGAAAATAAAGTCTACTATCTTTTATGATTTAAAAGGTTTTCCATCACTGTTATAGCTGAGACTCAGCTTTAATAAATATTCCACCACATCTAATCATCCTGTACCATGGTCAAGAATTTTCATTAAATCATCAATGGTCATGACTATCTTAAGAATCACCCACGGTCATAATCATACCAAAAACTATCCATCAACGCATTACGTGCCACCGAGGACTTTTGTCACATCATTTATATCAAGCTATGATTATACCGAATGATCCCTGGTCATAATCATACTAAGTTCATCTATGCACGTAAGCCAAAGATAACATAATATAACATGAGGATGATGACAATGACATAATAATTCAATAAAACAAGTTCAAGAATTATTTAATCCAGAATTATTAACGTCCAAATTGTCAACATGATCTTTGTTTTGTAGAGTAAAATTCAAGAATAATCGGAAGAATATTTCCATGAAAAGATCTTTGGATGAAACACAAATATCAAAGATATTCTACTAATTTCATGGAGTATAAGTCAAAGTTTTAACCAATTTGGTATAATAAAGAATGGAATAACAAAAGAAATCACCATGCATGCGATGCCTTGAATAGACGAGGTTATTCCAATAGAATAATAATAACGGAACCAAAGTCGTGAAATTCACACAAGCGGGATGATCCAAATGTAATAATAAATCTTTGAATAATAAACAATGGAACCAGTCCGGTGTAAAACACACGCATGTGATATTCCAACGTAATAATAAAGAATGGAATAACGAAGAAGATCACCAAGTATAGGGGATTCCAGTATCTGAGTTATTCCAATAGAATAAATAAGAATGGAATAACATAAGGATTTCACCAAGTATAGGGTATCTGCATGATATACAAAGTTATGTATAGGGTATACCACTTTTACAGGTTATTCCAATAGAATAATAATGAATGGAATAACAGAAGTTCTCTTCATGAATAAGAAAGAATAACACCCCTTACGGGTACAACAAATAATACCCCTTACCTTAGAAGAACTGAATATTGGAAAAGTGAAGTAGCAGAATACTTTTCTTCTTTCTCTCTATAGATTTTCTCTCTATAGCTTCTCTCTATAATTTCTCTCTCTAGAGTTTCAAAGAATTAAAAGAAAATAATGAAGAAATGAGCTTCTATTTATAGGAAAATAGAATGCATAGTAATTAATCCATGAACGGTCCAGATTGATTTACTTTAATCTGACGGTCCATATTTAAAGCAAAATATTTTAAATAAAATATCATATATTCTATTTATATAAAACATTCTACTATGCAAAACACTATGCAATACTATGCAAAACACTATGCAACACTATGCATAATAAAATATAATATATTCTATTTATAGAATAACTTTAATAAAGTATTCATTTTATATAAAAAGATGTTTCGCTTTTATTACGTTAATAATACGAATAAAACAAAAGCGTCATTATCGCTATAATAATTCATATTATTAATCGTGATAATAATGGAATCAAACCGAGTGACTTCTCACATAAGCATCAATAATCAATACCGCAGTGCTACTATGCAACCACATGATTCTTGTACTTTTTTACTACCGAGTAGTTCAACAAGATCAACGGTAAAACTTCCGCCGTTATTTCAATAAAATATTTTTGTCGTTTTCTCGATCCGACAAATAATTACATTTTTGGGGTCCACCAATGATTGAGCCTTTGTACGAATATTCCCTGCTAAACCGAATATTCCCCGACCAATCGAATATAATATAACCACTTGCATACTTTGCAAAATTTATAAATACTACCCACAACTATAATATTATCTCAAATTCACACCATAATATTAAAAATTATTTCGACAAAATTTAAATCTTTATTGATAAAATCTGGGGTCTCACATAAGTGACCTTCTCTTCCACAATTATAACATGCTTTTGACGGCATGGCGCAGTTCGGACTGATGTGTCCCTCTCCTCCGCATTTGAAGCATATGATAGGTGGTATTTCTCCTTCCTTAACAACGGTCTTTGGTCTTTGACGTCTTTCCATCATTGTTGAATCTCCTTTTCTTGAAATGTCCATTCTTATTATTTTGGCCCCGATTACCACCGGAAGTGGTTACCATATCCGCCCGTTGATTCCCTTCACGCTTGTTGTCAACGCTTGATGATTACTCTCATTTGGTATTATAATTTTGCTTTTGCTCTCTTTTTAGTTGCGTTGACTCATTATCGCGCTCCACTAATCGAGCCCTATTTACAACATCCGAATACAAACACGCTTTATGAGAAATAAGATGTTGGCGTATCTCCGACTTCAAACTTCTTAAAAACATTCGCGTCATTCTCTCTTCATTACCCACCAAGTGGGACGTAAACCGTGATAACTCTGCAAATTTTGCCTCGTATTGCGACACGGTCATATTGTTTTGTTCCAACTTGATAAACTCCACCTCCTTCATATGGCGAATACTTTCGGGAAAGTATTTGTCGTTGAACGACTCTGGAACTTCTCCCAAGATATCTTGAGTACATCGGGTTGAGTCGTTTCTGGATTCCCACCATAATCGCCTCTCGCCAAGCATGACAAAAAGGCGGAAAAGAATCTTTGCTCCTCGGAGCATCCCAAGACATCAAATATCTTGGTAATCTGCTTTATCCATGCTTCCGCCGAAGTGGTTTTGGCTCTCCCTTAAACTCCGGTGGTCCCAGCTCCTTGAATTGTTTAGCGGTGACCTTGAGAGAGTTTTCCGTGTCTCTACCTACGTTTTGGACAGAGTCGCTCTCGCTTTATTATTGCATAAATTGCATAAAGCCTCACGAACATTTGATCATTCATCATTTGGTCGGTGTTGTTGTTTGCATGAGGATTGTCGCCTTCCTGATGCACATTATCCTGATTATTGATATGTGGTGAATCAACGATCGTCTGTGCTCCATTACTATTCTCAACATTCTCAGATGTCATTTTCAAATACTGCCACAAAACAAAAGGTTAATTGAAATGTATCAAATTATCCCTATATTCTCAATGAGCCCAATAAAATAGCACATAAACTTAGGTAGGTCATACTAGCGAAGGTATTCCCCGCTCTCCCTCCTAGTACTATTCTCACATCTTAGCTAGGGATCATATCCTAAGCTCGATACTGTTATGACGCCCCCAAAATTAGGTATACATCAACAATCTTGGGTAGTCAGATACATGGTCTGTAATTTAAATACAACTTACTAATATAAGCATGTCGTTATGCAATACAACATAAACTGTGAGTTTGAATACAAATGTTGTCTACTAGATATTATACAAACTCAAAAGGAGTCCTCATTACAATTATTATCACACTATTTCACAGAATAGTGAGGACTACTAATGTTATCCTCTGGGCCATTACTCCGTTCCCCGACTCATCCCAGCTATATTCTCATTTCCTGAAGAGAACAGTGAAAGAAAGGGTGAGCTCAACTAGCTTTCGAAGAAATATTATGACTAAGATAATGCGAAATAAATTATCATTAGCCTCTGGCAATGATTGTTAAACCGATAAAATATAATGAACATCAAGTTTAACTACACATGTGTGAAAGTAGTATGCACAAAGCCAATCATGTTTGATGATAAAGCATATACTTTGTAACAATCTTATTCATTTATTAATAAAAAGTATTAATTTATTAAAGGCTTTTAATTATCTACATGATCTTTGTTTTATAATATGTGATAAACCCATAGTTTTAAGCAATGCTTTTAGAATAATGATGATGATCATTCTAATGAGATCTAAATTCTTAGAAAGCTTAAAACTAAAATAGTTCCCAATCATTGGATTACTAAATTGGGGATTAGTGAATCCGGATAGATTGGTACATCGTTAACTTGCTCATTGGATGAGGATGATTGATCTCATGATCATTTGTGTGGAGACACTAAAGCAAGTATGTAGGTGCTTATTAGAGAATAAGTTCAATTTGAGCGTGGCTCGCTAAGGAATACCTAATGGAGTTTTATTTGCTGTCAATAGGAATTCTGTAGTGATAGTAAGACAAGTAATCCTTGGACTTGAGATCATCATAGTATATCTTGTGTATGATGAATTATACTTTGACTTATTCCTTAAGACCCTTAGGGTATATCAAAGGGTATGCTTGGGTATAATAAGTTGTACATGGAGATAATGTATGATCAATAAAGAATCTACCACTTCTAATAAAGAAGAGAATGTCCTATGTGATTCGATAAATGACAACCCAGTGAGTCCTTGGCGGCGTGAATGAAATTAGAAAGGAGTTTCTAATTTGCATTATTTGAGTTGTGCATTTAAGAGTCGAAATACATATAATTAAATAAAATAAGACTTGACATGAATTCCATGCCTTATATTTAATTGGGACATTGTATGGTGGAAGGATTGAATTGTCATTTAACTATTTACTCAAAGGTTCTTTAATGATTAATGTTGAAATCTATATTATCTGGAAAGTCGTTGATCGCTAGGGAGGCTTATCCCTATTGTAGAATAAATATTATTTATTTAAATAAATTAATTATTTAATTTATTTATTTAAATAAGATTAAATTGTTTCTAATTGATTTATTCACAACTAGGGTTTAATATGGAGAACCTAAAGGGTCACACCATAAAAGGAAGAATAATTATTTAAGAAGTTAATGGCATAATCGTAATAATATGTTAAGTATATTTAATTTAATCTATGGTGATAGAATAAATTAAATAGCTTAATATTTATTATTTAATATTTTAGAAATATTAAATATAAATTAATAAGAGGAGTCTTATTAATATTATTACAATTATTATTATTTTGATTTCTAAAAGAGTTTAGGAATTAATTTAATACAAGTACTCTCATTTATTCCTAATTGGATTAGGAAGGAAAATTAGTTAAAGGAGTTTAATTAATTATCCCTAATAAGATTAGGGAGCTTAATTAATTAAAAAAATTAATTAATTAAAACCCAATTCCTTAATTGTTAAGGTGGGTTGCCCACATCTATAAATAAGAGGAGTCTTATAATGGGTGGTATGGGTTGTTGACTTTAACAAAGTACGTAATAATTCCAAGTTGTTGGGAGTATGCCTTTTCTATAGAGATAGAAAACTAGGGTTAGCCATAACACCCATCTTCTTGAATTTTATTCTTCCTTGGTGGATCACCTCTAGAGGCCAAACATTTGGGTGGCTAACGTTGATCAAAGGAAGGAACCAAACCCGGTGGATTCAAGTTGAATGCGAAAAGGATTGGAGGTGAACTTGTACCTGAGGAAGCTCGATCTTCAAGGGTATGATTTTATTCTTTACTTTTCGTTTAATTAATAATTATGCATAAAGGGTGATCCGGGTATATGGTTTGTAAAATTTTAAACTCTGATTTTACACGCTTCCGCACTAATTTTTGCAATTTGATTGCGCCCATGAATATTACAAACCTAACAGTGGCATCAGAGCCAGACCTTTATGCGAATTATTAATTGTTTTAATTTATATATTGATATGTGTTTAGAACAATTTAATTGGGCATAATTTTATTGTATAAAATTTTTTTTTTTAAAAAAAGGCAATTTCTGCGTTCTACATTTTATTTTTTTTTATAAAGATGTATGCATGTTGGCCACGTAATGCAAAAACCGTGGGATATGGAATCATGTTACCTGGTTATTTTTTTTTTTCTCGGTAATCATGATGTTTTAGTAAAACACGAATCTCCTGTGACAGCATGCTAGAAAGGTTTTAAAAGTTAAAATGTGTTATTCGGTTTTTTATTTGAGAAGCACGGATATATATATATATATATGATATATATGATATATATTATATACGGTTTTTATATATATATAATATATATTACGAATATATATATACATATATATATTCTTAATTATTATATAATTAAAATAAAAAGTTTATTTTAATTTTAAAATAAAAGGTTTATTTTAATATTAAAATATAAAGTTTTATTTTAATTTTAATAATTTTATAATTAAAATAAAAGGTTTATTTTAATTTTAAAATTAAATTTCATGCTAACTAATTAGAGTTGGAATTGGATTCCATGATAACTAATTGGAGTTGAAATTGTATTCCATCTTTCCTTAAATAAAGGAGTTTATTTAGATATGAATTAGGATTTCATATTATTCAAAATAAAAGAGTTTATTTGTGAATAGGAAAGAGAATCCATGTTTCCTTAAATAAAGGAGTTTATTTAAATATGGAATAAGATTTCATATTATTCAAAATAAAAGAGTTTATTTGTGAATAGGAAATAGAATCCTAATTTCCTTAAATAAAGGAGTTTATTTAGATATGAAATATGATTTCATATTATTCAAAATAAAGGAGTTTATTTATGAATAGGAAAAGAATATCCGTGTTTCCTTTAATATTTTTTTTTTACATGGAATTGGATTCCATAATTAATTAAAATAAAGGAGTTTATTTTGATTAAAATTTTGATTAAAATAAAATAGTTTATTTTATTCAAAATTGGATAAATTAAAATAAAATAGTTTTATTTTGATTTAAATTTGGATTGAAATAAAGGAGTTTATTTTAATTCAAAAATAGATTTTATACTAACTAAATTTGCCCATTAAATGATATCAATATATATATTAAATGTTTATTATTCATGAGATGAATGTTATTTATTGATGCGTATGGTGATGTGTATGATAATAAATGGGATTGATTATGGACTATTGACCCGATGCGATTGGATTTTATTTTAGTTGGATGCATGAATGTATGGGTTTTATTAAATGGGGTCTGCGTACCTCGTCTTCTCTAATTTTTCTGAATGTAAATTCTATCTCCCTCCTATGTACTTCCCTCGATCAACGATCAAGGTTTCTATTTATTTTAAATAGTTTTGTAATAGGAATAGTTAGAATTAATTTTGAAGAATTAGAGATCAAGGAACAAGAAGCGCTTGAAGACCCATTTGTAATGGAGCCCGGGTTTAAATGTAATAGTTATATTTAAATATTATTTCTTGCACCCTAGGTTTGACCTTTTGGTTCACTTGGTGGCTCTAGTGAACCAAGCTAGAATAAAAGTCCATAATCAATCCGGGTAGAATATAGTATTCTATATGTGCATGCTTATACTATATATATATTATATATTATGCAAACATGCTTCGCATGTTAATTAATATACGCGTATTTTATATATATATATGCATGCTGCGCTAAAACAAGATGAGACAAATTAATAACAAACCCCTCAATTTTATATTAAGTCCTAAGCGTTCAAAGATATTTGGAATATCGAGCGTCGCCTTCTAGCATGATAAAATTAATAGAGTATTAAATATTTAATATGAGTTTGTTGTGTCACCACAAGGCAAGTATTAAGTATTTAAGATGTTAATTTATCACATTTGATGCTTATAAAGAAAATTGAACAATATTATTTTGTTGTCACCACAAGGATGATATTTTCTTTTTGAATATATGGAGTGTTAGGTTGGACTTAACTTGGATAATTTTGATTCGGATGTGCCACCACTTGATCAAAATAATCTAAGAGGCAAAATCTGAGGAGTTGCATAGTTGATGTAATTGACAAAAGTTGTCTACCTATTTATTTATATATAGTTTGTTGTGTCACCACAAGGATATATACATTTGAAATGGGATCCTTATTCTCACTAGCAAATCTTTAATTAGATTTTGCTTAGAACTATATAAGTGAGGGTAATATAGTTTGAAGAAAATAGTGGGAGATACCAATTTAAAACAAGACCTAATTTATTTTGGTAATTAATAAAAGAATGTATGTTAAAATGTTGTTAATTACAAATTCATTTACGAAATTTTACAATGTCTAAATTATAATCATTTGCGAAGCATATTAGATGCTAAATTAATCGGGCCAATTAAATCGGATTGGTTAAGGAATTTGAGAATAGTTCTCATGGTTTGAAAAGTTATCTTATGTCCTTAATACGCCTATCCTCAATGGTTGCGAGACAATGCCTCTGAGGAAGACATTGCTACTTTTAGAAAGTGGCGAAGATGATGCACTGATTGGCTCGATGCATCATGCTCATCATCTATGAGTAACGAGCTTGACGTCGATGAAACTATGGATGCTTCTACTATATTCCCCTGCACATCAAGTAGTTGATGGTGAGGAAAGTAGGGGCCGATAGATATCAAATATCTAAGGAGCTCTTCCGATCTAGAATGGCCAATGGCACTATAGTATGCATAAAAAATTCTTAACATAATCAATTTGATTGATCGATTAGACAACAGTTTTGTCATGGATGGAGAGTTGAGCTAAGATTTGATCTTGCACTCACTCCGGACTCCTTTCACAATTGTTGTGAATTTTCATATGAACAAGCTAGTTATCGACTTTCTTTGATTTGCTTAACATGTTGAAAATGTTGAGAGTCACTTTCCAACCAAGAAAGACCATGTCTTCTTGGTAGAGGCCAAAGGATCTTCCGAAAAGAAGAACGATTCAAAGAAGGTATATAAAAGGCATAAACAAAGGATAATAAGAACAAAATTGATACGGATAGCAAAGGAGTTTGCTTCCACTTGCTATAAGCACGACACTTTGGAAAGAAACTACGAGAAGCATCTTGCGAGAGGCTAACCAAAGAAGCTTAGTGAAGTTTGGTTTACAATCTAAATTTGTTCATGATTGAAATAAATTTTCTTTAAGTCGAGGTTCTACTTGGGTATTGGATACCGCTTTGGTTATCATAAATATAGATTTATGAAGGGACCAAGCGATAGGAAAGCTAAACAAATATAAGTAATCCTATGTGCGGAAATGTAGCAAAGGTTGCCATATTAGCCATAGAAACTTATAGTTTAGCGATGCTACGGGCAAATCTATTAAGTCAATAAGTTGTTATTGTATTCCAATTCTTGTTAGAAACATTATTTCCATTTTATTGTTGAACAATAAATCTTTGGTATTATAATTAAGAATAATTGTTGTTCTATTTATAATAATAATGTTTTGTATAGAATCGGAATATTACTTAATAAATTTTATATACTTGACTTACGTGAAAAAAAAATTTTGCAAATTGAACAAACTAGTATAAGAAAAGGAGATGATCATTCAAAGAGTTGAATGTGTATTTTGTCTTTGAAATACAATTGTGAATTATTTGAAAGGTTCAAAGAATTCAGAAATGAAATAAATTGGCAAAGTATTAAGATTCTTTGATTAGATCAAGGAATAAATACTTTTTCAATAAGTTTCTAGATCATCTCAAATGGTTTTCTCATAATGGACACCTCCTGATACGCAATAATTGATTGATGTATCCGAATGAAAAAAGCGTACCTTGTTGGACATGGTGCGGTCCATAATGATTTTACCGACATTCCAGTATTCTTCTGGGATCATGTCCTAGAAATGGCTGTATATCTACGGAAAAGGTAACCTCAAAATCCGATCCCAAGACTCCATAAAAGTTATGGACAGGGAGGATTCCTATCTTAAGTATGTTAAGATAAGGGGTTGTCCAGCTTATGTGAAAAGGTTTCAAAGGATAAGCTTGGGACAAGATTTGACAAGTGCAGATTTGTGGGACATCCTAAAGTAAGTTTAGGGTATATATTCTATAATCCTACTTAGCAAAAGGTGTTTGTTACGAAACACGCGCTTTCTAAGATAAAGGTGTTTATCATTGAAGGGCTAGTGGGAGGATTATAGATCTTGAAAAGTTCATGATCCACAAAACACTATAAAGTCAAATAAGAGGAACCTATAGATAGACCTATTGTACCACAACCGAATCGTAAATCTGGAATAGTACCAAAGATACCTAGGAGGTATGGATTCATCATAGATAATGATGATGAGGTACACATCATAGAAGATGATGATCCGTAGTTACATTCGATGAGGTAAGACTTCTAGTGTATACAAAGGGTTCGATGGGAGCGTCGTGAAATTTCTAGTATTATATGTTGATATACTACGGATGAGGAATAACATACCAATGCTACAATCAGTAAAGATAAAGTTGTCTAAACAATCATCCATGAATGATTTGGGAAGAGTATCATTATTGGGGATAAAATCTATATAGATAGATTTAAAAGGATGCTCGACTTAACCCAAGGAACGTATAATCATTTGATGCTAAAGTTGTTTAGCATGGTAAACTCCAAGAGATGTCTCATGTCGATGAGCTATGGAGTATCTCTCTTAATAGTCCCCATAGACTCTAAAAGAGAGATCGCATGAGTGACAATCATGTATGCAATGAAATATCACGAGACCGATGTCGATCGATTATATTACGGAGAAGTTCACTATGAGTAAGTGAAAACATCTTAAAGTTCTTAACTTGGCACTAAGGATGTGAGCATACATGGTGGGTGCGAATTAAAACTAGAGGGCTTAACGAGACTCAAGTTTTTCGAATGCACACCAAGACGACAGATAAATCCACTTTAAGGTAAAGGGTTACCTTGAGCAGTGGTGCGTTGAATTGGAAAGGTTCCAAACAAAAGAAAGAGTTCTTGGTTTAGTGATAAAGACAAAGTATATAGCTATAAATGAAGTCGCAAGTTGATTGTTTGGATTAAAAGTTCATTACGAACTAGGAATAGTTCCTAAGTCTCATCATGGATCTAAACATGTGTTGTGGCACTTTCATTTGATTATTAGAATCATTGAAAGATGGGAAATCACTATAGAGATAGTGGACTCTCAAGAACAACATTACATATCCATTAACTAAAGCTTATCCAACGGCGGGGATAATCGTCACTTAGAGAAGAAGAGTATAAGATACCATGACGATTGGCTTTAGTGCAGTGTGGGAGATTGAAAGTAGTATGCACACAAGCCAATCATGTTTGATGATAAAGCATATACTTTGTAACAATCTTATTCATTTATTAATAAAAGTATTAATTTATTAAAGGCTTTTAATTATCTACATGATCTTTGTTTTATAATATGTGATAAACCCATAGTTTTAAGCAATGCTTTTAGAATAATGATGATGATCATTCTAATGAGATCTAAATTCTTAGAAAGCTTAAAACTAAAATAGTTCCCAATCATTGGATTACTAAATTGGGGATTAGTGAATCCGGATAGATTGGTACATCGTTGCTTGCTCATTGGATGAGGATGATTGATCTCACGATCATTTGTGTGGAGACACTAAAGCAAGTATGTAGGTGCTTATTAGAGAATAAGTTCATTTGAGCGTTGGCTCGCTAAAGGAATACCTAATGGAGTTTTATTTGCTGTCGATAGGAATTCTGTAGTGATAGTAGTACAAGTAATCCTTGGACTTGAGATCATCATAGTATCTTGTGTATGATGAATTATACTTTGACTTATTCCTTAAGACCCTTAGGGTATATCAAAGGGTATGCTTGGGTATAATAAGTTGTATATGGAGATAATGTATGATCGATAAAGAATCTACCACTTCTAATAAAGAAGAAATGTCCTATGTGATTCGATAAATGACAACCCAAAGAGTCCTTGGCCAGCAGAATGAAATTAGAAAGGAGTTTCTAATTTGCATTATTTGAGTTGTGCATTTAAGAGTCGAAATACATATAATTAAATAAAATAAGACTTGACAAGTAATTCCATGTCTTATATTTAATTGGGACATTGTATGGTGGAAGGATTGAATTATGCGGTAACTATTTACTCAAAGGTTCTTTAATGATTAATGTTGAAATCTATATTATCTGGAAAGTCGCGATCGCTTAGGAGGCTTATCCCTATTGTAGAATAAATATTATTTATTTAAATAAATTAATTATTTAATTTATTTATTTAAATAAGATTAGAATTGTTCTAATTGATTTATTCACAACCTAAGTTTAATATGGAGAACCTAAAGGGTCACACCATAAAAGGAAGAATAATTATTTAAGAAGTTAATGGCATAATCGTAATAATATGTTAAGTATATTTAATTTAATCTATGGTGATAGAATAAATTAAATAGCTTAATATTTATTATTTAATATTTTAGAAATATTAAATATAAATTAATAAGAGGAGTCTTATTAATATTATTACAATTATTATTATTTTGATTTCTAAAAGAGTTTAGGAATTAATTTAATACAAGTACTCTCATTTATTCCTAATTGGATTAGGAAGGAAAATTAGTTAAAGGAGTTTAATTAATTATCCCTAATAAGATTAGGGAGCTTAATTAATTAAAAAAATTAATTAATTAAAACCCAATTCCTTAATTGTTAAGGTGGGTTGCCCACATCTATAAATAAGAGGAGTCTTATAATGGGTGGTATGGGTTGTTGACTTTAACAAAGTACGTAATAATTCCAAGTTGTTGGGAGTATGCCTTTTCTATAGAGATGAAAACTAGGGTTAGCCATAACACCCATCTTCTTGAATTTTATTCTTCCTTGGTGGATCACCTCTAGAGGCCAAACATTTGGGTGGCTAACGTTGATCAAAGGAAGGAACCAAACCCGGTGGATTCAAGTTGAACGCGAAAAGGATTGGAGGTGAACTTGTACCTGAGGAAGCTCGATCTTCAAGGGTATGATTTTATTCTTTACTTTTCGTTTAATTAATAATTATGCATAAAGGGTGATCCGGGTATATGGTTTGTAAAATTTTAAACTCTGATTTTACACGCTTCCGCACTAATTTTTGCAATTTGATTGCGCCCATGAATATTACAAACCTAACAAGCGGAACCAGCAATCCATTAAAAGAGTCAAGTAGAAAATAAAATCTACTATCTTTTATGATTTAAAAGGTTTTCATCACGATTATAAATTTGAGACTCGACTTTAATAAATATTCCACATCATCGAATCACCCCCTTTTACTGACGAGGATATTCTTTAGTATCACGACCACAATTATTCATGCACTACGGGCCAAGAATAGTTATGTATTCATTAATGGTCATGATCATGCCAACAAGCGTCCATCAATGCACTACGGCCATCGAGGATTTTACCACATCATTTGTAACATTACGGTCGTGATTACAATCAATACGGTCCACAGTCATAATCATACCAAGTCCATCTATGCACTACAGAGCCACGAGATGACTTTCAACATAATATAAACATGAGGATGATGACAATGATATTCAATAAAACAAGTTCAAGAATTAATTTATCTAGGAACCAATAACATCCAAATCATCAACATGATCTTTGCTTTGTAGAGTAAAATTCAAGAATCTTGAGAAGAATATTTCCATGAAAGGATCTTTGGATGAAGCGCAAATATCGAGGATATTCCACTAATTTCATGGAGTATAGAAGTCAAAACTTTAACCAACCGAGTATAATAAAGAATGGAATAACAAAAGAAATCACCATACATGCGGTGCTTGGCGCGATGTATGAGTTATTCAACGTAATAATAATAACGGAACCGGTCGGTGAAATTCACGCAAGCGGGATGTTCCAACAGAATAATAAAGATGGAACCCGGATCCGGTGTAAAACACACGAGATAGGATATTCCAACGAATGAATGATAAAGAGCGGAACCAAGTCCGGTGTAAAACACACGATGGGATGTTCCAACAGAATAATAAAGAAAACCAGGTCCTGTAAAACACATGGGATGTTCAACGAGAATAATAAAGATGCAGAATATTAGAAGAATGTCACCAAGTATAGGGTAAACCACGTATACGAGTTATTCCAATGTAATAATAAGCAATGGAATAACAACGAGTTCTCTTTATGAATAAGAAAGAATAACACCTCTTACGAGTACAACAAATAATATTCCTACCTTAGAAGAATGAATATTGGAAAAAGAAGTAGCGAGAATACTTTTCTTCTTTCTCTCTATAGTTTCTCTCTAGAGTTTCAATGAATTAAGTAAGAAATAATGAAGGAATGAGATTTCTATTTATAGAAAAAGCGAGGGTGGCTCTTGGTCTTAACAAAGGGTCAAAATGACTCTTGGTAATATTGAAGAGACAACTACTATTTCTGAAGGGGGTAATTAACCTTTGGAACAATCAAGAGGCGTTAACTCTTGGTAATATTGAAGGGACAACTACTATTGAAGAAGGTAATTACTATTGATGAAGGTAAATACAATTGATGAAGGTAATTACTATTGATGAAGGTAAATACTATTAACGAAGATAAATACTATCGACGAAGGTAATTACTATTGACAAAAGGTAAATACTATTGACGGTTGTAAATACTATTATTGAAGGTAATTACTATTCATAAAGGTAATTACTATTGATGAAGAGACTCTTAGATGATGACATATGGGCCCCATAAAATAATCAAACTTACCACAAACGTCTCATAATGAGACTCTTTATATACATCAAGGATTGAATAAATATTACCACAAATCATTTTATTTTTAATCAACACATTTTAATCTTTCAACAATTATTAATCATTTATAACTTGTCGTCTCAATTAATAATATAACATATTATCTGGATGATCTTGTGACAATAATTGAATCAATAATATAAGAGATATGATGCGGCAATTCTTGTAGCAATAATTGAGTATAGCTAATTTACTTCTCACGTAAGCATCGATAATCAATCTGAGTGTTTCTACTATGCAACCACGCGTATTCATCGTACTTTTACCACCGGGTAGTTCAACAGCTTTTAACGGTAACACCTCGTAGAATTATTTTTATAGAAAGATAATTTTGTCGTTTTCTAACTACGACAATACTTCCGTTAATGGGGTTACTAATGATTGAGCCGTCGTCAATGAATATTCCCCGATAAAAAGAATATTCCCCACCAAACGAATATTTTATAACAACTTTCTTACTTTGCAAAATTTATAAATATTACCTGAACTATAACATTATATCAAATTTATTCCATAATATTCAAAAATAATATTTATAGAAAATTCATCTTTATTTATAAAAGCTGGGGTCTTACAAAAATTATGTCCTCGGAATTGTACAAATAAGGTTACTCAAATAAAAATGGATAATTCGCTCTTATTTTCTCTTCTAGTTCCGACGTAGCTTCTTCAACTGCGTGATTCCTCCAGAAAATCTTAACGGAATGGATAATTTTATTCCTCGGCTTCTGTTCTTTCCTATCTAGTATTTGTACAGGAACTTCCTCGTATGATAAGTCTTTCTCGACTTAGATTGGTTCATATGAGATAATGTGCTTGTAGTCTGGTTTATACGGCCGTAATACTGACACATGAAGCACGTTGTGAATGTGCTCAAGTTTATGAGGTAACGCTACCTCGTACGCCACTACACCGACTCGCCTCAAAATCTCGAACAGTCCTATGAACCTAGGGCTTAACTTGCCCTTCTTCCCAAAATCGAATCTTCCTTTTCTAGGGAAATACTTTCAAAAATATATAGCTTCCTAATTCAAAATCTCTCTTCTTGCGATGTAGGTTCGTATTACTTCTTCTGGCGATTTTGAGTTGCAACTAATCGAGCTCTTATCACCCTGATGATATCCACCGTCTATTGTACCAACTCTGGTCCCAACAGTCAACGTTCTCCAACTTCGTCCCAGCATAAGGGCGTTCTATATTTCCTCCCATTTAGTGCTTCGTACGGTGGCATTCCAATACTGGCGTGATAACTATTGTTATACGCGAACTCTACTAATGGAAGGTGATCCTCCCAACTACCCTTGAAGTCCATCACACAAGCTCGGAGCGTGTCTTCAAGTGTTTGAATTGTTCTCTCGCTTTGCCCATCGGTCTGCGGATGATACGCGGTACTCATTCGTAGTTGTGTCCCCATTCTTTCTTGAAAACTCTTCCAGAAGTTTGATGTGAATCACGGATCTCTATCTGATACGATAGATACCGGCACCCCATGCCTCGAGATAATTTCCTTAACATACAATTTGGCTAATTGGTCCAAACTATACTTAATCTTAATCGGCAAAAAGTGAGATGACTTATTAAGACGATCTACAATCACCCATATGGCGTCGTGCCCTTTCTACATTTTGGGAAGCCCCACCACAAAGTCCATTATGATGTGCTCCAATTTCCATTCTGGAATTTCTAATGGTTGTAATAACCCGCTTGGTCGTTGGTGCTCTGTCTTGACTCTTTGACAAGTTAGACATCTACTTACGCATTCCGCAACCTCTCTCTTCATGTTTGGCCACCAGAAGTGGTGATGCAAATCTTGGTACATCTTCGTGCTTCTTGGGTGTATCGAGTATCTCGTCTTTGTAAACTTCTTGCAAAATTTCCTCTCTCTCCTCGTTACTAATAGCAGGTACCCAAATTCGTCCTTCAAATCTTAGCAGCCCTGTGCCATCAATCTTAAATTTCAATTCATCACCTTCAGTCAATCGCTTCTTGATGTTATTGCAATCTTCATCTTTTTCTTCTTTAACCTTATCCAATAGAGTCAGACTCGCTGTCACTGTAAATAATTGTTCGTTGGTTTCCATCAGATACTTAATCTCCAAGTCTAGTCATTCAAATCTTTCATCATTTCTTCTTGAATGGTCAACTTCAATAACTTCTCTCTGCCTTTTCTGCTCAAGGTATCTGCCACTACATTTGTTTTGCCTGGATGGTATAGAATCTCACAATCATAATCTTTGATCAATTCTAGCCATCGGTGCTGCCTCATGTTTAACTCTTTCTGCGTGAAGATATACTTCAGACTCTCGTGGTCCGTATATACCTCATACTTCTCTCCATACAAATAATGCCTCCAAATCTTCAAGGCAAAAACTACCACTACTAACTCCAGATCATGAGTCTGATATCCCTTCTCATAATCTTTTAGTTGTCGTGAAGCGTACGCAATGACCATGCCGTGTTGCATCAGTATACAGCCAAGACCCTTGTGTGACGCATCACTATACACTATAAATCCTCATGTGTTGTACGGTAAAGCCAACACAGGTGCTTGACTAAGCCTCTTCTTCAATTCTAGAAAACTCTCTTCACACTTCTCCATCCAAATGAACTTAACTGTCTTTCTGGTAAGATTGGTCAACGGTGATGCTAATTTCAAAAATCTTGAATAAATCTTCGATAGTTTCCTGCCAATCCTAAGAAACTCCTATTTTGATCGGCATTTTCGGCTGCTCCCAATTGATAACCGCTTCTACCTTCGCTGGATCCACCGAAACACCATTCTTGTCGATAATGTGCCCTAAAAACTGCACTCTCTGCACCCAAAACTCATACTTGGAGAATTTTGCATATAGCTTCTCCCTCCTTAATGTCTCTAACACTAACCGAAGATGTTCGGCGTGTTCTTCCTCCGTCTCTGAATACACTAGAATGTCATCGATGAATATGACAACAAACTTATCCAAATACTATTTGAACACTCTGTTCATCAAATCCATAAATTTTGCTAGCGCGTTCGTCAATCCGAATGACATTACTAGAAACTCAAAGTCTCAATATCGAGTTCTGAATGCCGTCTTTGGAATATCCTCCGGCCTCACTTTCAGTTGGTGATAACCGGTCCTCAAGTCAATCTTTGAAAAGTACTTTGCCTCTTTCAACTGATCAAACAAATTGTCTATCCTGGGAAATGGGTACTTGTTCTTAATGGCGACCTTGTTCAACTCTTGGTAGTCGATACAAAATCTTAGCGACCCATCTTTCTTCTTTACGAATAAGACTAGTGCTTCCCACGGTGATACGCTTGGTCGAATGTATCCCTTATCTAACAACTCTTGTAATTGAGCCATCATTTCTTTCATCTCTACCGGTGCCATACGATATGGCGCTTTGTATACCGGTGTTGTCCATGGTGCCAAATTGATAACAAAATCAATCTCTCTATCTGGTGGCAATCCCAGAATCTCGTCTGGGAAGACATCAACAAAATCCCTTAGAATAGGTATCTGACTCAGTTCACCCTCGACTCATCGAGTATCAACCACGTGAGCCAAATAACCTATACAACCCTTCCTAAGCAATCTCTGTGCTTGCACCATCGTCAGACAATGAGAATTTCTCGGCGATTTACTACCATAAAATACCACCATCCACTTATTCGGAGTCTTAAGGTGTACACACTTCTTCTTACAGTCTATTACTGTTCTGTGAACCGATAACCAATCCATTCCAAGGATTACATCGAACTCCCCCAAACGAATCGGTATCAAATCCACTTTGAGCTTAAATCCTCGCAATTCGGTATAATAATTCCTATGAATGTATTTTACGAGAATAATTTCCTTGTTTGCTACTTCTACGTTCATAGGGTGTTCTAATCTCTCACGGGGAAAGTCTAACTGTTTAGCAAATTCTTCGGAAACAAAAGAGCAGGCAGCACCTGAATCAAATAACACATATGCATCTTTATCATTGATCGGAATGATACCTGACACCACGTCCTTAGACTCCACCGCATCTTGTACATTCATGTTAAACGTTCGTGTCGTTGGTCTATTGGCTTGACTGGCTGACCCTCCAATGTTCAGTCCATTATTGTTGTTGTTGCGGTTGCCGCTAGCTACGTCGCCCTTTTTCTTCGGGCAGTCCTTAATTTGATGGTTTGAGGCCCCACACGAGAAACATCCTCCCTTCTACTTATTCGGACACTGAGGAGCCATGTGCCCCGGTTGTCCGCAACGATAACAAATACTCTTTGCCTTCATGCATTCCCCCGAGTGACTCCTCCCATAATTGTTACACTTCATACTTTTCTTGGCCTCCCACTTGACTTATTACCTCCAAAGGATTGGCTCTCTGTCCATTTATGCTTATTGTTGGTCTTCTTCTCTTGTTTGAATCGAGCGATGGCTTCATTTCCTCCTTGACAATGATAGCCCTTTCCAATAAATCATAGTAAGTCTTAATCTTTAATATAGCCACTGCCTTCTGTACCCATGGTTTCAGTCCTAGTTTGAACCTCCTTGCCTTCCTGGCCTCCGTGTCAACCTGATGTGGAGCAAATCGGGCTAACTCATTAAATTTCACCATGTACTCTGCGACAGACATACTACCTTGCTTCAGTTCCAGAAACTTAACCTCCATATCCTATTACATATTCTCCGAGAAGTAATTCTCGAGGAATAGCTCCTTAAATTTGTCCCAAGGAATAACTCCATCTTCTGCTCGCCCCTTATTGGCTTTCCACCAGTAGTTAGCTTCGCCTTTCATCATGAAAGTGGCAAAACTCGTCTTCTATGCTTCGGCCACACGTGCAAACTCAAACACCTTCTCCATCTCTTTTATCCATGTCTGGGCTTCAATTGGGTCCAGGGTTCCTCGGAACTCCGGTGGTCCTACCAATTTAAAGTCCTTAAAGCTAGCCAAGTGTTGTCCTGGCTACCCTGCTGCTGGTGGGGGTCTTTTTTGCATTGCCTCAGTTAACGAAGTTCTGCATTGGATCAACATTTTCCCCTCCACCATTGTTAACGGACCCTTCCTCCCTCTGATTCCGCGATATTCTTCTAGGCGGCATGATCTGAGGAAAGGAAGAAAACTATTAGGCTTTATGTGATATGCTATCCATGTTAGCATTAAGAAGTTTAAGACGTCTATCAATCATTTTTGATTTAAATAAACAACTTCATTATCACAAAAAACTCAATGGATTTCCTCAAGCCATCACTTACATACTCTACTTGAGTTTTCTAATAAGGTTATAACATAGGTTTCGTATTCCTAACGTTTATAACCTACAACTTTGATACCAACCTGTGACACCCCGAATTCGGGTCCTCTGACCCCGGTCCAGTCATCACGATAAAGTACAAACATCCACCTCTAAACAACATACGATGACTAAAGTGCGGAAAAATATAAACGTAAGTCGTTCATTCAAAAGGTGTTACTAGTCCCAAGATACGATAACCTTAATATCATCTTACAAACATACCCTAAAATAAACATTAGGGTTCATATTACATAACAGTAATTTAAACTAAGCGTAAGGTAAAGTCTGCTCCTTGCCACTATTCTATATCTTTCCTTTACCCTTGTCCTTCCCTGAGGCCTCTGGCTTAGCTGCAATATAATTCATGATATAGCAAGGATGAGCAACAAGTTTGCCCAACAAGTTTAATTACAATAATAAGGATATATCGTGATGAATGGAAAATATCTGTCAATAAATTCAACAATATGAATATCTGAAGGATTCAATAATATGAATATTGGGAAGCAAAGATAATGATTATTTTTAGAATAACTGCTAGTCAAGTAAACTTTGAACTATAACACTCCAATGGAATCAATAGCTAATTGACTCTTTGGTTACTGGCTACAGAATAAGTACTTGGGGGGATCAGCCTCACGTACACTATGTATATGCATAACATTCAAATTTGTTCTTTGTATTTTATATTAGATACCTGGGGTACTCCCCTATCATAAAAGGGGTGTTCTTTCAGTCTAAGAATCCTTACCATCAATTGGTTTGGATAGCTTTTATAAAACTTCATACACTTGTCTGACCGAACAAAGGTTTAGACTCTATCTAACACAGTTCAAGAATTATAGAACTTTAAACGATGTACAAGTCTAAGACTGTACGAACTTAAGTGCACTAAGTGCGAATATCAATAATATCTATGTGTTAATTAAACCACTTAATATCATGCTTGAAAATAAGATTCAAGCTTAAATGAATAACCTTCAATTCAACAATAACCTGCTCAATACAATATGAGAAGGATAGGAAACTTTCACAATAAAAGTATGGTTCAAGGAACTTGCACAACCAAAGAGTGAAGTTCAAGGAAACTTGCTCAATAATAATTTGAGTGAGATTAGGGAACTTGATCAATAAAAGTAGGGTTCGGATACTTGCTCAAGTAAAAGAGTAAGAATTAAGAAACTTGTCTGTTTGCTCAACTATAATATAATACTAGCTTTAACTAACTCGCGTTGAAATGACCTAACATTAACAAGTTGGTCTTTCAATTAGTATGTGAACTAATATGAGTCTACACTTACAAGAATCAAGTCATCACATAGCATGCTTCTCAAAACATTATATGGCACACTGGTCACATATTACAAGGTAAAGTAATCATATAAGCATGCCTTGAAACTTCAAACCAAAAATAGAATTTTGGTAACAACACTGAGAGGCAGTAGCAATTGCTGCTGGTCTAAACTTCGAGGGACGACTCGATTCTTGTTGTCCCCAGGCGAGACTGAGTTTGAGCTTTTCTCTCCTGACTTCAATCCACTCTAACACACTAATTACACACCTATTTTAACATACATACATACATGCTAGAGTTTAGCATATAACACATGGCCATACTTGAATTCATTACCACACATTTAACTTACAATTTATATGTCATTAAAACGTAAAAATCATGTAACCATCATGCTCAATACATATGTATCATGTCTAGGAGTATTATAGCCATAACATGACACCTCAACCCTTTGGTATCTAAGTACTCATATAATATGCAACTTAAGTTTGAAAACACGTTCAAGGTTATCTTTAAAATCATTTTCGCACGAATGATGAAAGATAGCACATATAAGACAACTTCAAAACTCTTATCATAAGGAGTTAAGTCATGTTAACCTCCTTTCAAGATCAGAATCTAAATCTCTTAGCGTTCATGTTCATTAGCCTTATTGTACTAAGCTTTTCTTTTTAAACTAAGTTCTAGCCACAAGACTTATCAAGTTGGTCCTGGATACAACAGCTATAAATCATATATCATTTTCATTTAGTTTTGAAATCAGTCATACGTATGAGCCACTAAGTTCCGAACTTGTGAATATAAGCTTTCCTCAAAGTTTGTTTTAGAATCTTAAGTTTTGTTACAAACATTCTTACTAATCCAAGTTCATTACTTCATACCACATAAGAAAACTTTATATAACATGTTATACTTCTATTCAGGTACATATATAAGTTATAATACCAAATCGAAAATACCTAGCATAACAAAAACCGAACTGGATGCGAGTGCAGTAGCAATTTACTTTCTACTAAGTACAAATAGTGGCAATTAATGCCTACACCTACCAGGCGATAACTTGCTCTGTTCTGCAGAGCATCAAACATCAACACTATTCCCTAATTTAAACATGCTTAATACCATCATTTAAGAGTTCATACATGTAAGCATACTTTCTAAACACATTATAGCATGCTAATTCACTTTGATTGACATACGAATTCAAGAAATTTCAAGAACTAACTAGACCCATTTCAAGAACATAGTTAAAATCTATACCTTCTAGAGTTTGAATTGGACCTTCTACACTCTGAGTATGCTTCTATAGTATGCTCAGTAACTTAGGACTCTCTAACTAAGACATATCAAACAAATTCTAACAACCCAAAAACTGAATTTTGTATTTATAGAAGGAGCTTGTATTTATAGAAGGAACTTGGACTAGATATTGACATTATCCTAATGTTGGAGCTCATGGTGCAAAGGAAGAACACATTGGTTAATCAAGAGTGGTTGAACAACCAACCACCAGCCATTGGCTTTGAAATCATTACCTAAGCTTAGCCAAATAGAAGTTACGTAAATTAAGTGTAGGCTAATGTTCATGTACCTTGTGACACTCAATTTGGGACAAGAAAGAAAATCTCAGCAACAATTTATTTAAGGCTTGGTTTGGCTCTTTTAAATTCCCAAAATATAATCTTAATGTATAATTATTACCATATTAGGAAATTTAGGGGTTATTTAGGTACTCACATCATATAATACATATACATTAAATGCACGCAATTAAAATAACACAGTTAGGTATTATTAACCGGGTAGCTCCATAATTATTTTTACTACTCTCATAAACACCTAATAACATTATTTAATATCAATGTTTATTTAAACATCTAATCTCTTTCCAAGTTTCTAAATTACACAACTATTTTCATTATTTCTGCATTAAGGATCACATGGAATTCCTTGTACTAATTGATACTTTATATCAACCTAATGTACCTTTATCCATATTATTTATTAATGTCACACATACAACAAAGTGTTCCATTTCATTATCTACAGTAGAAACTAATTTCTTTCTCAGATTGACACTTTGGCGGCATTGCGCCCATTTTATCTTTATTGGGGGCTGACTGCTTACTTGGCCCCCGTCCCACAACGAGTGCCAAAATGGGTTAGCTTCAAGCCATTTCCAATATCTATCACCACACAAGTTTTACATGATATAATTTAACTTCTATAGTGGTGATATACCCATAATTGACATAAATCAATATGTTCAAATCTTGTCACTATATTCAAATAGATTGAATATTTAATCATTAAGAATCCTAATAATTCTTTGATATCAAACTCTTAGGGTTAGTCCACCAATTTAAATAACTATTAGTGACTCCTTTTAATCATTTCATAAATTCACATAACCACACAAGTTTAAATAGACTCACAAAACTAACTCATTAAAATTAAATCACATACATGTACTTGGAAAATGACATCGACATCAGTAAGTACGTACCACGTATTCGAGCTCTAATTGATAACGATATGAAATTTTATCAGTAGGTACGTCATCGTATAAAGGATCTATAAGCATAAACCGCCATCTATTAGTATGTACAACGAACAAAAAATAATTGGAGTTTTTATGGTTTACGATATAATAAATTAGACTTAGTTTGCGATATGACGACCACCGTTGTTTGAGTAATTGAAAAAAACACCAAGGCATGAAATAAAAAAAAAATTTATCACGTAAGCCCTGTCGTAGACGATCTTCGATAACTTCAACAAACTGAGATACAGCGTTAATTTTTTGATCCCATATTTTGTTCCCTGGCAAAAGACTATGGAGGTCATTATGGACTAATCGGTACTCGTTATCAGGACCGAAAAGAGGAAGCTGTGTTAAATCTACCACATCAAAAAACCAATTCCAGTTTAGTCAGTCAACCTTTTCTAATTTAAGTGGTTTGACAGGATTCTTTTTGCGGTAACCTGACCGATCCCTTTGTAGCCATAAAGGATAAATTGTAGACACGTCCTCCTCCCCACCACGAAAAGGCTCTGAATATAATTGTAGGTCATGAGTTTCTTCTAATATTGGGGTCAATTACGTCGACTGAAAGTCATCTACAGTGTTAATGCCAACATTCGAACTCCACTGATGCATATAAGGTGGGGGAGGTGATATATATAATGGGTGTTCCTCTTTAGCATCTAATTGGTTGTCGGGCATATAAGGGGATCCTTGACTGTGTTGACTGAATGGATTAAAAGTGGAAAATGGCGTTTCTTGCGTCAATTGATCTTCTGGAACGTTGGAGATGGTTTTGTTGGGATCTTCATAAACTCCCCGATACTTTTCATTAAATAGTACCGACCTCGCATACCAATCTTCGTACACATGGCGAGGGTTGTGCACAGGTGGTTTTGACAAAAGGTTTCCAACAAAATCTCGAGCGTCCTCTATTTGAATATTTCAGGATACATTTGATTAGAAAGGCGTATTTACTACTACTTATAGATGTACAATGTACAAAATATTACAAAGAAACTTACGAGGCCGACAGCTTCATACCGACTAAAGAAGGCACGCAGTGTATATGTATCGTCTGATTGGATTTATGGGTAGCTTATTCTGTAATGAGTCATCTGCCTATACTAGCTGAGGTAGTCGCCAAGAGGAATCTCCTGCCTTATGGCGACCACACAATCTAATACAATATCTTTCCATGCATACCACGTGACTATGTATTCGCTCCCCAACTCGATATAATCAACTGAGCGGATCCCTTCCCGCTCTCGGAGCAGTTCGATCATATATATCAGGTCGGGCGGAATATCTTGCACTTCCCCAAATTGTCTTAATACACGATCTAGCATTTGGAATTCAACCACGTCGAGCCAAATGAGGGGAATATGTGAGGCCCCATTATACCAAGCTGCCTGATACTATTGTGCCACAAGATGATCTAAATGTGAATACGACATCCAGCGTACCATAACATATGTCATCCCATCAAATTCCCCCTAGTAAAAGATTTGGTTGTCATAGGGATATGGTCTTCTTGCCTCTTTCACAGTATGCATTTTTCTTCTATAGGCCCATGCTCTTGCGGGAGCGACAAATGATCGACCATATTGCATAATTAAGGCGTCTGGAGTTGATAGACGTTAAATGAGGCCCACACACATGCCAAAAGATTTGAAGTTAAAATACTGACATACAATATGTCATCAAATCTCAATTTAAATAAACATGATGGTATAGAGACAATATAATACCTGAAGAAGGGTTAAACACCCAAAAAAGATTTTTGAATTAAGACGGGTTGCTTTATGTAAGTTGGAGAACAAATAAACTAACACCACAACTCCCCATGCATAATCACTTACTTTATTAATGTTCTCTAAAAATAAAAGATACCTCACATGTATGACGTCACGGTTTGTCAATGAAAATAATACCTTTCCCAATATAAACAATACGAATACTTTGGTGTACGTCACCATCGTTTCCTAATCAACATCAATCGGAAATTGGCAAAATCTACTGCCCAAACAAGATAACATAATGCCCCCTCGAGTATACACCTTCTCATCCCCCACAATATATTAACTAAATTCGCTATCAATAAAGTTCTGTTTAGGGTTATGGAGTAATGTACATGTAATTGGATGGCCTATAACCGGTAATCCTAAAATGAAATGTACATCTTCAAGTGTGACTGTCATTTCACCAGTCGGGAAGTGAAATGTATTGGTCTCACTACGCCAACGTTCCGCTAATACTTCTATCAATGAAGCGTCTAATTGGTTACAGACATTAGTATTTGTAAATACCCCAAATCCCCAGTCGCGTAATAATTCTTTTTGGGGGTCACTTAAAACCCACACTTCCAACGAACATCCACTCTCATCGGTTCTTAATGACCTATTGTAATGGGGATTGTCCCATACAACTATTGAAATGTGGTTTGGTTGATCCCACAACAAAGTGTTGATACTGGATCTGGGATTGAATTTCATTTTTGTAAGTAACATAGCCAAAATAAAGATTTATCAACAACACAAACAACATAGATTAAGCACCATTAACTCTTAAAGTAAACAACGTAGGATATTTTTGGAGAAGTGAACAAAAACAAACTAAACATCCATCAAATCTTAAAGTGTACAACTTAGATTTTTAATGCAGAAAAAATAAACTAGAGTTTGACATAAAAACAAATAAAGTGTTATTGTTTTTAATCACATGTCTCTGTATGTATGTAACGCCTGGAACTGCATGTCTTTATCCTATAAATTCCACGATAAGCGAAACCGTTAAACTCTGAACGGTTAATATCTTCATTGTGCGCCCGCAGTATTAAAATGTGGATGGAACCTTTCAAAGTGTTGATATTGTACGACGTCATTTAAATCATAGATGTCTTCAAATGACATCATTTTAATTATATACCTAGATTCCACAATATTAAACTACGGATGGGGTTTTAGACAAAGAATAGTCAAATTTAATGCTATCAGTCTTCCATTATTATGGGTATTATTGTTGCAGATTCATCGACATATTTTGCGATGATGGAAATATTACCCATGAACAAATAGAAAACTTAATTGCATTAAATCGAACTATACTTGTCCCAAATCAGTACTGTAAAAAAGAGATGAAATGTAAAAATATATATAACTTATTAAAGCTAAAAATCTTCTATTTCTCCTGCATATTCTTGTTAGTTATTACAGATTCATGTAATCTGGGATGATGTGACAATTTATGACTAAACAAGTGGAAGAATATATGTATACCCAGTGGAGTGAAGGATTTTCAATACATCCTTCCACTTGTTAACCATCAATTTGTCTCATACTCACAGATAACATGATTCATGTTCAAACAATAAAACTACGCAAGAAGAGATAGAAAATTCATGAGCCTTAATTCCCACAATAATCAGATTAGGTCTAGACGTCTTCTGTTTGCAGTTCTATCTCGTCTTATATATAGGGGGCCTAACGTCCACGATATTAAATTGAGAACGAGACCTTTCAGGAGTGTTGATACTATATGACGTCGTTTAAATCCTTGAACTAGAGTCCACAGTATTAAACTGCGTACGCGATAATTAAATCCTTGAACTAGCGTCCACAGTATTAAACTACGTACTGTATGCCTAAAATGTACTGTCAGAATGGGTTAATTATTTAGTTCTTCTATGCAAACCCTGAAAGTGTCAGCACAACAAATTGATGTTTATTGATGTATGACCTCAAGATGTTGTGATGGACACTCCAGGGTTTGCATAGAAGAACTAAACAATTAACCCATCCTGGCAGTACATTTTTAAGACATCTAGGGGTTAAAATTAAGTTTATAAAGCTAAAAATCATTTTTTTTCTGCTGTATATTCTTGCTAGTAGTTACATATTCAAGTGATTTGGGATAATGAGAAACACACATGGCAACCAAAATTAGAAGGCTTGATAAAGCGAGTCAGTCGGATTGAACTTCAGATTCAGAACAAATTAAGGGCTTCTAGATGTTGTGCCCTCCAAAACTGGTGCCACACATGTCTCTTCATCCCAGATCACATGAAATAAAAGTAACAACAAGAATATGCTAGAAGAAACAGAAAATTCTTGAGCTTTAGGTTGAACTCTTTGTAAGTATCCAGGACGTCTTCTGTTTGCAGTTCTATCTCGCCTTATATATAGGGGACCTAACGTCCGCAGTATTAAAGTGCGGAATAGACCTTTAAGTTCCATTATTGAAAACGACGTCGTCCAACCATCTCTTCGTAATCCCAACGTTCGCAATATTAAACTGCGGAAGGGGAACTGGTCTGAATGGGCATTATGGTCATCAGTCTCGTCCGCAGTATTAAAGTGAGGAATACTGAAAACTAAACCGCGGACAGGGTCTCTATAAAACCGCTCGATCTTCGGACGGAGGGTCGCATTATGTTGTAAGGCTAGACTCTTTTTTTACAACGTTTGCTATGGATCGGTCCCCATATATATATATATATGATTTTGAACATTTGATTGAAGATTTTGGCTCTAAAAAAACTAGAAGAAATATCTTTCAATGAATGTATTCTCATATATTTTGATGTAGTCGAAGTTCTCATATATTTTGTTGTAATCGAACTATTATGTTTTAAGTTCCGAAAAGACACTTTTTTGAATACAACTTGTATTTTTTTTATGAAGACAATGTTTCAAAAATGGTGTCGTTTTCATTTTCCGTCTGAAGCCACCGAAATCTCAAGAACGACATATATTAAATACATAAAATCAAGTACTAAACTTTAGAGAGAATATAAAAGGAGATAGGAGCAAGATGTAGGAAAGTATTTTTCTTTTGATGAATTGGTGACTTTTTGCAAGAGAGGAGAGACTGGTATTTATAGAAATGAGAGGAATAATTTGGAAATTATTTAGAACCCACTTATATTACTGCCCGGGTATTTATGAAGATGGGTACGTTTTCAAAGCTTTTTTTGCTAACCAAGTCGGGTCACATACTTCAAAATACTGACCCATGATTTATACAGCTTCTAGAAGAAGATTTGTATTGGGCCGACAATTTTTAAAGTGACCAGTCACTTCAAAAAACATAAAAACAATCTGCTTAAAAACATCTAGAGGGAGTATAAAGATTTTGGGCCCTTGTTTCTTTTTGAAACGAACGGAATGAGTAAAAAGATTTTATGGCCACAAAAGAGTTTTATTTTGGAACGAATTAGAAATATACTCCCTCCATCCCATAGTTATAGGTTGATTTTTCATTTTGAGATGTCCCAATATATAGGCTACTTACTATTTATAAAATTTAGTTGATTCATTATTTTACTTTAATGCCCTTATAATAAATATTCAATCAATGAAGTTAAGAGTTTCAATGTGATAAGTAAGGAGTAATTAATTTATTCATTAATTTTATATTAAGGGGTATATGTGAAAATTTATGTTAAAAATTAACTTAAACTGATTTTTTTAAACTATGTGCCAAAAGAAATCAGCCTATAACTATGGGACGACGGGGGAGTATTTATAAAAGAGATTTTCATAATAAAATGCATTGATTGGGTATTTGTCGACCATCGGAACGGAATTATGTACGCCCGACTGATAGAATATTTTCAAGTCTGTTATAAAATTATAGTGGATGTCTAGATTCATAGGATGTCTAGATTCATTTTTATCTTGTAACTCTCATGTTCATGGGTTATAAAACTCATGACCTTTGAGTTTTATAACCTCCTAGTATTGATGTTAGTACATCTATAAATAATATCATTTGTAAAGTGAATGGGATATACAAAAGATTATGCAAATACTCTCTTTCTCTAATTATCTTGTTTTTAGTTATCTTTCATAACATTTCATAATACGTTATCAGCACGAGTTGCTCCTCACCTTCATCTTGAACATAATCATTTTTGGTTTGAAATAAAAGAAGGTATAACTCTCTCTATATATGTGTATTTGAGTATTGCATGGTCATCATGCATGCCTGTACTATTTTTTTTTTCGTTCTGATAATTATTCTATGCATGTGATCACAAATAATTCAATTATTCTGAAAAAATCAATAGCTTGTTTGATAATTATTATTTGGAATTTGCTAAAAGAAATATCTGATAGTTGTCATTAGTACTGCATGCCAAACAAAGTTTTAAATATTCATTCCATTTTATATTATTACCGTATACTATTATCTAGATCTACATAACTTTATGGAAGAATAAGCATTGAAGTAAAGCGGGGGAAATATATCAGTCTGCTAAAAGAGTAAATAGTAATCAAATATTTGACTGGTGACACCATAAAAGAACACCTCAACAAACACATCTTCTATATCTGTTACTATATTTGGTGGTATTATATGCCTATACATATGTACAAGTATATTTGAGAAATGTTATCTCAAGAATATATAGAGAAGCATATTGGGCTATGAATATTTGTTGGAGCACAAGTATATACTCATGTAATATTACCATCCTCTATGGTACTGTTTAGTACTATAAAAAAACAGTTTTCTAGAATTAATCGACACGGTTTCATAAATTTTTCTAACTGAATAATATTCTATTACAAGGCTTAACAATGTACAATCTGAAATAAAGGAAAACTTTTGTAACTTAAAATGGTTGTAGAAACCACAAATTCTATGTAAATGAATGCATCATTTAAAAGGTATTCATTATGATAAGAGGCATGAACTATTATCATTTATTCTTTACATTTTGATATACCTCATGCAAATTTTTCAGTCTTTGAATGGTGATAGTTACGTAGCGTTGTTATATTATGATAAACTAAATTTCTAATAATTTTTGATATATTTTTGTATGAAGTTACAATGACAAATATACTTAGTAGTGTTGGTTTGTTATTTAGTTTTAGTGGAAAAATTTAGTTTCGTATTTTACTGCATTTCTATAAATTATTTCATTATTATTAAATCTGAACATATATAATTATTTAATTTGATGGGGAATATGTTTAGTTATTTAATATTCAAATTTTATAAATTTGAATTTGTTGCCCTTGATTTATATCGAGCAAGAATTATTTGTAATGGAATCTTGATGCTGAGATTCATATAAAGGCAAAGAACCTTGGAGATATAATTAAAATTGACAAACATGCATCCCTGCAGGATCATGCAAAATTAATTATTTTTATTTACTATCATCTCCATGGAAAAAAAATAATTATAAAGACATGTTAGAAAAAAAAATATTGACTAATTTTATGCCTCGAATATGCTCCTGTAGTAGCAATATTGTGAGTGTAAGTTCATAATATATTCCCTGAAGCGATAAAGGAAATTATATTCCTAGAAGTGATATCATTTCTTCTAGTGGGTTGTACAAAATAATGAGTTTTTACTTTGAAAAATCAACAATCTCGCTCGTGATTCTATTACATTCCACAAGTGAATGGAACCTCATTCGATAATCATAGAGGAAATTATGGTTGTAGTTGTGGTAGTGGACTTGAAAAGAACAATCAATATATAAAATAGAATGTACCCGTCGTACTCCTAAACATTTGGTAGATTTGTACCAAGACTCCATAAAAGAAAAGGAAATGGAATGATCCTGAAGATCCCATGAATTATTTTGACTTTTCAAATGGAGTGAATATAACTAATTTTGATATCTATGGTTTCCTTGATGATATGTTGATAGAAATGTTCATATCAATTAATTATTTTTATTTCATTATATTATGACATTATAATAAGTATTTTTATTATATGTTTTATTTATGTTTCAAGTAATAAAGTTAAATTTATGTTTTGCATATATGAAGTTGTATGGGTCAAAAGCTCATCAAACTTTAAAGGCTCTAGAAGAGGGATTATTCATCAAACATAATTGAAGACTCTTAAAGAGTGATTATTCATCAAATTTAATTAAAGTCACTGGAAGAGCGATTATAATGTTTTCAAAGGGCACAAAACTTTGTATTGATGATTCTTTATATTCTTCTGCGACAAGCAGGAATTTGCTCAGTTTTAATGATACACGCTATAATAGTTATTATATTGAAATCAATAACGAAGGCAGTGAAGAATTTCTTTATATTACTTTAATAGTATCGGGCCAGAAGCTCATATTAGAAAAGCTGTATATTTTCTCTTTTGGGTTATATTATACTAAAATGAGAATAGTTGAAACAAATGTTGTAATACACCAGAAGTGTATAATACATCAGAAGTGTCCGGATCCAAAGGTTTTTATGATTTGGCATGATCATATTGATCATCCAGGATCAATAATGTTGCGTTGAATTATTGAAAACTCCCATGAACATCCCGTAAGGAACCAGAAGATTCTTTTACTTGTTGATTATATCAAAGTAAATTAATTACCAATACATGCTTGGGGTCATGCTATTCATAACCTCAATAAGTAATATTTTTAAGGTATAATTTGAGGATTGTTATTTTAATGAAACATTCTTCCCACCATTAGGGGGAGAAAAGTCGTTGCCTGAAGCACGACGTGAGATCGTTGCCTGAAGCACGATGGAAAATTAATTGGAATGTTTCAACGTTATTTAATCCTGATTCTCATACAAATCAATATGAACTAGAAGTTCAAAGGATAATTCATTTGCAATGAATTGCAAATCAATTACCAGAATTATTCACTGATAATAAGAAAATAGTGATATCTCACATTCTAGTTGCTAATACTCTAGCAGAGATTGATGTCCCTGTAGGACAATTAATTAATGCAGTAGCAAATTGAATCAAAGTCACACTTGAAACATGGAAGAATGATCGGTGTTAAAGATATAATTTCCCAGAAGAAGAAAGTACAAGAAAAATAAGTTGCAGCCTATAAAGAGGCTATACCCGCGAAACAGGCTACAAAATTTATCAATTTATCCAAAACTTATGAACAAAAATCTCCTATAAATAAAACTCTTGAAGAGTTATTCCCTGAAGAGGATGAGTTATCCCCTGAAGAGGATTAGGTGCCTAAAAATAACGAGATCTCGATACATTATGTATATACAGGAGATAGATATATTAGATAGAAATAAAATTATTGTCGACAACATATTTTTATATAAAGTTGTTCTTGATATTAGTAGAAGTAATGATCATGAATATGAACCACAAATTTTTGATGAATGGTCAACGTAAAAATGTTTGGCCAATGTGGAAAGAGGCGATTCAAGTAGAACTAAATTCACAAAGTAAACATGAAGTTTTTGGACCTGTAGTCCGAACACCTAAAGGTATAATGCCTGTTGAATACAAATGAATATTTGTACGAAATAAGAAAAATAAAATTATATGGTACAAAACGCAACTTATAGCACAAGGTTTCTTCGCAGAGACATGATATTAATTATGAAGAAACATATGCTCCTGTAATGGACACAATTACATTCAGATTTTTAATTAGCTTGGTAGAAAGAGAAATTAATGGATGTTGTTACATCATATCTGTATGGATCATTATATAATTATATCTACATGAAAATTCCTGAAGGATATAAAATGCCTAAAACATATAATTTACATCTCAAAATATGTATTCTATTAAGCTACAAAGATCTTTATATGGGTTAAAGCAATCCAGATGCATATTGTGGTATAATCGCCTAAGTGAATATCTTTTGAAAGAAGGATTTGAGAATAATCCAATTTGTGCATGCATTTTTATCAAAATATCATAATCTGGATTTGTTATTATTATTGTATTTATTGATGAAAGATCTTGCTCCAGAATAGTCGACAAAAACAACTAATTTAAAATGAAAGATATTGGTAAGCCAAATTTTTTTCTTGGCCTACAAATTGAACTATGGAATTCTTGTTCATCAATAAACATACACAGAAAAAGTCCTGAAGTAACTTTACATGGATAATGTTAATCCTTTGAGTACTCCAATGATGGGTTGGTCACTTGATATCAAGAAATATCCATTTTGACCATAAGAAAATAATTAATAAACTTTTGGTCTTGAAGTACCATATCTTTGTGAAATTGATGTTTTGGTCCTAAAGTACTATATCTTAATGTAATTGGTACTTTGATGTATCTTGCAAATTTGATAAGACCTGATATAACATTTTCAGTTAACTTACTAGCAATGTATAGTTATGCACCAACTCAAGATATTGTAATGAAATTAAACATATTTTATGTTATCTTCGTGAGACTATTAATTTGGGATTATTTAATCCAAATGGTGATAGAACCAAGCATATTGCACCAAAATTATTTTATACACATGAGCCCCAGAAGAATGGCAATATTGATCATGTGATAATTTGGTTGATATATTCATTAAGTCATTACCAACTATGATTTTGAAGAAGATGGTGCACAATATTGGCATACTTCGACTTAATGATATTTTTACCATGAACAATAGAAATTCTATGTACTTATGAAGGGGAGTAAAAAGGATATGTGCTGATTGTACTCTTTTTCCTTCGCTAAGGTTTTTTCCCACTAGGTTTTCCTTTGCAAGGTTTTAATGAGGCAATCCCAAGGTACTAGAAGTTATACAAGAATATTGTACTCTTTTCCTTCGGCAAAATTTTTTTCCACTGGGTTTTTTTTTTGGTAAGGTTTTTAATGAGGCATATTTTTAGAAAATTGCTGCAAAAGAACTCCATCCATTCTGTATGAAGACAATGATGCATGTATAGCTCAATTAAAAGGAGGATACATCAAAGGAGATAGAACAAAGCACATCTCACCAAAATTCTTTTTTACACATGACCTTGATAAGTGTGGTAACATTGATGTTCAACAAATTCGCTTAAAAGACAATCTAGCAGATTTGTTCACCAAAGCATTACCAACTGCAAAGTTTGAAGGATTACGTCGCAATATTGGAATGCGATAGCTGAAGAACTTAAGGATACATTCATGAGGGGAAGCTAATACGCGCTGCACTCTTTTTTGCTTAACCAAGGTTTTTTCCTATTGGGTTTTTTCTGGTAAGGTTTTTAATGAGGCAGCTTTCTATGCATATGGCTATTCAATAGACATCCAAGGGGGAGTGTTATAAAATTATAGTGGATGTCTAGATTCATAGGATGTCTAGATTCATTCTTATCTTGTAACTCCCATGTTCATGGGTTATAAAACTCATGACCTTTGAGTTTTATAACCTCCTAGTATTGATGTTAGTACATCTATAAATAATATCATTTGTAAAGTGAATGGGATATACAAAAGATTATGCAAATACTCTATTTCTCTAATTATCTTGTTTTTAGTTATCTTTCATAACATTTCATAATAAAGTCCAAATAAATTTCCATAATTTTAGTATCATTTATAAGTAGAGGTATATTAAACTACACAACTAATGCAAGTAATATTTTATTTTTGAAAAAAAGAAGAGAAAATTATTTTTTAGATGGAGATATAAATGTAAAAAACTAATATATTTAAAAATAGTATTTTTAAGATAGAAATAAAAACGTATAAATATAACGTACATTAATATAATGTGCATGCCAAGTTTTCAGATATGGACCGGTCATCGAATCGGAAAAGGTACCGGATGGATAGATTACTAGTCGAACTGTTATAGACCTAGTAACGTCATTAATATTTAATAAATAATAAATAATAAATAATTAAATATATTAATTATTAGAGCTAAATGTATATACACAGCTGCATAGTATACAGTCGCCTATGACAACGATTTTTTTGGGCTATGGCGACGGGACCGTCGCCATAGATCAAAATAGCTATAACGACGAATGAACTATCGCTATCGCCCAAAAAAACTGTTGCGTGTATACATTTTTTCCTAATTATTATATATTATATATAATATTTAGTAAATATGTAAAATTAATCAATTTATCTACAAAAAAACTAAACCTATTTTTATAATGTTTACTTTATACAATTCAAATAAATACTAAATCTATATGAAAAGAAAGATTAAATCATGATCAAAACTCAAAACTAAAGAGTGATAAAATCAAATACAAATGAACATAAACATCTCTAGGATACATTCAAATTCGAAAATTCAAACACAAGTTCAAGTGTTTGATTAAATATGAATCCAAACATATCTAAAATACCGAACAAAGTCTCAACTTAATTACTAAAATAAAATCCGTGACACTTAATTCACAAAAAGAATAAATCATTATAAGGTCGAGAATGTAATACTTCTTGCTAATTCTCATCATCATCTTCATCTATTAATCCACGAGTACCACTTCCACTTGCTCCTCCAACTCCTCTAAGTTCTTCAAGTATTCCATGTCCTCCAAGTTCTACAAATGTAAACATATTACTCAACGACAAATTTGTGAATGACATAAAGTCTACATCATCACCATTATCATCGTTAACATCTAAATTCACAATGTCTTCTTTCTCATTGATCACTTCAACATAAAACACAATAAAAATAAAAATTAAATACATGGACTTTTCAGAGTCACAACTAATATGTTGTGCCAAAATACGTGTTGGCAAGTGTGGAATTGGTGAACTGATGGAAGACGGGCATGTGAATATTTTAAAAATGGGAGAACAAGTACATGCATATGGTACCAGACTAAACCAGAAACATTACAAGCCTACAAATCTTGGTTCCCTAGGTCTAAATATTCCAGCTTATACAAATATTAATCTAATATTGATAATATAAATATTTCTCACCTACACGAGCACGGCAGTCATTATCTTTCAAAATGAGGCATCGCTCCTTCATCATAAACTAGTTTTTCTAGCTCATCATAATAAAAATTGGTTTTACTCCTCAACAATCCAAAAGTTTATTTTATCAATTGACTCATAATTAATTGGATCATAACTCCATTGATCTCTTATAGCAATGCCTAAAATTACGGTTTTATATAATGTCATGTGATTTTTTTTCATAAAACTAACTTCATATAATATTAATTATTAAAAATTCATAGAAAGATTAATTAAATTAATGAAATTACCTATTCTTCAACCACAAGTTATAGTGAACAAACACGAGATCATTAAGTCTTTGATGCTTCAACTAATTTCTTTTCTTGGTGTGAATGCGATAAAAAACACTCCAATTTCTTTCGCACCCCGATGAACAACTAGTTTAGCTAAGGACTTTGATTGCCAACTTTTGTAAATTTGGAGCACTATTTTCAAACAACCTCCACCACTCATCTAAATACAAATAAATAACAATAACATTAGAACTCAATGAAATAATCTACAAAGGAACAAAGTAAAACAAGAATAAACAAAAATTACTAAAATTCCACAAAGTCAAACAAAAATTAATAAATATAACTTAACCAGTTAAGTATTCTTCAAAGTAATAAGTGCAAGCTCCCTACCAAAATTCCCCATCCACTTTTGATGCATTCTAGTTTCATTCAACAACTTAACCTTACTAATGGTGGCCTTTATTTCAATGACATCAAGAAGGCTCGCCAATACTTCCGGCTTCCCATAAAATAATTCTTAATTTTATTGAAAACAATGATTCAACCAATATGCAGCCGCATGAACACTTTTACATAATTGCTTATCCCAACGCTCCTTTATAATTCTTTTATATGGCTTGTACAACCTTTTCTTTTGCCAAAACATTTTTATAGCTTTTCTAGCTCTAAACATGCCATCATAAAAATATGCAATGGAGGTTCTCTCATCCATATCAATAATTCTCAATACACTCATCAAAGGATCCACAATTTTGGTTATAATTGAGCAATCATTCCAAAAAAAATTCTCCAATATGTAAGAAACCACAACCTTACCTTGTTCATCCTTTACATATCTAGACTCCTTAAAATCCTTACTAGTCATCAAAGCCTGCAAATCATGCATATGATCATAAATATTATGCAATGCAATGAAAGTCGTGGCAAAACGAATAGGCCCCAGACGAATGATTTCTGCCCAAACCTTTCTCTTCCTTATCCAAGCCAATAACCAACCATGATTATAAATGTACTTGGTTATCTTCGATGCCTTCTTAGCTAATTCAATGATATGATTCATCTTATCTATGTCCCCTAAAATATATCAAGTTTAAACAATGTGTAACACAAGGAGACCAACTAATGTTTTTGTATTGTTGTGAAACTAGTTTCCATGCAAGCACATAATTAGCCCTATTATCTGTTACCATGTGAAATACATTAGTTGGTCCAACCCATTCAATTACTTCTATGAATAACTTAGCCAAAATTTTATCACGCTTCACTACATCAGAAGCATAAACAGATTTAACAAAACAAATTCCACGTGGACAATAGACTAGAAAATTAATCAAAGATCTATGCATGCCATCTGTCCAACCATCCCCCACAATGGTCCATCCATAATCACCCCAAAAGACATCATGGTTTCAACAAAGAGTTGCACTTCTTTTTTCGAATCTCTAAGCAAATTAACTCGCACATCATGATAAGAAGAGACCCTATAACCCAAACCGACTCTAATTTCAGCATCAAATATAGGCTGAAAATATATTGAATTCACGACATTAAAAGTAATACATTAATCATAAAATCATCCAGCTCCAACCATATTTGCCCTATACATAGCTTCTTTAATAGCCATAACACTTTTTATAGTAGGTTGTTTCTCAAGTTGGGGCTTTGAAGTAAAGAAGTTGCCTAGTTTTTTTTTCTTTCCCCTTCTTTGGTTCACTACTACCACTCACTACAATATCAGATGGAGATTGACTAATAATCTCTTCAACATCTATATCATCCCCCTCAATTTTTTTATATGGATCATCAAATGCACGCATGTCAACTTTTTCTTTTTTGCTCTGTTCATTTTTTAAGGATCGTTCCATTTCATATTTTACATATGGAAGAACTCTCCTACAAGGGCCAACCTCACCCTTTTTCCAGGCAAGATGTTGTTTTATTCTATTAATGTCGCCACCCTTAACTGTTTTTTGACAATATAAACAAGTAAGAATTCTTTTACCATCTGCATCTCTCCCTTTACTACAATGATTCCATGTAGCAGCCGTCTTTCCCATTGTATTTGTAGATGTTTGTGATTGTGCGGTTGAATCATAACCCGAAAGACAACATGTCAAATGTTCAAATCTAGAAAAAGTTACAACAAGAAGATTAATGAACTAATTCCAAATAGTGCAAAGTTAATTTAGAAATTGAATAACTAATTCAACTACGAAGTTATTATATTTGAATCAATTGTTCATATTTCATAATTCATGACACATTTAAAGCTACAATCTACAGATTGATAGTCCCAATGCAACTAGTTTTAATGACAAAGAAATAACTTGGTCAAGTTTCTACTGATCTTAACATAATGTATTAAACTATTAATGTTAATAATATGCTGCTAATGCATAGTAGAGATAAAACCAGACTTTGATGAACTACACCAGTAGGTAGCAACTAGCAATCCAGCTCAGAGAACATTTTACTTTCTAGCTGTTGGTACAGCTCAACAAATCACACAACTTGTGCGATAAAACATTTTACCCCCAACACACCGTACCCAAAGGGAATAACATGATGGAAGTAATCAATTATTTACCCCAACCCAGAGTATACATTTACAAAAAATTTTGTGTATAACTAATGTTCAATTATGCTTCACATGTTCCAAATCTACAGTAAAATTGTCAAAACATTTTCCAATTGTCGTAGGCAACAAAACAAGTCAAATTAAACCTTAATTGCCACTATAACCGGTTCCAGATCTGATAGAATCTATGATTCCCTAGCATATCAAAACCTAATTATATGATTATCGCTTATCATATGTAGAGTCGCGAATAGACTGGTTATGTGGTGGCAATGCGTGGTGAACCGTGAGACTGTGAGAGACAGGGTGATGAGGACATGGCATGCGTGGACTCAAATAAGACTAAAGGGACATGGGGATCAAGCAAGGCTAGAACAAAAAGGTTCAAACAAGGACTCAATGGATTGATCCAAGAGGTTTGGGCTGAAGCTAGTGTAAGAAAATCCAAAGAGGAGGCAAAAGAGCATGAGACACGAATTTAGATCAATTTAATACAAGCCCAATCCTAATCTTCGTAGCAAAGTCCATATATATTACATGCAACCACATGGGATGATTTAATTACTTTATTAGTTATCATGGGGGCCACGGTTTTTTTTTAAAAAAAAGTCATCAAACTTGGTTTTTTTTTTAAAAGTCATTAGCCTTGGTTTTTTAAAGTCATCAGACATTCAGACTTATATGGGATATATACATGACGTGGCAACTTGGCAAGTGATATTACATCCTTATGATCACACGCAGCAATCCTTATTTTTGTTTATTGAGAACTCAGCTTAATCACGCGGTGAAGGAAATCCTACGAGGCGAAGGATTTTATTTATTTATTTATTTTAATTTTTATTTGAATTCTTAATTTTAAATTCTATTGTAATTAGGATTTCTTTTCCAAATTGACTTCTATTTCCTTATAGAAATTAGGGTTATAGTTTATTAATTCCTATTAGGATTTGAATTGTTTTGAGTAGTATAAATAGGGGTTCAAGTTGATGTAATCAAATACATTATTCATTATTCAATATATTTGTGAGTTTATTCTCTACTTTTGGTTCTTTGAAGAATTCCTAAGAAATTAGTAGTTTCTTAGTTATTTCTTTGAGATTCAATTTGACTTATCATACAACAATTCATAGTTGTGTGTGGCGTCTTCTACCGCATCAATTGTCGATTGTTCCGAGATTACCGCTTCAATATAAGCGAGGGGTCAAGGTGTCGTTGGTGTCCATTCAATGCAGATTCTGAACGTGAGAAATTGTACCAAGATTACCGTCTAAAGTATAGACGAGGGGTTAAGGTGTTGCAAGCAATTCACGCAACAACTGTGCTAGAAATAATCCGGGCGACGACCACCTCACGCAATCGTGTCGTGGAGTCTATCACAGGGAGAGATGATAACGATTGCCGATGAGAGCATATGAGTCTGTGATTTGGGCTCATTGGTGAGCCATGAGAGACAAAGAGAAGCATAATTGAATAAGCCTTACTCATTTATCTTTAATCAAATAGATAGGAGAAGTAGAACTAAAGAAGCAGCTCTAGAACAAAAGCCCTAAAACTAATAAAAAAAATTATATTTATGTAGGGAATCAGACAAACCCGTGAACCAATTATCGATTACTGGGTTAAGAGTTTGAACCGTTAAATCGTCGAGTCTGAGCGAGTTTTGGTTTAAACCGGTTAATTCTTCCAAACTGAATCAAAGTGTGGACCAATTCTGATTTTTACCAGTTCGACCAGCGGTCTGGTCCGGGTAGATGATACTGTTTATTCAGATAAAGTTGTTTACCCTAAAATAATAAAAAGACTCAAATCATTATCCGAACTAAATTGATTAAATTTATTCTCAAATAACATTGTTCATGTTAGATAATAGGATCAAGAATTATAACTAAAGTCAAATAAAATTTGACTTTAGGATATATATGATATATACATATGAAACAAGATTACCAACACCTTGTTAAAAATAAGTGTATTATTGTTTAAATACCTGTTTCAAATGACATGTTGTTTTGTTATCTGTTAGTATAATTTTTTTATACTATGGTATACGCATACACGTGTGTGTAAACACACACGCACACACACACTAGTATCACTGAGATATTAAATGAGTTGAGTCGAGTCCAGCTTTAACTTGTAGCCCGATTCAATAAATAAATTCGAGTTGAGCTGAGCTTAAATGAGTCTAGTCAAGCTTTTATTATGAACAATTCCATTCATTTATAGCTCTACATACCATTTACACACAAATCTACAAAAGCAACTAATGAATTTTTCTTTTGTCTATAAACCCACCAATGATTAGACGCCACGTGTTATTTCTAAAACCCTACTCATGAAAGGAAATATAGAAGTATGTTAAGTCTAGTAAAGGATAGAATTGCTATAAGTTTATCCTATTAAGTATTGGCAACCTAGTAAGTCTCTAAATCCATAAAAGATTTTAATTCCCAACTCTTGATGGAGAGGACTCTCATACTATAAATAAGGGATCTCCCTTATATTCAAGGTACACAACTTTTAACTCTCATAATAATTCTCTCTCGTATTAGCATTCTGACTTACGAATTGAAGAGTCCTCGTAGAGCCACTCAACTCTGGTGGACCTTTTAAACGTTTTTCAGCGAGATCCATACGGTTACATGGCGGTCAAAGTCAAAATTCGTGGTTTGATCGAAATTTAAATTTGGAGGTTATTGATTATTGGGTTGTTTGGGTATTAATCAAATCAAGCACATCACACGTAAGTGCACGTTGTCAATAAGTAATATAGAATAAGTAGAGTATCGAACCCACAAGGAATAACAACTATAATCTAATATATCAAGCATTGTTGTATAACTATTTCGATCTCTTTAAACGAATGAAGTTGTCGTGATTTATCTAAAATTAACTATAAATCAAATTAAACTAATTAACAAAGTATTAAATCAGATAAAAGGAGAATTGAGATTATAATTTCACTTATTGCTTCATTTAGTTTGACCCGCTTCCTGTTAATTCCAATTAATTATTTTAGATTGTTAATCAAAAACACGAATGTAAAATATAGTCATTTCTCAATGCACCATATCCATATCAGATTATATCCATAAATGGTAGAAATAATAAGAACACCCTAAGTAACGAACTCACTATATCTCTATGTGAATTACAGTTAAATATGGTTTAAGCCAAAGTTCTCAAATGATTACATGCGATGTTTCGGTATATCTCTATCCTAAGCACTAATCATGCATTCCATCATCATGTAGAATTCATGATCACATGCTATCATGATCAGATCTAAACTCATAATCCATCTCTCGAATTCATATTATCACGGTAATTGGTGATCAAACAATTAAACAATTCAGCCAAATCATGATAGACAATCCATTCATAATAATAAAAAAAAGATATCAACAAGGAAGCAAATCAATCTCAGCTATGCAATAAGATTCATTATAATCCCAAAATGGAGATTAGTTCATAATAGAAACAAGATCCATTATCCACATTTTATTATACCTGAAAATTACAAGTAAAGGAAAAAAGAGAAGTTAGGAAATGTAATGCAAATATGAGGTTTCTCTGTAGTTTAAGCCTTGAATCTTCAATTGTCTTTAATTGCTTCAAAACCCAAAATCCAAACTAAACTAGTCTAGAAAATGAAAAATAACAACTAAGATGAATAATCAAAAATGAATATACACTAAGGATAGGCTAGATACCCTAAAATGGCTAAAAAGACGTTATATATTCTGCCCCAACTTCCAATAAACCATACTTTTAGAAACAATCCAATTGGTTCATTAAATGAAAAGTCAGAGTTACCCCTATAGGGACGGGCGCAGCTGCATCGTGCTTATGCTTGTTCTGGGCGCAGTTGCGCTGCATGTGAATGATATTCCTATTTACACATGATTTGATTATGATATATATATATATATATATATATATATATAATGAATAATATGCAAGTATGCTTGCATTAAGAAAAACTGTAAAGTCCTCTGATTGATTATAGAAACATATGTACACGAACTTAGAATGAATTGATCAAATATGTTAGGTTGATCCTACATAAACAAAACAGCTTTGTAAAGTCCTTAAAAAGAAATGATGTACAAGGACTATAAATATAGAAAGATCAAGCATGTTAGGTTGATCTTATGATGTAATAGATAGGCTTGTCACGATGCGTCGAGCCTTTGCACTGCAAAATTAAGTAGTTTGCTAAGAGAGTCGAGGAAAACTAGAGAGCTATTGAGGCAGAATCGTAGTCTTCAAGATAGTAGATCTCAGAGTTCATAGACTGCCAGGAGAAACGAGGAAGGATCGCAGTGTGTCGAGTAGAACTTCTTCGGAGCCATAGTCTGCTGAGGAAGTCATGTTCAGAATCATAGAGACAGCCTGCCTACGAACCGACCGAGCATCTGCCGAAGCCAAGTCAGAATCGTAGACTACACTCAGAGTCGTAGAGTCTACTAATCATAATCTAAGGCAGAGATCGTAGTCGAGTAAATCAAATAAAGATAACAAGCACAACGAAGAAATCGTAGAGTGTCAAGATCTGATCTCGAAGTCGTAGTGTCTGCACAGCCGAAGCTGAATCGTAGAGTGCAGAGCTAAGACTTCAACAGATGTGCTCACAATGCTAAGGTATAATCGTAGAGCAAATAAGATTCTCAACAAATGAGCACTCCCAGAATATCCAAAGGAATGAAGCCTCTGGTTGATACTGCAAAGATACATCCCACCTAAAGGAAACCAGAGAGCACTCAACGAATGACATGCAAGCTAACAGAAGATCTAAGCATCAACCCGATCAGCATCTAGATTGAGTTGTGAAGCCATTCAAGATGAAGTCTTCCACAAGATGATCATAAGAAGACTTCAGTAGCTGGCTAAGGAAAGTCAGCAGGTGCAATAGCTGTCAAGTGGTAAGATGACAACGGTCTTGAAAGTAACCAGTGTGACGCCCCCAAAATAGGTATACATGACCCATCTTAAGTCGCTAGATACATGGTACTGAATACAATTACAAACTAATTATACAATAGTCGTGTAAAATACGACCAAACATATGCTGTGAGTTTTAATACAAATATTGTCATCTAGAGAATATCCACACTTAATGGAGTCCTCAATACATTTATTATTACACTATTTCAAAGAATAGTGAGGACTATCAATGCACCATCTAGGACCATCACTCTGTTCCCCGACTAGTCCCATTCGTTCTTCTCATTTCACAAGAGAACAATGAAAGAAAGGGTGAGCTCAACTAGCCCAATGAAATATTATGACTAAGATAATGCGAATAAATTATCGTTAGCCTTCAACAGTGTTAAACTGATACAATATAACAAACATCAAGTTTAACTCCAGCGGAACAAGCAATCCATTAGAAAAGTCAAGTGGAGAATAAAATCTACTATTTTCTATGATTTAAAAGGTTTTTTCATCGCTTTTATCGTTGAGACTCAGCTCAATAAATAATCCACATCATCAAATCATCCCTGCACTACAGGCCAAGGATATTCTTTAGTATTACGACCACGAATTATCCATGCATTACGGGCCAAAGATAATCATGTTTTCATCAACGGTCCTGATCATGCCATAAAATAATTCATCTTTGCCCCCTTAGCCGAAGAGAATCCATAGCCATAATCATACCAAAAACTGTCCATCAATGCATTACGGGCCAATGAGGACTTTTTCCACATCATTTGTAACATTACGGTCATGATTATACCGAATAATCCTCAGTCATAATCATACCAAGTCCATCTATACACTACGAGCCACGGATGACTTTCAACATAATATAAACATGAGGATGATGACAATAACATAATAATTCAATAAAACAAGTTCAAGAATTAATTTATCCGAGAACCAATAACGTCCAAATTGTCAATATGATATTTCTTTGTAAAGTAAAATTCAAGAATACTCAGAAGAATATTTCCATGAAAGATCTTTGGATGAAGCGCAAAATATCAAGGATATTCCACTAATTTCATGAAGTATAGAAGCCAAAATTTTAACCAAATGAGTATCACATAATATATGAAAGCAATGGATTTTCACTACGTGCGGTAATCCACGTAAACGAGATCATTTTCACAATTTAATAAGAAATGAATACTGAAGGGTCATTCACCATGCATGTGATAATCCACATAGGCGAGTTATTCCAATGAATAATAAAGAATGGAATAACGAAGAAATCACCATGCATCGAGAGACCGCACGCAGACGAGTTATTCTAACGAAATATAAAGAATGGAACGTGTCATGCGTAAACGCATTGCAAGCGGGATGTTCTAACGAATAATAAAGAATGGAATAACAAAAGACTTCACCGGGCATGCGATAGGCCATGCAAAGACGAGTTATTCCAACGCAGAATAATAAATAATGGAACCGGTCGAGTATAATACACCGCAAGCGAATATTCCAACAAAATAATAAAGAATGAAATAACAGAAGAATTTAACCATGTATGCGGTACTTCGCATAAACAGGTTATTCCAACATAATAATAAAGAATGGAATAACAGAAGAATCTCACCATGTATGCGGTACTATGCATAAACAAAGTTATTCTAACATAATAATGAAGAATGGAATAATATTCACCATGTATGCGGTAATAATGAAGAATTCAACATAATAATGAATATGGAATAATGAGAAGAATTTCACCAAGAATATGGTAGGTATACTTGGCCAAAAGAATAATAAAGAATGGAATATTCTCTTCATAATAAAAAAAATAATACCCTTACAGAATAACGGAAGAATTATTCAAATTAGGGCGAGGATATTCTTGAAGAAAACTTATCTTCGTTTTCTACGCTCAAAGCTTCTTAAACTCTAAAGAAATACGCTTCAAGATTATAGAAGAAGAATTAAGCTTTATAGTTTCTCTCTGGGAGTTTAAATTGAATTAAAAGAAATAATGAAGGAATGAGCTTTATTTATAGGAGAATGGTTTGAATAGTAACTAATTCATGAATGGTCCAGATTTATTTACTTTTAATCGGACGATCCATATTGATTTAATAAAATATTCTAATAAAACAAAATCTTTTAAATAAAATATAATATATTCTATTTATAATCTAATAAAACGAATAACTTTATAAAAGTATTTTGTTTTATATAAAAAAGATTTTACTATGCAAAACACTATATCAAGCACTTATACAACACTATGCATAATAAAATATAATATATTCTATTTATAATCTAATAAAACAAATAACTTTATAAAAGTATTACATTTTTATATAAAAAGATTTTACTATGCAAAATACTATGCAGTCTTATGCAAACAACATGCATAATAAAATATATTATATTCTAATTATTGTCTAATAAAACAAATAACTTTATAAAAGTATTACATTTTTATATAAAAAGCTTTTCATTTTATTACATTAATAATACTAATAAAACAAAATTTATATATATATATATAAACTTAGTGACTTCATAAAAAAGACACCTCAATATAATTAACAACATTTATCATCATTATTATAATTCACAATTTTAATCGACTGTGTCGTTCCCAGAAAGAGGGGCTTTCCAATAAGGATTTCTCCTTATTGGCGCGCAATTAGGTGACCAAGCCTCTCATTGGCAGAACTTCTAGATATCATTAATATTGCAAATAATAATATTAATAACTCTGTCATCTCAATTATTGATTTAATAATATATAAAATATCGACAATAATTGAATCAAATAACGTGAGATCTTATGCAACAATTATTGAGCGATAATTGAACAAAAGCGAGTGACTTCTCACGTAAGCATCAATAATCAAAAGCAAAGGTATTACTATGCAACTACATATATTCTTGTACTTTTAACCTTTGGGTGTTCCAACAGATTAACGGTAAAACTTCCATAGTTATTTTTATAAAATATTTTTGTCGTTTTCTCGATCCAAAATAATTCCGTTCTTGGGTCCACTGATGATTGTGCCATCGTACGAATATTCCCTGTTAAAATGAATATTCCCCGACCAATCGAATATTATATAACAACTTGTGTACTTTGCAAAATTTATAAATACTACCCACAACTATAACATTATATCAAATCCACACCATAATATTCAAAAAAAATATTTTGAGAAATTTAAATCTTTATTCATAAAATTTGGGGTCTCACAATCTCCCCTCCTTATGAAATTTTGCCCTCAAAATTTACGTACGTATCTGGTATGCCGAACAGGTGAGGATACCTCGTTAGATTCTAACTCTTGAGGTATAACCTTTGAGTGTCGAATGTGATCCTTCTTATCCAAGATTTTAACACGTATCTCCTCATACGCTAAATCTTTTGCTATCTCATCTAATTCCAATTCAATAATGTGGTTCGGGTCATCCACATATTTACGTAACATCGATATGTGAAAAACGTTATGAACACGCGACATACTTGGCGGTAAAACGAGTCTATAAGCCACAGTTCCTACTCGATTGAGGATTTCAAATGGGCCAATTAAATCAAGGGTTGAGATTTCATCTCTTCGTCCATTCTTGCTTCTAGAATAATGCCTTCTTGAACCTTCTTCTTCACATTCATTAGATTTGGGTGTGTAGCTTGAGCGACTTTAACTTTATCGATTAAAGTTGATTCTACTCGTATATTCGTTATCTTCACGTGGGTCCTTAGAGTCTTTAACTCTATCTTCATCATTTGTAAGTTATATGAAATGGGTCTTTGTGTTAACAACGTCATACTCATAAACGCATACGATCTTCTACTCAACGTCAGCTACCGCGTTCGCTCTTCCACGATGATATTGAATGGTATAATCGTAATCTTCAACAGCTCGAGCCAACTTCTTTAGCGCATTATACGTTCGTTTTGGTTGAAGAAATATTTGAGGGTTTTAGAAATGGGTTTTGTACTGGGGTCAATACAAAATTCGATTTCACGCTCTAGGGTAGGCCAAGAAGTCTTCAAGAATACGTCAGGAAATTTATTAATAATAGAAATATCATTCAAAAATGTGACTCTCATCCAAGACTTGGATAGCACATGTAATGAAAGTTTCTCCTAACGGAGTTTCAACAGATAAGTCAAAGTCTAACTTCTCTGGGGTTAAATTTAAATGTTGAGCGCAAGCAAGAGAGATAAAAGAATGGGTAGAACCTATTTAATAAGGTATAGACTTCACAAGAATTTATTATTAACTAACATGTGCTAACTTCGTTCGAGTCACTCGCTTTTTGAGAAGTCACAAAAACGTTCTTCCTGAAACCGCCGACTTTATTTTATCCATATCCGCCTTTGGTGCCACCGTCCCAGCTGGACATGACTTTGGTGCACTACAAAATCGAGCTAAATGACCTTCTCTTCTTGAAATTTCAACTTCTATTATCTTGGCCATGATTACCACCAAAGTGGTTACCATTCTTGGCGTGATAATTTCCCCCACGATGGTTATCATTGTTTCGATGGTCGTTGCCACCGGTACGATTATTATCGTGTTGTGGCTCGTTACCTTTTGGTTGAGCTGACTCAACGGTCTCATGTGCTTCATTGCTTATCTCAATATTTTCAGATGTCATTCGCAAACACTGCCACAAAACAAGGGTTAATTAACATAACACATATTATCCCTATACTCTGACCGACCAATTAAATACCAAATAAACTTAGGTAGGTCATACTAGCAAAGGAATTCCCCGTCTCTCCCCTCCTAGTTCTTGTCTCATATCTCAGCTAGGGATCATATCCCTAAGCCTTGATACCAATTGTGACGCCCCCAAAATAGGTATACATCACCCATCTTGAGTCGTCAGATACATGGTACTGAATACAAATACAAACTAATTATACAACAGTCGTGTAAAATATGACAAAACATATGCTGTGAGTTTTAATACAAATATTGTGATCTAGAGAATATCCACACTCAATGGAGTCCTCATTACATTTATTATTACACTATTTCAAAGAATAGTGAGGACTACTAATGCACCATCTAGGACCATCACTCTGTTCGCCGACTAGTCCCAGCTACGTTCTCATTTCTTGAAGTGAACAATGAAAGAAAGGGTGAGCTCAACTAGCCCAGTAAGAAATATTATGACTAAGATAATGTAGAATAAATTATCGTTAGCCTTCAACAGTGTTAAACTGATACAATATTACAAACATCAAGTTTAACTGCAGCGGAACAAGCAATCCATTAGAAGAGTCAAGTAGAGAATAAAATCTACTATTTTCTAAGAATTAAAAGGTTTTTTCATCACTTTTATTGTGATGCCCCCAAAATAGGTATACATCACCTATTCTGAGTCGTCAAATACATAGTACAGAATACAAATACAATCTTTAATATACAACAAGAGAGTTGTGAGTTTTAATACAAATACTATCTTCAAGACAATATCCACTCTCAGAATAAGTCCTCATTACATTTATTGTCACACTATTTAATAGAATAGTGAGGACTACTAATACTATCATCTGGTCCATCACTCTGTTCCCCAACTCGTCCCAGCTATATTCTCATTTCCTGAAGAGAACAGTGAAAGAAAGGGTGAGCTCAACTAGCCCAGTAAAAAATATTATGACTAAGATAATGCAGAATAAATTATCATTAGTCTACAACAATGTTAAACTGATAAAATACAATAGACATCAAGTTTAACTGTAACGGAACAAGCAATCCATTAAAAGAGTCAAGTAGAGAATAAAATCTACTATCTTTTATGTTTTAAAAGGTTTTCATCACTTTTATCACTTTTATCGTTGAGGCACAGCTTAATAAATAATCCACATCATCGAATCACCCCTGCACTACGGCCAAGGATATTCTTTAGTATCACGACCACAAATTATCCATGCACAATGGGCCAAGGACATTCGTGTATTCATCAATGGTCATGATCATGCCAACAACTATCCATCAATGCACTACGGGCCAATGGAGACTTTTACCACATCATTTGTAATATTACGGTCATGATTACACCGAATAATCCCTGGTCATAATCATACCAAGTCCATCTATGCATTACAGGCCACAGATGACTTTCAACAAAATATAAACATGAGGATGATGACAATGATATAAGAATTCAATAAAAAAGTTCAAGAATTAATTTATCTAGGAACTAATAACATCAAAATTGTCAACATGATACTTCTTTGTAGAGTAAAATTCAAGAATGCTTAGAAGACTATTTCCATGAAAAGATAACGATGGAGGATGGGCGCAAGGATATTCCACTAATTTCAGGATATTCCAAGTAAAACTTTAACCAACCCAGAGTATAAAAAATCACAAAAGAAATCACACGCACGACCGCATGCAGGATATTCCAATGAATAATAAAAGACGGAACGGTCCGGCGTAAAAACGCATGTAAAATATTCAACAGATAATAAAGATATTCCAACGTAAAATAATAAAGATAGATATTCCAACAGTAATAATAAAGATAAACGATGCATAAAGCATGGGATGTTCCAATAGAATAATAAAGATTTTAACCAGGTCCGGCGTAAAACGCATGAGAGCAGGATGTTCCAACGAATAATAAAGAATGGAATAACGAAGAATTTCACCAAGTATGCGATACTTAGCATAGGCGATTATTCAAACATAATAATAAAGCATGGAATAATAGAAGTTCTCTTCATGAAGACGAAAGAAAGAAATAATACCCTTACCTCGGAAGAAACTGGATCTTTGGAATAGAATAGTGAGGTTCTTCTTCTTAGATTTTCTCTTCTATAATAATTTCTCTATAGCTTTAGTGATTTTGTGAAAATGAAGGAAGAATGAGCTTCTATTTATAGAAAATATAGTTTCAATAATTGCACATTTTGGGGCTCGAAAAATTACTGATCTGATGCCTCCAACTTTTCCTTTATTTTAATTTAGTCATGCAAGTATTATCAAACTTGCACCACCTCTCCTAATAGTAAATAATGTGATTCAATAGTAAATCATGTGAATCAATAGTTCTAGATATGTGAAAATACAAATTACAATATAGTACCTCCATCTATACCTCCATTTTAACTTAGTCATTGCAAGTATTATCAATCTTGCACCAACTCCCCTAATAGTAACAAGAATGTGAAACAATAGTATACACATGTGAAAAAATAGTTATAATCATGTGAAATAATAGCAATCAATTGCTCATTTATCCGATTAAATACCCGATTGGTCAATATAACCTTCAGACATCAATTTTTATCGAAATAAATGTTGATTTTCACTAACACAAATAATTCCAACACAATGGAACTATTTTTATCAACAATATAAAATTTTAAATTTTGAAGTTTGACTTTTCCTAAAAAAGTCAACTGTTGACTTTTTGACCAAAAAGTTAATCCCGGAAAATTTTGTGTTTATAGACTATTTTTACTAATTTCATCGTTAGGACTCAAATATCACGTCTGCGTCTCCAAATTCAACTCCGAACCACAACTTCAATTTTAAAACCATTCATTATTAATATTATAACTCACAATATTTATCAACCAGTTCGTTCCCAAGAAAGAGGGGGCTTTCCAATAAGGATTTCTCCTTATTGGCCAATCAGGTGACCAAACCTCTCCTTGATGTAGAACTTCTAGACATTGTAAATATTGCAATTTAATAATATGAATAACTTTGTCATCTCAATTATTGATTTAATAAAATAACATATTATGCGAGATAATCTTGTGATAATAATCGAATCAATAATATGAGAGATATGATCTGACAATTCTTGAGTAGCAATAATTGAGTATAAGCGAGTGACTTCTCACGTAAGCATCAATAATCAATACCGGTGTGCTACTTATGCAACCACGCGTATTCTTGTACTTTTACTACCGAGTAGTTCAACAATGATAATGAAGAAAACTTCCGCCGTTATTTTCATAAATATATTTTTGTCGTTTTCTTAATCCGACAATAATTCTGTTGTGGAGTCCACCAATGATTGCACCGTTGTACGAATATTCCCTGTTAAAACAAATATTCTCCGACCAATCGAATATAATATAACAACTTGCATACTTTGAAGAATTTATAAATACTACCCACAACTATAACATTATAACAAATTTATTCCATAATATTCAAAAATGATAATTATAGAAAAATCATCTTTATTCATAAAAGTTGGGGGTCTTACATTTATCGCTGAGACTCAGCTCAATAAATAATTCACATCATCAAATCATCCATGCACTACAGGCCAAGGATATTCTTTAGTATCACGACCATGAATTATCCATGCACTATGGGCCAAAGATAATCGTGTTTTCATCAACGGTCCTGATCATGCCATAAAATCCATAGCCATAATAATACCAAAAACTGTCCATCAATGCATTACGGGCCAATGAGGACCTTTTCCACATCATTTGTAACATTACGGTCATGATTATACCAAATAATCTCTGGTCAAAATCATACTAAGTCCATCTATGCACTACAAGCCACAGATGACTTTCAACATAATATAAACATGAGGATGATGACAGTGACATAATAATTTAATAAAACAAGTTCAAGAATTAATTTATCTAGGAACCAATAACGTCCAAATTGTCAATATGATACTTCATTGTAGAGTAAAATTCAAGAATGCTCAGAAGAATATTTCCATGAAAAGATACTGGATGAAGCGCAAATATCAAGGATATTCCACTAATTTCATGAAGTATAGAAGCCAAAATTTTAACCAAATGAGTATCATAGAATATATAAAACTGTAATGAATTTTCACCCGCCATGCGGTAATCCACGTAGACAGATCATTTCCATAATTTAATAAGAAATGAATACGAAGGATCATTCACCATGCATGTGATAATCCACATAGACAGATTATTCCAACAAAATAATAAAGAATGGAATAACAGAAGTTCTCTTCATGAATACAAAACAAATAATACCCCTTACAGGTACAACAAATAAAATCCCTTACCTTTGAAAGAAGAGTATTCCGACTGGTAGGGCGAGGATATTCTTGAAGAAAACTTATACTGTTTTCTATGCTCAAAGCTTCTTAAACTCTAAAGAAATACGCTCAAGATTATAAAAGAAGAATTCTCTCTGTAGTTTCTCTCTCTAGAGTTTCAGTGAATTCGTAAGAAATAATGAAGGAATGAGCTTCTATTTATAGGAGAATGGACTGAATAGTAACTAATTCATGAACGGTCTAGATTAATTTACTTTTAATCGGATGGTCCATATTGATTTAATAAAATATTTTAATAAAATAAAATCTTTTAAATAAAGTATAATATATTCTATTTATAATTTAATAAAACGAATAACTTTATAAAAGTATTATGTTTTATATAAAAAGATTTTACTATCACAAAAGACACTATGCAACACTATACATAATAAAATATAATATATTCTATTTATAATCTAATAAAACAAATAACATTTATAAAAGTATTACATTTTATATAAAAAAGATTTTATTATGCAAAATACTATGCATGTACTATGCAAAACATTATGCGTAATAAAATATATTATATTCTAATTATTGTCTAATAAAACAAATAATTTTATCAAAGTATTACATTTTATATAAAAAGATTTTACTATGCAAAATAGTATGCATAATAAAATATATTATATTCTAATTATTGTCTAATAAAACAAATAACTTTATAAAAGTATTCTGTTTTATATAAAAAGCTTTTCTATTTTATTACATTAATAATACTAATAAAACAAAATTTATATATATATATATATAATAAACTTCCGTGACTTCATAAAAAGACACCTCAATATAATTAACAACATTTATCATCATTATTATAATTCACAATATTAATCGACCAGGTCGTTCTCAGGAAAAAGGGGGCTTTCCAATAAGGATTTCTCCTTATTGGCGCGCAATTAGGTGACCAAACCTCTCCTTGGCAGAACTTCTAGACATCGTTAATATTACAAATAATAATATTAATAACTATGTCATCTCAATTATTGATTTAATAATATATAAAATATCGACAATAATTGAATCAAATAACGTGAGATACTATGCAACAATTACTAAAGCGATAATTGAACAAAACTGGTGACTTCTCACGTAAGCATCAATAATCAAAACCGTGATACTATGCAATCACGCGTATTACTGTACTTTTAACACCGGGTGTTTCAACAGTTAACGGTAAAACATCCGCCGTTATTTACATAAAATATTTTTGTCGTTTTCTCAATCCGAAAATAATTTCGTTGCGGAGTCCACCAATGATTGTGTCGCCGTACGAATATTCCCTGTTAAAACAAATATTCCCCGACCAATCAAATATTATATAACAACTTGGGTACTTTGCAAAATTTATAAATACTACCCACAACTATAACATTATATCAAATCCACACCATAATATTCAAAAAAAATATTTCGAGAAATTTAAATCTTTATTCATAAAATTTGGGGTCTCACAACCAGGATCGTAGTGTTTGCCAAACAAAGAAAGAACCGATGGAGTGTACACAGAGATACTAGTCAGCTCTTGAAGAACAAGGCTAAAGTGATTAAGCATGGGTCAGTCCATTGATGATAAGTGAATGGGAGATCACAAGGAGAAAGCGAGCTGGGCATGCCACAAATCTGAGGGGTCCTTCTATTCAGAAGGGGCCATAACAAACAGTCAATTGAAGCACTACACAAGAAAAGGAAGAGGTGCTACTGATCTTTATATGAAAGCAGGCCATTCATCCAAAGATGAAAAAGGGTCTTAGATGCTCAAGCATGCCAAGCTTGTCCTCAAAGAAGTGCACCAGAGGATCATTGAGCATCAAACATGAGGAACTTATTAAGGGAACAGAACTCCACTAATACAAACTGTAAAAGAAGACTACGTTCGTAGTGCTGTCAAAGGATTGCGGAATGATCAGTCCTGGAGATATCCATGTCTACAATGTAAACAGATTTAATTGTCAGAAATGTACCAGCTACAGAGTCCCAAAATTTTGTGGCTGATGAACCAAATGAAGATCCATAGTCAGTAGGAACATCTCAAAACGTACTACTGATAACCTATCAGCCACCCAACTTAAAATCGTGGAGTGCCTACGATCAAACATCTGATCGTAGTGTAAGAGCAGGAGGACACCACGATTACAGCAAATGCAATTGTATAAAGTTGGTAGAGGACCTCCCCATCATAAAAGGTCAAATGAGATATCAATGCAAATTACTTCTAAAGTACTTCATCTGGAAAGTGCCTCAGGGACAAACCTGACCCTTAGCTCACTCTAAGAGGTTAGCCCTTCCTGAGCTACCTTAACCCAGAAGGATTGTTTGATCAAGTTCATCTCAAGGACCAAGACAGTCAACGATCGTAGAGTAGAGTTTGAAGAGAACTCAACGATCATGATGTAACCTCAACGATCGCAGTTGTGACACCCCCAAATCTGGGTACTTCAATCCCACGGATTTGGTGTTCACTGTCCAATTAAATCACAACTAACTACCCATAAACAAAGGTTATAATTAAACTCAAAAGTTTAAACAATAAATCTCCCATTATAGGGTTACATAATCTCAAATAAATCCCAGGTCATCTAACCTTTATTACAATCATCAGTGAAAAACTAAAACATGATCATAAATAAATCTATTACATAAGCTTCATAAAAAGATAAATTAAACATTGTCGTTTAATCAAGCACTTTGTCCTTGCCCTTGCTTGTAGAAAGCTTTTCAAACTTCTTAACTTCATCTGCATTGTTTTGTGCAAGAGTGAGCAAACAATTGCCCACAAGAAGGATAATATACAATAACATTTTATGAATGACAATTAACTGAGCTTTCAATGGTAAAGTATTCTTATCGGAACAAGAAACTTTAATTCAACAACTATGAGTTCAAATGAATAATGAACGTTAAAGTTAACAATAGATAACAACATCAAAGAATACACTGAGGGTCACAAGACCACGAACTCTATTCTAGGTTTTCAAGTATTTCTAGTTTAACCTTTAACAGTCTAAAAGACTATAATCATCATCTATGTCCTAGGTTCACAGGTGTTTCTACTGTAACCTTTAACACTCTAAACAACTATATGGACCATCATTCCGTACTCCAGGTGATCATCCATTTGAACTATGTATTGCGCAAACATTTTAACGCTTATTGCGTAGCTCTTAAATAATCCCCTAATATAGGGTTGTTCATCTCAGCTTAGATTATCAGGTTCCGAACCAAAGGAAGTTTGGTTGGGAATTAACTTCAATGGAAGTCTAGATTTTTGGAACGATCATCAACCAAGTACTGGTTGAATCAGATAGGAACCAATAACTATTCAAGGGTTTGATTACAATATCTTCATGAACAAGGTATATCGATGAATCAATAAGAGTTAGAGTATTAACAATTTCTAAATTAAATAAATGTTATCATCGACAACATGCTTTCAAAGGTGTGTGAGTACATTAACAAACCAAAGGAAGTTTGGTTTGGGTTGACTTCAAGGGTAATTTAGAGTTTAGAACATTCATCAACTAAGGATTAGTTGAATTGGTAAGGAATCGTTAAGCAACTTAGAGTTCGGTATAATAATGTAAGATAGTACAATGATATTGAAGAACGAAGATCAAACAACAATTATTAGTAGCTGAACAAACACACTTCTTACAATAAAATTACAGACTTTGAATAACCAAGGTAATCTTGATTGGAATAAAGAAACAAAGATTAACTAATTTGCTCATCAATAAATGAGGGTTAGATAACTTGTATGACAATAAATCGTTAAACAAGAGATTAGAGATAGAGAATTTGCATATGTATAACATAACAGTGAAAAGTAACCTTGCTTAAAATAAAGTAGCAAAGGTTAGGGAACTTGCCTCTTGTGTAAGCTATACAATTACAACTCACGTACTCCAATATCCTACACATAGGTTTAGAACCACAATACCTATTAGATATGCTAACATACCATAACATGCACATTTCCTGCTAAATATATCATTTTAGCACAAGTCTTATGCTACTATACAAATATCAGGAATTTCAAGTGTTAACCTTCACGACACCTGTTTACTATCCATCATGTTCACTAAGTCTAATATTCCACGTTCATTACTTACTAATCATTTTCAACCTTGAAATTATCAATGACATGACACGGTTCTATTTTAACCTCCATATTCCATGTTTACTAAGTTAACACATCATTAGACCAAGTTATTGTGTCGCTATCCTATCTACAGTCTGTGACAAAAATCGTAATCTCAAATCGAATCGGTATATGGCGCAATTTGTGTGACATACAAAGGCTCGAGACCGGTAGCAATTACGTTGTTTTCCTTGGCATCAAGGTAGCATGCAACTGGCCGATGCACAAACAAACGCAGAAATGGCATGAATAGTAGCCGACTTTAGCCCAACTAACACGAATTTCACCCACCAAATAGTGAAATTAACACAAACAAATGACATAAAACTATTACAAACATGTTTCCTCACATATATATTAATATTGAACAATTTATCAATAACTTAAACTAGATTAATTTCTCAGATTTCTCATTTTCATATAAAAACTCCATTTTTGACATCCTTTACAAAATTCATCACTGTTATCTCTATACTTGACCAAGTCACTTCATTCAAATTATGTTATCTTCATTTCTTAATGAACTAACATAATCAAACCTCAATTTACAGTTTCACATACAAATTAACCACTAAAATTGGTACTTTTCACAAGCCATATTGAAAAATATAAACACTGACATCATTTTCTTCCTTTTAACTGTAATACGCATACAATTTCCTATCTAATCATAAACTCTAGCATCATAAACGCGTATCATCACAATTACCAACTATATATATACACAATTCAACAATTTGATTTCACAGAACATAAGAAAATTTTGCCGTAATTTCATATATGTATATATATATATATATAATATAAAAGTTAGATAAAATACCTTCAATATGCTTAATAATCCCTTGCTAAACACTAAAATTGCTTAGGTTTCTCTTCAAGTTCTCTGCCAAGCTCTTCTCTGAATTCTCTTCTCTCTCAAAACTCAGTATGATAAACCAAATATAACTCCAAACAACGCAAAGTTTCAAACGTCCAAAAACCGACGTTATACTAATGATCCTAATAAATCATCAGTTATAAATATTTATTTATTTATAATATTTTTATTTATTTTATTTATATTATTATAATTCACATATTAAAAATCCAAAAGCCATAAGGCTTTGTTTGGCAAAAAGTCTTTAAAATAAAGACTTAGTATATTTAAGCCTTGTTTGGTCAAAACTAAATTAAACTCCTTTAATTTTATTTTAATAAACCTTTTAGTTTATAATTTATAACCACATATGACTTATTTGGATTTCCATATCCAACACTAATCAAATAAAATAATTATACATACTATATTTTAAATAAATACTCCACTTAAATAAAAATCACAAAGTTATAACTTTATTATAATTTTATTTAATAATTGATGTGTCATTTTAAATTATTCAATTAAGACAACAATATCCTATCTCATGTTATATTACAACTCTCTAAATTATAAATTAATTTAATTTTGAATTTTATCTAATAAATTTAATTCATAAATATTTGATAACAACAATCACATCAATAAAATATTTATTAGAGTGTTATCTAATAAATTTAATTCACACATCTCAACTAATAACAACCACATAAATAGAATACTTATTCAATTTAAGAAATATTTTAGATTACAAAACAACAACTTCATCACAACTTCATCAATAAAATATTTATTTAATTTAATAAATATTTTAAATTATAAATAAAATCTTGGATTGTTACATCCTCCCCTCCTTACAAGGATTCTGTGCCCAGAATCATAACTCAAACAATTCGTTCGTCACATTCTTCCCTCCTTAAAAAGATTATGTCCTCAGAATCGATGACATAGATTAAACAAATAACTCAGGATAATTCTTCATTATTTCAGCTTCGAGTTCCCACGTAACCTTTTCGACATTGTGGTACCTCTATATCACCTTCATAGAAGGTATCACCTTATCCCTGAGCACTTGTTCTTTCCTGTCGACTATTTGAACAGTAATTTCCTAGTAGGACAACTATAACAATTTGTACTTGATCGCATGATTGCAGTCGGCCTTGTTCGATCATATCACCGAAACATGAAAACATTACGAATGCGCTCTAACTGTAGAGGTAAGGCGACCTCAAAACCTTCTTTTCAACTTCCTATACTATAACCGATTTATACCCAATATAGTTCGTCAAACTTACCACACTTTGGAAATTCAGGAACTTGCCATAATTATATGAGTTTAAGAACTTATCCTAGTCAGACCATAGGTGTCCATTCGCTGAGGGGTTCAAAACATACCATATGATTATGAGTCACGAACTTACCATATGTTTTAGTTTAAGAACCGAACCTAATCCTAATATCATCTAACTATCAAATATATACATGAGAAAAGAATCACCTTTCCACCACATACATAAGAATAGCGCGATACCGATATTCCAATGATTATCAATGATCAACCAAGTATATGCACAAAACCTCTCCTAAGGTGTAAACCCTAGTTTTTCTAATGACAATATGATCAAATTTATCCAGTGTCTCTGACACCAGTCAGATATCATCTTAAAACCAATTACAAATCATTTAATTGAAAATTAAAATGAAAACAAATGCACAACTTCGAAGATCAGCGGCATCATGCAGCCTACTATAACATCTCCATCTCATGGTAGCGAGACTTGCGAAATGCCCGCCTGGTCCATCCATCCTCTCACGTGGGTGCGCGCTCCTACCTCGCGGCCGCACAACTTGTAGTAGGTCATCGATTAATCGGTAGAGTACTTTCACATGGCGTAGCAAGCTCCTCAAGTTGTTTCACTGCCATGGCTTGCACTCTACAGATTTTGGTTCTAGTTTTGCTTCTGTCATGTTGCTACTACTATTTGTTCTTTCATTGCTTGATCCTCTTGCTCCATTGCACCTCCATGCTTCATTGTACCTCCATGCCATGCTCATCCTCGCTTGTGATTCGCCTTCACGCATTCATTAGCCTCTAATACCACCAAAATTAAGCCGTTTCCTGCACTTATTCACAAAAAGGAGTTTTAAGTAACTACAATGCAAAATAACGTGAAATGCAATTAAAACACAATAAAATGTACTTGAGATAGGCACAATTCGCATGAATTGGTATTCAATAAGTAGGTAAAAATACCACTTATCAAATACCCCCAAACTTGAACTGTTGCTTGCCCTCAAGCAATGCATACTAATGAGCAACAAAAATGTGACTACAACACTATACAACTACTCTACGATGTAAACTAGTCTCACATAATCTAGCCATAGTAGAATTTCAGCCCAAATTACCTCAGTGAATTATCCAGATCCAAGAACACAATTTCAAACAAAACTATAGACATAATCTCATACACTTAGATAATTCATGTATGCTATAGAGCTGTTGTGTGTGTGTGTGGTGTTCGTAAAAACTTGATCTAAGCAAAGAATACATATGCTACATTGCTCCAAATAGAAAATTATAGTCCAAATCAAAACTTATGTATACTTATGCAACACAGACTGTTTCAATATATCATTGCAAACTAAGGTTCAACAATGGGCTTATTGCTTTATTTCTACACACAATGGCGATTATCGCACGTTTCCGCGGTGTTTATTTCTCTTTTTCTTTTCTTTTTCTCTTCTTTTTTTTCACATGACTGTGCAATGTCTCAATCCATTAGGCACACTGCTACCCCTTAGCGAGCTTTCAACCAACGACTCCCAGACCATGAAAGACCTTAGGGCACTAGGTGTAGAGACAATCCCCTCGGGTGTACTTGCTCAAGTAGCCAGGGCCCCGAATTAAGACTAGCCACGTTATTGCTATTTAATTTATTTATATTATTTTTATTTTTATTTTTTTATACATAGCATACCCATGTTTTCCCAAAATTTGCACGTCAATGGCTCATACAGTCTACAACACTTTCCTCATGTTTCTCTTTTTAAAACTACATGTTCTATCAAGCAATGCAACACACACTTCTTAAACATACAAGTGATTGTGAACACGTTTGTGCATACCGAAATCATTTAAACAACAACATGAATCTCATCGTGTAAAACATTATATCTAAGCTGTGTTATCCAACATATTCTAAAATCTTTCACAATTCACTATCATCATTGGCTAGGCAAAAATTTTTTTATTAAGCAAGAATTTGTGTGAGACATGAAACTAAAACATATTATCACAATCTATAATGAATAAAAATTAAAAATTTTCTACAAAAATTTATCTAACACGTAAACATGCAAAATTAAACTAAATATGCAAAAATTAAATAAAACTAAACTACTATGCTATGACTCCCAATACCCCAAAACTTAAAATATTCAATGTCCACATTGAAAGAAGGTAAAGGGTACAGAAAACTCCCCTAACGATCGGCTTGACCACCCTCCTCGGTGGTGAATCTGGTGGTGGATACGGCACGGCGATTCCAAACTGAGGCCATTCTAGCATTGTGCCTTGTTGCGCGAAGGCTTCGGCCAAGGCCCTTGTGAGTCCTGTAGTAAACGTTCCAAAATTGTCATATATGGCGTCGACTTTGTGCTTCAACCTTCGAAGCTGTCGATCGCTAGGAACAGGATGTGCTCGGGTGGATGGGCATGCCTCATCGGTCTAAGGGGGATGCTGGGATGGCTCTGGGAAAGTGGGTCGGATGATAAATCCCAATCCTCGAGGGTGTGCTCACCACCTGCCCAGTCCTCAAATTTAGCAATGGTGGCATGTGTGATGTCTTAACTTGGATATTGCATTTGTTCGTTGCCCCAATTGCACCCCTGTTGCGCACATAGCATGGCTATCACTGAAGCATGTGGAATGCTCCCAGTGGTAGTTCCCTTAAGATACTGTTAGGTTTGTAATATTTTTGAACGCAATCAAATTGCAAAAATTAAGCGGAAGCGTGTAAAATCAGAGTTTAAAAAAATTTACAAACCATAAACCCGGATCACCCTTTATGCACAATTATTAATTAAACGAAAAGATAAAGAATAAAATCATACCCTTGAAGATCGAGCTTCCTCAGGTACAAGTTCACCTCCAATCCTTTTCGCGTTCAACTTGAATCCACCGGGTTGGTTCCTTCCTTTGATCAACGTTAGCCACCCATGTGTTTGGCCTCTAGAGGTGATCCACCAAGGAAGAATAGGAATTCAAGAAGAAGGGGTATTGGCTCAAACCCTAGTTTTTCCTATCTCTATAGAAAAAGGGCGTACTCTCCAACAAATTGGAATTATTACCTCGTCTTGATATCTGATATAAGACTCCTCTTATAAAGATATCAAGTAACCCTATTAAAATAAGGTATTATTTAATTAAACTCTTTTAATTAAAATGGGCTCCCTAATCTTATTAGGGATAATTAATTAAACTCCTTTAATTAATTTTCCCTCCTAATTCTATTAGGAATAAATGAGAGTACTTATATTAAATTAATTCCTAAACTCTTTTAGAAATTAAAATAATAATAATTGTAATAATATTAATAAGACTCCTCTTATTAATTTATATTTAATATTTCTAAAATATTAAATAATAAATATTAAGCTATTTAATTCATTCTATCACCATAGATTAAATTAAATATACTTAACATATTATTACGATTATGCCATTAACTTCTTAAATAATTATTCTTCCTTTTATGGTGTGACCCTTTAGGTTTTCCATATTAAACCGGTTGTGAATAAATCAATTAGAACAATTCTAATCTTATTTAAATAAATAAATTAAACAATTAATTTATTTAAATAAATAATATTTATTCTACTGATAGGGATAAGCCTCCCTAGCGATCAAATGACTTTCCGAGATAATATAGATTTCAACATTAATCATAAAAGAACCTTTGAGTAAATAGTTCTTATACAATTCAATCCTTCCACCATCTGATGTCCCAATTAAATATAAGACATGGAATTCTTTATCAAGTCTTATTTTATTTAATTATATGTATTTCGATCCTTAAATGCACAACACCAAATAATGCAAATTAGAAACTCCTTTCTAATTTCATTACGCCTTGCAACCAAGGACTCTTTGGGTTGTCATTTATCGAATCACATAGGACATTTCTCTTCTTTTATTAGAAGTGGTAGATTCTTTATTGATCATACATTATCTCCATGTACAACTTATTATACCCAAGCATACCCTTTGATATACCCTAAGGGTCTTAAGGAATAAGTCAAAGTATAACTCATCATACACAAGATACTATGATGATCTCAAGTCCAAGGATTACTTGTACTACTATCACTACAGAATTCCTATTGACGAGGAAAGTAAAACTCCATTAGGTATTCCTTAGCGAGCCAACGTTCGATGAACTTATTCTCTAATAAGCACCTACATACTTGCTTTAGTGTCTCCACAAAAATGATCATGAGATCAATCATCCTCATCCATGAAAGCAAGCAACGATGTACCAATCTATCCGGATTCACTAATCCCCAATTTAGTAATCCAACGATTGGGAACTATTTTAGTTTTAAGCTTTCTAAAATTTAGATCTCATTAGAATGATCATCATCATTATTCTAAAAGCATTGCTTAAAACTATGGGTTTATCACATATTATAAAACAAACATCATGTAGATAATTAAAAGCCTTTAATAAATTAATACTTTTATTAATAAATGAATAAGATTGTTACAAAGTATATGCTTTATCATCAAACATGATTGGCTTGTGTGCATCTACTTTCAATCTCCCACTTGCACTAAAGCCATCGTCATAGGTAACTCATACTCTTCTTCTCTAAGTGACGATTATCCTGTTTGTTGGATAAGCTTTAGTTAATGGATATGTAATGTTGTTTATGAGAGTCCACCATCTCTATAGTGATTTCCCATCTTTCATGATTCTTATAATCAAATGAAAGTGCCACAACACATGTTTAGATCGAAGATGAGACTTAGGAACTATTCCTAGTTACAGAATGAACTTTTAATCCAAACAATCAACTTGCGACTTCATTTATAGCTATATACTTTGTCTTTATCACTAAACCAACAACTCTTTCTTTGTTTGGAACCTTTCCAATTCAACTTTGCACCAATTGTTCAAGGTAACCCTTTTACCTTAAAGTGGATTTTACATCATCTTGATGCATGTACGAAAAACTTGAGTCCGTTAAGCCCTCTAGTTTTAATTTAGACCCACCATGAATATGATCACATCCTTAGTGCCGGTTAAGCACTTTAAGATGTTTTTCACTGACTCATAGTGAACTTCTCCAGAATATGACTGATCAACATCAGGTCTCGTATATTTCATTGCATACATGATAGTCACTCATGCGACCTCTCTTTTTCGAGTCTGTGGGGACTATTAAGAGATATACACCATAACTCATCGACATGAGACATCTCTTGAGTTTGCCATGCTAAACTACTTTAACATCAAATGAATATCGTTCCTTGGGTTAAGTCGAGCATCCTCTTAAATCTATCTATATAGATTTATATCCCCAATTAAGATACTCTTCCAAATCATTCATGGAGGAATGTTTAGACAACTTTATCTTTACTGATTGTAGCATTGGTATGTCATTCCTTATCCGTAGTATATCAACATATAGTACTAGGAATGTCACGATGCTCCCACTGACCCTTTTGTACACACTAGGTTCATTCTTATTTTTGATAAAATCAAACTCTTTTGATTGCCTCATCAAAACGAATGTTCCATATTTGAGAAACTTGCTTCAATCCATTTCTCTGAGTGTCTACAACACTTACCTCATCGTATGTAACTCTGGATCATCATCTTCTATGATGCGTACCTCATCATCATCTATGATGAATCCATACCTCCCATGTATCTTCGGTACTATTCCAGATTTACGATTCAGTTGTGGTACAATATAGATCTATCTCTGAGTTTCCTCTTATTTGACTTATAGTGTTTTGTGGTTCTTGAACTCTTCAAGATCTATTATTCTCCCACTATCCCCTTGATGATAAACACCTTTATCTTAGAAGGCGCGCGTGTTTCGCAACAAACACCTTTTGCTAAGTAGGATTATAGAACATATACCCTAAACTTACTTTAGGATGTCCCACAAATCTACACTTGTCAAATCTTGTCCCAAACTTATCCTTTGAAACCTTTTCACATAAGTTGGACAACCCTTATCTTAACATACTTAAGATTAGGAATCCTCCACATCATAACTTTTATGGAGTCTTGGGGCGGATTTTGAGGTTACCATTTTCGTAGATATGTCACGCCATTTCTAGGACATTATCCTGAAGGATCTTTGAATGTCGGTAAAATCATTATGGACCGTACCATGTTCAAATAGGTACAATTTTTCCTTTCAGATACATCAATCAATTATTATGTATCTAGAGGTGTCCATTATGAGAAAACCATTTGAGATGATCTAGAAACTTATTTCACAAGTATTTATTCCTTGATCTAATCAAAGAATCTTAATACATTGTCAATTTGTTTCACTTACGAATTCTTTGAACCTTTCAAATAATTCATACTTGTATTCAACAAATACACACATTCAACTCTTTGAATGATCATCTCCTTTTCTTATACTAGTTTGTTCAATTTGCAAAATATATTTTTTCACGTAAATCAGTATACAAAATCCATTAAGTAATATTCCGGTTCTATACAAAACATTATTATTATAAATAGAACAACAATTGTTCTTAATTATAATACCAAAGATTTCATTGTCCAACAATAAAATGGAAATAATATTTTTAACAAGAACTGGAATACAATAACAACTTATTGACTTAATAGATTTGCGAAGTAGGCATTGCTAAACTATAAGTTTCTATGGCTAATATGGCAACCTTTGTTACATTTCCATACATAGGATTACTTATATTTGTTTAGCTTTCTACTTCTGCTTGGTCCCTTCATAAATCTATATTTATGATAACCAAAGTCGGTATCCAATACCCAAGTAGAACCTTGACTTAAAGAAAAATTTATTTCAAATCATGAACAAAATTGTATTTGTAACCAAAACTTCACTAAGCTTCTTTTGGTTAGCCTCTGCAAGATGCTTTTCGCAGTTTCTTTCTAGTGTCCAGGCTTATTACAGTGGAAGCAAACTCCTTTGCTATCCGTATCAGTTTTGTTCTTATTATCCTTTGTTTATGCCTTTCTATATACCTTCTTTGAATCGTTCTTCTTTTCAGAAGATCCTTTGGCCCCTACCAGTAAGACTTGATCTTTCTTGGTTGAAAAGCGACTCTCAACATTTTTCAATATGTTAAGCAAATCAAATGAGGGCGATATCTAGCTTGTTCATATGAAAAATTCACAACAATTGTGAAAGGAGTCCGGGAGTGAGTGCAAGATCAAATCTTGGCTCAACTCTCCATCCATGACAAAACCTGTTGTCCTAATTGATCAATCAAATTGATTATGTTAAGAACTTTTATCTGTACTGTAGTGTCATCGGTCATTCTAGATCGGAAGAGCTCCTTAGATATCTGATATCTATCAGTCCTACTTTCCTCACCATCAACTACTTGATGTGCAGGAATATAGTAGAAGCATCCATAGTTTCATCTTGTGACGGAAGCTCGTTACTCGTAGATCTGAGCATGATGCATTGAGCCAATCGTGCATCATCTTGCCACTTTCTAAAAGTAGCAATCTCTTCCTCAGAGGCATTGTCTGCAACCATTGCAGGGATAGGCGTATTAAGGACATAAGATAGCTTTTCAGCTATGAGAACTATTCTCAAATTCCTTAACCAATCCGTTTAATTGATTACGTTAATTTAGCATCTAATATGCTTCGCAGTGATGATAGTAATTTTAGACATTGTAAAAATCTGTAAATGAATATGTAATTAACAACATTTTAACATACATTCTTTTATTAATTACCAAAATAATTTAGGTCTTGTTTTAAATTGGTATCTCCCACTATTTTCTTCAAACTATATTACCCTCACTTATATAGTTCGGCAAAATCTAATTAAAGATTTGCTAGTGAGAATAAGGATCCCATTTCAAATGTATATAGCCTTTTGGTGACAAAACAAACTATATATAAATAAATAGGTAGACAACTTTTGTCGATTACATCAACTATCGCAACTCCTTTTCTTTTGCCTCTTAGATTATTTTGATCAGTGGTGGCACATCCGAATCAAAATTATCCAAGTTAAGTCAGACCCTAGCACTCCATATATTCAAAAAGAAAAATATCATCCTTGTGGTGACACAACAAAACAATATTGTTCAATTTTCTTTATAAGCATCAAATGTGATAAATTAACATCTTAAATACTTAATACTTGCCTTGTGGTGACACAACAAACTCATATTAAATATTTAATACTCTATTAATTTTATCATGCTAGAAGGCGACGTTCGATATTCCAAATATCTTTGAGCGCTTAGGACTTAATATAAAAATTGAGGGGTTTGTTATTAATTTGTCTCATCTTGTTGTTTAGCGCATTTACACATATATATATAAAATACGCGTCATATTAATAAACATGTGAAGCATGTTTGCATAATATATAATATATATATAGTATAAGCATGCACATATAGAATACTATATTCTACTACGGATTGATTATGGACTTTTATTCTAGTTTGGTTCACTAGAGCCACCAAGTGAACCAAAAGGTGAGCAAACCCTAGGGTGCGAGAAATAATATTTAAATATAACTATTACATTTAAACCTGGGCTCCATTACAAAACCCGGGTCTTCAAGCGCTCCTTGTTCCTTGATCTCCAATTCTTCAAAATTAATTCTAACTATTCCTATTACAAAACTATTTAAAATAAATAAAACCTTGATCGTGATCGAGGGAAGTACATAGGAGGAGATAGAATTTACATTGAAAAAAATTAGAGAAGGAGTCACGCAGACCCCATTTAATAAAACCCATACATTCATGCATCCAACTAAAATAAAATCCAATCACATTGGTCATAGTCCATAATCAATCCCATTTATTATCATACACATCATCATATGCATCAATAAATAACATTCATCTTATGAATAATAAACATTTAATATATATATATATATCATTTAATTTAATGGGCAAATTTAGTTAGTATAAAATCTAATTTTGAATCAAAATAAACTCTTTTATTTTAATCCAAATTAAAATCAAAATAAAACTATTTTATTTTAATTTATCCAATTTTGAATAAAATAAACTATTTTATTTTAATCAAAATCTTTAATCAAAATAAACTCCTTTATTTTAATTAATTATGGAATCCAATTCCATGTAAAAAAAAAAAATAAACTCCTTTATTAAAGGAAACACGGATTTTCTTTCATATTCACAAATAAACTCCTTTATTTTGAATAATATGAAATCTTATTTCATATCTAAATAAACTCCTTTATTTAAGGAAAGATTGATTCTTTTTCATATTCACAAATAAACTCTTTTATTTTGAATAATATAAAAATCTTATTTCATATCTAAATAAACTCCTTTTCTTTTAAGAAACATGTAATCCAATTTCAACTCCGATTAGTTATCATGGAATCCAATTCCAACTCTAATTAGTTAGCATGAAATCTCAATTTTAAAATTAAAATAAACTCTTTTATTTTAATATTAAAATAAACCTTTTATTTTAAGATTAAAATAAACTTTTTTTTATTTTAATTATAAAATTATTAAGATTAAAATAAAACTTTATATTTTAATATTAAAATAAACCTTTTATTTTAAAATTAAAATAAACTTTTTATTTTAATTATATAATAATTAAGAATATATATATATATATATATATATATATTCATAATATATATTATATATATAATTTTCGTGCATTATGTTAATTACGTGGACATGGTGCATTAATAAGTTCCTGCCCATTTAAATCTCCGTACATCAGCTTTCATGAATCACCTGATCCCCTATTTTTAAAAAAAAATTGACCCGTGAGTTCCTGTTGCCTTTTAAAAAAATGACGCATGCATCCCTTTTTTTTTTTTTTTTTTTTGATTTCCGTGCTGCAAGTCCACCAATCTTTCCTATTCTTGTGATGGTGAGGAACATGGGTTTTAATATATTATATATATATATAAACCGTAGGAATGAGCATCAGAAAAAAAAAAATTGCCACGTTTTTCATTTTTTTTTTTTTTAAAAAATTTTATACAATAAAATTATGCCCAATTAAATTGTTCTAAACACATATCAATATACATATCAAATTAAAATAATTAATAATTTGCATAAAGGTTTGGCTCATGCCCTTTATTAGGTTTGTAATATTCTTGAGCCTTGATCAAATTGCAAAAATTAAGCGGGCGTGTAAAATCGAGTTTAAAAAATTTACAAACCATAAACCCGATCACCCTTTATGCACAATTATTAATTAAACGAAAAAGATAAAGAATAAAATCATACCCTTGAAGATCGAGCTTCCTCGTGTACAAGTTCACCTCGATCCTTTTCGCGTTCAACTTGAATCCACCAGGTTTGGTTCCTTCCTTTGATCAACGTTAGCCACCCATGTGTTTGGCCTCTAGAGGTGATCCACCAAGGAAGAATAGGAATTCAAGAAGAAGGGGTATTGGCTCAAACCCTAGTTTTTCCTATCTCTATAGAAAAAGGGCGTACTCTCCAACAAATTGGAATTATTACCTCGTCTTGATATCCGATATAAGACTCCTCTTATAAAGATATCAAGTAACCTATTAAAATAAGGTATTATTTAATTAAACTCTTTTAATTAAAATGGGCTCCCTAATCTTATTAGGGATAATTAATTAAACTCCTTTAATTAATTTTCCCTCCTAATTCTATTAGGAATAAATGAGAATACTTATATTAAATTAATTCCTAAACTCTTTTAGAAATTAAAATAATAATAATTGTAATAATATTAATAAGACTCCTCTTATTAATTTATATTTAATATTTCTAAAATATTAAATAATAAATATTAAGCTATTTAATTCATTCTATCACCATAGATTAAATTAAATATACTTAACATATTATTACGATTATGCCATTAACTTCTTAAATAATTATTCTTCCTTTTATGGTGTGACCCTTTAGGTTCTCCATATTAAACCCAGGTTGTGAATAAATCAATTAGAACAATTCTAATCTTATTTAAATAAATAAATTAAACAATTAATTTATTTAAATAAATAATATTTATTCTACTGATAGGGATAAGCCTCCCTAGCGATCGGCGACTTTCCGAGATAATATAGATTTCAACATTAATCATAAAAGAACCTTTGAGTAAATAGTTAAAATGCAATTCAATCCTTCCACCATACAATGTCCCAATTAAATATAAGATATGGAATTCTTTGTCAAGTCTTATTTTATTTAATTATATGTATTTCGATCCTTAAATGCACAACACCAAATAATGCAAATTAGAAACTCCTTTCTAATTTCATTACGCCTTAACCAAGAGACTCTTTGGGTTGTCATTTATCGAATCACATAGGACATTTCTCTTCTTTTATTAGAAGTGGTAGATTCTTTATTGATCATACATTATCTCCATGTACAACTTATTATACCCAAGCATACCCTTTGATATACCCTAAGGGTCTTAAGGAATAAGTCAAAGTATAACTCATCATACACACGAGATACTATGATGATCTCAAGTCCAAGGATTACTTGTACTTACTATCACTACAGAAATTCCTATTGACGAGCAAGTAAAACTCCATTAGGTATTCCTTAGCGAGCCACGTTCGATGAACTTATTCTCTAATAAGCACCTACATACTTGCTTTAGTGTCTCCACACAAATGATCATGAGATCAATCATCCTCATCGATGAGTAAGCAACGTATGTACCAATCTATCCTGGATTCACTAATCCCCAATTTAGTAATCCAACGATTGGGAACTATTTTAGTTTTAAGCTTTCTAAGAATTTAGATCTCATTAGAATGATCATCATCATTATTCTAAAAGCATTGCTTAAAACTATGGGTTTATCACATATTATAAAAACGACATCATGTAGATAATTAAAAGCCTTTAATAAATTAATACTTTTTATTAATAAATGAATAAGATTGTTACAAAGTATATGCTTTATCATCAAACATGATTGGCTTGTGTGCATACTACTTTCAGATACTTCATAATGCTTTGATGAATTAGATACCCCACATCGATATACTCACCAGTAATGATGCCCCAAAGAATTATGGCCCTTTCTGCTGTGATCTCATGTTGATGCGATGATGGCAATAACTTGGCACAAATGAACAGATTCCATGCCTTGGCATATCGATTCGATCATTCTCATCGAATATATCGAAATTTGGGTCGTCTTGACTTTGTAAGTCCACCTTGTGCCTGATACACACAACTCTGCAATAACTCGCTCCAAATTCGTTGCCTGATGTGCCCCTGTGATCCAATTTACAGCCCCTCGTGGTGGTACTTCGGTGATTCTAAGAACGTTTCGGATGGTGGAGAGTCTGTAGTTTATCTCGACACCACGAACCATAGCAGTATCATTCATGGTGACTTTAGCATTGGCATAGAACTCTCAAAATATGCTCATCGAAATGGGCGTAGGTGTAGCAGTCAGTCCACCCCAACCTCGTTCCTGGATCATGGCGCAGAGTTGTCCGTCCTGGCCTTCGGGTTTGAATCCTCTTTCCCTGATGAATGTTTTCGCGACAATGCCGTAGTACTCCTGCTGGGCTTCCAAACATAAGAACTTATTGTGGTCGACAATGTCCTCCTCATGACTTCCGGAGGAGGATGAGGAAGATGAAGTTGGTCGTGCTCTTTTTAGACCCATTGCAGATAGTTAATTGAGAGTGCAGATGAGATTACTGAGAGAGAATGAAAATTAGTGAAATGATAACCTTCACACTTGTGTCTTCAAACCCAATTGAGAACCCTAGCTTTATAGAGTGGATGAGAGCGTGGGTTGAGCCTTGAATGTGGAGAGAATCGTGGAGATTTGATGGAGAGATATACGGCTTCAATCTGTAACTGATAGAGGGATAGAGACGTGAGTTGTGGAGAGTGAGAGAGTTTCTTGTCTGTTATTATCGTAAATGAGAGTCCAAATGGTCCACAACTCTATTTTAAAATGTTCAGATCTGCCGTGATTCGGTGTCGCGCGTGGCCATGCGAGATTGTAGTGAGCTGAGCGCGCGGGCGCAAGACTTATAGAAGGGGTGTTGGTCTGGTTAGCTTGGTGCACGGGCGCACGAGTTTTTATTTCCTGGGCCGCGCAACCTTGCTATCTACCATGCTAAAGTTGATCTCGCTCTTCCATCAATGATGCTTTCCAATAATGGTACCTGCATAGACGTTAAGGCGCGTGGTTAATGCATGAATTAGTGGCCACCTAATGCTATTATCGCGCAAATATTCGTCAAGCAATTCTTGCTACACACTTAAGCATGAATATCCAATGTCCTTTTAACAATGAATTAGACATAACTAACTAAAATAATCCAAAATGAATAACTACAAAAAAACGAATCAATGGGGGTAGAAATGATGGGTTGCCTCCCATCCAGCTCTAAGTTATAGTCAATGAGCTTGACTGTCTCTGAATCTCACGTCACATCAAGAGTTGAGGTGCCTTCCTTATTGTCCTCGGCGCCCCAAAATTTAATGACTTCAGCTTTCATCAACGGCTCTTCTTTCAATTCTGAATTTTTGCCCATTATACATTATATACCTCCCCGGTTTACATACCTCATCCTTCCCTGGCTTTACAATCCACCATCCTTCTTCAAAAACATCTTCATTGTTGGGAACTTTAATGCCTTGAAGACATTAAAGGTGACCTCTTGATCATGTACATGCATAATCAGTTCCCCTTTCTGCACACCTATCGAAGTCCTGCCCATGGCTAAAAATGGTCTCCCTAGTATGATTGGTATGCTTTTGTCTTCCTCATAGTCTAGAATGATGAAATCAGTAGGAAATATGAACTTATCCACCTTAACCAACACATCTTCAACAATTCCCCTTGGATATGTGATGGATCTGCTAGCTAGCTGTAATGAGATATTTGTCGGCCTTGGAGCCAGTAATCCCAACCGATTGAACACTGATAGGGGCATCAAGTTTATACTTGCCCCCAGATCACATAAACACTTGCTAAAGTTCATCTTCCCAATGGTGCACGGAATTGTGAAGCTGCCCGGATCTTTCAGCTTTGGAGGTAGTTTGCGTTGGAGCACTGCACTGCATTCCTCTGTCAAGGCCACTATCTCAAACTCATCTAGTCTCCTCTTCCTTGACAATATACCTTTTATGAACTTTGCGTAGCTTGGCATTTGTTCCAATGCCTCGGCGAATGGTATATTGATCTGCAGCTTTTTGAATACCTCCAGAAACTTACTAAACTGTTTGTCTTCCTTTTGCTTAACTAACCTCTACGGATACGGTACTTGAGGGTGAATTGGTTGTACTGGACTCTGGACCTTCTATTCTGAACCTGCTTTGTTTTTCTCTTCCCGCTGAGCCTTAGAATTTTCCAGATTTTCTTCCTTGTTAGCCACCTGCTCTGCCTCGCGCGGCCGTGCGGCCTCCTTAGTATAATCATGCACAGGCGCGCGACTCACAGTACTTGTCAAATCTTTTCCAGATCTCAATGTGATTGCTTGACACTGCTCCTTCCCGTCTCTCCTAGGATTTGCTTCTGTGTTGCTTGGCAATGAGCCTTGAGGCCTATTGTTAAGAATGCTCGCCATTTGCCCCATTTGAGTCTCAAGGTTCTTCATAGCCACTACTTGGCTTTTAATCATAACCTCTATATTTGCCATGTACTTCAACATCATCTCCTCCATCTCTGATTTCTTTTCTGTGTGTGGTGCAGCTGGAGCGTGGTGCTATGTTGTTGTTGAGAGAATCCCGGTGGAAACGATGGTTTTGGTGGAAACTGTGGCTGAGATGACTGTGGTTGAAACTGTTGGCTCTGCTGATGCCCTTGATTGTTGGACCAACTAAAATTCGGATAATTGCGGTTGTTGGGGTGGTATGTGTTCTAAAATTGACCTTGGTCTTTTCTGTAGTTGCTCACATACTGTACTGACTCCGAGCTGATAGCACATTGATCCGTGGAGTGTGACCCTGCATAAATCTCACAAATGAAAGCAATTGTTTTCACTTTGCTCTCTGCCAAAGAATCTATCTTCTTAGCCATAGCTGTCATTTGTGCTGACAACTGTGTAATCGCATCTACCTCCAACACACCTGCAACCTTGGGTTGTGGCATCCGAACTGTAGGATTTTGATAATCATTGGCAGCCATAGTTTCGATAAGCATATAGGCCTCGTCATAGCTTTTTGCCCATAATTCCCCTCCTGCGGCTGCATCCACAATCGGTCTCGACTGCCATCCTAACCCGTTATAAAAGGAATTTATCACCATCCAATCTGGCATACCATGGTGCGGACATTTTTGAGCATCTCTTTGTATCGCTCCCATGCCTCGTATAAGGACTCACCCTGTTGTTTCTCAAACTGGGAGATAGTTGTCCTTATCTTTGTAGTTTTGGCCATTGGGAAGAACTTGGCAAAGAATTTTTGTGCTAAATCCTCCCATGTAGTGATTGACCCTGACGGCAAAGAGTGTAGCCAACTTCTAGCCTTATCCCACAACAAAAATGGAAATAATCTCAGTCTGATAGCATCCTCCGTCACACCGTTGTATCAGAATGTGTCGCAAATCTCGATGAAACTCAATAGGTGTTCATTCGGATCGTCCGTAATAGCACCCCCAAACTGAACTGAGTTTTATACCATCTGAATAGTACCCGATTTGATTTCAAAGGTATTCACTGATATCGCCGGTCTGACTATGCTAGACTGTAGTCCGTTTATGTTTGGCATAGAATATTCCCTTAGAGCCCGATGCTCTTCTCTGTGCTCAATTCTTGGTTCTTCCGCCATACTAACTTTAGTACTATCTAACTACGCTTGCAAATTTCTCCGCACACTCGCTTTCCAACCTTTTCCATTTATGTTATCCTGTGCTGGTGTTAGTTCAGAATTAGAAGATCTTGTGTGCATAAAAATCTACAAGTACTGCAACCAAAAACAAAACAAAAAGAGAAATAAGAAACGATCAGAATTGTCTAAGTCATACAATTTAGCTTTAAACTGATGATAATTATCTAAATTAACGCCTTTCCCCGGCAACAGCGCCAAAAACTTGTTGCCTCTTTTATAGTTCTAATAAAAGAGCTCTAACTCATGCAAGTATACACGGGTCAACAAGTAATACAAAGTAAGTAGAGTATCGATCCCACAGAGAAAGTTGTTAAATTTAAACTATCATGCATCAATTAACTCACCATATTTATATGCTTAGACTAATGACTAAAATTGTTGAATTAAAATATTTATGATTAACAAACTAAAAACAAGAATAATAATGGAATAAATATAATTTGGAGATAATGGGACCCTAACTTCATTTAATATTTCATCTAATCGCCACTGTCATGCAAGAAGTGTTCACATATCACAGGAAAATAGCCAAGAGCACGAATAGAGTTATAACCATTTTTCAATGCACTATAACCTACTTACATAGCATCTACAGATGTTAGACTCTATGTAATCACCAATACAACCAAAATCACTATATTTCTATGTGAAATTGCAATTATATTGATTTTAAGCTCAAGCCCTTACATTAGCTCACACGGTGAACAGTATATGTCTATCTGATTCACAAAATACGCAAGCCATACACAACAGCCCCATATTCGCTTGCTACCATGATTACAATCCATACTCACATGTTCATTGTCAATTCCATGCAAGTATTGAGACGAATGGTGATCAGGCATTCATGCATGTAAAACAATCATGACAGATATTCCATATGATATGCAAAACAATCCTAAAATTTAAGTGTACAACCAAACTACATATTAAAATCCGTTAGAATCCCATAATGGAGTTTAGTTCATGACTGAACCAAAAGCCATTATGGGATCAACGCTAAACATGATCAATAAGCAAACAATCGAAATATGAAAGATAGAACGATCAAACCCAATCGCTGAATAGAAACCAATCCTCAACGTTTAAATCCTCATAGAAATCCAATAAACAATAATAAAAATCCACAATGACAGAGAATCCCAAGAAGAAGTAGAAAAGTAGACGTTTTGGCTTCGTTCTACGTTGGAATCTCTCCCAAAGTGTAAACCCTAGTTTTTCTAATGAAAATACGATAAAAGTTATCCAGTGTCTCTGACACCAGTCAGATATCGTCTTAAAACCAATTAGAAATCATTTAATTGAGAATTAAAATTAAAACAAATGCATAGCTCAGCATCACGCGCCTCTATAGCATCTCCGTCTTGCGGGTGCGAGACTTACAGAATGCCTGCCTTGGTCCATCCATCCTCTCACGTGGGCGCACGCTCCTACCTCGCGACCGCGCAACTTGCAGTAGGTCATTAGTGTCTGGCCGAGTACTCGCGCTCCTCATGCTGTTCTGCATCGCGGCCGCGCGGCTTGCACTCTGCAGGTTTTGGTTCTGGTTTTGCTTCTGTCATACTACTGCTACTATTTTTTCTTTCATTACTTGATCCTCTTGCTCCATTGCACCTCCATGCTTCATTATACCTCCATACCATACTCATCCTCGCATGTGATTCGCCTTCATGCATCCATTAGCCTCTAATACCACCAAAATTAAGCCGTTTCCTGCACTTATTCATAAAAAGGAGTTTTAAGTAACTGCAATGCAAAATAACGTGAAATGCAACTAAAACACAATAAAATGTACTTGAGATGGGCACAATTCGCATGAATTGGTATTCAATAAGTAGGTAAAAATACCACTTATCAAAAATCGATTTGCAAACAATATGACATACTTATTTTTAATTGCATTCCACACGTTCTTAGAAACCTTTCTAAAAATTCGTTGTGAATCGTGAATCTCGGTTCAGCGCAATTGACACTAAAACATCGTTCCTTGAAACAATTTTGTTAACGTACAACTTCACCCACTGTTCGATAGGTAATATACTAAGTTCGACATACCATAGGATCTATCACCATATCTTGCCACCAATAGTATTATCGAAGGCAATATATATTTTCGTGCTCCCTAGTTGATTCAATATATATATTTTATGCAAAACTTCATTTTCAATTCCTGATATTAACGAAACCTAGTTTCTTCATTCTACTTTCAACTATCCTTCAGCACCAATTATGAATTTGATACCTTCATCTTGGAGTTTCTCTTCCTTTACTTTATCCAACAAAGCTGTACGGTTTTCCATCTAAATAGTTTCTCCTCTGACTTTTCATATATCTTACTTCCTACCACAAATTAGTCATTTCTATTATGAACCCATTTAGCACAGTTAACAAAAATAACAACTACCTTTTTCCTTAAGACGTTGGCAACCACATTCGTTTAGGATTTTGCATTCACAATCCTCCCGCTATCACTTCAATGCATGCTTAAATACCCCTATATGAGAATATACTTTAGACACTTATAGTCTGCTTATATCCCACACTACTACTCAAAAGTAATATCGTTAAATCCTTAGGGCAACCACTATTAGCTCTAGTTCCGAATCGTGAGTCGAATATCCTTTCACATAAAAATTTTAACTTATGCGATGCATAAGAAATGACCCTGTCGTTCTGCCTAAACACACAGCCTCATATATTGTATAATGTGCCGCTATACAACACAAAGTTCTGTATTATCTGGTAGAGACATCACAGGTGCCATAAAAAATTCTTTTTCAATTCATGAAAATTCACTCTATAATTTCCTGCCCATGTAAATTCCACCAATTTTCTCGTTAAGTTAGCTAACGAAGTGACTATCTTGAACTTCGCGTATCCCTCATGATATTTTCTTAATAACTTCTTGTTTTATAGCATCGATAGATAACTCTACCGTACAGACGTCTTGCAACTAAAAGAATAAAATATTACCTTTGACTTCCTCAAAGTCTTAAGGTTTATGCACTTTCTTTGACAATGACTTATCACCATATGGTTTAACAACCTCAGAGTTTCATAAATAAAATCGGGAATAAATCCATTGATATCACGTGGCCTTTAATACCAATACAGAAATTCTACACATCAACTTAAAAGAATTAATATTCACACTTTCTATATTTAGGGAATAGTCTAACTCTTCCCGAAGCGAATCTAGTTTCTAAACGAATTCCTCAGGCATAAACTAACAAGTGGCATTTAAATTAAATATTATGCAGTCGTATAGATAACTGATCAGAACCATACCTTACATTACTTCCTGGATCGTCATGTTAGTTGATTATTCGGTTGGTTGACCCGGCGGAGCTGATTCTACAATAACCAGTTTGCTACTGCCTTTTGCTTCTACTTGTTTTTCTACCGCTTTCTTTGGACACCCTCGAGCTAAGTGCTCTTTCGATCCACACGTGAAGCAGGCTCCCTTCCTCGGTCTTGAACATTTTGGTGCAATGTGGCCCTTCAAACCACAATTAAAGCACACCTTTTCCCTTCAAACAAACACCTATATGTTTCTTTCCACAATTGTTACACGCCTCCACCTTCTTCTTTTCCTTCCCTTACTGATTTTCAGCTTTAATATTATTGTTCCACTTTCTTTTCCAAGCATTACCGGTATGGCTATCACCCACCTTATCATCTTCACTCTTCTTTCCCTTTTGCTCTTGATTGTATGTCAGCGTATTACCTTCCCCGTCTACATCAATCATTCTCTCCAACCCTGTTGTAAACGAATTTGGTTGGAACATCGAGATTTGATTACATAGCCAGAAATTCAGTTGATTTGCCTGTGCTCCGACCAGAAAATTCACCAATTGTGGCATTGGATTTGCGTTAGCTTCCCTATTCCATGCATATTCCTTGGGGTTCTGTTGACGTTGTCTTCTTCTAGGCGGCATCTTACTGTTTAAAACTCGAACTATTAGATCATCGTTCATCCACACATTAAAATTTTCAAGCTTATCACAACCACTTATAGATAACACATAATATATCTTAATAAACAATTATGTATTTATTCATTTATCATACAACACATAACAAAACAGTCTCACTGCTATTTATATTATTTATCCTGTAATAATTAAATTCCATGATTACTTCATCATATTCCACCATTTATTTCAAAAGTCAGGATTTACATCCTATTAATTTTAATCGTGATTTATATATATAATCTTAATGTTTTTCTTGTTATCTCCAAGAACGTTCCACGTTGTACAACTGCATTGCGCTCTTGCTCCACGATACGAATCGTTAGGAGATTGGAAGATTAAATTCTATGTTTCATCATTCGCTTGGCACTCTTTGACTTGTCTTCAACACGATCTACACGTTTAGAAGCCTTCACCCACGCGTCTTTAGCTCTCCCATGCTTTTCTGACTTCTTTCCCCAGTCATTCCTGCGCAATTTCATTCCTAGCTAATAACTATCTTCTTTAATATTCTGACTGAGCTAATAACCGCTCTACATCTGCAAGTTGTGCAACAAGGTCTTGATTCGCGGCATCTCCTTGCGCTAACGTGGCTTAGTACTTTACGTCTTGACCTTCTAATTTCTCAACCTTCTTTTATAACTCAATGTTATGACCATACACTTCATTTGAGGAATCCCCCTCCTCGCACTCATCCTTACCTTGTTCACTTAAAATTTAACCTCGCGTTCAAACTCAAGCTCATACCCACGTGCTACATTAGAAAAAAACAGGTATGACTTTCCCAATACAAACCATACTCAGACTATATGAACTTCTTAGGGATCCTAATCCCTATCTTCCTTCATCAGTCATTCCGAAAATAAAGTTTTAACAACCCGACAACTTGATATGTATAATAAATGCTATTCCTAAGTACTTGCGAGCACAAAAGTCATTAACACATAAACACATAAAGTCTTTTATCATTTTATCTTCAATGAATTTCCCTCAATTCATTCCTTAAAACTCGATAAGAGTTTATCACCTCTATATTTTCGATCTCCTAGAAGGTTATAGCCTAAGGTTTCCCCACCTAAGGTTCATAACCTAAAGCTTTGATACCAACTTGTGACACCCCCAAATCTGGGTACTTCAATCCCACGGATTTGGTGTTCACTGTCCAATTAAATCACAACTAACTACCCATAAACAAAGGTTATAATTAAACTCAAAAGTTTAAACAATAAATCTCCCATTATAGGGTTACATAATCTCAAATAAATCTCAGGTCATCTAAATTTTATTACAATCATCAGCGGAAAACTAAAACATGATCATAAATAAATCTATTACATAAGCTTCATAAAAAGATAAATTAAACATTGTTGTTTAATCAAGCACTTTGTCCTTGCCCTTGCTTGTAGAAAGCTTTTCAAACTTCTTAACTTCATCTGCATTGTTTTGTGCAAGAGTGAGCAAACAATTGCCCACAAGAAGGATAATATACAATAACATTTTATGAATGACAATTAACTGAGCTTTCAATGGTAAAGTATTCTTACCGGAACAAGAAAATTTAATTCAACAACTATGAGTTCAAAGGAATAATGAACGTTTAAGTTAACAATAGATAACAACATCAAAGAATACACTGAGGGTCACAAGACCACGAACTCTATTCTAGGTTTTAAAGTATTTCTACTTTAACCTTTAACAGTCTAAAAGACTATAATCATCCTCTATGTCCTAGGTTAACAGGTGTTTCTATTGTAACCTTTAACAGTCTAAACGACTATATGGACCATCATTCCGTACTCCAGGTGATCAGCCCTTTATACTATGCATTGCGCAAACATTTTAACGCTATTGCGTAGCTCTAAAATAATCCCCTAATATAGGGTTGTTCATCTCAGCTTAGATTATCATGTTCCGAACCAAAGGAAGTTTGGTTGGGAATTAACTTCAAAGGAAGTCTAGGTTTTAGAACGATCATCAACCAAGTACTGGTTAAATAAGATATGAACCAATAACTATTCAAGGGTTTGATTACAATATCTTCATGAACAAGGTAAATCGATGAATCAATAAGAGTTAGAGTATTATCAATTTCTAAATTGAATAAATGTTATCATCGACAACATGCTTTCAAAGGTGTGTGAGTACATAAACAAACGAAAGGAAGTTTGGTTTGGGTTGACTTCAAGGGTAATTTAGAGTTTAGAACATTCATCAACTAAGGATTAGTTGAATTGGTAAGGAATCGCTAACCAACTTAGAGTTCGGTACAATAATGTAAGATAGTACAATGATATTGAAGAAAGAAAATCAAACAACAGTTATTAGTAGCTGAACAAACACACTTCTTACAATAAAATTACAGACTTTGAATAACCAAGGTAATCTTGATTGGAATAAAGAAACAAAGATTAACTAACTTGCTCATCAATAAATGAGGGTTAGAGAACTTGTATGACAATAAATCGTTAAACAAGAGATTAGAGATAGAGAATTTGCATATGTATAACATAACAGTGAAAAGTAACCTTGCTGAAAATAAAGTAGCAAAGGTTAGGGAACTTGCCTCTTGCGTAAGCTATACAATTACAACTCATGTACTCCAATATCCTACACATAGGTTTAGAACCACAATACCTATTAGATATGCTAACATACCATAACATGCACATTTCTTGCTAAATTTATCATTTTAGCACAAGTCTTATGCTACTATACAAATATCAAGAATTTCAAGTGTTAACCTTCACAACACCTGTTTACTATTCATCATGTTCACTAAGTCTAATATTCCACGTTCATTACTTACTAATCATTTTCAACCTTGAAATTATCAATGACATGACACGGTTCTATTTTAACCTCCATATTCCATGTTTACTAAGTTAACACATCATTAGACCAAGTTATTGTGTCGCTATCCTGTGTCCGGCAGCTAAAGCAGCAGTAAAATCATAATCTCAAATCGGTGTAGTATGGCATACCGCTACCGCTTTTTTGCCTTATCGCAAAGCAATTTCTTGGCAAGGCATGTATGAACGCACGTAAATGGCATGAACAGTGGCGTTTACTTTAGCCCAATTAACACGAATTTCACCCACCAAACAGTGAAATTAACACAAACAAATGATATAAAACTATTAAAAACATGTTTCCTCACATATATATCAATATAGAACAATTTATCAACAACTTAAACTAGATTAATTTCTCAGATTTCCCATTTTCATATAAAAACTCCATTTTTGACATCCTTTACAAAATTCATCACTGTTATCTCTATACTTGACCAAATCACTTCATTCAAATTACGTTATCTTCGTTTCATAATGAACTAACATAATCAAACCTCAATTTACAGTTTCACATACAAATTAACCACTAAAATTGGTACTTTTCACAAGCCATATGGAAAAATATAAACACTGACATCATTTTCTTCCTTTTAACTGTAATACGCATACAATTTCCTATCTAAACATAAACTCCAGCATCATAAACGTGTATCATCACAATTACCAACTATATATATACATAATTCAACAATTTGATTTCACAGAACATAAGAAAATTTTGTCGTAATTTCATATATATATATATATATATATAATACAAAAGTTAGATAAAATGCCTTCAATATGCTTAATAATCCCCTGCTAAACACTGAAATTGCTTAGGTTTCTCTTCAAGTTCTCTGCCAAGCTCTTCTGTGAATTCTCTTCTCTCTTCTCTCTCAAAACTCAGTATGCTAAACCAAATATAACTCCAGACAACGCAAAGTTTCAAACGTCCAAAAATCGACGTTATACTAATGATCCTAATAAATCATCAGTTATAAATATTTATTTATTTATAATATTTTTATTTATTTTATTTATATTATTATAATTCACATATTAAAAATCTAAAAGCCATAAGGCTTTGTTTGGCAAAAAGTCTTTAAAATAAAGACTTCGTATATTTAAGCTTTGTTTGGTCAAAACTAAATTAAACTCCTTTAATTTTATTTTAATAAACCTTTTAGTTTATAATTTATAACCACATATGACTTATTTGGATTTCCATATCCAACACTAATCAAATCAAATAATTATACATACTATATTTTAAATAAATACTCCACTTAAATAAAAATCACAAAGTTATAACTTTATTATAATTTTATTTAATAATTCAATATGTCATTTTAAATTATTCAATTAAGACAACAATATCCTATCTCATGTTATATTACAACTCTCTAAATTATAAATTAATTTAATTTAGAGTGTTATCTAATAAATTTAATTCATAAATATTTGATAACAACAATCACATCAATAAAATATTTATTAGTGTGTTATCTAATAAATTTAATTCACACGTCTCAACTAATAACAACCACATAAATCGAATACTTATTCAATTTAAGAAATATTTTAGATTACAAAACAACAACTTCATCAATAAAATATTTATTTAATTTAATAAATATTTTAAATTGCAAATAAAATCTTGGATTGTTACAGTAGTGCAACCTCAGCGATCATAGAAACAGACTCGACGATCGCAGCGGTTTTCAACAAAGCTACTCTAACTCATGAAAAGCTTGAAAGAACGGGACAATTGCTCAACCATTCAAATTATGAGAGAGATAAGTTCGAATACAGTTTGGAAAGATATCATGCAAACTCATCTCAGAACTTAAGTGCCCAAACTGGCTTGGGGTACATCAGTGATCAAGCTATGCAGTTTCAAGATGAGGATTAATGTCAAAACCATTCACTACAACATCTCTCAAAAGTTGATCATTGAGTCAACAAAGGAAAACGTAGAGTCTATAGCTGCCTCACCATGCTACTCTATGAACCAAGTGGTCAACGGTCAATCCACGTCATTGACGACTACTTGTTTTAAAAAGGGACATTAAACTGAAGAGTTAATGGGGGAGTTACAGCTCATTACTGGGCATCGTGCAACCAATGGCTAGTTGACACATCACAGCGTATGCAGAGTTAGAAAAGAACTACCATAAATACAAATTCAAAATTTGCAAATAGTTATCAGAAACTATCGAACCTCTTTCCCTCTCTTTTTCAAACCCTAAAAGTCTTCTCATATACTAAATCCATTAACCCTCCAAATCCTTGCCCAAATCACATTAAACTATCTCTCATAATACTCCCTAAAACAAATACTCATATTCTTTGAATCCTCAAATGGCAGATTGGCGAGTAATCACTGGCATTCAGCTAGGAACCAAGACGTTCGAAAAATCCGAGAAGAAGTTCAGGGATATTCTTGAACTTGTGAAGAAGGATGGGTTCTCAGAATGTCTTGAGGCAAACACACGAATATATGGTGACCTGGTCAAAGAGTTTCATTCAAACGTAACCGTAAATTCTGGAATTCTCTCCACCAAGGTTAAGGGTCAGATTCTGAAGCTAAATTCTTCTGACATCAATCAATGCTTAGGCCTTCCTGACCAAGATCTGAAAAGCCTGGAAGAGATCGACACTGAAAAAGCTAAGAAGATTATGCAGTACAAAAGAAACCCTAGTCTGAAGGACATGAAGAAAAAGGAGTTTCCTGAAGAATTTGAGTTCCTTGCTGAAATAGTGGGTAAATGTATCTTATGCAAAGACACTGCACATGATACTATGATTGACCAACAGCTGAAGATCATGTCTGCTATAGTCCTGAAGGAACACATCAACTTTGGAGCTATCCTGCTTGATCATATGTCTAAGTGGCTGGATAAGGAAGAAAAGAAAAGGTTAACTAAAAAACAACTCACAAAGGTTTTTCATGGGAGGTTTTTTAAGTATCATCTTGAAGAATAAAATTAAGAATGATGAGGGCAAAATTCTTAATGTTCATAAAGTAATGTCTCCACAGTTGTTTATAAACTAGAAGAAAAATCCTAAAGAGAACAAGAGGCTAATAACAACTGGAAGCAGCAGCAAGGTCTTTGTTAAGAAGAGGAAGGTACAAGAAGTGGAAAACTCTCAACTGATAACTTCAGATCGATTCTTTGCCACACCAAAGAAAGAAGAAGTCTAAGAATGTGAAGAATGTAGAGGCTTCGTCAAGCCATGTCTCCACTGACAAGAAGAAAGCAAGGAGGGGAGAAAAACCAAAGATCAACCGCCTGAAACCCCAAAAAGAAGAAGGAGTAACAGACTACTCCAAGAGCCACCCAAGACGAAAGCAAAAGTGATGAAGAAATCAGTTCTAGTTCCCCAAGAAAGTCCATCCAACAAAGAAGAAAATGTAGAGTCTGAAGATGGGAAGGGAACTGAAAACTCTAAGATTGAACCCTCAAAGAGCAAGTCCAACAATGAGGAAGAAGTTGAATCTATGAAAGGAAGAGCCAAGTCTGATGGTGAAGAAAAAGAATGTGCAAGCCCTATGGCTAACTCTCAGAGTATCCACTTTGATGATGAAGAAAGGTTGCAAGTTGACACAACAACATCCTGTACTGCAAATGCTCCAACAAACTCAAAAGATGTCGAGTCTGAAGAAGAAGAACATGCCCCTACTGTTGCTGAACATCAAGCTAGTCTGTCTGATGATACAGAAGCTTTGGATTCTGAAGAAGAAGAGGAGTCTAAAACTCCTATAGCTGAACCCCCAAGGAGAAGAAAGAGCAACAGACTGCTTGCCAGGGCTGTTCTAAAGAAGAAAGGAGAATCTTCTACTGCAATCATTGAATTAAGCGATGATGAATCTGAATCACTAGAAGAAAGTGTTGAAGATGGGACTAGTGATGAAGAAGATGAGTCCAAGGAAGATCTTGCTGAAGAAGGTTCTGGAAATGAAATACAGCAAGAAGGATTCACTGATGGATCCGATTATAATGTTTCAGAAAGAGAGGAAATGGAGAAGGATTCTGATTATGCACATCAAGAATCAGAGGAACCAAAAGACCATCCTATCATTTCTCCAGCTAGGATTAACAGGAAAATAGTAGAAGAAGTCTCGAATGGACCACCAGAAATTCCAAACCAAGAACTGGGAGCTCAGAACTTCCCAAGGGTGAAGAGTTATGCAACAATGATGATCAAAGATCAGACTCACTACAAAGTCTATAGACATGCTGGAAACCACTATATTCCTTATGATCGTAGAGTGGACTCTGATGGGAGAAAGAGCATGGCCAAGGAGATGATCGTAGAATCTGATCACTCTACCAATGATGTTGATCAAGTCCAAAATAAAAAGCCTCCATCTGCTCAAGCACCGCTACCCGACATTCCTTCATCCTCCAATAGCGATTGGTACTCAATGATTTTTCAAATTCTCAACACTTTCGAAAATCTTTCCAAGGATGAAATCGTAGAGTCCAATCTGGTGTTCAACAAGAGGCTGCCTAACCAGATGACCAAATTCCCATGGAGCTGGAGTTACTAAAGAATTCTGATGAGTTGGTCAAGAAGATGTCTATCATCACTGAAGAGGCAAAGATGTTGACAGAAGAAAGAGATAATGCGGTTCAAGACAGACTCCACGCCACTATGTCTGACATATCTCTCAAAATCAAAGAAAGAGATCAAATCTATCTGAAGACTATAAATAAACAGAAGGGAGAAGCTCTACGAGCACAGAAGGCTAACAAAGAGCAAATCCAAGCCCTCTCTAACAAGATTGATAATCTGAATCAGTCTTTCTCTCTACAACTTGAGTTGAGCCAACAAGAACTTAAGACTAAAGTTGGTAACTCATCTTATCTGATGGAGTAGCTTATGTCCAACATGGAATAGCTCTCCCAAGTGATTAATGACAAAAAGGGGGAGAAAAAGAGGCATAGAAAGAGGCAGAGTAAGAGGCACTCTAAAAAGGGCAAAAAGAGTAGAAGGAAAGAAAAGAAGAAGACAATAGAAGAAGAAGTTGAGTCATCATCTGAGGGGGAGCTAAAGGATGATGAGCGTGTGTTTGCAAAGGCTGAGAAGGAGCCAACAGAAGAAGAGGAGAAGCATACATCTGAGGGGGAGCAGACAAGAGAAATGTAGTCAACATCCCAAGGTGAGCAGGTGCAAGAAGATCCAACAGATGAATAGCTGATCAACAGACATCCTGGAAGCATACATGGAGCCAAAAAGGTACATCTCTAACTAGCTAGGTATGTTCTGGATCCAGGATGTAAAATGTTAGTGTATTAAATTTCACATCATTATAAATGACATTCATGATTATCTGTTTTAGAAATACAGCTGCTCACTGTATATAAGATTCATTCATAGCATGCATATGCACTTATTATTTTTGTCATAATAAAATAGGGGGAGATTGTTAGGAATAAGCATGTGAATGATATTCATATTTACACATGATTTGATTATGATATATATATGAATGAATATGCAATTATGCTTGCATTAAGAAAAGTTGTAAAGTCCTCTGATAGATTATAGAAACATATGTACAAGGACTTAGAATGAATTGATCAAATATGTTAGGTTGATCATGCATAAGCAAAATAGCTTTGTAAAGTCCTTAAAAAGAAATGATGTACAAGGACTATAAATATAAAAAGATCAAGCATGTTAGGTTGATCTTATGATGTAATAGATAGGCTTGTCTGATCGTCGGGCACTGCACCAAAAATCGTAGTATGCCAAGAGAGTCGAGGAAAACTCGAGAGCTATCAAGGCAGAATCGTAGTCTGCATGATAGTAGATCTCAGAGTTCATAGACTGCCAGGAGAAACGAGGAAGGATCGTAGTGTGTCGAGTAAAACTTCTTCGGAGCCATAGTCTACTGAGGAAGTCATGTTTAGAATCGTAGAGACAGTCTGCCTACGAACCGACCGAGCATCTACCGAAGACAAGTCAGAATCATAGACTACACTCGAAGTCTACTGATCATAATCTAAGGCAGAGATCGTAGTCGAGCAAGATCAGATGAAGACAACAAGCATAACGACAGAAATCATAGAGTGTTAAGATCTGATCTCAAAGTCGTAGTGTCTGCACAACCGAAACTGAATCGTAGAGTGCAGAACTAAGACTTCAATAGATGTGCTCACAATGCCAAGGCAGAATCGTAGAGCGAATACGATTCTCAACAAATGAGCACTCCTAGAATGTTCAAAGGAATGAAGCCTCTGGTTGATACTGCAAAGATACATCCCACCTAAAGGAAACCAGAGAGCACTCAACAAATGGCATGCAAGCTAATAGAAGATCTAAGCATGAACCCGATCAGCATCCAGATTGAGTTGTGAAGCCATTCAAGATGAAGTCTTCCACAAGATGATCATAAGAAGACTTCAATAGCTGGCTAAGGAAAGTCAGCAGGTGCAGTAGCTGTTAAGTGGTAAGATGACCATGATCTTGGAAGTAACCAGGATCGTAGTGTTTGCCAAACAAAGAAAGAACTGATGGAGTGTACACAGAGATACTGGTCAGCTCATGAAGAACAAGGCTAAAGTGATTAAGCATGGGTCAGTCCATTGATGATAAGTGAACGGGAGATCACAAGGAGAAAGCGAGCTTGGCATGCCACAAATCTGAGTTGTCTTGCTATTCAGAAGGGGCCATAACAAACAGTCAATTGAAGTACTGCACAAGAGAAGGAAGAGGTGTTGCACATTGGAGATCTAATAAACACTCTTCAAGATCGTAGTGTTAATTCTACACGTTAAAAAGCAAGTCAACAAGACACTACGATCAGGTCCAAGGAGATAAGCATCAGAATCGTAGAGTTCGAACAGATGAAGATTGAGGCATTGGCAACGGCTCAATCTGAAGATTGATATTCAAATAGAGCTTATTGAGAGCATCGATGCAAAAGGACAACCTCTGATCAAGAAATCAGAAGGAAGAAATAAAGTTGACTACCTGCCCAAGACATAAAAGTGACATCTCTGATGGGGTAGGTGAAACAGTAGACTGCAGTGTCAGAAAGTCAGAAAAAGGGATGTCATGTCACATCTATAGCCTACACCAAATAACTCGGGATCTGCGAAGCAATTCTAATAGCTTTTAACGGCCACATTCTAACGGGAAGATTGGGAAGGAGTATAAATCAACAGAGCTTCAAAGATCAAGAGTTGCTGATAATGGCTAAGTTGCAGAATCGTTGAGTTATTGGAATGATATTGTTGACTCTAAGAGTTCCATCAGAGATTAAGAGAACAAGTCTCAGTGACAGTGAGACTACATAGGTGGAAGTGAAGCAGCTTTGAAGAAGGACTTAAACAGATTAGAGCTTCACTCAACAAAAATGAGAATGCCACTAAAGATGGTAGCCAAGCTGAGAGCCGAGAAGGCCAAGAAGATAGCATTTAGAAAAGTGGCAGAATACAAAGAAGATCAAGAGAGCCACTCTATAGATCACCATGAACCAAAAGCTAAAAAAGAACATAAGCAAAATCATGTCTGCAAAACATTCAAGAAGGGTTCAGGGTTTGCTAAGTGTCAGACGAATTCTACCAAAAGCTCAGAGACTTAGCAAATCCAGATGGTGATGGTGCACAGCTAACATTAGATGAAGATGAGCAGAAAGGAGTAATGATCAGCTGCACCAGAGAAGATGTGGTCCAGACTCAAAGTAGAATGCAAAGATGACCACACCAAACTGCTAAGTACATAAGATGTTCAAGCTTAAAGACATCTTAGCAGCTCAGCACCAACAACACCAATAACAACAACAACAATAAGAAGAAGAAGCCAGGGCCTGAGGGGTCCTTTTCTAGAGGGACTAAATGAAGTTCCAAGCCCTGGGCTTAAAGAGTTCCTAGGGAACTAGAGGAGTTTCAAGGCTGCTGGCCTTAAAGAGTTCTTAGTGAACTAAAGTTCCAAGGCTACTGGCCTTGAAGAAATCTTAGTGATTCAGGGTGCTGCTCTTCCTTAGTGGAAATTCTGCTAGTTGAAAGCAGAAGAGTGGATTAGGAGCTTGAGTCTCTGAACCACTTAAAATCCCTTGTGTCTTTTACTTTATGTCATTTACATTATATACATTAACTGCTATAACTGCTATGTATGTTTTAACTGCTTACTACTGGATTAACTCTACGAACAATGTATGTCTGTTTATGAATATATCAATGTAGGAGATCTGTTACTTATTCCACTGTGCTTGAAAAGATTCTTATGTTTGTCATATGCTAATTCATGAGCAATACAAAATAAACGAGAAAACATTTTGAAATTAAAAAGGATCTATTTAACCGCCCCTTCTAGATCTATATTATGCCTACTGAACTAACAAAATGCATGAAAATTAACTAAACCATGCGGTAATAAGCAACTATTCGAGTTAGTTGATACCAGATTATAAAACCAACTTATCAAATACCCCCAAATTTGAACTATTGTTTTCCCTCAAGCAACAAAACAAAAAGGAAAGAAAAGAAACTAACTACACCATAAGAAATATACCCTACATGCCTAAGAATCCACAACAGTCAGTCTAAAATTCAAATGAGGTGCCTCAGAAGAACCACAATGATCATTAAACACAGTTTCCAATCACGAATAACGCAATCATGCATATCATATAGTAAATCAAAACTTGTCGTCATTGATGTAGTGAGTTGTGTGCATAGCTATTATCAAACCTGCTACAATACAAAATATCACATAATATGCTTCTTAGAGGGAAAACCATACGTCTAATGCTAAGACAATCAGCAAATGGGATAAGATTTAGCAACGATTTCACATTAACTAAGCAAAGGGGTCAAGAAGGAGTATATTATGCTATTATTCGATCATAAGGGTGATTTTCACACTTACCCATGCTTTATACTCGACTGTGAAATGTTTAGTCCTATTAGGCTATTCAATGATACCCATGTAGCGAGCTTTCGACCAACGACTCTCAAACCAAATGGCTTTAGGGCACTGGGTGTAGAGACATCCCCTAGGGCGTACTTACTCGAGTATCAAAAGCCACAGAACTAAACTAGTCAAGCATTTATTCATTCATTTTTAATTTTTATTTATTTATTTATTTTTATGATTAGCTATAGCATGCAATACTCCAAAACTTTCCCCAAAACTCAATTATTTGCGTTATCTTTGCTTAAACTACACATGTATTAAATTTTTGTCATTAAAGCTTCGATTACCCACCAGAAGGCTATTATGTAACTATTTACACTAAGCAAGTCATAATGACTACTCTATGGTGCTATTCGATGACATCAGCTTCAAACAAGTCAGGATTCATAACATGATATAACATTAAGGCCAAATTTAAGCTATAAACAATGCTCAATAATCAAACAGCTTCAATATCATCATCGGCCATACAAAATTCAAACCAATAAAGATGCTAGGATTCATGCACTATGATATAATTAAATTAAATGCAATAAAGTAAGCAAATATTTTTGGAAATTTTCTTTTTTTTTATGAAGAAAACAAAAATAACAAGAATTAAACTAAACCATCATTTTAAACTAAACTGAAACTAAATAAACTAAACTATCAACACTAAATGAAACATGAATTAAACATGTAATTACACTAAGATGCAACTACATGCACTAAATAAATGCAAACTAAGCTACTATGAAACTAATACCCCCAAACTCAAGATATTCAATGTCTTCATTGGAGATAAAGGTTAAAAAAACTCTCATAGTTGGCATCGTCATTACTACCCTTTTCTTGCTTGGGTGGTGTGTCTGGAGGTGGGTATGGAGCGGTGGTCCCGTATGTAGGAAACTGAACTTCCGCTCCTAGCTGGCTAAATACATTGGTCAATGCCCCAGACAAATCAGCAGTGAAGGCGTGAAAGTTTGTGAGAAGAGCATCCATTCGCCTTTTCAGTTGGCGTATCTCACGCTCCTGCCTGGTAAAGTAATCTTGAGGCACCCCCACTGTATGTGGTATAAAGTTGTCTTCCTCTTTATATTCTTCATCCTCTTCACTGTCTTCCTTACCAGGCAAAATAAATCCAAGACCTCAAGGGTGTGAGTCTCCTCCATCCCAAATATTGTACTTCTGAATGGTTGTATGATCAATGTCGCGCATTGGCAGCTGTAGAGATTCATCATCCCAGTCGACTCCCACATCTGAGCATAGTTGAGTGATGATTGATCCATGTGGAATTCCCCCTGAAGTACTTCCCCTCATGTATCTCAGCATGGATTGGTTGATGATATGCCCTATGTCAATCAATTTCCCTTTGATGATGCTATACAGAATTACAGCCCTCTCAATAGTGGCATTTGCATGATGGGTAGTAAGAAGCAAACTCACACAGATAAAACTGTACCAAGCCTTGGCGTACCAATTTAAGGCTGTCTGTGGGAAATGTACTTTTCTATCGATTCCTTCCCTAGTGGTCCACTTAGTGCCCAACTTACATATCTCTTCTATCAGCCTATCTAGGTCAGTTCCAAAATGTTGAGATTTTGCCTAATTTATGGCACTCGATGGGAAAGTATCCTTGTGAAATAGTTCATTGATCGCTTCCTTGGTGTATGGCACTTACTTTCCTCTCATATAGGATATACAATTCTGCGTTTCTCAAGCATTGGCATAGAATTCTCGCACCTCTACCATTGGTGCTAATAAAGGTGTGCTTATAAACGATGCCCAACCATGCCCGATAATCATATCTTTCATCTTTCCATCCTCTTTTCTCGACTTTAATCCCCTTTCTTACACAAACGATTTTTCGACAGAACATACCAGTAATAATGTTGAGCTGAAAGGTTTATAAATTTTGAAGTGTCCAAGACATCTCTAGTATTCCCATCACCATCATCATTACTGCTTGTTGAGGAAGAAGACGAAGTTCGAATTCTCTTCAACATGCTTGCAGATTTGAGTTGAGCTTGAGCTTGATATGGTTGAAAAGGTGAGAAGTACAGCCAAATTGATCACTGCTAACCCACAATATCTCTCAGATCCTGTGTCGAATAGTTGATGTGCAACCTCCAAAATAATCTCTCATGTGCTTTAAACAAATGCTAAGTTTGAGAGAGAGAGAGTTAGGGTTTATATATATAGGGTAAAGAGATAGATTGTAGAATCTGAGTAGGAGATGGATTAGAGAAGTGAAGATTGAAATGGGAAAAGGTTGTTCGAGTCTGATAGGTTTTTATTGGGGATGGGATTGTCTTGGTCGAGTGTTGGGTTTGGGTTTTAAATGAAATATGTTGCATCTGCTTTATTTAAAAATAGACTTCAGGACGCAGAGCGGCTGCGCCGGGTTTGACTTAGGAATAGGCCCAACTGTAATGTCTTAAATTAATGCATGATATCTAAAAAGGCACAACAAGGCTTTCTTGGTAAATTAATCCGGGCAGCAGCGGTCGCCTTATACCTGCATAACCTTAAATTTCCTTTTAGTTCTGACTTTGCACCATTTCACCAAATGGATTATACCTGAGAGAGACCAAAAATAAACCATTAAAATGTACTTAACTCTATCAAAAGTTGTTCTTAATAATAAAAGTGTCAAGAATTAAATATAGGGGGAAAGGATTTAAACATAGAGTAAGAATTAAACAAGGAGAGAGAGAGAGAGAGAAAAAAAAAAGTGAATGGGGTGCCTCCAATCGAGCACTTAGTTTAAAGTTGTTTAGCTCGACTATTCCCTGTTTTAGTCGGGATTAGCCGGGATGTCTTGGGCACCTTGCTTGGTTGCTGCACAGAACCAACACTGTTTTACCATGTACACCTTCATCTTAGCTAAATGAGGAGAAATTGACTTAGGATCACCATTAAAAAAATTTAAACCAATGCCCTCTCGAGAATCTTTATGAGTCGCCTCTGTAAAGGTATCAACCATCTCACACTCTTCCTTATCATTTGGGACTGGAATTTCCTTGAACACCTTGATTCTTATCTCCTGATCGAACACTCTCATGGTTAATTCTTCGTTGGGCACATTGATTAGTGTTCGACCGGTTGCAAGGAAGGGTCTTCCCAATATGATAGGAATGTTTTTGTCTTCTTCAAAGTCTAAAACCACAAAGTTCGCTGGAAATATTAATGTCTCCACTTTGACCAACACATTTTCAATTATTCCCAATAGATATGTAACTGACATGTCCGCAAGTTATAAACTGACGTTGGTTGGTTTTTCTTCCTTTAAACCCAGCTTTTTGTAGATAGACAGTGGCATGAGATCATATAACAATTTCCCAACAAATTGATTTCCTATTGAGTAAGGGATGTTAAAGCTGCCCGGATCTTTTAACTTAGGAGGGAGCTTCCTTTTCAATACAACACTACACTCTTCAGTCAGAGCTACCGTCTCATAATCCTCTAACTTTTTTTCCTTGAAAAAATTCCCTTCATAAACTTGGCATAGCTTGGCATTTGCTCTAAAGCCTCAGCAAATGGTATGTCGATTTGTAACTTCTTAAAAACTCTAAGGAATTTAGAGAATTGTTTGTCCAACTTCTGTTTCTGAAGCCTCTATGGATATGGAATTGGTGGGTACACTTTTGGTTGAGTAATATTGGGTTCCTCTATGGTATCCTTCTTTTCTAGCTCAGTTCCGGCCTTACCATTTTTTTCCTCTGAATTCTCTTCCTTTTCTCAGAATCGCAAAGGCGCAACAGGTTGTATCCCTTTGTAAAACAGTATTAATTGCTTATCCGCAAAGTTTATTTCCTACTTCCAAGTGTAATGGCATTGCACTGTTCTTTCCCTTCTCTCTTCGGGTTAACCTTAGTGTTACTTGGCAGCGATCGTTGTCGTCTATTCGTCAACATTCTAGCCATTTGGCCCATTTGATTCTCAAGATTCCGGATAGCTACTGCTTAATTCTGTATCATCACCTCAGTGTTAGCCATGTACTTCAACATCATCTCCTCCATATCTGGCTTCTTTTTTGGTTGCGGAGGTGGAGCTTGTTGATGTTTCTGATTTAGGAATCCTGGGGGGTATGTGGGTCGTGAGGCTTATTGGTGATTTTGGTTGTTGCTTCCATAAAAGTTTAGATGGTTCCTTGCCCCAGGATTATAAGTGTTTTGGTATGGATTTAGTGGTCTGTTGTAGCTACCCACAAACTGTAATGCTTTAGGAGTGATGGCACGTTGCTCAGTTGAATGTGCTCCTACACATAACTCACAAACAAAAGCTACTTGCTGAGGTTTTGCTTCTGCAATGGCATCAATCTTCTTTGACATTGCTGATAACTGAGTTGCTAGTGTTGTGATTGCATCGACTTCTAATACTCCAACTACTTTTTGTTAATTCACTCTAGAATTTGGCCATTGATATTTGTTGATGGCCATGGTTTCTAGTAATTCATACGCCTCCTCAAATGTCTTAGCCATATAAATTCCCCTCCAGAAGCTGCATCAATACTTGTACGAGTATTACTACCTAAGCCATTATAAAATGTGTTCATCTGTAGCCAATGGGGAAGTACATGATGTGAACATCTTCTCAATAATTCTTTATATCTTTCCCAAGCTTCATACAGTGATTCTCCATGTTGTTGCTCAAAGGAAGTAATGTTGTTCCACATTCTAGCAGTCTTCGCCGGTGGAAAGAATTTAGCCAAGAACTTTTGTGCTAGGTCATCCCAAGTAGTAATGGAGCCCGGTGGTAATGAGTGTAACCATCCTCTGGCTTTATCCCTCAATGTAAATGGGAATAGTCTAGGTCTCACTGTATCTTCTGATACTCCACTAAACTTGAATGTATCGTAAATCTCTAGAAAGCTTATCAAGTGCTCATTCGGGTCATCATTCACCATTTCCCCAAACTGTACCGAGTTTTGATCCATTTGAATTGTCCCTGGTTTGATTTTAAAGGAATTAGTTGCTATGACTGGCCTCATAATACTTTATTGCAATTCATTGATCTGTGGTGTAGCATAGTCTCTCAATGTTTTGTGTTCTTTTGTAGCCATGGTTATCGGTGTATCAAATTCCTCTTGAATGTCCTTGATTCCCCTACTCAATCGCTGAACCCTTTTATTAATGTCGTCCTTGTAAGGCTACAAATCAGGCTTCTTAGATCGAGTTTGCATGCATTAGTCAAGAGTACTTAAAATAAAGAAAAATATAAAAAGAAATAAGATAAGAAAGATTGTTTAACTAAGACCAATCTAATTTAAATTGATGATGAAAGTACTAGAAACAATTTATATTCCCTAGTAAAGGCGCCAAAAATTTATTGGGTTGTTTGGGTATTAATCAAATCAAGCACATCACATAGAAGTGCACATGGTTAAAAATAATATAGAATAAATAGAGTATTGATCCCACGAGGAATAACAACTATAATCTAATCTATCAAGCATTGTTGTATAACTATTTTGGTCTCTTTAAACGAATGAAGTTTTTCGTGATTTATCTATAATTAACTATAAATAAAATTAAACTAATTAACAAAGTATTAAATTAGATAGAGGAGAATTGGGATTATAACTTCACTTATTGCTTCACTTAGATTGACCTGCTTCCTATTAATTCCAATTGATTACCTCGGATTGTTAATGTAAGTATACGAAGTTATTTATAAAATATTAGTTTGGTGGGAATATTCTTCTTTCATGGAAATATTCTTACGATCATTCTTGAATTTCTACTTAATTTGGATGTTAATAATTCTGGATAAAATATATTGAATTCTTATATCATTGTCATCATCCTCATGTTTATATATTTTTTTAAAAGTCAACCATGACGCATTAATACAGTAGATGGACTTGGTATGATTATGACCGGAGACAGCCGGTGTAATCATGGCTAGTATATTACAAATGATGTGGTAAAAAATCTCTCGTGTAAGCGTTAGTGCATTGATGGACTGATTGTTAGCATGATCATGACCATTAATGAATACACAAATATTCTTGGCCGTAGTGCATGAATAATTGTGGTCATATAAAGTATATATATATAAGCTGGGATGAGTCAAAGGAAGCAGTGATGGTCTGAAGATAGCATTAGTAGTCATTATACTCCTTTTTTGAGTTTGTATAATATCCATATTTGTATTTAAACTCACGGTTTATGTCGTATTGTACCGCATTGAGTTATGTTAGTAAGTTGTATTTAAATTTTATACTTTGTTACATGTCAATTAACCTTTTGTTTTGTGATGTCTGAAAATGACATCGAGAATGTTGAGAATATGATGGGCCTTGACGATTGTTGATTCACCATGTATGATAATGGGATATACATCGGGAAAGCGACCCATCCTGTCGAACAAACAACTAACGACCAAATGATGAATGATCCAAAATGTTCGAGAGGCTTTATACGATTTATCGGCAGTGATGGATCAAATATGGCCAGGTATGCATGATAAGGCAAAAATTTGCGGGAGTTATCATGGTTCGCGTCCCTTGGTGGATAATGAAGAGAGAATGGCGCGAATGTTTTTAAGAGGTTTGAGAAAAGCGGGAGATCGTCGACATCTTGGTTCTCATAAAGCTGTGTTTGTATTCCAGATCTTATAAATAGGGCCTCCCCGATTAGTGGACGCGATAATGAGTCAACACTAAAGAGGAAAGCGGTGACAAAATTATAATACCGGCCGAGTAGTCATTGAAGCGGTGAAGCAACCAAAAGCGTGGAGGAATCAACGGCGAGAGATATGAACCTTGCCGGTGGTGTCGGACCAAAACAATAAGAATGGACATTTTCACTGAGGAGAGGCGTTGTTTGTGACCTCCCAAAGCCGAAAGGATCGAATGAGGTCATCACGGGTAAGCTTATCATAAACTCTAATGAAATCTATGCTACTTTGTTTGATCTGGGTTCTACCCATTCTTTTATTTCTCCTACTTGCGCTCATCGATTAAAATTTGACTCACGGAGAAATTAGACTTTGACTTATACTGGTGGAAACTCAGATTGGGAGAGGAAACCTTCATTACATCCACTGTTTATAAGTCTTGTTTGGGTTCAAATTGGTACCTCACATTACACAATGATCTTATTTCATTAAAAATACTTGCATTTAGCGTGATTCTAAAGGATTGATTGGTTGCTTCTTATCGTGACAAATTGATTGTTTTAATAAGGTTGTTAGCTTTTCATATTCCTAATCAACCTATTATCAAGTTTTAAGCGATATTCTATTGTTAATAAATTTCACACGTATTCCCCGAAAACTACTGGCCTACCCCGATATTTCCAAATCCCATATCGAATGGCTCTATTGAACTTCAGAGTTAAAGACGAATTCACTTCACGATTTTGGGTTAGTTTACAAAAAGCTATGAGCGCAGGACTTACGATTTAGCTATATCATCCTCAGACGGACGGACGATCGGAAGGACTATTGAAACTCTTGAAAGTCTATTAAGACTACTGTATCCTTGATTTGAGGAGTTGGACAAGTTCTTACCATTGGTGGGTTTTCCTACAACAATTTATCAAGCAAGTATTGGCATGGCTCCGATATAAAAACCTCCACAAAATCGACGAAAAAAGTTATCGATCTTCACAAAGGGCGTGGAAATTCGATATGGAAAGATTTACAAGATTAAGAAGAAAGCTTAATCCTCGATTCATGGTCCATTTAATCCTCGATCGGTAAGGCCCATGGCCTATAGACTACGACTTTCTGCTTGAATAAATATGTCTATAGTGTTCATAATGTTTTCACGTATCTATATTACGTAAATATGTGAAAGAGGCGAACCATATAATGAGTTAGAAATAATAAAAGAGGTTCTGTTCAAATTTTGGATAGAAGGAACATATTCTCGCTCCAAGGTTATACCTCAAGTCGAAAGTTTTGGAGGAACCCACGATGTTGAGAAATTAATTTCGAGGCGAAATTTCATAAGAAGGGGAGGTTGTAAGACCCCATCTTTTATAAATAAGATGAATTTTCTATAAATATTATGGAATAAATTTGATATAATGTTATAGTTGTGGGTAATATTTATAAATTTTGCAAAGTATGTCATTGTTATAAAATAATATTAGTTTTGGTGGGGAATATTCTTTTTGTTGGGAATATTCTTACAATGGCTCAATCATTGGTGGACCTACAAGGAATTATTGTCGGATTGAAAGCAGCAAAATATTTTATAAAAATAAAAGGCGGTGATTATTCTGGTTAAAAGCATTGAACTACCGTTGGTAAAAATGCGATGTCTGGCGTGGTTGTATAGTAGCACACGGTATTGATTATTGATGCTTCGTGAGAAGTCTTTCGGCTATGCTCGATTATTGCTCTGATGATTAGCTTGCATCATATCTCTTATATTATTGATTCAATTATTGTCTACTCCATATCCATATCGAGTAATTACCCTTGTGAATAAATATTTACCTTAACCGTCGATAGTAATTACATTCGTCGATAGTAATTACCCTTGTAGAATATAATATTTACCTTCCGTCGATAGTAATTACCCTTGTGAATAGTATTTACCTTAAATCGATAGTATTTACCTTCGTTAATAATAAATTACCTTTACCAGACATTCGAACCACTTGTGCGTTTTACATTACAGAGCGTCGAACCGGTGTCGTCCAACTTGCCTTTTCACGGCGGTGCTAAGCTAGAAATCTTCTATAAATGAGGGCCCTAGAGGCTTCATTATTTTCGCAATTCATTAAAGCTATAGAGAAAGTAGTAGTAGAGAGAATAAGAGAAAAGAAGAAAGAGTATTTTATTCTTACTGCTTCTTTGCGTTATTCAATCTCCTACCAAATGTAAGAAGTGGTTTACCTATCTTGGTGACGTTCTTCTATTATTACATTTGGAACATCTTATACGTGTGTTTTACTGGACACAGTTAAATCTTTATTATTGATAACTACATTGGAACATCCACATGCGTGTGTTTTACCACGGACACGAGTTACATCTTTATTATTATTACATTGGAACATCACATGCATGTGTTTTTACTTAGGACACGTTCCAAATCTTTATTATTGTATGTCATGTGTTTTACGGATGCAGTTCCATCTTTATTATTACATTTGGAACATCTTGTATGATTGTGAATTTCACGACACACGGATTTAAGTTATTTATTATTACATTGGAATAACTTTTATGCATCGCGTGCATGATTTCTTTTGTTATTCCGTTCTTTATTACCCGGTTAGTTAAACTTTGACTTCTATACTCAAATTAATAGAATATCCTTGACATTTGCGTTTCGTCAGTATCTTTTCTGGAAATATTCTTGATCATTCTTGAATTTTTTACTAATTTGGAGCGTTAATAATTCTGGATAAAATAATTCTTGAACTTGTTTTGTTAATTCTTATATCATTGTCATCATCCCGTATTTATATATTTTTTTTAAAGTCATCACATGTGGTGCATAAATGGACTTGGTATGATTATGACCGAGAGGCCCAATGGATGTAATCGTGATAGTAATATTACAAATGATATTGGTAAAAATCCTCGATCAAAGTAGTGCATTGATGGAATGAGTTGTTGGCATGAGTCATGACCGTTAATGAATACAAATATTCTTGGCGTGATAGTGCATGAATAATTGTGGTGTTGATCTTAAAGAATATCGCTGGTAAGTAGTCGCGGGGTGATTCGATGATGTGGAATATTTATTAAAAGGTCTGAGTCCTCGGCTATAAGCGATGATTAAAAAGATAGTAGACTTTATTTTCTTGACTCTTTTAATGGATTGCATATTCCATTGCAGATTAAGCCCAGTTTTGTCTGTTATATTTTATCGGTTTAACGTTGTTGGAAGACTATTGATAATTTTGATACTGCATTATCACTATATCTCTATATGAATTACTATTAAATAGGGTTTCAGCACAAGTTCTCAAATGATTACATGTTATGTTTTGGTATATCTCTATCCTAAGCACGAATTATGCATTTCATCGTCATATAGAATTCACGAACACATGATATCATGATCATATCTAAACTCATAATCCATCTCTCAAATTCATATAAGTTATCACGCTAATTGGTGATCAAACAATTAAATAATTCAACCAAATCATGATAGACAATCCATCCATAGTCAAAAAGATATCAACAAGGAAGCAAACCAATCTCAGCTATGCAATAAGATTCATTATAATCCCAAAATGGAGATTAGTTCATAATAGAAACAAGATCCATTATCCACAATTGATTATACATGAAAGTTACAAGTAAAGGAATAGAGAGAAGTTAGGAAATGTAGTGCAAATCTGAGGTTTCTCTATAGTTCCAGCCTTGAATCTTCAATAGCCTTCAATTGCTTCAAAACCCAAAATCCAAGCTAAACTAGTCTAGAAAATGAAAAATAGAAACTAAGATGAAAAATCAAACAGGAATATACACTAAGGAGAGGCTAGATACCCTAAAATGGCTAAAAATATGTTCTATATATTCTGCCTCAACTTCCAATAAACCCCACTTTTAGAAACAATCCAATTGGTTCATTAAATGAAAAGTCAGATTTGACCCTACAGGGACAGGCGCAACTGCGCCGTGCTTATAGTTGTTATGGGCGCAGCTGCGCTGTCTGTCAGTTCTACAATCTGCTATATTCTGCCATGGTGCTTCCATTCCTGTACGTATTAATCATTTTAGCTTCCATTTTTGCCATACTTTGGCTCTTTTGCTCCCAACATACCAAATTCCTTCCATATCATGCCAACTTGCCATCCTTTTGACTAAAGATACCACAGAACGAGTTCCCGAACATGAATCCTACAAAATGGAAAGAAATGCATGAAAAGCAACTAAACCATGCGTGAATAAGCAAGTATTAGAGTTAGTTGATAATGGATAAGTGGTTATAAACCCAACTTATCATTGATTAACGCATCAACACTATTTAAGATAAATTCCTGGAAAAGTAATAGGCCTTGTTTAATACACCTTATGTTGAGGTTTAGGTTTAATGCATCATATAGCTTATTAAAAAAAGTAAAAAGTTTAGCCTTTGTCTCAACTTATTAAAATACTTGATCTGCTAAGTACGCCACCTTAAATGTAAAAATGAAAAACAGGTACTGAGTTGCTTTTTGACCAGCTAATGTTGGGAATATCCGACCCATACATGATAATCTAAAACCACATTATCTTGACCCAAAATATATGATCATTTGAAACCACATCTTACCCCAAAAGGTTAACCTATTAAGTTTATTGTCCATTAGAGCCTATATATCTTCAATCCTTCTTCTTATGTTCTGATGTGAGATATTTCAACAAACTCCCCTTTAACACATGATCTCTCTATCCATATTGACACCGAGCTCCCCCATGAACTTTAACCATACTTATTTGAGCATTATCCCATCACATTCTTCTAATTGACGAGTCACCCTCTTCATTATTTCTTGTTTGATCCACTAAAAGCCCATGTCAAGCTTATTAAGTTTCCCTATCTGATGAGATTATCTTTTAATATCTCTTATTTGATCCACTAATAGCCTCTCCGAGAAGATTCCACTTGCTCAAATAGTAAATAATTCACCAAGTATCCCTATAACTCATTGAGTCTAGTCCATTATTTCTCTCTTTAATGACTAGTTCACACTCTTCAATATCTTTTGTTAAGAGCCAATTAAGAGTATCTACGAGAGAGTCAACCACTTGCTCAATGATTTACTTTTATCTATTATACGTAGTCCATACTATATATATCTATGACCCAAGCCTATTGTCATGACTCTGATACCAATTGTTGAGAATATCCGACCTACATTTGCTCATCTAATTAATTACGCATTCTATATATCTTGTCTACCTTTGATGAACCTCTTTACATAAACTAGTTTTTTATTTAATGAATGTACATATAACGATTTAAGTTGGGTGTTGGTTTACTTATAACCAGAGTCGGTCTTGAGTTTTCTAAGGCCCATGACAAAATTTCTCAAGTGTGTCCTTTTATACAAAATAAATAAATAAATAAATAAATAAATTATCAACTAATTATTATTTTCAGTAAAAAAAATATTAGAAACTTTATTTTTTTTTTCCATAAAATGGGTAAAGTTTCATAAAATATAGATTTAAAAAATTAAAATTTTATGAAACCTTATTGATTTAAAAAAAATAATCTTTTTTTCCTTTGAAAATAAAGTTTATTTTTTTGAATCTATATTTTATAAAATTTTACTTATTTTTTTAAAATATGAAGAATTTTCCAATTTTTCTTGAAAATAATATTTATTTATAAAAATTATTAATTTCTTTTTGAAAAAATTGAATTAGTTTTTCTATTTATCTTTTACTATTTTTAATTTAAATTTCTATTTTTAGTTTTTTTTTAAAAAATTCTAATATTAAGAATGGGTCATTCTGTTAAAAAATTAAGTAGACATTAATTTAATTTAAAATCACTTTAAATTTTTTGAATCTATATTTTATGAAACTTTACTCATTTTATGAAGAAAAAAAAGTTTCTAATATTTTTTATTTAAAATAATAATTATTTTTAAAAATATTTAAAATAATTGTTTTTAATTAGTTTGATGGGGTAATTTGAAAAATTAAAAGTTCAATGGTGTAATCAGTAAAATGTGCCAACTACAGTGGGTAATTCATTAGTTTTGTAGATAAAAAATTAGTTTATTTTTTTAAATGGAATGTCCCAATTTCAAAATAATAATTACTTTAGTGGTTTAATTTGAAAAATTAAAAGTTCAATGGTGTAATCAGTAAAACCTACCAACTACAGTGGGAATTTCTTTAGTTTTGTCCAATGAAATCTAAACCATAAAACATCATTTATTTAAATCTTTTTGTTGCACTTTTAGATATAAAATCATCAATTATACTATCATATTTAATGTTTTCTAACATGTCATTTTTAATGCATAATATTGCTAATCTTTTTATTATTTTATTTTTTTATACACATATACACATAAATACATAACCTTATAAAAAAAATTGAGCCCCCTCAACTGTAGACCCTGAACGGTTGCCCTGTGGCCCTTGCCCAGGGCCGGCTCTGCTTATAACTCTTATCTTTTCCCTTTTACAGAATTGTATTCTCAGAGTTAACATACGATGTGATGGATATAATCAAAAAGTGAAGAAACACCTCCAAAGAATTGAGGGTACCATTCACTTCTCATTTATGTCTACAGTATTTATTTGCATTTTAAGAAGAGTTGTTATTCTTATTAATGATCAATTGCATATATAGGGAAATCCCGCTCTTTATTATTCTCTGTTTCTTTGGTCATTTTCGATGTGTGTCGATATTAGAGCTCTGTTTACAGTTAGTACTATGTTTACTTGTTTTACTAATAGTTTGTCAAGGTGTTATGCTATGGGGCTCCTTAATATGGATTTTTATATGAATTGGACAAAATCCATGAAAAATATTAGGATTGTGGCCTGAAATACCTTGAAGAGCTTATATTGTTTCCGAGATTTATTGTGGACAATAAAGAAGTCATCTGTTGCTGCAATTTATCTTGTAATAATTTTCTTGTTTTTTCCACTTTTCTAGTAGTGGAGGCCTTAAAGAACCGGTTTTTTGCTGCATTAAGAAAAATATTTTTGTTTTTTTACCACTTTTTTAATCGGGAGGCCTACAGAACTGCTCTTTTGATGCAATTTATTCTGTAATAATCTTCTTGCATTTTTACCCTCTTCTAGTAGGGGTTTTTCAAGTAAGCAAAGATGCAGAACAACAGAAATTCAATGATCAAACTATGATTTACTAACTTGTGGGAACAAGATTATATTATTTCTTCATAAAATTTTGCTCAAGTACTTATTTTAGATAATTAAAATGTTTGAGATTGTTTAGATAATATAAACTTACTTTTATTTATGTTTGTATTTGCAGGGAGAATTTGCTATCGGAGTTGATGCTAAAAAGAGAGAGATAAATGTTATCGATCTAGGAGAACAACGAAGATTCAAAATGGTTTTAAAAATCGTTTTGTTATGTACTTTATCATTTACTAAATGACTTTAAATTAATTATGATTGTCATATTTTAAGGGATGAATTATTTTAAATGATGTACTAATATTTTTTATATTTTATTTTATATTGTATTGTGTTTGTTTAATAAATATGTGCATTACTAATTAATTTTCTTAATCTAAAAATGATGATCATCTACCGTAGCTATAGCATTCCAAAAAAAGCTTATAACAAGAGTCAGGACCGTTGCTAAATACATTTATAGCGATGGTCATGATTGTATCAATAGCTTCGAGTGATTAGTGGTAAAGAGCGAAAACACATTGTTGGCATGATTTATAGTTATAATCGTGACCGTCGGTAAAGACCCCTAAGATCGTAACTAAAGGCTTTAGCCATGCGACCTATAGTTACGATTATAAGGCCTACAGCTATGATCGACAACCCTAGCTCTAGGCTTTTTTTCTAATGCATTTTTACCCAAGTTAATATGCTATTCAAAGAATGAAAAAAATAAATAAATAAGCAAGTTAATAATAATAGGAGTTTAAAAGTTCAAACCACAACTATTACCCATTGTTAAAATTACTACTAATGCATCTATGAAATTATTAAAACTTAGAAGCAATATTATGCCATAAAAAAAGCTATGAATACTCCCCACAAAACAATACGTATGATGAGTTGCTGAAGAATATAAAAGTTTAGCCCAAATGGCATTGTAGAAATTTCACTATTTTATAACCAAAACCTATGTCATTTTTTCATGATCTATAGTCAAGTTTGATTGTGACAAGCCACATATTCCTTTTTACCTATATATATATATATATATATATATATATATATATATATATATATGGGAAAATGGTTGTACACAGCCGTGTTTTTTTGTTTTCTACACAGTATTTTAAAACGGTATCGTTTTGGAAGATTTACGCGTTTTCTCCCCCCAAACCAAATATGGCATCTTTCTTCCGAATCAAAAAATCGATTCTCTCTCTCTCTCTCTAAATGACTTCTCCTCCCAAATCAAAAAGTCGTCCAACTTTTCTCCCCCTCATCCTCCTAATCGCCACTTGAAATCGAGGATTGGAAGGAATGGGGCGCCAAGAAATCGCTGGAGCCGGAGTTTGATTCGCCGCATATTGATTTCTCGGAAACGAATTTCACCCAGATTCAAGCGGAAAAATTGTGAAGAAAGAGGGAGGAAGATGAATTCGAAGGTATGGAGTAGTATTTGACGTTGGCTTGTTCGTTGGCAAACCCTTCATGTCACAAACACCTACCTTTTAACCACTGCTCTTGTAATTTTCTCAACTCTTTCAGAATTTTCTTTTGATTTTTTTTTGTATGATGTAATCCTTCCACTTCAAAAGAAACTAAATCGATAATTGGGGCTTTGTAGGTTCATGGTCCTAGTATGCTCCTTACCTTGATAGAAACTAAATCACTAAGATTTTTACTTCATTTTAACCCATTTTGTTGATTTATTTTGTTTTTGGGATTTTCTGCTTAGAGTCATAATTCATTTAATATTTGCATAATATTTTGGAAAGTGAGTGTTTTAACTTCAGATATTTTGTCTTCTAAATAATGGCATTTTATTTCTCTCGCTCAAAGAATAAAATTTGGTTCATTTTTCGATTTATGTTTGTATAAATATTAAGCAGTAATTGGATAACATACTTGTTGCCAGATTTGTTTGGCTATATGATGTCTTACTATATTATGAGACCTATTGTTTGTAAAAATTGAATCTGATTGACTACTTTGTACATCATTCAGGAATGTGTTTCGTTTTATGATTCATGATTCAGGAGTTTTTTTTGTTTTAATACAAATGGAGCGCATATCAGGTCGATTTATATATATTTTTTTACTTCTAATTGTATTTTAGAACTCCCTGTTATCAGTTTATCCTCACATTTGGCTAATATTATTACATGGCATCTTTTCTGTTAATGCAGGAGCATAAGAAACTTTTCCTTGTTCATTTGTCTAAGAGAGAGTATTTTGCATTGCCAATTTTTTTGAAACTTCTTGCTATCCTTTGAACTCTATGATAATGTTAAGGTACGGTGAATTCATATTGGATTGATATTACTTATCATAAATGTTGATAGGCTGTCTACTTGAAGCTTCAATTAAATATATAGTCTAAGTTTTATTTTGTTTTATTTTATTAACATATTTACATGAATTTGTATTAAATTGTATTTTTTGTAGTTACCTTTAATGTCTCTATCAATGTAGTCTTAGAAATGGCAAGCCCATGATGTTTGTTCTCATATAAAATGATGTTTGTTCTAATATTTTTATATCCACCATTTTGCAGCAAAGATTTGTTCAGAGTCCAGCTTAGCATGATCTTGATTAATAATGATGGACTTGATACCTCATACATGGATAGGACTTTATAGGAGAAATTTGAGTTGGTAGGTGTGCAGGTCTTAATTTTGCAAATAACTAGAGCAAGTTTTCATAAGCCTTGTGACATTTTATCCTTCTACACTGAATACTTTTAACTTATCACTAGAAATTTTTACATGTGTGATGTTAGCTCTTTTCCGGAACAAGATCGGTTCATTGCTCTATTAATATGTCGTTGAGTAATCACATCGATGATATGAACAAAAAGCTTTTTCTTCTTGCTTTGAACCCAAGTTCTTCTCCAATATAATATGATTTTTTGATTGCTATGGATGATGGGCAATGGATTCATTACAGTGCTGTTTTTGGATATATGCGGTAACTACTTAGCTTTGTAGACGGTCATAACTTGTCTAGTGTTTATCTATACAGTAAAATATTGAGTATCAAAAACTTGCTCTCGGCTCGTGTTTGACAAGGTATTATGATCTAGGCTCTTATTTCCTTTCGAGTTCTTAGATAAACTTATGAAAGGAAAGGGAAAAAGCTAGGTATATATAAAATCCATTTCCTTTATCGTTCTATGTGGTTATTACCAATTATGTCTCTCTTTTACTCTTAATGGATTGTCATTCGGATTATTAATCGAAGTTTATGAATGCAAAAGATCAAGCCCTATATGATTGCATATTGTTTACACTAATGATTATGATCTGTTGCCAAAATCATGGAGTGATGGACCGTAATTTTGGAAAAAGAATTGGGAAGAAGAGTCTGTTGATTTATGAGTCAGTGGAAGGTTTTGATGAAATCATCTTGAACAAGGCATTCAGTATATAAAATTTGCCATTGCTTTGATTTGACAAAATAAAAACTATAAATCTCCTTTTTTGTTGGCTAATATATTGCTATATAATGGTTTGTTCAGATGAATTCCCATATTAACTGCTTTTTTAGTATTCAGACACAAAATAGCTTTTATGACATCTCCTTTTTTGTTAATTTCTAAAAACAGGGTCTCATATGTGCCATATTCATGAAACAATTACATGAAAAATCAAACCGGATGGATTTAAAAAAAATTGAAGATAAAAATGTACAAATAAAAAATAAAAATAAAATTGCAGCAAGTTGATCCATATTGGCTGATCATTAAAGGAGTTTAGATAATGAAATTCCCAAATATTACCATGTTAGGTTAAACCTCCCAAGACTTGTTAATTCCATACTAAGCATTTTGCTAATCAATCAGTGAGTGCATCAGTTTTGAAGTTACCATAACTCAGTGAGTAGGCCAATTCAGGCAAAAGCTTACAAAAGGACTTCCATTATATCAAATACAAGATCAAGAATGAGTAACCATTTAATTAAAATGTGCAAGTCATAACAATTTCCCAAGGATATGGAAACGTCTATCAACACCTCGCGCTCCATTTAGCACTTTTAGGAGAATGTAACATACTGAAGTTAAATGTCAAAAAAAATTATAAGCATTTTAAAAAAATGAAAAAAAGATTCAGTCTCAGTTTTCTAATAATGAGCTTAGCACACAACTGAACTAGAATTGATTTCATCCTTGCTTTATCTGCTCTTCCGGACTTCTTGAATTAGCAATTCCTTTCACTCTTTTCATCTCAATCTATTTGTTTGCTCCCCACATCTTGGATTTACATTTCCACCGTAAGAAAATCTTAAGGTATGCATAGAGACAATAAAATGTACAACTAAACCACAAAAACCAATGTTATATCAGGTGAACCAGGATTTTCTCAAGCATATAATGGTGGTATTCAGTTGGTTAGATCAAGCAGGAGAGAATACTTTAGTATAACAACTACACTTGTTTTGACCAAACAGTTACAAATGACCTGAAAACTCTAATTCAAATCAAACAACAATTATTTGATCATTTTGACTAGCCCTTGAATTTTTAGTGGAAATTCTTCTCCCTTTATATAATTGGAAAAGATATATCATTTGACTCGTTGATCCAAATGGGCATAGGACCTAAATATTTTTTTGCGTAACTGGAGCATGATCCTCCTCAATTTAGATTATCTTTCCAAACCCTTGATTTTTTTTGGACATATATCAAGGTCTAAACATAAAAACGTTCACTTTGACCCCCCCAGGCCACCCCCTACTAATATCATGTCTCCTATCTTAATCAGGATTGATAAGAAAAAATAACTTATGGATCACGCATCTTAATTATATTTTCTTCTTCCCCACCCCCCAAATGGTATATTATATGGACATAGTCTTAAGACAAATTGAAAAACAAACAAAAAGCACAAGAAACAAGTAATAGGCAATAGGCAACAAGCAACAAGCCAACACATGAAATTTTGGGGAAAAAATCGATTTTTTAAACATTTAATGAATATAGCTAAACAAATCGTAACAAGTGTGTTATCCAATCTATCGCTAATACTTATGCAAACATAAATTGAAAAATGAACCATTATTTTTTTTTTAGACATAGCGATAAAATGCCATTATTTAGAAGACAAATATACTGAAGTTAAAACACTCACTTTCCAAAATATTATGCCTTGTATAAGTCCACAAGGAACAGGGCCAAACTTCCTCTCAAATCATTAGAAACATACTTCTTATCTCCCTCAATCCAAACATGCCCTTTAGGAACCTACAAATATTAAACAAATTATGACTCTACACGAAAAACCCAAATAAAATAAAATAAATCAATAAAATGGGTTAAAAATGAAACAAAAATCTTAGTGATTTAGTTTCTTTTGAAGGTAAAGAGTAAGTAGGACCAAAACACCAAAAGCCCCAATTATTGATTTAGTTTCTTTTGAAGAAGGAATACATCATCCACACAAAAATCAAAAGATTTGAGAAAATTACAAGAGCAGTGGTTAAAAGGTAGGTGTTTGTGACATGAAGGGTTTGCCGACGAACAAGTCAGCGTTAAATGCTACCCCATACCTTCAAATTCATCTTCCTCCCGCTTTCTTCACAATTCATCATTTCTTCTTGAATCTTGGTGAAATTCGTTTCCGAGAAATCAATATGCGGCGAATCAAATTCCGGCTCCGGCGATTTATTGGCGCCCCATTCCTTCTAATCCTCGATTTCAGGCAGCGATTAGGAGGACGAGGGGGAGAAAAGTAGGACAACTATTTCTGATTTGGGAGAAGAAGCCGTTTAAAGAGAGAGAATCGATTTCTGATTTGAAAGAAAGATTGCCTTATTTGGTTTGGGAGGAGAGAACACGTAAATCTTCCGAAACGACACCGTTTTAAAATACTGTGTAGAAAACAAAAAAACACGGCTGTGTACAGCCATTTTCCCCATATATATATATATATATATATATATATATATATATATTTCAATCATAGTAACTGGCATTTCTTTGGTGAACTATTCCAACAACCATCATCTCCATTTTTTATTAAATATTTAATGGTTGAGATTGGAAAAATATATGTCCTGCCACTACAAGTTATAGCGGCATTAATATCACTTGTAACATGCCCTCCTTATTAATGATATAATTATTATATTGTTCCTCTTGGTCAATCAGTCAAATAATGTAATATTAATAATCAAAGACCCAACATGACGCTATAACATATAGCGGTTGACTTATTCTTGCAACATGAATTATAATGTAATAATATATTATTATTTCAATCCACCTTTTGCAACATGAGTTATAATGTAATAATATATTATTATTTCAATCCTCCTTTTGCAACATGAATTATAATATAATATTATAATAATGCACATGCCGCTACAACATGTAGCGGCTAACTTATTCTTCTAACATTGTAATATTATATTATTAATATATTGCTTCCACCTCAGTCCATGAGTGTCCACGGTCCATGTACAAATAAATTCAATGTAACTCAATTCCATGCCGGCAAGACTTGTAGCGGCTAGCTCCCCAATTTACAGTCATACCCGCATTCCTTTAATTCACCAAACAAAAAAGTAATCATTATCGTAATTTCATCCTGCCGCTTCATTTTTCTTTCGAGAGCAGATCATCTGTTCCCAAATTTTCTGTTCCTTTTGTGTTCCCCACTTAAATTTTGACACATGTCATTTTATTTAATTTTAGAATTAATTAGTGTTAAGTAAGAGACTAGGTGTCAAAATTTAAGTGGGGGGCACAAGGAGACAGAGGATCTGCTCTCTTTTCTTTCACCCCTTCACTCCACTACCGTTTCATATTTCTTCAACTTTTCATATTCTCTTAACTTGCAATTAAATCTTCCACATTCGACCAACATTTGAGAGAAAATTTAGAGAAAGAAGAGGAAATTTTTGGCAACCATTTTTTAGCATCACATTCATATAAAAGTTTTAAAATTTAAGTAAAGTTTTTGTAAGATTTCTTCTATCAATTGTCTTTTTAAAAATAAATAAATATTATATTTATTTATGAAAAATTATTACATACTGAGTGTATTGATGTGGACTTATATGCATGTTAATTTTGACGAAAATTAGTGAGTTATGTGTTTGGGAACATATATTATTATGCGGTAAATTAGTTATTTTTTAATTTATTGTTAAATAGTTGTGCATAATAATTGAAAGAAAGTATTATTTTATTATGTATGTTAATTAATATTAAAATTATTGAGTTATGTGTTTGGATAAATATATTATTATGTGATGAACTAGTTATTATATTAATGTTGTTGTTATTTTTATTATTATTGTTAATTAATAATAATAATAATATTGTTATTATTATTGTTGTTGTTAAATTATTGTTAAATTTTTTTTTTCTGATGATTGAGACATAATTATGTTTCATATTTATTAAATTAGTACAAAATGAATTTATGTTGTTTTTTTAAGAAAAAAGATGGACAGCTGAAATTATGGAACAATTGACCAAAGTATTTTTTATTATCAACAAAATCATGTTTCAAATGCGTATATAAATGGGAAGGTAGGGACAAACTAGCCTCGAGTCAATTTACAGAACAAAAATACAATCAATGGAACTTAACAAAAGCACAAAAAAAAAATTCTAGTTAAATGTGAGTTTGAGGTTTTTAAATTCCCAAGAGTTGAACACCAAACTGACATTGGTCTCATATCTGCCCTGATGGAGAGATGTCGGCCAGAGACCAATAACTTTCATCTAAACTGTGGAGAAATAATAATAATTTTAGAGGATGTCCACTTTATTTTTTGGGTTGTCAGTGGTGGGTAAACCCCTATCTTGTCCCCTATTGGTTATATTAAGATTAATATTACCACTATTAGTAATATTAATATTGATATTACCACTATTAGTAATATTAATATTAATATTATCACATTCATGCATATTAATATTAATATTAAAGAAATTATTAATATTAAGATTAATATTACCACTATTAGTTGAAAGTAGTATGCATGTATGGCCAATCATGTTTGATGATAAAATATATACTTTGTAACAATCTTATTCATTTATTAATAAAAAGTATTAATTTATTAAAGGCTTTTAATTATCTACATGATGTTGTTTTATAATATGTGATAAACTCATAGTTTTAAGCAATGTTTTTAGAATAATGATGATGATCATTCTAATGAGATCTAAATTCTTAGAAAGCTTAAAACTAAAATAGTTCCCAATCGTTGGATTACTAAATTGGAGATTAGTGAATCCGGATAGATTTGTACATACATTGCTTGCTCATTGGATGAGGACAATTGATCTCGTGATCATTTGTGTGGAGACACTAAAGCAAGTATGTATCTTCTTATTAGAGAATAAGTTCATTGAACGTGGCTCGCTAAGGAATACCTAATAGAGTTTTACTTGCCTGCCAATAGGAATTCATGTAGTAATAGTAGTACAAGTGATCCTTAGACTTGAGATCATCATAGTATATTGTGTATGATGAGTTATACTTTGACTTATTCCTTAAAACCCTTAGGGTATATCAAAGGGTATGCTTGGGTATAATAAGTTGTACATGGAGATAATGTATGATCAATAAAGAATCTACCACTTCTAGTAAAAGAATAGAAATATCCTATGTGATTCGATAAATGACAACCCAGTAGTCCTTGGCCAAGGCATAATAAAATTAGAAAGGAGTTTCTAATTTGTATTTTTTGGAGTTGTGCATTTAAGGATTGAAATACATATAATTAAATAAAATAAGACTTGACAGTAATTACATGTCTTATATTTAATTGGGACATTGTATGGTGGAAGGATTAAATTGTACGGTAACTATTTACTCAAAGGTTATTTTATGATTAATGCTGAAATCTATATTATCTGGAAAGTCGTTAATCGCTAGGGAGGCTTATCCCTATTGTAGAATAAATATTATTTATTATAATAAATTAATTATTTTATTTATTTATTTAAATAAGATTAGAATTGTTCTAATTGATTTATTCACAACCGATTTAATATGGAGAACCTAAAGGGTCACACCATAAAGGCAATAATATTTATTTAAGAATCAAATGACATAATCGTAATAATAAGTTAAGTGTGACGCCCCCAAAATAGGTATACATCACCCATTTTGAGTCGTCAATAACATGGTACAGAAACAACTACAACTTTATTAATACAACATATAAACTGTGAGTTTAAATACAAATATTGCCATATAGACAATATTCACACCCAAATAAGTCCTCATTACAATTATTGGTACATTATTTTACAAAAATGGTGAGGACTACTAAGACAACTTTCTAGAATCATCATTCCATACCCCGACTAGAACTCGTTACATTCTCGCCTCCTGAGAAGAAAAATGGAACAAAAAGGAAAGGGTGAGCTCAACTAGCCCAGTAAAGAACATTATGACTAAGATAATATAGAACAAATTATCGTTAGCCTTCAATGGGGAAAAATCTGATAGAATATAATAGACAACAAGTTTCAGATCAATATTCGCAGCGAAAATAATAATTCATAGAAGAGTTACGTAGAGAATGAAATCTACTATTATCTATGAATTTAACAGTCCATCATTAATATTTTGTCCTTGTAACATCAATCAATATTTATCTTGAATCAAATTTTCATCTTTTACACTACGGGCCAAAGATATTCATCGATCGACCATGTTCAACTCAACACTGTACATCTTTTGCACTACTACCAAAGATATTCATAAAAAAAAATCATTTATCTTTGCACTACAGGGCCAAAGATATTCATTTATATCATCATTTAGACCGAGGATGATGAAAAATATTTTAAAGAAAAAAGCGAATCCAAAGAAACAAAAGAATAAATATTAAGGATTCAGTATTTCGGTTTATCCATGTCCAAAATACCTCATAAATAATCATAGTGGAGTAAAATTCAAGAATGATCAAAACATAGATACAATCAAAGCTAGTATCCATAATAGATATTTTGGACAAAAATAAAATTTAATTTTTTGTGAATAGTCAGATTAAGTGAATAATCTCAGATATCGTGAATAGTGCCGTATACATGAATAGTAACTCTGACACTAAAAGACAAGAATTTTACAAGAAAAATCTTACCAATATTCTGGCATAATGATATTGAAAGAAATAATATCATTTATAAAAAAAATAACATCCCTTACCTCGAAAAGATAGTACCTCTGACTGGAATACTGGATATAGTACTGAAGGGAACTTGCACCGTATAGCAACACTCAAAATATTAAAATACTCACAAGAATACGCTCGATAATATAAAGAGAGAAAGAGAGAAAAAACTTTAATTTCTGGTGTGATTTTCAATTCTAACCTAAGCACCCTATTTATAGGAAAATGCTTAGAACACCAAAGCAGAAAATTTAATATAATATTAATATAATTTTTTCAAATTTCCTACGCCCACTTACCAGCCCACAACATCATCCACACATGTGCCAAAACATTAAAAACGTTTTTCTTAATTAAAATATTTTAAACTTCAAAAATTAATTATTTTGGAACTTCGAAACTTCAATAATTCATAATAAATAGCCTTTTTGTCAGAAAAATTTGAACCTTATGTCTTTTCAATAGAAAATTCCATTTTCTACAACTTTGTAAGTTTAAATTTTTTTAAATTCCAAACAGAAGTCGACCGAAATCCACAAACGGACGATTTTACGGGCTATAATCCAATTTCAGTCAAGAAATGGGGTCCACCGACATGTTTAACATATTTTAAATATTTATTGAAACAAAAATACTTTTCCTCCTAATTTATTCATATATCCCACATTCATTGTAAAAATATCATCATTATTATTATATTTTATCAGAAAAGATAAAATATCAATTTTCAACAATTGTCATATTAAAAATTTTCTCCATCTATATCCACATAAAATAAATATTTTCCGTATCATATAAATCAATAATTAATTATTCACAAATAATATAACGGAATCATAATATTGGCAACCAGGCCGTTCCTAGGAAAGAAGGGGCTTTCCAATAAGGATTTCTCCTTCATCAAAAGCGATTAGGTGACCAAACTTCTCCTTATGTAACTTTCTAGACATTTCCAATAATGCTATCTAATAATATTATTCAAATAATATGAATTATTGATCTGATAATGGAAAATATTGTGTAGTGACAATTATTGAAACAACAATAATATAAAATATCCACGTAGCAATTATTGAATCAATAAAATATTGAACAGTAATTACTGTAACAATTATTGAGTAGTGCCTTCTTACGTAAGAATCAATAATTGGTGCAATACCGTGTGCTACTGTGTTTTAACCACCAAGTATTTCAACAGTATTAACGGTAACAACTACGTCGTTATTTATAAATAACTTATACTTGTCGTTTTCTTCATCCAATCGCTTTTTTTTATTATGGGGCCCACATAAAAAAAAGCTTGTCAAATGCATTTAATATTCCCCGATAGTAAGAATATTCCACGACCAAACGAATATTCCCCGACAACAATGAATATTTTATAACCACTTGCTTATTTAAAATATTTGCGCATTTTACCCATAACTAACCACATTAATCAAATCAACCATTACTATTTCAAAATAATAAATAGAGGAAATTCAATTTTATTTATAATAAGTTGGGGTCTTACAACCTCCTCTCCTTATGAAATTTCGTCCTCGAAATTGACGTACATACCTGGTGTTTCGAAAAGATGAGGATACCTCGCTTTCATTTCCGTTTCCAACTCACAGGTCATTTCCTCAATAGCATGGTTCCTCCACAAAATTTTAACTTGTGGTATGACCTTTGTGTGTAGAACATGCTCCTTCCTATCCAAGATCTTGACAGTACATCCTCGTACGTTAAGTCTTCGGCTATCTCATCCGGTTCTAACTCAATAACGTGGTTTGGGTCTTTCACATATTTATGTAGCACAGATATGTGAAAAACATTATGAACACGAGACATACTTGGAGGTAACGCGAGTCTATAAGCCACATTTCCTATTCGGTCAAGAATCTGAAATGGACCAATAAATCGTGGATTGAGTTTTCCTCTCTTCCCAAATCTTGTAACTCCCTTCCATGGAGCAACACGCAACAATACATGATCCCCAATACTAAATTCCACGTCCTTTCGATGAAGATCTGCATAACTCTTTTGTCGATTCTGTGTCGTTTTTATACGTTGTCGAATCATTTGGATCTTTTTCGTAGTCATACGTATCAAATCGGGTCCCAATAATGTTGTTTCACCCACCTCATCCCAACATATTGGATAGCGACACTTTCGTCCATACAATGCTTCAAATGGAGCCACACCTATACTTGCCTGATAACTGTTGTTGTAGGAGAATTTCACCAATGGTAAATACTTATCCCAACTCCCTTTGAAGTCTAGGACACAGAGTCTTAATAAATCTTCAAGAGTTTGAATAGTCCTCTCGATTGTCCGTCTGCTTTGAGGATGGTATGCCTAACTAAATCGTAAATCTGTGCCCATAGCTTTTTGTAAGCTAACCCAAAATCTTGAAGTGAATCTTGGGTCACGATCCGAAACTATGGATACTGGCATGCCATGTAATCTCACAATCTCATTTAAATACATACGAGAAAGACGTTCAAGGGAATAAGTCTCCCGTATCGGCAGGAAATGAGCTGACTTGGTTAATCTATCAACAATAACCCAAATAGCATTTATGCCTTGAGAAACCGTGGGAAGACCCGTAACGAAATCCATGGTAATGTGTTCCCACTTCCATTTCAGAATTTCAAGTGGTTGCAATGGACCCTTAGGCACTTGATGCTCTGCCTTTACACGTTGACAAGTTAAACACCTCGAGATAAACTTCGCAATCTCTCTCTTCATATTGTTCCACCAAAATGTATGTCGAAGATCACGATACATTTTGGTACTTCTAGGATGAATTGCAAACAGTGTATTGTGTGCCTCCATCATGATCTTGTACTTTAAATTAGAATCATTAGGAACACAAAGTCTAGAGTGGACTCGAAGTATTCCTTCTTCATCGATTCTTGCCTCTGGGATAACACCTTCTTGTACTTTCTTCTTCATACGCATCAGCTCCGGATCTGTGGCTTGAGCAACTTTAACTTTATCGATTAAAGTTGGTTCTATGCGTATACTTGACATCATCGCATGGGTCCCCGGAGTCTTGAATTCTATCTTCAACTTTCGTAAATCACACAAAATGGGCCTTTGTGTTGACAACATCACACTCGTTCCCGTATATGATCTTCTACTCAACGTGTTAGCTACCACGTTCGCTTTTCCAGGATGGTATTGAATGGTATGGTCGTAGTCTTTCAACAGCTCGAGCCAACGTCGTTGCCGCATGTTGAGTTCTTTTTGAGTGAAGAAATATTTGAGGCTTTTATGGTCTGAATATATCTCCACTTTTTCCCCATATAGATAGTGCCCCCAGATCTTTAGCGCGAAAACGACTGCTGCCAACTCTAGATTATGAGTAAGATAATACCTCTCATATTCTTTAAGTTATCGCGAGGCATAGGCTATGACTTTCCCATGTTGCATGAGAACACATCCTAACCCTTTCCCTGAAGCATCGCTGTAGATAACAAATCCATCCGAATCAGACGGTATTGTCAGAATAGGTGCCGAAATGAGTCTCCTCTTAAGCTCTTGGAAACTCTTCTCGCATTCCTCGCTCCATATAAATTTTATATCTTTCCGAGTCAGCTGAGTTAATGGAGTAGCGATTCGAGAAAATCCTTCCACGAATCTCCGATAATAACCAGCTAAGCCCAGAAAGCTACGTACTTCAGTCACCGACATCGGTTGCTCCCAACTTTGTATTACTTCAATCTTCGCCGGGTCAACAGATACTCCATGTTTTGGCACCACGTGCCCAATGAATGCTACTTCCTCAAGCCAGAACTCACATTTTTTCAACTTGACATATAACTTGTTTTCACAAAACCTTTGGAGTACCAACTTCAAATGGTGCTAATGATCTTCACGGCTTTTGGAATATATGAGGATGTCATCAATAAAGACAACAACGAACTGATCCAAATAATCCTTGAATACTCGGTTCATCATATCCATGAAAGCCGCAGGAGCATTAGTCAATCCGAAAGACATGACTAAGAATTCATAATGCCCGTACCGAGTTCTGAAGGTAGTCTTTGGAATATCTTTAGTTCTAATCTTCAGCTAATGATATCCAGAACGAAGATCGATCTTTGAAAAGAATTGTGCTCCTTGCAACTGGTCAAACATGTCATCAATACGAGGTAGCGGATACCTATTTTTGATAGTGACATGATTTAATTCTCGATAGTCAATACAAAGTCGCATACTCCCGTCTTTCTTCTTTACAAATAAAACATGAGCACCCCAGGGAGATGTACTAGGACAAATGAAACTAATGTCCAACAACTCCTGTAGTTGGACCTTTAACTCCTGAAGTTCAATAAGAGCCATTCGATATTGTGACGCCCCCAAAATAGGTATACATCACCCATCTTGAGTCGCCAAATACATGGTATAAAATTCAAATACAACTTAATTATATAGCTGTCGTGTAAAATACGACAAAACATATGCTGTGAGTTTTAATACAAATATTGTCATCTAGATAATATCCACACTTAATGGAGTCCTCATTACATTTATTATTACACTATTTCACAGAATAGTGAGGACTACTAAAGCACCATCTAGGACCATCACTCTGTTCCCCGACTAGTCCCAGCTACGTTCTCATTTCCTGAAGAGAACAGTGAAAGAAAGGGTGAGCTAAACTAGCCTAGTAAGAAATATTATAACTAAGATAATGCACAATAAATTATCATTAGTCTTCAACAATGTTAAACTAATAAAATATAATAGACATCAAGTTTAATTGCAGCGGAACAAGCAATCCATTAAAAGAGTCAAGTAGAGAATAAAATCTACTATCTTTTATGATTTAAAAGGTTTTTCATCACTTTTATCGCTGAGACTCAGCTCAATAAATAATACACATTATCAAATCATCCCTGCACTATAGGCCAATGATATTCTTTAGTATCACGACCACGAATTATCCATGCACTACGGGCCAAAGATAATCGTGTTTTCATCAACGGTCCTGATCATGCCATAAAACAATTCATCTTTACACCCTTGGTCGAAGAGAATCCATAACCATAATCATACCAAAAACTGTCCATCAATGCATTACGGGCCAATGAGGACTTTTTTTTCACATCATTTGTAACATTACGATCATGATTATACCGAATAATCCCTAGTCATAATCATACCAAGTCCATCTATGCACTACATGCCACAGATGACTTTCAACATAATATAAACATGAGGATGATAACAATGACATAATAATTCAATAAAACAAGTTCAAGAATTAATTTATCCAGGAACCAATAACGTCCAAATTGTCAACATGATACTTCTTTGTAGAGTAAAATTCAAGAATGCTTAGAAGAATATTTTCATGAAAAGATACTGGATGAAGCGCAAATATCAAGGATATTCCACTAATTTCATGGAGTATATAAGTCAAAACTTTAACCAACTGAGTATAATAAAGAATAGAATAACAAGAGAAATCACCATGCATGCGGTACTTCGCATAGACAGGTTATTCCAACAGAATAATAAATAACGGAACCAGTCAAAGCGAAATTCACACCGGCGTGATGTTCCAATGTAATAATAAAGAATGGAATAACAACGAAATCACCATGCATGCGGTACTTGATATGTATGTGTTATTCCAACAAAATAATAAAGATTTTAACCAGTCCCCACAGAAATGCATGAACATAATATTCCAAATGTAATAATAAAGATGAATCCGGTCCCACGTAAAAGCGCATGACGAGGATATTCCAACAGAATAATAAAGACGAAACCAGTCCAACGTAAAACGTATGCATGTGATATTCCAATGAGAATAATAAAGAATGGAATAATAGAAGAATTTCACCAAGTATAGGGTAGCCCGCGTATACAGGTTATTCCAACAGAATAATAAAGAATGGAATAAAAGAAAAATTTCACTAAGTATAGGGTAGTCCACGTATACAGGTTATTCCAACAGAATAATAAAGAATGGAATAACAGAAGAATTTCACCAAGTATAGGGTAGTCCACAGATACAAAGTTATTCCAATGTAATAATAAAGAATGGAATAACAGAAGTTCTCTTCATGAATACAAAAGAAATAATACCCCTTACAAGTACAACAAATAATATCCCTTACCTTAAGAAGAAGAGTACTGGATGTAGGAGTAGTGAAGTAGCAGAATACTTTTCTTCTTTCTCTCTATAATTTCTCTCTCTAGAGTTTTAGTGAATTCGTAAGAAATAATAAAGGAATGAGCTTCTATTTATAGAAGAATGGACTGCATAGTAACTAATTCATGAACGGTCCAGATTGATTTATTTTTAATCGGACGGTCCATATTTAAAGCAAAATCTTTTAAATAAAATATAATATATTCTATTTATAATCTAATAAAATGAATAACTTTATAAAAGTATTCTGTTTTATATAAAAAGATTTTACTATGCAAAACACTATGCAGCACTATGCAACACTATCATAATAAAATATAATATATTATATTTATAGAATAACTTTATAAAAGTATTCATTTTATATAAAAAGATTTTACTATGCAAAAACACTATGCATAATAGAATATAATATATTCTATTTATAGAATAACTTTATAAAAGTATTATGTTTTATATAAAAAGCTTTTCTCGCTTTTATTACATTAATAATACCAATAAAACAAAACCGAGTGACTTATCACATAAGCATCAATAATCAATCAATACCGTGTGCTACTATGCAACCACGCCAGACATCGTATTTTTTTACTACCGAGTAGTTCAACAGTATTAACGGTAAAACTTTCGTCGTTAGTTTTATAAAATATTTTTGTCGTTTTCTCAATCCGATAATAATTCTGTTGCGGGGTCCACCAATGATTTTACTGTTGTACGAATATTCCCTGATAAAACAAATATTCGCTGACCAATCGAATATTATATAACAACTTGCATACTTTGCAAAATTTATAAATACTACCCACAACTATAACATTATATCAAATTCACACCATAATATTCAAAAAATTTATTTCGAGAAAATTAAATATTTATTCATAAAAATTTGGGGTCTCAGAATCTCCCCTCCTTATGAAATTTCACCCTCGAAATTTACGTACGTACTTGGTATGCCGAAGATGTGAGGATACCTTGACTTCATTTCAGATTCTAACTCTTGAGGTATAACCTTTGAGTGTTGAATATGATCCTTCTTATCCAAGATTTTAACATGTATCTCCTCATACGTTAAATCTTCTGCTATCTCGTCTAGTTCTAATTTAATAACGTGGTTCGGGTCGTCCACATAATTACGTAACATCGATACGTGAAAAACATTATGAACACGCGACATACTTGGCGGTAAAACGAGTCTATAAGTCACAGTTCCTACTCGATCGAGGATTTCAAATGGGCCAATTAAATCGAGGGTTGAGATTTCCTCTCTTCATCGATTCTTGCTTCTAGAATAATGCCCTCTTGAACCTTCTTATTTTATCAACTCTGAGTATTTAGCTTGAGCGGCTTTAACTTTATCGATTAAAGTCGATTCTACTCGTATATTTGTTATCTTCCCGTGGGTTCGTATATTCTCACTCGTAAACGCATACGATCTTCTACTCAACGCGTCAGCTACCACGTTTATTTTTCCACGATGGTATTGAATGGTATGGTCGTAATCTTCAACAGCTCGAGTCAATGTCCTTGGCGCATGATACGTTCATTTTGGTTGAAGAAATATTTAAGGGTTTAAGAAATGGGTTTTGTACTGGGGTCAATGCAATATTCAATTTCACGCTCTAGGGGTAGGCTAAGAAGTCTTCAGAATACGCCAGAAAATTTATTAACGATAGAAATATCATTCAAAACTATGACCCTCATCCAAGACTTGGATAGTACGTCACATTGATACCTATCAACTTGCCATCGTCATTCACGACAACACCTACAGAAAGTCTGGCTTCGGTACATTCCACACAAGGTAGTCACCAGATAAAGGCTCAGGGCTCTTTACTTATGATTTGATATGACAATGATTGACTTTAGTGGTTTGGTTACTTTGAATTCGCATAACAGGTTGGTTAGGAGTATGAAATCTAACAACCTTACAAAAAGCATGATGAGTATTTAACCAATTGATTCCTAAAATCACATCAAAGGCAAGTATTTTCAAAGAGATACGATCGACAGGTAACGTGAAAGTGTTGATTTGAATCAAACAAGATTTATAAATAGTGGAGGTAACGAAGGTTTCTCCCAACAGAGTTTCAACAGATAAATCAAAGTTTAATTTCTCCGGAGTCAAATTTAAACATTGAACACAACTAGGTGAAATAAAAGAGTGAGTAGAACCGGTATCAAATAAGGTATAGACTTCGTAAGAGCTTATGATTAACTTACCCGTGATAATTTTATTCAGGTTCCTCGTCCCGAGAAAAAAAATGCTCTCTCTTAAACTACCGGCTTTGGCTTGTCTGGGACATCCTTTGACATCACTATCCCAGCTGGACTTGACTTCACCATACTACAAAATCGAGCTAGGTGACCTTCTCTTCCGTAATTAAAACACGCTTTGGGTTGCTGTGTACAGTTTGGACGGATGTGTCCTTCCTGTCCGCATTTGAAACATACGACCGGTGGTCGTTCTTCTTCCTTAGAAACGGGTGCTGGTACCAATGTCTTCACATCATTGTTGAACCTTCTCTTCTTGAAATTTCCACTTCTATTATCTTGGCCATGATTACCACCGAAGTGGTTACCATTCTTGGCATGATAATTTCCCCCATGATGGTTATCATTGTTCAATGGTCGTTGCCACCGCATGCGATTATTATCGTGTTGTTGGTCGTTGCCTTTTGGTTTCATTACTCATTATCGCTCCAATAATCGGAGAGCCCTATTAACAACATCCGAATACAAACACGGTTTATGAGAGATAAGATATTGACGTATCTCGTGTTTCAAACCTCTTAAAAACATTCACGCTATTCTCTTCTCATTATCAACCAAAAGGGACGCAAAACCGGACAACTTTCGGCAAACTTGGCTTCGTCTTCGCGATACGGTCATGTTGTTTTGCTCCGACTTGATAAAATCCACCTCGTTCATGTGACAAATACTTTCGGGAAAGTACTTGTCATTGAATAACTCTTGAACTTCTCCCAAGACATCTTGAGTGCTTCAAAGTTAGGTAACGCTTTTTACCGATTCCCACCAAAGAATCGCCTTCTTCACGCAACATAAAAGGTGGCAAAGGGAACCTTTTGCTCCTCAAAGCATCCCAAGACATCAAATATCTTAGTCATCTGCTTTAACCACGTCTCCGCCTTAAGTGGTTCTGGCTTTCCCAAAAACTCCGGTGGTCCCAACTCCTTCAATTGCTTAGCGGTGACCGACCCTGGGTTGCCATTATTTTTACCTGTATTATGAATAGGAGCCGCCTTCGACTGATGTTACATGAATTCTAAAAAGCTCCTAAACGTACCGTCGTTCGTCAATTGATCAATGTTGTTGTTTGCAGAAGGATTATCGCCATCCTGTTGCACATTATCCTGATTATTGATCTCTGTGGAGACTCAACGGTCTCCTGTGCTCCATTGATGTTCTCAACATTTTCGGATGTCATTTTCAAATATTGCCACAAAACAAGGGTTAATTAACATATCACATATTATCCCTATACTATGACCGACCAATTAAATACCAAATAAACATAGGTAGGTCATACTAGCGAAGGAATTCTGTAAGACCCCAGCTTTTATAAATAAAGATGAATTTTTTTCTATAAATATTATTTTTGAATAAATTTGATATAATGTTATAGTTGTGGGTAATATTTATAAATTTTGCAAAGTATGCAAGTGGTTATATTATTCGATTGGTCGGGGAATATTCGGTTTAGTAGGGAATATTCATACAACGGCTCAATCATTGGTGGACCCTAGCATGTAATTATTGTCGGATTGAAAACGACAAAATATTTTATTGAAATAACGGCGGAAGTTTTACTGCTGATCTGGTTGAACTACTCGGTAGTAAAAGTACGATGTCGTGTATGGTTGCATAGTAGCACACGGTATTATTAATTATTGATGCTTATGTGAGAAGTCACTCGGTTTGATTCCATTATTGTCGATTAATAATATGAATTATTATAGCGATAATGACGTTTTGTTTTATTCGTATTATTAACGTAATAAAATGCGAAACATCTTTTATATAAAATGTAATACTTTATTAAAGTTATTCTATAAATAAAATATATTATATTTTATTATGCATAGTATTGCATAGTGTTTTTGCATAGTGTTGCATAGTGTTTTGCATAGTAAAAAATGTTTTTATATAAATAGAATATATTATATTTTATTTAAAAGATTTTGCTTTAAATATGGACCGTCAGATTAAAGTAAATCAATCTGGACCGTTCATGGATTAATTACTATGCATTCTATTTTCCTATAAATAGAAGCTCATTCCTTCATTATTTTCTTACGAATTCAATTTGAAACTCTGAGAGAAAACTATAGAGAGAAAGAAGAAAAGTATTCTGCTACTTCACTTTGCCAATATTCAGTTCTTCTAAGGTAGGGAATATTATTTGTTGTACTCATAAGGGATATTATTCTTTTGTATTCATGAAGAGAACTTCAGTTATTCCATTCCTTATTATTCTGTTGGAATAACTTTTGTATCTGCGACTACCCTATACTTGGTGACATTATTCTATTATTCATCTTTATTATTACTCGCTTGGAACATCCATGCATGTGTTTTACACCGACTGGTTCCGTCTTTATTATTCGTTGAACATCCTCACATGCATGTGTTTTACCCGACTGGTTCCGTCTTTAATATTCTCGTTAGAACATCCTCGTGCATGTGTTTTACACGACACGGTTCCGTCTTTATCATTCATTTGGAATATCCTATCCGTGTGTTTTACACCGGATGCGTTCCATCTTTATTATTACTTTGGAACATCCAGCCGGTTGTGAATTTCACGACTTGGTTCCGTTATTATTATTACATTGGAATAACTTTGTCTATCTGAAGTCACATACATGGTGATTTCTTTTGTTATTTCATTCTTTATTATACCCGGTTGGTTAAAACTTTGACTTCTATACTCCATGAAATTAGTAGAATATCCTTGATATTTGCGTTTCATCCAATATCTTTTCATGGAAATATTCTTGATCATTCTTGAATTTTACTCTACAAAACAATGATCATGTTGACAATTTGGGCGTTAATAATTCTGGATAAAATAATTCTTGAACTTGTTTTATTGAATTCTTATATCATTGTCATCATCCTCATGTTTATATTTTTTTAAAGTGATCTCGTGGCACGTAGTGCATAGATGGACTTGGTATGATTATGACCGAGACTATTTGGTGTAATCATGACCGTAATGTTACAAATGATGTGGTAAAAATCCTCGATGGCGTAGTGCATTGATGGATGATTGTTGGCATGATCATGACCATTAATGAATACCACTTGACTATTCTTGGCAGTAGTGCATGAATAATTGTGGTCTTGATACTAAAGAATATCCTCGGCGTAGTAGTGCGAGGGTGATTCAATGATGTTAATTATTTATTAAAAGTTGAGTCTCATTATAACAGATGATGAAAAACCTTTTAAATAATAAAGATAGTAGATTTTATTTTCTACTTGACTCTTGTAATGGATTGCTTGTTCATTGCCGGTTAAACTTGATGTTTATTATATTTTATCGGTTTAACATTTGTTGAAGAAGCTAATGATAATTTATTACGCATTATCTTAGTCATAATATTTCTTCTTGGAGCTAGTTGAGCTCACCCTTTCTTTCATTTATTCTCTTGAGGAAATGACATAGCCATTTGGGGACGAGTCGGGGAGCGAATAATGGTCCAGGGATAGCATTAGTAGTCCTCACTATTACGTGAAATAGTGTGATAATAATTGTAATGAGGACTCCTTTTGAGTTTGTATAATATCTAGTAGATAATATTTGTATTCAAACTCACGGTTTATGTCGTATTGTACCTGATTATATTAGTAAGTTATATTTAAATTACGTACCATGTATCGACTACCCAGATGGGTGATGTATACCTAATTTTGGGGGCGCCACAAATTCTGCCTCCTCCTAGTTCTTGTCTCACATCTCGGCCGGGGATCATATCCTAAGCTTTGATACCAACTGTGACACCCCCAAAATAGGTATACATCACCCATCTTGAGTGGCCAAATACATGATACAAAATTCAAATACAACTTAATAATACAGCTGTCGTGTAAAATACGACAAAACATATGATGTGAGTTTTAATACAAATATTGTTATCTAGACAATATCCACACTCAATGGAGTCCTCATTACATTTATTATTACACTATGTCACAGAAAAGTGAGGACTACTAAAGCACCATCTAGGACCATCACTCTGTTTCCCGACTAGTCCCAGCTACGTTCTCATTTCCTGAAGATAACAGTGAAAGAAAGGGTGAGCTCAACTAGCCTAGTAAGAAATATTATAACTAAGATAATGCAGAATAAATTATCATTAGTCTTCAACAATGTTAAACTGATAAAATATAATAGACATCAAGTTTAATTACAGCAGAATAAGCAATCCATTCAAAGAGTCAAGTAGAGAATAAAATCTACTATCTTTTATGATTTAAAAGGTTTTTCATCACTTTTATCGGCGAGACTCATTTCAATAAATAATCCACATCATCAAATCATCCTCGCACTACGTGCCAATATATTCTTTAAGATCACGACCACGAATTATCCATGCACTACGGGCCAAAGATAATCGTGTTTTCATCAACGGTCCTGATCATGCCATAAAACAATTCATCTTTGCACCCTTGGTCGAAGAGAATCCATAACCATAATCATACCAAAAACTGTCCATCAATACATTACGGGCCAATGAGGACTTTTTTTCACATCATTTGTAACATTACGGTCATGATTATACCGAATAATCCCTGGTCATAATCATACCAAGTCCATCTATGCACTACATGCCACATATGACTTTCAACATAATATAAACATTAGGATGATGACAATGACATAATAATTCAATAAAAACAAGTTCAAGAATTAATTTATCCAGGAACCAATAACGCCTAAATTGTCAACATGATACTTCTTTGTAGAGTAAAATTCAAGAATGCTTAGAAGAATATTTCCATGAAAAGATACTGGATGAAGCGCAAATATCAAGGATATTCCACTAATTTCAAGGAGTATAGAAGTCAAAACTTTAACCAACTGAGTATAAAAAAAAATGGAATAACAAGAAAAACCACCATGCATGCGGATTGTGATATATAGGTTATTCCAATGAATAATAAATAACCGTGTCGTGAAATTCAAGACCGACGAGATGTTCTAACGAATAATAAAGAATGGAATAACAATGAAATCACCATGCATGCGGTACTTGGCAGATGACGGGTTATTCCAATGAATAATAAAAAAGATTTTAACTAGGTCCCACAGCGTAAAAGCATGCATGTGATATTCCAACGTATAATAAAGATTTAATCGTGTCCCACAGTAAAGCGCATGCATACGATATTCCAACGTAATAATAAAAAAATGGAATAATGTAAGAATTTCACCAAGTATAGGGTAGCTCACAGATACAAAAGTTATTCCAATGTAATAATAATGAATGGAATAATAGAAGAATTTCACCAAGTATAGGGTAGTCCAGATATCAAAGTTATTCCAACGAATAATAAATAATGGAATAATAGAAGAATTTCACCAAGTATAGGGTAGTCCGCATATCACGCTTTATTCCAATGAATAATAAAGAATGGAATAATGTAAGTTCTCTTCATGAATACAAAAGAAATAATACCCCTTACAGTACAACAAATAATATCCCTTACCTTAAGAAGAAGAGTACTTTGGATGTAGGAGTAGTGAAGTAGCGAGAATACTTTTCTTCTTTCTCTCTATAATTTCTCTCTCTAGTTTTAGTGAATTCGTAAGAAATAATAAAGGAATGAGCTTCTATTTATAGAAGAATGGATCGCATAGTAACTAATTCATGAAACGGGTCCAGTTGATTTATTTTAATCGGACGGTCCATATTTAAAGCAAAATCTTTTAAATAAAATATAATATATTCTATTTATAATCTAATAAAACGAATAACTTTATAAAAGTATTACATTTTTATATAAAAAGATTTTACTATACAAAACACTATGGACACTTTATGCAACACTATGCATAATAAAATATAATATATTATATTTATAGAATAACTTTATAAAAGTATTACATTTTATATAAAAAGATTTTACTATGCAAAACACTATGCATAATAGAATATAATATATTCTATTTATAGAATAACTTTATAAAAGTATTCTGTTTTATATAAAAAGCTTTTCTGTTTTATTACATTAATAATACTAATAAAGCAAAACTAAGTGACTTATCACATAAGCATCAATAATCAATACCGTGTGCTACTATGCAACCACGCCAGACATCTTTACTTTTACTACCGAGTAGTTCAACAAGATAATAATCAGTAAAACTTTCCATTAGTTATTTTTATAAAATATTTTTGTCATTTTCTCAATCCGATAATAATTCTGTTGCGGGGTCCACCAATGATTGTACTATTGTACGAATATTCCCTGATAAAACGAATATTCCCCGGCCAATCGAATATTATATAACAACTTGCGTACTTTTGCAAAATTTATAAATACTACCCACAACTATAATATTATATCAAATTCACACCATAATATTCAAAAAAATTATTTCGAGAAAATTAAATATTTATTCATAAAAATTTGGGGTCTCACAGATATGGGGTTTTAGAAATGGGCTTTGTACCAGGTTCAAGATCAATAAAGAATTCAACTTCACGTTCTGGGGGTAGACCGAGAAGTTCTTCAGGAAATACGTCAGGAAATTTACTAACAACAGGAATATTATTCAAATCTGACATATCTTTATTCAAATCCATAACATGAGCTAAGAAAGCTTGACATCCATTTTTCAATAAACGAATAGCTTTATGACTAGATATGACAGTGATTGATTTCAGTGGTTTAGTTGCTTGAATTCGTACAACAGGTTGGTTAGGAATATAAAAACTAATAACCTTACGAAAATAATCAATTTTGGCATGATGAGTAGTTAACCAATCAATCCCTAAAATCACATCAAAAGCAAGTATCTTTAAAGAGATAAGGTCAACAGGTAATGTGATGGTGCCAATTTGGATCAAACAAGATTTATAAACAGTGGATGTGATGAAAGTTTCTCCTAACGGAGTCTCCACAGATAAATTAAAGTCTAATTTCTTCGGAGTTAAGTTTAAACGTTGAGCACAAGTAGGAGAGATAAATGAATGGGTAGCACCGATATCTTGTAAGGTATAAACTTCGCAAGAATTTATGATTAGCTTACCCGTGATCACCTAGTTTGGGTTCCTTGTATTTTGACCAGTCACGACAAACGCTCTTCCAGGAACCGTTAACTTTGACTTTTCTAGGACAACTTTTTGAGTCACCATCCTCGCTGGACTTGGTTTCGCTACGGTACAATCTCGAGCGATATGTCATTCTTTTCCACAATTATAGCATACTTTGAATTGTTGTGGGCAGTTTGGTCTGATATGTCCCTCTTTCCCGCATTTATAACATACGACCGGTGGTCGTTCTCCTCCCTTAGAACCAGTTGTTGTTGTTGCTGACGTCTTCACATGATCATTGTTGAATCTCCTCTTTTTAAAATCTCCTCCTGACTCGCTTCTTCTATTTTCATGGCCATGATACCACCAGAGTGGTTACCATTTTTATCCGTATTTTCCTTCCTCCGCTGGTTATCGTTGTTCTGATGACTATTGTCACTGGTATGATCCTGGTTGTGGTCCCTCGGTTGAACGTACTCGTTATCTCGCTCTAATAATTGAGCCCTGTTGACAACATCTGAATAGAGAGAAAATTTATGAGAAATGAGATATTGACGTATGTCGGGTTTCAAACCTCTCAGAAACATCCGCCATCATCGTTCCTCATTCTCCACCAAATGAGGTGCAAACTCGGATAACTCGCAAACTTTGCCTCGTCTTTGGGACACCGCCATGTTGTTTTGTTCCGGTCTAATAAACTCCACTTCCTTCATATGACGAATACTTTCGTGAAAGTACTTGTCATTGAACGAGCTTCTGAAACGCGTCTCCCAAGACATGCCGAGTGAAATTTGGATGGGTACGCTTATAGATTCCCACCAAAGAATGTCGCCTCATTACTGAACATAAAGGTGGCGAATGGAACCTTCTGCTCCTCCTTGCATCCCAAGACGTCGAATATCTTGGTAATTTGTTTAACCCACGTTTCGCTTAATCGAATCCGCTTGTACTTCGTGGTCCCAACTCTTTGAATCGCTTGGTTGTGATAAACCGTAAGCGTTGTTATCATTTCCACCGAATTTTGTGCACGAGTCTCCTCAAATGCGATTTTTGGAATCCAAAAAGCTTCTAAACATCCCATCATTCATCATCTACTCAAATTGGTGTTCACGAGGAACATTGTCACCTTGTTGCACGTTCCCTCGTCATGAGTAAAGGAGTCTCCACACGCCTCATTTACTCCATCATAACATTCTTAGTCGACATTTCAAATGTGCCATAAAATAAGGGTCCTTAAAGAAATCAACATATCACATAAAATCCCTATTACTAACCAACCAACAAATAAGCTTAGGTAAGACACACTAGCTAAGGTTTTACTCGCTTCCCTCCTAGTTCTATTCCCCGATCTCCGCCAGAGATCATATCCCTATTCTCATCAGCTCATTCCTGCGACGCCCCAAAATAGGTATACACAACACCCATTCCGAGTCGCCAAATACATGGTACAAAAAGCAAACTACAACTTCAATAATACAAATGTCGTGGTGAAATACGATATATATAATGCGAGTTTAAATATAATATTGTCTTCTAGACAATATCCACATGCAAATAAATCCCCATCATAATTATTGATTCATTATTTTACAAAATGGTGAGGACTACTAAACAACTCTCTCTAGAACCTTCATTCCATACCCCGACTAAGACTCGCTACATTCTCGCCTCCCCGAGAAGAAAAAATGGAACAACAAGGAAAAGGGTGAGCTCAACTAGCCCAAGAAAGAATATTACGACTAAGATAATATACAACAAATTATCGTTAGTCTTCAACAGGAAAAAATCTGATAGAATACAATAGACAACAAGTTTCGTATCAATATTCGCAATGAAATAATAATTCATGTAAGAGTTACGTAGAGAATGAAATCTACTATAATCTATGAATTTAATAAATTCATCATCAATATTTTATCCTCAGTAACATCAATCAATATACATCCGAATCAAATATTCATCTTTGCACTACAGTGCCAAAGATATTCATCACCGGGTCATGTTCATTTAAACACTGCTCATCTTCAGCACTACAGTGCCAAAGATATTAATCAATCTGGCCATGTTCATCTCAACACTGCTCATCTTTGCACTACAGCCAAAGATATTCTTCAGAATCATTCATCTTTGCACTACAGCCAAAGATATTCAATAATATCATCATTTAAGACCGAGGATGATGAAAATATTTTTAAAGAAACGAATCCAAAGGAAACAAAATGACAAGGATTAAGGATTAAGGATTCGTATTTGGTTTTATCCACGCCCAAAAAAAATACCTCAAAAATAATCATAGTGGTGTAAAATTCAAGAATGATCAAAACATGGATACAATCGTAGTTAGTATCCGTATTAGATGTTTTGACAAAAAGAAGAAATTTTATTTTTCTATGAATAAGACCGATACGTGAATAAAGTCAGATACGTGAATAAAGGCCGATACGTGAATAGTAACTCCGACACCAAAAGATAGAAATTCCACAAAAACATCTTCACGCTTCATTTAATAGTACTCGTGAATAAGAATCGTGAATAAGAATCGTGAATAAGAACTCGTCGTAATAATAAATCGTGAATAAGAACTCATGAATAAGAACTCATGAATAAGAACCCATGAATAGTAACCCCGATATGAAAAAGTTCCAAATTTGATAAAAACTTCAGATCAATATTTCAAAGATAATGATATTGAAGAAATAATATCATTACAAAAAAATAATATCCCTTACCTCGAAAGATCAAGATTTCTAAATTTAAACACCTGATATAAAGCATGACTGACTTGCACCGTATAGCAATACTCAAAGTATACTCAAAATACTCACAAGAATACGCCGATAATATAGAGAGAGAAAACTTCAGCTTCGTGTGATTTTCAATTCTAACAAGACCCTATTTATAGAAATCGCTAGAACACCAAAGCGTAAAATTTAATAAATTAATAATATAATTATATTATTTTCACACATGTCTAGAATCTGATTTCAGCCATCAAACACATGCCAAATCTTGAAAAAAAATAAGAAAAAAAACGTTTTTCTAATTTTAAATATTTTAAACTTCCAAAAATCAATTATTTTGAGCTTCTAACTTCAATAATTCATAATAAATAGCCCTTTCATCAGAAAATTCGAATCTCATGAGTTTTTATAGGAAATTCAATTCTCTACAACTTTGCAGAAGAAAGTTTTTCCAAATTCCAAATAGAAATTGACCAAATCCACAAACGGGCAATTTTACAAAAGCTATAATCAAATTTCACCAATAAATGGGGTCCACCGACATGTTTAACATGTTTTAAACATTTATTGCAACAAAAATACTCTTCCTCCTCAGATACTCATATATCCCACATTCATTGTAAAATATCACCGCTAATATATTATTAAAATAATATATTTAAATGAATTATTTTATCGTAAAAGATAAAATATTAATTTTCAACAATTGTCATTTTAAAAATTTTCTCCATCTATATCCACATAAAATCAATATTTTCCTCATCATATAAATCAATAATTAATTATTCACAAATAATATTACGTAATCACAATATCGACAACCAGTGCGCCCTGTGAGAGGGGCTTTCCAATAAGAATTTCTTCATCGGGCGCCAATTAGGTGACCAAACCTCTCCTGTATGTAACTTTCTAGACATTGCCAATAATGTTATCTAATAATATTATTCAGATAATATGAATTATTGCTTCGATAATGAAAGATACCGTAAAATGACAATTATCAAACAACAAAGAATATAAAATATCAACGCAAAGAATTATTAACTCAATAAAATAATCCGAATAAGAAATTATCGTAACCATTATCGAGTAGTGCCTTCACGTAAGAATCAATAATTGGTGCAATACCGCAGCTACCGCTCAACAACGCCAGATAGTGTGTGTTTTAACCACCGTATTCCAACAAGATAATCTGTGAATAACTACGCCGCTATTTAAAAACAACTTATATTTGTCGCTTTCTTCATCCAATCGCTTTCCGCTATGGGCCCACACATGGTCAAGCTACCGTCAGCATTTAATATTCCCCGACAAATTTAATATTCCACGACCAAACGAATATTCCCCGACGATAATGAATATTTTATAACCACTCATTATTTTGAAATATTTGCATATTTAACCCTTAACTATCCACATTAATCAAATCAACCCTTACTATTTCAAAATAATAAATAAAGGAAATTCCTTTTATTTAAAAATTTCTGGTCTTACAACCTCCCTCCTTATGAAATTTCGCCTCGAAATCGACGACGACGCACTCGTGTTTTTTTGAAAAGGTGAGGATACCTCGCTTTCATTTCCGCTTTCCAACTCCCAAAGTCATTTCCTCTATAGCATGATTCCTCCACAAAACTTTAACTTGTGGTATAACCTTTCATGCAGTAGACATGCTCCTTCCTATCCAAAATCTTGACAGTACCTCCTCATACGCTAAGTCTTCTATTATCTCGTCCTGCTTCTAACTCTATAACGTGGTTCGGTCTTTCACATATTTACGGCACGATATGTGAAACACATTATGAACACGAGACATACTTTGAGGTAACGCAAGTCTATAGGCTACATTTCCTACTCGGCCAAGAATTTGAAATGGACCAATAAATCGTGGATCGAGCTTTCCTCTCTTCCCAAATCAGAACTCCTTCCATGGAGCAACTCGCAACAATACACGATCCCCTACATTAAATTCCACGCCCTTTCGATGAAGATCCGCATAACTCTTTTGTCGATCTTGTGCCGCTTTGTATACGCTTGTCGAATCATTTGATCTTTTCTTAGAGTATATCGCATTAACTCCTAGTCCCAACAATGTTGCTTCACCCACCTCATCCCAACATATCGAGAACGACATTTTCGGCCCATATAATGCTTCAATGGAACCATGCCTATATTTGTTTAATAACTATTGTTGTATGAGAATTCCACCAATGGCAAGTACTTATCCCAACTTCCTTTGAAATCTAGGACACGTAGTTTTAATATATCTTCAAGAGTTTGAGTAGTCCTTTCTCGATTGCCCATCCGCTTCGAGGATGGTATGCCAAACTCAATCAGAAATTGCGCTCATAGCTTTCTAACCCAAAATCATGAAGTGAATCTTGGGTCACGATCTAAAACTATGGATACCGGCATGCCATGCAATCTCACAATCTCATTTACGCATATACGAGAAAGACGCTCAAGGAATAAGTCTCTCAGATTTGGTAAGAAATGAGCGTATTTGGTTAATCTATCAACAATAACCCAAATAAGATTGATGCCTTGAGAAACCGCAGGGAAGACCCGTAATCGAAATCCATAGTAATGTGTTCCCACTTCCATTCCTAATCTCAAGTGGTTGCAACGGACCCTTAGGTACAAGATGCTCCGCCTTTACACGCTGGCAAGTTAAACACATCGAGATAAACTTTGCAATCTCTCTCTTCATATTGTTCCACCAAAATGTATGTCAAGATCACGATACATTTTAGTACTTCCAGTGATGGATTGCAAATGGCGATTGTGTGCCTCCATCATAATCTTGTACTTCAAATCGTAGTCGTTAGGAAACACAAAGTCTAGAGTGGACTCAAGTATTCCTTCTTCATCAATTCTCGCCCTAATAGCTCCTTCTTGTACTTTCTTCTTCATACGCATCACCTCCGGCCTGCGGGCTCGAGCAACCTTAACTTTTTCTATTAAAGTCGGGCTCTATGCGATACTTGACATCATCGCACTCGCTCCTCGATATAATCTTCTACTCATCGCCGCCACCACCACGCTCGCTTTTCCAGATGGCATGATCGTAATATGTGTATTAAATGAGTCTCCTCTCGAGTTCTTCAAGCTCTTCCCACATTCCTCGCTTCCATTCAAATTTTGTATCTCTACGAGTCACCAAGTAAGAATGGAATAGCGATTCGAGAATATCCTTCAACGAATCTCCGATAATAACCAACTAAGCCTAGAAAGCTACGCCTTCGATAATCGACTTAGGTTGCTTCTCAATCGCGACTCATATCCCAATCTTGATAAGACGTCACAATGACACCTATCGCTTTACTATCGCATCTAATACGACGCCCCCTACAGAGAGTTCTGCTTAGTGAATTCCACAAAGGAAGTCACAAGATAAAGGCTCAGTACCAAATTTATAGTTGAATTTTTAACTCCTCAAGTTCAATAGAGCCATTCGATATGAGATTTTAGAAATGAGTTTTGTACCGTTCAAAGTCGATACAAAATTTAATATCGTGCTTGGGAGTAAGCCAAGAAATTCTTCAGAAATACGCCAGAAAAATCAATAACAACAGAATATTATTCAAATCGACGTGTCTTTATTCAAATCCATAACACGACTAAGAAAACTTGACATCCGTAATAAACGAATGACTTCATGGCTTGATATGAAAATGTTTGACTACAATGGTTTGATTGCTTGAATTCAATAACAAAGTTGCTTAGAATATGAAAACTAACAACCTTACAAAAAGCAATCAATTTGGCATGATGAGTAGTTAACCTTAAAATCACATCAAAAGCAAATATCTCTATAGAAATAAGGTTAACAGTAATGTGATAGTGCCAACTCAATCAAGCAAGATTTTTAAACAACGATGTAATGAAAGTTTCTCCTAATGGAGTCTCCACAGATAGGTCAAAGTTTAATTTCTCCGTAGTCAAGTTCAAACGCTGAGCGCAAGTAAGAGAGAGAAAAAAAGAATGGGTAGAACCAATATCTAGTAAGGTATATACTTCGCAAGAATTTATAATTAACTAACCTGCTATAACTTCGTCGTTTCCTCGTGATTTTGACCACCACAACAAACGCCTTCCAAGAATCGCTGACTTTGACTTTTCTCGGGACATCCTTTTCGGTCACCGTTCCCTCACTTGAACTAGGTTTCGCCATCGCATAATCTCGAGCGATATATCCTTCTTTCCACAATTATAGCATACCTTAAACTGCTAGGGCGCTTGATGATATGTCCTCTTTCCCAAGATTTGTAACATACGACCGGTGGTCGCTTCTCCTCCCTAAAACTAGTCACATCGGCGCCGACGCTTCACATGGTCGTTGTTGAATCTCCTTTTAAAATCTCCTCCCGACTCGCTTCTTCTATTTTCACGGCCACGATTACCACCAGAGTGGTTACCGCTTTGTCTCAGATTCTTCTTTTTCTCCGCCGGTTATCGCGTATTCGATGATCGCTATCTTCTGATGATCCTCGTTATGGTCCCCTGCTGAACGTATCTCAAGTATCTCGCCTCTACAACCGAGCCCCGCTGACAACATCCGGTCAGAGAGAAAATTTATGAGAAATGAGATATCGACGATGTCGGTTTCAAACCTCTCGTAAACATCCGCCATATACGCTCCTCATTCTCCACCAAATGAGGTGCAACTCGATAACTCCGCGAACTTCGCCAGCATCGGGACACCGCCATGTTATTCTCGCTTAGTCTAATAAACTCCACTTCCTTCATATGACGAATACTTTCGTGGAAGTACTTGTCATCGAACTGCTTCAAACGCTCCCACGACATACGCCGAAAAGTAAAATGATGGGTACGCCTCACGTATTCCCACCAAGAATCGCCGCCACTTTAACATAAAGGTGGCGAATGGAACTTTCTCGTTCTCCGCATCCCAAGACATCGAATATCTTGGTAATTTGTTCACCCACGCCTCCGCCTTTAATCGGATCCGCTTCCCCTGCACTCGTGGTCCCAACTTCAACCGCTTGGCCGTGACCACCCGTGAATTGCTATCATTTCTCCTCAGATTTTGAACACGAAGTCTCCTCGTCTGATTTTGCATGAACTCGCAAAAAGCTTCTAAACATCCCCTCGCTCATCATCTCGCCAAAGGGTGTGTTCATTCATGAGAGGAACATTACCACTTGTCAGACGCTCTCCTCGCTGCAGAAAGACAGCATCTCCACTGGCCTCATTTACTCCATCATTAATATTCTCACGACATTCTCAAATACCGCCATAAAATAAGGGTTAATTAAGGAAATCAATATATCACATAATATCCCTATATACCGACTAACTAACAAATAAGCTTAGTAGACACACTAGCTAAAGGATTTACTGCCTCCCCTCCTAGTTTTATTCCCCGATCTCCGCCAGAGATCATATCCCTAAGCTCGATACAACTGAACGAACCACAACGATACTTCCCAAATCAAAATAGGCCCCCTATATCCCCCATCAACAGAAGTCACAACAGAGGCTCGGGGGTTTTACTTATAGCTCGATATTAACCGCGACGCCCCCAAAATAGGTATAACACCCATTCTCGAAGTCGCCAAATACATGGTACAAAAAAAAGCAAACTACAACTTCAATAATACAAATGTCGTGTGAAATACGACAATATATAATCGTGAGTTTAAATAATATTGTCTTCTAGACAATATCCACATGCAAATAAATCCCCATCATAATTATTGATTCATTATTTTACAAAAATGGTGAGGACTACTAAACAACTCTCTCTAGAACCTTCATTCCATACCCCGACTAAGACTCGCTACATTCTCGCCTCCCCGAGAAGAAAAATGGAACAACAAGGAAAAGGGTGAGCTCAACTAGCCCAAGAAAGAATATTACGACTAAGATAATATACAACAAATTATCGTTAGTCTTCAACAGGAAAAACTGATAGAATACAATAGACAACAAGTTTCGCATCAATATTCGCAATGGAAATAATAATTCATGTAGAGTTACGTAGAGAATGAAATCTACTATAATCTATGAATTTAATAAATTCATCATCAATATTTTATCCTCGTAACATCAATCAATATACATCCGAATCAAATATTCATCTTTGCACTACAGCCAAAGATATTCATCACCGTCATGTTCATTTAAACACTGCTCATCTTTGCACTACAAAGCCAAAGATATTAATCAATCTATTATGTTCATCTCAACACTGCTCATCTTTGCACTACAGCCAAAGATATTCTTCAGAAATCATTCATCTTCAGCACTACAGCCAAAGATATTCAATAATATCATCATTTAAGACCGAGGATGATGAAAATATTTTTTAAAGAAACGAATCCAAAGGAAACAAAATGACAAGGATTAAGGATTAAGGATTCGATTTTGGTTTCCATCGCCCAAAAATACCTCAAAAATAATCATAGTGGTGTAAAATTCAAGAATGATCAAAACATGGATACAATCGTAGTTAGTATCCGTATTAGATATTTTGGACAAAAAAGAAGAAATTTTATTTTTCTATGAATAAGACCAGATACGTGAATAAAGTCAGATACGCGAATAAAGGCCGATACGTGAATAGTAACTCCGACACCAAAAGATAGAAATTCCACAAAAACATCTTCACGCTTCATGAATAGTACTCGTGAATAAATCGTGAATAAGAACTCGAATAAGAATAAGAACTCGTGAATAAGAACTCGTGAATAAGAACTCATGAATAAGAACCCATGAATAGTAACCTCCGACGAAAAAGTTCCAAATTTGATAAAAACTTCAGATCAATATTTCAAAGATAATGATATTGAAGAAATAATATCATTACAAAAAAAAATAATATCCCTTACCTCGAAAGATCAAGATTTCTAAATTTAAACACCTGACATAAAGCATGACTGACTCTTGCACCGATAGCAATACTCAAAGTATACTCAAAATACTCACAAGAATACGCCGATAATATAGAGAGAGAAAACTTCAGCTTCGTGTGATTTTCAATTCTAACCCAAGACCCTATTTATAGAAATCGCTAGAACACCAAAGCGTAAAATTTAATAAATTAATAATATAATTATATTATTTTCTACATGTCTAGAATCTGATTTCAGCCATCAAACACATGCCACCTTCTAGAAAAAAATATAGAAAAAACGTTTTTCTAATTTTAAATATTTTAAACTTCCAAAAATCAATTATTTTGAGCTTCGAACTTCAATAATTCATAATAAATAGCCCTTTCATCAGAAAATTCGAATCTCATGAGTTTTTATAGGAAATTCAATTCTCTACAACTTTGCAGAAAGAAAGTTTTTCCAAATTCCAATCAGAAATTGACCGAAATCACAAACCAAGGGCAATTTTACAAAGCTATAATCAAATTTCACCAATAAATGGGGTCCACCGACACACAAAACATGTTTTAAACATTTATTGCAACAAAAAATACTCTTCCTCCTCAGATACTCATATATCCCACATTCATTGTAAAATATCACCGCTAATATATTATTAAAATAATATATTTAAATGAATTATTTTATCGTAAAAAGATAAAATATTAATTTTCAACAATTGTCATTTTAAAAATTTTCTCCATCTATATCCACATAAAATCAATATTTTCCTCATCATATAAATCAATAATTAATTATTCACAAATAATATTACGTAATCACAATATCGACAACCGTGCGCCTCTGTGAAAGAGGGGCTTTCCAATAAGAATTTCTTCTTATCACCGCCAATTAATTGTGACCAAACCTCTCCTTAGACAAAACTTTCTAGACATTGCCAATAATGTTATCTAATAATATTATTCAGATAATATGAATTATTGCTTCGATAATGAAAGATACCGTAAATGACAATTATCAAACAACAAAGAATATAAAATATCAACGCAAAGAATTATTAACTCAATAAAATAAAATCGAATAAGAATTATCGTAACCATTATCGAAGTAGTGCCTTCACGTAAGAATCAATAATTGGTGCAATACCGCAAGCTACCGCTCAACAACGCCAGATAAGTGTGTTTTAACCACCGGTATTCCAACAAGATAATCTGAATAACTACGCCGCTATTTAAAAAACAACTTATATTTGTCGCTTTCTTCATCCAATCGCTTTCCGCTATGGGGGCCCACACACGGTCATCGCTGCCGTCAGCGTTTAATATTCTATTTATATTCTTAATAAACGAATTTAATAATATCCATTCCATTTACCAAACGAATATTCCCTCCAACAACAATGAATATTTTATAACCACTTTCGCTTATTTTTGAAATATTTGCATATTTATACCCTTACCCTTTAACTATCCACATTAATCAAATCAACCTTTACTATTTCAAAATAATAAATAAAGGAAATTCCTTTTATTTAAAAATTTGAATAATGTCGTATTATCGTGAATAGTAACCCCAACACTAAAAGACAAGAATTTCACAAGAAAAATCTTACCAATATTCTTAATAATGATATTGAAAGAAATAATATCATTTATAAAAAAATAACATCCCTTACCTCGAAAAGATAGTACCTCTAACTGAAATACTGGATATAGTGCTGAAGGAAACTTGCACCGTACAGCAACACTCAAAGTATTAAAATACTCACAAGAATACGCTCGATAATATAGAGAGAGAAAGAGAGAAAAAACTTCAGTTTCTGGTGTGATTTTCAATTCTAACCTAAGCACCCTATTTATAAGAAAATGCTTAGAATACCAAAGTAGAAAATTTAATATAATATTAATATAATTTTTGCAAATCTCCTACGCCTACTTATCAGCCCACAACATCAGCCACACATGTGCCAAAACATTAAAAACGTTTTTCTTAAATAAAATATTTTAAACTTCAAAAATTAATAATTTCGGAACTTCGGAACTTCAATAATTCATATTAAATAGCTCTTTTGTCAGAAAAATTCGAACCTTATGTCTTTTCCATAGAAAATTCCATTTTCTACAACTTTGTAAGTTTATGTTTTTCCAAATTCCAAACAGAAGTTGACCGAAATCCACAAACGGACGATTTTATGGGCTATAATCTAATTTCAGTCAAGAAATGGGGTCCACCAACATGTTTAACATGTTTTAAATATTTATTGAAACAAAAATACTCTTCCTCTTCATTTATTCATATATCCCACATTCATTGTAAAAATATCATCATTATTGTATTATTAAAATATAATAATATATTTTATCAAAAAAGATAAAATATCGATTTTCAACAATTGTTACATTAAAAATTTTCTCCATCTATATCCACATAAAATGAATATTTTCCTTAGCATATAAATCAATAATTAATTATTCACAAATAATATTACAGAATCACAATATTGGCAATCAGGCCGTTCCCAGAAAAGAGGGGACTTTCCAATAAAGATTTCTCCTTACTGGCACGCAATTAGGTGACCAAACCTCTCCTTAGACAGAACTTTCTAGACATTTCCAATAATGATATCTAATAATATTATTCAAATAATATGAATTATTGATCTAATAATGAAAAATACTGTGTAGTGACAATTATTGAAACAACAATAATATAAAATATCCACGTAGCAATTATTGAATTAATAAAATATTGAATAAGAATTACAGAACAATTATTGAGTAGTGCCTTCTTACGTAAGAATCAATAATTGGTGCAATACCGGTGTCTACCGTGTTTTAACCAATTTAGTATTTCAACAAGATTAATCTGTAATAACTACGCCGCTATTTATAAATAACTTATACTTGTCGTTTTCTTCATCCAATCTCTTTCCGTTATGGGGCCCACATAAGGTCGCTACGCATCGCATCGCATTTAATATTCCCGATATAGTAAGAATATTTCCACGACCAAACGAATATTCTCCGACAACAATGAATATTTTATAACCACTTGCTTATTTAAAATATTTGCGCATTTTACCCGTAACTAACCACATTAATCAAATCAACCATTACTATTTCAAAATAATAAATAGAGAAAATTCAATTTTATTTATAATTAGTTGGGGTCTTACATTATGTATATTTAATTTAATCTATGGTGATAGAATAAATTAAATAGCTTAATATTTATTATTTAATATTTTGAAATATTAAATATAAATTAATAAGAGAGTCTTATTATTATTATTATTATATTATTATTATTTAATTCCTAAAGGAGTTTAGGAATTAATTAATAAAAGTACTCTCGTATATCTTAATAAGATTAGGAGGCTAATTAATTAAAAGATTTTAATTAATTATTCCAATAAGATTGGGAGCCTAATTAATTAAAGGATTTTAATTAATTAAAATAAAACCCAATTCCTTAATTGTTAAGAAGGGTTGTCCACATCTATAAATAAGATCAGTCTTATTATGGGTGGGGTAAGTTGACACTTTCACATACGTAAATACGTAATTCCAATAGTTGAAAGAGTACATCCTTTTCTTTGAGAGATAGAAAAACTAGTATTTTGCCAAATACTCATCTTCTTGAATCATTTTTCTTCCTTGGTGGATCACCTTTAGAGGCCAAACGCTTGGGTGGCTAACATTGATCAAAGGAAGGAACCAAGCCCGGTGGATTCAAGTTAAACGCAAAAAAGATTGGAGGTGAACTTGTACCTGAGGAAGCTCGAATCTTCAAGGTATGATTCTTGTTCTTCATATTTTTGTTTAATTAATAATTGTGCATAAAGGATGATCCATGCATATGGTTTGTAAAATTTTAAAAGTCTATTTTATCACGTTTTCGTTTATTTTGTGTAATTTGATTGCGTTCATGAATATTACAAACCTAACAGTGTTCAAATTTCATATGTATGTTTATATGTGTTTAGAACAATTTAATTGGGTATAATTTGTTGTATAAAATTTATTTTTAAAAAAATATCAATTCCAAAATCCTGTTTAATATCGCAAACTGTTGTTTCCCAGAATGATTCACAGATTTGGGATTACTATTAACTATATATATATAATAGTTAATAGTTAACAAGTGTATATATTATAGTTATATATATTATATTATATAATAACTGCTCAAGATATACTTTCCAAGGGAATCATGTGATTAGTATTATATATAATTTTTTAATAATTTTATTCTTAAAATAAAAGTTTATTTTAATCTTAAAATAAAATATTTATTTTAATTTTAAAATTAGATTTCATATTAACTAATTAGAGTTAGAATTGGATTTCATGATAACTAGTTGGAGTTGAAATTGATTCCATGTTTCCTTAAATAAAGAAGTTTATTTAGATATGGAATAAGATTTCATATTATTCAAAATAAAGGAGTTTATTTGTGAATGAGAAAGAGAATCCGTATTTTCTTAAATAAAAGAGTTTTTTTATTTGGAATTGATTCCATAATTAATTAAAATAAATGAGTTTATTTTGATTAATGATTTTGATTAAAAGAAAATAGTTTATTTTATTCAAAATAGGATAAATTAAAATAAAAGAGGTTTATTTTGATTTAAATTTGGATTAAAATACGTGAGTTTATTTTGATTCAAAATTAGATTTTATGCTAACTAATTTTGCCCATTAAATGATATCGATATATATATTGAATGTTTAATATTCATGAGATGAATGTTATTTATTAATGCATATGGTGATGTGTATGATAATAAATGGGATTGATTATGGACTATAGATCAATGTGATTGGATTTATTTTTAGTTGGATACATGAATGTATGACTTTTATTAAATGGGGTCTGCGTACCTCGTCTTATCTAATTTTTTCTTAATGTAAATTCTATCTTCCTCCTATGTACTTCCCCTTGACTGCTGATCAAGGTTTCTATTTATATTAAATAGTTTTGTAATAGGAATAGTTATAATTATTTTGAAGAATTGGAGATCAAGGAGCAAGGAGCGCTTGAAGACCCATTTGTAATGGAGCCCGGGTTTAAATGTAATAGTTATATTTAAATATTAATTCTTGCACCCCTAGGGTTTGACCTTTTGGTTCACTTGGTGGCTCTAGTGGACCAAACTAGAATAAAAGTCCATCATCAATCCAGGTAGAATATAGTATTCTATATGTGCATGTTTATATATATATATATATATATATATATTATATTAAGCAAACATGCTTCACATGTTAATTAATATGACGTGTATTTTACATATATATGTGCATGCGCGCTAAACAAGATGAGACAAATTAATAACAAACCCCTCAAAGATTTTATATTAAGTCCTAAGCGTTCAAAGATATTTGGAATATCGAATGTCGCCTTCTAACATGATAAAAAAGTAATAGTATCAATTAATTATTATAAGTTTGTTGTGTCACCACAAGACTTTTCTTATTTTTTTGAGATGTTAATTTTATCACATTTAATGCTTATAAAGAAAATTAAACAATATTGTTTTGTTGTGTCACGACAAGGAAAATGTTTTTCTTTTTTGAATATATGAAAGTGCTAGGTTGGACTTAACGTAGATAATTTTGATTTGGATGTGCCACCACTTGATCAAAATAATCTAAGAGGCAAAATAAAAGGAGTTACATGATGATGTAATTGACAAGAGTTGTCTACCTATTTATTTATATATAGTTTGTTGTGTCACCACAAGGCTATAACAATTTGAAATGGGATCCTTATTTTCACTAGCAAATTTTTAATTAGATTCTGCCGAACTATATTAGTGTGGGTAATATAGTTTGAAGAAAATAGTGGGAGATACCAATTTAAAATAAGACGTAAATTATTTTGGTAATTAATAAAAGAATGTATGCTAAAATATTGTTAAGAACAAATTCATTTACAGAAATTTACAATGTCTAAATTACTATCACTGAGAAACATATTAGATGTTATTTAACCGAACCGAATTAAACGAATTGGTTAAGAAATTTGAGAATAGTTCTCATAGCTGAAAAACTATCTTATGTCCTTAATACGTATATCCCTACAATGGTTGCATACAATGCCTCTATGGAAGAGATTACTACTTTTAGAAAGCGACAAGATGATGCATAGTTGGCTCAATGCATCATGCTCACATCCATAAGTAACGAGCTTCAACGTCAGCATAAAATTATGGATGTTTCTACTATACTCCTGCACATCAAGTAGTTGATGGTGAGGAAAGTAGGAGTGATAGATATCACATATCTAAGGAGCTCTTCCGATCTAGAATGACCAATGACACTACAGTACGGAAAAAAGTCCTTCACATGATCAATTTGATTGAACAATTAGGACAACAGGTTTTTGTCATGGATGGAGAGTTGAGCCAAGATTTGATCTTGCACTCACTCCCGGACTTCTTTTCACAATTGTTGTGAATTTTTCATATGAACAAGCTAGATATCAGCTTCATTGATTTGCTTAACATGTTGAAAAATGTTGAGAGTCACTTTTCAACCAAGAAAGACCATGCCTTACTCGTAGGGGCCAAAGAATCTTCTGAAAAGAAGAACGATTCAAAGAAGGTAAATAGAAAAGCAAAAACAAAGGATAATAAGAACAAAACTAATACGGATAACAAAGGAGTTTGCTTCCACTGTAATAAGCCTGAACACTGGAAAATAAACTGTGAGAAGTATCTTATAGAGGCTATCCAAAGAAGCTTAGTGAAGTTTCAGTTACAAATATAATTTTTGTTCATTATTGAAATAAATTTTTTTTAAGTCAAGGTTCTACTTGGGTATTGGATACCGGCTTTGGTTATCATAAATATAGATTTATGAAGGGACCAAGCAGAAGTAGAAAGCTAAACAAGGGGCAAGTAATCCTATGTGTGGAAATGAAGCAAAGGTTGCTGCATTAGCCATAGGATCTTATTGTTTAGTATTGCCTATGGGAAAGTCTATTAAGTCAATAAGTTGTTATTGTATTTGAGTTCTCGTTAGAAATATTATTTCCATTTTGTTGTTGGATAATGAAATTTTTGGTATTATATTAAAGAACAATTGTTGTTCTATTTATAATAATATTTTTATAGAACTAGAATATTACTTAATAGATTTTTTGTACTTGACTTACATAAAAAATTATTTTGCAAATTGAACAAACTAGTATAAGAAAAGAAGATGATCATTCAAAGAGTTGAATGTTTGTATTTGATGAAATACAAGTATGAATTATTTGAAAGGTTTAAAGAATTCAAAAGTGAAACTAATTTGAAAAGTATTAAGATTCTTTTATTAGATCGAGGAAGGAATCTTGTGCAATAAGTTTCTAGATCATCTTAAATGGTTTTCTCACAACGGACGCCTCCTGATACGCAATAATTGATTGATGTATCTGAAAGGAAAAATCGTACCTTGTTGGACATGGTGCAAAAAATAATTTTAAAACATAATTTTACGGGGTCATTCCCTAGAAATGATCTCAAAAAAAGGTAACCTCAAAATTTGACCCCAAGACTCTATAATTGTTATGGACAGGGAGGATTCCTAATCGTAAGTATGTTAAGATAAGGGGTTGTTGTAAGACCCCAACTTTTTATAAATGAAATTGAATTTCCTCTATTTATTATTTTGAAATAGTAAGGGTTGATTTGATTAATGTGGTTAGTTATGGGTAAAATGCGCAAATATCTTAAATAAATAATAGTTATAAAATATTCATTGTTATCGGGGAATATTCGTTTGGTCGTGGAATATTCTTACTGTCAGGGAATATTTATACGATGGCGCAACCTTGTGTGGGCCCCATACCAGAAAGCTATTGGATGAAGAAAACGACAAGTATGAGTTTATTTTATAAATAATTGTAGTTAGTTATATGCTAACACCGTTGAATACCCGGTGGTTAAAACACGATGTACGCGGTGTTGCATAATAAAGACACTTCAGTATTGCATAAATTATTGATTCTTATGTAAGAAGGCACTTCTCAATAATTGTTACAGTAATTACTGTTCAATATTTTATTTTATTGATTCAATAATTGTTACGTTGATATTTTATATTATTGTTGTTTCAATAATTATCACTGCATAGTATTTCCCATTATCAGATCAATAATTCATATTATTTGAATAATATTATTAGATAGTATTATTAATAATGTCTAAGGAAGTTCTGTCTATGAAATGGGTTTGGTCACCTAATTGCGCGCCAGTAAGGAGAAATCCTTATCGGAAAGCCCCCTCTTTCTTGGGAACGACCTAGTTGTCATTATTGTGATTCTGTAATATTATTTGTGAATAATTAATTATTGATTTATATGATAAGAAAAATATTTATTTATGTGGATATAAATGGAGGAATTTTTAAAAAAGTGACAATTGTTGAAAATTAAAATTTTATCTATATTATTATATTACATTATAAGTGTATAATGTGATAATATAATAATATAATAATGGTGATATTTTTACAATGAATGTGTGATATATGAGTAATTGAGGAGGAAGAGCATTTTTGTTACAATAAATGTTAAAAACATGTTAAATATTTTGGTGGACCCCATTTTGACTGAAATTTTATTATAGCCTGCAAAATCGTCTGTATGTGGATTTCGGTCAATTTTTGTTTAGAATTTGGAAAAAAATTAAAGCTACAAAGTTGTAGAGAATAGAATTTCCTATGAAATAGACATACGATTCGAATTTTTCTGATAAAAGGGCTATTTATTATAAATTATTAAAGTTCTAGAATATTGGGTCTGAATTGATTTTGTTACAAAAATGTTTGAAACATGTTTTTCATGTTGGTGGGCCCCACTTAATGTTGCAAAATTCTGAAATTAGATTTCTAAGGTGTGTGTAGGAATTTTTATTAAAAATAATAATATTTTATTAAATTTTCTACTTTGGTGTTCTAAGCATTTTCCTATAAATAGGATGCTTAAGTTAAAATTGAAAATCACAGCAGAAACTGAAGTTTTCTCTCTCTATATTATCGAGCGTATTTTTGTGAGTATTTCGATAGTTTGAGTGTTTTTATACGGTTCAAGTTTCCTTCAGCGTTATATCTGATATTCCAGCCAGAAGTACTGTTCTTTTGAGGTAAGGGATGTTATTTTCTTCGTAAATGATATTATTTCTTTCAATATCATTATGCCGAAATATTAGTATAATTGTTCTTGTGAAATTTCTACCTTTTTGTGTCGGGGTTACTATTCACGTATACGACATTATTCACGAATAAGACACTATTCACAGAAAAATTAAATTTTTATTCTTTGTCCAAGAGGTCTATTATGGGTACTATCTTTGATTTTATCCATGTTTTGATCTTCATTCTTAAATTTTACTCCACTATGATTTGTTATGAAGTATTTTCGAACTTGGATTGTTTAAAGTACGAATCCCTAATCTTTGTCCTTTTATTTCACTGGATTCGCTTTTTAAAATATTTTCATCATCCTCCTCATCTCTAAATGATGATATTACTGAATATCTTTGGCCTGTAGTGCAAAGATGAATGATTTCCTGATGAACATCTTTGGCCCGTAGTGCAAAGATGAACAGGTGTTGAGATTAACATGACTAGCTGATGAATATCTTTGGCCTATAGTGCAAAGATGAATATTTGATTCAAGATGTATATTGATTGATGTTACAGGGATAAAATATTGATGATGGACTTTTAAATCATAGAAGATAGTAGATTTCATTCTCTACTTAATTCTTCTAATGAATTGTAATTTCTGCTGCGAATATTGATCTAAAACTTGTTGTCTATTATATTCTATCAGATTTTTTTCTGTTGAGGACTAACGATAATTTGTTCTATATTATCTTAGTCATAATATTCTTTACTGGGCTAGTTGAGCTCACCCTTTTCCTTTTTGTTCCATTTTTCTTCTAAGGAAGCGAGAATATAGCGGGAAGTAGTCGGGGTGTGGAATGATGGTTCTAGACAGTTGTTTAGTAGTCCTCACTATTTTGTAAAATAGTGTATCAATAATTGTAATGAGGGCTTATTTGAGTGTGGATATTGTCTAGAAGACAATATTTGTATTTAAACTCATAGTTTATGTGTTGTCGTATTTTGCACGACAATTGTATTAATGAAGTTGTAGTTATTTTTGTACCATGTATTTGGCGACTCAGAATGGGTGATGTATACCTGTTTTGGGGGAGTCATGGTTGGTATCAGAGCTTAGGGATATGGACTCTGGCGGAGATCGGGGAATAGAACTAGGAGGAACCCGAACGAGGTGATCACGGATAAGCTAATTATAAACTCTTGCGAAGTTTATACCTTACTAGATACCGGTTCTACCCATTCATTTATCTCTCCTGCTTGTGTTCAACGTTTGAACTTGACTCCGGAGAAATTAGACTTTGATTTATCTGTTGAGACTCCGTTAGGAGAAACTTTCATTACATCCACTGTTTATAAGTCTTGTTTGATCCAAGTTGGCACCATCACATTACATGTTGATCTTATCTCTTTAAAGATACTTGCATTTGATGTGATTTTAGAGATTGATTGGTTAACCACTCATCATGCTAAAATTGATTATTTTCGTAAGGTTGTTAGTTTTTATATTCTTAACCAACCTATTATGCGAATTCAAGCAAGCAAACCACTAAAGTCAATCACTGTCATATCAAGCCATAAAGCCATTCGTTTATTGAAAAATGGATGTCAAGCTTTCTTAGCCCATGTCATGGACTTGAACAAAAACACGTCAGATTTGAATAATATTGCTGTTGTTAAAGAATTTCCTGACGTATTTCCTGAAGAACTTTCCGGTCTACCCCCAAAACGTGAAGTTTAATTCTTTATTGATCTTAAACCTGGTACAAAACCCATTTTTAAAACCCCATATCGAATGGCTCCTATTGAACTTCAAGAGTTAAAGGTCCAACTATAGGAGTTGTTGGACATCGATTTCATTCGTCCTAGTACATCTCCTTGGGGTGCTCCAATTTTATTCGTAAAGAAAAAAGATGGGAGTATGCGACTTTGTATTGACTATCGGGAATTAAACCATGTCACCATCAAGAATAGGTATCCGTTACCTCGCATTGATGACCTGTTTGACCAGTTACAAGGAGCACAATTCTTTTCAAAGATCGATCTTCGCTCGGATATCATCACCAAGATTAAAACCGAGGATATTCAAGACCGCCTTTTAGAACTCCTCGTGACGGGCATTATGAATTCCTAGTCATGTCTTTTGGATTGACTAATGCTCCTGCGACTTTCAGTAATATGATGAACTGAGTATTCAAGGAATATTTGGATCAGTTTTTTGTTGTCTTTATTGATGACATCCTCATCTATTCCAAAATCCGTAAAGATCATGAGCACCACTTGAAGCTGGTACTTCAAAGACTTCGTGAAAACATGTTATATGCCAAGCTAAAGAAATGCGAGTTTTGGCATAAGGAAGTAGCATTCCTTGGGCACGTGGTGTCAAAACATGGAGTATTTGTTGACCCGGCGAAGATTGAAGCAATACAAAGTTGGTAGTAATCAAAGTCGGTGACTGAAGTACGTAGCTTTTTGGGTTTAGCTGGTTATTATAGGAGATTTGTGGAAGGATTTTCTTGAATCGCTACTCCGATAACTCAGCAGACTCAGAAAGATACAACATTCGTATGGAGTGAGGAATGCGAGAAGAGTTTCCAAGAGCTTAAGAGGAAACTCAATTCCACCTGTTCTAACAATACCATCTGGTTCGGATGGATTTGTTATCTACAATGATGCTTTAGGCAAAGGGTTAGGATGTGTTCTCGTGCAACATGGGAAAGTCATAGCCTATGCCTCGCGACAACTCAAAGAATATGAGAGGAATTACCCTACTCATGATCTAGAGTTGGCAGCAGTCATTTTCACGTTAAAAATCTGGAGGCACTATCTATATAGGGAGAAAGTGGAGATATATTCGGATAAAAAAGCCTCAAATATTTCTTCACCTAAAAAGAACTCAACACGCGGCAACGACGTTGGCTCGAGCTGTTAAAAGATTATGACCATACCATTCAATACCATCCTGGAAAAGCGAACGTGGTAGCTGACGCGTTGAGTAGAAGATCATATGCGGGAACGAGTGAGATGTTGACAACACAAAGGGCCATTTTGTGTAATTTACAAAAGACGAAGATAGAGTTCAAGACTCAAGGGACCCATGCGATGATATCAAGTATACGCATAGAACCAACCTTAATTGATTGATGCGCATGAAAAAGAAAGTGCAAGAAGGTGCTATTCCAGAAGCAAGAATCGATGAAGAAGGAATACTTCGAGTCAACTCCAGACTTGGCGTTCCTAACGATTCTGACTTAAAACATAGAACCATGATGGAGGCACACAACACACCGTTTACAATTCACCCCTAAAGTACAAAAATGTATCGTGATCTTCAACATACATTTTGGTGGAGCAATATGAAGAGTGAGATCGTAGAGTTTATGTGACGCCCCCAAAATAGGTATACATCACCCATCTTGAGTCGCCAGATACATGGTACTGAATATAAATACAAACTAATTATATAACAGTCGTGTAAAATACGACAAAACATATGCTGTGAGTTTTAATACAAATATTGTCATCTAGACAATATCCACACTCAATGGAGTCCTCATTGCATTTATTATTACACTATTTCACAGAATAGTGAGGACTACTAATGCACCATCTAGGACCATCACTTTGTTCCCCGAATAGTCCCAGCTACGTTCTCATTTCCTGAAGAGAACAATGAAAGAAAGGGTGAGCTCAACTAGCCCAGTAATAAATATTATAACTAAGATAATGCAGAATAAATTATCGTTAGCCTTCAACAGTGTTAAACTGATACAATATAACAAATATCAAGTTTAACTATAGCGGAACAAGCAATCCATTAGAAGAGTCAAGTAGAGAATAAAATCTACTATCTTCTATGATTTAAAAGGTTTTTCATCACTTTTATCGCTGAGACTCAGCTCAATAAATAATCCACATCATCAAATTATCCCTGCACTACAGGCCAATGATATTCTTTAGTATCACGACCACGAATTATCCATGCACTACGGGCCAAAGATAATCGTGTTTTCATCAACGATCCTGATCATGCCATAAAACAATTCATCTTTGCACCCTTGGCCGAAGAGAATCCATAGCCATAATCATACCAAAAACTATCCATAATTGCATTACGGGACAATGAGGACTTTTTCCACATCATTTGTAACATTACGGTCATGATTATACCGAATAATCCCTAGTCATAATCATACCAAGTCCATCTATGCACTACATGCCACAGATGACTTTCAACATAATATAAACACGAGGATGATGACAATGACATAATAATTCAATAAAACAAGTTCAAGAATTAATTTATCCAGGAACCAATAACGTCAAAATTATCAACATGATACTTCTTTGTAGAGTAAAATTTAAAAATGCTCAGAAGAATATTTCCATGAAAAGATACTGGATGAAGCGCAAATATCAAGGATATTCCACTAATTTCATGGAGTATAGAAACTAAAACTTTAACCAACTGAGTATAATAGAATATATGAAACTGCAAATGGATTTTCGCCACCATGCGGTAATCCACTTAGACAGATCATTTCCACAATTTAATAAGGAATGAATACAAAGGATCATTCACCATGCATGCGATAATCCACATAGATGCGTTATTCCAATGTAATAATAAAGAATGGAATAACAAAAGAAATCACCATGCACGCGATGAATCCGCATGAGATAGGTTATTCCAATGTAATAATAAAGAATGGAACTAGGTCACGATAAACGCATGCATGTGATATATTCCAATAAAATAATAAATAACGGAACCAAGTCATGCGTAAAACGCACCCACGTGATGTTCCAAATGTAATAATAAAGAATAAAATAATAAAAGACTTCACCAGCATTCGATAGAATCAAGCATGCATAAAGTTATTCCAATGTAATAATAAATAATGGAACCAGTCGTGTGTAATACGCATACCACAGGGATATTCCAATGTAATAATAAAGAATGGAATAATAGAAGAATTTCACCATGTATGCGGTACTTTGCTTAGACAGGTTGTTCCAACATAATAATAAAAAATGGAATAACAGAAGAATTTTACCATGTATAGGGTAGTCCGCGTATATAGGTTATTCCAACAGAATAATAAAGAATGGAATAATAGAAGTTCTCTTCATGAATACAAAAGAAATAATACCCCTTACGGGTACAACAAATAATATCCCATACATTTGAAAGAAGAGTATTCCGACGGGTAGGGCGGGAATATACTTGAAGAAAACTTATACTGTTTTCTACGCTCAAAGCTTCTTAAACTCTAAAGAAATACGCTCGAGATTACAGAAGAAGAACTCTCTCTATAGTTTCTCTCTGTAGAGTTTCAGTGAATTCATAAGAAATAATGAAGGAATGAGCTTCTATTTATAGAAGAATGGACTGAATAATAACTAATTCATGAACGATCCAGATTGATTTACTTTTAAACGAACGGTCTAGATTGATTTACTATGCAGTATTAATAAAATATTCTAATAAAACAAAATCTTTTAAATAAAATATAATATATTCTATTTATAATCTAATAAAACGAATAACTTTATAAAAGTATTCTGCTTTTATATAAAAAGATTTTACTATGCAAAATACTATACGTGCACTATGCAACACTATGCATAATAAAATATAATATATTCTAATTATTGTACTAATAAAACAAATAACTTTATAAAAGTATTCTATTTTATATAAAAAGATTTTACTATGAAAACACTATGCAGTACTATGCATAATAAAATATATTATATTCTAATTATTGTCTAATAAAACAAATAACTTTATAAAAGTATTCTATTTTATATAAAAAGATTTTACTATGCAAAACACTATGCATAATAAAATATATTATATTCTAATTATTGTCTAAATAAAATAAATAACTTTATAAAAGTATTACATTTTTATATAAAAAGATTTTACTATGATATATACTATGCATAATAAAATATATTATATTCTAATTATTTTCTAATAAAATAAATAACTTTATAAAAGTATTATGTTTTACATAAAAAGCTTTTTGTTTTATTACATTAATAATACTGATAAAACAAAATTTATATATATATATATAAAACTTTCATGACTTCATAAAAAGACACCTTAATATAATTAACAATATTTATCATCATTATTATAATTCACAATATTAATCGACCAGGTCATTCCCAGGAAAGAGGGGGCTTTCCAATAAGAATTTTTCCCTATTGGCGCACAATTAGGTGACCAAACCTCTCCTTGGCAGAATTTCTAGACATCGTTAATATTGCAAATAATAATAATAATAACTTTTTATCTCAATTATTGATTTAATAATATATAAAATATCGATAATAATTGAATCAAATAACGTGAGATACTATGCGAGAATTATCGTAGTAATAATTGAACAAATCGAGTGACTTCTCACGTAAGCATCAATAATAAATATCGTGTGCTACTATGTAACCAATGCCATTATCGCATTTTTTTACTACCGAGTAGTTCAACAGTTTTAACGGTAAAACTTCCGCCGTATTTTCATAAAATATTTTTGTCATTTTCTCAATCTGATAATAATTTCATTGCGGGGTCCACCAATGATTGTGCCGTCATACGAATATTCCCTGACAAAAAGAATATACAACAACTTGCATACTTTTCAAAATCTATAAATATTACCCACAACTATAACATTATCCAAATCCACACCATAATTTTGAAAAAAATATTTTGAGAAAATTAAATCTTTATTCGTAAAATTTGGGATTTTACAATCTCCCCTCCTTATGAAATTTCACCCTCGAAATTTACATACGCATTCGGTATCTTAGAATAAATGAAGACACTTCGTCAGATTCTAACTCTTAAGGTATAACCTTTGAGCACAAAATATATTTCAAAATTTTAACAGGTACATCTTCATACGTTAAATTATCCTCTATCTCGTCCGGTTCTAAATTAATAATGTTGTTCGGGTCGTCCACATATTTACGTAACATCGATACGTTAAAAATGTTATGAACACGTGACATACTTGGCGGTAAAACGAGTCTATAAGCCATAGTTCCTACTCGATCGAGGATTTCAAATGGGCCAATTAAATCGAGGGTTGAGATTTCCTCTCTTCGTCGATTCTTGCTTCTAGAATAACGCCCTCTTGAACCTTCTTCTTCACTTTCATCAACTCTGAGTATGTAGGTTGAGTGGGTTTAACTTTATCGATTAAAGTCGATTCTACTTGTATAGTCGTTATCTTCACGTGGGTCCCTAGAGTATTTAACTCTATCTTCATCATTCATAAGTTATACGAAATGAATCTTTGTGTTAACAACATCGCACTCGTAAATGCATACGACCTTCTACTCAACACGTCAGCTACCACGTTCGCTTTCCCACGATGGTATTAAATGGTACGATAGTAATCTTCAACAGCTCGAGCTAACGTCTTTGGCGCATGCTACGATCGTTTTAGTTAAAAAAATATTTGAGGGTTTTAGAAATGGGTTTTGTACTGGGGTCAATACAAAATTCGCTTTCACGCTCTAGGGTAGGTAAAGAAGTCTTCAGGAATACGTCAAGAAATTTACTAACGATAGAAATATCATTCAAAACTGTGACCCTCATCCAAGACTTGGATAGTACGTCACATTAATACCTATTAACTTGCCATCGTCATTCACGACGTCGCCTTCAGAAAGTCTGGCTTCGGTGCATTCCACACAAGGAAGTCACCAGATAAAGGCTTAGAGCTCTTTACTTATGGCTTGATATGACAATGATTGACTTTAGTGGTTTAGTTACTTTGAATTCACATAACAGGTTGGTTAGGAGTATGAAATCTAAGAGCCTTACAAAAAGCATGATGAGTAGTTAACCAATCAATTCCTAAAATCACATCAAAGGCAAGTATTTTCAAAGAGATAAGATCGACAGGTAACGTGAAAGTGTTGATTTGAATCAAACAAGATTTATACATAGTGGAGGTAACGAAGGTTTCTCCTAACAGAGTTTCAACAGACAAGTCAAAGTCTAGTTTCTCCGAAGACGCATTTAAACATTAAACATAACTAGGTGAAATAAAAGAGTGGGTAAAACTGGTATCGAATAAAGTATAGACTTCACAAGTGTTTATAATTAACTTACCCGTAATAACTTCATTCAGGTTTCTCGACAAACGCTCTCACTTAAACTACCGGATTTGACTTTACTATAGGGTACATTCCACCCTTAAGTGCTTCGTCACATTCCTGATCCATGATTTGAATCATTACTCTCCGATCCATATTGAATTGGGGTTGACCGCTATGCACAGGGTAATTCTGAATTCGATGTTGGATTCTCCCAATTTTTGTCCAAAAAGAAAAATCCATTTCATTTATTTTGGCTTTATTTGATTGAACGTCTTTTTCTACAATATCTACGCGTCAAATGCGCTTTTTACCCATGCATCATCTATTCTCCTTCATTCATTGTTTCTTCTTTCATCGAACTTTGATCATAGCATTCTCGATTCCATTTCTAATATCTTATACTCGCCAAAGAGTGCTTCATTCAAGCATCGCATTACATCGGGTAACACAATTTTGAATTGTTACATCTCTTTGCTCCACGACCGCTTTCTTCTTCTTGAGATACTCTTCTAACTCATGAATACGATTTTCTAATTCTAAATTTTGTTCATAAAATTCTTCTAATAATTTCTCCTCGGGTTCCTCTTCTTCCTCTTCTTCCTCGCTCTCAGCTGCTACCTCTACAACTATCTCGGGTGCAACTATTAGTTCTTCACTCACCACGTAGATATCTCTAATTTTTTCTTCGTCTGACATCACATTAACCTGATTAGTGATTAAAGGTGTCTCACCGGTCTCATGTGCTTCATTGCTTATCTCAACATTTTCGGACGCCATTTTCAAATACTGCCACAAAACAAGGGTTAATTAACATATCACATATTTGTTAGGTTTGTAATATTCATGAACGCAATCAAATTGCATAAAAGTGCGGAAGCGTGTAAAATCAGAGTTTAAAAATTTACAAACCATATACCCGGATCACCCTTTATGCACAATTATTAATTAAACGAAAAGATAAAGAATAAATCATACCCTTGAAGATCGAGCTTCCTCAGGTACAAGTTCACCTCCAAATCCTTTCGCGTTCAATCTTGAATCCACCGGGTTTGGTTCCTTCCTTTGACCAACGTTAGCCACCCAAATGTTTGGCCTCTAGAGGTGATCCACCAAGGAAGAAGAAAATTCAAGAAAAGGGGTATTGGCTCAAACCCTAGTTTTTCTATCTCTATAGAAAAGGTGTACTCTCCCAACAAATTGGAATTATGTCGTTGTAAAAGTCAACAACCCACACACCCATAATAAGACTCCTCTTATTTATAGATGTGGGCAACCCACCTTAACAATTAAGGAATTGGGTTTTATTTAATTAATTAAATTCTTTTAATTAATTAAGCTCCCTAATCTTATTAGGGATAATTAATTAAACTCCTTTAACTAATTTTCCTTCCTAATCCAATTAGGAATAAATGAGAGTACTTATATTAAATTAATTCCTAAACTCTTTTAGAAATTAAAATAATAATAATTGTAATAATATTAATAAGACTCCTCTTATTAATTTATATTTAATATTTCTAAAATATTAAATAATAAATATTAAGCTATTTAATTTATTCTATCACCATAGATTAAATTAAATATACTTAACATATTATTACGATTATGCCATTAACTTCTTAAATAATTATTCTTCCTTTTATGGTGTGACCCTTTAGGTTCTCCATATTAAACCTATTGAATAAATCAATTAGAACAATTCTAATCTTATTTAAATAAATAAATTAAATAATTAATTTATTTAAATCTAAATAAGCCTCCCTAAATGATCAACGACTTTCCGGATAATATAGATTTCAACATTAATCATTAAAGAACCTTTGACCGTATAATTCAATCCTTCCACCATATGATGTCCCAATTAAATATAAGACATGGAATTACTGTCAAGTCTTATTTTATTTAATTATATGTATTTCGATCCTTAAATGCACAACACCAAATAATGCAAATTAGAAACTCCTTTCTAATTTCATTCTGGCCTTGCCAAGGACTACTGGGTTGTCATTTATCGAATCACATAGGACATTTCTCTTCTTTTATTAGAAGTGGTAGATTCTTTATTGATCATACATTATCTCCATGTATAAACTTATTATACCCAAGCATACCCTTTGATATACCCTAAGGGTCTTAAGGAATAAGTCAAAGTATAACTCATCATACACAAGATACTATGATGATCTCAAGTCCAAGGATTACTTGTACTACTATCACTGAGAATTCCTATTGATGACAGCAAATAAAACTCCATTAGGTATTCCTTAGCGAGCCACGTTCGGTGAACTTATTCTCTAATAAGCACCTACATACTTGCTTTAGTGTCTCCACACAAATGATCATGAGATCAATCATCCTCATCCAATGAGCAAGCAAAAGTTAACGTATGTACCAATCTATCCGGATTCACTAATCCCCAATTTAGTAATCCAACGATTGGGAACTATTTTAGTTTTAAGCTTTCAAAGAATTTAGATCTCATTAAAATGATCATCATCATTATTCTAAAAGCATTGCTTAAAACTATGGGTTTATCACATATTATAAAACAACATCATGTAGATAATTAAAAGCCTTTAATAAATTAATACTTTTATTAATAAATGAATAAGATTGTTACAAAGTATATGCTTTATCATCAAACATGATTGGCTTGTGTGCATACTACTTTCAATCTCCCACTTGCACTAAAGCCAATCGCCATTGTATCTTATACTCTTCTTCTCTAAGTGACGATTATCCTGCTGTTGGATAAGCTTTAGTTAATGGATATGTAATGTTGTTCTTGAGAGTCCACCATCTCTATAGTGATTTCCCATCTTTCAATGATTCTTATAATCAAATGAAAGTGCCACAACACATGTTTAGATCCAAGATGAGACTTAGAACTATTCCTAGTTCTATAATGAACTTTTAATCCAAATAATCAACTTACGACTTCATTTATAGCTATTTACTTTGTCTTTATCACTAAACCAAAGAACTCTTTCTTTGTTTGGAACCTTTCCAATTCAACGCACCACTGCTCAAGGTAACCCTTTACCTTAAAGTGGATTTTTCGTCGTCTTGATGCATCTCGAAAACTTGAGTCTCATTAAGCCCTCTAGTTTTAATTCGGACCCACCATGTATGCTCACATCTTTAGTGCTTAAGTTAAGAACTTTAAGATGTTTTTCACTAACTCATAGTGAACTTCTCCAGAATATGACTGATCAACATCAGGTCTCGTATATTTCATTGCATACATGATTGTCACTCATGCGACCTCTCTTTTCAGGAGTCTATGGGGACTATTAGGAGAGATACACTCCATTAGCTCATCTACATGAGACATCTCTTAGAGTTTGCCATGCTAAACGACTTTAGCATCAAATGAATATACGTTCCTTGGGTTAAGTCGAGCATCCTCTTAAATCTATCTATATAGATTTTATCCCCAATTAAGATACTCTTCCCAAATCATTCGTGGAGGAATGATTAGACAACTTTATCTTTACTGATTGTAGCATTGGTATGTAATTCCTCAGCCGTAGTATATCAACATATAATACTAGAAATTTCACGACGCTCCCACGGACCCTTTTGTACACACTAGAACTCTTACATCATCGTATGTAACTGGATCATCATCTTCTATGATGTGTACCTCATCATCATCATCTATGATGAATCCATACCTCCTAGGTATCTTCTTGCACTATTCCGATTTACGATTCTCTTGTGGTACAATAGGCCTATCTACAGTGTTCCTCTTATTTGACTTATAGTATTTTGTGGTTCTTGAACTCTTCAAGATCTATTATCCTCCCACTAGCCCTTTAATGATAAACACCTTTATCTTAGAAGGCGCGGTGTTTCGCAATAAACACCTTTTGCTATGTAGGATTATAGAACATATGCCCTAAACTTACTTTAGGATGTCCCACAAATCTGTACATGTCAAATTTTGTCCCAAGCTTATCCTATGAAACCGTTTCACATAAGTTGGACAACCCCTTATCTTAACATGCTGAAGATTAGGAATCCTCCCTGTCCATAACTTTTATGGGGTCTTGGGGCTGGATTTTGAGGTTACCTTTTCATAGATATGCAGCCATTTCTAGGACATGATCCTAGAAGGATACTGGAATGTCGGTAAAATCATTATGGACCGCACCATGTCCAACAAGGTACGATTTTTCCTTTCAGATACATCAATCAATTATTGCGTATCTGGAGGCGTCCATTGTGAGAAAACCATTTGAGATGATCTAAAAAAAACTTATTGCACAAATATTTATTCTTTGATCTAATCAATGAATCTTAATACTTTGCCAATTTGTTTCACTTCTGAATTCTTTGAACCTTTCAAATAATTCATACTTGTATTTCAGCAAATACACACATTCAACTCTTTGAATGATCATCTCATTTTCTTATACTAATTTGTTCAATATGCAAAATTATTTTCATGTAAGTCAAGTATACAAAATTTATTAAGTAATATTCCAGTTCTATACAAAACATTATTATTATAAATAGAACAACAATTGTTCTATAATACCAAAGATTTCATTGTCCGACAATAAAATGGAAATAATATTTTTAACAAGAACTGGAATACAATAACAACTTATTAACTTAATAGATTTGCCCGTAGGCATTGCTAAACTATAAGTTTCTATGGCTAATATGGCAACCTTTGCTACATTTCCATTTGTAGGATTACTTATATTTGTTTAGCTTTCTACTTCGTTTGGTCCCTTCATAAATCTATATTTATGATAACCAAAGCTCAGTATCCAATATCCAAGTAGAACCTTGACTTAAAGAAAATTTATTTCAATCATGAACAAAAATCAGATTGTAAATCGAAACTTCACTAAGCTTCTTTGGTTAGCCTCTCAAGATGCTTCTCATGATTTCTTTCCGGTGTCCGGCTTATTGCGGTGGAAGCAAACTCCTTTGCTATCCATATCGCTTTTTGTTCTTATTATCCTATGTTTACGCCTTTCTGCTTACCTTCTTTGAATCGTTCTTCTTTTCGGAAGATCCTTTGGCCCCTACCAAGTAAGACATGGTCTTTCTTGGTTGAAAGTGACTCTCAACATTTTTCAACATGTTAAGCAAATCAATAAAAGGCGATATCTAGCTTGTTCATATGAAAAATTCACAACAATTGTGAAAGGAGTCCGGGAGTGAGTGCAAGATCAAATCTTGGCTCAACTCTCCATCCATGACAAAACTCGTTGTCCTAATTGATCAATCAAATTGATAATGTTAAGGACTTTTATCTGTACTGTAGTGCCATTGGCCATTCTAGATCGGAAGAGCTCCTTAGATATCTGATATCTATCAGTCCTACTTTCCTCACCATCAACTACTTGTTGTGCAGGAATATAGTAGGTGCATCCATAGTTTCATGCTGACGCTGAAGCTCGTTACTCATGGATGCGAGCATGATGCATTGAGCCAACTATGCATCATCTTGCCACTTTCTAAAAATAGCAATCTCTTCCTCAGAGGCATTGTCTGCAACCATTGCAGGGATAGGCGTATTAAGGACATAAGATAGCTTTTCAGCCATGAGAACTATTCTCAATTCCTTAACCAATCCGTTTAATACGGTCCCAGTTAAATAACATCTAATATGTTTCGCAGCGATGATAGTAATTAAGACATTGTAAAATTTTGTAAATGAATTTGTAATTAACAACATTTTAGCATACATTCTTTTATTAATTACCAAAATAAATTAGGTCTTGTTTTAAATTGGTATCTCCCACTATTTTCTTCAAACTATATTACCTCACTTATATAGTTCGGCAAATCTAATTAAAGATTTGCTAGTGAGAATAAGGATCCCATTTCAAATGTATATAGCCTTGTGGTGACACAACAAACTATATATAAATAAATAGGTAGACAACTTTTATCAATTACATCAACTATGCAACTCCTTTTCTTTTGCCTCTTAGATTATTTTGATCAAGTGGTGGCACATCCGAATCAAAATTATCCAAGTTAAGTCCGACCTAGCACTCCATATATTCAAAAAAGAAAATATCATCCTTGTGGTGACACAACAAAATAATATTGTTCAATTTTCTTTATAAGCATCAAATGTGATAAATTAACATCTTAAATACTTAATACTTGCCTTGTGGTGACACAACAAACTCATATTAAATATTTAATACTCTATTAATTTTATCATGCTAGAAGGCGACGTTCGATATTCTAAATATCTTTGAATGCTTAGGACTTAATATAAAAATTTGAGGGTTTGTTATTAATTTGTCTCATCTTGTTTAAGCGGCGCACACATATATATATAAAATATACGCGTCGTATTAATGAACATGCTGAGCATGTTTGCATATATATAATATATATATAGTATAAGCATGCACATATAGAATACTATATTCTACCCTTGATTGATTATGGACTTTTATTCTAGATTGGTTCACTAGAGCCACCAAGTGAACCAAAAGGTCAAACCCTAGGGGTGCGAGAAACAATATTTAAATATAACTATTACATTTAAACTCTGGGCTCCATTACAAACGGGTCTTCAAGCGCTCCTTGCTCTGGATCTCTAATTCTTCAAAATTAATTCTAACTATTCCTATTACAAAACTATTTAAAATAAATAGAAACCTTGATCGTGATCGAGGGAAGTACATAGGAGAGATAGAATTTACATTAAGAAAAATTAGAGAAGGCGAGTCTGCAGACCCCATTTAATAAAACCCATACATTCATGCATCCAACTAAAATAAAATCCAATCATATTGGTCAATAGTCCATAATCAATCCCATTTATTATCATACACATCACCATATGTATCAATAAATAACATTCATCTTATTAATAATAAACATTTAATATATATATTGATATCATTTAATGGGCAAATTTAGTTAGTATAAAATCTAAATTTGAATTAAAATAAACTCCTTTATTTTAATCCAAATTTAAATCAAAATAAAACTATTTTATTTTAATTTATCCTATTTTGAATAAAATAAACTATTTTATTTTAATCAAAAACTAAACTCCTTTATTTTAATTAATTATGGAATCCAATTCCATATATAAAAAAAATTATTAAAGGAAACACGGATTATTTTCCTATTCACAAATAAACTCCTTTATTTTGAATAATATGAAATCTTATTTCATATTTAAATAAACTCCTTTATTTAAGGAAACATGGATTCTCTTTTTCTATTCACAAATAAACTCCTTTATTTTGAATAATATAAATCTTATTTCATATCTCAATAAACTCCTTTATTTAAGGAAAAATATAATCCAATTTCAACTCCAATTAGTTATCATGGAATCAAATTCCAACTCTAATTAGTTAGCATGAAATTTAATTTTAAAATTAAAATTAACCTTTTTATTTTAAGATTAAAATAAACCTTTTATTTTAAAATTTAAAATAACTTTTATTTTAATAATAAAATTATTAATATATATATATATATATATATATATCCATAATATATATATATATAATAAAATTATTTAAAAAAATTACCGAGCACATTAACCTTTTGTAATGTGATATATGTTTTTGTCTTGATTTCCGTGCGCTGCCTTATCAATCATGACCATATATATATGTTAACATGATAAGATTTCATGAAAAACCGTGTATCATGTTAACATTTTTTTTTTTTTTTTTTTTTTTTTTTTTTTTTTAAGCACATGGCTCTCTGCCGCGTACCATACATATTTTCAAATCTGCGTATGAGTCACCAGATTAAGCACATCAGGCCTTTCGGGAAAATAAAATTTCGGCTTTTTTTTTTTTTTAATAAATTTTATACAATAAAATTATGCCCAATAAAATTGTTCTAAACACATATCAACATACATATCAAATCTGAACAATTAATAATTCGCATAAAGGTTTGGCTCTGATGCCACTGTTAGGTTTGTAATATTCATGAACGCAATCAAATTGCATAAAAGTGCGGAAGCGTGTAAAATCAGAGTTTAAAAATTTACAAACCATATACCCGGATCACCCTTTATGCACAATTATTAATTAAACGAAAAGATAAAGAATAAATCATACCCTTGAAGATCGAGCTTCCTCAGGTACAAGTTCACCTCCAAATCCTTTCGCGTTCAATCTTGAATCCACCGGGTTTGGTTCCTTCCTTTGACCAACGTTAGCCACCCAAATGTTTGGCCTCTAGAGGTGATCCACCAAGGAAGAAGAAAATTCAAGAAGAAGGGTATTGGCTAAACCCTAGTTTTTCTATCTCTATAGAAAAGGTGTACTCTCCCAACAAATTGGAATTATGTCATTTTTTTGAAAAGTCAACAACCCACACACCCATAATAAGACTCCTCTTATTTATAGATGTGGGCAACCCACCTTAACAATTAAGGAATTGGGTTTTATTTAATTAATTAAATTCTTTTAATTAATTAAGCTCCCTAATCTTATTAGGGATAATTAATTAAACTCCTTTAACTAATTTTCCTTCCTAATCCAATTAGGAATAAATGAGAGTACTTTATATTAAATTAATTCCTAAACTCTTTTAGAAATTAAAATAATAATAATTGTAATAATATTAATAAGACTCCTCTTATTAATTTATATTTAATATTTCTAAAATATTAAATAATAAATATTAAGCTATTTAATTTATTTTATCACCATAGATTAAATTAAATATACTTAACATATTATTACGATTATGCCATTAACTTCTTAAATAATTATTCTTCCTTTTATGGTGTGACCCTTTTTAGGTTCTCCATATTAAACCTAGGTTGTGAATAAATCAATTAGAACAATTCTAATCTTATTTAAATAAATAAATTAAACAATTAATTTATTTAAATAAATAATATTTATTCTACAATAGGGATAAGCCTCCCCTAGCGATCAACGACTTTCCGGATAATATAGATTTCAACATTAATCATTAAAGAACCTTTGAGTAAATAGTTCTGCATAATTCAATCCTTCCACCATCTGATGTCCCAATTAAATATAAGACATGGAATTATCTTCAAGTCTTATTTTATTTAATTATATGTATTTCGATCCTTAAATGCACAACTCCAAATAATGCAAATTAGAAACTCCTTTCTAATTTCATTCCGCTGCCAAGGACTACTGGGTTGTCATTTATCGAATCACATAGACATTTCTCTTCTTTTATTAGAAGTGGTAGATTCTTTATTGATCATACATTATCTCCATGTACAACTTATTATACCCAAGCATACCCTTTGATATACCCTAAGGGTCTTAAGGAATAAATCAAAGTATAACTCATCATACACAAGATACTATGATGATCTCAAGTCCAAGGATTACTTGTACTACTATCACTACAGAATTCCTATTGACAGTAAATAAAACTCCATTAGGTATTCCTTAGCGAGCCACGCTCAAATGAACTTATTCTCTAATAAGCACCTACATACTTGCTTTAGTGTCTCCACACAAATGATCATGAGATCAATCATCCTCATCCAATGAAAGCAAGTTAACGTATGTACCAATCTATCCTCGGATTCACTAATCCCCAATTTAGTAATCCAACGATTGGGAACTATTTTAGTTTTAAGCTTTCAAAGAATTTAGATCTCATTAAAATGATCATCATCATTATTCTAAAAGCATTGCTTAAAACTATGGGTTTATCACATATTATAAAACAACATCATGTAGATAATTAAAAGCCTTTAATAAATTAATACTTTTTATTAATAAATGAATAAGATTGTTACAAAGTATATGCTTTATCATCAAACATGATTGGCTTGTGTGCATACTACTTTCAATATTATCCCTATACTCTGACCGACCAACTAAATAACAAGTAAACTTAGGTAGGTCATATTAGCGAAGGAATTCCCCGTCTCTCCCCTCCTAGTTCTTGTCTCACATCTCGTGAGAAGGATCATATCCCTAAGCTTTGATACCAACTGTGACGCCCCCAAAATAGGTATACATCACCCATCTTGAGTCGCTAGATACATGGTACTGAATACAAATACAAACTAATTATACAACAGTCGTGTAAAATATGACAAAACATATGCTGTGAGTTTTAATACAAATATTGTCATCTAGACAATATCCATACTCAATGGAGTCCTCATTACATTTATTATTATATTATTTCATAAAATAGCGAGGACTACTAATGCACCATCTAAGACCATTACTCTGTTCCCCGACTAGTCCCAGCTACGTTCTCATTTCCTGAAAAGAACAATGAAAGAAAGGGTGAGCTCAACTAGCCCAGTAAAAAATATTATGACTAAGATAATGCAGAATAAATTATTGTTAGCCTTCAACAGTGTTAAACTGATATAATATAACAAACATCAAGTTTAACTGCAGCGGAACAAGCAATCCATTAGAAGAGTCAAGTAGAGAATAAAATCTACTATCTTCTATGATTTAAAAGGTTTTTCATCACTTTTATCGCTGAGACTCAGCTCAATAAATAATCCACATTATCAAATCATCCCTGCACTACAAGCCAAGGATATTTTTTAGTATCACGACCACGAATTATCCATGCACTACGGGCCAAAGATAATCGTGTTTTCATCAACGATCCTGATCATGCCATAAAATAATTCATCTTTGCACCCTTGGCCGAAGAGAATCCATAGCCATAATCATACCAAAACCTGTCCATAATTGCATTACGGGACAATGAGGACTTTTTCCACATCATTTGTAACATTACGATCATGATTATACCGAATAATCCCTAGTCATAATCATACCAAGTCCATCTAAGCACTACATGCCACAGATGACTTTCAACATAATATAAACACGAGGATGATGACAATGACATAATAATTCAATAAAACAAGTTCAAGAATTAATTTATCCAGGAACCAATAACGTCAAAATTGTCAACATGATACTTCTTTGTAGAGTAAAATTTAAGAATGCTTAGAAGAATATTTTCATGAAAAGATACTGGATGAAGCGCAAATATCAAGGATATTCCACTAATTTCATGGAGTATAGAAGCTAAAACTTTAACCAACTGAGTATAATAGAATATATGAAACTGCAAATGGATTTTCGCCGCCATGCGGTAATCCACTTAGACAGATCATTTCCACAATTTAATAAGGAATGAATACAAAGGATCATTCACCATGAATGTGATAATCCACATAGACAGGTTATTCCAACAGAATAATAAAGAATGGAATAACAAAAGAAATCACCATGCATGCGATAGACCACACAGATAGGTTATTCCAACAGAATAATAAAGAATGGAACCAGGTCATGCGTAAACGCACAGACAGGATATTCCAACAGAATAATAAATAACGGAACCAGGTCATGCGTAAACGCACCCACAGGATGTTCCAACAGAATAATAAAGAATGGAATAACAAAAGACTTCACGGACATGCGATAGAATCATGACAAACAAAGTTATTCCAACGTAATAATAAATAATGGAACCCGGTCGAGCGTATCGCCGCACCGGGTGATATTCCAACAGAATAATAAAGAATGGAATAACGAAGAATTTCACCATGTATGCGGTACTTGGCATGTATTGGAAAGTTGTTCCAACATAATAATAAAAAATGGAATAATGTAAGAATTTCACCATGTATAGGGTAGTCCAGCAGATATAGGTTATTCCAATGTAATAATAAAGAATGGAATAATAGAAGTTCTCTTCATGAATACAAAAGAAATAATACCCCTTACGGGTACAACAAGTAATATCCCTTACCTTTGAAAGAAGAGTATTCCGACGGGTAGGGCGGGAATATACATGAAGAAAAATTATATTGTTTTCTACGCTCAAAGCTTCTTAAACTCTAAAGAAATACGCTCGAGATTACAGAAGAAGAACTCTCTCTATAGTTTCCATCTCTAGAGTTTCAGTGAATTCTTAAGAAATAATGAAGGAAGGAGCTTCTATTTATAGAAGAATGAACTAAATAGTAACTAATTCATGAACGGTCCAGATTGATTTATTTTTAAGCAGACGATGCAGATTGATTTACTATGCAAAGATTAATAAAATATTCTAATAAAACAAAATCTTTTAAATAAAATATAATATATTCTATTTATAATCTAATAAAACGAATAACTTTATAAAAGTATTCTGTTTTATATAAAAAGATTTTACTATGCAAAACACTATGCATAATAAAATATATTATATTCTAATTATTGTCTAATAAAACAAATAACTTTATAAAAGTATTCTGTTTTATATAAAAAGCTTTTTTGTTTTATTACATTAATACTACTAATAAAACAAAATTTATATAATATATATATATATATATAAACTTCCGTGACTTCATAAAAAGACACCTTAATATAATTAACAATATTTATCATCATTATTATAATTCACAATATTAATCGACCAGGTCTTTCCCAAGAAAGAGAGGGCTTTGCAATAAGGATTTCTCCCTATTGGCGCGCAATTAGGTGACCAAACCTCTCCTTGGCAGAATTTCTAGACATCGTTAATATTGCAAATAATAATAATAATAACTTTTTATCTCAATTATTGATTTAATAATATATAAAATATCGACAATAATTGAATCAAATAACGTGAGATACTATGCAGTAATTACTGTAGTAATAATTGAACAAATCTGAGTGACTTCTCACGTAAGCATCAATAATCAATACCGTGTGCTACTATGTAACCACGCGTATTACTGTACTTTTACTACCGAGTAGTTCAACAGTTTTAACGATAAAACTTCCGCCGTTATTTTCATAAAATATTTTTGTCATTTTCTCAATCTGATAATAATTTCATTGCGGGGTCCACCAATGATTGTGCCGTCGTACGAATATTCCCTGACAAAAAGAATATACAACAACTTGCATACTTTTCAAAATCTATAAATATTACCCACAACTATAACATTATCCAAATCCACACCATAATTTTGAAAAAAATATTTTGAGAAAATTAAATCTTTATTCGTAAAATTTGGGATTTTACAATCTCCCCTCCTTATGAAATTTCACCCTTGAAATTTACGTACGTATCTGGTATGCCGAACAGGTGAGGACACTTCGTCAGATTCTAACTCTTAAGGTATAACCTTTGAGCACAAAATATATTTCAAAATTTTAACAGGTACATCTTCATACGTTAAATTATCCTCTATCTCGTCCGGTTCTAAATTAATAATGTTGTTCGGGTCATCCAAATATTTACGTAACATCGATACGTTAAAAATGTTATGAACACGTGACATACTTGGCGGTAAAACGAGTCTATAAGCCATAGTTCCTACTCGATCGAGGATTTCAAATGGGCCAATTAAATCGAGGGTTGAGATTTCCTCTCTTCGTCGATTCTTGCTTCTAGAATAACGCCCTCTTGAACCTTCTTCTTCACATTCATCAACTCTGAGTATGTAGATTGAGTGGGTTTAACTTTATCGATTAAAGTCGATTCTACTTGTATAGTCGTTATCTTCACGTGGGTCCCTAGAGTATTTAACTCTATCTTCATCATTCATAAGTTATACGAAATGAATCTTTGTGTTAACAACATCGCACTCGTATATGCATACGACCTTCTACTCAACACGTCAGCTACCACGTTCGCTTTCCCACGATGGTATTAAATGGTACGATCGTAATCTTCAACAGCTCGAGCCAACGTCTTTGGCGCATGCTACGATCGTTTTAGTTGAAAAAATATTTGAGGGTTTTAGAAATGGGTTTTGTACTGGGGTCAATACAAAATTCGCTTTCACGCTCTAGGGTAGGTAAAGAAGTCTTCAGGAATACGTCAAGAAATTTACTAACGATAGAAATATCATTCAAAACTGTGACCCTCATCCAAGACTTGGATAGTACGTCACATTAATACCTATTAACTTGCCATCGTCATTCACGACGTCGCCTTCAGAAAGTCTGGCTTCGGTGCATTCCACACAAGGAAGTCACCAGATAAAGGCTCAGAGCTCTTTACTTATGGCTTGATATGACAATGATTGACTTTAGTGGTTTGGTTACTTTGAATTCGCATAACAGGTTGGTTAGGATTATGAAATCTAAGAACCTTACAAAAAGCATGATGAGTAGTTAACCAATCAATTCCTAAAATCACATCAAAGGCAAGTATTTTCAAAGAGATAAGATCGACAGGTAACGTGAAAGTGTTGATTTGAATCAAACAAGATTTATACATAGTGGAGGTAACGAAGGTTTCTCCTAACAGAGTTTTAACAGACAAGTCAAAGTCTAGTTTCTCCGAAGACGCATTTAAACATTAAACATAACTAGGTGAAATAAAAGAGTGGGTAGAACTGGTATCGAATAAAGTATAGACTTCGCAAGTGTTTATAATTAACTTACCCGTAATAACTTCATTCAGGTTTCTCGACAAACGCTCTCACTTAAACTACCGGATTTGACTTTACTATAGGGTACATTCCACCCTTAAGTGCTTCGTCACATTCCTGATCCATGATTTGAATCATTACTCTCCGATCCATATTGAATTGGGGTTGACCGCTATGCACAGGGTAATTCTGAATTCGATGTTGGATTCTCCCAATTTTTGTCCAAAAAGAAAAATCCATTTCATTTATTTTGGCTTTATTTGATCGAACGTCTTTTTCTACAATATCTACGCGTCGTGCGGCTTTTACCCATGCATCATCTATTCTCCTTCATTCAGTTGTTTCTTCTTTCATCAGAACTTTGATCATAGCATTCTCAGATTCTAGCCCTAATATCTTATACTCTGCCAAAGAGTGCTTCTGTTCAAGCATCGCACATCGGGTAACACAATTTTGAATTGTTACATCTCTTTGCTCCACGACCGCCTGCCGTTCTTCAGCATGCTCTTCTAACTCATGAATACGATTTTGTAATTCTAAATTTTGTTCATAAAATTCGTCTAATAATTTCTCCTCGGGTTCCTCTTCTTCCTCTTCTTCCTCGCTCTTAGCTGCTACCTCTACAACTATCTCGGGTGCAACTATTAGTTCTTCACTCACCACGTAGATATCTCTAATTTTTTCTTCGTCTGACATCACATTAACCTGATTAGTGATTAAAGGTGTCTCACCGGTCTCATGTGCTTCATTTCTTATCTCAACATTTTCGGACGCCATTTTCAAATACTGCCACAAAACAAGGGTTAATTAACATATCACATATTATCCCTATACTCTGACCGACCAACTAAATAACAAGTAAACTTAGGTAGGTCATATTAGCGAAGGAATTCCCCGTCTCTCCCCTCCTAGTTCTTGTCTCACATCTCAGCAAGGGATCATATCCCTAAGCTTTGATACCAACTGTGACGCCCCCAAAATAGGTATACATCACCCATCTTGAGTCGCTAGATACATGGTACTGAATACAAATACAAACTAATTATACAACAGTCGTGTAAAATATGACAAAACATATGCTGTGAGTTTTAATACAAATATTGTCATCTAGACAATATCCATACTCAATGGAGTCCTCATTACATTTATTATTATATTATTTCACAAAATAGCGAGGACTACTAATGCACCATCTAAGATCATTACTCTGTTCCCCGACTAGTCCCAGCTACGTTCTCATTTCCTGAAGAGAACAATGAAAGAAAGGGTGAGCTCAACTAGCCCAGTAAAAAATATTATGACTAAGATAATGCAGAATAAATTATTGTTAGCCTTCAACAAATGTTAAACCGATATAATATAACAAACATCAAGTTTAATCTGCGGTGAACAAGCAATCCATTAGAAGAGTCAGTAGAGAATAAAATCTACTATCTTCTATGATTTAAAAGGTTTTTCATCACTTTTATCGCTGAGACTCAGCTCAATAAATAATCCACATTATCAAATCATCCCTGCACTACAAGCCAAGGATATTTTTTAGTATCACGACCACGAATTATCCATGCACTACGGGCCAAAGATAATCGTGTTTTCATCAACGATCCTGATCATGCCATAAAACAATTCATCTTTGCACCCTTGGCCGAAGAGAATCCATAGCCATAATCATACCAAAACCTGTCCATAATTGCATTACGGGACAATGAGGACTTTTTCCACATCATTTGTAACATTACGATCATGATTATACCGAATAATCCCTAGTCATAATCATACCAAGTCCATCTATGCACTACATGCCATAGATGACTTTCAACATAATATAAACACGAGGATGATGACAATGACATAATAATTCAATAAAACAAGTTCAAGAATTAATTTATCCAGAACCAATAACGTCAAAATTGTCAACATGATACTTCTTTGTAGAGTAAAATTTAAGAATGCTCAGAAGAATATTTTCATGAAAAGATACTGGATGAAGCGCAAATATCAAGGATATTCCACTAATTTCATGGAGTATAGAAGCTAAAACTTTAACCAACTGAGTATAATAGAATATATGAAATTGCAAATGGATTTTCGCCGCCATGCGGTAATCAACTTAGACAGATCATTTCCACAATTTAATAAGGAATGAATACAAAGGATCATTCACCATGAATGTGATAATCCACATGATGCAGTTATTCCAATGAATAATAAAGAATGGAATAACAAAAGAAATCACCATGCATCGATAGACCACACGAGATAGGTTATTCCAATGAGAATAATAATAAAGAATGGAACCAGTCATGCGTAAACGCACGCATGTGATATTCCAATGTAATAATAAATAACGGAACCAATTCATGCGTAAATGCACCCACATGATATTCCAATGAATAATAAAGAATGGAATAACAAAAGACTTCACCAGTGGCATGCGATAGATCACAAGAAAAAGGTTATTCCAATGAATAATAAATAATGGAACTGTGTCAAAGCGTAATCACGACCGACAAGAGGATATTCAACGAATAATAAAGAATGGAATAACAGAAGAATTTTACCATGTATGCGGTACTTCGCATAGACAGGTTGTTCCAACATAATAATAAAAAATGGAATAACAGAAGATTTTTCACCATGTATAGGGTAATCCGCGTATATAGGTTATTCCAACAGAATAATAAAGAATGGAATAATAGAAGTTCTCTTCATGAATACAAAAGAAATAATACCCCTTACGGGTACAACAAGTAATATCCCTTACCTTTGAAAGAAGAGTATTCCGACGGGTAGGGCGGGAATATACATGAAGAAAACTTATATTGTTTTCTACGCTCAAAGCTTCTTAAACTCTAAAAGAAATACGCCAAAGAGATTACGTAAGAAGAACTCTCTATAGTTTCCTCTCTGAGTTTCAATGAATTCTTAAGAAATAATAAAGGAAGGAGCTTCTATTTATAGAAGAATGAACTGAATAGTAACTAATTCATGAACGGTCCAGATTGATTTATTTTTAAACGAACGGTCTAGATTAATTTACTATGCAGTATTAATAAAATATTCTAATAAAACAAAATCTTTTAAATAAAATATAATATATTCTATTTATAATCTAATAAAACGAATAACTTTATAAAAGTATTACTGCTTTTATATAAAAAGATTTTACTATGCAAAACACTATATCTGAGCACTATGCAACACTATGCATAAAAAAATATAATATATTCTAATTATTATACTAATAAAACAAATAACTTTATAAAAGTATTCTATTTTATATAAAAAATTTTTACTATGCAAAACACTATGCAGTACTATGCATAATAAAATATATTATATTCTAATTATTATCTAATAAAATAAATAACTTTATAAAAGTATTCAGTTTTATATAAAAAGATTTTACAATGCAAAACACTATGCATAATAAAATATATTATATTCTAATTATTGTCTAATAAAATAAATAACTTTATAAAAGCATTATGTTTTATATAAAAGTTTTACTATGCAAAACACTATGCATAATAAAATATATTATATTCTAATTATTATCTAATAAAACAAATAACTTTATAAAAGTATTCTGCATTTTATATAAAAAAAGCTTTTCTGCTTTATTACATTAATACTACTAGTAAAACAAAATTTATATAATATATATATATATATAAACTTCCGTGACTTCATAAAAGAGACACTTAATATAATTAACAATATTTATCATCATTATTATAATTAAGTAATATTAATCGACCGTTGTCGCTCCCAAGAAAGAGAGGGCTTTTCAATAAGGATTTCTCCCTATTGGTAGCAATTAGGTGACCAAACCTCTCCTCGGCGTAATTTCTGAACATCGTTAATATTGCAAATAATAATAATAATAACTTTTATCTCAATTATTGATTTAATAATATATAAAATATCGACAATAATTGAATCAAATAACGTGAGATACTATGCAAAGAATTACTTGTAGTAATAATTGAACAAATCGAGTGACTTCTCACGTAAGCATCAATAATCAATACCGCAGTGCTACTTATGTAACCACGCATATTCTTTGTACTTTTACTACCGAGTAGTTCAACAGTTTTAACGGTAAAACTTCCGCCGTTATTTTCATAAAATATTTTTGTCGTTTTCTCAATCTAACAATAATTTCATTGCGAGGTCCACCAATGATTGTGTCGTCGTACGAATATTCCCTGACAAAAAGAATATACAACAACTTGCATACTTTTCAAAATCTATAAATATTACCCACAACTATAACATTATCCAAATCCACACCATAATTTTGAAAAAAGTATTTCGAGAAAATTAAATATTTATTCGTAAAATTTGGGATTTTACAGTTTATCTCGAGGTGTTTAACTTGCCAACGTGTAAAGGCAAAGCATCAAGTGCCAAAGTGTCCATTGCAACCACTTGAGATTCCGAAATGGAAGTGGGAACACATTACCATGGATTTTATTACAGGTCTTCCCAAAATTTCTCAAGGCATAGATGCGATTTGGGTTATTATTGATAGATTAACTAAGTCTGCTCATTTCTTGCCGATACGGGAGACTTATTCCCTTGAACGTCTTACTCGTATGTACGTAAATGAGATTGGAAGACTGCATGGCATGCCAGTATCTATAGTTTCTGATCATGGCCTAAGATTCACTTCACAATTTTGGGTTAGCTTGCAGAAAGCTATGGGCACGGATTTACGATTCAATTCGGCATACCATCCTTAGACGGACGGACAATCAAAGAGGACTATTCAAACTCTTGAAGATCTATTAAGACTCTGTGTCCTAGCTTCAAAGGGAGTTGGGATAAGTACTTACCATTGGTGGAATTCTCCTACAACAACAGTTATCAGGCAAGTATAGGTGTGGCTCCATTTGAAGCATTGTATGGACGAAAGTGTCGTTCTCCAGTATGTTGGGATGAGGTAGGTGAAGCAACATTGTTGGGACCAAAGTTGGTACGTATGACTACAGAAAAGATCTAAATGATTCGACAACGTATACAAACGGCACAGAAAGGACGTGGAATTTAGTATTGGGGATCATGTATTGTTACGTGTTGCTTCATGGAAGGGAGTTACAAGATTAGGGAAGAGAGGAAAGCTCAATCCACGATTTGTTGGTCCATTTGAGATTCTTGATCGAGTAGGAAATGTGGCCTATAGACTCGCGTTACCTCCAAGCCTGTCTCATGTTCATAATTTTTTTCATATATCTGTGTTTCATAAATATGTGAAAGACCCAAACCACATTATTGAGTTAGAACCAGACGAGATAGCCGAAGACTTAACGTATGAGGAGGTACCTATCAAGATCTTAGATAGGAATGAGCACGTCCTACGCACAAAGGTTATACCACAAGTCAAAGTTTTGTGGAGGAACCATGCTATTGAGGAAATGACCTGGGAGTTAAAAATAGAAATGAAAGCGATGTATCCTCACCTTTTCGAAACACAAGGTACGTACGTCAATTTTGAGGATGAAATTTCATAAGGAGGGGAGGTTGTAAGACCCCAACTTTTTATAAATGAAATTGAATTTCCTCTATTTATTATTTTGAAATAGTAAGGGTTGATTAGATTAATGTAGTTAGTTATGGGTAAAATGCGCAAATATCTTAAATAAGCAAGTGGTTATAAAATATTCATTATTGTCGTGGAATATTCGTTTATTCGTGGAATATTCTTACTGTCGGGGAATATTAGTACGATGGCACAGCCTTGTGTGGGCCCCATAACGGAAAGCAATTGGATGAAGAAAATGACAAGTATGAGTTTTTTATAAATAACGGCGTAGTTGTTATCGTTAACACTGTTGGAATACCAGGTGGTTAAAACACGATGAATGGCGGTGTTGCACGAAGATACACGAAGATTGCACCAATTATTGATTCTTAAGTAAGAAGGCACTACTCAATAATTATTACGATGAATTACCGCTTCAATATTTTATTTTATTGATTCAATAATTGCTACGTTGATATTTTATATTATTGTTGTTTCAATAATTGTCACTGCACGGTATTTCCCATTTTCAGATCAATAATTCATATTATTTGAATAATATTATTAGATAGCATTATTGGCAATGTCTAAGGAAGTTTTGTCTAGGAAAGGGGTTTGGTCACCTAATTGCGCGCTAGTAAGGAGAAATCCTTATCGAAAAGCCCCCTTTTTCCTAGGAACGACCTTGTTGTTATTATTGTGATTCTGTAATATTATTTGTGAATAATTATTTATTGATTTATATGATAAGAAAAATATTTATTTATGTAGATATAAATGGAGAAATTTTTAGAAAAGTGACAATTGTTGAAAATTAAAATTTTATCTATATTATTATATTACATTATAAGTGTATAATGTGGTAATATAATAGTATAATAATTGTGATAGTTTTACAATTAATGTGTGATATATGAGTAATTGAGGAGGAAGAGTATTTTTATTACAATAAATGCTAAAAACATGTTAAACATGTTGGTGGACCCTATTTTTGACTGAAATTTGATTAGAGCCTGCAAAATCGTCTGTATGTGGATTTTGGTCAATTTTTGTTTCGAATTTGGAAAAACATAAAGCTACAAAGTTGTAGAGAGTTGAATTTCCTATTGAATGGACATAAGATTTGAATTTATTTTGATAAAAGGGCTATTTATTATGAATTATTGAAGTTATGGAATATTGGGTCTGAATTGATTTTGTTACAAAAAATGTTTAAAACATGTTTTTCATGTTGGTGGGCCCCACTTGATGTTGCAAAATTTTGAAATCAGATTTCTAAGGTGTGTGTAGGAATTTTTATTAAAAATAATAATATTTTATTAAATTTTCTGCTTTGGTGTTCTAAGCATTTTCCTATAAATAGGATACTTAAGTTAGAATTGAAAATCACACCAGAAATTGAAGTTTTCTCTCTCTATATTATCGAGCGTATTTTTTGTGAGTATTTTGATACTTGAGTGTTGCTATACGGTGCAAGTTTCCTTCATCATTATATTTGATATTTCAGCCAGAAGTACTGTTCTTTTGAGGTAAGGGATGTTATTTTCTTCGTAATAGATATTATTTTTTTCAATATCATTATGCCGAAATATTAGTATAATTGTTCTTGTGAAATTTCAACCTTTTCGTGTCGAAGTTACTATTCATGTATACAGCACTATTAACGTATACGACACTATTCATGAATACGACACTATTCACAGAAAAATTAAATTTTCGTTCTTTGTCCAAGAGGTCAATTATGGGTACTATCTTTGATTTTATCCATGTTTTGATCTTCATTTTTAAATTTTACTCCACTATGGTTTGTTATGAAGTATTTGTGAACTTAGATTGTTTAAAGCACGAATCCCTAATCTTTGTCCTTTTATTTCACTGGATTCGTTTCTTTAAAAATATTTTCATCATCCTCGGTCCTAAATGATGATATTACTGAATATCTTTGGCCTATAGTGCAAAGATGAATGATTTCCTGATGAACATCTTTGGCCCGTAGTGCAAAGATGAACATGTGTTGAGATGAACATGACCAATCGATGAATATCTTTGGCACATAGTAAAAAAGATGAATATTTGATTCAAGATGTATATTGATTGATGTTACAGGGATAAAATATTGATGATGGACTTTTAAATCATAGAAGATAGTAGATTTCATTCTCTACTTAACTCTTCTAATGAATTGTTGTTTCCGCTGCAAATATTGATCTAAAACTTGTTGTCTATTATATTCTATCAGATTTTTCCCTGTTGAGGACTAATAATAATTTGTTATATATTATCTTAGTCATAATATTCTTTACTGGGCTAGTTGAGCTCGCCCTTTTCCTTTTTGTTCCATTTTTCTTCTAAGGAAACGAGAATATAGCGGGAAGTAGTCGGGGTGTGGAATGATGGTTCTAGATAGTTGTTTAGCAGTCCTCACTATTTTGTAAAATAGTGTATCAATAATTGTAATGAGGACTTATTTGAGTGTGGATATTGTCTAGAAGACAATATTTGTATTTAAACTCACAGTTTATGTGTTGTCGTATTTTGCACGACAATTGTATTAATGAAGTTGTAGTTGTTTTTTTACTATGTATTTGGCGACTCAGAATGGGTGATGTATACTTATTTTGGGGGCGTCACTGTTAGTATCAGAGCTTAGGGATATGGTCTCTGGCGGAGATCAGGGAATAGAACTAGGAGGGGAGAGACGAGTAAATCCTTTGCTAGTTTGTCCTACCTAAGCTTATTTGTTGGTTGGTCAGAATATAGGGATATTATGTGATATGTTAATTTCTTTAATTAACCCTTATTTTATGGCAGTATTTGAGAATGGCAACTGAGAATGTTAACAATGGAGTAAATGAGACCGTAAAGACACCTTTAATCACCAATCAGGAGAACGTGAAACAGGACGACAATGTTCCTCCTGTAAACAACACCACTGATCAGACGATGAACGATGGGATGTTTAGAAGCTTTTTGTAGTTCATGCAAAATCAGATGAGGGAGACTCGTGTACAAAATATAGGTGGAAATGATAGCAACGCGCGGTTTGTCACAGCCAAGCAGTTCAAAGAGTTGGAACCACCAGAATTCTTGGAAAAGCCAAATTTGATTAAGGCAGAAACGTGGGTCAAGCAAATTACCAAGATATTCGATGTCTTGGGATGCACGGAGGAACAGAAGGTTCCATTCGCCACCTTTATGTTCCGTGGTGAGGCAAATTACTGGTGGAAATCTGTGAAGCGTACCCAGCCAGCCGCACTCAATATATCTTGGGAAACATTTTAGAAACTGTTCAATGACAAGTATTTTCCTAAAAGTATTCGCCATATGAAGGAGGTAGAATTTATTAGACTAGAACAGAACAACATGACGGTGTCCCAGTACAAGGCTAAGTTTGCAGAGTTATCCAGGTTTGCACCTCATTTGGTAGAGAATGAGGAACATATGACGTGGATGTTTCTGAGAGGTCTGAAACCCGATATACGTCAAGATCTCATTTCTCACAAATTTTCTCTATATTCAGATGTTGCCAACAAGGCTTAATTATTAGAGCGAGATAATGAGTACGTTCAACCGAGGGACCACAACCAAGGTCATACCGGTGGCAGCAGTCATCAGAGCAATGATAACCAGCGGGGGAGGGAAAAATACGAACAAAAGCGGTAACCATTCTGGTGGTAATTGTGGCCATGATAATAGAAGAAGCGAGTCGGGGGGAGATTTTAAAAAGAGAAGGTACAACAATGACAATGTGAAGACGTCAACACTAGCATCAATTATTTCTAAGGGAGGAGAATGACCACCGATCGTATGTTATAAATGTGGAAAAGAGGGACACATCAGCCCAAACTGCCCACAACAGTTCAAGGTATGTTATAATTATGGAAAGAAAGGTCATATCGCTCGAGATTGTACTGTAGCAAAACCAAGTCCAGCGGGGATGGTGACATAGAAGGCTATCTCAGACAAGTCAAAGTCAGCAGTTCCTGGAAGAGCGTTTGTCATGACTGGCCAAAATGCGAGGAACGCGAACGAGGTGATCACGGGTAAGTTAATCATAAACTCTTGCAAAGTTTATACCTTACTAGATACCGGTTCTACCAATTCATTTATCTCTCCTGCTTGTGCTCAATGTTTGAACTTGACTCCAGAGAAATTAGACTTTGACTTATCTGTTGAGACTCCGTTAGGAGAAACTTTCATTACATCCACTATTTATAAATCTTGTTTGATCCTAGTTGGCACCATCACATTACCTGTTGATCTTATCTCTTTAAAGATACTTGCATTTGATGTGGTTTTAGGGATTGATTGGTTAACCACTCATTGTCGACGTCGGGATTTTTATTTGTCCCTTTTCTATTCTTGTTCTTTGGTGTTCTCATGTTATGTGAGATTTGTTTGAAAAAATAAGTGAAAAAGGTCCGACATGTATCATGTCGAAATGATTTGATTTATAAGAGTCGCCAGTTGGTGTTTTTAACTGGTTGCACCAACGCAACCGAGAAAAGGTTTGCACATTGACCCAATGATGTGACACTGCTAAACGGATCTGTGAAACTGAGATTCATTTGGGTTCGGGGGTTTGATTATGTGGAGGGAAGGTGTTAGGCACCCCTTGACATTCGTGTTGCCACGGTGACCGCCACTTTTCAAGAAATTGTTATATAAATGTGTGTGTGTGTCGATCAATGTGCATTTTATTTGGACGTAGTGCGAGGCCTCGTTCACACCTATATGAATTTATATAAAAATTTAGTTTTAAACATGATATAGCAGTGAAGTTTTGTAAAAGAGGTTTTTCAAACCCTGTGCTCAATAGTAATTGAAACCTTTTCATACTCCATTTTATTATTAAATGTTTGGTTTGCATTTATTTTTGAGATGCGAAGCATCTGCGAGAAAATAATATATAGCGGTGCCGAACTCCTCATGGGCATGACAACCATCTAAGGAAATTCAAACACCATGAATAATTTACAAGCTGCTTACAGCTGAAAATGTCCATCACAAAAACTGAATCTAGATTCAGTGAACTGAATCTGTGATCACATGATTCCTAGGCTCACATGATGCCGCAGTTTATATGAAAAGCAGTAAGTAGTTATGTATATAAAAGCTGTAAATATATATATATATATACAGACATGATCAACCACCACGAAGCACCTCCATGGGGGATCAGAAATGTAAATATATAAAAGCGGTATATATATATATATATAGACATGATCAACCACCACGAAGCACCTCCATGGGGGATCAGAAATGTAAATAAAGCAATAAATGTGATCAACCGCCACGAAGTAAACTCCAAGTGGGATCGAATGTAAAAAAAGCAAAAAAACTATCAACCGCCACAAAGTAAACTCCAGACGAGAGTGAATGTAAATAAAGCAGTAAAAGGCCACAGTAAACTCCAGATCGATAGAAATGTAAATATATATATATATATATATATATATATATATAGCGAACGCACAAGATGTTTCTCAATCCCATTTCGGTTTATCATTTTAACGATTTATCGCTATATATATATATATATATATATATATATATATATATAAAAAGCGATAAACGCATTGATATAAAATCAGATCATCGAATGAGTTCGACAACAGCTTATATATATATATAGTAATTAAATGCTCTTGATGTAAAATCCGGGCTCATCGGACATATAATCCGATATAGTTTATATATATATATATATATATATATATATATATATATATAAAAGTAAGTAAATGCTCCAGACATAAGTCTAGGCTCAATCGAGGCATAAATCGATAATGTTAGTCCATATATATAAATATATACATATATAAGTATATATATATATATAGATAGAAATGAAAACCACGCACCGAAGTCCGGGCATACACACACAACACGACTCTCAATGTGAAGAATAGTGTGTGCAAAGATGAAGAGAAAGGCTTTATAGAGTGTGAGAAGGCTTACAGTGGGCTGCCAAAGCAAGCTTCTATGACTCTAATTGGATAAACACTCAGCTCCTGACGGTAAAATATAGCTATATATGAGGTAACAGGTGTTTAAAATGAGAAAACACTCAATATGGGGTGTGTACAGAGCAAATTGGACAGGGCTTCCTCGCCTTTTTTTCTCTTGAAAATGGCCACCCCAAGCTCTATATTTATAGAACTGGTGGCCATAGAGTACCTCTACAAAGACCATACAGATGCACTGCATGAACTGCCCGGGGTGCTCCGGGCTCTCTGAGTCCTGGTCTGCCTCAAGTACAAGCACGATGATATCCGCTCAAACTTGCTGAACTTCAATCCGAACATCCAAACGAGGTGTACAAGACCTTCTTCGGACCGCTTTTGTCAAGAGTTATGCAATAACATGGGATTAAAGGTTGTACGAAGTCAGGAAGAGGGGACCATGCCCATGGTCTTCAAGCTTCAAATTCTATCCGCTATTCTGTCACGCGTAATAGTCACTCGGGATCGGAACTCCTTGGCTCTTGTGGGACATTGTTGTGTAGAAATGTATGTATGAAATGTTGAGACGGCACGCTGGGGGTTGAGGTGGCAAGATGATGATTTTGCCCCTCACCGGGTTATCTCATGTTTGGGCTGATAGTAGACGTTCCTCAGGGTTACATCTAAGATTGGACTGCTGCAAGTGTTTGGATTCCGCAGGGTCATCTTTAAGTATGCCTGTCTTCCCGGTGTTATCTCTGAGTCTTTCGAATGAGTGCCTCGATAGGAGGTCTGAGATTAAAGCTGATTGCATGTATTTGAAACAAGCATTTCTGGGTTTATCGTCGGAACTGCAACGGCATTCCTTGGGGTTATCTCCAAGGATGAAACTCGGGGTTATTTCTGAGGTTGGAATTGATACTCTCGGTGTGTGTTCCGGGGTTGAGACTGAACTTCCGGTGGTATCCGGAATGGATGTAAGCTGTCTTCCAGGGTTATCTCTAAAAGATGAATATGCCCTCCTGCAATTTTAGTAACAGGTGTGCAGAAAATTTCGAGTGTCTACAGATGCCCCTCTTTATCATATTCGTTTAATGCAAGGCATGGATAGGATAAAGAATCATAGACACTTGAAATGTAACAAAATAAACATGATGCTATGTACAGCAACATGATGCAAATGCATGATGCATGTGTTTTGTTGGATTATTTTCCAACATGATGGGATGATTGTCGGTACCCTGTTAATCCTGTCGGGGATGACAATCAGTGATGTCTTGGACGTGAAATCCAAGTCTTCAAGGATATTGACATTGGGGTTATCACCAAAGTCCTGGATCCTTGCTACAGACTTTACTCCGAAGATGTGCCTCTCATGTGCAAGAGATCTGTGGGGATAAAACTTTGTCTGTTTGAGGATGTGTATAACATATTCCATCATCGGTCCTTCTCCGATGAGGATGGTCTTCTCTAGTTTGTATCACCAGCATATACCACAATCCTGTTGGAGTTACTGCCAATTAATATGTATTGTCAGGGCTGCCTGACCTTCGCTAATGTGTGTATCACCGGATAGATCCCTGCTGGGAAAACTGTCAAGGTTGTTCGACGTTCATTGATGTGTGTATCAATGGTTGCATTGCGTTGTGACCCCCGTTGGGGAACATGTCAAGGTTGTTTGACCTTCATTGACGCGTATATCAATGGTTGAATTGTGTTGTAACCCCCGCTGGGGAAGGTTGTGGATAAGTGCACTAATGGATGAGATAATCGAATGGCCTTCGATGTTTCGATGGGTTTACTTGCCATCGGTTGAAATGATGTCAAGGCTGCTTGACCTTCATTGACCCGTACATCAATGGTTGAATTATGTTGTAACCCCTGCCAGGGAAGGTTGTGGATAAGTGAACTGATGAATGAGATCATCGAATGGCCTCCGATGCTTCGATGGGTTTACTTGCCATTGGTTGAAATGACGTCAAGGCTTCTTGACCTTCATTGACACGTACATCAATGGTTGAATTGCGTTGTAACCCCCGTCGGGGATTCGTTCATAGATAAAGAATGCATTATAACCCCCACCGGGGATACATGGACGAGTGAAAATTTGCGTTGTGACCCCCGCCGGGGATACTTTATCAATGAATGAAATCTGCGTTGTGACCCCCGCCGGGTAAGGTGTCTTTTAGGGTTACGACCTTGTATTTGGCGGCATCGGACCTGTGTGAGGAATTGTTGAGCATGATTTGCAAAAGTTGAGTTCACTGGTATAGTATACCTAGCATTCAGGTGAATACCAATGAGTGATATGTGAAACCAGAGTTTGGCCCGTGAAAACCAAGATTTTAGGCTATTCCGCTCAATCGTGTAGCGTTTTTATTCCTAATTTTGTTTTTTCAACTTGTGAGACCTCCTTTGTAACTCAAACTAAACTGAGCTGGAGGGGTGGGACCCATGTAGGGGTGCTGCAGGTACACCTACGGCCAACCTTGGGTATGTAATGCCTACGAGTTGCTTTCATAAGTCACTTTCAAGTTGCGCCACGAAGGTAATTCGAGAGCTCTTCTTCAGATCTGCTGAATTCGGGCGACTTTTTGCAAATTCTGTCACCATACAAGTGTTCTACACTGTCCTAGTAATGTATGCATGTATTCTTTTCCAGTTTATATCCGTTGGAAAATGACTTATAACATGAAATGCATCTAGACACATAGTAGTGAATATGCATGCTGATATGACTTTATAAAAAATATTCAGCATAGTAAATGTTATTATTAAACAATGCTGAACACAATGATGTGAAAAAATTTGACTTTTGAAACAGTCAAATTAGCACCTTTTACTGTCATTTCTTATTCTATTTAAGGACAAATGAGTAAAGGTAGAAAAGCAAAATAATCCTGGTAATTAGACTACACTTACGGATTTTTTACTATGATGTATTAATGCATGTAGGATGTATATGACTGTGGGTAGGTGTGCTACTGAATGGTCACCTAGTCATGCCTATGTGCATGTGGATAGTCCCATTTACAAAGGGGACTATGTCAAAATTTTCCAAAATATAGGCATTGGGTAGTCATGCATTTTTAACTCTACTATAGACGTATGTTAAAATAATGCATACATGCATGTAGTCATAAAAATGCATTTTGAAAAGCTCTAGGTTAAACATTACCACACCCTTTTTGAGGTGATTTGGAGACTTGTTGTCCAGATATTATGGATCTGGATCAGCCAAGTAGTTCCCGTAGGACCACTTTTGTTGTACGGAGGAGGGCTTCCGAAGTGCCTCGACCCCGTTCTGTTAGACAGCCTCGTCATTTGGTGGAGGCGGTGATACGTCCTGTCCAGGTTGAAGTGCAGGACGTCGAGGACGAGGAGGAGGATGTTTCGGTTGCAGATCTTGCTCCTGCTGCACGTGTTCCCCGTAGAGATTTTCCAGGCATTCAGGTGGTGAACCCAGAGCTTCTGGGTGACTTGAGTCGACACCCTTTAGTTTACCTGCACGCAAATGAGGTATAAAGTTAGATCTTAATCTTCCTTATTTCCTATTGATGAGGAGTAAAGAGTTCTGATGTTGATCTGCATTTGATGTAGGTTCCCGGCTTTACACATCCTCGAGGGAATTGGTTCAGCATCCACTCTTTGTATCAAGCTTTGCGTGATGACTATAGAGCAATTGTACATGGATGGGGATTTGAGACGTTCTTTTCCATTCTTCCCTGTCGTTGTCCTTGGGGTTACCTCAAGGCATAAACTGAGCGCTGGTTTCACTAGACTTAGTCACTCCATTGGCTGGACAGTGAGGTGATGATGACGCCGATGGATTGGTGGTTTATCACAGGCAAAGAGTTTGGAGGGGTACCAATGCCTTGTATGGTGGATATCACCCCTACTACCGTCAAATCCTTGTTAGGAGTTTTGGCGGCAGGACTGTTCGTACAGGTCCTTTGAGCGTAGATGCTGTGAGCGGGCTGTTGAGTGAGCCCATACCCGATGATGTGAGAGTCAAGGATTGCATTCTTTAGCGATTGTTCCTGATGATCATTAGGGACTACTTCATAGTAGATAACTCTTCTACGGTGTCCTTTGCTTTGATCAGTATTACTCAACATGTGGACCGTATAGGAGATTATGATTGGGGTTCCTACACCTTCGCCTATTTCCTTAGGGGAATGCGTATGCGCTCGTAGGGCTTGACCGAGACTTGGTTAGGATTCTACCCATTTCTGCTGGTGAGTATTTCTCTTGTCTTTTCCCATGTACAGGTAAAGAGTGTTAATTGACAGTAGATGTTTTGCCTTTGTGTTGGCAGTTTTAGGCCTATGAGAGGCTCCCATGTTTGCGTCCTGTGAGTGTGTTAGGCTTAGATACCTATCCACGAGGATGGAGATGGTATCATTCCATACTAGCGGAGGTCCCTGTTGTTGAGGGTTTTACTCATTGCCGCCTACAGCTGGAGTTGTTGACAGCGGATGTCATCACGTGGGTTCCCTACTCTGGGGAGCAGCATTGGATTTGAGGATGGGTACCCGACTGGTGTCGAGCACATGATTTCCACCCATAGGTTTCCTCTCTTCACAGATGGAAGATGGGAGCTCTACTTAGGAGAGCTTGCTATCAGGAGCACTACAGAAGAGATTCATATGCCGATTTTGCCTCCTGTCAGACGTTACTAGCCTATTTTGCAGTCGCCCTTTATTGATATCCCATTGTTAGGTGTTGTGGTTTTGCCTTTGTCGGAGGGTCCCCACGCACTCGTGAGATGTTCCAAAGATTGGTGGTTCCCTCGTACCATTGGAGCCCAGACTCGTGCCACTCAGTTCATAGAGGATATGGTTCCAGGATCCGTGATGATGACGGATTGGCTAGCCTGTGTCCGAGATCCGACTCATTTGACACAGATTGACAATTTGACCCGGCATTTGGATCGGGCACATTTCTTTATCCGACACTTGGGCAGAGATCCTTCAGAGGCAGATACTTTTGATCCTTCCAACTCTGGCGCTGGCCCCTCAAGTGATCCATATGGTTTTACCGTGCAGATCCTCCATTGTATAGGCTTGACATCCCTGTGGATAGAGATCCAGTGACTCAAGAGGAGTTACATCAGGTGGACAGGATTGATGATGTAGACATTGACACCATTGTCTTCTTCTGATGTATATTCTCGTTATCTCTTTTGATAGGCCTCTGTTAGACATTGGGTAGCTTTGCCCCAATCTCGCTATATCTTTTGATAGGCCTCTGTTAGATGTAGGGTAGTTTTGCCCCATTTCCCTGTATTTTAGCTGTACAAAGATGTATTAGATGATGATATACTTAATTAGGAATGTATGTACAGTTTTCCATTCCCTATATCATATTGCCATCTATTGTATCATGCATATTATTATGTTATGCATATGTATGTATGTCCAGAGATATTCAGCATTGACCCCTGGATGGTCTTATGACACGGCCCGTACAGATGTCTTCTTTGACAGTTAGCCGTATTGATCATACCCCACCATTTTTGGTGGTATCTGGTATGCGATCATGGTATGATAGCATGTCACCATCAGACAGGGTGACTATAGATCATCTGTTGCAGCATACTATGACTTTGTTGATATTTCAGGTTCCCACAGGATTCGTAGAGGGCATGCTAGAGCACTGTGTATCGGAGATGCAAGTTTTCTGATTTGGGACCCATGGGTTGACTCCTACTCTGGAGAAGTATGCACGTTTGACGATGCTGCCACTCGACAAACCTTGCGTGCATATGGCGATTGGAGACATGAGTAGGCTATTCATGACCCTTACTAGATTGAGGCATAGGGTGGTGCGGGATGAGCTCACATCCGACCACGTGATATCCTAGTGTTTTCTGTTTGACAGATTTGGCTCTGAGGATAGTTATACACGGCATTTTGGAGGATCATTGGCGTTTGGCCAGGGTAGATGTACTGTTATTGTACGTACTGTCGTATGTCTACATGCCACGGTACATGGATGAGTTGGATATAGGAGTTATCATGGCAGTGAGAGCTCTTAGGGAAGGTCACACCATCATACCAATGATTGTAGCAGAGACTCTGAGATCGGCCACATACTGCTGCACTTATCTGATGAGAGTGTTTACATGCAGCTCGGTCATGCTTTACGTGTGGTTTTTGTCACACTTGAGACCGATTGGAACTTTTAGACGGCATGGGTATTTTTTCACCCATGATATAGCCATGTCATACTCCTTTCAGCCTGCGGAGTGTATAAATGCTACATCTTGGTTAGCTTTCCTGGGAGGGATCGGAGATCCGTTTGATATATTGTCGTGTACAGGGCTCAACTCACCCTACAGCTTCATCACTCATGCTCCGGGCATAGATTATCTCCCTCTGGCTGGTTTAAGAGGTATGATTACTTACCACCCACTGGCCGTGATGTGTCAATTTGACCAGTTCTAGGACTTCCATCTTTTTAAGGGGGCATCGAGTCGGCTCTTCTTCTTCGCCACTTATCGATGAGGATAGATTCCAGGTTGTATGCATTAGGGATCAAGAAGAGCTAGTGAGTTTTCCATCGACCATCCCAAGTTGTTCGTACAGAGTATTCCGCATGAATGGAGACAGAGACTGCATCGGCTGCGGTAGTATCCATAGTGTAGGGGATTGATTCTGACGATGAGGAGCCTATGGAGGAGGTTGATATTCCCATCGAGGGGGATTTGACTACTGGGTTGCTAGAATTTGAGATGGATTCTCCCACTACGAGTGCTACTGTGATTCAGCATTCAGCACAATATCTGGAGCAGAGTCTACATTTAATGACATTTGAGAGAGATCAGGCTAGGGCCCTGATGTTGAAAGCTCTTGATGGGAGAGACGTAGCTCTATTAAAGAGGGATGAGGCTAGATCAGCTAGAGATGCATTGATTATAGAGCGGGATGCTGCACTATCTGCCCAGGATGTGGTCGTCACAGACAGTACTTCAGTGAGATCCCTTACGACTGACATCCTTACCGATATAAGTGCATACATTGATGAGCATCATGCTACCATACAGTTAGCCTCGGATCTGCTAGCTCGTGTAGATACCATTAGGCAAGAGCTTGCAGCATTACCTCCTTCTTCGGAGAGGGATGCTATATTAGATCTAATAGTTCGCATACACACAAATCCGTAGATAGACTTGTATTTTCCTGCACAGACTAGCTTAGCCATTTTGTCATATACAACACATATAGTATATATCAAACAGTATTATATATGGCAGGGAAATATATTTTGATTTACTTCCCTTTCTGTTGTGCCTTGATACTTGCTTGATATTTGCCTATTTCTTCAGGTCTTGTGATCTTGATGCATTACATTGAGATGTCGCAGGATCTTTTAGGACAGATCATTGATCTGTGTGTATCCCTACCATCATTGGTGTCTTGAGACTGGTTTTTGTATGTAGATGTGGAGAGGAGTGTGGTTATTCCTCTATGAGATTGACCGCACCACAAATGGTTGCCAGTACTCCTATTTGTGAGGAGCCTAGTTAATTCCATCTCTTATGGATTGGTGTTTCTCTTTGAGGCACAACCGCAGCTTAGATGGTCACCAAGTCTCCTATTTGTGAGGAGAGGTTAGGTAGTTCCATCCCCTTTGGTCTGAAGCCGATGAAATGTGGTGGATTGAACTTTGATCCCAATACCGTGTGAAAAGTTTTTGTATTTTGGTAGAGGGTTAGATCGAACCATAAATGGCTGGCTACGTACTCCTATTGAAGAGGAGATCAGGTCTGCGTAGTCCGAACATGGTGTAAGAGGTTCAACGCTGAATGTGAAATGGGTAAATGAGTGTAGAAGTTTTATTGATGAAGAAGGGTGTAGAAGTGTTTTTGTGGTTTTTGTTTTTGTAGAAAAATGGCAGAAATGTTTTTGTTTTTTTTATTGCGACCGGGCCATATAGCATATGGTTGCCTACATACTCCCGGGTATCAGTGAGATCAGGTCTGCGTAGTTCGAACCTGGTGTAATAGGTTCAACGCTGAATGTAAAATGGGTAAATGGGTTTAGAAGTTTTATTAATGAAGAAGGGTGAAGAAGTGTTTTTGTGGTTTTGTTTTTTGTAGAAAAAAAGGCGAAATGTTTTTTATTTTTTTTTCATGACCGAGCCATATAGCATATGGTTTGCTCACGTACTCCAGTGTGCGGGGAGATCGGTCGACGTAGTTCTCCCTCGGGGACGATTTGCGGTAGAAGAAGTATGAATCCCATGTGTAGGCTATCTTTGCGGGGAGAAGAAAGTTTGATCCCATGATTGGGACAAACTGCAAGTTTGAAAAAGTTTGATCCCGTCTTCAGGACAAACTGCAAGCGTGGAAAAGTTTAATCCTGTCTTTAGGATAAACTGAAGGTGTGAAAAAGTTTAATCCCGTCTTCAGGATAAACTGCAGGTGTGAAAGGTTTAATCCCTGGGGGGATAACAGAAATTGTGTGAAAGGTTTGAAATGAAGTGAAACCAGGCTGCTAGTTTGAAGTGTATGTTTCTATGAGGGGCAGAAGAGTATGGTGAAGAAGGGTTAGAAAACTGGAATGACTGGTGATTTGATGATCCAAAACCAGGATGTTTGCTTGATGATAACCTCAAACATAATACCGTTTCATGGTTTCCGAGTTGATGATTTGTGGAAATTCATCGCCATCCATTTCCTGTAGTCTGAGAGCGCCTCCTGTCAATACCTCCTTGACAACAAACGGACCTTCCCAGTTAGGAGCGAATTTTCCCTTAGATTGATCTTGGTTGTCAATGATCTTCTTCAAAACCAAGTCATGTTGTTTAAACTACCATAGCTGGACTTTTCTGTTGTAGGATCTTGCGATCCTTTGCTGATATAACTGACCATGGAAGATAATCGCGGTTCGCCTTTCATCTATTAGAGATAATTGGTGATACCTGTCTTGTACCCATTGGTCTTCATCCAGCTGAGCATCCATCAACACTCTAAGGGATTCCATTTCCACCTCTATGGGGAGCACTGATTTCCATCCCATAGGCTAATGAGTAGGGGGTTGCCCCAGTGGAAGTACGCATTGAAGTTCTATAGGCTAATAAAGTCAAAGGCAAGAGGTCAGGCCATCCTATGTGATTGGCGGACATTTTCTGCATGATCTTCTTGATGTTTTTATTAGCCGCTTCAACAACACCATTCATCTTTGGACGGTAGATGACGGTGTTAAGGTGTTTGATGTGGAATTTACTGCATAACTCCTCCATCATTTTGTTGTTGAGGTTTTTAGCATTGTCTGACACAATGACCTCCGGTTGTCCATATCGATAAACGATATTGTTTCTGATGAAAGCAATGATGACTTCTTTGGTAACCCAGGGGAAGGAGGCTGTTTCTACCCATTTAGTGAAGTAGTCGATTATGGTGAATATGAATCGATGTCCATTACTGGCTTTGGGCTCGATGGGCCTGATCACGTCCATTCCCTACATTGAGAAGGGTCATGGCGAACTCATATTGTGTAGTTCCCTTGGAGGAGTGTGGATAGCATTTCCATGGACTTGGCATTGATAGCACCTCTTGACGTGATCATCACAGTCAGCTTTGAGCGTAAGCCAATAATGCCCTTTTCTGAGGATTTTCTTAACAAGTAGGGGTCCGCTCATATGTGGGCCACATACTCCACAATGAATCTCATCCATGAGCCTCTGAGCTTGGTCTTTGTCCAGACATCTAAGGAGACCTAATACTTCATCTCTCTTATAGAGTGCATCTCCGCTCAAGTAGAATTTCATATCAAGTCAATGGATCCACCTTCTTTCAGTCGGGCTCGCCTCAGCAGGTGTAGATCCATCTCGCAGATACTCCTTGATGTGCTGATACCAAGGGTTGTGGATGGTAGGTAGCTCATCCGATACTTCTCCAACATAGTTCCCATAAGTTGGGGCCTTTTGCAGGGCAAATGTGTTGTTTGGCATGTTTTCCTTGTCAGGTATGTGAATCAAGGAGGCCAACGTTGCTAGTGCATCCGCAAAATCATTCCTATTACGAGGAATGTGTAGAAAGGAGATTTCATTGAACTCCAAAGCCATCTGTAAAACTTGCCGATGTTAAGGCAACAAATGTAATTCTTTGGTTTGATAGATTCCTGTGGATTGTTTGATTACCAACTCTGAATCCCCAAAGATAGTTAACTGCCAGATTCCCATTGAACAGGCAAGTTTTAGAGCATGATACTGAAAGTAGTATGCACACAAGCCAATCATGTTTGATGATAAAGCATATACTTTGTAACAATCTTATTCATTTATTAATAAAAAGTATTAATTTATTAAAGGCTTTTAATTATCTACATGATCTTTGTTTTATAATATGTGATAAACCCGTAGTTTTAAGCAATGCTTTTAGAATAATGATGATGATCATTCTAATGAGATCTAAATTCTTAGAAAGCTTAAAACTAAAATAGTTCCCAATCATTGGATTACTAAATTGGGGATTAGTGAATCCGGATAGATTGGTACATACGTTGTTGCTTTCATTGGATGAGGATGATTGATCTCATGATCATTTGTGTGGAGACACTAAAGCAAGTATGTAGGTGCTTATTAGAGAATAAGTTCATTTGAATTGGCTCGCTAAGGAATACCTAATGGAGTTTTATTTGCTGTCGATAGGAATTCTCAGAGTGATAGTAGTAGATCAAGTAATCCTTGGACTTGAGATCATCATAGTATCTTGTGTATGATGAGTTATACTTTGACTTATTCCTTAAGACCCTTAGGGTATATCAAAGGGTATGCTTGGGTATAATAAGTTGTACATGGAGATAATGTATGATCAATAAAGAATCTACCACTTCTAATAAAAGAAGAAATGTCCTATGTGATTCGATAAATGACAACCCAATAGTCCTTGGCAATGCGAATGAAATTAGAAAGGAGTTTCTAATTTGCATTATTTGGAGTTGTGCATTTAAGAGTCGAAATACATATAATTAAATAAAATAAGACTTGACAGTAATTCCATGTCTTATATTTAATTGGGACATTGTATGGTGGAAGGATTGAATTATACGGTAACTATTTACTCAAAGGTTCTTTTATGATTAATGTTGAAATCTATATTATTTGGAAAGTCGTTGATCGCTGGGGAGGCTTATCCCTATTGTAGAATAAATATTATTTATTTAAATAAATTAATTGTTTAATTTATTTATTTAAATAAGATTAGAATTGTTCTAATTGATTTATTCACAACCGGTTTAATATGGAGAACCTAAAGGGTCACACCATAAAAGGAAGAATAATTATTTAAGAAGTTAATGGCATAATCGTAATAATATGTTAAGTATATTTAATTTAATCTATGGTGATAGAATAAATTAAATAGCTTAATATTTATTATTTAATATTTTAGAAATATTAAATATAAATTAATAAGAGGAGTCTTATTAATATTATTACAATTATTATTATTTTAATTTCTAAAGAGTTTAGGAATTAATTTAATATAAGTACTCTCATTTATTCCTAATTGGATTAGGAAGGAAAATTAGTTAAAGGAGTTTAATTAATTATCCCTAATAAGATTAGGGAGCTTAATTAATTAAAAGAATTTAATTAATTAAATAAAACCCAACTCCTTAATTGTTAAGATGGGTTGCCCACATCTATAAATAAGAGGAGTCTTATTATGGGTGAATGGGGGTTGTTGACTTTTACAACATACATAATTCCAATTGTTGGGAGAGTACACCTTTTCTATAGAGATAGAAAAACTAGGGTTTAGCCAACCACCCTTCTTCTTGAATTTTCTTCTTCCATGGTGGATCACCTCTAGAGGCCAAACATATGGGTGGCTAACGTTGATCAAAGGAAGAAACCAAACCCGGTGGATTCAAGTTGAACGCGAAAGGATTTGGAGGTGAACTTGTACCTGAGGAAGCTCGATCTTCAAGGGTATGATTTTGTTCTTTATCTTTTCGTTTAATTAATAATTGTGCATAAAGGGTGATCCGGGTATATGGTTTGTAAATTTTTTAAACTCGATTTTTACACGCTTTGCATTATTTTGCAATTTGATTGCAAGCATAATGAATATTACAAACCTAACGGTGGCATCAGAGCCAAACCTTTATGCAAATTATTAATTGTTTTAATTTAATATGTATATTGATATGTGTTTAGAACAATTTATTTGGGCATAATTTTATTGTATAAAATTTAAATAAAAAAAACCCACACGCTTTAAAAGCTACTAAATCAAAAAAAAAAAAAAGGCTACTGTTAATTTTTTTTTTAAAAGTTCATGCATGGCCACGTGAAAAGAAAAGTGGCATGTTTATTGGTAGCATTTGCTTAGGAATAATAAAAAATAAAAAAAAATAAAATAACTGCATAAAAGGAAAAAGTTTAGTATATATATATATGTTTAGGTACTTATATATGTATTTTATATATATATATTAATTAATATATATATATATATATATATATATATATTATTCTTACTTATTTTATAATTAAAATAAAAAAAAAAGTTTATTTTAATATTAAAATAAAAGGTTTATTTTAATATTAAAATAAAAAGGGTTTATTTTAATTTTAAAATTAAATTTCATGCTAACTAATTAGAGTTGGAATTTGATTCCATGATAACTAATTGGAGTTGAAATTGGATTGCCTAATTTCCTTAAATAAAGGAGTTTATTTAGATATGAAATAGGATTTCATATTATTCAAAATAAAGAGTTTATTTGTGAATAGGAAAGAGAATCCATGTTTCTTAAATAAAGAAGTTTATTTAGATATGAAATAAGATTTCATATTATTCAAAATAAAAGAGTTTATTTGTGAATAGGAAAGAATATCCGTGTTTCCTTTAATATTTTTTTTACATGGAATTGGATTCCATAATTAATTAAAATAAAAGAGTTTATTTTAATTAAAGATTTTTTTTACGTGGAATTGGATTCCATAATTAATTAAAATAAAGAGTTTATTTTGATTAAAATTTTGATTAAAATAAAATAGTTTATTTTATTCAAAATTAGATAAATTAAAATAAAATAGTTTTATTTTGATTTAAATTTGGATTAAAATAAAGGAGTTTATTTTGATTCAAAATTAGATTTTATACTAACTAAATTTGCCCATTAAATGATATCAATATATATATTAAATGTTTATTATTCATAAGATGAATGTTATTTATTGATGCATATGGTGATGTGTATGATAATAAATGGGATTGATTATGGACTATTGACCAATGCGATTGGATTTTATTTTAGTTGGATGCATGAATGTATGGGTTTTATTAAATGGGGTCAGCGTACCTCGTCTTCTCTAATTTTTCTTAATGTAAATTCTATCTCCCTCCTATGTACTTCCCTTGGCTTGCTGATCAAGGTTTCTATTTATTTTAAATAGTTTTGTAATAGGAATAGTTAGAATTAATTTTGAAAAATTGGAGATCAAGGACGAAGGAGCGCTTGAAGACCCGTTTGTAATGGAGCAGGGTTTAAATGTAATAGTTATATTTAAATATTTATTTCTTGCACCCCTAGGGTTTGACCTTTTAGTTCACTTGGTGGCTCTAGTAACCAAACTAGAATAAAGTCCATAATCAATCCGGTAGAATATAGTATTCTATATGTGCATGCTTATACTATATATATTATATATTATGCAAACATGCTTGTGATGTTCATTAATATGACACGTATTTTATATATATATGTGCATGCGCATAAAACAAGATGAGACAAATTAATAACAAACCCCTCAATTTTTATATATTAAGTCCTAAGCGTTCAAAGATATTTGGAATATCGAGCGTCAAGCCTTCTAACATGATAAAATTAATAGAGTATTAAATATTTAATATGAGTTTGTTGTGTCACCACAAGGCAAGTATTAAGTATTTAAGATGTTAATTTATCACATTTGATGCTTATAAAGAAAATTGAACAATATTGTTTTGTTGTGTCACCACAAGGATGATATTTTCTTTTTTGAATATATGGAGTGCTAGGTCGGACTTAACTTGGATAATTTTGATTCGGATGTGCCACCACTTGATCAAAATAATCTAAGAGGCAAAAGAAAAGGAGTTGCATAGTTGATGTAATTGACAAAAGTTGTCTACCTATTTATTTATATATAGTTTGTTGTGTCACCACAAGGCTATATACATTTGAAATGGGATCTTTATTCTCACTAGCAAATCTTTAATTAGATTTTGCGAACTATATAAGTGAGGTAATATAGTTTGAAAAAATAGTGGGAGATACCAATTTAAAACAAGACCTAAATTATTTTGGTAATTAATAAAAGAATGTATGTTAAAATGTTGTTAATTACAAATTCATTTACGAAATTTTACAATGTCTAAATTACTATCAACGCAGAAAGCATATTAGATGCTAAGTTAATCGGGGCCAAGAATTAAGCGGATTGGTTAAGGAAATTGAGAAAAGTTCTCATGGTTTGAAAAGCTATCTTATGTCATGTCGCTTATCCTCGCAATAGTTGCGAACAATGCCTCTGAGGAAGAGATTGCTACTTTTAGAAAGTGGCAAAATGATGCACATTGGCTCAAAGCATCATGCTCGCATCCATGAGTAACGAGCTTCGGCGTCGACGTGAAACTATGGATGCTCTACTATATTCCCGCACATCAAGTAGTTGATGGTGAGGAAAGTAGGGCCCGATAGATATCGAGATATCTAAGGAGCTCTTTTCGATCTAAAATGGCCAATGGCATTATAAAGATGATAAAAAGTCCTTAGCATTATCAATTTGATTGATCAATTAGGACAACGAGTTTTTCATGGATGGAGAGTTGAGCCAAGATTTGATCTTGCACTCACTCCCGGACTCCTTTCACAATTGTTGTGAATTTTTATATGAACAAGCTAGATATCAGCCTCGCTGATTTGCTTAACATATTGAAAAATGTTGAGAGTCACTTTACAACCAAGAAAGATCAAGTCTTTCTGGTAGGGGCCAAAGGATCTTCTGAAAAGAAGAACGATTCAAAGAAGGTAAATAGAATGGCAAAAACAAAGGATAATAAGAACAAAACTGATACGGATAGCAAAGGAGTTTGCTTCCATTGCAATAAGCCTGGACACTGGAAAGAAACTGCGAAAAGCATCTTGCAGAGGCTAACCAAAGAAGCTTAGTGAAGTTTGATTCTAATCGCTTTTTGTTCATGATTGAAATAAATTTTTCTTTAAGTCAAGGTTCTACTTGGGTATTGGATCTGAGCTTTGGTTATCATAAATATAGATTTATGAAGGACCAAGCGAAGTAGAAAGCTAAACAAATATAAGTAATCCTAAGTGCGGGAAATGTAACAAAGGTTGCTACATTAGCCATAGAAACTTATAGTTTAGCAATGCCTACGAAACAAATCTATTAAGTCGATAAGTTGTTATTGTATTCCGGTTCTCGTTGAAAACATTATTTCCATTTTATTGTTGGACAATGAAATCTTTGGTATTATAATTAAGAACAATTGTTGTTCTATTTATAATAATAATGTCTTGTATAGAACTGGAATATTACTTAATAAATTTTGTATACTTGACTTACGTGAAAAATATATTTTGCAAATTGAACAAACTAGTATAAGAAAAGGAGATGATCATTCAAAGAGTTGAATGTATGTATTTGTTGAAATACAAGTGTGAATTATATGAAAGGTTCAAAGAATTCAGAAGTGAAACAAATTGGCAAAGTATTAAGATTCTTTGATTAGATCAAGGAATAAATACTTGTGCAATAAGTTTCTAGATCATCTCAAATGGTTTTCTCATAATGGACGCCTCCTGATACACAATAATTGATTGATGTATCTGAAAGGAAAAATCGCACCTTGTTGGACATGGTGCGGTCCATAATGATTTTACCGACATTCCAGTATCCTTCTGGGATAATGTCCTAGAAATGGCTGCATATCTATGAAAAGGTAACCTCAAAATTATTTAAGACTCCATAAAAGTTATGGATGGGGAGGATTCTAATCTTAAGTATGTTAAGATAAGGGGTTGTCCAACTTATGTGAAAAGGTTTCAAAGGATAAGCTTGGGACAAGATTTGTGAAGTACAATTTGTGGGACATCCTAAAGTAAGTTTAGGGTATATGTTCTATAATCCTACTTAGCAAAAGGTGTTTGTTCTGAAACACGCCGCCTTCTAAGATAAAGGTGTTTATTATTGAAGGGGCTAGTGGGATGATAATAGATCTTGAAGAGTTCAAGAACCACAAAACACTATAAGTCAAATAAGAGGAACTATAGATAGACCTATTGTACCTGGCAACCGAATCGTAAATCGGAATAGTCACCAAGATACACAGGAGGTATGAATTCATCATAGATGATGATGATGAGGTACACATCATAGAAGATGATGATCCAGATTACATCGATGAGGTAAGAGTTCTAGTGTGTACAAAAGGGATTGGGAGCGCCAAATGAAATTTCTAGTATTATATGTTAATATACTACGGATGAGGAATTACATACCAATGCTACAATCGATAAAAGATAAAGTTGTCTAAACAATCCTCCATGAATGATTTGGGAAGAGTATCATTATTGGGGATGCAAATCTATATAGATAGATTTAAAAGGATGCTCAACTTAACCCAAGGAAAGTATATTCATTTGATGCTAAGGTCGTTTAGCATGGCAAACTCCAAGAGATGTCTCATGTTGATGAGCTATGGAGTGTATCTCTCTTTATAGTCCCCACAGACTCACGAAAGAGAGATCGCATGAGTGACTATCATGTATGCAATGAAATATACAAGATCTAATGTTGATCGGTCATATTGCGGAGAAGATCAACATAAGACAGGTGAAAAACATCTTAAAGTTCTTAACCCAGGCACTAAGGATGTGAGCATACATGGTGGGTGCGAATTAAAACTAGAGGGCTTTATGGACTCAAGTTTTTCGAATGCACCAAGACGACGAAAAAAATCCACTTTAAGGTAAAGGTTACCTTGAGCAATTAGTGCGATGAATTGGAAAGGTTCCAAACAAAGAAAGAGTTCTTTGGTTTAGTGATAAAGACAAAGTATATAGCTATAAATGAAGTCTGCAAGTTGATTGTTTGGATTAAAAGTTCATTACTGAAACTAGGAATAGTTCCTAAGTCTCATCTTGGATCTAAACATGTGTTGTGGTACTTTCATTTGATTATTAGAATCATTGAAAGATGGGAAATCACTATAGAGATAGTGGACTCTCATGAACAACATTACATATCCATTAACTAAAGCTTATCCAACAGCAGGATAATCGTCACTTAGAGAAGAAGAGTATAAGATACCATGACGATTGGCTTTAGTGCAAGTGGGAGATTGAAAGTAGTATGCACACAAGCCAATCATGTTTGATGATAAAGAATATACTTTGTAACAATCTTATTCATTTATTAATAAAAGTATTAATTTATTAAAGGCTTTTAATTATCTACATGATCTTTGTTTTTATAATATGTGATAAACCCATAGTTTTAAGCAATGTTTTTAGAATAATGATGATGATCATTCTAATGAGATCTAAATTCTTAGAAAGCTTAAAACTAAAATAGTTCCCAATCATTGGATTACTAAATTGGGGATTAGTGAATCCGGATAGATTGGTACATACGTTGTTTGCTCATTGGATGAGGATGATTGATCTCATGATCATTTGTGTGGAGACACTAAAGCAAGTATGTAGGTGCTTATTAGAGAATAAGTTCACTGAACGTGGCTCGCTAAGGAATACCTAATGGAGTTTTATTTGCTGTCAATAGAATTCCTGTAGTGATAGTAGTACAAGTAATCCTTGGACTTAAGATCATCATAGTATCTTGTGTATGATGAGTTATACTTTGACTTATTCCTTAAGACCCTTAGGGTATATCAAAGGGTATGCTTGGGTATAATAAGTTGTACATGGAGATAATGTATGATCAATAAAGAATCTACCACTTCTAATAAAAGAAGAGAAATGTCCTATGTGATTCGATAAATGACAACCCAGTAGTCCTTGGCCAAGGCAGAATGAAATTAGAAAGGAGTTTCTAATTTGCATTATTTGGAGTTATGCATTTAAGAGTCGAAAATACATATAATTAAATAAAATAAGACTTGACAAGTAATTCCATGTCTTATATTTAATTGGGACATTATATGGTGGAAGGATTGAATTATCACGGTAACTATTTACTCAAAGGTTCTTTTATGATTAATGTTGAAATCTATATTATCCGGAAAGTCGTTGATCGCTGGGAGGCTTATCCTATTGTAGAATAAATATTATTTATTTAAATAAATTAATTGTTTAATTTATTTATTTAAATAAGATTAGAATTGTTCTAATTGATTTATTCACAACCGGTTTAATATGGAGAACCTAAAGGGTCACACCATAAAAGGAAGAATAATTATTTAAGAAGTTAATGGCATAATCGTAATAATATATTAAGTATATTTAATTTAATCTATGGTGATAGAATAAATTAAATAGCTTAATATTATTATTTAATATTTTAGAAATATTAAATATAAATTAATAAGAGGAGTCTTATTAATATTATTACAATTATTATTATTTTAATTTCTAAAAGAGTTTAGGAATTAATTTAATATAAGTACTCTCATTTATTCCTAATTGGATTAGGAAGGAAAATTAGTTAAATGAGTTTAATTAATTATCCCTAATAAGATTAGGGAGCTTAATTAATTAAAAGAATTTAATTAATTAAATAAAACCCAATTCCTTAATTGTTAAGATGGGTTGCCCACATCTATAAATAAGAGGAGTCTTATTATGGGTGAATGGGGTTGTTGACTTTTCTGACATACATAATTCCAATTGTTGGGAAAGTACACCTTTTACTATAGAGATAGAAAAACTAGGGTTTAGCCAACCACCCTTCTTCTTGAATTTTCTTCTTCTTGGTGGATCACCTCTGAGGCCAAACATATGGGTGGCTAACGTTGATCAAAGGAAGAAACCAAACCCGATGGATTCAAGTTGAACGAAAAGGATTTGGAGGTGAACTTGTGCACGAGGAAGCTCGATCTTCAAGGGTATGATTTTGTTCTTTATCTTTTCGTTTAATTAATAATTGTGCATAAAGGGTGATCCGGGTATATGGTTTGTAAATTTTTAAACTCGATTTTTACATCGCTTCGCATTATTTTGCAATTTGATTGCAAGACATGAATATTACAAACCTAACGAATCACGACCTTCATACTCAATTTGTGTTGTTGGTCTTGACAAATTGCAATTTGATGGCGGCGGATCTGCTCCCGTCTGGGATACTAGAATAGCTCCAGCTCCAGCACCTTTTGTGTTAACAGCTCCATCGAAATACATTTTCCATGTATGGCATGTATCATATTGATGGTGTTTCCAAGGGTTTGAAGTCCCCTGCAGGTGCGGTGGCCAGTTGATCCGCAATTCCATGACCTTTGATTGATTTTTGCGTCACATAGACGATGTCAAACTGCTGTAGGATCAACTACCATCTGGACAACCGACAATTTAGTATGGGCTTACTGAACACATACTTGAGAGGATCCACGTGGGATATGAGATGGGTTGTGTGACCATGGAGGTAATGTTGTAACCTCATGGAAGCCCATGCTAAAGCACAACAAGTCTTCTCAATCAGAGTGTACTTGAGTTCACTGCTGCTGAATCTTTTGTTGAGGTAATAGATAGCTCGTTCTTGGCCTCTATCGTCTTTTTGCCCCAGCATGCAGCCCATATCATTGTCATTAATGGACAGGTACATGAACAGGGGAACATCATCCCTGGGAGGTACCAAAATAGGAGCATTAACCAGCTGCTCTTTGATTGTAAAGAAGGCTTTCTGACACTCATCATTCCATTTCATGGAGGATTTCTTCCTTAATAATTTGAAGATGGGTTCACAGGTTGCTGTGAGTTGAGAAATAAACCTGCTAATGAAGTTAATTCTTCCCAAAAATCTCCTTATTTCCTTCTCTGTCTGAGGAATGGGAATTTCCTTGATGGCCTGGATTTTGGTGGGATCCAGCTCAATCCCTTTGTGGCTGACTAGAAAACCTAGCAACTTGCCTGATTTAACGCCAAAGGCGCACTTGGATGGATTCAACTTCAAGTTGTACTTATGCAACCTGTTGAAGAACTTTTTGAGATGGTCTAAATGGTCTTCCTCCCTTCGGGACTTGATAATGATGTCATCCACGTAGATCTCTATCTCCTTGTGCATTAAGTCATGGAAAAGAGCCATCATAGCTCGCTGATAGGTTGCCCCAACATTGATGAAGCTAAATGACAACCGTCTGTAGCAGAAGGTTCCCCAAGGCGTGATGAAAGCAGTTTTCTCAGCGACCATAATTTGATAATACCCCGCAAAGCAATCCACAAAGGAGTACATGCTGTATTGAGCAGTATTGTCAATAAGAATGTGGATAAAGGGCACGAGAAAGCTATCTTTAAGGCAAGCTTTGTTCAGATCCCGATAATCCACGCAAACTCGCACCTTTCCTCCTGGTTTAGGCATGGGAACTATGTTTGATAACCATTCAGGTTATGTAGACACCATGATAATGCTAGCTTGAAATTGTTTCACAATTTCTTCTTTCACTTTTAAACTACATCAGGTTTCAATTGCCCGTGCTTCTGCCTGACTGGCTTAAATCCCTCCTTAATGGGAAGGTGATGAAGGACAATGTCAGTGGAAAAACCCACCATGTCTTTGCGAGACCATGCAAACACATCCTAGAATTGGGTTAGTAGCGCAACCATGTCATTCCGTTGGTTTGGGGTTAGGTCTGAACCAATCTGGATTAGCTTAGGGCTTTCTAAGGTTCAAAGATTGAAAGGAATGGTTTGATCAAGATTATGCTTAGGTTTGTCTTCGACCCATTCCTTAATCTCCTGAGGTATCTCAATGTCCTCTTGGATTTCCATCAAGTCCGAGTTCAACTTTTCATCAAAGTTACAGTTCTTGTGGAGAAAAGGCACCTCATCAGCAAGTACAGGCACATCTAAATTCAGAGTCCTGAAACAAAATACGCTTTCACTTAATATATGAAACTGTTTAATCATACAAAAGTGTTAGTATGTACTGATAAAATAACTGCTAATACTGTTCAGAAAAGTAAGCAATTAAAGTTATCTATAGGGCAGAGGGATTTCTGCCCGTTTTACCCTAGTCGACCAATGCATGGAGTGCTGCTCCAATTGTCGAGGGTAAAGTCCTGATGGACTGCAGTGATGGAGGGGCTATCATCGTCCTCCTTTTTTCGAATGATGACCATAACATCTGGGCAATCATCGTCTGGGGTGTATCTGTTTGTATGTTCATCATGGACAATGATGCGTATGCCTGACATCATCAAGGCGATGTTATGTTTATGTTTCTATTCCCTTTCTTCCACTTCAGGATGAAGAATCAGGACTTCTTTTGCTTTAAATGGTACTGGTTTGGGAAACAGCATAACCATAACATGGGCTTGCACCTTTACCAGAGACTATATCAGCTCATGAGGTGCATGCGGAGAAAATCGCCGTGTGGCGGAAGTTTGAGGAACCTGCTTATGCTTATGAGGATTCATGTGACTAGAACTGGCAGAATATGTTAGGTTTGTAATATTCGACGGCAATAATCAAATTGCATAAAAAGTCTTGAGCGTGGTAAAATCGAGTTTAAAAAATTACAAACCATATACGGATCACCCTTTATGCATAATTATTAATTAAACGAAAAGATAAAGAATAAAATCATACCCTTGAAGATCGAGCTTCCTCGGTAGCGTTCAATCTTGAATCCGGGTTTGGTTCCTTCCTTTAATCAACGTTAGCCACCCAAATGTTTGGCCTCTGAGGTGATCCACCAGGAAGAATAAAATTCAAGAAGATGGGTGTTATGGCTAACCCTAATTTTCTATCTCTACATAGAAAGGTTGTAAAAAGTCAACAACCCATACCACCCATAATAAGACTCCTCTTATTTATAGATGTGATGATTAAGGAATTGGGTTTTAATTAATTAATTTATTAGGGATAATTAATTAAACTCCTTTAACTAATTTTCCTTCCTAATCCAATTAGAATAAATGAAGTACTTATATTAAATTAATTCCTAAACTCTTTTAGAAATTAAAATAATAATAATTGTAATAATATTAATAAGACTCTCTTATTAATTTATATTTAATATTTCTAAAATATTAAATAATAATATTAAGATTTAATTTATTCTATCACCATAGATTAAATTAAATATACATAACATATTATTACGATTATGCCATTTACTTTTAAATAATTATTCTTCCTTTTATGGTGTTGACCCTTTGGGTTCTCCATATTAAACCCAAATAAATCAATTAGAACAATTCTAATCTTATTTAAATAAATAAATTAAACAATTAATTTATTTAAATAATATTTATTCTACAATAGGGATAAGCCTCCTAATGATCAACGACTTTCCGGATAATATAGATTTCAACATTAATCATTAAAGAACCTTTGAGTAAATAGTTACCGACAAATTCAATCCTTCCACCATAGGTTAATGTCCCAATATTGGAATTCTTGTCAAGTCTTATTTTATTTAATTATATGTATTTCGATCCTTAAATGCAATAACTCAAAATAATGCAAATTAGAAACTCCTTTCTAATTTCAATGCTTTATTGATCATACATTATCTCCATGTACAACTTATTATACCCAATATAAGGGTCTTAAGGAATAAGTCAAGCTCATCATACACAAGATACTTCTTTCTGAATTCCTATTGACAAAATAAATAAAACTCCATTAAGTATTCCTTAGCGAGCCGCGTTCAGGTGAACTTATTCTAATATAACACCCTACATACTTGCTTTTAGTGTCTCCATCGATAGCAAGCAACGTATGTACCCAATCTATCCCGGATTCACTAATCCCCGATTTAGTAATCCGATGATTGGGAACTATTTTAGTTTTAAGCTTCACTAAATTTAGATCTCATTAGAATGATCATCGTCATTATTCTAAAAGCATTGCTTAAAACTATGGGTTTATCACATATTATAAAAAGCTACAGATCGCGTGTAGAATAAAGCCTTTAATAAATTAATACTTTTTTTAATAAACGAATAAGATTGATCTCCCACTTGCACTAAAACCCGATCGCCATGGTATCTCATACTCTTCTTCTACTAAGTGGCGATTATCCACGATGTTGGATAAGCTTTAGTTAATGGATATGTAATGTTGTTCATGAGAGTCCACTTATCTCTAGTGATTTCATCTTCAATGATTCTAATAATCAAATGAAAGTGCCCTGACCATGTTTAGATCAAGATGAGACTTAGGAACTATTCTAGATTACATGCATGAACTTTTAATCCAAACAATCAACACTGATTCATTTATTATATATACTTTTGTCTTTATCACTAAACCCAAGCTGACTCTTACAACGTTTGGAACCTCGATTCACTGCACCATCGTTGAGGTAACGACTCAACCTTAAAGTGGATTTTTCTATCGTCTTATTAGAAAACTTGAGTCCAATGATCACTTAAATTAAACCCACCAGCTGAATGATCACATCCTTGGTCTTGGGTTAAAACTTTAAGATGTTTTTCAACATCTTCACGGTGATCTTCTCGAATACTGGCTGATCGACTTCGGGTCTATATTTCATTGCATACATGATAGTCATTTCATCACCTCTCTTTTTCGAGTCTGTGGGACTATTAAGAGAGACACTCCATGGCTCATCGTGGAACATCTTGTACCATCCCGGTTTGTTGGAAATTTTTGAAACCTTTTCAATACCTGATCTTAACATACTTAAGATTAGGAATCAACTTGAAGTCTTGGTAGGATTTTTGACGGTTACCATTTTTACGTGAACCCATTTTCAATACCATGGACCTGGCTTCTTGGAATTATAGCGACTAAATGAAACTTATTGGTTATGAGATTTTTCCTTTTTAGTAGTATATCAACGTATAATATTAACCCCGCTCCCATCAAGTGCATCTTAATCAGTATCGAAAACCAGAAGTGTTTTTGTGGTTCTTGAACTTTCAGATGATACCTCCCACTAGCCCTTTCAAACTTATTTCACAAACACCTGTTCTTCAAAGTAGAATATAGAAACGTGCTTTACCTTTGCTAGCAATTCAAGTTTTCGATTTTAATTTTAGATTTGTCAATTTGTTTAAATTCTTTCGAACTCTTATATGCAAAATTATTTTCATGTAAGTCAGTATACAAAATTTATTAAGTAATATTCGATTCTATACAAAACATTATTATTATAAATAGAACAACAATTGTTCTTAATTATAATACCAAAAAATTTTATTGATAACTATAAGACATCATTTCTTGAGTGGCGAAAAAATAACCTCGGCACTTTCGTGGATGCGAGCATGATGCGTTGAGCCAATGTATGCATCATCTTGCCACTTTCTAAAAGTAGCAATCTCTTCCTCGGGCATTATGCTCGCAACCATTGCGAGGGATAGGCGTATTAAGGACATAAGAATAGTTTTTCAACTATGAGAACTATTTCTCAAATTCCTTAACCAATCAGTTTAGTCTGATTACTAGTTAATTTAGCATCTAATACGCTTGCAGTGATAGTAATTTTAGACCTTGTAAAATTACGTAAATGAATTTGTAATTAATTAACATTTTAACATACATTCTTTTATTAATTACCAAATAAATTAGGGTCTTGTTTTTAAATTGGTATCTCCTTTATTTTCTTTAAACTATATTACCCTCACTTATATATGACAAAATCTAATTAAAGATTTGCTAGTGAGAATAAGGATCCCATTTCAAATGTATATAGCCTTGTGGTGACCTGACAAACTATATATAAATAAATAGGTAGACAAACTTTTGTCAATTACATCAACTATGAACTCACTTTCTTTGCCTCTTAGATTATTTTGATCAAGTGGTGGCATCCAGAATCAAAATTATCCAAGTTAAGTCAGGCTTCTAGCACTCCGTATATTCAAAAAGAAAAATATCATCCTTGTGGTGACACAACAAAACAATATTGTTCAATTTTCTTTATAAGCATCCGTATGTGATAAATTAACATCTTAAATACTTAATACTTGCCTTGTGGTGACACAACAAACTCATATTAAATATTTAATACTCTATTAATTTTATCATCTTTAGAAGGCGATTCGATATTCAAATATCTTTGAGCGCTTAGGACTTAATATAAAAATTGAGGGTTTGTTATTAATTTGTCTATTTGTTTAGCGCGCATGCACATATATATAAAATACATCATATTAATGAACATGCGAACATGTTTGCATAATATATAATATATATAAATATACGCGTATTTATAGAATCTTATATTCTACACGGATTGATTATGGACTTTATTCTAGTTTGGTTCACTAAGCCACCAAGTGAACGAAAAGGTCAAACTCTAAGGGGTGCTAAATCTTTTAAATCAAATTTAAATCAAAATAAAACTATTTTATTTTAATTTATCCAATTTTAGAATGCGAAGTGGCGATCCAATAGGGCGTCATTTCACAAATAAACTCGAGAATATCTTTGTGTGCATATTGCGTGTTGCTCACTTCCAAAGTATGAAATTTGGATTAAATCTTAACCACGAATTGAAGGCGATGATTGGTAGGTTTCCTTATTGAGGGACATTCCTACCAAACTCGGCATTAGCGGTGATTAGGCTATTATTGACAATGTATTTAAGTTTTTGATGAAGTGTAGAAGGGACGGCTCCAGCTATGTGGATCTATGGTCTCCCCAATAGCAGGTTATTTCCTGAATCTATCTTGAGGACGTGAAAGGATATATTGAATGTATTTCGACCAATCTCAATTGGCAGCTCAATTTCTTTGACATAATTTCGTCGGGATCCATCAAAATCTTTGATAACCGTATGGCTACTTCGGATCCGTTTGAGATTGACATTCATCTTCACCATGGTGGCATAAGGACAGATATTCAAAGACGAACCTCCATCTATCAAAACACCATCTAACATATACCCGGAGGACAAAACTGCAATGTGCAACAGCTTACAATGACCAGTCCCTTCTGGCGGTATGTCATCATCAGTGAAAGATATCACATTGTTGTTAAAAATGTGATCAACCAAATGTTGAAATTTTTCCACATCCACTGATTTCGGCAAATAGGCTTCTTCCAAAACCTTCAATAAGATCTTCTTGTGATCCTCGAAAGAGAAAACTAAGTCCAGTATTGAGATTTGATGTGGAGCTTCTCTTAAGCTTAGAACCACCTTGGCTTCATTATGGCCCATAGTGTGACGCCCCCAAAATAGGTATACATCACCCATTTTGAGTCGTCAATAATAACTACCACTTTATTAATACAACATATAAACTGTGAGTTTAAATACAAATATTGCCATCTAGACAATATTCACACCCAAATAAGTCCTCATTACAATTATTGGTACATTATTTTACAAAAATGGTGAGGACTACTAAGACAACTTTCTAGAATCATCATTCCACACCCCGACTAGAACTCGCTACATTCTCGCCTCCTGAGAAGAAAAATGGAACAAAAAGGAAAGGGTGAGCTCAACTAGCCCAGTAAAGAACATTATGACTAAGATAATATAGAAAAAAAATTATCGTTAGTCTTGACGAGGAAAAATCGATAGAATATAATAGACAACAAGTTTCAGATCAATATTCGCAGCAAAAATAATAATTCATAGAAGAGTCACGTAGAGAATGAAATCTATTATTATCTATGAATTTAACAGTCCATCATTAATATTTTATCCCTATAACATCAATCAATATTCATCTTGAATCAAATTTTCATCTTTGCACTACAGGCCAAAGATATTCATCAGTCGGTCATGTTCATCTCAACACTTGTACATCTTTGCACTACGGCCAATGATATTCATAAAAAAAATCATTTAGGACTGAGGATGATGAAAAATATTTTAAAGAAAACGAATCCAGTGAAACAAAAGAATAAATATTAAGGATTCGTATTTCGGTTTATCCATGTCCAAAATACCTCATAAATAATCATAGTGGAGTAAAATTCAAGAATGATCAAAACATGAATACAATCAAAGCTAGTATCCATAATAGATATTTTTTGGACTGAAAAACGAAAATTTAATTTTTACGTGAATAGTCTCAGTATTCATGAATAGTCTTGATATCGTGAATAGTGTCGTATACGTGAATAGTAACTCCGACACTAAAAGACAAGAATTTCACAAGAAAAATCTTACCAATATTCCGGCATAATGATATTGAAAAAATAAATATCATTTTTTAAAAATATAACATCCCTTACCTCGAAAAGATAGTACCTCTGACTGGAATACTGGATATAGTGTTGAAGGAAACTTGCACCGTATAGCAACACTCAAAGTATTAAAATACTCACAAGAATAAACTCGATAATATAGAGAGAAAGAGAGAAAACTTCAGTTTAAATTGTGATTTTCAATTCTAACCTAAGCGCCTATTTATAGGAAAATGCTTTAAACGCATATGGCAGGAGACTAAATTAATAAAATATTAATTTTTAAAATAATAATTCTACGTATGCTTTCAATGACCAAGACCGGCCACCACCTTTGAAAAATTTCCAGCAGCCCACATGTTGTTAACCAAAGTGGGTCCTACCCATAAATTTAATAAAAATTATTTTATTTTCTGAAACTTCAATAATTCATAGAAAATAGCCCATTTATCAGAAAAATATGAATTTTATGCCCATTCTGCCTGAAATCGAATTCTCTACAACTTTGTAGCTTTGAGTTTTTCCAAATTCCAAACAGAAAATATCCGAAATCCACAAACGGGTGATTTTTAATACCTCCATTCCGATAAAATATTGATAAAATACCTCAGCATTAATTTTTTCACATAAAATAAATAAATCCATCATTTATATCTATATCAAATAAATATTTCCTTATCATATAAATCAATAATTAATTATTCACAAATAATATTACAGAATCATAATTATGACAACCAGACCGTTCCCAGGAAAGAGGGGGTTTTCCAATAAGGATTTATCCTTACTGACGCGCAATTAGGTGACCAAACCTCTCCTTGATAGAACTTTCTAGACATTGCCAATAATGATATCTAATAATATTATTCAAATAATATGAATTATTGATCTGATAATGGGAAATATTGTGCAGTGACAATTATTAAAACAACAATAATATAAAATATCAACGCAATAATTATTGAATCAATAAAATAAAATATTGAACAGTGATTACTGTAACAATTATTGATTAGTGCCTTCTTACGTAAGAATCAATAATTCAACTATACTGTGCAACTACGCACATTACTGTATTTTAACCACCAGGTATTCCAACAGTGTTAATGGTAACAATTACGCCGTTATTTATAAAACTCAAACTTTGTCATTTTCCTTCATCCAACCGTTTTCCGTTATGGGCCCACAATTGACTGCGCCGTCGTACGGATATTCTCGACAAAAAGAATATTCCACGACCAAACGAATATTCCCCGATAAAAAGAATATTTTATAACCACTTGCTTATTTTGTAAAATTTGCACATTTCACCCATAACCAAAGCATTATATCAAATTAACCCTTATGAATTTAGAATAATGAATAGAGGAAAATTTAATTTTATTTATAATAAGTTGGGGTCTTACACATAGTGCAGAGGAATTTCTCAATTTTCTCCATGGGAATCTTCCCATTTACTTTTATGGCAGGCTTCATCACCCTCTAAGGAAGATACAGTGGATTTTCCTTCGATATGGTAGCAGTAGTATGAGACGCGGATCCTTCAACTTCTCCATAATTCCATGGGACTTTGTGTGGTCGACAACGAGATCTTGTGGTGCGAAGGTAAAGAAATTGGCTCTAATGCAGCCACTTTCAAAGGATTGTTAGCTCCTTTGAGTTGAATTGCTTGTATGGGAAATGGCCCAACAGTCTCATCAGCCTTAGCGGATATAACTGCTACTAATCCCTTTCATTTGGTAAGACAGATATTCCCACTCTCGAGTATCACAGTGTCATTGTCTGCCAACTACAGGACACCGCTGTCAATTAAATTATGAATAAGGTGGCGGAGTACCCAGCATTCTTCTGTGCTGTGACCGCGAGAATATGAATGATATTGACATACTCCATCAGAGTTAAACCGTCTTGAATGGGGATTAATTGGAGGTAAAAGGGATGTGATTCTTCCTTCATTGATTAGCATCTGAAATATCTCCTCCATAGGTTGGCCTAGGTACGTAAATTCCCTTCTATTAACAAAATCCCGACGGGCTTTAGCACTTGCTCTCTTCGCAACCTTGCCCTCCAATGCTTCACTTTCTGAAGGTGATGATAGAGCATTCATAACAAAATGAAGGAGACATGCATGCTCCTGGCTGACTAACTGGCGTGTGACTTGATTCTGATGGATCACCAGCTCTGCCAATTGTTCCACTTGCTTACAAAGAGCTTTCATCTTTCGTTCCATGGAAAATTGGAATTTTGCGTAATCCCATCTGTCAACACCATCTTTGATGTTCTGAGATGAATCACCATTAAAATTAGAACTCTGTCCACTACTCCAACTAATCATATTGACCTCTTCTTCTTTGTGTCGAAGAAGAGGGTTATCTTGCACATGAGGTTGATCTGGTTTGGTAACCACAATCTCACTGTTGTCTATCAAATCTTGGATCTTGTGTTTCAAGGCCCAACAATCTTGAGTATCATATCCTGGTGCCCCGGAATGATAACCACACTTCCGAGTAGCATTGAAACCCCTCCCATTAGGGTTGGATGGTAGAAGAAGACGCGTGATTTTTTTCTGGGTAGTCAGAAGAGCAAGAATATTCTCAGTGAATCCCCTAAGGGTGTGAATGTTCGAGGGCGCTTTGCTTCTCTACTTTTAGGCAATGGAGGGTTTGAAGACTGTGTTTGAAAAGGGGAGTAGTTTCTCCTCTGTATAGGCATATTCTGATTGCCTTTTTGACCTTGTAGTATCAAGGAAACATCCTCCTCTTTCTTTTTATGGACCCTCCGAAGGTTGTTTCCATAAGTTCCGGACTAGATGTGCTCAACAACTACTTTAAGAGCGGCTAGGTCTTGAATCTTTCCTGACTTCAATCCTATGTCAGCCATCTCTCCGTGTTTGATCATTTCAGAAAAATGGTTTGCCAATACCAGCTAAAACTCTTTCATAGAAAAGAGCTTCTTGTATGTCTATGAAAGTCATGATCATTTCTGAATCTGTCATAGAAGGAATAACTTGAGCAGCAAGGCGCCTCCACCTTTGAGCGTACTCTCTGAAAGACTCATTAAATTTGTTTCTTGACTTTGGTAATCTGATGTAGGTCAGAGCCATCTGAGATTGAAAACTGTACTGAGTGAGAAATGCGTGAGCTAGCTCTTCCCAGCTATGGATCTTTCAGTTGTCTAATCTGGTATACCATGAACGGGCTTCTCCAGTCAGACTCTTCTGGAACAGTTGCATTCTGAGCTTCTCGTCCTCTGTATAAGATCCAAGTTCTCCAATGAACACCTTCAATTATGTGTAAGGATCCCCTAATCTGTCATACTTCTCAAAGTCAGGGGTTTTTAATTTCTCTGGATAATGAACATCAGGGAATATGCAAAGGTCAGCATACGAAACACTCTCGTGTGTTCCAATCCCTTTGAGAGAACGGATAGTTTCTTCCATTTGAAGGACCTTCTTCCTGATATCACCGGTGTCTGGATCTCCTTTGAGATGGGTGTTTTCAAGGTCTTTGTTGGTCGTATCCAACTGAGGTTCCGAATTTGTTTTATCCAAACCTTGTGTTCTTCCTTGTGTAGAGGATTCTATATGTGTAGGCATCTTTGAGCCCTGAGTAGACTGATGCAATTCTTTAAGCAGGACAACCAAATCTGTAATTTGTTTACTTAATCCGTCAAATTCTTCTCGAGAAACAAGATTAGACTGGTCAGAAGAAGACATGATTAGCTGTAGGCATGTGGCCTTTTTGGATTTTAAGTGGGTAACAGGCCCAATTATTTCCCTACAAAAACTTATGTAGTTTAGTCTTAGGGAATAATGTAAATGTTTACATGCTATGTGATATACCCATGTTAGGAATATTATCCTGCAAAACGGATGTTACTTGATAGCATGTCATGTATGTGCAAATATTCTTCATATTTTCCATTACATAAAGATGAACATGGAATAAAATTACAAGTAAATGCTTTTACAAGTAATAGAAAATGGAAAGCATGAAGAGACTTTCCTCCGCGTTTGGTTTATCAGAGGCTGACCTATCTTAGGGTTACTCTCGCTGCTTTTTGGCATGAAGTTTCCCAGATCATTGCAACTACTTGACGGGAAGTTAATCCGGTCTTTCAACTGGAGCGAATCTGGGTGGTGTCTTTTTCCTGAGTCTCGTTTGAATTAGTCTCCCTACGAGTCCAGTAATCAAACACCGACAGGATAGCCTCCTGGTGGACGAACCACACAACATACATTCAAATACAACGTGTCTCACCGTTTATGAAAATGATGACATGCGCAAAGCACTAAAATCACAGATAGATATATTGCAGTACAGTAATTAAAATGTATTCGTACACATTCATCATAAATGTAAATGTAACATTCACACACAAGCAAATAACAGTTTTGAAAAGCTTGTAGTAGCGGCTTAAACCCTCTTACTAGAGTACCCAGCAGAGTCGCCAGTTGTGGACGTCGGGATTTTTATTTGTCCCTTTTCTGTTCTTCTTCTTTGGCGTTCTTATGTTATGTGAGATTTGTTTGAAAAAACAAATGAAAAAGGTCCGACGTGTATCATGTCGACAATTTTACTGTAAGAGTCGCTAGTTGGTGTTTTTAACTGGTTGCACCAACGCAACCGAGAAAAGGTTTACACATTAACCCAATGATGTGACACTGCTAAACGGGTTTGTGAAACAGAGATTCATTTGGGTTTAGGGGTTTGATTATGCGTAGGGAAGGTGTTAGGCACCCCCGACATCCGTGTTGCCACGATGACCGCCACTTTTCAAGAAACTGTTATATGAATATGTGTGTGTGTGTGTGTGTGTGTGGATCAATGTGCAATTTATTTGGATGTAGTCTGCCTCATTCATTCGCACCTATATACAAAGGTTTGAATTTATATAAAAATTTAGTTTTAAACATGATATAGCAGTGAAGTTTTGTAAAGAGGTTTTTCAAATCCACATGCTCAATAGTAATTGAGACCTTTTCATACTTCCATTTTATTATTAAATGTTAAACTTGTTTGCTTTTATTTTCGAGATCTGAAAGCATCTTGAGAAAATAATATATAGCGATCTTAGAACTCCTCATGGGCATGATGACCATCTAAGAAAATTCAAACACCGTGAATAATTTATAAAAGGCACTTACAATGAAAATGTCCATCACGGAATCAAGATCTAGATTCGATGAAGCCCAATCTGTGATCACATGATTCCTAGGCTCACATGATGCCGCAGTTTATATGAAAAGTAGTAAGAAGTTATATATATAAAAGATGTAAATATATATATATATATATATATATACAGACATGATCAACCACCACGAAGAACCTCTATGGGGGATCGAAAATGTAAATATATAAAAGCGGTAAATATATATAGAGAGACATGATCAGCCACCACAAAGCACCTCCATGGGGGATCAGAAATGTAAATAAATCAATATATGCGATCAACCACCACGAAGTAAACTCCAAGCAGGACTGAATGTAAATAAAGCAGTAAAAGGCCACGAAGTAAACTCGAACTGACAAAATGTATATATATATATATATATATATAAATAGTAAACACAGGATGTTTCTCAATCCAGACTTCGGTTTATCATTTCGGCGATTTGTCATATATATATATATATATATATATATATATATATATATATATATATATATATATATATATTTATATATATATATATAAAAGCAAATAAACGCTCCAGACATAAGTCTAGGCTCAATCGAGGCATAACTCAATAATGTTAGTCCATATATATAAATATATACATATATAAGTATATATATATAAAGACAGAAATGAAAATCACGGACCAAAGTCCGGGCATACATACACAACACGACTCTCAATGTGAAGAATAGTGTGTGTAAAGATGAAGAGAAAGGCTTTATAGAGTGTAAGAAGGCTTACAGTGGGCTACCAAAGCAGGCTTCTATGACTCTAGTTGGATAAACACTCAGCTCCCACTGGTAAAATATATCTATATGTGAGCTAACAGGTGTTTAAAATGAGAAAGCACTCAATATGGGGTGTGTACAGAGCAAATTGGACAGGGCTTCCTCGCCTCTTTTTCTCTTGAATATGGCCACCCCAAGCTCTATATTTATAGAGTGGTGGTGGCGCCATGAATGTACTGCGGTAGCCACAGATTCACTGCTGCTGCAAGTGCCCCGGCTCCACGGATCCTCTTTGTCTCAAGCATGCGTGCACTCGTGCCTTTGTGATGTCCGCTCAAACTTGCAGAACTTCAATCCCGAGCATCCGAGCGAGGTGTACAAGACCTTCTTGGACCCGCTTTTTGTCGAGTTACGCAATGACATGGGATTAGAGGTTGTCTGCGAAGTCGGGAAGAGGGACCATGCCCATGATCTTGAGCTTCAAATTATATCCGTGTCTTTATCTCGCGTAATAGTCACTCGGGATTAGAACTCCTTGGCTCTTATGGGACATTGTTGTGTAGAAATGTATGTACGAAATGTTGAGACGGCGCACTGGGGGTTGAGGTGGCAAGATGACGATTTTTCCCCTCACCGGGGTTATCTCCGGTTTGGGCTGATTGCAAACGTTGCTCAGGGTTACATCTGAGATTGGACTGCTGCAAGTGTTTGAATTCCGCAGGGTCATCTTTTAGTGTGCCTGTCTTCCCGGTGTTATCTCCGGGTTTTTGGAATGAGTGCCTCGGCAGGAGGTCTGAGATTGAACTTGATTGCATGCATTTGAAACAAGCATTTATGGGGTTATCGCCGGAACTGCAACGGCATTCCTTGAGGTTATCTCCAAGGATGAAACTCAGGGTTATTTCCGAGGTTGGAATTGATACTCCCGGTGTGTGTTCCGGAGTTGAGACTGAACTTCCTGTGGTATCCAAAATGGATGTGAGCTGTCTTCCAGGGTTATCTCCGAAAGACGAATCTTCCCTCCTGCAATGTTAGTAACAGGTGTGCAAAAAATTTTGAGTGTCTACACTCATCATGCTAAAATTGATTGTTTTGTAAGGTTGTTAGTTTTCATATTCCTAACCAACCTGTTATGCGAATTCAAGCAACCAAACCACTAAATTTAATCACTGTCATATCAAGCCATAAAGCTATTCGTTTATTGAAAAATGGATGTCAAACTTTCTTAGCCCATGTCATGGACTTGAACAAAAACACGTCAGATTTGAATAATATTTCTGTTGTTAGAGAATTTCCTGACGTATTTCCTGAAGAACTTCCCGGTCTACCCCCAGAACGTGAAGTTGAATTCTTTATTGATCTTGAACTTGGTACAAAACCCATTTCTGAAACCCCATATCGAATGGCTCCTATTGAACTTCAGGAGTTAAAGGTCCAACTACAGGAGTTGTTGGACATCGATTTCATTAGATCTAGTACATCTCCTTGGGGTGCTCTGTTTTATTAAGTAAAGAAAAAAGGCGGGGAGTATGCGACTTTGTATTGACTATCTGGAATTGAACCATGTCACCATCAAAAATAGGTATTCGTTACCTCGCATTGATGACTGTTTGACCCGATTACAAAACACAATTCTTTTCAAAGATTGATCTTAGATTACGGATATCATCAATTTGAAGATTAAAAGCGAGGATATTCAAGACTACCTTTAGAACTTCGATGCGGGCATTATAAATTCCTAGTCGTGTCTTTTAGATTGACTAATGCTCTTCTGACTTTCATGGATATGATGAACCGAGTATTCAAGAAATATTTGGATCAATTCGTTGTTGTCTTTATTGATGACATCCTCATCTATTCCAAAAGCCATGAAGATCATGAGCACCATTTGAAGCTGGTACTTCAAAGACTTCGTGAAAACAAGATATATGCCAAGCTGAAGAAATGCGAGTTTTGGCTTAATGAAGTAGCATTCCTTTGGCACGTGGTGTCAAAACATGGAGTATCTGTTGACCCGGCGAAGATTGAAGTAATACAAAGTTGGGAGCAATCGAAGTCGGTGACCGAAGTGCGTAGCTTTCTGGGTTTAGCTGGTTATTATCAGAGATTTGTGGAAGGATTTTCTCGAATCGCTACTCTGTTAACTCAGCTGACTCGGAAAGATATAAAATTCGTATGGAGCAAGGAATGCGAGAAGAGTTTCCAAGAGCTTAAGAGGAGACTCATTTCGGTACCTGTTCTAACAATACCATCTGGTTTGGATGGATTTGTTATCTACAGCGATGCTTCAGGGAAAAGGGTTAGGATGTGTTCTCATGCAACATGGAAAAGTCATAGCCTATGCCTCGCGACAACTCAAAGAATATGAGAGGAATTACCCTACTCATGATCTAGAGTTGGCAGCAGTCGTTTTCACGTTAAAAATCTGGAGGCACTATCTATATGGGGAGAAAGTGGAGATATATTCGGATCAAAAAGCCTCAAATATTTCTTCACCCAAAAAAAAACTCAACATGAGGCAACGACTTTGGCTCGAGCTGTTAAAAGATTATGACCATACCATTCAATACCATCTTGGAAAAGCGAACGTGGTAGCTGACGCGTTGAGTAGAAGATCATATACGGGAACGAGTGCGATGTTAACAACACAAAGGGCCATTTTGTGTAATTTACAAAAGATGAAGATAGAGTTCAAGACTCAGGAGACCCATGTGATGATGTCAAGTATACGCATAGAACCAACTTTAATCGATAAAGTTAAAGCTGCTCAAGCTACGGACCTAAAGCTGATGCGTATGAAGAAGAAAGTGCAAGAAGGTGCTATTCCAGAAGCAAGAATTGATGAAGAAGGAATACTTCGAGTCAACTCCAGACTTTGCGTTCCTAACGATTCTGACTTGAAACATAGAATTATGATGGAGGCACACAACACACCGTTTGCAATTCACCCTGGAAGTACCAAAATGTATCGTGATCTTTGACATACATTTTGGTGGAGCAATATGAAGAGAGAGATCACAGAGTTTATCTCGAGGTGTTTAACTTGTCAATGTGTAAAGGCGGAGCATCAAGTGCCAAAGGGTCTATTGCAATCACTTGAGATTCCGAAATGGAAGTGGGAATACATTACCATAGAAGTGGGAACACATTACACATTACTTGAGATTCTGAAATGGAAGTTTCTCAAGGCGTAGATGTGATTTGGGTTATTGTTGATAGATTAACTAAGTCTGCTCATTTCTTGCCGATACGGGAGACTTATTCCCTTGAACGTCTTGCTCGTATGTACGTAAATGAGATTGTAAGACTGCATGGCATGCCAGTATCCATAGTTTTGGATCGTGACCCAAGATTCACTTCACGATTTTGGGTTAGCTTGTAGAAAGCTATGGGCACGGGTTTACGATTCAGTTTGGCATACCATCCTCAGACGGACGGACAATCAGAGAGGACTATTCAAACTCTTAAAGATCTATTAAGACTCTGTGTCCTGGACTTCAAAGGGAGTTGAAATAAGTACTTACCATTGGTGGAATTCTCCTACAATAATAATTATTAGGCAAGTATATGTGTGGCTCCATTTGAAGCATTGTATGGATGAAAGTGTCGCTCTCCAGTGTGTTGGGATGAGTTGGGTGAAGAAACATTGTTGGGACCAGAGTTGGTGTGTATGACTATAGAAAAGATCCAAATGATTCGATAACGTATACAAACGGCACAGGATTGACAAAAGAGTTATGCGGATATTCATCGAAAGGATGTGAAATTTAGTATTGGGTATCATATATTGTTACGTGTTGCTCCGTGGAAGGGAGTTACAAGATTCGGGAAGTGAGGAAAGTGAAAGTAGTATGCACACAAGCCAATCATGTTTGATGATAAAGCATATACTTTGTAACAATCTTATTCCTTTATTAATAAAAAGTATTAATTTATTAAAGGCTTTTAATTACCTACATGATGTTATTTTATAATATGTGATAAACCCATAGTTTTAAGCAATAATTTTAGAATAATGATGATGATCATTCTAATGAGATCTAAATTCTTAGAAAACTTGAAACTAAAATAGTTCCCAATCGTTTGATTACTAAATTGGGGATTAGTGAATCCGGATAGATTGGTACATACGTTGCTTGCTCATTGGATGATGATGATTGATCTCATGATCATTTGTGTGTAGACACTAAAGCAACTATGTAGGTGCTTATTAGAGAATAAGTTCACTTAACGTGACTAGCTAAGGAATACCTAATGGAGTTTTACTTACATGTCAATAGGAATTCCTATAGTGATAGTAGTACAAGTGATACTTGGACTTAAGATCATCATAGTATCTTGTGTATGATGAGTTATACTTTGACTTATTCCTTAAGACCCTTAAGGTATATCAAAGGGTATACTTGGGTATAATAAGTTGTACATGGAGATAATGTATGATCAATAAAAAGAATCTACCGCTTCTTGTAAAAGAAGAAAAATGTCTATGTGATTCGATAAATGACAACCCAAAGAGTCCTTGGCCTTGGCGGCGAGAATGAAATTAGAAAGGAGTTTCTAATTTGCATTATTTAGAGTTGTGCATTTAAGAGTCGAAATACATATAATTAAATAAAATAAGACTTGATAGTAATTTCATGTCTTATATTTAATTGGAACATTATATGGTTGAAGGATTGAATTGTATGGGAACTATTTACTCAAATGTTCTTTTATGATTAATGTTAAAATCTATATTATCTGGAAATGTCGTTAATCGCTAGGGAGGCTTATCCCTATTGTAGAATAAATATTATTTATTTAAATAAATTAATAGGTTAATTTATTTATTTAAATAAGATTAAAATTGTTCTAATTGATTTATTCACAACCGATTTAATATGGAGAACCTAAAGGGTCACACCATAAAAGGAAGAATAATTATTTAAGAAGCTAATGGCATAATCATAATAATAAGTTAAGTATATTTAATTTAATCTATGGTGATAGAATAAATTAAATAGCTTAATATTATTATTTAATATTTTGAAAATATTAAATATAAATTAATAAGAGGAGTTTTATTATTATTATTACTATTATTATTATTTAATTTCTAAAAGAGTTTGAGAATTAATTAATAAAAGTACTCTAATATATCCTAATAAGATTAGGAAGCTAATTAAATAAAAGAGTTTAATTAATTATTCTTAATAAGATTGGGAGCCAAATTAATTAAAGGAGTTTAATTATTTAAAATAAAACACAATTCCTTAATTGTTGAGGGTTGAGGGTTGCCCACATCTATACATAAGAAGAGTCTTATTATGGGTGAGGTTGTTGACTTTTTCACAACCGTGATTCCAATTATTGGAGAGTACGATCTTTTTCTATGAGAGATAGAAAAACGAGGGTTTTACCAAATACTCATCTTCTTGAATCTTTCTTCTTCCTTGGTGGATCATCTCTAGAGGCCAAACACTTGGGTGGCTAACGTTGATCAAAGGAAGGAACCAAACCCGTTGGATTCAAGTTGAATGCGAAAAAGATTTGGAGGTGAACTTGTACCTGAGGAAGCTCGAATCTTCAAAGGTATGATTCTTGTTCTTTATCTTTTTGTTTAATTAATAATTGCGCATAAAGAATGATCCGGGTATATGGTTTGTAAAATTTTAAACTCTGATTTTTCCACGTTTTCGCTTATTTTGTGCAATTTGATTGCGTCCAAGAATATTGCAAACCTAATAGTGGTATCAGAGCCAACCTTTATACGAATTATTAATTGTTTTAATTTGATATGTATATTGATATATATTTAAAACAATTTAATTGGGCATAATTTGTTGTATAAAATTTTAAAAAAAAAGCGTAATCAGTTCACATTTTGACTTTCAGAATTGTTTACGCGTCATCGTATTTCGTTTCATATTGTTAATGGAATATATATATATATATATATATATATATATATATATATATATTATAAGAATCATGTTAATATGTATACATATATAAAAAAGGATTTCAAGGGATTACGATTCATGAATAAAATAGTTTATTTTATTTAAAATTGGATAGATTAAAATAAAATATGTTTATTTTAATTTAAATTTAGATTAAAATAAAAGAGTTTATTTTGATTCAAAATTAGATTTTATGCTAACTAAATTTGCCCATTAAATTATATCAATATATATATATTGAATGTTTATTATTCATGAGATGAATTTATTTATTGATGCATATGTAGACGTGTATGATAAAAAATGGGATTGATTATGGAGTATTGACCAATGTGATTGGATTTTATTTTAGTTGGATGCATGAATGTATGAGTTTTATTAAATGGGGTTCACAGCATTGCCTTCTCTAATTTTTCTTAATATAAATTCTAACTCCTCCTATGTACTTTCCTTTTGATCACGATCAAGGTTTTTATTTATTTTAAATAGTTTTGTAATAGGAATAGTTAGAATTAATTTTGAAAAATTGGAGATCAAGGAGCAAGGAGCGCGTAAAGACTCGTTTGTAATAGAGCCCGAGTTTAAATGTAATAGGTATATTTAAATATTAATTCTTGCACCCCTAGGGCTTGACCTTTTGGTTCACTTGGTGGCTCTAGTGAACCAAACTAGAATAAAAGTCCATAATCATTCCGGGTAGAATATAGTATTCTATATGTGCATACTTAAACTATATATATATATATATATATATATAAGACCCCAAATTTTATAAATAAAGATTATTTTTCTCAAAATATTTTTTTGAATATTAAGGTGTGGAGTTGTTATAATGTTATAGTTGTGGGTAATATTTATAAATTTTGCAAAGTATACAAGTGGTTATAAAATATTCGATTGGTCGGAGAATATTCTTTTTGCCGGGGAATATCCGTACGACGACACAATCATTGGTGGACCCCACAACAAAATTATTGTCGGAATGAGAAAATGACAGAAATATCTTTTTATAAAAATAACGGCGGAAGTTTTCTTTATTAAACCGTTGAACTACCCAAAGAGTAAAAGTAAAAGAATATGTCTGGCATGGTTGCATAGTAGCACACGATATTGATTATTGATGTTTACGTGAGAAGTCACTCAGTTTTGTTTAATTATTGCTACAGTAATTGCTGCATAGTATCTCACGTTATTTGATTCAATTATTGTCAATATTTTATATATTATTAAATATATAATTGAGACGATATAGTTATTCATATTATTATTTGCATAATTAACAATGTCTAGAAGTTCTATCGAGGAGAGGTTTGGTCACCTAATTGCGCGCCAATAAGGAGAAATCCTTATTGAAAAGCCCTTTTTTTCCTGGGAAACGACCTAGTTGTTAATATTACGAGTTATAATAATATTAATAAATGTTGTTAAAAATATTGAGGGGATTTTTTTATGTTATAAATTTTGCTTATTTTATGGACTCTCATTTACCCATTTTTTAAAATAATCGGTAGAAAATTATTTTATATAATAAAAAGTGGGGCCCACAGGAGGAAGAAAAGAATGAAATAGAAATTGGGGGGGAAGGTTACGGGAAAGAAAGGGAGTTATGTTATTATAATATATATATATATATTATATAAATTATATATATATATATATTATATAAATTATATATATATATATGAATGTAAGCTTTGCCTTTGCCGTAAGGCAAAGGTTATAATTATATATACATATATATAAATATTTTATAAGTTTTATTTTATTTGATTATAAATAGAATATATTATATTATATATAAAGTTATTTATTTTACTTGAATTTTATATTATTATTTTTTAAAATATTTGACGTCTGAGAAAAATAAATTGATCCGTGAATTTTTTTTCCTTCAACTGTGCAGTCCGTGATTTTCTAAATTCAAATAGTATGTGAGACCCCAGATTTTATAAATAAAGATTTAAATTTCTTTAAATATTTTTTTATATTATGGTGTGGATTTGAGATAGTATTATAGTTATGGGTAGTATTTGAAAATTTTGCAAAGTATGCAAGTTGTTATAAATATTCATTTGGTTTGGGAATATTCTTTTTATCGGGAATATCCGCATTTGACCAAGACAATCATTGGTGGACCCCATAAATGTAAATCGTCGAAGTTAGAAAAACGACAAAATATTTTATGGAAATAACGACGGAGGTTTTACCATTAATACCGTTGAACTAACCCCAGTAAAAGTAATGCGATGTCTACGCGTGGTGGCATAAGAGCACACGGTATTGATTATTGATGCTTACGTAAGAAGTCACTCGCGGTTATCTTGCATTATTACTACGAATTGTTGCATCATATCTCTCATATTATTTATCCAATTATTGTCACAAAGATTCATGTGCATAATATGTTATATTATTAAATTAATAATTGAGATGATAAAGTTATTCATATTATTAAATTACAATATTTACAATGTCTAGAAGTTACACAATGAGAGGTTTGGTCACCTAATTACGCTACCAATAGGGAGAAATCCTTATTGAAAGCCCCTTTTCTGGGAACGACTTTGGTTGTTAAATATTGTGAGTTATGATATTAATGATGGATAAGTTCATCTTGATTAAAGATGAATTTGATAGTTCTATTATGTTAAAATTATTTGTGTTAGTGAAAATTGACATTTATTTCGATAATAATTGATGTCTGGAGGTTATATTGTTCAATCGGGTATTTGGGAAACTTTTCGTGTCGGAGTTACTATTCACGAGTTACTATTCACGAGTTACTATTCATGAGTTACTATTCATGAGTTACTATTCATGAGTTACTATTCACGAGTTACTATTCATGAGTTACTATTCATGAGTTTTAATAGTAACTTGACTCTTCAGCTTTCCAAGAGTTATTTGCCTCTTCGGTGTTCCAAGAGTTAATTACCCCTTCGCAAATAGTAGTTGCCTCTTCAATATTACCAAGAGTCATTTTGACCCTTCGTTAAGACCAAGAGCCACTCTTAGTTTTTCTATAAATAGAAGCTCATTCCTTTATTATTTCTTACGAATTCATTGAAACTCTAGATAGAGAAATTATAGAGAGAAACTATAGAGAGAAAATTATAGAGAGAAAGAAGAAGAGTATTCTGCTACTTCACTACTTCTATATCCAGTTTCTTTTACTTAAGGGGTGTTATTCTTTCAGTATTCATGAAGAGAACTTCACATTCTCCATTCTTATTTATTCTGTTGGAATAACTTTGTGTACGCTGCCACATACCCTATACTTGGTGAAATCCTTATGTTATTCCATTCTTTATTATTCATTAGAATAACATGTATCTGTGATTTTACCCTATACTTGGTGGAATGACTTTGTATATGTGGTTTACCCAATACTTGGTGATCTTCTTCTTCCATTATTCCATTCTTTATTATTATGTTGGAATAACTTTGCTTATGCAAGTCTTGCATACTTGGTGAAATTCTTTTATTATTCTCGTTTTTTATTATTACGTTTAATATCACGTCGGTGTGAATTTCAATTTGACTTTGATTCCATTATTTATTATTCCGCATTTATTATTCCGTTGGAATAACCTGTCTATGTGGATTGCCACATGCATGATGAATGATCCTTTGTATTCATTCCTTATTAAATTATGGAAATGATCTATATACGTGGATTACGCATGGCAGGTGAAAATTCATTTGCAGTTTCATATATTCTTTATTATACTTAGTTGGTTAAAGTTTTGACTTCTATACTCCATGAAATTAGTGGAATATCATTGATATTTGCGCTTCATCCAGTATCTTTTCATGGAAATATTCTTCTGAGCATTCTTGAATTTTACTTTACAAAGAAGTATCATGTTGACAATTTAGACATTATTAGTTCCTAGATAAATTAATTCTTGAACTTGTTTTATTGAATTATTATGTCATTGTCATCATCCTCATGTTATATTATGTTGAAAGTCATCTTTGGCTTACGTGCATAGATGGACTTAGTATGATTATGACCAGGGATCATTCGGATAATCATGCCTATTATAAATAATGTGATAAAAGTCCTCGGTGGCTTCAGAATGCATCGATGAATAGTTTTTGGTATGATTATGACCGTGGTCTATTTGGTATAGTCATGACCATTGATGATTTAATGAAAATCCTTGGCCAAGTGGTATATGGATGATTAGATGTAGTAGTTTATTTATTAAAATTTGAGTCTCAAATGATAAAAATTGATGAAAACCTTTTAAAACCTAGAAGATAGTAGACTTTATTCTCTACTTGACTCTTTTAATGGATTGCATATTCCTCTGCAGTTAAACTTGATGTCTATTGTATATTATCAGTTTAACATTGTTGAAGACTAATGATAATTTATTCTGTATTATCTTAGTCATAATATTTCTTACTGGGCTAGTTGAGCTCACCCTTTCCTTCATTGTTCTCTTCAGGAAATGAGAATATAGCTGGGACGAGTCGGGGAACGGAGTGACGGTCCAGATGATAGCATTAGTAGTCCTCACTATTCAGTTAAATAGTGTGACAATAAATGTAACGAGGACTGAATTTGAGTTTGTATACTATCTATGAGGACTCCATTGAGAATGGATATTGTCTAGAAGGCAGTATTCTTGTTTAAACTCTCAGTTTATGTTTTGTCGTATTTTACACGATAGCTGTATAGTTAAATTTGTATTTGTATTGTGTACCACGTATTTGGCGACTCAAGATGGGTGATTAATACCTAATTTTGGGGGCGTCACATAGTACCCTTTCCATTCTCCTATAAATAGGATGCTTAGTTAGAATTGAAAATCACATCAGAATCAAAGAATTCTTTATGAGACCCCGAATTTTATGAAATGAAAGTATTCAATTTTCTTATAATTATTCTATTTAGTAAATGGTTAAATTGATAAAAGGTTAAAGTTAAGGGTGATATATGAAAAATTTTCAAAGTAAGCAAGTTATCCTAAAATAATCGGTGTTAAAAGTATAGTAATATGTGTGGTTTCATAGTAGCACACGATATTGATTATTGATTCTTACGTGAGAAGTCTCTTAGTTTTATCTCAATTATTGTTACAGTAATTGTTGCATAGTATCTCATATTATTTGATTCAATTATTGTCAATATTTTATATATTATTAAATCAATAATTGAGATGATAAATTTATTCATATTATTATTTGCAATATTGACGATGTCTAGAAGTTCAGTCAATGAGAGGTTAGGTAATCTAATTGCGTGCCAATAGGGAGAAATCCTTATCGGAAAGCCCCCTCTTTCCTAAGAACGATCTGATTGTTAATATTGTGAGTTATAATATTAATGATGAATGTTATTAAAAATTGAATTTGAGTTCAGAGTTGAATTTGGAGACGCGGACGTGATATTTGAGTCCGGAACGATGAAATTAGTAAAAATAGACTATAAACACAAAATTTACCAGGGTTGACTTTTTGGTCATAAAGTCAACAGTTGACTTTTTTGGAAAAAGTCAAAATTCAAAATTTCAAAAATGAAATTGTTTATAAAAATATTTCCATTGTGTTGGGATTGTTAGTGTTAGTGGAAATCGACAGTTATTTCGATAATAATTGATGTCTGGAGGTTATATTGACCAATTGGGTAATTAACCGGATAAATGAGCAATTAATTGCTATTAATTCACATGCTTATAACTATGTGTTCACATGTGTGTACTATTAATTCACATGATTTACTATTAGGGGAGGTGGTGCAAGATTGATAATACTTGCATGACTAAATTAAAAATGGAGGTATAGATGAAGGTACTATACTATAATTAGTTTTTTTCACATGATTATACTATTGAGTCACATGAATGAACTATTAAATCCCTTGATTTACTATTAGGGGAGGTGGTGCAAGTTTGATAATACTTGCAGGACTAAATTAAAAAATAAGAAAAAGAGGAAGGTATTATACTGTAATATTTCGAGCCCCAAAACGTGCAATTATCAAAGCTATATTTTTATATAAATAGAAGCTCATTCTTCCTTCATTCTCACCAATTTACTAAGTCTCACAAGAGCAATTATTATAGAGAGAAAGAAGAAGAGAAGTCTACTACCTCACTATTCCAGTATCCAGTTTTCTTCTAAGGTAAGAGGTATTATTTCTTTCGTATTCATGAAGAGAGTTATTTTCTTTCAATACTGTAAGGGTTGTTATTCCATTCTTTATTATTACATTGGAATAACTCATTTTACGCTGACTACTCGCATGCGTGGTGAATTCTTCATTATTTCATTCTTTATTATTCATTGGAATAACTCCGCTCTACGTGGACTACCGCATGCATGGTGAATTCTTCCATTATTCCATTCTTTATTATTTTGTTGGAATAACTCGTCTCACGCGACTCACAGCATGCAAGGTGAATGACCCTTCAGATTCATTCATTATTAAATTGTGGAAATGATCTGCTCTGCGTGGATTATTGCATGGCGGGTGAAAATCCATTTGCAATTTAAATTTTTTTTCTCGACCCTCAAAAATTCTAGAAAAAATAGAAATGATGGTTTGTTGAGTTTTCTAGATTGTGTCCAAAAATGGTAAATTTTGGATGTATAGATTAGGAGTTATGAATTTTATGGGAAAATACTATTTTAAAAGTAAACCCTTATAACTCCTTATGGTTAACTTCAAAATTGATGAAATTTTTATTGGGAGTATATGTATATCATAGGAGTATACCCTGTAAATTTTGGAATTTTTGGACAAAAGTACAGTTTATGATAAATGTCTAAATATTCGGCATTTTTGGCCATATGAAAAATAGTAAATGAATTTTAAAAATTTCGAAAAAAATATATGTTCAATATGGGACTATATTCTGCTAAATCCCAGAAAAGAAAATTTTTGGGGACTGATTTGGTATTTTTCATGAAAATGGACTAGTTTTGAGTAAATGAATTAAATATGTTATGTGAAGTAAGAAAATTGGAAAATAGGATTTTATGGCTTGAGAATCCTATATAAGGTATATGCAGATTTTTTATGAGGGTTTTGGTTATTGGTGATCATGTTGACAATTTAGATATTCTTGAACTCTAAATAAATTGAATTATAAATATTTAATATTTATCCTTAATCTCATTTGATTAATTCCTTATATCATTGTCATGATCCTCATGCTTATATTGCGTTAAAAGTCATCTTTGGCTCGTAGTGTATAGATGGACTGTTAGTTATTGGTTTTACAGTTGTATGTCTTTTGCCTGTAGTACAAAGATGATTTGTTATTGAATATCTTTGGCATGTAGTGCAAAGATAATCTGTTGTTTGATAACTTTGGCCCGTAGTGCAAAGATGGATAGGTGTATGGCATGATCATGGCCACTGGTAATACTAACGATTATCTTTGGCCGTAGTGCATGGATAATTCGATGATGTGATTGGCAGGATCAGGACCATTAGTTAACAGTTAAATGTCTTTGGCCGTAGAGCACTGACAGACAATTGATTGGTATGATCATGACCATTAGTTTTTTAGTTGAATATCTTTGGCCAGTAGTGCAAAGATAGACAACTGATTGGTATGATCATTGTTATTACATTTGAATATCTTTAGCCTTTAGGGTAAGAATATTGAGTAAATATTCTATTAAGCCTTTGTGGTAAGGAGAAATTGTTGATTCACATTATTATAAACATGAATTGTGAATTTAACTAAAATCTTTTGTGACGCCCCCAAAACAGGTATACATCACCCATCTTGAGTCGCCAGATACATGTTACAAAAATTCAAATACAACTTAATTATACAACAGTCGTGTAAAATACGATAAAACATAATCTAAGAGTTTTAATAAGAATATTGTCATCTAGACAATATCCACACTCAATGGAGTCCTCATTACATTTATTGTCACACTATTTCACAGAATAGTGAGGACTACTAAAACAACCATCTGAACTGTCAATCAATTTCCCAACCAGTGCCAGCTATATTCTCATTTCCTGAAGAGAACAGTGAAAGAAAAGGGTGAGCTCAACTAGCCCAGTAAGAAATATTATGACTAAGATAATGCAAAATAAATTATTCGTAGCCTTCAACAGTCTAACAACTGATAGAATACAATATACAATAAGTTTTAGATCAACAGCTGCAACGGAATAAGCAATCCATTAGAAGAGTCAAGTAGAGCATGATATCTACTATCTTCTATGATTTAAAAAGATTTTCATCAACTTTATCGCTGAGACTCAGCTTAATAAATAAAATTGAATCATCTCTGCACCATGGCCAAGGATATTCATGTAATCATCAATGGTCATGATTATACCGAATAACCCCTGGTCATAATCATACCAACAACCGTCCATCAATGAACTACAGGCCAATGAGGACTTTTACCACATCATTCGTTACATTACAGTCATGATTATACCGAATAATTCCTGGTCATAATCATACCAAGTCCATCTATGCACGTAAGCCAAAGATGACTTTCATTACAATATAAGCATGAGGATGATGACAATGACATAATAATTCAATAAAACAAGTTCAAGGATAAATTTTAAAGATTTATAATTTAATTTATCCAGAATTCAATAACGTGCAAATTGTCAACATAATACTGCTTTGTGGAGTAAAATTCAAGAATAATATTATTCATGTACTAAAAATAATTTGGACAAAAAAAAAATGTATTTTTCTGCAAATAAGACCCCCGTGAATAATACCACAATGTGAATAGTATTTCGGGAATAGTACCTCATGAATAGTACCCGACATGAAAAATGTCCCAAATACCAGAGTGAATAATACTAGAGTGAATAGTAATTGGGTGAATAGTAACCCATGAATAGTAACTCGTGAATAGTACTCCAACACGAAAAGTGCCCCGAATACCCGAGTGAATAATACTAGAGTGAATAGTAACCCGTGAATAGTAACTCGTAAAAGAAAAATACCAAAGAAAATGATATTTCATGACGAATACAAAAGAAATGATATCTCATACTAGTATAATAGAATATACGAAACTGCAAATGGATTTTCATCCGCCATGCGGTAATCCACGTAGACAGATCATTTTCATAATTTAATAAAGAATGAATACGAAGGGTCATTCACCATGCATGCGGTAGTCCGCGTAGACAGGTGGACCTATTTTGGGACTCAGAATGGGTCGTGTGGACCTATTTTGGGGGCATCACAAATGGTATCAGAGCTTAGGGATATGGTCGTTGGCGGAGATATGAGTCTAGAACTAGAAGTGGAGAGGCGAATAATATACTTTGCTAGTGTGTGACTTACCTAAGCCAAAAATTTTACTTGATAAGTTGACAATTTGTGATATGTCAATTGACCTTTGTTTTGAAGATATATTCTAGAATGATATCTGAAATACAGGAGATGAGCAATGCAAAAAATCATGATACAAAGGATATAACCGGGAATGTACAATCCGAAAAAAAGCAAGGTATTCTCATCTCTTCGAACTACCAGGTACGTAAATTTCGAGGGCGAAATTTTATAAGGAGGGGAGATTGTGAGACCACAAATTTTATGAAATGAAAGTATTCAATTTTCTTATAAATATTCTATTTAGTAAATGGTTAAATTGATAAAAGGTTAAAGTTAATGGTGATATGTGAAATTTTTTCAAAGTAAACAAGTTGTTATAAAATAATTGATGATAAAAGTATAGTAATATGCGTGGTTGCATAGTAGCACACGATATTGTACAGTATCTTTGATTATTGATGCTTATATGAGAAGTCACTCAGTTTTATTCAATTATTGTCACAATATGTTATATTATTAAATCAATAATTGAGACGGTAAAGTTATTCATATTATTATTTACAATATTGACAATGTCTAGAAGTTCTGTCAATGAGAGGTTTGGTCACCTAATTGCGCGCCAATAAGGAGAAATCCTTATCAGAAAGCCCCCTCTTTCCTGGGAACGACATGATTGTTAAATATTGTGAATTATAATAATAAAGAATAAATGTTATTAAAAATTGAATTTGAGTTCGGAGTTGAATTTGGAAACGCGGACGTGATATTTGAGTCCGGAACGATGAAAATAGTAAAAATAGACTATAAACACAAAATTTTTCGGGGTTGACTTTTTGGTCAAAAAGTCAACAGTTGACTTTTTCGGAAAAAGTCAAACTTCAAAATTTCAAAATTAATTTTTTTGATAAAAATAGTTCCATTGTGTTGAGATTTTTAGTGTTAGTGGAAATCGACATTTATTTCGATATTAATTGATGTCTAAAAGTTATATTGACCAATTGGGTAATTAACCGGATAAATGAGCATTTAATTGCTATTAATTCACATGATTATAACTATTTGTTCATATGTGTGTACTATTGATTCACATTCTTGTACTATTAGGGGAGGTGGTGCAAGATTGATAATACTTGCATGACTAAGTTAAAAATGGAGGTATAGATGGAGGTACTATACTGTAATTCGTATTTTCACATGATTATAACTATTGATTCACATGATTGAACTATTGATTCACATTATTTACTATTAGGGGAGGTGGTGCAAGTTTGATAATACTTGCAGGACTAAATTAAAAATAAAAAAAAGAGGGAGGTATTATATTGTAATATTTCGAGACCCAAAACGTGCAATTATTGAAACTATATTTTTCTATAAATAGAAGCTCATTCTTCCTCCATTTCTCACCAATTCACTAAAACTATAGAGCAATTATTATAGAGAGAAATTATAGAGAGAAAGAAGAAGAGAAGTCTGCTACCTCACTATTCCAGTATCCAGTTTTCTTCTAAGATAAGGGATATTATTATTATAGTAAGGGGTATTATTTCTTTCGTATTCATGAAGAGAGTTTCTGTTATTCCATTCTTTATTATTATGTTGGAATAACATGTCTATGCGAAGTACCGCATACATGGTGAAATTCTTCTGTTATTCCATTCTTTATTATTATATTGAATAACTCGCTCTACATAAGTACCGCATACATGGTGAAATTCTTCATTATTCCATTCTTTATTATTCTGCTGGAATAACTCGCTGCATGCGATCTTCATCGCATGCCCGTGAATTCTCATTGTTATTCCATTCTTTATTATTTTGTTAGAACATCCCGTCTGTGCGGATTACGCATGACCGTTCCATTTTTATTATTCTCGCTGGAATATCCTCGTCTGCATTTGATTACGCATGACCCGGTTCCATTCTTTATTATTCTGCTGGAATATCCTATCTGCAGTGGATTACGCATTTACCGTTCCATTATTTATTATTACGTTAGAATATCCTCATCTGCATGCGGAATTACGCATGCGACCTTGCCCATTCTTTATTACTCGTTGGAATAACTTTGTCTATGTGGATTACCGCATGCATAGTGAATGATCCTTTGTATTCATTCCTTATTAACTTGTGGAAATGATCTGCTTTACGTGGATTAACGCATACGCTGTAAATCCATTTGCGCTTTTGTAATTTTTCTGACCTCAAAAAATTCTGGAAAAATTTGAAATGATAGTTTGATGAGTTTTCTAGATTGTGTCCAAAATGGCGATTTTTGGATGTATAGATTAGAGTTATGAATTTTACGGAAAAGACTATTTTAAAAGTAAACCCTTATAACTCCTTGTGGTTAACTCCAAAATTAGTGAAATTTTTATTGGGAGTACATATATATAATAGGAGTAAACCCTGTAAATTTTAGAATTTTTGGACAAAAGTACAATTTATGATAAATGTCTAAATATTCGGCAGTTTTGGCCATATGAAAAATAGTAAATGAATTTTAAAAATTCCGAGAAAAATATATGTTCAATATGGGACTATATTCTGCTAAATCCCAGAAATGAATAATTTTTGGGACTGATTTGGTATTTTTCATGAAAATAGTTTAGTTACGAACATATGAATTAAATATATTATGCGAAGTTGAAAAATTGGTAAATAGGAGTTTATGGCTTAAAAATCCTATATAAGGTATATGCAAATTTTTGATGAGTGATTTGATCATTAGTGATGAAATCTTATGAGTATGACATTTTTAAATGATTAAATGCATTATTTGATAAAGTATAAATAATTAAAATAAATTGTTACTACTACAAAACAGTAAATAGACAACGCTTAAACCATAACGTTTTTTATACAAACGTTATGGTATTTTTTTATAACGTTTTTTAAAAAAACGTTGTAAATATATATGCAAAAACATTATCTATTTAAAAGAATATTTTTTTAATTTTAATTACATAACGTTTTTTTTAAAAACGTTGTCTATGAACAAACACAGACCTAAAAAAAAGCGATTAAATGAAAACTTTCCGCTCTTTCATTTGTCACCGAGTGTCTTTGTTTCTCATCTCTCTGTTTAGCCTCTTTTCGTTCCATCTAGAAAACAAAAACTAGGGTTTGCCTAGATTTCCTGAACCTCTCTAAGCTTGCATCTGATTTGGGGTGCTTCTTTGAAGGAGATGAAGCGAAAAGGACAGACATCGTTTTGCTTGGCAAGAAGATTTGGCATTATTGAGCTTCTCCCCTTCGTACTCTAAAACCGCAGGCCATTTCTTCTTTCAAAGAAGGAATAAGGTTCAAAACTTGACGAAGACACTTGGTGTGGTTAATTTGTGTATCTAAAGCCGCAGGCCTTTTCTTACTACCCAAGCCTTCACGTTATTTCAGTCTGATTCGAGTTCCTCTTCTTCCTCTTCCAACTTCGTATTTGCTGAAATTCGGCATCAACAGTTTTCGATCCTTCAGAACTTCGTAAGTTCCAGATCATTGGTATCAATACCAAATTAGGTTTTTTTTTTAAAAATTTTATTTACCTATTTTGTTTGGTCTTTGTTTTATAGTTCTATTTATGCTATTATGCTAATCTGACACATGCTTCCGATGTTGTATGAATAGGGTTAGATTTTGATTTCTCCAAAATGTCTAAGGCAGAAGTGGATGTTACCGCTAAGGGTGGCTTTAGTTTCGATCTGTGTAGACGGAATGAGATGCTAATGAAGAAGGGTCTCAAACCCTCATCTTTTCTTAAGACCGGGACAACAATTGTTGGTCTAGTTTACAAGGTATGTGTATTTTGAAAAATTTGTCTTTCATGGTATGTAATTTATTAATTTAATTAATTAGTTTCTTGTTTTATTTTAAATGAAATTTTGTAAGGATGAATACTGGACCAGGAATTCAAATTTTATTTTAAGGTTTTGATAGAACTTGGGTAGCTGCTTTGTTACTTTCTGTATTGTTTGTGATCAATTTGTTTTTGTTGGTAAGAGTTTGGGAAGCCATGGTGGAAAATTTCATACTGGCTTATGTTCTTCATTTTGATAATTCATAGAAGAAGGCAAGGATGTAGATTGGACTTAATACACATTTAATGACAAAAAGTAATTGTGTAAATAATGTTTAATTTGGTTAGGCAACTGGCGTGGTTGAGTGATTCTGTTTGTGCCTCTTTATAAATATACATGATTATTATGATATTTTGTCTTTTTATGTTTGAACAATTAATTTGGTTAGGCAACTGGTGTGGTTGAGTGATTCGGACAGGTCGATATAGGAATTTGGCTTAATTTGCAGTCAATTTCATAATAGATAAAAAAATGGATCTTAATTTTGGTATATCTCGCCAGGCAGGGCAGAGGGGTTATTCTTTTTGGTTGTTCAGGATTGCCTGTGTGTTTATGCTTACTGAAATATATGCTGATGCATTGCAATTTTTGTTTAGCACCTGCTGCCTGTTATTTCTTTTTGCTACTTGCTATATTGGTGAATGGAGTTTTGTGATCTTTGGTTTTTCATTGCAGATTGAGACTGGAGATGAGGATGATGAATCAGAGAGCTCAGATTCAGAATCTAATGACACTTCAATGTTATGTTATGTCCTCAAACTTAAATTATTCTTCTTACTGCAGAGTTCTATTGAGATACTGCCTCAAATTTTAATTTGACCAGAATCTTGTATTTGCATATTTATACATGTTTGTTCATTTTTTGTTGTTATTAGCATGTGGTTTCTGGGACTTAGTATGCGATCATAATGGTTGCTGATAGATCCAATATGTATTGAAGTGTTTTAGATTACCTTGTCAGGTAATAGACCTATGGTACTGATTAGTTAACTTGTTTTGTATCTAATGTATGTCATTTATTTGGAGTGTTATGTACGAACCTTGTTGGCTTGGAAACACTGAATATTCATGGTTTATCATGTAGAAATGGTTGTAAAGGTGGATGACATTGTTAGGTTTGGAAGCTGTATTTGATAGGGTTTTTACTGGTACGAATAATTATTGACATGTAATGAACGGATCTTGTGCTGCATTTAGTCTGCAGCTGAGGTTTAGTTTTAAATTTCTTCTTGTGTTTTTTGGCTACCAGCTTAGGATGTAGCTGTACTTGTCTATTTTAAATGGTATGTATCTGATTTGGGAATATATGGGTTTGTGCTTGTGAAATCATTAGCCAGTCATGTAACAAATAACAGAGAACTTGGTATACCCTGGTTTACAAATTTGATTTGTTAGGCATGCTATGTTAGTTTTGAATAGGCCTTGACACTTGGTACTTGTAGTTTTGTTATCTCATTTTGAGTTTGACTTTGTTCTCATGTTCGTTTGTCATCTCATTTCGAGTTTGACTTGGTTTTTAGAGAACATAATACCATGAAACTTAGGAACTTGGAGCTGATATATTCATTAGTGTTATGTATGTTTTATCCACTGAAAAGAGAGTTTGTTTGTCGTATTTAGCCTCCACAGTTTAGGATTTTATATGCTCATTGATTAGTTCCTTGGAAAAATATTACCATCACTAAGCTTGTTCACAACATTGCACAATTTTGACGTAGTAGTAGTGCATCCAGTATAATCGGTCCCGGTGTGATATGGTTTTATGGGGTTTTATAATTTCTGTATTACTAATATCTTATCTGTTGATGTTTGCTAATTATACAAGGATTGGGTGTTCTTTATTCTTTGTTCTTATGTTGTGCTTGCCTAATATGGTAAAAGCTTATAGCTCTGCTGCATGAGTTTGTTTGCTTGATCTTTAACCTTAGAAGTTATTTGGGTAACCAACTTTCTGCTATAGTATGGAAAGGCATGTGTCCGTGGATGTTTCATAGCCCTTTCTTTGACAATGTGCTAATACGCACCTTCACTACGACTTAAGCTGGTAATTTCCCATATTTCAAGTGGTTTGACGGATGGTAACAGATTCTGTAACAGATTGCTGGCATCTGTTCTAAGCATGTATCATCTCTACATTCCTTTTATTTTCCTAGTTTAAATCATGTTTTTCCTTTAATTCTATCTTTTAGTTTTGATTAGAAAATTCCTATATTTTTCAAGCAAAGTACTGCTACTTGGGTGGTTATCTTTTCACAGATGGGAAATTATTAGCTACTGCAGCAGCTCAGCTAAAGGTATTTAATTGTGCAGGCCACAAAAAGATTCAAAGATTTTAGGACATCCTGTAAGTTATTGTGCAGCCTTTGTATTTGTTTGAGTGTAATACTCGTTTCTTCTCTCACTTTATATCGTATTCATTAATACAAGCAATCTTTTCCCTTTTTTCTTTTGCTCTGTTCTTAATTAATAGGGGTCTGTTCGCTGTATGATCTTCTCTGAAGATGGAAAGTACATCATCTCTTCTGCTGTAACTGAAAGATATGTTGCAGTTTGGAGAATAGATGGTAGCAAAAAGAAATCATCCTGCTGTGTTCTTGCAATGGATCACCCTGCTGCGTTTCTAGATAGCAGGTGCACTTTTACTGGAGTAAGTTTGGACAAAGTTCAATTGTATTTCCCCACTTTTTAGCTATAAATTAACAGGATTACTATTGTTTATCTCAAAAGTGAATTTGAGATGTATGGATAGTTTGGCATTATTGAGATGTATACGTATTGTATGGTATTAATATTCTTTGTAATTGGCATTACAAAGAATTATTGGAATGTAAACGTTTTGTATGGTATTAATATTCTTTGTAATTTTAGCTATATATCATGGCATTAGCATATTGCAGGTGCATTGGTAATATAGGTGAACCACAACTTTTTTTTTTTTTTTTTTATTCTACAACATTTTTAAAACCTTGTGTAAATGTGTTTAAATGCTGTCTGATATACTAAACAACGTTTTTATCCATATACAAAAAATGTTGTGGAATTATACCTTCTACAACGTTTTTAAGCATTTGCTAATTTTTGAAAAACAAATCTACAACGTTTTTTTCCTAAAAAACGTTGTGTATTGTGTTTAACCACAACGTTTTAAAAACGTTGTGTAAGGGTGTCAAATAGACAACACCTTTAACCACGATGTTTTTCTGATTGAAATTACGTCGTTTTTTTTGCGTTGTCTATTTACTGATTTGTAGTAATGTGTTTATAAGTTTAAGAAATGATTAAAATATTGTTATAATATTAATAATATTAGATTATGAGTTTATTAAATGATTGATAATTTGGATAAATTTAAAGTCTTTATTATTTATCTTTGATTTCGTTTGATTAATGCTTATATCATTGTCATAATCCTCGTGTATATTTGTGATGAAAGTCATCTTGCGAAAGATGGACTTGATTATTACGCAAGTTGTATATCTTCGATTACGTGGAAAGATTGACGGTTGATTATTGGTTTTACAGTTGTATATCTTTGACTTACGTGCAAAGGTGGACCGTTGATTATTGGTTTTACAGTTGTATATCTTTGACTTACGTGTAAAGATGAACTATTTGATTTATGAGTATTTTTGGCTTATGTGCATAGATGAACTGTTTATTTGTATGATTATGACCAGGGATCATTCGGTATAATCATGATCCATAATGTTATAGATGATGTGGTAAAAGTCCTCATTGGCCCGTAGTGCATTGATGGACAGTTATTGGTATGATTATAATCAAGGATTATTCCGTATAATCACGACCATTGATGATTACATGAATATTTTAGGCCGTAGTGCAATGATGATTCGATAATGTGGATTATTTATTAAGCTGAGTCTCAGCGAGAAAATATTGATTATACACTTTCAATTCATAAAAGATAGTAGATATTATGCTCTACTTGACTCTTCTAAAAAACAGTTGAATATCTTTGGCCGTAGTGCAAAGATGAATTTATTAGTATGATTATAAGCAGAAATTGTGATTTGGTATAACCATGATTTTTGATGTTTCAGGTGAAGATAGGTGATGAAAATTATCTTCGTCCTGGATGCGGAGAGGAATTTAGAACCACAATTATGATTATGAGTTATTCATATGATTGTGGACAGGAACTGTTGATAGATGTTACAAGGATAAAACATTGTTGGTGGACTTTTAACATGGAGAAGATAATAGAATCTTATTGGTCTATTCGACTTTTTTTATGGATTGCTTTCGTTTCCCTTAACTATTGTTGAAAAGTTTTACCATCTACCATATGTTCTAAATCTACGATTTATTATCGATGAAGGCTATTGATAATTCAATTATCTTTAGTCATGTTATTCTTTATCGAGCTAGTTTTGCTTTCCCTTTTTGCTTCACAATTCCTTTCGTAATAAGAGTTATTACCGGTCGAAAGGGGGATTACAAGGGAATAGAATCGATGGTCTATAAATTGTTGAGGTTCTCCTAAATAGTATGAAAATAATTTTGTTGAGAACTTTAGATAAGTGTGTCAGATTGTATACGTCATTTGATGTTTAATTTTGGTGAACCGAATAGGGTGAGGTGAACCCAACTTTGGAAGGGTGTTTTGTCATTATCATACAAGATGTCTAATAACATACAACCCCGTGTTATCATAAGACAGGGTTGTGCACATCCACTTGCTGAGTATATCTACGAGCACTACCTATATAATCTTGGAGTTTGTTTGAAATATAATTCTCAATTGGAGAAAACGGACATAATTATATGTCAAGAGAAGACTCGCCATTGGAAAGAAGATGATAGCAATCTTCTTGTTTTTCTTTGGGGACTATTGGGTCAACCAAGGATAATTCTGTGGACATGTGATATCTATCATAACCTAGACGCATGACCTCCCATGTACGAAGGTTTTCTTGAGCATTTTTTCAAAGATTTTAATTTCTAAAATAGTTTTTGACTGTACTTTTATGTAAAGTACCATTGTAAGGTTGTGGTTGAGTCACCATGAGAGTTACATACATTTGTATTAAAACTCACAGTTTAACTGTGGACGTATTCTACACGACAGTTCAACAGTTGTATAAATAAATTTTGTATTTGATTTTTATAGTGATATATCTGGTGACTCAGAATGGGTCGAGTGGACCTATTTTGGGGGCGTCACAAATGGTATTAGAGCTTAGAGATATGGTCGCTGGCGGAGATATGAGTCTAGAACTAGAAGGGGAGAGACGAGTAATATACTTCGGTAGTGTGTGACTTACCTAAGCCAAAATATTTACTTGATAAGTTGACAATTTGTGATATGTCAATTGACCTTTGTTTTGAAGATATATTCTAGAATGATATCTGAAATACAGGAGATGAGCAATGGAAAAATCATGATACAGAGGATATAACCGGGAAGGTACAATCCGAAAAGAAAGCAGTGTATTCTCATCTCTTCGAACTACCAGGTACGTAAATTTTGAGGGCAAAACTTCATAAGGAGGGGAGATTGTGAGACCCCGAATTTTATGAAATGAAAGTATTCAATTTTCTTATAATTATTCTATTTAATAAATAGATAAATTGATAAAAGGTTAAAGTTAAGGGTGATATGTGAAATTTTTTCAAAGTAAACAAGTTGTTATAAAATAATTGGTGATAAAAGTATAGTAATACCCGTGGTTGCATAGTAGCACACGATATTGTATAGTATCTTTGATTATTGATGCTTATGTGAGAAGTCACTCAATTTTATTCAATTATTGTCACAATATGTTATATTATTAAATCTATAATTGAGACGGCAAAGTTATTCATATTATTATTTGCAATATTGGCAATGTCTAGAAGTTCTGTCAAGGAGAGGTTCGGTCACCTAATTGCGCGCCAATAAGGAGAAATTCTTATCGAAAGCCCTCTTTCCTTTTAACGAACGACTGTTTGTTAGATATTGCGAATTATAATAATAATGAATAAATGTTATTAAAAATCAAATTTGAGTTCAGAGTTGAATTTGGAGACGCGAACGTGATATTTGAGTTCGGAACGATGAAATTAGTAAAAATAGACTATAAACACAAAATTTTTTGGGGTTAACTTTTTGGTCAAAAAGTCAAAAGTTGACTTTTTCAAAAAAGTCAAACTTCAAATTTTCAAAAATAATTTTTTTGATAAAAATAGTTCCATTGTGTTAAGATTATTAGTGTTAGTAGAAATCGACATTTATTTCGATATTAATTGATGTCTGAAAGTTATATTGACCAATCGAGTAATTAACCGGATAAATGAGCATTTAATTGCTATTAATTCACATGATTATAACTATTTGTTCACATGTGTGTACTATTGATTCACATTCTTGTACTATTAGGGGAGGTGGTGCAAGATTGATAATACTTGCATGACTAAGTTAAAAATGGAGGTATAGATAGAGGTATTATACTGTAATTCGTATTTTCACATGATTATAACTATTGATTCACATGATTGAACTATTGATTCACATTATTTACTATTAGGGGAGGTGGTGCAAGTTTGATAATACTTGCAGGACTAAATTAAAAATGAAGAAAAAGAGGAAGGTATTATAATGTAATATTTTGAGACCCAAAATGTTCAATTATTGAAACTATATTTTTCTATAAATAGATGCTCATTCTTCCTTCATTTCTCACCAATTCACTAAAGCTATAAAACAATTATTATAGAGAGAAATTATAGAGAAAAAGAAGAAGAGAAGTCTTCTACCTCACTATTCAAGTGTCCAGTTTTCTTCTAAGGTAAGAGATATTATTATTATAGTAAGGGGTATTATTTCTTTCGTATTCATGAAGAGAGCTGTTATTCCATTTTTATTATTATGTTGGAATAACATGTCTATGCGAAGTACCGCATACATGGTGAAATTCTTTTGTTATTCCATTCTTTATTATTATGTTGGAATAACATGTATACATGCTAAGCACCGTGATATCATGGTGAAATTCTTCATTATTCTATTCTTTATTATTCATTGGAATAACATGTCTGCATGCGGTTTATCGCATGCACAGTGAATTTCATTGTTATTTCATTCTTTATTATTCTCATTGGAACATCATGTCTGCATGCGGACTCACGCATGACACAGGTTCCATTCTTTATTATTTTGTTTGAATATCACATGCATGCGGATTACGCATGACTGGTTCCATTCATTATTATTTTGTTAAAATATCCTGTTTGTCTGGGATTCTGCATTTGACTTATTCCATTCTTTATTACTCTGTTGGAATAACATGTCATTTGGATTCTGCCGTATGCATGGTGAATGATCCTTTGTATTCATTCCTTATTAACTTGTGGAAATGATTTGCATCTACGTGGAATATCGCATTTACTGAATGAAAAAATCCATTTGCGGTTTAATTAATTTTTCTGACCCTCAAAAATTTTGGAAAAAATTAAAATGATAATTTGATGAGTTTTCTAGATTGTGTCCAAAAATGGAGATTTTTGGATGTATAGATTAGGAGTATGAATTTTACGGGAAAAAACTATTTTAAAAGTAAACTTTTATAACTCCTTGTGGTTAACTCCAAATTTGGTAAAATTTTTATTGGGAGTACATATATATATAACAGGAGTATACCCTGTAAAGTTTGAAATTTTTGGACAAAAGTACAATTTATGATAAATATCTAAATATTCGGCAGTTTTAGCCATATGAAAAATAGTAAATGAATTTTAAAAATTTCGAGAAAAATATATGTTCAATATGGGACTATATTCTGCTAAATTCCAGAAATGAATAATTTTTGGGACTGATTTGATATTTTTTATGAAAATAGTTTTGTTACGAACATATGAACTAAATATGTTATGCGAAGTTGAAAAATTGGTAAATAAGAGTTTATGGCTTGGAAATCCTATATAAGGTATATGCAGATTTTTGAAGAGTGATTTGATCATTGGTGATGAAATCTTATGAGTATGTAAACATTTTTGAATGATTAAATGCATTATTTGGTAAAGTATAAATAATTAAAATAAATTGTTTATAAGTTTAATAAGTGATTAAAATATTGTTATAATATTAGATTATGAGTTTATTAAATGATTGATAATATTTGGATAAATTTAAAGTCTTTATTATTTATCCTTGGTTTCGTTTGATTAATGCTTATATCATTGTCATCATTCTCATGCTTATATTGTGATGAATGTCATCTTTGGCTTACGTGCAAAGATGGACTGTTGATTATTGGTTTTACAATTGTATATCTTTGGCTTACGTGCAAAGATGGACTGTTGATTATTGGTTTTATAGTTGTATATCTTTGGCTTACGTGCAAAGATGAACTATTGATTGATGAGTATCTTTGGCTTATGTGAATAGATGAACTGTTTATTGGTATGATTATGACCAGGGATCCTTCGGTATAATCATGACCCGTAATGTTATAGATGATGTGGTAAAAGTCCTCATTGGCCCGTAGTGCATTGATGGACAATTATTGGTATGATTATAATCAAGGATTATTCGGTATAATCATGATCATCGATGATTACATGAATATCCTAGGCCGTAGTGCAAGGATGATTCGATGATGTGGATTATTTATTAAGCCGAGTCTCAGCGAGAAAATATTGATTATACACTTTCAATTCATAAAAGATAGTAGATATCATACTCTACTTGACTCTTCTAAAATACAGTTGAATATCTTTGGCCGTAGTGCAAAGATGAATTTATTAGTATGATTATGAGCAGGAATTGTGATTTGGTATAACCATGATTTTTGATGTTTCAGGTGAAGATAGGTGATGAAAATTATCTTCGTCCTGGGTGCGAAGAGGAATTTAGAACCACAATTATGATTATGAGTTATTCATATGATTGTGGACAGGAACTGTTGATTGATGTTATAGGGATAAAATATTTTTAGTGGACTTTTAACATGGAAAAGATAATAGACCTTATGGTCTATTTGACTCTTTTAATGGATTGCTCGTTCCACTGCAACTATAGTTGAAAAGTTTTACCATCTACCATATGTTCTAAATCTCTGATTTATTACTAATGAAGACTATTGATAATTTAATTATCTTTAGTCATGATATTATTTACTGAGCTAGTTTTGCTCACCCTTTTGCTTCACAATTCCTTTCAGGTAATAAGAGTGTTGTCGGGTCGAGTGGGGATAACAAGGGAATAGAACGGTGGTCTATAGCTGTTGAGGTTCTCCCTAAATAATATGGAAATAATTTTGTTGAGAACTTTAGATAAGTGTGTCGTATTGTATACGTCATTTGATATTTAATTTTGGTGAACCGAATAGGGTGAGGTGAACCCAACTTTGGAAGGGTATTTTGCTACTATCATACAAGATGTCTAATGACATACAACCTCATGTTATCATAAGACAGGGTTGTGCACATCCACTTGCTGAGTATATCTACGAACACTACCTATATAATCTTGGAGTTTGTTTAAAATATAATTTTCAATTGGAGAAAACGGAGATAATTATATGTCAAGAGAAGACTCGCCATTGGAAAGAAGATGATAACAATCTTCTTATTTTTCTTTGGAGACTATTGGGTCAACCAAGGATAATTCTGTGGACATATGATATCTATAATAACCTAGACGCATGGCCTCCCATCTACGAAGGTTTCCTTGATCATTTTTCAAAAATTTTAATTTCTAAAATAATTTTTGATTGTACTTTTATGTAAAGTACCATTGTAAAGTTGTGGTCGAGTCACCATGAGAGTTATATACATTTGTATTAAAACTCACAGTTTAACTGTGGTCGATATTCACATTACGCTTCAACAATTGTATAAATGAAGTTTGTATTTAATTTTTATAGTGTGATATCTGGCGACTCAGAATGGGTCGTGTGGACCTATTTTGGGGGCGTCACAACTTTCATCACAATATAAGCATGAGAATGATGACAATGACATAATAATTCAATAAAACAAGTTCAAGGATAAATTTTAAGATTTATAATTTAATTTATCCAAAATTCAATAACGTTTAAATTGTCAACATGATACTGCTTTGTGGAGTAAATTCAAGAATAATATTCATGTACCAAAAATAATTTGGATAGAAAAGAAATGTATTTTTTGGGTAAATAGTACCCCGTGAATAGTACCCTGTGAATAGTACTTCGGGAATAGTACCTCATGAATAGTATCCCGACATGAAAAATGCCCCAAATACCCGAGTGAATAATACTAGAGTGAATAGTAATTGGGTAATAATCCATGAATAGTAACTCGTGAATAGTACTTCGGCACGAAAAGTGCCCCGAATACCCGAGTGAATAATACTAGAGTGAATAGTAACCGGGTGAATAGTAACCCGTGAATAGTAACTCGTAAAAGAAAAATACCAAAGAAAATGATATTTCATGATGAGTACAAAAAGAAATGATATCTCATACGAGTATAATAGAATATACTGAAACTACAAATGGATTTTCATCCGCCATGCGAGAATCCACGTAGTATGCATCATTTTCACAATTTAATAAAGAATGAATACGAAGGGTCATTCACCATGCATGCTTTAGTCCGTGTAGACGTGTTATTCTAATGAGAATAATAAAGAATGGAATAACGAAGAATTCACCGTACGCATGCGGTATTCACGTGAGACAAGTTATTCCAATGTAATAATAAAGAATGGAATAACGAAGAATTCACGGTGCATGCGGTAGTCGCGATAGATGGAAAGTTATTCCAATGTAATAATAAATAATGGAATAACGTAAGACTTCACCATGCATGTGGTAGTCCATGAGCATGTGTTATTCCAATGAGAATATTAAAGAATGGAATAACGTAAGAATTCACCGTGCATGCTAGTAGTCCGCATTGCATGTGTTATTCCAACGAATAATAAAGAATGGAATAACGTTCTTACGAGTATTGAAAGAAAATAACTCTCTTCATGGATACGAAAGAAATAATACCCTTACCTTAGAAAAAAATCGGATATCAGATATTGGAATAAGGAGGTAGCGTAAATTCTCTTCTTCTTTCACTCTATAATTTCTCTCTATAATAATTGCTCTTGTGAGACTTAGTGAATTGGTGAGAAATTAAGGAAGAATGAACTTTTATTTATAGGAAAATATAGTTTTAATAATTGCACATTTTGGGGCTCGAAATATTACAGTATAATACCTTAATCTTTTCCTTCATTTTTAATTTAGTCCTGCAAGTATTATCAAACTTGCACCACCTCCCCTAATAGTAAATCATGTGAATTAATAGTATAATCATGTGACTCAATAGTATAATCATGTGAAAAAACTAATGACAATATAGTACCTTCATCTATACCTTCATTTTTAATTTAGTCATGCAAGTATTATCAATCTTGCACCACCTCCCCTAATAGTACGTGAATGTGAATCAATAGTACACACATGTGAACAAATAGTTATAATCATGTGAATTAATAGAAATTAATTGCTCATTTATCCGATTAATTACCCGATTGATCAATATAACTTCCAGACATCAATTATTATCGAAATAAATATCGATTTCCACTAACACTAATAATCCCAACACAATGGAACTATCAATTTCATCTTTAATCAACACGAACTTATTCATCATTAATATTATAACTCACAATATTTAACAACCAAAATCATTCCTCCTGTGAAAGAGGGGCTTTCCGATAAGGATTTCTCCTTATTGGCGCACAATTAGGTGACCAAACCTCTTCTTGACAGAACTTCTAAACATCGTCAATATCGCAAATAATAATATGAATAACTTTTTTGTCTCAGTTATTGATTTAATAATATAACATATTATGCAGATGATACTGTGACAATAATTGAATCAATAATATGAGAGATGATGCAACAATTATTGTAGCAATAATTGAGTATAACTAAGTGACTTCTTACGTAAGCATCAATAATCAATACCGTTGGCTAGTATGCAACCACGCGTATTACTGTACTTTTACTACTGGGTAGTTCAACAATTTTAATGGTAACACTTTCGCCGTTATTTTTATAAAATGATAATTTTGTCGTTTTCTAATTACGACAATACTTTCGTTGTGGGGTCCACCAATGATTGTGCCGTCGTACGGATATTCTCGATAAAAAGAATATTCCCCGACCAAACGAATATTTTATAACAACTTGCTTACTTTACAAAAATTTTCACATATCACCATTAACTTTAACCTTTTATCAATTTAACCATTTACGAAATAAAATAATAATTATAAGAAAATTGAATACTTTCATTTCATAAATTCGGGGTCTTACAATCTCCCCTCCTTATGAAATTTCGCCCTCAAAATTTACGTACGCGCATTCTGGTATGTCAAGAGATGATGATATACTTGTCGATTTTCTAACTCTTGAGGTATAACCTTTGAGCGTAGAATATATTCCTTTTTATCCAAGATTTTAACACGTATCTTCTCATACGTTTAATCTTCTGCTATCTCGTCTAGTTCTAATTTAATAATATGGTTTGGGTCATCCACATATTTACGTAACATCGATATGTGAAAAAAATGTTATGAACACGCGACATACTTGACGGTAAAGCGAGTCTATAGGCCACAGTTCCTACTCGATCGAGGATTTTAAATGGGCCAATTAAATCGAGGGTTGAGATAACGCCTTCTTGAACGACTTTTAACTTTATCGATTAAAGTCGTTTCTACTCTTATATTTGATATCACCATTTAGGTTCTTAGAGTCTTTAACTATATCTTCATCATTTGTAAGTTATACGAAATGGGTTTTTGTGTTAACAACATCGCACTCGTAAATGCATATGATCTTCTACTCAACGCGTCAGCTACCACGTTCGCTCTTCCACGATGATATTAAATGGTATAGTCGTAATCTTCAACAGCTCGAGCCAACATCTTTGGCGCATAATACGTTCGTTCTAGGTGAAGAAATATTTGAGGGTTTTAGAAATGAGTTTTGTACTGGGGTCAATAAAAAATTTGATTTCACGCTCTAGGGGTAGGCTAAGAAGTCTTCAGGAATACGTCAGAAAATTTATTAACAATAGAAATATCATTCAAAACTGTGACTCTCATCCCAAGACTTGGATATCACATGAAATGAAGGTTTCTCCTAACAGAATTTCAACCGATAAGTCAAAGTCTAATTTCTCCAGAGTCAAATTTAAACATTGAGTGCAAGCAAGAGAGATAAAAGAATGGGTAGAACCGATATCTAATAAGGTATAGACTTCGCAAGAATTTATAATTAACTAACCCGTGCTAACTTCATTTGGGTTACTCGCTTTTTTAGAAGTCATAAAAAACGCTCTTCCTGAAATCACCGACTTTGTTTTGTCTGTATCCGCCTTTGGTGCCACCGTCCCGGCTGGACTTGACTTTGGTGCACGACAAAATCGGGCTAGGTGACCTTTTCCATAATTATAACATGCTTTGGACTGCATCACACAGTTTGGACTGATATGTCCCTCCCCACCGCATTTGAAGCATACAATTGGTGGTCGTTCTCCTTCCTTGAAAACGGGTGTTGGTGCTGCTATCTTTCCATCGTTGTTGAACCTTCTCTTCTTGAAATTTCCACTCCTATTATATAGGCCATGATTACCACCGAAGTGGTTACCATTCTTGGCATGATAATTTCCCCCACGATGGTTATCATTGTTCCGATGGCCATTGCTACCGGTACGATTATTATTGTGTTATTGGTCGTTATCCTTTAGTTGGGCTGGCTCATTATCATGCTCCAATAACTGAGCCCTATTCAATACATCTGAATATAAACAAAGTTTGTGAGAAATGAGGTATTGACGTATATCGGGTTTCAAACCTCTTTGAAACATTCGCTCCTCATTATCGACCAAATGGGATACAAACCGGGATAACTCCGCAAATTTAGCCTCGTATTGTGACACGATCATATTGTTTTGCTCCAACTTGATAAACTCCACCTCCTTCATGTGACGAATACTTTCAGGAAAGTACTTGTTATTGAACAGCTCTTGGAACTTCTCCCAAGACATCTTGAGTCGGCCAGTCGGGTCGTTTACGATTCCCACCAAGAATCGCCTCTTCACGCAACATAAAGGTAGCGAAGGGAACCTTTTGCTCCTCTGAGCATTCCAAGAAATCAAATATCTTGGTGATCTGCTTTAACCACGTCTCAGCCTTAAGTGGTTTTGGCTTTCCCAAAAACTCCGGCGGTCTCAGCTCCTTGAACTGCTTAGCAGTGACCAGCCGTGGGTTGCCAATGTTTCCACCTTTATTATGAACAGGAGTCTCTCTCGTCTGATGTTGCATGAATTGCATAAAGCCTCTGAACATCCCATCGTTCATCATTTCATCGGTGTTATTGTTTATCTGAGGATTATTGTCTTCCTATGTTGCACATTATCCTAGATATTGATTGTTGGTGACTCAACGGTCTCATGTGCTTCATTGCTGATCTCAAGATTTTCAGATGCCATTTTCAAACACTATCACAAAACAAGGGTTAATTGACATATCACATATTATCCCTATACTCTGACCGACCAATTAAATACCAAATAAACTTAGGTAGGTCATACTAGCGAAGGAATTCCCCGCCTCCCCCTCCTAGTTCTTGTCTCACATCTCACCAGGGATCATATCCCTAAGCTTTGATACCAACCGTGATGCCCCCAAAATGTATACATCACCCATCTTGAGTCGCCAGATACATGGTACAAAAAATTCAAATACAACTTAATTATACAACGATCGTGTAAAATACGATAAAAAACATAATCTAAGAGTTTTAATAAGAATATTGTCATATGTACAATATCCACACTCAATGGAGTCCTCATTACATTTATTGTCACACTATTTCACGAATAGTGAGGACTACTAAAATAACCATCCGGACCATCAATCCATTTTCGCATCATTCCCAAATTATATTCTCATTTCCTGAAGAGAACAGTGAAAGAAAAGGGTGAGCTCAACTAGCCCAGTAAAAAATATTATGACTAAGATAATGCAGAATAAATTATTCTTAGCCTTTAACAGTCTAACAACTGATAGAATACAATAGACAACAAGTTTTAGATCAACAACTACAGCGGAATAAGCAATCCATTAGAAGAGTAAAGTAGAGCATGATATCTACTATCTTCTATGATTTAAAAAGATTTTCATCAACTTTATCGCTGAGACTCAGCTTAATAAATAAAATCGAATCATCCATGCACCACGGCCAAGGATATTCATGTAATCATCAATGGTCATGATTATACTAAATAATCCCTGGTCATAATCATACCAACAACTGTCCATCAATGAACTACAGGCCAATGAGGACTTTTACCACATCATTCGTTACATTACGGTCATGATTATACCGAATAATCCCTGGTCATAATCATACCAAGTCCATCTATGCACGTAAGCCAAATATGACTTTTATCACAATATAAGCATGATGATGATGACAATGACATAATAATTCAATAAAACAAGTTCAAGGATAAATTTTAAAGATTTATAATTTAATTTATCCAGAATTCAATAACGTTCCAATTGTCAACATGATACTGCTTTGTGGAGTAAAATTCAAGAATAATATTCATGTACCAAAAATAATTTGGACAGAAAAGAAATGTATTTTTCGGGTAAATAGTACCCCGTGAATAGTACTTCGGGAATAGTACTTCGGGAATAGTACCTCATGAATAGTATATCGACATGAAAAATGCCCCAAATACCCGAGTGAATAATACTAGAGTCAATAGTAATTGGGTGAATAGTAACCCATGAATAGTAACTCGTGAATAATACTCCAGCATGAAAAGTGCCCCGAATACCCGAGTGAATAATACTAGAGTGAATAGTAACCGGGTGAATAGTAACCCGTGAATAGTAACTCATAAAAGAAAAATACCAAAGACAACGATATTTCATGACGAGTACAAAAGAAATGATATCTCATACGAGTATAATAGAATATATGAAACTGCAAATGGATTTTCATCCGCCATGCGGTAATCCACATAGACAGATCATTTCCACAATTTAATAAAGAATGAATACGAAGGATCATTCACCATGCATGCGGTAGTCCGCGTAGACATGTTATTCCAACAGAATAATAAAGAATGGAATAATAGAAGAATTCACCATGCATGCGGTAGTTCGCGTAGACATGTTATTCCAACAGAATAATAAAGAATGGAATAACAGAAGAATTCACCAGGCATGCGGTAGTCCGCACAGACAGGTTATTCCAACAAAATAATAAAGAATGGAATAAGAGAAGAATTCACCATACATGCGGTAGTCCGCTTAAACAGGTTATTCCAACAGAATATTAAAGAATGGAATAACAGAAGAATTCACCAGGCATGCGGTAGTCCGCACAGACAGGTTATTCCAACAGAATAATAAAGAATGGAATAATAGCTCTTACGAGTATTGAAAGAAAATAACTCTCTTCATGAATACGAAAGAAATAATACCCCTTACCTTAGAATAAAATTGGATACAGGAATAGTGAGGTAGCAGACTTCTCTTCTTCTTTCTCTCTATAATAATTTCTCTTGTGAGACTTAGTGAATTGGTGAGAAATGAAAGAAGAATGAGCTTCTATTTATAGGAAAATATAGTTTCAATAATTGTATATTTTGGGGCTCAAAATATTACAGTATAATACCTTAATCTTTTCCTTTATTTTAATTTAGTCCTGCAAGTATTATCAAACTTGCACCACCTCCCCTAATAGTAAATCATGTGAATTAATAGTATAATAATGTGACTCAATAATATAATCATGTGAAAAAACTAATTATAGTATAGTACCTTCATCTATACCTCCATTTTTAATATAGTCATGCAAGTATTATCAATCTTGTACCACTTCCCCTAATAATACATGGATGTGAATCAATAGTACACACATGTGAACAAATAGTTATAATCATGTGAATTAATAGCAATTAATTTCTCATTTATCTTATTAATTACCCGATTGGTCAATATAACTTCTAGACATCAATTATTATCGAAATAAATGTCGATTTCCACGAACACTAATAATCCCAACATAATGGAACTATCAATTTCATCTTTAATCAACACGAACTTATTCATCATTAATATTATAACTCACAATATTTAACAACCAGGTCGTTCCCAGGAACGAGGAGGCTTTCCGATAAGGATTTCTCCTTATTGGCGCGCAATTAGGTGACCAAACCTCTCCTTGATAGAACTTCTAGACATCATCAATATCGCAAATAATAATATGAATAACTTTGTCGTCTCAGTTATAGATTTAATAATATAACATATTATGCAGATGATACTGTGACAATAATTGAATCAATAATATGAGAGATATGATGCAATAATTACTGTAGCAAGAATTGAGTATAACTGAGTGACTTCTTACGTAAGCATCAATAATCAATACCGTGTGCTAGTATGCAACCACGCGTATTACTGTACTTTTACTACCGGGTAGTTCAACAGTTTTAATGGTAACACTTTCGCCGTTGTTTTTATAAAATAATAATTTTGTCATTTTCTAACTACGAAAATACTTCCATTGTGGGGTCCACCAATGATTGTGCTTGTCATTGCATTTGATATTCCCGATAAAAAGAATATTCCCCGACCAAACGAATATTTTATAACAACTTGCTTACTTTGCAAAAATTTTCACATATCACCCTTAACTTTAACCTTTTATCAATTTAACCATTTACGAAATAAATTAATAATTATAAAAAAAATTGAATACTTTCATTTCATAAAATTTGGGGTCTTACATCTTTGGTGGTTCAGGTGAAGACAGGTGATGAAAGTTCTCTTTGTCTTGGGTATAACCAAGAACTGTTGATAATTATTACAGGAATAAAATATTAACGATGGACTTTTAATCTAGAGGAGATAGTAGACATTATATTCTACTTGACTCTTTTAATGGATTGCTTATTCCACTGCAGTTGTTGATCTAGAACTTGTTGTCTATTATATTATATCAGTTGTTATACTGTTGAAGGCTAAGGATAATTTATTCTGCATTATCTTAGTCATAATATTTCTTACTAGGCTAGTTGAGCTCACCCTTTCTTTCACTGTTCTCTTCAGGAAATAAGAATATAGCTGGGATGAGTCGGGGAATGGAGTGACGGTTCAGGATAAGTGGCTTTAGTAGTCCTCACTATTCTATAGAATAGTGTGATAATAATTGTAATGAGGACTCCATTGAGTGTGGATATTGTCTAGAAGAAAATATTCGTGTTACAACTCTCAGCTTATGTTTTGTCGTATTTTACATGACAGTTGTATTAATAAGTTGTATTTGAATTTTGTACAATGTATCTGGCGACTCAAGATGGGTGATGTATACCTATTTTGGGGGCGTTACATTCTTCTTCTATAATATTGAGCGTATTTCTTCTGAGTTTTAGGAAGCTTTGAGTGTAGAAAATAGTAAAAGTTTTCTTCAAGAATATATCCGCTATACCAGTTGGAATACTCTTCTTTTTGAGGTAAGGGTTATTATGTTTTTCATATTCTGAAGAGATATTATATTCGTAAGGGGTATTATTTATTTCACATTATGAAGAGATATTATTTTTCGTATTCGTATGAATATTATTTCCGTTCAATATTCATAAGAAATTTTATTTTGTTCAATATTCGCAAGAAATATTATATTTGTTTAATATTCGTAATGAAGATTATTTTCGCTTTAATATTCGTAATGAATATTATTTTCGTTTAATATTCGTAAGGGATATTATTTTTGTTCAGTATTCGTAAGAAATAATATTTTCTTCCATACTCTGTAGTATTTAAGTAATATTATTTCATTTCAGATTTCGAATTCTATACTCATTTTGTTAAAGTTTTGACTTCTATACTCCATGAAATTAGTAGAATATCCTTGATATTTGCGCTTCATCCAATATCTTTTCATGGAAATATTATTCTGAGCATTCTTGATAAGTTTTAACTTTTCATGCCGGAGTACTATTCACGAGTTACTATTCATGAAGTACTATTTTGGGGTACTATTCACTTGAGTACTATTCACCCGGGGTACTATTCATGATAAAAACTGATTCGTTTTTGGTCCAAATCATTTTTGGTACAATATTATTCTTGAATTTTACTCCACAAAGCAGTATCATGTTGACAATTTGAACGTTATTGAATTCTGGATAAATTAAATTATAAATCTTTAAAATTTATCCTTGAACTTGTTTTATTGAATTATTATGTCATTGTCATCATCCTCAGGCTTATATTGTTATGAAAGTCATCTTTGGCCCGTAGTGCATAGATGGACTTGGTATGATTATGACCAGGGATTATTAGGTATAATCATGACCGTAATATTACAAATGATGTGGTAAAAGTCCTCATTAGCCCGTAGTGCATTGATGGACAATTTTTGGTATGATTATGGCCATGGATTCTATTCAGCCAAGGGTGCAAAGATGAATTATTTTATGGCATGATCATGACCGTTGATGAAAACACGATTATCTTTGGCCCGTAGTGCATGGATAATTCGTGGTCGTGATACTAAAGAATATCCTTGGCCCATAGTGCAGGGATGATTCGATGATGTGGATTATTTATTAAGCTGTGTCTCAACGATAAAATTGATGATAAATCTTTTAAATCATAGAAGATAGTAGATATCATGCTCTACTTGACTCTTTTAATGGATTGCTTATTCCGCTGCAGTTGTTGATCTAAAACTTGTTGTCTATTATATATTCTATCAGTTGTTATACTGTTGAAGGCAAAGGATAATTTATTCTGCATTATCTTAGTCATAATATTTCTTACTGGGTTAGTTGAGCTCACCCTTTCTATCAATGTTCTCTTCAGGAAATGAGAATATAGCTGGGACTAGTCGGGAAATGGATTGACGGTCCAGATGGTTGCATTAGTAGTTGTCACTATTCTGTAAAATAGTGTGATAATAATTGTAATAAGATTGAATTTGAGTATGGATATTGTCTAGAATACAATATTCGTATTAAAACTCTCAGATTATGTTTTGTCGTATTTTACACGACAGTTGTATAATTAAGTTGTATTTAAATTTTGTACCATGTATTTGACTACTCAAGATGGGTGATGCATACCTATTTTGGGGGTGTCACAACTTGGTATCAAAGCTTAGGATATGATCCTCGGCCGAGATGTGAGACAAGAACTAGGAGGGAGAGACGGGAATTCCTTCGCTAGTATGACCTACCTAAGTTTATTTGGTATTTAATTGGTCGGTCAGGGTATAGGGATAATATGTGACATGTCAATTAACCCTTGTTTTGTGGCAGTATTTGAAAATGACATCTGAGAATGTTGAGAATAGCAATGGAGCACAGGAGACCGTTGAGTCTCCACAAATCAATACCCAGGATAATGTGCAACAGGAAGACAATAATCCTCAGGTAAACAAAAACACCGATCAAATGATGAACGATGGGATGTTCAGAGGCTTTGTGCAGTTTATGCAACACCAAACGAGAGAGACTCCTATTCATAATGCAGGTGGAAACAATGGCAACCCACAGTTGGTCACCACTAAGAAGTTCAAGGAGCTAGGACCACCGGAGTTTTTGGGAAAGCCAGAACCACTTAAGGCAGAGACGTGGATAAAGCAGATCACCAAGATATTTGATGTCTTGGAATGCTTAGAGGAGAAAAAGGTTCCATTCGCCACCTTTATGTTATGTGCAGAGGCAGATTACTGGTGGGAATCTATAAAACGTACCCAGCCTGACTCACCCAAGATGTCTTGGGAGAAGTTCCAAGAATTGTTCAACGAAAAGTACTTTCCCGAAAGTATTCGTCACATGAAGGATGTGGAATTCATCAAGCTGGAGCAAAACAATATGACCGTGTCGCAGTACGAAGCTAAGTTTGCCGAGTTATCCCGGTTTGCATCCCATTTGGTAGATAATGAGGAGAGAATGACGCGAATGTTTCTGCGAGGTTTGAAACCCGAAATACGTTAATACCTCATTTCTCACAAACTTTGTTTGTATTCAGATGTTGTGAATAGGGCTCAGTTATTGGAACGCGATAATGAGACAACCCAACGAAGAGAGAGTAGCCGGAAAATTGATAATACCAATGGTAGCAGTCATCAAAGCGGTGACAACAAACGTGGAGGGAATCAATATTCCAGAAATGGTAACCACTTCGGTGGTAATCATGGCCAGGATAATAGAAAAGGTGAACTAAGTGAGAACAATTTCAAGAAGAGAAGGTTCAATAATGATGGAAAGACAACGACAACCATTTCTAAGGAAGAAGAATGACCACCGATCGTATGTTTCAAATGCGGACAGGAGGGACACATCCGTCCAAACTGCACGATGCAATCCAAGGCGTGTTTTAATTCCGGAAAAGAAGGTCCCCTAGCTCGATTTTGTCGTATGTAGTGAAGTTAAGTCCAGCTAGGATAATGACGCCAAAGGATGTCCCAGACAAGTCAAAGTTGGTAGTTTAAGTTAGAGCGTTTGTCGAGGAACCCGAACGAGGTCATCATGGATAAGCTAATTATAAACTCTAGCGAAGTCTATACCTTATTTAATACCAGTTCCCATTCTTTTATTTCTCCTACTTGTGTTCAACGTTTAAATTTGACTCCGGAGAAATTAGACTTTGACTTATCTGTTGAAACTCCGATAGGAGAAACCTTCGTTACATACACTGTTTAAAAATCTTATTGATTCAAATCGACACTTTCACGTTACCTGTCGATCTTATCTCTTTGAAAATACTTTCATTTGATATGATTTTAGGAATCGATTGGTTAACTACTCATCATGCTAAAATTGATTGTTTTCGTAAGGTTGTTAGCTTTCATATTCCTAACCAACCTATTATGCGAATTCAAGCAACCAAACCACTAAAGTCACTGTCATATCAAGCCATAAGTAAAGAGCTCCGAACCTTTCACTGGTGACTTCATTGTGTGAAATGCACTGAAGCCAGACTTTACTTAGGCGACGTTGTGAGTAACGGTGGCAAGTTGATAAGTATCAATGTGACGTGCTATCCAAGTCTTGGATGAGAGTTACAGTTTTGAATGATATTTCTATCATTAATAAATTTCCTGACATATTCCCTGAAGACTTCTTAGCCTACCCCAGAGCGTGAAATCAAATTTTGTATCAATTCCGCAAAGACAAAACCCCATTTCTAAAACCTCAAGTATTTCTTCACCCAAAACTAACGATATATATCAAAGACATTGGCTCGAGCCGTGACGCCCCAAAATAGGTATACATCACCCATTCTCGAGTTGTCAATACATGGTACGTAAACAACTACAACTTTATTACTACAACAAGAAAAGCTGTGAGTTTAAATACAAATATTATCTTCTGTGACAATATCTATACTCAAATAAATCCTCATCACATTTATTGATACATTATTTTACAAAATGGTGAGGACTACTAAACAATCCTTTCTAAAACCTTCATTCCATACCCCGACTCATACTCGCTTATATTCTCGCCTCCCGAGAAGAATGGAACAAAAGGAAAAGGGTGAGCTCAACTAGCTCAAGAAAGAATATTATGACTAAGATAATATACAACAAATTATCGTTAGTCTTCAACAGGGAAAAATTTAATAGAATACAATAGACAACAAATTTTAAATCAATATTCACAATGAAATAATAATTCATTAGAAGAGTTAAGTAGAGAATGCAAACTACTATCTTCTATATATGAATTTAAAAGTTCATCGCCTATCTTTTATCCCTCAGTAACATCAATCCATAAACATCTGAATCAAATATTCATCTTTTTACTACAGCCAAAGATATTCATCACCGGTCATGTTCATTTAAACACTGCTCATCTTTGCACTCTACAGCCAAAGATATTAATCGACCGGTCGTGTTCATCTCAACACTGCTCATCTTTTTATAGGCCAAAGATATTCTTCAAAATCATTCATCTTTGCACTACAGGCCAAAGATATTCAATAATATCATCATTTAAGACCGAGGATGATGAAAATATTTTTAAAGAAACGAATCCAAAGAAACAAAAATGACAAGGATTAAGGATTAAGGATTCGTACTTTTATTTTATCCACGCCCAAAAATAACTCAAAAATAATCACAAGTGGTGTAAAATTCAAGAATGATCAAAACATGGATACAATCAAAGCTAGTATCCGAATAGATATTTTGGACGAAAAGAAGAAATTTTATTTTTCGATGAATAGTGCCAGATACGTGAATAGTGTCAGATATCGAATAATAGCCAGATATCGTGAATAGTAACTCCGACACCAAAAGATAGAAATTCCATAAAAAAACATTTTCACGCTTCATAATAGTACTCGTGAATAGTAACTCGTGAATAGTAACTCATGAATAGTAACTCGTGAATAGTAACTCATGAATAGTAACCCCACATGAAAAAGTTCCAAATTTGATAAAAACTTCAGATCAATATTTCAACATAATGATATTGAAGAAATAATATCATTACGAAAAAAAATAATATCCCTTACCTCAAAAGAATCAAGATTTCTTGGAAGGAAAGGTCTCAAGTGATGTTTGAATGAAACTTGTATCTTTGAAAGAACTCTCAAAGTATCTAAATACTCACAAAATACGCCTCGATAATATAGAGAGAGAAGAAAACTTTGTTTCGGTGTGATTTTCAATTCTAACTTAGCCCTCTATTTATAGGAAAATGTTAGCCCGTACCAAGGCAGACTTGACTCACTACTGATGGCTTTACTGCTACTATTGCCACCCACCACATTTGAAATAAAATTCAGCACATTTCTTCACCAACCACAAGTGGGGCCCACTCAATTCTAGAATTTTCCACCAAAATCAATTATAACCCTAATTTCCTAATCGACACCTCTTAAAATTCATAACAAATCATTCGTGCATTTTAATTCGTTCAAAATTTGTGGACATATACTCAACTTATGTATGTATAACATACCCAAAAATTACCACAATCCAACGGTCGGATTAAAATTATAACCCCGCAATATATCTCAAAACCCCTGATTTGATTTTTAATACCTCCAATCCGATAAAATACTGATAAAACACCTCAACAATAATTTCTTCATTTATAACCACATAAATAAATCCATCATTTACATCCACATAAAATAAATATTTCTTTATCATATGAATCAATAATTAATTATTCACAAATAATATTACGTAATCACAATTATGACAACCGTGCCGCTCCTCAGAAAGAGGGGCTTTCCAATAAGGATCTCTCTCTTCTTGGCGCCGCAATTAGGTGACCAAACCTCTCCTTGATGTAACTTTCTAGACATTGCCAATAATGCTATCTAATAATATTATTTAAATAATATGAATTATTGATCCGATAATGGAGATAATGTGCGATGACAATTATTGAACAACAATAATATAAAATATCAACGCAAAGAATTATTGAATCAATAAAATAAAATATTGAATAAGAACTCACCGTGAAAATTATTGAGTAGTGCCTTCTTACGTAAGGATCAATAATTCAACAATCATGCGGTAATACCGTGTCTTCTTCATGCAACCACGCGTATTCTTGTATTTTAACCACCGGGTATTCCAATGGTCTTAACAGTAACAACTACGCCATTATTTTTAACCAACTTATATTTGTCGCTTTCTTCATCCAATCGCTTTCATTATGGGGCCCACACATGGTCATACCGTCAGCATTTAATATTCCCCGATAAGTATTTAATATTCCACGACCAAACGAATATTCCCCGACAACAATGAATATTTTATAACCACTTGCTTATTTTGAAATATTTATGTATTTTACCCTTAACTATCCACATTAATCAAATCAACCCTTACTATTTCAAAATAATAAATAAAGGAAATTCCTTTTATTTAAAAAATTTTCGGTCTTACAACCTCCCTCCTTATGAAATTTCGTCCTCGAAATTGACGTCGTCGACACTGTGTTTGAAAAGGTGAGGATACCTCGCTTTCATTTCCGCTTCCAATTCCCGTGTCATTTCCTCTATAGCATGATTCCTCCACAAAACTTTAACTTGTGGTATGACCTTTCATGGCGTAGGACATGCTCCTTCCTATCCAAGATCTTGATAGGTACCTCCTCATACGTTAAGTCTTCTGGCTATCTCGTCCGGGTTCTAACTCAATAACGTGGTTCGGGTCTTTCACATATTTACGAAAGTACGATATATGAAACACATTATGAACACGAGACATACTTTCTCGGTAACGCAAGTCTATAGGCTACATTTCCTACTCGGTCAAGAATTTGAAATGGACCAATAAATCGTGGATTGAGCTTTCCTCTCTTCCCAAATCTTGTAACTCCTTCCATGGAGCAACTCGCAACAATACATGATCCCCACATTAAATTCCACGTCCTTTCGATGGAGATCCGCATAACTCTTTTGTCGATCTTGTGCCGCTTTGTATCGTTGTCGAATCATTTGGATCTTTTTCTAGTAGTCATACGTATTAACTCGGTCCCAACAATGTTGCTTCACCCACCTCATCCCAACATATTGAGAACGACATTTTCGTCCATATAATGCTTCAAATGGAGCCACACCTATACTTGCACGATAACTGTTGTTGTAGGAGAATTCCACCAATGGTAAATACTTATCCCAACCGCCTTGAAGTCTAGGACATGAGTCTTAATAAATCTTCAAGAGTTTGAATAGTCCTCTCGATTGTCCGTCTGGTTTGGGATGGTATGCGAACTAAATCGCAAATCTGCGCTCCATAGCTTTTTGCAAGCTAACCCAAAATCTTAAAGTGAATCTTGGGTCACGATCCAAACTATGGATACAGCATGCCATGCAACCTCACAATCTCATTCACGCATATACTAGCAAGACGCTCAAGTGAATAAGTCTCCGTGATCGGCAAGAAATGAGCGGACTTGGTTAATCTATCAACAATAACCCAAATAGCATTGATGCCTTGAGAAACCGTAGGAAGACCCGTAACGAAATCCATAGTAATGTGTTCCCACTTCCATTCCGGAATCTCAAGTGGTTGCAACGGACCCTTAGGTACTAGATGCTCCGCCTTTACACGCTTGACAAGTTAAACACATTGAGATAAACTTTGCAATCTCTCTCTTCATATTGTTCCACCAAAATGTATGTCAAGATCACGATACATTTTAGTACTTCCGTGATGGATTGCAAATGGCGTGTGTGTGTGCCTCCATCATAATCTTGTACTTCAAATCGAGTCGTTAGGAACACAAAGTCTAGAGTGGACTCAAGTATTCCTTCTTCATCAATTCTCGCTTAGGAATAGCTCCTTCTTTCTTTCTTCTTCATACGCATCACTCCGGCCTGCGGCTTGAGCAACCTTAACTTTTCTATTAAAGTTGGCTCTATATGCGTATACTTGACATCATCGCACTCGTTCCTCGCATATGATCTTCTACTCAATGCGCCGCCTACCACGTTCGCTTTTACCGGGATGGTATTGAATAGTGTGGTCGTAGTCTTTCAATAGTTCGAGCCAACGTCATTGCCGCATGTTGAGTTCTTTTTTGAGTGAAGAAATATTTAAGGCTTTTATGGTCCGAATATATCTCCATTTTCTCCCCATATAGATAGTGCCTCCATATCTTTAATACAAAACGATCACGCTAACTCTAGATCATGAGTAGGATAATTCCTCTCATACTCTTTAAGTTGTCATGAGGCATAAAGCTATGACTTTCCCACGTTGCATGAGAACACATCCTAACCCTTTGCCTCAAGCATCATTGTGAGATAACAAATCCATCCAACCAGATGGTATTGTTAGAACAGTCAAAAAATAAGTCTCCTCTTAAGCTCTTGGAAACTTTTCTCGCATTCTTCATTCCAAACGAATTTTTGTATCCTTCCGAAGTTAGTGAAGTTAATGGAGTAGCGATTCGAGAAAACCCTTCCACGAATCTCCGATAATAACCAAATAAGCCCAAAAAGCTACGCACGTACTTCAAATACCGACTTTTGGTTGCTCCCAACTTTGTATTGCTTCAATCTTCACGGATCAACAGATACTCCATGTTTTGACACCACATGCCCAAGAAATGCTACTTCTTGAAGCCGTAACTCGCATTTCTTCAATTTGGCATATAGTTGATTTTCACGAAGCCTTTGGAGTACCAAACTTCAAATGGTGCTCATGATCTTCACGACTTTTGGAATATATAAGGATGTCATCAATAAAGACAACAACGAATCGATCCAAATATTCCTTGAATACTTTGGTTCATCATATCCATGAAAGCCGCAGGAGCATTAGTTAGTCCAAAAGATATGACTAAGAATTCATAATGCCCATACCGAAGTTCTCAAGGCGCTCTTTGAATATCCTCGGTTCTAATCTTCAAATTGATGATATCCGAATCGAAGATCGATTTTGAAAAGAATTGTGCCCCTTGCAATCGGTCAAACAAGTCATCAATACGAGGTAGAGGATACCTATTCTTGATGGTGACATGGTTCAATTCCGATAGTCAATACAAAAAGTCATACTACGCCGTCTTTCTTCTTTACAAATAAAACAGAGCACCCCAAGGAGATGTACTAGATTTAATGAAACCAATGTCCAACAATTCTCAGAGTTGGACCTTTAACTCCTGAAGTTCAATAGAGCCATTCGATATGGGGTTTTAGAAATGGGCTTTATACTGTGTTCAAGATCAATAAAGAATTCAACTTCACGCTACGGGGTAGACCGAAGTTCTTCAGAAATACGCCGGAAAGTCAATAACAACAGAATATTATTCAAATTTGACGTGTCTTTATTCAAATCCATCACATGGGCTAAGAAAGCTTGACATCCATTTTTCAATAAACGAATAGCTTTATGATTAGATATGACAAAGGTGATTGATTTTAATGGTTTAGTTGCTTGAATTAAATACAACAAAGTTGGTTAGGAATATGAAAACTAACAACCTTACGAAAACAATCAATTTTGGCATGATGAGTAGTTAACCAATCAATTCCTAAAATCACATCAAAAGCAAGTATCTTTAAAGAGATAAGGTCAACAGTAAGGTAATGGTGCCAACTTGAATCAAACAAGATTTATAAACAATGGATGTGATGAAAGTTTCTCCCTAACGAAGTTTCCACAGATAGGTCAAAGTCTAATTTCTCCTGAGTCAAGTTTAAACGTTGAGCACATGCAGGAGAGATAAATGAATGGGTAGCACCTATCAAGTAAGGTATAAACTTCGCAAGAATTTATAAATAGCTTAGGCGGACACACTAGCGAAGGATTTACTCGTCTCTCCCTCCTAGTTCTATTCCCCGATCTCCGCTTGAGACCATATCCTAAGCTCGATACCAACCGTGACGCCCCAAAATAGGTATACATCACCCATTCCGAGTTGTCAATACATGGTACGTAAACAACTACAACTTTATTACTACAACAAGAAAAGCTGTGAGTTTAAATACAAATATTATCTTCTGCAGAAATATCTATACTCAAATAAATCCTCATCACATTTATTGATACATTATTTTACAAAATGGTGAGGACTACTAAACAATCCTTTCTAAAACCTTCATTCCATACCCCACTGCATTTTCGCTATATTCTCGCCTCCCGAGAAGAATGGAACAAAAAGAAAAGGGTGAGCTCAACTAGCTCGATAAAGAATATTATGACTAAGATAATATACAACAAATTATCGTTAGTCTTCAACAGGAAAAATTTAATAGAATACAATAGACAACAAATTTTAAATCAATATTCGCAATGAAATAATAATTCATTAGAAGAGTTAAGTAGAGAATGCAAACTACTATCTTCTATATATGAATTTAAAAGTTCATCGCTCATCTTTTATCCCTCAGTAACATCAATCCATAAACATCTGGAATCAAATATTCATCTTTGCACTGTGCCAAAGATATTCATCACTTAGTCATGTTCATTTAAACACTGCTCATCTTTGCACTACAGGCCAAAGATATTAATCGATCGGTCGTGTTCATCTCAACACTGCTCATCTTTGCACTATAGGCCAAAGATATTCTTCAAATCATTCATCTTTTTGCACTACAGAGCCAAAGATATTCAATAATATCATCATTTAAGACCGAGGATGATGAAAATATTTTTAAAGAAACGAATCCAAAGAAACAAAATGACAAGGATTAAGGATTAAGGATTCGTACTTTTATTTTATCCACGTCCAAAAATAACTCAAAAATAATCACAGTGGTGTAAAATTCAAGAATGATCAAAACATGGATACAATCAAAGCTAGTATCCAGAATAGATATTTTGGACGAAAAGAAGAAATTTTATTTTTCGATGAATAGTCTCAGATATCGTGAATAGTCAAGATATCGTGAATAGTCATTGATACGTGAATAGTAACTCAGACACCAAAAGATAGAAATTCCATAAAAAAACATTTTCACGCTTCATTAATAGTACTCGTGAATAAGAACTCGTGAATAAGAACTCATGAATAGTAACTCGTGAATAGTAACTCATGAATAGTAACCCCGACATGAAAAGTTCCAAATTTGATAAAACTTCAGATCAATATTTCAACATAATGATATTGAAGAAATAATATCATTACTGAAAAAATAATATCCCTTACCTCAAAGAATCGAGATTTCCGGAAGGAAAGGCTCAAGTGATCTTGAATGAAACTTGTACTTTGAGCAAAGAACTCTCAAAGTATCTAAATACTCACAAAATACGCTCAATAATATAGAGAGAGAAAGAGAAAAACTTTGTTTCGGTGTGATTTTCAATTCTAACTTAGCCCTCTATTTATAGAAAATGTGTTAGCCATGAAGCGCAGACTTGACTGCTACTGATGGCTTTACACTCGCTACTATTGCCACCCACCACATTTGAAATAAAATTCAGCACATTTCTTCACCAACCACAAGTGGGGCCCACTCAATTCTAGAATTTTCCACCAAAATCAATTATAACCCTAATTTCCTAATCGTACACCTCTTAAAATTCATAACAAATCATTCGTGCATTTTTAACGGTTCAAAATTTGTGGACATATACTCAACTTATGTATGTATAACATACCCAAAAATTACCACAATCCAACGGTTTGGATTAAAAATTATAACCCCATGATATATCTCAAAACCCCGATTTGATTTTAATACCTCCAATCCGATAAAATATCGATAAAACACCTCAACAATAATTTCTTCATTTATAACCACATAAATAAATCCATCATTTACATCCACATAAAATAAATATTTCTTTATCATATGAATCAATAATTAATTATTCACAAATAATATTACAGAATCACAATTATGACAACCAGTGTAGCTCCTCAGAGAGGGGCTTTCCAATAAGGATCTCTCCTTACTGGCGCGCAATTAGGTGACCAAACCTCTCCTTGACAGAACTTTCTAGACATTGCCAATAATGCTATCTAATAATATTATTTAAATAATATGAATTATTGATCTGATAATGGAGATAATGTGCAGTGACAATTATTGAACAACAATAATATAAAATATCAACGCAAAGAATTATTGAATCAATAAAATAAAATATTGAATAAGAATTCACTGTGAAAATTATTGAGTAGTGCCTTCTTACGTAAGGATCAATAATTCAACAATACTCTGTAATACCGTGTGCTACTGTGCAACCACGCCATTCATCGTATTTTAACCACCGGTATTCCAACGGTCCTTAACGGTAATAACTACGCCATTATTTTAACCAACTTATATTTGTCGCTTTTCTTCATCCAATCGCTTTCACATGGGGCCCACACATGGTCATACTGTCGCATTTAATATTCCCCGATAAGTATTTAATATTCCACGACCAAACGAATATTCCCCGACAACAATGAATATTTTATAACCACTTGCTTATTTTGAAATATTTATGTATTTTACCCTTTAACTATCCACATTAATCAAATCAACCCTTACTATTTCAAAATAATAAATAAAGGAAATTCCTTTTTATTTAAAAAAAATTTTCGGTCTCTACAACCTCCCTCCTTATGAAATTTCGTCCTCGAAATTGACGTGACGTACTGTGTTTCAAAAAGGTGAGGATACCTCGCTTTCATTTCCGCTTTCCAATTCCCAGTCATTTCCTCTATAGCATGATTCCTCCACAAAACTTTAACTTGTGGTATGACCTTTCTTAGCGTAGGGACATGCTCCTTCCTATCCAAGATCTTGATAGGTACCTCCTCATACGTTAAGTCTTCTACTATCTCGTCCTGTTCTAACTCAATAACGTGGTTCGGGTCTTTCACATATTTACGAAAGTACGATATATGTGAAACACATTATGAACACGAGACATACTCGAGGTAACGCAAGTCTATAGGCTACATTTCCTACTCTCGGTCAAGAATTTGAAATGGACCAATAAATCGTGGATTGAGCTTTCCTCTCTTCCCAAATCTTGTAACTCCCTTCCACGGAGCAACTTCGCAACAATACATGATCCCCACATTAAATTCCACGTCCTTTCGATGGAGATCCGCATAACTCTTTTGTCGATCTTGTGTTGCTTTGTATCGTTGTCGAATCATTTGGATCTTTTCGGTGAGTCATACGTACTTAACTCGGGTCCCAACAATGTTGCTTCACCCACCTCATCCCAACATATTGGAGAACGACATTTTCGTCCATATAATGCTTCAAATGGAGCCACACCTATACTTGCCTGATAACTGTTGTTGTAGGAGAATTCCACCAATGATAAATACTTATCCCAACTGCCCTTGAAGTCTAGGACATGAGTCTTAATAAATCTTCAAGAGTTTGAATAGTCCTCTCTGATTGTCCGTCTGTTTGGGGATGGTATCGTTAAACTAAATCGCAAATCCGTGCCCATAGCTTTTTGCAAGCTAACCCAAAATCTTAAAGTGAATCTTGGGTCACGATCCAAACTATGGATACAGGGCATGCCATGCAACCTCACAATCTCATTCACGCACATACTAGCAAGACGTTCAAGTGAATAAGTCTCCGTGACGGCAAGAAATGAGCGGACTTGGTTAATCTATCAACAATAACCCAAATAGCATTGATGCCTTGAGAAACCGTAGGAAGACCCGTAATCGAAATCCATAGTAATGTGTTCCCACTTCCATTCCTAATCTCAAGTGGTTGCAACGGACCCTTAGGTACTAGATGCTCCGCCTTTACACGTTGACAAGTTAAACACATTGAGATAAACTTTGCAATCTCTCTCTTCATATTGTTCCACCAAAATGTATGTCAAGATCACGATACATTTTAGTACTTCGAGGATGGATTGCAAATGGCGTATTGTGTGCCTCCATCATAATCTTGTACTTCAAATCGAGTCGTTAGGAACACAAAGTCTAGAGTGGACTCAAGTATTCCTTCTTCATCAATTCTCGCTTCCTAATAGCTCCTTCTTGTACTTTCTTCTTCATACGCATCACCTCCTGCCTGGGTGGCTTGAGCAACCTTAACTTTTCTATTAAAGTTGGCTCTGTCGATACTTGACATCATCGCACTTCGTTCCGCATATGATCTTCTACTCAATGCGTCACCTACCACGTTAAACTTTACCGGGATGGTATTGAATAGTGTGGTCGTAGTCTTTCAATAGTTCGAGCCAACGTCATTTGCACGCGTGTTGAGTTCTTTTTTGAGTGAAGAAATATTTAAGGCTTTTATGGTCTCGAATATATCTCCATTTTCTCCCATATAGATAGTGCCTCCATATCTTTAAGCTGAACGATCGGCCGCTAACTCTAGATCATGAGTAGGATAATTCCTCTCATACTCTTTAAGTTGTCATGAGGCATAGGCTATGACTTTCCCACGTTGCATGAGAACACATCCTAACCCTTTGCACAAGCATCGTTTGTAGATAACAAATCCATCCGAACCGGATGGTATTGTTAGAAACAGTCTTAAAATAAGTCTCCTCTTAAGCTCTTGGAAACTTTTCTCGCATTCTTCATTCCAAACGAATTTTGTATCCTTCCGGAGTTAGTTGAGTTAATGGAGTAGCGATTCGAGAAAACCCTTCCACGAATCTCAGATAATAACCAAATAAGCCCAAAAGCTACGTACTTGATCCACCGACTTTGGTTGCTCCCAACTTTGTATTGCTTCAATCTTGGCGGATCAACAGATACTCCATGTTTTGACACCACATGCCCAAGAAATGCTACTTCTTCAAGCCGAACTCGCATTTCTTCAATTTGGCATATAGTTGATTTTCACGAAGCCTTTGGAGTACCGACTTCAAATGGTGCTCATGATCTTCACGACTTTTGGAATATATAAGGATGTCATCAATAAAGACAACAACAATCCGATCCAAATATTCCTTGAATACTCGGTTCATCATATCCATGAAAGCCGCAGGGAGCATTAGTTAGTCCAAAAGATATGACTAAGAATTCATAATGCCCATACCGAGTTCTCAAGGCGGTCTTTGGAATATCCTCGATTCTAATCTTTAATGATGATATCCGAATCGAAGATCGATTTTGAAAAGAATTGTGCCTTGCAGAATCGGTCAAACAAGTCATCAATACGAGGTAGAGGATACCTATTCTTGATGGTGACATGGTTCAATTCCCCGATAGTCAATACAAAGTCGCATACTCCGCCTTTTCTTCTTTACAAATAAAAACAGAGAGCACCCCAAGGAGATGTACTAGGGGCGAATGAAACCAATGTCCAACAATTCACAGTAGTTGGACCTTTAACTCCCCAAGTTCAATAGGAGCCATTCGATATGGGGTTTTAGAAATGGGCTTTGTGCCGGTTCAAGATCAATAAAGAATTGACTTCACGTTACGGGGTAGACCGGGAAGTTCTTCAGAAATACGTCGGAAAAGTCAATAACAACAGAATATTATTCAAATTTGGCGTGTCTTTATTCAAATCCATCACATGGGCTAAGAAAGCTTGACATCCATTTTTCAATAAGCGAATAGCTTTATGATTAGATATGACGGTGATTGATTTTAATGGTTTAGTTGCTTGAATTAAATACAACGGGTTGGTTAGGAATATGAAAACTAACAACCTTACGAAAACAATCAATTTTGGCATGATGAGTAGTTAACCAATCAATTCCTAAAATCACATCAAAAGCAAGTATCTTTAAAGAGATAAGGTCAATGGTGTAGTAATGGTGCCAACTTGAATCAAACAAGATTTATAAACGATGGATGTGATGAAAGTTTCTCCTAACGAAGTTTCCACAGATAGGTCAAAGTCTAATTTCTCCTGAGTCAAGTTTAAACGTTGAGCACATGCAGGGAGAGATAAATGAATGGGTATGCACCCCATCAAGTAAGGTATAAACTTCGAAGAATTTATAAATAGCTTAGGCGGGACACACTAGCGAAGGATTTACTCGCCTCTCCCTCCTAGTTCTATTCCCCGATCTCCGCCGAGAGACCATATCCTAAGCTCGATACCAACCGCGCGCCCCCCAAAATAGGTATATACATCACCCATTCCGAGTTGTCAATACATGGTACGTAAAACAACTACAACTTTATTACTACAACAAGAAACTGTGAGTTTAAATACAAATATTATCTTCTAGACAATATCTATACTCAAATAAATCCTCATCACATTTATTGATACATTATTTTACAAAAATGGTGAGGACTACTAAACAATCCTTTCTAAAACCTTCATTCCATACCCCAGACTACGTACTCGCTATATTCTCGCCTCCACGAGAAGAATGGAACAAAAAGGAAAAGGGTGAGCTCAACTAGCTCGAAAAGAATATTATGACTAAGATAATATACAACAAATTATCGTTAGTCTTCAACAGGAAAATTTAATAGAATACAATAGACAACAAATTTTAAATCAATATTCGCATGTGAAATAATAATTCATTAGAAGAGTTAAGTAGAGAATGCAAACTACTATCTTCTATATATGAATTTAAAAGTTCATCGCTCATCTTTTATCCCCGTAACATCAATCCATAAACATCTGAAATCAAATATTCATCTTTTGCACTACAGTGCCAAAGATATTCATCGATTAGTCATATTCATTTAAACACTGCTCATCTTTGCACTACAGGCCAAAGATATTAATCGGTCGATCATGTTCATCTCAACTTCTGCTCATCTTTGCACTGAGCCAAAGATATTCTTCAAAATCATTCATCTTTTACACTACTGGGCCAAAGATATTCAATAATATCATCATTTAAGATTGAGGATAAAAAAAAATATTTTTATTTTTTAAGAAACGAATCCAGTGAAACAAAATGACAAGGATTAAGGATTAAGGATTCGTACTTTATTTTATCCACGTCCAAAAATAACTCAAAAATAATCACAGTGGTGTAAAATTCAAGAATGATCAAAACATGGATACAATCAAAGCTAGTATCCAGAATAGATATTTTGGACGAAAAGAAGAAATTTTATTTTTCGATGAATAGTGCCGTATACGTGAATAGTGCAGATATCGTGAATAAAGCCGTAATATCGTGAATAGTAACCCATACACCAAAAGATAGAAATTCCATAAAAAAACATTTTCACGCTTCATGAATAGTACTGCGTGAATAGTAACTCGTGAATAGTAACTCATGAATAGTAACTCTCGTGAATAGTAACTCATGAATAGTAACCCGACATGAAAAAGTTCCAAATTTGATAAAACTTGGATCAATATTTCAACATAATGATATTGAAGAAATAATATCATTACTGAAAAAAATAATATCCCTTACCTCAAAGAATCGAGACTTCAAAGGAAAGGCTCAAGTGATCTTTCGAATGAAACTTGTCTTCGAACAACAACTCTCAAAGTATCTAAATACTCACAAAATACGCTCAATAATATAGAGAGAAAGAGAGAAAACTTTGTTTACGGTGTGATTTTCAATTCTAACTTAGCCCTCTATTTATAGGAAAATGTTAGCCCACCAAGCAGACTTGACTGCTACTGATGGCTTTACTTGCTACTACTATTGCCACCCACCACATTTGAAATAAAATTCAGCACATTTCTTCACCAACCACAAGTGGGGCCCACTCAATTCTAGAATTTTCCACCAAAATCAATTATAACCCTAATTTCCGAATCAGACACCTCTTAAAATTCATAACAAATCATTCGTGCATTTTTAACGGTTCAAAATTTGTGGACATATACTCAACTTATGTATGTATAACATACCCAAAAATTACCACAATCCAATGGTCGGATTAAAAATTATAACCCCCGCAATATATCTCAAAACCCCTGATTTGATTTTTAATACCTCCAATCCGATAAAATACTGATAAAACACCTCAACAATAATTTCTTCATTTATAACCACATAAATAAATCCATCATTTACATCCACATAAAATAAATATTTCTTTATCATATGAATCAATAATTAATTATTCACAAATAATATTACGTAATCACAATTATGACAACCAAAGCCGCTCCTCAGAGAAGAGGGGCTTTCCAATAAGGATCTCTCCTCTTCGGGGCCAAGCAATTAGGTGACCAAACCTCTCCTCGATGTAACTTTCTAGACATTGCCAATAATGCTATCTAATAATATTATTTAAATAATATGAATTATTGATCCGATAATGGAGATAATGTGCAAAGGACAATTATTGAACAACAATAATATAAAATATCAACGCAAAGAATTATTGAATCAATAAAATAAAATATTGAATAAGAATTCATCGTGAAAATTATTGAGTAGTGCCTTCTTACGTAAGGATCAATAATTCAACAATACTGCAAATACCGCAAAGCTATCGCAGGTAACTAATGCCAGACATTATATTTTAACCACCGGTATTCCAACAGCCTTAACGGTAATAACTACGCCATTATTTTTAACCAACTTATATTTGTCGTTTTCTTCATCCAATCGCTTTCCATTATGGGGCCCACACATGGTCATGCTTGCACATATTTAATATTCCCGATAGTACGAATATTCCACGACCAAACGAATATTCCCCGACAACAATGAATATTTTATAACCACTTGCTTATTTTGAAATATTTGCGTATTTTACCCTTAACTATCCACATTAATCAAATCAACCCTTACTATTTCAAAATAATAAATAAAGGAAATTCCTTTTTATTTAAAAAAATTTTCGGGGTCTTACACGAGCTGTTGAAGATTATGACCATACCATTCAATATCATCGTGAAAAGTAAACGTGGTAGCTGACGCGTTGAATAGAAGATCATATGCGGTTAGGAGTGCGAATATACGAACCTAAGTAAAGATAGAAAATATATGATTAGAATCGACTTTAATCGATAATGTTAAAGTCGCTCAAACTACAGACTCGGAACTGATGAATACGAAGAAGAAGGTTCAAGAAGGCGTTATTCTAGAAGCAAGAGTCGATGAAGAGAGGAATTCTCAACCCTTGATTTTTATTCGCCCATTTGAAATCCTTGATCGAGTAGGAACTGTGGCCTATAAACTCGCTTTACCGCCAAGTATGTCGCGTGTTCATAACGTTTTTCACGTATCGATGTTACGTAAATATGTGGACGACTCGAAACACATTATTGAATTATAACTAGACGAGATCGCAGAAGATTTAACGTATGAGGAAATATCTGTTAAAATCTTGGATAAGAAGGATTATATTTGTTGGGTAAAATCTAATTACGCACAACACACAAGTATACGTGGTCAACAAGTAATACAGTGAAAGTAGAGTATCATTCTCACGAGGAATTATTAATACAAATTACCAAGTACTAACCCTTAATCAAACTAATTTTATTTAAACATACAATTTAACAATATAAATTAAATTATCTAATTACACTAATTCTAATTACCACTAATTAAAAATCAGATTATGGAGATTTAAGATCACAACTTCACTTATTGCTTCATTTAAGTTAACACACTTCTCATCAATTATTTTCTATCCTGAATTGTTAATCAAGAACACTAAAGTAGATAAAACCACCTCTCGATGCATAATACCCATACTCACTTAAATCCTTAATTGATAGAATTAAGCAAGACACCCAATTAACTAATCCATTATATCTCTATGTGAATTACAATTAAAAAGGATTTAAAGCACAAGTTCTCTATAAGATTACATATGACGTAAAGGCATATCTCTATCCTAAACACGAATCATGAATTCCATCCATGCAGAAATCACAAACACATGCTATCATGATCAGATCTAAATCTATACTTCATCTCTCAAGTTCATATAGATTATCACGGTAATTGATGGCCAATCAATTAAACAATTAAGTCCAAATCACAATAGACAATCCTCAGGATAGAACATAATAATTGATAGTGAAGCATATTAAAATAAACTACACAATAAGATCCATTGTAATCTCAAACAAAGAATTAGTTCATTGAATTAAAACTAAGAATCCACACTTGAATAAACATTAAAAGACAAAAATAGAAGTAGAGTAAAGAATAAATTTGTTGTCAGCAAATCTCCATCTTCCTCAAGCTCCTGCTCTTGATCTTCAATGGTCTCCAAGTTGCATCAATCTCCAAAACTCTAGGGTTTTGCTCCTAATCTACTCTAATTTAATCTAATGGAATTCTTCCTCTATTCATCTTTTAATCCTTGTGATTCTCCTCCTTTTATATGCCTCTTTATATGTCTTTAAGTCCTCTTAGAAGTCCTTGAATCAAACAGCTCGAACCAATCCTTATTGAACTCAAATTCTAGTTAAAATTACCTTTTCTGCACGTACCCAAGCCCCGACTTGGGTATTGCCTTGTAAATAGCAAGCCCCGACTTGCTATCCTGCTGTTATTGAACTCAGGACCCCAAGCCCCAGCTTGGGTATAAGGCTTAAAAGAGCAAGCCCCGGCTTGGGTATAAGCTATTAGTTATTTTTCTACTGCAGTGTCCTCTGGTAAAATGGCCATAATGTTTGATCCGGGAGGAGTTATAGAGCGTGCCACCTATCAAATCGAAGCTATCGACGAGCTCTACAACTTTCATTCTTTGAGTTTTGAGAAATAATAAACGGATGAAGGTCGAAATTGGATTGGAAGTAGCTGCCGTGTAAATGACAATCATAACAACTCTTAGCTTTGTCTTTGTTGATAAAAAGGCCATAACTCTCAAATCCGAACTTCCGATTGGAATGATTCAAGATGTTCCGGAAAGCTAAGAAGAAGTTCTACAACATAGTTCAAGTTCCAAGCCAAGAACATCAAATGAACATGAAAGCCCAAACGATGTCCGGAATTGCTTTTCCTTGCGTTTTCATACCTATAGTCGCTCACATAGCTCCCAAACATATAATCTACAAAATGAACACAAAATGCATGAAAAGTAACTAAGAAACACGAGTTTAAGCAAATAATTCAAGTAATAGATACCGGATAAGTAGGTAGAAAACCTACTTATCAAATACCCCCAAAATTAAACCTTTGGTTGTCCTCAAGCAAAAACAAAACAAAAATGCAATGCAATGCGACTAATCTACATGCCTACGAATCCAGCAGTAATGACAAAAACAAGTCTATTCACCCGACCTTAGAGAAATTAAGTAAACATGATAATACATCATATCAAAACTCATCAGTAAATTCCTATCAATCGTCAAATCTTAAACTATTATTACTGATATAGTGCGTGTGTGCTCAATAACAATCCTAACTAATATAATGCTAAATATAACACATAATAGATCTCTTTAAAGGCATCATACAGTATAAACTCATAAAATTCACGAACAAGATAGATCTAACTAAAATCAAACATCCACTAAATTCAAGAGTCCAATCCGGGATACTTATGCTTTACTTTTCATTACAGGGGCTTTTTGCTCTTTTCCCGTTTTATTGCTTTTTTTATTTTTTTTAACCATGACTGTGCAATGTCTCATTCCATTAGGCTAACAGTGCTAGCCCTTAGCTAGCTTTCGACCAACGACTCCCAGACCATAAAGACCTTAGGGCGCTAGGTGTAAAGACAATCCCCCAAAGGCATTTCTGCTCAAGTAACAAAGGCCCCAAAACAAGACTAGCCACGATATTTTTTTCATCATTTTTTCTTTCTTTTTCTTTTTTTTAAAGCTTATATATCCCAAAATTTTCCCCCAAACTTAAGTTTTTGTCTAAATTCAGTCATCTCCGCCTATTCATGTCTTTCATTCATTTAAACTAGTATTATCCTCAAGAAGTCCATTATGTGTCAATTTAGACTCAATCAGTCAACATAGTTATTTTTACTATGCTATCCTTATTATATAAGTTTCAAACAGGTAAAGATTCAAATCATGACAAGAAATCACATCAAAGTCTTAACAGTCAATACTATACTTGTCTACTTAATTCCAATCTCATCATTGGCCAAAACAGACTTAAACTATTTAACAGTTGGAAACATGCAAATACTTGAATTTTTCTTCTTCTTTTTTTAAGAAATTAGAATGAAAACTACATGAAAAACTACTAAATGAATACTAAATGAATGCAACTGGAACTGGAAGAATGCACCCCTAAACTTAACATATGCAATGTTCTCATTGTATATAAAAAAACATAAGAAATTAGGCATTGAGGACTTCCCTGAAAGATTGAAGCTTTACTCTTCATCAGCATCATCTACTTATTATGTATTAGCATCATCCTCAGGAGCTAAGTCAGTCGGGAGGGTACACAGACAAGGGTGGAGGTGGTGGGATCTGCTATGGAGCGTCAATCACTTGCAGGCTTAGACCCCTATGTGAACCTCCAATACCTGTAATTAAGAGAGACAACATGGATTAGAATAGCACTTGGATTGGTAAGAGAACTGAATAAGAAAATTAATTCCTATCTACTAAATAAACTAGTAAAGCATATAAATATAAAAATTCATAGGTTGCCTCCCAGTCAGCGCTTGATTTACAGTTTTTAGCCTGACTTTGTCTGGTCAACGCTATCCAATTCCTCTTTGATAGTTGAGGAACCCTCCATCCATCGGAAATTATGTGACTTTTGGTAAGATCCCATTTGTGATGGCCATTATATTAAAGTCACCTAGCATGCTATCTTTAGATAAAATCACATTCAAGAACGTCCAACATCTAGGTGTTTTCTCCATTGTGTCTGCGAATAGATTCTGGCATTGAGGCTTGTTAGACACAACAATCTCTTCTTCTATCTTTTCCAGCTCATCGCACCATGGCTTCAAAGTTGTATTTGCTTTTACGTCACAAGGAGTATTGCCGACGACATGACTACCTAGCGGACAAGGTTTTACAAATCTAACCGAATCCTTGAACTTTGGTGGAGAAGGCACTTGAGGCATTAATAACATTGGCTCATCCTCGTTAGTATTCATAGTTAGCTCTTCACCGACCTTGTTTACATTATCCCCACTTGTCTCCTCTTTTTCAACATATTGTGGATCATCCAGTTGTAGATTTGGCTTGGGCACTTCATCAATCTCGGAATCCTCGTCATAACACCAATTATTTTGAGGACAGTTGTTCAGGGCTTTGAGCATTTGATCCATCTGGTTCTGCAAATTTTGAATTGATATCTCTTGATTAATCCTCCTCTCCTCATTTGATGCTACTGAACTTGGACCAAAATTCCTCCAACTTTGAATTATCTGTCTTAGTCTCGGAAGCCATGTATTGAGGACCATTGGATGAGGTAGTGACGAGATGTTCCATCCAATTATTAAAATTTTGGGTTGACAGCTCTTGGCTAATCCTCATCTCCTCTAGGTTTGATATGCCCTTCAATATTACATCCCTCAGATTTGGCTTTTCTTTTTGTGGCAATGAAGGTGGACATGAAAATTCCGATGTGTATGTTGGATTTGGAGCGTAGTATTGGTCTTCATAAGTCTAGCTCCACGACGAATCCGGTGATACCCCCAAACTTAATGATAATTAGCATATGTATAATCGTTGAGGTATTCACCACCATGTTGTCCCGGCCCAAAACTAATGGTGCATTGATGACTCGGATGATTACCAACACAATAATTGCAATTAACTGCTATCCTTCGATTATGTTGGGCTGCAACAACGTCCAACCTCCTCGAAAGTGTCTCAAGTCACTACGATAATGCGAAAAAATGCATTGAGACCATCAATCCCCGCTCCCCTTGGTTGAGTCATATTCGAATATGGCCTTTGATAATTTCATCCATCCATGGTACCTGAAAAGAAAGAAAAATAGGAAGAGAATTAAATAAAAAGAAAAAAAAAGTGTTTAAATTAAGACTAATTTGATTGAAGCTAATATTGGAAAAAATATATTAAACTAATTCTCGGGCAACGGCGCCAAAAATATATTGGGTAAAATCTAATTACGCACAACACGCAAGTATACGTGGTCAACAAGTAATACAGTGAAAGTAGAGTATCGTTCCCACGAGGAATTATTATACAAATTACCAAGTACTAACCCTTAATCAAACTAATTTTATTTAAACATACAATTTAACAATATAAATTAAATTATCTAATTACACTAATTCTAATTACCACTAATTAAAAATCAGATTATGGAAATTTAAGATCACGACTTCACTTATTACTTCATTTAAGTTAACACACTTCTCATCAATTATTTTCTATCCTGAATTGTTAATCAAGAACACTAAAGCAGATAAAACCACCTCTCGATGCATAATACCTGTAAAATCCCAAATTTTACGAATAAAGATTTAATTTTTCTCGAAATATTTTTTTCAAAATTATGGTGTGGATTTGAGATAATGTTATAGTTGTGGGTGATATTTATAAATTTTGAAAAGTATGGAAGTTGTTGTATAATATTCGATTGGTCGGGGAATATTCTTTTTGCGGGGAATATCCGTGCGATGATGACAATCATTAATGGATCCTACAACGGAATTATTGTTGATTGAGAAAACAACAAAAATATTTTTATGAAAATAACGCGGTGGAAGTTTTACCCTTAAAACCGTTGAACTACTCGGTTGTAAAGTAATAAAGATGTCGCGTGGTTTGCATAGTAGCACACGGTATTGATTATTGATGCTTACGTGAGAAGTCACTTAGTTTTGTTCAATTATTGCTTCAGTAATTGTTGCATAGTATCTCACGTTATTTGATTCAATTATTGTCGATATTTTATATATTATTAAATCAATAATTGAGATGACAGAGTTATTAATATTATTATTTGCAATATTAACGATGTCTAGAAGTTCTGCCAAGGAGAGGTTTGGTCACCTAATTGCGCACCAATAGGGAGAAATCCTTATTAAAAAGCCCCCTCTTTCCTGGGAACGACCTGGTCGATTAATATTGTGAATTATAATAATGATGATAAATGTTGTTAATTATATTGAGGTGTCTTTTCATGAAGTCACGGAAGTTTATATATATATATATTATATAAATTTTGTTTTAATAGTATTATTAATGTAATAAAATAGAAAAGCTTTTTATATAAAATGAATACTTTTATAAAGTTATTTATTTTATTAGATAATAATTAGAATATAATATATTTTATTATGCATAGTATTTTTGCATAGTAAAATCATTTTATATAAAACAACATACTTTTATAAAGTTATTTATTTTATTAGACAATAATTAGAATATAATATATTTTATTATGCATAGTATTTGCATAGTACTGCATAGTATTTTGTATAGTAAAATCTTTTTATATAAAACAAAATACTTTTATAAAGTTATTTATTTTATTAGATAATAATTAGAATATATTATATTTTATTATGCATAGTGTTTGCATAGTGCCTGCATAATATTTGCATAGTAAAATCTTTTTATATAAAACAGAATACTTTTATAAAGTTATTCGTTTTATTAGATTATAAATAGAATATATTTTATTTTATTAGAATATTTTATTAAATCAATATGGACCATCCGATTAAAAGTAAATCAATCTGGGCCGTTCATGAATTAGTTACTAATTCAGTCCATTCTTCTATAAATAGAAGCTCATTCCTTCATTATTTCTTACGAATTCACTGAAACTCTAGAGGGAGAAACTATAGAGAGAGTTCTTCTTCTGTAATCTCGAGCGTATTTCTTTAGAGTTTAAGAAAGATTTGAGCGTAGAAGATAGTGCAAGTTTTCTTCAAGTATATTCCCGCCCTACACGTCGGAATACTCTTCTTTCAAAGGTAAGGGATATTATTTGTTGTACCTGTAAGGGATATTATTTCTTTCGTATTCATGAATAGAACTTCTATTATTCCTTTCTTTATTATTCTGTTGGAATAACCTGTATACATGGACTACCCTATACTTGGTGAAATTCTTCTGTTATTCCATTCTTTATTATTATGTTGGAATAACCTGTCTATGCAAAGTACCTCATACATGGTGAAATTCTTCTGTTATTACATTCTTTATTATTCTTTTGGAACATCCTGTCGGTGCGTTTACGCATGACCTGGTTCCGTTATTTATTATTCTGTTGGAATATCCTGTCTATGCGTTTACACATGACCTGGTTCCATTCTTTATTATTCTGTTGGAATAACTTGTCTGTGCGGTCTATCGCATGCATGGTGATATCTTTTGTTATTCCATTCTTTATTATTCTGTTGGAATAACCTGTCTATGTGGATTATCGCATGCATGGTGAATGATCCTTTGTATTCATTCCTTATTAAATTGTGGAAATGATCTGTCTAAGTGGATTACCGCATGGCAGTGAAAATCCATTTGCAGTTTCATATATTTTATTTTACTCAGTTGGTTAAAGTTTTAGCTTCTATACTCCATGAAATTTGTGGAATATCCTTGATATTTGTGCTTCATCTAGTATCTATTCATGAAAATATTCTTCTAGTATTCTTGAAATTTACTCTACAAAGAAGTATCATGTTGACAATTTGGACGTTATTGGTTCCTGGATAAATTAATTCTTGAACTTGTTTTATTGAATTATTATGTCATTGTCATCATCCTCATGTTTATATTATGTTGAAAGTCATCTGTGGCCTGTAGTGCATAGATGGACTTGGTATGATTATGACCAGGGATTATTCGGTATATTCATGACCATAATGTTACAAATGATATGAAAAAAGTCCTCATTGGCCCGTAATGCATTGATGGACAGTTTTTGGTATGATTATGGCTATGGATTCTCTTCGGCCAAGGGTTCAAAGATGAATTGTTTTATAGCATGATCAAGACCGTTGATGAAAACACGATTATCTTTGGCCCGTAGTGTATGGATAATTTGTGGTCGTGATACTAAAGAATATCCTTGGCCTGTAGTGCAGGGATGATTTGATGATGTGGATTATTTATTGAGCTGAGTCTCAGGGATAAAAGTGATGAAAAACCTTTTAAATCATAGAAGATAGTAAATTTTATTCTCTATTTGACTCTTCTAATGGATTTATTGTTCCGCTGCCGTTAAACTTGATGTTTGTTATATTGTATCAGTTTAACACTGTTGAAGGCTAACGATAATTTATTCTGCATTATCTTAGTCATAATATTTCTTACTGGGCTAGTTGAGCTCACCCTTTCTTTCATTGTTCTCTTCAGGAAATGAGAACGTAGCTGGGACTAGTCGGGGAACAGAGTGATGGTCCTTGATGGTGCATTAGTAGTCCTCACTATTCTGTTAAATAGTGTAATAATAAATGTAATGAGGACTCCATTGAGTGTGGATATTGTCTATGTCGATGTCGGGATTTTTTGATGTCCCTTTTCGTTACTTGTTCTTTGGTGTTCTCATGTTAATGTGAGATTTGTTTGAAAAAACAAGTGAAAAAGGTCTGACATGTATAATGTCGACGATTTGACTTTAAGAGTCGCCATTGGTGTATTTAATCGGTCGCACCAACGCAATCGAAAAGGTTTGCATATTGACCCAATGATTTGACACATCGCTAGATGTGTCTGTGAAACCGAGATTCATTTTGGTCCGGGGCTTGATTATGCGAGGAGGGAAGGTGTTAGGCACTTCTCTACATCCGTGTTACTACTATGACCGCCACTCTTCAAAGAAATTATTATATGAATGTGTGTGTGTGTGTGTGTGGATCAATGTGCAATTTATTTGAAAGTAGTGTGAGGCCTTGTTCGTACCTATATTCATAAGGTTTGAATTTTATAGAAAAATTCAGTTTTAACCCAGATTTAGCAATGAAGTTTTGTAAAAGAGGTTTTTCAAACCTTGTGCTCAATAGGAATTGAGACCTTTTCATACTTCCATTTTATTATTAAATGTTCGGTTTGTTTGCTTTTATTTTTAAGATGCGAAGCATTCTCGAGAAAATAATATACAGCAGTGCCAAACTCCTTATGGGCATGACAACCATCCAAGGAAATTCAGACATTGTAAAATAATGTACAAGCTGTTTACAGCCAGAAAATGTCCATCATGGGAATCGAATCTAGATTCAAGAGATCAACCCTCGTGATCACATGATTCCTAGGCTCACATGATAACGCAATTTTATGGAAAGCGTAAGCGCTTTATATATATATAAAGCTATAAATATATATATATATATATATATATATATATATATATATATATATATATATATATATATATGAAACCAACCACCACGAAAATAGCTACATGGGGATCGAGTAATGTAAAGAAAAGTCGTAAAAGTGATCAAAGTATCAACCGCCAAGTAAACTCCAGCGGATGAAATGTAAATAAAGTCAGAAAAGGCCACGAAGTGAACTCTGCCTATAGAATGTAAATATATATATATATATATATATATATATAATAAAGAAACACACCGGATGTGAATCCGTGCTCATCTGATATGTCCGACAACAATTATATATATATATATATATATATAAAAGCGTGTAAATGCTCTTGATGTAAAATCCAGCTCATCGATATGTCTAACAACAACATATATATATATATATATATATATATATATAAAAGCAGATAAACGCTCCGCATCAAGTTCAGGCTTAATCGAGGCATAACTCGATAATGTTAGTCCATATATAAAATATATACATATATATATATATATATATATACGTATGACAAAAATGAAAACCACGGACCGAAGTCCGGCAAACACACTCACACGAATCTCAACGTGTACAACAGTGTGTGATGATAGGAGAAAAAGACTTTATATAATGTAAGAAGGCTTACAGTGGGCTGCCAAAGTAGACTTTTATGACTTTAAATGGATAAACACTCAGCTCCCGCCGGATAAAAGATAGCTATATGTGGGCTAACATGTGTTTAAAAGTGAGGAAACACTCAAAAGATGTGTATGCAGAGTAAAATGGATAGGGCTTCCTCGCCTTTTTCCCTCCATCCTCTCTCAAAATGGTCAATTCACCCTTTGTATATATAGATCGATGGTCGTAGTAGGTACACTGCGGTAGCCGCAGCTTGTACCTAAGGGTGGTCGTGTGGATCCGAGCCTCATGAGGTCCTCGTCATCTCGTAAGACGCGCACTCATGCATCGTAATGTCCGCTCGAACTTGCAGAACTTCAATCCGAGCATCCAAACGAGGTATATCTGACCTTCTTCGGACCGCTTGTGTCAAGAGTTACGCAATGACATGGATTAGAGGTTGTACGAAGTCAGGAAGAGGGGTCTATGCCCATGGTCTTCAAGCTTCAAATTATATCCAAAGTACTGTCACACGTAATAGTCACTCGGGATTGTCAATCTTCGGTTCTTATGGGACATTGTTGGATGTATATATGTATGAAGTGTTGAGACGTCGTGCCATTATCGAAAGAACAAGATGATGTTTGACTCCTTGCCGGGGTTATCGCCGGTTTGAGTTGAAAGTAGACGTTGCTAAGGGTTACAGCTGAGATTGGACCACTTGTTGGTATGCTGCGATATCATCTTGTTGAGATAGTAAGATGACGTGTTGACTCCTCACCGGGGTTATCGCCGGTTTAAGCGAAAAGCAGACGTTGCTCAGGGTTATATCCGAGATTAGACTGCTGCTTGTTTGTATGTATCACTATCATCTGTGGGTGTTCCTATCTGCCCGTTGTTAGCTTCGAGACTGAGGTATGTGTGCCTCGACAGGATGTCTGGTGTTGAAGCTGATTGCATGTGTTTGAAACAAGAATTTCTGGGGTTATCGCCGGAACTGCAATGGCATCCCTTGGGGCTATCACCAAGGATGGGGTTGCTACTCCCAGTGTTGTCTCTGGGACTGGAACTGAGCATCGCGGTGTTATCGCCGAGATAGAACTGTCCTTTTTGGTGTTATTACCGGTCTTTTGATCTGCATATCTCGGGGTTATCTCCGAGATTGGAAATGATACTCCCGGTGTGAGCTCCGGGTTGAGATGATGTTCCCAGTTTATGTTCCAGGTTGGAACTGAACTTCTGGTAGTATCCGAAATGGATGTGTGTTGTCTTTCCAGGTTATCTCCAAAAGACGAATCTACCCTCCTGTAATGTCAGTAATAGGAGTGCAGAAAATTTCGAGTGTCTACAGTTGCCCCTCTTTATCATATTCATGCAATGCAAGGCATGTATAGGATAAAGAATCATAGACACTTGAAATGCAGCAACATGATGCAAATGTATGATGCATGATTGCCATGTAATCCTATTAGGATGACAATCAGTGATGGCTTGGACATGCGATCCAAGTCTCCAAGGATGTTGACGCTGGGGATATCACCAAAGTCTTGAGTCCTGATACACGGCTTGTATTCCATAGAGGTACCTCTTGTGTGTAGAGATCCGTGGGGATACTGACTTTGTTTGTTTGAGGATGTGTATAACATATTCCCTCCTTCAGCCGAGTTATCGCCAACAGCTTTTGTCGCCGTGGGTTGCTCGACCTCCGCCGATGTGTATATCACCGGCTAAATCCTCATTGGGTGTATTGTCAAGGTCGCTTGACCTTCATCGATGTATGTGTCAATGGTAGCATTATGTTGTAGCCCTTGGCTTTGGTCAGTTGCTTCAATGGGTTTACTTGCCATCGGTTGATATGACGTAAAGGTCGCTTGACCTTCATCATGTGTGTATCAATGGTTACATCATATTATAACTTCCGCTCAGGGGATACGTTAGATGTTTATGACTTGGCGTTGTAACCCACGGGATACATGGGGAGGTTAGGGTTCATGGGGAGGTTAGGGTCAAATGAAATGATGCATCTGACCTTTGTGGGGTATTACGAGCATGGTTTGTGAAAGCTAATCTCATTGGTATAAGATACCCTATATTTAGGCGAATACCTTTGAGACGATGGGAGTTTAACTCGACCGACGAGAAACCGTGATTTCAAAGCATTCCGCTTAATCGCAGCACTTTTTATTCATGATTCGCCTTTTCACTTTACGAACCTCCTTTACAACTCTAACTAGAGCGAGCCGAGGTGTGGGACCCATGTGGTGGTGCCGCAGTGTACCGCAGTGCCGCAGGTTAGCTCATGCGCCAACCGTGTTTATGATAAAGCACCGGGTTGCTTTATAAGTCATTTTCAAGTTACGCAATCAAGGAAATCTGAGCTCTTCTACAGATCTCATTGAGTTCGGGCAACTTTCTCAGATATTCTTCTACCGCATAAGCGCTCTTCACTCATCCCGGTAACACATGCATGTATTTTTTTTTTCCAATTTTTGTTTGTTGGAAAATGACTTATCGCATGAAATGCATTTAGAGACATAGTAGTGAATATGCTTGCTGATATGACTTGATAAAAAATATTCAACATAGTAAAGGTTAGTATTAAACCATTCTGAACATAATGATGTGAAATTTTTTTAACTTTTGACGCAGTCAAATTGGCACCTTTTACTGTCATTTCTTATCCTATCTGAGGACAAATGAGTAAAGGCACAAAGTAAAATAATCCTGGTAATTAGACTACACTTACGGATTTTTACTGTGATGTGATTGATGCATACAGGATGTATATAACTGTGTAAAGGTGTGCTACTGAATGGCCACCTAGTCATGCCTATGTGCATGTGGATAGTCCCATTTACAAAAGGGATATGGCAAAATTTTTCCAAAATGTAGGTATTGGGTAGTCATGCATTTTTAACTCTACTGTAAATGTATGTTAAAATAATGCATGTGAGCATGTAATCATAGAATGCATTTTGAAAAAAACTTCAAATAAGAAATTACCACACCCTTTCTGAGGTGATTTGGAGACTTGTTGTCCAGATATTATGGATCCGGATCAGCCGAATAGTTCCCGCTAGACCACTTCTGGTGTACGGAGGAGGGCTTTCGAAGAGCCTCAACGCTGTTCCGTTAGACAGCCTCGTCGTTTGGCGGAGGCAGTGATACGTCTTATTCGGGTTGAAGTGCCGAATGTCGAGGACGAGGAGGCGGACGCACCAATCGAGGTTCCCGCTTCTGCTGTACGTGTTCCCCGTAGGGAATTGCCAGGTATTCAAGTGGTGAACCCAGATCTTCTAGGTGACTTGAGTAGGCATCCTTCAGTATACCTGCACGCAAACGAGGTATGAAATTAGATCTTTAATCTTCCTTATTTCCTATTGATGAGGAGTTAAGGAGTCTGATATTTATCTGCATTTGATGTAGGTTCCCGGCTTCACACAAGCTCGAGGGAACTGGTTTAGCATCCACTCTATGTATCAGGCCTTGCATGATGACTACAAAGCGATCGTCCATGGTCAGATTCGGAGGTTCTTCTCCATTCTACCCCGTCACCGTCCCCTCGGGTTACCTCGTGGCATTGTTCGAGCGATGGTTTCACCCGCACTCGACCACTTCATTTGTTGGATCGTGAGGTGATGATGACGCCGATGGATTGGCGCTTTATCACGTATGGAGTTTGAGGGGCGCCGGTGCCTTGCAGACAATGGATATCACCCCTACCGCCGCCGATCCTTGTTGGGAGTTCCGGCGAGGCGCCAAGGGCGGACTATCCGTGACGGTCCTTTGAGTGTAGATGCTATGAAAGGTCATTGAGTGAGCCTATACCCAATAATGTGAGAGTTAGGGATCGATTCTTCTTCGATTTGTTCTCGATGATCATTAGGGTCGCCTATAGCAGAGATAACTCTTCTACTGTGTCCTTTCGCTTTGATCAAATGACACTCGACACGTGGGACCGTATAGAGAGTATGATTGGGATTCCTACCTTTGCTTACTTCCTCGGGGAATGCACATACGATCGCAGGGCTTGACCGAGGCATGGTTAGATTCTACCCGTTTATCACTTGGGTGAGTGTTTCTCTTGTCTTTTCCCATGTATAGGTTAAGAGTGTTGGTTGACAGCAGATGTTTGCCTTTGTGTCAAGCGCTTTGGGCCTATGAGAGGCTTCCTTGTTTGCATTCTCGTGAGCGTGTTAGGGTTTAGACACCTATCCACGAGGACGGAGATGGCATCATTCCATACCAAGCGATGTCCCTATTCATTGAGGGTTTCACCATTGTCGCCACAGCTGGAGTTGTTGACACCGATGTCATCACATGGATTCCCTACTCGAGAGCATTTGGGAGTTGGATTTGAGGATGGGTACCCAACCGGAGCAGAGTCGCTTATTTCCACCCACAGGATTCCTCTCTTCACGTATGGAGGATGGGAGCTCTATTTAGAGAGAGCGTGCTATTAGGAGCACTACAGAGAGAGATTCAGATACCGATCTTGCCTCCCCGCCAGCGTTATCGGGCTCTGCTTCGCAGCCACCCGCCATTAACATCCCATTGATGGGGATCGATGGTTTTACATTGTCGAGGGCCCCTGCTCTTAGTGAGATGTTCCAAAGATTGGTGGATCCTCGTACGATTGGAGCTCGCACTCCGCCACACAATTTCGGGGATATGGTTCCAGATCCATGATGATAACGGATTGGCTAGCTCAGTGATTAGAGATCCGACTTATGTGACATAGATTGATGATCGACTCGGCAAATGGACCTCATCACATCTTTTCATTCGGCATTTGGGCGTAGATCCCGCAGAGGTAGATACTTTTGATCCTTCCAGCTCAAGCGCCGGGTCCCTCGAATGACCCATTTGGTTTTGCCGCCACAGATCCTCCTCAGATCGGCCCGACATCCTCAGAGATAGAGATCCAAAGTGACTCAGAGGAGTTACATCAGTGGACAACATCGATGATGTGTACATCGACACTATCGAACTTTTTCTCGATGTATTTCTTTATCTCTTTTGATAGGCTTTTGTTAGCATCTGGGTAGCTTCGCCCCATTCTCGTTATATTTTTTGATAGGCCTCTGTTAGATGTTGGGTAGCTTCACCCCATTTCCCTCTATTTTAGCAGTACAAAGATGTATTAGATGATGATATACTTAGGAATGTATGCACAGTTTTCCATTCCCTATATCATATTGCCATCTATTGTATCATGTATGTTATTGTGTTATTCATATGTATGTATGTCCGAGATATTCAAAGATTGACCCTCGGATGGTCTTATGACACGGCCCGTATAGATGTCTTCTTCGACAGTTAGCCGCATTGATCATACCCCACCATTTGTGGTGGTAGCTGGTATGTGCTCATGGTATGATAGTATATCACCATCAGACATGGTGATCGTAGATGATTTGCTTCAAAGATACTATGACCTTCGCTGATGTTTCAGTTCCTCTAGATTTGTAGAGGGCATGCTAAAGCACCGGGTATCGGAGGCGGTGTTTTCCGATTTGGGACCCAGGAGTTGACTCCTACTTTGGAGCAGTATGCACGGTTGACGATGCTACCGCTGGACAGACCTTGCGTGCATATGGCTATTGGAGACATGAGTAGATAGTTCATGACCCTCACCGGATTGAGACGTAGAGTGGTCGAGGACGAGATTACACCCGACCACGTGATATCCCAGCGTTTCCTATTTGACAGGTTTGGCTTTGAGGATAGTTATGCATGGCATTCTGGGGATTTCACCACACCGGAGGACCATTGGCGTTCAGCCAGAGTAGATGTACTGCTTCTATGCGTATTGTCATACGTCTACATGTCGCGCATACATGGATGAGCTTTGATATCGCCATTATTATGGCAGTGAGAGCTCTCAGGGAGGGTCGTACCATTATACCGATGATTGTTGCAGAGACCTTGAGGTCATCTACATACTGCTGCACTTATCCGACAGGAGTGTTTACAGGTAGCTTGGTCATGCTGTACGTGTGGTTCATGTCACACCTGAGACCGATTGGCACATTTAGGCGGCAGGGGTTTTGTTTCACCCAGGAGATAGCCATGTCATACTCCTTTCAGCCTGCAGAGTGCATAGATGCTACATCGTGGTCAGCTTTTCTAGTAGGGATTAGGGATCCGTTTGCCATATTGCCATGCTCAGGGCTTAGTTCACCCTACAGCTTTATTACTCATGCTCCGGGCATGGATTACCTCCCTCTGGCTGGATTGAGGGGTATGATCACTTACCACCCTTTCGCCGCGATGTGTAGGGCTTGACCAGCCAGGATTTTCATCCATATGAGGGGGCAAGGGTGGGTCACGCTTCGCTTCACAATCGCTTATCAACGGAGATGATCCAGTTGTATGCTCATTGGGATCAACGAGTCATTGAAGTTTTCTCGCCACCATCCAAGTTATTCTCGCAGAGTATTCCATGGATGGAGACAGAGATCACATCGGTCACGGGCAGAGATCCACAAAGGCAGAGATATTTTGACAATGAGGAGCCTATAGTGGAGGCTATTGTTCTCACCGATGATTTGACTCATCACTGGTCGCACAAAGATTTGTGATGGATTCTCCCACCCCGACCGCCATCATTATTTCAAAGATTCTAAGACAAAGATTTGGAGCAGCAGCTTACATCCGATGACCTATGATAGAGATCGTGATAGGGCCACGATGTCGACACTCTTGATGAGAGAGACCGCACTGCTTAGAGAGGGATGAGGCTAGATCACCCAAGGATACATTGATAGTGGAGCGGATGCCGCCTTATCTCGCTAGGGGATGTGGCCATGCAGCAGACAAAGACTTCAGTGAGATCCCGATGATTTGGTCGCCTGGCCGATATGAGTGCCTACATTGATGAGCACTATGCCACCATGCAATTAGCCTCCGATCTTCTAGCTGTAGTAGATACCTTGGGGGAGAGCTACAAGTGCTTCCTCCACATCGTGAGAGGGATGCTATGTTAGATCCGATAGTCCGCATACACATAGATCTCAGTAGATAGCTTTGTATTTTCCTCGCATGCACTAGCTTAGCCATTTTTTCATGTACAACATGTATGTATATATCAAATAGAATATTATATATGGCGGAAACATATTTTGATTCACTTCCCTTTAGTTATGCTTGATACTTGCTTGATATTTGCCTGCTTCTCCGTGGCCTTGTGATCTTGATGCATTCTCGAACTTATCTTCGATAGATGGACATCGAGACGTCGCAAAGATATCTCGTAATGGATCGTTGATTTCAGAAATCCCTACCATCTTTGGTGTCTTGGGACCGGTATCAGATGAAAAAGTGGAGAGGATGGTGGTTTCTTCCTCTCTCGAGATCGACCGCACTACGATGGTCGCCAAGATTTCTATTTGTGAGAAGCCTAGTTAATTCCATCTCTTATGGGTTGGTATTGCTCTTTGAGGCACGATCGCAGCTTTAGATGGTCACCGAATCTTCTATTTGTGAGAAGAGGTTGATAATTTCATCCCTTTGATCTCAAACCGGCGAAATGAGGCAAATCAAGGTAGATCCCAATACCGTGTGACAAATATGTTATTCGGGTAGGGGTTAGATCGCACCATGAATGGTCGCCACGCATCTCCTATTGAAGAGAGATCAAGTCTCATGTAGTTCAACCATGTGTAGAGGTTCAACGTCAATGTCAAGGCGAAGAAGATGAGTGTAGAAATATTTTTGTTGTTTTTGTTATTTTTTGTGAAGAAAGAGCATAAATGTTTTTGTTGTTTTTTTTATTGCGACCGGGCCATATAGATTATGGTTGCCTACGTAACCCTAGAAGTGTGGGAGATCAGGTTGACGTAGTTCGCCCCTCAGGACGAATCGCGACTGAAGAGAAACGTAAATCCCATGCGCAGGCTATACTGCAGGGAGAAGAAAGTTTAATCCCATAATGGGGATAAACTGCAGGTTTGGAAAAAGTTTGATCCCGTGTTCAGGACAAACTATAAGTGTGAAAGGTTTAATCCTATTTTTAGGATAATCGAAAGTGTATGGAGGGTTTGAATTGACGTAAAACCAGACTGCTGGGTTGAAGTGTATGTTTCCCTGAGGGGCAGAAGAGTATGAAAAAGGGTGAAAGGGTTCAAAACCGGAATGACTGGTGATTTGATGATCAACACCAGGATGTTTGTTTGATGGAAACTTCAGACATAGTACCGTTTCACGGTGTCTGAGTTGATAAGCTGTGGAAATTCATCGCCATCCATTTCCTGCAATCTGAGAGTACCTCTTGTCAATACCTTATTGACAACAAATGGGCCTTCCCAATTAGGAGCGAATTTTCCCTTAGCATGATCTTGGTTGTCAATGTTCTTCTTCAAAACCAAGTCATGTTGTTTGAATTGCCGTAGTTGGACTTTTCTGTTGTAGGATCGTTCAATCCTTTGCTGATATAACTGACCATGGAAGATAGCCGCGGATCGCCTTTCGTCTATCAAAGACAATTGGTTATACCTGTCTTTTACCCATTGGTCTTCATCCAACTGAGCATCCATCAATACTCTGAGATATTCCATTTCCACTTCTATGGGGAGCACTGCTTCCATCCCATAGACTAATGAGTAGGGGGTTGCCCCAGTGGAAGTACGCATGGAAGTTCTGTAGGCTAATAAAGTTAGAGGCAAGAGGTCGCCATCCTTTGTGATCGGCGGACATTTTCTCGCATGATCTTTTGATGTTTTATTAGCCGCTCAACAACACCATTCATTCATCTTTGACGGTAGACGATCGAGTTGAGATGTTTGATGTGGAATTTTCTGCATAACTCCTCCATCATTCTGTTGTTGAGGTTCTTAGCATTGTTCGACACAATGACCTCTCGTTGTCCATATCGACAAACAACATTGTTTCGATGAAAACAATGATGACTTCTTTAGTAACCCCGGGAAGGAAGTCGCTTTCTACCCATTTGGTGAAGTAGTCGATCATGGTGAATATGAATCGATGTCCATTATCGGCTTTGGGCTCGATGGGCCCGATCACGCCCATTCCCCACATTGAAAAGGGCCATGGCGAACTCATATCAGGAGTTCCTCGAGGGCGTGGATAGCATTCCCATGAATCGCATCGATAGCACCTCTTGACGTGATCATCACAACACTTTGAGTGTAAGCCAATAATGTCCTGCTCGAGAATTTTCTTGACAAGTAGGGGTCCGCCACGTGAGGGCCACATACTCCACCATGGATCTCATCCATGAGTCTTTGAGCTTGGTCTTTATCCAGACATCTAAGGAGACCCAATCCTGCATCTCTTTTGTAGAGTGCATCTCCGCTCAAGTAGAATTTCATAGCAAATCAATCAATCTCCCTCTTCTCAGTTAGGCTCACCTTAGCGGGTGTAGATACATCTCGTAGATACTCCTTGATGTGCTGATACCAAGGATTGTGGATAGGAGGTAGTTCATCCGATACTTCTCCAACGTAATTCCCATAGGCTGGGGCTTTTTGCAGAGTAAACGTGATGCTTGACATGTTTTCTTTGTCCGGTATGTAAACCAAGGAGGCCAACGTTACTAATGCATCTGCAAAATCATTCCTATTACGAGGAATGTGTAGAAAGGAGATTTCTTCAAACTCCAAAGCCATCTGTAAAACTTGCCGATGGTAAGGCAGCAAATGTAATTCTTTGGTTTGATAGATTCCCATGGATTATTTGATTACCAATTCAGAATCCCCAAAGACAGTTAATCGCTTGATGCCCATTGAACGGGCAAGTTTTAGCCCCATGAGACAGCCTTCATACTCAGCCGTGTTGTTAGTGCTGACAAACTACAATTTGACGGCGACGTGATATTTCTCCCCCGTTGCAGATATTAGAACTGCTCCAGCTCTGGAGCCTTCTGAATTAATAGCTCCAGCAAAATACATTCTCCACGCATAAATATGTATCGTGATCGATGTTGTATCTGAATCGCTATTACCCCTTCATCGGGGAAATAGGTTTCTAGGGTTTGTAATCCCTAGTGCAGTGCGGCCAGCTTGATCCGCAATTCCTCGACCTTTGATGCATTTTTGCATCACGTAGACGATGTCAAATTGTCAGTAGGATCAACCGCCATCCGACAATCGACAATTCAAAGATGGGCTTGTTAAACACATACTTGAGAGGATCCATTCGGGATATGAGATGGGTTGTGTGACCATGGAGGTAATGTCAGAAACCTCATGGAAGCCCATGCTAAAGCACAACAAGTCCTTCTCAATCGAGTGTACTTGTGTTCAAAGATGTCAATCTTTTCGAGGTAATAGATAGCTCGCTCTTGGCCTCTATCGCCTCTTTTTTCGCCCCAAAGATGCAGCCCATAGCATTATCATTTATGGACAGGTACATGAACAGGGGAACATCATCCTTGGGAGGTACCAAAACAGGAGCGTTAGTCAGTTGATCTTTGATGGTAAGGAAGGCTTTCTGACACTCATCGTTCCATTTCATGGAGGAGTTCTTCCTTAACAACTTGAAAATTGGCTCACAGGTTGCTATGAGTTGAGAAATGAATCTGCTAATGAAGTTGATTCTTCCCAAAAATCCCCGTATTTCCTTCTCTGTCTGAGGAATGTGCATTTCCTTGATGGCCTGGATTTTGGCAGGATCCAGTTCAATTCCTTTGTGGCTGACTAGAAAGCCTAGCAATTTACCAGATTTAACCCCAAAGGCGCACTTGGCGGGGTTCAACTTCAAGTTGTACTTACGCAACCTGTTGAAAAGCTTTGTGAAATGGTCTAAGTGGTCATCCTCCCTCCGGGATTTGACAATGATGTCATCCACATAGATCTCTATCTCCTTGTGCATTAAATCATGGAAAAGAGCCATCATAGCTCAACGGTAGGTTGCCCGGCGCTGATGAGACCGAATGACAACCGCTCTGCAGAGCAAAAGGTTCCCAAGGCGTGATGAAAGCGCTTTTCTCACGATCTTCCTCAAAGAACCATAATTTGATGGTACCCGCAAAGAAATCAAAGAAGGAGTACATGCCGATCGAGCAAAGATTAATAAAGAATGTGGATAAATGGCACGGGAAAGCTATCTTTAAGGCAAGCTTTGTTCAAATCCAAGTAATCCACGCAGACTCGCACCTTTCCACATGGTTTAGGCATGGGAACAATGTTGGATATCCACTCCGGATATGTAGACACCATGATGATGCCAGCTCAAAATTGTTTCACAATTTCTTCTTTGACCTTTAAACTCCACTCAGGTTTCAATCGCTAAGCTTTTGCCTAACCGGCTTGAATCCTTCTTTAATGGGAAGGCGATGAAGAACAATGTCAGTGGACAAACCCACCATGTCTTCATGAGACCATGCAAACACATCCTGAAATTGGGTTAACAGTGCAACCATGTCATTCCGTTGATTTGTGGTGAGGTCTGAATCAATCTGGATTATCTTAGGGTTGTCTAAGGTTCCAAGATTGAAAGGAGTGGTTTTATCGAGATTGGGTTTGGGTTTGCCTGCGACCCATTCCTTGATCTCTTGAGGTGTCTCAATATCCTCTTGAATGTCCATCAAGTCTGAGTCCAACTTTGCATCAAAGTTACAAACTTTGTGGGAGAAGGCACCTCATCGCCAAAGACGTAGCACATCTAAATTCGTAGTCCTCAAACAAAAGATGCTTTCACTTAATATATGCAAATACTCGATCATAAAAAGTGTTAGCATGTACTTGATAAAATAACTGCTAGTATCAGTAAAGGAAAGCAAGCAATTAAAGTTATCTATGTGGCGTAGGGTTTTTTTCTCGCCCATTTTACCTCGTCGACCAATGCATGGAATGTCGCCCAATTGTCGAGGGAAAAGTCCCGAGGGATCTGCAGTGATGGAAGGATCGCCGTTGTCTTCCTTCTCCCGAATGATAACCATGACATCCGGGCAATCATCGTCTGGGTGTATCTCATAGTATGTTCATCATGAAACAATGACGTGATGCCTCGCCATCATCAAGGCAAGGTCATGTTTACGCTTCGCCTTTTCTTCCACTTCGGATCGTGAATCAAAGACCTCTTTTGCTTTGATCAACACTTTGTTTTGTAAACAAAGATAACCACAACATGGGCTGGCATCTTTACTGGAGATTGCATTAACTCATAGGGTAAAGGTATAGAAAATTGTCGTACGACGGAAGCTTGAGGAACCTGCTTATGCTTATGAGGATTCCTGTGAGTGGAATTGGCAGAATAGCCTAGTCCGGTTGTTCCAATTTGACTGGACATTTGAATATGGTGCTTAATACCCTGCTTATCTTTACCAAGCCCTTGTCTAGGTTGATGACCCAATAGCATCATTTCTTGACTGGCCGACATAACCTCGGCAGAAATCTTGGGTACGGGAAGTGGCACTCCAATAGAATTATATTGCGTGTTACTCACTTCCAGAGTATGAAAATTGGTCGGTTCAACTTCTGAATTAAAGCTGATAATTGGTAGAGCTCCTTGTCTAGAACATTCCGGCTCAGCGTTGATGGTTACTAGACTATTGTTGATAATGTATTTGAGTTGCTGATGTAGCGTGGAGGGAACAGCTCCAGCCATGTGTATCCATGGTCTCCCCAACAGCAGGTTGTATCCTGAGTCTATCTTGAGGACGTGGAAGGATACATTGAATGTATTTGGACCAATCTCAATTGGCAATTCAATCTTTCCGACGGCATTTCGTCGGGATCCATCAAAAGCTCGGATAACCGTATGGCTGCTTTGGATCCGCTTGAGATTGATATTCATCTTCACCAAGGTAACATAAGGACAGATATTTAGAGATGAGCCTCCATCTATCAATACTCCAGCTAGCATATACCCGGAAGACAGAACTGAGATGTGAAATGGCTTGCAATGACCAGTCCCTTCGGGAGGTATGTCATCATCAGTGAAGGATATCACATTGTTGTTGAAAATGTGATCCACCAAATGTTGGAATTTTTCCACATTCACCGATTTTGGCAGGTAGGCTTTTTCTAAAACCTTCAACAAGATCTTCCTATGATCCTCGGAAGAGAAAACCAAATCCAGTATCGAAATCTGGTGTGGAGCTTCTCACAAGCTTAAAACCACTTTGGCTTCATTGTGGCCCATAGTACGGAGGAATTTTTCAATCTTCTCCATGGACAGCTTCCCCTTTGCTTCGCAAGTAGGCTTGATAACCCGTTGAGGAAGGTATAGTGGAATTTCTTTTGACACTGCAGCAGTAGTATGAGACATGGATCCTTCAGCTTCTCCATAATTCCATGGAACGTTGTGTAAGCTAACAACAGGATATTGTGGTCTGCAAGATAAAGAAATTGGCTCTGGTACGACCACTTTCAAAGGATTATCAGCTCCTTTGAGTTGAATTGGTTGTATGGGAAATACTTTGACAGTCTCATCATCCACTTTGAGATAATCGCCATCGATCCTTCCATTTGGTAGGACATGCATTCCCACCTTTGAGTCGCATGGTAATCATCTCGCTATTTACAGGACACCGCTATCAATAAGATTCTCGAATGAGATGGCGAGTGCCCAACATTCTTCTCGTGGCTACGCGACCATGAGAATGTGAATGATATTGACACATTTCATCAGGATTGAACCGTCCTGATCGGGGATTGATTGGAGGGAGAAGGAATATAATTCTTCCTTCATTGATCAACATTTGAAGTATCTCCTCCATAGATTGGCCCAAATATGTGAATTCCCTTTAATTGGCAAAATCCCGATGGGCTTTAGCACTTGCTCGCTTTGCAACCTTATCCTCCATAGCTTCGCTTTCTGAAGGTGTTGATGGAGCATTCATAACAAATGGAAAGAGATAGGCATGCTCCTGCCTGATTAATTGGTGTGTGATTTGATGATGGTGGGTCACCAGTTCTGCCAATTGCTCAATTTGTTTGCAAAGAGCTTTCATCTTTCATTCCATAGTAAACTGGAACTTTGCATAATCCCATTTGTCAACACCGTCTTTGAGGGGTTGTGATGATTCACCAGTAGAATTGGAACCATGTCCAGTGCTCCAACTGATCATGTTGACCTCTTCCTCTTTGTGTTGAGGGAGAGGGTTGTCTTGTACATGAGGTTGATCTGGTTTGGTGACCACGATCTCACCATTGTCTATTAGATCCTGAATCTTATGCTTCAAGGCCCAACAATCTTGAGTATCATGTCCAGGTGCTCCGACATGATAAGCACACTTCCGAGTAGCATTAAAACCCTTCCCATTAGGGTCATTGTGGAAGAAGATGTGTAATTTTTTCCGAGCGCAAAAAGAGCAAGAATATTCTCGAGCGAGTACCCTAAGTGTGTGAACGTCCGAGGTCGCTTTACTTCTCCACTTTTAGGCAATGGAGTGTTTGAAGTTTACGCTGGAAAAGGGGAGTAGTTTCTCCTGTGCATAGGCATACTTGGATTGCCTTTTTGTCCTTGTAGTATCAAGGAAACATCCTCCTCTTTCTTTTTATAGATTCCTCGGGTTGTTTCCATAAGATCCGGATCGATGTGCTCAAAGAATGCTTTAAAGAGCGGCTAGGTCTTGAATTTTACCGACTTCAATCCCATTTCACCCATTTCTTCATGCTTGATCATTTCGTAGAATGGTTTGCCAATACCAGCTAGAACTCTTTCATAGAAAGGAGATTCTCAGATATCTATGAAAGTCATGACCATTTCTCGATTCCGCTGGAAGGAATAACTTGAGCAAAGAAAGTGCCTCCACCTTTGAGCGCATTTCTCTAAATGACTCATTAGACTATTTCTTGACCTTGGTAATTTGATACCTGGCCAGAGCCATCCGAGATTGAAAACAGATTGAGTGAGGAAGGTGTGAGCCAACTCTTCCCAGCTATGGATCTTTGAATTGTCTAATCTGGTATACCATGAACGGGCTTCTCCAATCAGACTTTTCTGAAACAGCTGCATTCAGAGCTTTTCATTTTCCGCATAAGACCCAAGTTCTCCAATGAACACTTTTAAATGTGTATAAGGATCCCTTAATCCGTCATATTTCTCAAAATTAGGGGTCTTAAATTTCTCTGGATAATGGACACCAGGGAATATGCAAAGGTCTATATATGAAACTCTACCATGAGTTCTAATCCCTTTGAGAACACGAATGGTTTCCTCCATTTGAAGGACCTTCTTCCTGATATCACCATTGTCTGGATCTCCTTTGAGATGGGTGTTTTCAGGGTCTTTGTTGGCTATATCCAACTGAAGTTCTGGATTGGTTTTTTCCAAAACTTGAACTCCTCCTTGTGTAGAGGATTCTGTATGTGTAGGTATCTTCGTACCCTGAGTAGACTGGTGTAATTCTTTCAGTAGAACAACCAAGTCTGAAATTTGTTTACTCAATCCATCAAATTCTTCTCAGGAAACAACATTAAACTGGTCAGAGGAAGACATGATTGGGTGTAGGCTCGCAACCTTTTTTGATTTTGAGCGGGTAACAGGCCCAATTGCTTCCCTACAAAAGACTTACGTAGTTTAGTCTTAGGGTAATGCAAATGTTATCATAACATGACCGTTTAGGAATTTTGTCCTACAAAATCGGTTGTTAATTAATAACATGTCATGCATCACATATATTCTTCATATTTTCCATTACAGATGGATGAACATGGAATAAATTACAAGTAAATGCTTTTACAAGTAATTGAAAGATGGAAAGTATGAAGAGACTTTCCTCCGCGTTTGGTTTATCAGAGGCTGACCTATCTTAGGTTACTCTCGCGGCTTTTCGGCATGAAGGTTCCCAGATCATCGCAATCTACTCGATGGGAAGTTAATCCGGTCTTTCAACTGGAGCGAATCTAAGTGGTGCCTTTCTTGAGCCCCAGGGAATCATCCTTCCTACAAGTCTAGTAATCAAACTCCGACGGGATAACCTCCTGGTGGAGGGACCACACAACATACATTCACATACAACATGTCTCACCATTTATGCAAAATGATGACATGTGCGAAGCACTAACATGTGCGAAGCACTAATATCACAGATAGATATTTAGTAGTGCAGTAATTAAGATGCATTCGTACACATTCATCATAAATGTAAATGCAACATTCACACACAAGCATATATTAATTTTGAAAAGCTTGTAATAGCGGCTTAAGCCCTCTTAGTGGAATCCCCAGCAGAGTCGCCACCTGTCGACGTCGGGATTTTTTGATGTCCCTTTTCGTTACTTGTTCTTTGGTGTTCTCATATTAATGTGAGATTTGTTTGAAAAAACAAGTGAAAAAGGTCCGACATGTATAATGTCGACGATTTAACTTTAAGAGTCGCCAATTGGTGTATTTAACTGGTTGCACCAACGCAACCAAAAAGGTCTGCACATTGACCCAGTGATTTGACACTGCTAGACGGGTCTTTGAAATCGAGATTCATTTTGGGTCCGGGGGCTTGATTATGCGGAGGGAAGGTGTTAGGCACCCCCCGACATCCGTGTTACCACGGTGACCGCCACTCTTCAAAGAAATTATTATATGAATGTGTGTGTGTGTGGATCAATATGCAATTTATTTGAAAGTAGTGTGAGGCCTCGTTAGTACCTATATACATAAGGTTTGAATTTTATAGAAAAATTCAGTTTTAACCCAGATTTAGCAATGAAGTTTTGTAAAAGAGGTTTTTCAAACCTTGTGCTCAATAGGAATTGAGACCTTTTCATACTTCCATTTTATTATTAAATGTTAGGCTTGTTTGCTTTTATTTTCTAGATGCAAAGCATTCTCGAGAAAATAATATACAAAGAGCTTCGAACTCCTTATGGGCATGATAAATGCATCCAAGGAAATTTAGACATCGTAAATAATGTAATGCCACACCAAAAAATGTCCATCATGGGAACCGAATCTAAAATGTCCATCATGGGAACATGAATCTAGATTCATGAGATCGAACACAGTGATCACATGATTCCTATATAAAGCTCACATATATATATATATACAGATTGATCAATTTTATGGAAAGAACTCCAAGGGGATCTTTATATATATAAATAGTCAGTAATATATATATATATATATATATATATATATATATGAATATGATCAACCACCACGAAAATAGCTACATCGGGTATCAAAGTAAAGAAAATCGTAAAAGTGATCAAAAACTTAAAGAAAGTAAACTCAAGCCAAAGTAAACTCAAATGTAAATAAATAAAGTCAAAAAGACCACGAAGTAAATTCAAAAATGAATGTAAATATATATATATATATATATATATATATATATATAAAAGCAAGAAACACACTTGGATGTGAATCCAGTGCTCATCTGATATGTCCGATAACAATTATATATATATATATATATATAAAAGCGTGTAAATGCTCCTGATGTAAAATCCAAGCTCATCGATATGTCCGATATATATACATATATATATATATATATATATATATATATATAAAAGCAGATAAACGCCTCCATCAAGTTCAGGCTCAATCGAGGCATAACTCGATAATGTTAGTCCATATATAAAATATATACATATATATATATATATATATATATATAAAATGAAAACCACTACTGATCAAGTCCTGAAAACACACTCACACAACTCTCAACGTAGTACAACAAAGGTGTGTATAGGAGAAGAAGACTTTATATAATGTAAGAAGGCTTATAATATCGCCAAAGTAGACTTCTATGACTTTAAATGGATAAACACTCAGCCTCCTCACGGATAAAAGATAGCTATATGTGGGCTAACAAGTGTTAAAGTGAGGAAACACTCAAAAGATGTGTATGCAGAGTAAAATGGATGTAGGCTTCCTCGCTTTTTCCCTCTCTCTCCTCTCTAAAATGGTCAATTCCCACCAGTATATATATAGATCGGATGGTCAGCAGTACAACTGCGGCAAGCAGATTAATACCTAGAGCTGCAGCTTGTACTGAACCGGTCGTGGTGGATCCAAGCCTCATGTCCCATTATCTCATAGTACGTGCACTCATGCACTGTAATGTCTGCTCGAACTTGCAGAACTTCAATCCGAGCATCCGAACGAGGTATATCTGACCTTCTTCGGACCGCTTGTGTCAAAAGTTACGCAATGACATGGATTAGAGGTTGTACGAAATCAGGAAGAAGGGTCTATGCCCATGGTCTTCAAGCTTCAAATTCTATCCAAATTATTGTCACACGTAAATGTCACTCGGGATTGTCAATCCTCGGTTCTTATGGGATATTATTGGATGTATGTATGTATGAAGTGTTGAGACGACGTGCCATTGTCGAAAGAACAAGATGATGTTTGACTCCTTGCCGGGTTATCGCCGGTTTGAGTTGAAAGTAGACGTTGCTCAGGGTTACAGCTGAGATTGGACCACTTGTTGGTATGCTGCGATATCATCTTGTTGAGATAGTAAGATGACGTGTTGACTCCTCACCAGGGTTATCGCCGGTTTAAGTAGAAAGTGACTTTCGCTTTCGTGGTTATATCCGAGATTGACCGCTTTGTTTTTGTATGTATCGTCGTCATCTGTGGGTGTTCCCATCACGCCGCTGTTAGCTCCGAGACTGAGGTATGTGTGCCTCAATAGGATGTTTGGTGTTGAAGCTGATTGCATGTGTTTGAAACAAGCATTTTCGTGGTTATCGCTGAAACTGCAATGGCATCCCTTGGGGCTATCATCAAGGATGGGGTTGCTACTCCCAAAGGTTGTCTTTGGGACCGAACCGAAGCGTCATGGTGTTATTGTCGAGACGTAATCGTCTCTCCGATGTTATTGCTGGTCTTTCGATCTGCATATCTCAGGGTTATCTCTGAGATTGGAAATGACACTCCCGGTGTGAGCTCCGGGTTGAGATGATGTTCCCGGTTTGTGTTCTGGGTTGGAATTGAACTTCCGGTAGTATCCGGAATGGATGTGATTTGTCTTTTAGGGTTATCTCCAAAAGACGAATCTAACCTCCTGTAATGTCAGTAATAGGAGTGCAGAAAATTTCGAGTGTCTACAGTGTAGATGACAATATTTGTATTAAAACTCACAACATATGTTTTGTCGTATTTTATACGACTGTTGTATAATTAGTTTGTATTTGTATTCAGTACCATGTATCTGGCGACTCAAGATGGGTGATGTATACCTATATTTTGGGGGCGTCACAGTTGGTATCAAAGCTTAGGGATATGTTTCCTGGCTGAGATGTGAGACAAGAACTAGGAGGGGAGAGACAGGGAATTCCTTCGCTAGTATGACCTACCTAAGTTTACTTGTTATTTAATTGGTCGGTCAGAGTATAGAGATAATATGTGATATGTTAATTAACCCTTGTTTTGTGGCAGTATTTAAAAATGACGTCCGAAAATGTTGAGATAAGCAATGAAGCACATGAGACCGTTGAGACACCTTTAATCACTAATCAGGTTAATGTGATGTCAGACGAAGAAAGAATTAGAGATATCTACGTGGTGAGTGAAGAACTAATAGTTTCACTCGAGCTAGTTGCATAGGTAGCAGCTAAGAGCGAGGAAGAAGAGGAAGAAGAGGAACTCGAGGAGAATTTATTAGAAGAATTTTATGATCGAAATTTAGAATTACAAAATCGTATTCATGAGTTAAGAGCAGTCAAGAACTTTGAAGCGGCGGTGGGAGCAAAGAGATGTAGCAATTCAAAATTGTGTTACCCGATGTGCGATGCTTGAACAGAAGCACTCTATGGCAGAGTATAAGATATTAGAGCTGGAATCTGAGAATGTTATGATCAAAGTTCTGATGAAAGAAGAAACAACTGATCGAAGGAGAATAGATGATGCATGGGTAAAAGCCGCACGACGCGTAGATATTGTAGAAAAAGACGTTCGATCCAATAAAGCCAAAATAGATGAAATGGATTTTTCTTTTTGGACAACAATTGAGAGAATCCAACATCAAATTCGGAATTACCCTGTGCATAGCGGTCGACCCCAATTCGATATGGATCGAGAGTAATGATTCAAATCATGGATTAGGAATGTGACGAAGCACTTAAGGGTGGAATGTACCCTATAGTAAAGTCAAATCCGGTAGTTTAAGTGAGAGCGTTTGTCGAGAAACCCGAACGAAGTTATTACGGGTAAGTTAATTATAAACTCTTGCGAAGTTTATGCTTTATTCAATACTAGTTCTACCCACTCTTTTATTTCACCTAGTTGAGTTCAATGTTTAAATTTGACTCCGGAGAAGTTAGACTTTGATTTATCTGTTGAAACTCCGTTGGGAGAAACCTTCGTTACCTCCACTATTTATAAATCTTGTTTGATTCAAATCAACACTTTCATGTTACCTGTCGATCTTATTTCTTTAAAAATACTTGCCTTTGATGTGATTTTAGGAATTGATTGGTTAACTACTCATCATGCTTTTTGTAAGGTTGTTAGATTTCATACTCCTAACTAACCTATTATGCAAATTCAAAGTAACCAAACCACTAAAGTCAATCATTGTCATATCAAACCATAAGTAAAGAGCCCTGAGCCTTTATCTGGTGACTTCCTTGTGTGGAATGCACCAAAGCCAAACTTTCTGTAGGCGACGTCGTGAATGACGATGGCAAGTTGATAGGTATCAATGTGACGTACTATCCAAGTCTTGGATGAGGGTCACAGTGTTGAATGATATTTCTATCGTTAATAAATTCCTTGACGTATTCCTGAAGACTTCTTAGCCTACCCCTAGAGCGTGAAATCGAATTTTGTATTGACCCCAGTACAAAACCCATTTCTTAAACCCTCAAAATATTTCTTCAACTAAAATGAACGTAACATGCGCCAAAGAAATTGACTCGAGATGTTGAAGATTACGATCGTACCATTCAATACCATCGTAGGAAAAGCGAACATGGTAACTAACGCGTTGAGTAGAAGATCGATGTAGAAGATCGATAACGAATATACAAGTGCGACTTTGTATTAAAGCTGAATGTGAAATGAATGAAGAATTAAGAAGGCTCAAGAGGGCGTTATTCTAGAAGCAAGAATCCACGAAGAGAGGAAATCTCAACCCTCTATTTAATTGGCCCATTTGAAATCCTCGATCGAGTAGGAACTGTGGCCTATAGACTCGTTTTACTACCAAGTATGTTGCGTGTTCATAACATTTTTTTTTTCGTATCAATGTTACGTAAATATGTGGACGACCCGAACCACATTATTGATTTAGAACCAGAAGAGATAGCAGAAAATTTAACGTATGAGGAGATACGTGTTAAAATCTTGGATAAGAATGATCATATTTGACACTCAAAGGTTATACCTCAAGAGTTAGAATCTGAAATGAAGTCAAGGTATCCTCACTTTATTGAGATACCAGTATCGTGACGTAAATTTTGAGGGAAAAATTTCATAAGGAGGGGAGATTGTAAAATCCCAAATTTTACGAATAAAGATTTAATTTTTCTCGAAATATTTTTTTCAAAATTATGGTGTGAATTTGAGATAATGTTATAGTTGTGGGTAATATTTATAAATTTTGAAAAGTATGCAAGTTATTGTATAATATTCGATTGGTCGGGGAATATTCTTTTTGTCGGGGAATATCCGTACGACGGTACAATCATTAGTGGACCCCACAACGGAATTATTTTCGGATTGAGAAAATGACAAAAATATTTTTATAAAAATAACGGCGGAAGTTTTACCGTTAAAACTGTTGAACTACTCTGTAGTAAAAGTACAGTAATATGCGTGGTTGCATAGTAGCACACGGTATTGATTATTGATGCTTACGTGAGAAGTCACTCAGTTTTGTTTAAGTATTGCTTCAGTAATTGTTGCATAGTATCTCACGTTATTTGATTCAATTATTGTCGATATTTTATATATTATTAAATCAATAATTGAGATGACAGAGTTATTAATATTATTATTTGCAATATTAACGATGTCTAGAAGTTCTGCCAAGGAGAGGTTTGGTCACTTAATTGCGCGCCAATAGGGAAAAATCCTTATTAGAAAGCCCCCTCTTTCCTGGGAACGAACTGGTCGATTAATATTGTGAATTATAATAATGATGATAAATGTTGTTAATTATATTGAGGTGTCTTTTTATGAAGTCACGAAAGATTATATATATATATTATATATAAATTTTGTTTTATTAGTATTATTAATGTAATAAAACGGAAAAGCTTTTTATATAAAATAGAATACTTTTATAAAGTTATTTGTTTTATTAGACAATAATTAGAATATAATATATTTTATTATACATAGTGTTTTACATAGTAAAATCTTTTTATATAAAATGCAGAATAGTTTTATAAAGTTATTTGTTTTATTAGACAATAATTAGAATATAATATATTTTATTATGCATAGTGTTTGTATAAGACTGCGTATAAGGTTTTGCATTGTAAAAATATTTTTATATAAAATGAATACTTTTATAAAGTTATTTATTTTATTAGACAATAATTAGAATATATTATATTTTATTATTCATAGTGTTTGCATAGTGCTCGTGATAGTATTTTCATAGTAAAATCTTTCTATATAAAATAAAATACTTTTATAAAGTTATTCGTTTTATTAGATTATAAATAGATATATTATATTTTATTAGAATATTTTATTAAATCAATATGGACCGTCTAATTAAAAGTAAATCAATCTTGGTCGTTCATGAATTAGTTACTATTCAGTCCATTCTTCTATAAATAGAAGCTCATTCCTTCATTATTTCTTACGAATTCACTGAAACTCTAGAGAGAGAAACTATAGAGAGAGTTCTTTTTCTGTAATCTCGAGCGTATTTCTTCAGAGTTTAAGAAAGCTTTGAGCGTAGAAGATAGTGCAAGTTTTCTTCAAGTATATTCCCGCCCTACCCGTCGGAATACTCTTCTTTCAAAGGTAAGGGATATTATTTGTTGTACCCGTAAGGGGTATTATTTCTTTCGTATTCATGGAGAGAACTTCTGTTATTCCTTTCTTTATTATTCTATTGGAATAACCTGTATACGCGGACTACCCTATACTTGGTGAAATTCTTCTGTTATTCCATTCTTTTTTATTATGTTGGAATAACCTGTCTATGCGAAGTACTGCATACATGGTGAAATTCTTCTATTATTCCATTCATTATATTCTGTTGGAACATCCTGTCGGTGCGTTTATGCATGACCTGGTTCCATTATTTATTATTCATTGAATATCCTATCTGTATGCGTTCTGCATGACACAGTTCCATTCTTTATTATTACTGCTGAATAACCTATCACACAAGGTTCATCGCATGCGTGATGATTTCTTCTGTTATTCCATTCTTTATTATTCTGTTGGAATAACCTGTCTATGTGGATTATCACATGCATGGTGAATGATCCTTTGTATTCATTCCTTATTAAATTATGGAAATGATCTGTCTAAGTGGATTACCGCATGGCAGCAAAAATCCATTTGCAGTTTCATATATTCTATTATTCTCAGTTGGTTAAAGTTTTAGCTTATATACTCCATGAAATTTGTGGAATGTCCTTGATATTTGCGCTTTATCCAGTATCTTTTCATGGAAATTTTCTTCTGAGTATTCTTGAATTTTACTCTACAAAGAAGTATCATGTTGACAATTTGGACATTATTGGTTCCTGGATAAATTAATTATTGAACTTGTTTTATTGAATTATTATGACATTGTCATCATCCTCATGTTTATATTATGTTGAAAGTCATCTGTGGTCTGTAGTGCATAGATGGACTTGGTATGATTATGACCAGGGATTATTCGGTATAATCATGACCGTAATGTTACAAATGATGTGAAAAAAAGACCTCATTGGCCCGTAATGCATTGATGGACATTTTTTGGTATGATTATGGCTATGGATTCTCTTCGTCCAAGGGTGCAAAGATGAATTGTTTTATGGCATGATTAGGACCATTGATGAAAACAAGATTATCTTTAGCCCGTAGTGCATGGATAATTTGTGGTCGTGATACTAAAGAATATCCTTGGCCTGTAGTGTAGGGATGATTTGATGATGTGGATTATTTATTGAGCTGAGTCTTAGCGATAAAAGTGATGAAAAACCATTTAAATCATAGAAGATAGTAGATTTTATTCTCTATTTGACTCTTCTAATGGATTTCTTGTTCCGCTGCAGTTAAACTTGATGTTTGTTATATTGTATCAGTTTAACATTGTTGAAGGCTAACGATAATTTATTCTGCATTATCTTAGTCATAATATTTCTTACTGGGCTAGTTGAGCTCACTCTTTCTTTTATTGTTCTCTTCAGGAAATGAGAACGTAGCTGGGACTAGTCGGGAACAGTGATGATGTCCTAGATGGTGCATTAGTAGTCCTCACTATTCTGTTAAATAATGTAATAATAAATGTAATGAGGACTCCATTGAGTGTGGATATTGTCTAGATGACAATATTTGTATTAAAACTCACAGCATTTGTTTTGTCATATTTATACGACTATTGTATAATTAGTTTGTATTTGTATTCAGTACCATGTATCTGGCGACTCAAGATGGGTGATGTATACCTATATTTTGGGGGTGTCACAATACCCATACTCACTTAAATCCAAAATTGATAGAATTAAACAAGACACCCTAATTAACTAATCCACTATATCTCTATGTGAATTACAATTAAAAAGGATTTAAAGCACAAATTCTCTATAAAATTATATATGGCGTAAAGGCATATCTCTATCTTCGAATCATGAATTCCATCTATGCAGAAATCACAAACACATGCTATCATGATCAGATCTAAATCTATACTTCATCTCTCGAGTTCATATAGATTATCACGGTAATTGATGGCCAATCAATTAAATAATTAAGTCCAAATCACAATAGACAATCCTAACGATAGAACATAATAATTGATAGCGAAGCATATTAAAATAAACTACACAATAAGATCCATTGTAATCTCAAACAAAGAATTAGTTCATTGAATTAAAACTAAGAATCCACACATGAATAAATATTAAAAGACAAAAATAGAAGTAGAGTAAAGAATAAATCTGTTGTCAGCAAATCTCCATCTTCCTCAAGCTCCTGCTCTTGATCTTCAATGGTCTCCAAGTTGCATCAATCTCCAAAACTAATAAGAACTACTCCTAATTAATATAATCTAATGGAATTCTTCATCTATTCATCTTTCAATCCTTGTGATTCTCCTCCTTTTATATGCCTCTTTATATGTCTTTAAGTCCTCTTAGAAGTCCTTGAATCAAACAGCTCGAACCAATCCTTATTGAACTCAAATTCTAGTTAAAATTGCCTTTTCTGCACGTACCCAAGCCCCGACTTGGGTATTGCCTTATAAATAGCAAGCCCTGGCTTGCTATGCTGCTGTTATTGAACTCAGGACCCCAAGCCCCGGCTTGGGTATAAGGCTTAAAAGAGCAAGCACCGACTTGGGTATAAGCTATTAGTTATTTTTCTACTGCAGTGTCCTCTGGTAAAATGGCCATAACATTTGATCCAGGAGGAGTTACAGAGCGTGCCACCTATCAAATAGAAGCTATCGACGAGCTCTACAACTTTCATTCTTTGAGTTTTGAGAAATAACAAACGGATAAAGGTCAAAATTGGACTAGAAGTAGCTGCTGTGTAAATGACAAACATAACAACTCTTAGCTTTGTCTTTGTTGATAAAAAGGTCATAACTCTCGCATCCAAACTTCCAATTGGAATGATTCAAGACATTCCAGAAAGCTAAGAAGAATTTCTACAACATAGTCCAAGTTCCAAGCCAAGAACATGAAATGAACTTGAAAGCCCAAACGATGTCCGGAATTTCTTTTCCTTGCGTTTCCATACCAATAGTCGCTCACATAGCTCCCAAACATATAATCTACAAAATGAACACAAAATGCATGAAAAGTAACTAAGAAACACGAGTTTAAGCAAACAATTCAAGTAATAGATACCGGATCAGTAGGTAGAAAACCTACTTATCACTATTCTACGCTCAAAGGTTATACCTCAAGAGTTAGAATCTAACAAGGTATCCTCATTTGTTCGGCATACCAAGTACGTACGTAAATTTTGAGGGCGAAATTTCATAAGGAGGGGAGATTGTAAGACTCCAAATTTTATAAATAAAGATTATTTTTCTCAATTTTTTTTTTGAATATTAAGGTGTGTAGTTGTTATAATGTTATAGTTGTAGGTAATATTTACAAATTTTGCAAAGTATGCAAGTGGTTATAAAATATTCGATTGGTCGGGGAATATCTGTACGACGACACAATCATTGGTGGACCCCACAACAGAATTATTTTCAGAATGAGAAAACGACAGAAATATCTTTTTATGAAAATAACGGTACTAAGTTCTCTTAAACCGTTGAACTACCCGGTAGTAAAAGTAAAGTAATGTCTGGCGTGGTTGCATAGTAGCACACGGTATTGATTATTGATGCTTACGTGAGAATTCACTCGGTTTTGTTCAATTATTGCTACGAATTCTTTGATAAGTATCTCACGTTATTTGATTCAATTATTGTCAATATTTTATATATTATTAAATCAATAATTGAGACGATATAATTATTCATATTATTATTTGCATAATTAATAATGTCTAGAATTTCTATCGAGGAGAGGCTTGGTCACCTAATTGCGCGCCAATAGGGAGAAATCCTTATTGGAAAGCCCCCTCTTTCCTGAGAACGACCTGGTTGTTAATATTGCGAGTTATAATAATATTAATAAATGTTGTTAAAAATATTGAGGGAATATTTTTATGTTGTAAATTTTACTTATTTTATGGACCCCCATTTACTCATTTTTCAAAATAATCGGTAAAAAATTATTTTATATAATAAAAGGTGGGGCCACATGTGGGGCCCATGGGAAGAAGAAAAGAATGAAATAGAAATGGGGGGGGGGGGGGGAAGGTTACGGGAAAGGGAGGGAGTTATATTATTATAATATATAAAGGGAGGGAGTTATATTATTATAATATATATATATATATATATATTATAAGTTTTGTTTTATTTGATTATAAATAGAGTATATTATATTATATATAAAGTTATTTGTTTTACTTGAATTTTATATTATTATTTTTTAAAAATTTTGACATATGAGAAAAATAAATTGATCCGTGATTTTTTTTTTCTTTCAACTGTGTAGTCCGTGATTTTCTAAATTCAAATAGTATCATTTCCATTCTCCTATAAATAGGATGCTTAGTTAGAATTAAAAATCACACCAGAATCAGAGAATTCTTCTTTTATAATGAGCGTATTTCTTCTGAGTTTTAGGAAGCTTTGAGTGTAGAAAATAGTGAAAGTTTTCTTCAAGAATATATCCGCTATACCAGTTGGAATACTCTTCTTTTTTTGAGTAAGGGTTATTATGTTTTCATATTCTCAAAAGATATTATTTTCGCTTCAATATTCGTAAAATTATATTATTTATTTCGCATTACGAAGAGATATTATTTTTCAGATTCGTATGAATATTATTTCGCTCAATATTCATAAGAAATTTTATTTCGCTCAATATTCGCAAGAAATATTATATTCGCTTTAATATTCATAATGAATATTATTTTCGTTTAATATTCGTAATGCATATTATTTTCGCTTTAATATTAAATAAGGGATATTATTTTTGTTCAAGATTAAGTAATTAATAATATTTTCTTCCATACTATGTAGTATTTAAGTAATATTATTTCATTTCAGATTTCGAATTCTATACTCATTTTGTTAAAGTTTTGACTTCTATACTCCATGAAATTAGTAGAACATCCTTGATATTTGCGCTTCATCTAGTATCTTTTCATGAAAATATTATTTTGAGCATTCTTGATAAGTTTTAACTTTTCATGCTGGAGTACTATTCACGGGTTACTATTCACGAAGTACTATTCATAGAGTACTATTCACTCGAGTACTATTCACCCGGGGTACTATTCATGATAAAAAATGATTCTTTTTCGGTCCAAATCATTTTTAGTACAATGTTATTCTTTAATTTTACTCCACAAAGCAGTATCATGTTGACAATTTGAACGTTATTGAATTATGGATAAATTAAATTATAAATCTTTAAAATTTATCCTTGAACTTGTTTTATTGAATTATTATGTCATTGTCATCATCCTCATGCTTATATTGTTATGAAAGTCATCTTTGGCCCGTAGTGCATAGATGGACTTGAAATGATTATGACCAGGGATTATTCGGTATAATCATGACCGTAATATTACAAATGATGTGGTAAAAGTCATCATTAGCCCGTAGTGCATTGATGGACAGTTTTTGGTATGATTATGGCCATGGATTCTCTTCGGCCAAGGGTGCAAAGATGAATTATTTTATGGCATGATCATGACCGTTGATGAAAACACGATTATCTTTGGCCTGTAGTGCATGAATAATTCGTGGTCGTGATACTAAAGAATATCATTGGCCCGTAGTGCAGGGATGATTCGATGATGTGGATTATTTATTAAGCCGAGTCTCAGCGATAAAATTGATGATAAATCTTTTAAATCATAGAAGATAGTAGATATCATGCTCTACTTGACTCTTCTAATGGATTGCTTATTCCGCTGCAGTTGTTGATCTAAAACTTGTTGTCTATTATATTCTATCAGTTGTTATACTGTTGAAGGCTAAGAATAATTTATTCTGCATTATCTTAGTCATAATATTTCTTACTGGGCTAGTTGAGCTCACCCTTTCTTTCAATGTTCTCTTTAGGAAATGAGAATATAGCTGGGACTAGTCGTGGAATGGATTGACGGTCCAGATGGTTGCATTAGTAGGTCTCACTATTCTATGAAATAGTGTGATAATAATTATAATAAGATTGAATTTGAGTATGGATATTGTTTAGAAGACAATATTCGTATTAAAACTCTCAGATTATGTTTTGTCGTATTTTACACGACAGTTGTATAATTAAGTTGTATTTAAATTTTGTACCATATACTTGGCGACTCAAGATGGGTGATGTATACCTATTTTGGGGGCGTCACATATATTATGCAAACATGCTTCGCATGTTAATTAATATGACGCGCATTTTATATATATATATATGTGCATGCGCGCTAAGCAAAATGAGACAAATTAATAACAAACCCCTCAAAGATTTTATATTAAGTCCTAAGCGTTCAAAGATATTTGGAATATCGAATGTTGCCTTCTAGCATGATAAAAAATAATAGAGTATCAATTAATTATTATAAGTTTGTTGTGTCACCACAAGGCTTATCTTAATTTTTTGAGATGTTAATTTTATCACATTTGATGCTTATAAAGAAAATTGAACAATATTGTTTTGTTGTGTCACCACAAAGACAATGTTTTTCTTTTTTTGAATATATGGAAGTGCTAGGTTGGACTTAACTTAGATAATTTTGATTCGGATGTGCCACCACTTGATCAAAATAATCTAAGAGGCAAAATAAAAGGAGTTACATGATGATGTATTGACAAGAGTTGTCTACCTATTTATTTATATATAGTTTGTTGTGTCACCACAAGGCTATATACATTTGAAATGGGATCCTTATTCTCACTAGCAAATCTTTAATTAGATTTTGCCAAACTATATAAGTGAGGGTAATATAGTTTGATGAAAATAGTAAGAGATACCAATTTAAAACAAGACCTAAATTATTTTGGTAATTAATAAAAGAATGTATGCTAAAATGTTGTTAATTACAAATTTATTTACAGAATTTTACAATGTCTAAATTACTATCATTGCATAGCATATTAGATGTTAAATTAACCGGATCGAATTAAATGGATTGGTTAAGGAAATTAAGAATAGTTCTCACGGCTGAAAAGCTATCTTATGTTCTTAATACGCCTATCCCTGTAATGGTTGCAGACAATGCCTCTAAGGAAGAGATTGCTACTTTTAGAAAGTGGCAAGATGATGCACAGTTGGCTCAATGCATCATGCTCGCATCCATGAGTAACGAGATTCAGCGTCAGCATGAAACTATGGATGCTCATACTATACTCATACATGTCAAGTAGTTGATGGTGAGGAAAGTAGGACTAATAGATATCAGATATTTAAGGAGCACTTCCGATCTAGAATGACCAAAGGCACTACAGTACAGACACATATCCTAATGATTATCAATTTGATTGAACAGTTAGGATAACTGGTTTTGTAATGGACAGAGAGTTGAGCCAAGATTTGATCTTGCACTCACTCCCAGACTCCTTTCATAATTGTTGTAAATTTTTCATATGAATAAGCTAGATATCAGCTTCGCTGATTTGCTTAACATGTTGAAAAATGTTGAGAGTCACTTTCCAACCAAGAAAGACCAAGTCTTATTGGTAGGGGCCAAAGGATCTTCTGAAAAGAAGAACGATTCAAAGAAGGTAAATAAAAAGGCAAAAACAAAGGATAATAAGAACAAAATTGATACGGATAGCAAAGGAGTTTGCTTCCACTGGAATAAGCCAGGACACTGGAAAAGAAACTGCGAGAAGCATATTGCAGAGATAACCAGAAGAAGCTTAGTGAAGTTTCGGTTACAAATACAATTTTGTTCATGATTTAAAATAATTTTTTCTTTAAGTCAAGTTTAAACTTGGACATTGGATACCGGCTTTGGTTATCATAAATATAGATTTATGAAGGGACCAAGCAGAAGTAGAAATCTAAACAAGAGACAAGTAATCCTATATGTGGAAATGAAGCAAAGGTTGTTGTATTAGCCATAGGAACTTATTGTTTAGAATTGCCTACGGAAAGTCTATTAAGTCAATAAGTTGTTATTGTATTCCAGTTCTCGTTGGAAACATTATTTTCAATTTTTTGTTGGACAATGAAATCTTTGGTATTATATTTACGAACAATTGTTGTTCTATTTATAATAATAATGTTTTGTGTAGAACTGGAATATTACTTAACTGATTTTGTATACTTGACTTACGTGAAAATTTATTTTGCAAATTGAACAAACTAGTATAAGAAAAGGAGATGATCATTCAAAGAGTTGAATATTTGTATTTGATGAAATACAAGTTTGAATCATTTGAAAGGTTCAAAGAATTCAAAAGTGAAACAAATTGGCAAAGTATTAGGATTCTTTGATCGGATCAAGGAAGGAATACTTATGCAATGAGTTTCTAGATCATCTCAAATGGTTTTCTCACAATGGACGTCTCTTGATACATAATAATTGATTGATGTATTTGAAAGGAAAAATCGTACCTTGTTGGACATGGTGTGGTCCATAATGATTTTATCGACATTCTAATATCCTTCTGGGGTCATTTCCTAGAAATGGCTGCATATCTACGAAAAAGGTAACCTCAAAATTCGACCCCAAGACTCTATAAGAGTTATGGATAGGGAGGATTCCTGATCTTAAGTATGTTAAGATAAGGGGTTGTCTAGCTTATGTGAAAAGGTTTCAAATGATAATCTTGGGACAAGATTTGACAACTACATATTTGTGGGACATCCTAAAGTAAGTTTAGGGTATATGTTCTATAATCCTACTTAGTAAAAGGTGTTTGTTGTGAGACATGTTGCCTTCTAAGATAAAGATGTTTATCATTAAAGGGGCTAGTGGGAGGATAATACATCTTGAAGAGTTTAAGAACCACAAAACACTATAAGTTAAATAAGAGGAACCTATAGATAGACCTATTGTACCACAATCGAATCGTAAATCTAGAATAGTACCGAAGATACTTGGGAGGTATGGATTCATCATAGATGATGATGATGAGGTACGCATCATAAAAGATGATAATCCATTTACATACGATGAGGTAAGAGTTGTAGACACTCAGAGAAATGGATTGAAGCAAGCTTCTCAAAAATGGTACATTCGTTTTGATGAAACAAATCAAAAGAGTTTGATTTTATCAAAAACAAGAATGAACCTAGTGTGTACAAAAGGGTCAGTGGGAGCATTGTGACATTCCTAGTATTATATGTTGATATACTATAGATAAGGAATGACATACCAATACTACAATCAGTAAAGATAAAGTTGTCTAAACATTCCTCCACGAATGATTTGAGAAAAGTATTGTTATTGGGGATACAAATCTATATAGATAGATTTAATAGGATGCTCGACTTAACCCAAGAAACGTATATTCATTTGATGCTAAAGTTGTTTAGCATGGCAAACTCCAAGAGATGTCTCATGTTGATGAGCCATGGAGTGTATCTCTCTTAATAGTCCCCATAGACTCCTAAAAAGAGAGATCACATGAGTGACAATCATGTATACAATGAAATATACGAGACCTAATGTTGATCAGTCATATTCTGGAGAAGTTCACTATGAGTCAATGAAAAATATCTTAAAGTACTTAACCGGGACTAAGGATGTGATTAAAATTTATGGTAGGTCTAAATTAAAACTAGAGGGCTAAATAGACTCAAGTTTTTCAGACAGACCAAGACGACAGAAAATAAACTTTAAGGTAAAGCGTTGCCTTGAACAGTGGTGCAGTAAATTGAAAAGGTTTCAAACAGCAAAGTGTTGCTCGTATATAGCTATAAATGAAGCTGTAAGTTGATTGTTTAGATGAAAAGTTCATTACAGAACTAGGAATAGTTCCTAAGTCTCATCTTGGATCTAAACATGTGTTTTGACACTTTCATTTGATTATAGAAATCATTGAAAGATGGAAAATCACTATAGAGATAGTGGATTCTCAAGAACAACATTACATATCCATATACTGAAGCTTATCCAACAGCAGGATAATCATCACTTAGAGAAGAAGTCTATGAGATACCATGACAATTGGCTTTAGTGCAATTGGGAGATTGAAAGTATTATGCACACAAGCCAATCATGTTTGATGATAAAGCATATACTTTGTAACAATCTTATTCATTTATTAATAAAAAGTATTAATTTCTTAAAGGCTTTTAATTATCTACATGATGCTGTTTTATAATATGTGATAAACCCATAGTTTTAAACAATGATTTTAGAATAATGATGATGATCATTCTAATGAGATCTAAATTCTTAGAAAGCTTAAAACTAAAATAGTTCACAATCGTTGGATTACTAAATTGGGGATTAGTGAATCCGGATAGATTGGTACATACATTTCTTGCTCATTGGATGAGGATGATTGATCTCATGATCATTTGTGTGGAGACACTAAAGCAATTATGTAGGTGCTTATTAGAGAATAAGTTCACTGAACGTGGCTCGCTAAGGAATACTTAATGAAGTTTTACTTGCCTGTCAATAGGAATTCATGTAGTGATAGTAGTACAAGTGATCCTTGGATTTGAGATCATCATAGTATCTTGTGTATGATGAGTTATACTTTGACTCATTTCTTAAGACCCTTAGGTTATATCAAAGGGTATGCTTGGGTATAATAAGTTGTACATGGAGATAATGTATGATCAATAAAGAATCTACTGCTTCTAGTAAAAGAAGAGAAATGTCTTATGTGATTCGATAAATGACCACCCAGTAGTCCTTGACCAAGGCAGAATGAAATTAGAAAGGAGTTTCTAATTTGCATTATTTGGAGTTGTGCATTTAAGAGTCGAAATACATATAATTAAATAAAATAAGACTTGACAGTAATTCCATGTCTTATATTTAATTGGGACATTGTATGATGGAAGGATTGAATTGTATGATAACTATTTACTCAAAGGTTCTTTTATGATTAATGTTGAAATCTATATTATCTGGAAAGTCATTAATCGCTAGGGAGGTTTATCCCTATTGTAGAATAAATATTATTTATTTAAATAAATTAATAGCTTAATTTATTTATTTAAATAAGATTAGAATTGTTCAAATTGATTTATTCACAACCTAGGTTTAATATGGAGAACCTAAAGGGTCATACCATAAAAGGAAAAATAATTATTTAAGAAGTTAATGGTACAATCATAATAATAAGTTAAGTATATTTAATTTAATCTATGGTGATAGAATAAATTAAATAGCTTAATATTTATTATTTAATATTTTGGAAATATTAAATATAAATTAATAAGAGGAGTCTTATTATTATTATTATTATTATTATTATTATTATTATTATTATTATTATTATTATTATTTAATTCCTAAAAGAGTTTGGGAATTAATTAATAAAAGTACTCTCATATATCTTAATAAGATTAGGTGGCTAATTAAATAAAAGAGTTTAATTAATTATTCTTAATAAGATTGGGAGCCTAATTGATTAAAGGAGTTTAATTATTTAAAATAAAACCCAATTCCTTAATTGTTAAGGAGGGTTGCCCACATCTATAAATAAGAGGAGTCTTATTATGGGTGAGGTTGTTGATTTTTTCACAAACATGATTCCAATTGTTGGAGAGTACGCTCTTTTTCTATGAGAGATAGAAAAACTAGGGTTTTGCCAAATACTCATCTTCTTGAATCTTTCTTTTTCCTTGGTGGATCACCTCTAGAGGCCAAACACTTGGGTGGCTAACGTTGATCAAAGGAAAGAACCAAACCCGTGGGATTCAAGTTGAATGCAAAAAAAATTTGGAGGTGAACTTGTACCTGAGGAAGCTCGAATATTCAAGGGTATGATTCTTGTTCTTTAACTTTTCGTTTAATTAATAATTGCGCATAAAGGATGATCCGGGTATATGGTTTGTAAAATTTTAAACTCTGATTTTTTCACGTTTTCGCTTATTTTGTGCAATTTGATTGCGTCCAAGAATATTGCAAACCTAACAGAAAGCTCAATCCACGATTTGTTGGTCCATTTGAGATTCTTGACCGAGTAGGAAATGTGGCCTATAGACTCGCGTTATCTCTAAGCCTGTCTCGTGTCCATAATGTTTTTCACATATCTGTGTTTCGTAAATATGTGAAAGACCCAAACCACATTATTGAGTTAGAACCAAACGAGAAAGCCGAAGACTTAACGAACGAGGAGGTACCCGTCAAGATCTTGGATAGGAAGGAACATGTCCTATGTACAAAGGTTATACCACAAGTCAAAGTTTTGTGGAGGAACCATGCTATTGAGGAAATGACCTGGGAGTTGGAAATGAAAATGAAAGCGAAGTATCCTCACCTTTTCGAAATACTAGGTACGTACGTCAATTTCGAGGACGAAATTTCATAAGGAGGGGAGGTTGTAAGACCCCAACTTTTTATAAATGAAATTGAATTCTCTCTATTTATTATTTTGAAATATTAAGGGTTGATTTAATTAATGTGGTTAGTTATGGGTAAAATGCATAAATATCTTAAATAAGCAAGTGGTTATAAAATATTCATTGTTGTCGGGGAATATTCGTTTGGTCGTGGAATATTCTTACTGTCGGGGAATATTCATACGACGGCGCAACCTTGTGTGGGCCTCATAACGGAAATCGATTGGATGAAGAAAACGACAAGTATGAGTTTTTTATAAATAACGGCATAGTTGTTACCATTAACACTGTTGGAATACCCGTTGTTAAAAACATGAATACTGGCGGTGTTGCATAAAGAGCATACGATATTGCACTAATTATTGATTCTTACGTAAGAAGGCACTACTCAATAATTGTTACAATAATTACTGTTCAATATTTTATTTTATTGATTCAATAATTGCTACGTTGATATTTTATATTATTGTTGTTTCAATAATTGTCACTGCATAATATTTCCCATTATCAAATCAATAATTCATATTATTTGAATAATAATATTAGATAGCATTATTGGCAATGTCTAAGGACGTTCTGTTTAGGAAAGGGGCTTGGTCACCTAATTGCGCGCCAGTAAGGAGAAATTCTTATCGGAAAGCCCCCTCTTTCCTGGGAACGACCTAGTTATCATTATTGTGATTCTGTAATATTATAAGTGAATAATTAATTATTGATTTATATGATAAGAAAAATATTTATTTATGTGGATATAAATGGAGGAATTTTTAAAAAAGTGACAATTGTTGAAAATTAAAATTTTATCTATATTATTATATTACATTATAAGTGTATAATGTGATAATATAATAATATAATAATGGTGATATTTTTACAATGAATATGTGATATATGAGTAATTGAGGAAGAAGTGTATTTTTGTTACAATAAATGCTAAAAACATGTTAAACATGTTGGTGGACCCCATTTTTGACTGAAATTTGATTATAGCTTGCAAAATCGTCTGTATGTGGATTTCGGTTAATTTTTGTTTAGAATTTGAAAAAACTTAAAGCTACAAAGTTGTAGAGAATTAAATTTCCTATGGAATGGATATAAAATTTTAATTTTTCTGATAAAAGGGCTATTTATTAAAAATTATTGATGTTCTGGAATATTGGATCTGAATTGATTTTGTTACAAAAAATATTTAAAACATGTTTTTCGTGTTGGTGGGCCCCACTTGATGTTGCAAAATTTTGAAATCAGATATCTAAGGTGTGCATAGGAATTTTTATTAAAAATAAAAATATTTTATTAAATTTTCTGATTTGGTGTTCTAAGCATTTTCTGATAAATAGGATGTTTAAGTTAGAATTCAAAATTCACACCAGAAACTGAAGTTTCTCTCTCAATATTATTGAGCGTATTTTAATGAGTATTTTGATACTTTGAGTGTTGCTATACGGTGCAAGTTTTCTTTAGCGTTATATCTGATATTCCAACCAGAAGTACTGTTCTTTTGAGGTAAGAAATGTTATTTTCTTCATAAATGATAAGATCTTGTTTTGTTCTTTATCTTTTCGCTTAATTAATAATTACATATAAGGATGATCCGGGTATATGGTTTGTAAAATTTTAAACTCTAATTTTTCACGTTTTCGCTTATTTTGTGCAATTTGATTAAGTCCCAAGAATATTACAAACCTAATGAAAGCTCAATCCACGATTTGTTGGTCCATTTGAGATTCTTAACCGAATAGGAAATGTGGCTATAGACTCGCGTTATCTCCAAGCCCTCCGTGTTCATAATATTTTTAAATATCTCGTGTTTCAGAATATGTGAAAGACCCAAACTACATTATTGAAAGTTAGAATCAGACGAGATAGCCGAAGACTTAACGAACGAGGAGGTACCCGTCAAGATCTTGGATAGGAAGGAGCATGTCCTACGCACAAAGGTTATACCACAAGTCTAAGTTTTGTGGAGGAACCATGCTATTAAGGAAATGACCTGGGAGTTGGAAACGAAAATGAAAGCGAAGTATCCTCACTTTTTCGAAACACTAGGTACGTACGTCAATTTCGAGGATGAAATTTCATAAGGAGGGAAGGTTGTAAGACCCCAACTTTTTATAAATTAAATTAAATTTCCTCTATTTATTATTTTGAAATATTAAGGGTTGATTTAATTAATGTGGTTAGTTATGGGTAAAATGCATAAATATCTTAAATAAGCAAGTGGTTATAAAATATTTATTGTTGTCGGGGAATATTCGTTTGGTCATGGAATATTCTTACTGTCGGGGAATATTCATACGACGGCGCAACCTTGTGTGGGCCTCATAACGGAAACCGATTGGATGAAGAAAATGACAAGTATGAGTTTTTTATAAATAACGGCATAGTTGTTACCATTAACACCGTTGGAATACCCGTGGTTAAAACACGATGTCTACGGTGTTGCAGCAAGAGTATTACGTATATTGCACCAATTATTGATTCTTACGTAAGAAGGCACTACTCAATAATTGTTACAGTAATTACTGTTCAATATTTTATTTTATTGATTCAATAATTGCTACATTGATATTTTATATTATTATTGTTTCAATAATTGTCACTGCATAATATTTCCCATTATCAAATCAATAATTCATATTATTTGAATAATAATATTAGATAGCATTATTGGCATTGTCTAAGGAAGTTCTGTTTAGAAAAGGGTCACCTAATTGCGCGCCAGTAAGGAGAAATTCTTATCGGAAAGCCCTCTCTTTCCTGAGAACGACCTAGTTATCATTATTGTGATTCTATAATATTATAAGTGAATAATTAATTATTGATTTATATGATAATGAAAATATTTATTTATGTGGATATAAATGGAGGAATTTTTAGAAAAGTGACAATTGTTGAAAATTGAAATTTTATCTATATTATTATATTACATTATAAGTGTATAATGTGATAATATAATAATATAATAATGGTGATATTTTTACAATGAATATGTGATATATGAGTAATTGAGGAAGAAGTGTATTTTTGTTACAATAAATGCTAAAAACATGTTAAACATGTTGGTGGACCCCATTTTTGACTGAAATTTGATTATAGCCTGCAAAATCGCTTGTATGTGGATTTCGGTCAATTTTTGTTTAGAATTTGAAAAAACTTAAAGCTACAAAGTTGTAGAGAATTAAATTTCCTATGGAATGGACATAAAATTTGAATTTTTCTGATAAAAGGGCTATTTATTAAAAATTATTGATGTTCTGGAATATTGGATCTGAATTGATTTTGTTACAAAAAATATTTAAAACATGTTTTTCGTGTTGGTGGGCCCCACTTGGTGTTGAAAAATTTTGAAATCAGATATCTAAGGCGTGCATAGGAATTTTTATGAAAAATAATAATATTTTATTAAATTTTCTGATTTGGTGTTCTAAGCATTTTTCGGTAAATAGGATGCTTAAGTTAGAATTAAAAATTACACCAGAAACTGAAGTTTCTATCTCTATATTATCGAGCGTATTTTTATGAGTATTTTGATACTTTGAGTGTTGCTATACGGTGCAAATTTTCTTTAGCGTTATATCTGATATTCCAGCCAGAAGTACTGTTCTTTTGAGGTAAGAAATGTTATTTTCTTCATAAATGATAGTACTGTTCTTGTTCTTTATCTTTTTGTTTAATTAAGAATTACGTATAAAGGATTATTCGGGTATATGGTTTGTAAAATTTTAAACTCTGATTTTTTCACGTTTTTGCTTATTTTGTGCAATTTGATTGCGTCCAAGAATATTGCAAACCTAACAGAAAGCTCAATCCACGATTTGTTGGTCCATTTGAGATTCTTGACAGAGTAGGAAATGTGGCCTTTAGACTCGCGTTATCTCCAAGCCTGTCTCGTTTTCATAATGTTTTTCACATATCTGTGTTTTGTAAATATGTGAAAGACCCAAACCACATTATTGAGTTAGAACCAGACGAGATAGCCGAAGACTTAACGAACGAGGAGGTACCCGTCAAGATCTTGGATAGGAAGGAGCATGTCCTACGCACAAAAGTTATACCACAAGTCAAAGTTTTATGGAGGAACCATGCTATTGAGGAAATGACCTGGGAATTAGAAACGGAAATAAAAGCGAAGTATCCTCACCTTTTCGAAACACTAGGTACGTATGTCAATTTCGAGGACAAAATTTCATAAGGAGGGGATGTTGTAAGACCCCAACTTTTTATAAATGAAATTGAATTTCCTCTATTTATTATATTGAAATATTAAGGGTTAATTTAATTAATGTGGTTAGTTATGGGTAAAATGCATAAATATCTTAAATAAGCAAGTGGTTATAAAATATTCATTGTTGTCGGGGAATATTCGTTTGGTCGTGGAATATTCTTCTTTGTGAATAATATTCATACGATGCGGTAAGACCTTGTGTGGGCCTCATAACGGAAACCGATTGGATGAAGAAAACGACAAGTATGAGTTTTTTATAAATAACGGCATAGTTGTTACCATTAACATTGTTGGAATACCCGGTGGTTAAAACACAGTAATACGCGGTGTTGCACAGTAGCACACGATATTGCACCAATTATTGATTCTTACGTAAGAAGGCACTACTCAATAATTATTACAGTAATTACTGTTCAATATTTTATTTTATTGTTTTAATAATTGCTACGTTGATATTTTATATTATTGGTGTTTCAATAATTGTCACTGCATAATATTTCCCATTATCAAATCAATAATTCATATTATTTGAATAATAATATTAGATAGCATTATTGGCAATGGCTAAGGAAGTTCTATTTAGAAAAGGGGTTTGGTCACCTAATTACGCGCCAGTAAGGAGAAATTCTTATCAGAAAGCCCCCTCTTTCTTGGGAACGACCTAGTTATCATTATTGTGATTCTGTAATATTATAAGTGAACAATTAATTATTGATTTATATGATAAGAAAAATATTTATTTATGTGGATATAAATGGAGGAATTTTTAGAAAAGTGACAATTGTTGAAAATTAAAATTTTATCTATATTATTATATTACATTATAAGTGTATAATGTGATAATATAATAATATAATAATGGTGATATTTTTACAATGAATAAGTGATATATGAGTAATTGAGGAAGAAGAGTATTTTTGTTACAATAAATGCTAAAAACATGTTAAACATGTTGGTGGACCCCATTTTTGACTGAAATTTGATTATAGCCTCCAAAATCGTCTGTATGTGGATTTCGGTCAATTTTTGTTTAGAATTTGAAAAAACTTAAAGCTACAAAGTTGTAGAGAATTAAATTTCCTATGGAATGGACATAAAATTTGAATTTTTCGTATAAAAGGGCTATTTATTAAAAATTATTGATGTTCTGGAATATTGGATCTGAATTGATTTTGTTACAAAAAATATTTAAAACATGTTTTTCATGTTGGTGGGCCCCACTTGATGTTGAAAAATTTTGAAATTAGATATCTAAGGTGTGCATAGGAATTTTTATTAAAAATAATAATATTTTATTAAATTTTCTGATTTGGTGTTCTAGGCATTTTCCGATAAATAGGATGCTTAAGTTAGAATTGAAAATCACACCAGAAACTGAAGTTTCTCTCTCTATATTATCGAGCATATTTTTGTGAGTATTTTGATACTTTGAGTGTTGCTATACGGTGCAAGTTTTCTTTAGCGTTATATTTGATATTCCAGCCAGAAGTACTGTTCTTTTAAGGTAAGGGATATTATTTTCTTCATAAATGATATTATTTCTTTTAATATCATTTTAATATCATTTAGTATAATTGTTCTTTACTTATTCACGATATCTGACACTATTCACGAATACAACACTATTCATAAAAAAATTAAATTTTCGTTCTTTGTCCAAGAGGTCTATTATGGGTACTATCTTTGATTGTGTCCATGTTTTGATCTTCATTCTTAAATTTTACTCCACTATGGTTTGTTATGAAGTATTTTTGAACTTGGATTGTTTAAAGTACGAATCCCTAATTTTTGTCCTTTTATTTCACTGGATTCGTTTCTTTAAAAATATTTTTCATCATCCTTGGTCCTAAATGATGATATTACTGAATATCTTTGGCCTGTAGTGCAAAGATGAATGATTTCCTGATGAACATCTTTGGCCCGTAGTACAAAGATGAATCAGTGTTGAGTTGAACATGACCAATCGATGAATATCTTTGGCTCAGAGGTGCAAAAGATGAATATTTGATTCAAGATGTATATTGATTGATGTTACAGGGATAAAATATTGATGATGGACTTTTAAATCATAGAAGATAGTAGATTTCATTCTCTACTTAACTCTTCTAATGAATTGTTATTTTCGCTGCGAATATTGATCTAAAACTTGTTGTCTATTATATTCTATCAGATTTTTCTTTTTTAAGGACTAACGATAATTTTTTGTATATTATCTTAGTCATAATATTCTTTATTATGACTTGTTGGGCTAGTTGAGCTCACCTTTTTCCTTTTTTTTTCCATTTTTCTTCTCAGGAAGCGAGAATATAACGGGAAGTAGTCAGGGTGTGGAATGATAGTTCTAGACAGTTGTTTAGTAGTCCTCACTATTTTGTAAAATAGTGTATCAATAATTGTAATGAGGACTTATTTGAGTGTGGATATTGTCTAAAAGACAATATTTGTATTTAAACTCACAGTTTATGTGTTGTCGTATTTTGCACGACAATTGTATTAATGAAGTTGTAGTTGTTTCTGTACCATGTATTTGGCGACTCAGAATGGGTGATGTATACCTGTTTTGGGGCCGTCACAGTTGTCCAGCTTATGTGAAAAAGGTTTCAAAGGATAAGCTTGGGACAAGATTTGACAAGTACAGATTTGTGGGATATCCTAAAGTAACTTTAGGGTATATTTTCTATAATCTTACTTAGCAAAAGGTGTTTGTTGCGAAACACGCTACCTTCTAAGATAAAGGTGTTTATCATTAAAGGGGATAGTGGGAGGATAATACATCTTGAAGAGTTCAAGAACCACAAAACACTATAAGTCAAATAAGAGAAACATATAGATAGACCTATTGTACCACAACCTAATCAAAAATCTGGAATAGTACCGAAGATACCTAGGAGGTATGGATTCATCATAGATGATGATGATGAGGTACATATCATAGAAGATAATGATCCAGTTACATACGATGAGATAAGAGTTGTAGACACTCAGAGAAATGGATTGAAGCAAGCTTCTCAAAAATTAAACATTCGTTTTGATGAAACAAATCAAAAGAGTTTGATTTTATCAAAAAATAGAATGAACCAAGTGTGTACAAAAGGGTCAGTGGGAGCGTTATGACATTCCTAGTATTATATTTTGATATATTACGGATAAGGAATGACATACTAATGCTATAATCAATAAAGATAAAGTCGTCTAAACATTTCTTCATGAATGATTTGGGAAGAGTATCTTAATTGGAGATACAAATCTATATAGATAGATTCAAGAGGATGCTCGACTTAACCCAAGAAACGTATATTCATTTGATTCTAAAGTCGTTTAGCATGGTAAACTCCAAGAGATGTCTCATGTTGATGAGTCATGGAGTGTATTTCTCTTAATAGTCCCCATAGACTCCTGAAAAGAGAGATCGCATGAGTGACAATCATGTATACAATGAAATATACAAGACTTGATGATGATCGGTCATATTCTGGAGAAGATCATTATAAGACAGTGAAAAATATCTTAAAGTACTTAACCGACACTAAGGATGTGATTAAAATTTATGGTAGGTCTAAATTAAAACTAGAGGGCTAAATAGACTCAAGATTTTCAGACAACCAAGACGACAGAAAATCCACTTTGAGGTAAAGGGTTATCTTAAACAGTGGTGCAGTGAATTAGAAAGGTTTCAAACAGCAAAGAGTTGCTGGTTTAGTGATAAAGACAAAGTATATAGTTATAAATGAAACTTCAAGTTGATCATTTGGATGAAAAGTTCATTACATAACTAGGAATAGTTCCTAAGTCTCATCTTGGATCTAAACATGTGTTGTGACACTTTCATTTGATTATAATAATCATTGAAATATGAGAAATCACTATAGAGATTGTCGACTCTCAAGAACAAGATTACATATCCATTAACTAAAGCTTATCTAACAGCAAGATAATCGTCACTTAGAGAATAAGGGTATGAGATACCATAGCTTTAGTGCAAGTGGGAGATTGAAAGTAGTATGCACACAAGCCAATCATGTTTGATGATAAAGCATATAATTTGTAACAATCTTATTCATTTATTAATAAAAAGTATTAATTTATTAAAGGCTTTTATTTATCTACATGATCTTGTTTTATAATATGTGATAAACCAATAGTTTTAAGCCATACTTTTAGAATAATGATGATGATCATTCTAACGAGATATAAATTCTTAGAAATCTTAAAACTAAAATAGTTCCCAATCGTTGAATTACTAAATTGGGGATTATTGAATTCGGTTAGATTGGTACATACGTTGCTTGCTCATTGGATGAGGATGATTGATCTCATGATCATTTATGTGGAGACACTAAAGCAAGTATGTAGGTGCTTATTAGAGAATAAGTTCATTGAACGTGGCTCGCTAAGGAATACATAATGGAGTTTTACTTGCCTGCCAATAGGAATTCCTGTAGTAATAGTAGTACAAGTGATCCTTAGACTTGAGATCATCATAGTATCTTGTGTATGATGAGTTATACTTTGACTTATTCCTTAAGACCCTTAGGGTATATCAAAGGGTATGCTTGGGTATAATAAGTTTTACATGGAGATAATGTATTATGACGCCCCCAAAATAGGTATACATCACCCATTCTGAGTCTCCAAATACATGGTACAGAAACAACTATAACTTTATTAATACAATTGTCATGCAAAATAGGACAACACATAAACTATGAGTTTAAATACAAATATTGTCTTCTAGACAATATCCACACTCAAATAAGTCCTCACTATAATTATTGATACACTATTTTACAAAATAGTGAGGACTATTAAACAACTGTCTAGAACCATCATTCCACACCTCGACTACTTCCCGCTATATTCTCGCTTCCTGAGATGAAAATGGAACAGAAAGGAAAAAGGTGAGCTCAACTAGCCCAGTAAAGAATATTTTGACTAAGATCATATAGAATAAATTATCGTTAGTCCTCAACAGGAAAAAATCTGATAGAATATAATATACAATAAGTTTTAGATCAATATTCACAGCGAAAATAACAATTCATTATAAGAGTTAAGTAGAGAATGAAATCTACTATCTTCTATGATTTAAAAGTTCATTATCAATATTTTATCCCTGTAACATCAATCAATATACATCTTGAATCAAATATTAATCTTTGCACTATAGGCCAAAGATATTCATCAGTTGGTCATGTTCATCTCAACCCCTGTTCATCTTTGCACTACGGGCCAAAGATATTCATCAGGAAATTATTCATCTTTGCACTACAGGCCAAAGATATTCAGTAATATCATCATTTATGACTGAGGATGACGAAAAATATTTTTAAAGAAAAGAATCCAGTGAAATAAAAGGACAAAGATTAAGGATTCGTACTTTAGAAGATCCAAGTTCAAAAATACTCTATAATAAATTATAGTGGAGTACAATTCAAGAATGAAGATTAAAACATGGATACAATCAAAGATAGTACCCATAATAGACATATTGGATAAAGAAAATAAATCTAATTTTTCTGTGAATAGTGTCGTATTCGTGAATAGTGCCGTATACGTGAATAGTAATCCTGACACAAAAAGGTAGAATTTTCACAAGAAAAAATATACTAATATTTCGGCATAATGATATTAAAAGAAATAATATCATTTACGAAGAAAATAACATCCCTTACCTCAAAAGGACAATACTTCTGACTAGAATACCAGATATAATGCTAAAGGAAACTTGCACCGTTTAGCAAAACTCAAAGTATCAAAATACACACAAAAATATGCTCGATAATATAGAGAGAGAAAACTTCAGTTTCTGGTGTGATTTTCAATTCTAACCTAAGCACCCTATTTATAGAAAAATGCTTAGAACACCAAAGCAGAAAATTTAATAAAATAATAATATTTTCAAAAAAATTCCTACGCACACCATCAGTCCAAAACATTAGCCACAAGTGGGACCCACCCCACAAAAATTAAAAAATAAACATTTTTCTTAAATAAAACATTTATAACCTTTTTATAAGAAAAATTTGAATGTTATGTCCATTCCATAGAAAATTTAATTCTCTACAACTTTGTAGCTTTAAGTTTTTCCAAATTCTAAACAGAAATCACTACAAAAAAAATGGGGCTTTAGCAACAACCGATTTTCGTTGCTAAAGGTGCCAAATTTCGTTGCTAAAGGTTTTTGACAACGACTTTACTGTCGTTGCGTCTTTTGTTGCGCAATGAGCGTTGCTATTTGTTCTGCAACGAACGTATTTTTTCGTTGCCAAAAGTAATATATTTTGCAACGAAATTTGGCTTTCGTACAGATACATCGATCATTTAGCAACAAAATGTATTTTTGCAGAATAATTAAAATTTCGTTGCTAAAAACCCCATTTCGTTGCAAAAGCTTGCTAATTGGCAACGAAATGAACTCTTTTTTTTTACAACGACCATGCATTTTCGTTGCAATTGACACCATTTTGCAACTACATTTTTCGTTGCAGTAAATTATGAAAATTATTGCCTAAGCTTGTTTTCGTTGCGGAATGTAAACTTTTTAGCAATGATTTTCGTTGATGATTATATTATTTGGCAACGACATTATGCTGAATCAGCAATGAAAATGTTTGTTGCTGGTTATTTTTCAATAGCAACAAAAGTCGACGATTAGGAACGACATTATATGTTGTCTTTTCTTTATATGTGCAACAAAAGTTGATATGATTTGCAACGATAAAAAATGTTGCATTTTATTTTAGTATTAGCAACAATATCATCTCCATTGTTATTAGGTTAATTTTTCGTTGCCAAATATTATATTTTTAATGCCATTAGCAACAAAAATTTGTTGCTAAATGTATAAAAAAATTGTTGCTATTTTAAAACTTGTTCAATGCTTTGCAAGAATCTAATTATATTATAGCTAAAATCAAAATTTGACATTCTTTTTTATGTGTACTGGTACCTCGATGTCCCCATAAAAAAATAATGGCAAAAATATAAAAAACTAAAATATTATTAACTTAATAAAATCATCCACTACATAATCATTCATTATCTTTACAATTAACCATCTAAAGCTACCACGGTTCTTCAATCAAAGTATATATCTACATATATAGAGAGTACACTTCATAATTTAGTCCTTTGTCTTCCGTAAACGTAGTACGTAAATTTGATATCCAATGTTGTAAAAGCAGTGTCAGAAGAAGCGGTCTTCCATATATATTTAAAAATAATAAGCAAGTCGGAAAAATGAAGCAAATAGGTCACTAGAGGCACTTAGTGCCAAAATCAATACACAAAGACAACAATGTTGTGTTATTTTTTAACTAATCAAGGGACATGGAAGAAGTTAATAACCTTTTTATTAACTACCAAATTAATATCTAAATCAAATATCCTGAAGAAGAAAAACATGTGCTTCATGAACCTCGTCCTGGTGGGTATACTTTGACACACGGATCAAGATAATAATTGGTGCTCATAAATAATGTTACAAGTGAACAGACATTTTACAGGCTTATAATGATGACAGTACAACTTGATAAATATGTTCGAGCGTGTAGCGAAAGTCAAAACATACTTGATGATTCTGCTGGAAAGGAAATTACTGATTGCGATAACTATTTTTCCTGCTTAATTGCATGATGTTTCTGGAACGAGTTTGATGTTTAGTGCCTTAGCAGCATGTCTTGTTGTAATATATTTGGTTGTTGTTGCTATAATTATCGTTGTGAATCCTGTTGTGGCTCTTTTGCTCAATTCACCTTCTCTAAAACATATATTATGAAAATTCACCAAATTAAACTATGAAACACATATAATAGTCAAAAAAAGTGTGATTTACAAAGCATATGCTAGTTATATGGGAATGTTGGATAAACCATTCATCATTTTCAGAGAACCATCATATATGATAGTGAAGCCATATGAAAATCAATAGACAAGTCTATCAATTTAGCTGGTAAAAACATGTTCAATGTTGAGATAATGTCAACTGACATGTATAATTTGACATCTAGATATACTTATCAATATTATATATATATATATATATATATATATATATATATATATATATATATATATATCAATTGGGTCATTTTTTTAGTTTCATTTGTAACTCGATATGAAATAAGTGTTGATCGAAGATTTGATTTATAGTCGGACATTTGATGACTAGATTTTGTTGAAGTAGTAGGGGTTTGACTAGCGAAAATATAGAAAGGTTTGGGGATGACTAGAGAGAATCGAGGAGTAAGACTTGGGGACCGTATCAAGCACCAAAATTTATTGTGGGTTTGGGTAATCGGATGAGGAACAACAGCCTTTTGATTGATTAATCGGACCTATGGAGTGGCCATGCGACCACGAGAAGATGAACCTCCTCGTACACTCATAATGTTGTAATTGTACTGTGTTAATAAATTCACGAGTGAGAAAATCTGAACCGAAGTTATTACTACCTTTAATATATTCAATATCGAAATCAAAAATACTTAAAATTGCTTGCCATCTAGCGAATGAATGCTTAGAGGCGACATTCTCAACATCCTTTTCAAGGATAAATTTTGCTGACTTGCAATCTATTCCAACTAGAAATTTTTGGTTCAATAAATCTCTCTGAAATTTTTTGATACATAAAACTAATGATAAAATTTCTCAATTAAGGCGTCTTGCAAATGCTATTCATTTGAGACTTGATCAGTTACATGAAGAGTCTGACAAGGATTCTTCTCAGTCCAAAACTTCTAGTCAAGAGCTTGGAGACGAAAGTAATTGTGATCCTTACGGCATAATCGGTCTTCAAGATGCTCAAGATCCATTTTCTTTCCTGCAGTAATCAATCAAAGTGTGATGTGACATCAAGACTGCTCGGCGACCTTTTGTCACTCACCTCGGTCGGCCACCAAAGACTGCTTTCCGTGACTAGTCAACAGATCTTCGCTTTTCACCAAATGTGATAAATCATTTAAGCATCTGGCCCCATGGCCGCATTAGTCAAAAGAAGACGTCTGCTTTTCCATTGCTTCCATGACACCAATAATACTGGGATAATAATTCAAAAATCTAGCATCTCTAAGGCAGAGGTAGATAGATGAATTAATTCCTTTTCTGTTGAGAGGTTTGTTTATGACTTGAACAAGACCTATGTGAATAAAATTATAACCCTTCTTTCTCGTGTTTTTAATAACTTCTCGGCGATAAAAGACTACTGATTTTTGTATTCTTTGTTAATTGTGATAAACTCTTTCAACCTGTTTTGACATTATAGTCGGTTTTGAACTTATCGAAAAAGGTTGACTGATAAATATCTTTAGGAGATACTCTAGGTATGTTCCAATTATGTAAAACTTGATTAATGTTTTCATAACTATGTTCTTCTTGGTTAACTATGTCCGAGACAGGAGGCAAAGTCGACTGTTACTTAAATCAAGAGTCGGATCTCAATAACCTACTCATCTTGACTGTTTCAAAATAAAATCTTACTCAAGGTCCATACATGCATACCCCGTTTACCTAAAGTAGACTCATACCTATGTTCTCATCGTTAGGAGTTATTTTTTGTTTGAGTATGCCACCGAATCCAATGTCGAGGCATCGGTTTCAACTATTTTGAAAGTCGAATCGTTTGAAATGCCAAGGTGGGCAAAACCTTAACATATTTTTTAACTTGTTGACGACGTAGTATGAATGTCGATACATGGGGAGGATTACTTTGTAAGCTACCAAAAAAGAGGCTTATAAATCTTCCCGAGGTCCTCAGAAAACTTACCAATATAATTGAGCGAGCGAGAAACCTCTATAGTTGAGTTTTGTCGGTAATCTTATCTCGAGGCCTATTTACGAATTGAATAATAGCTCGTCGATCGCCGCGTGAGTCCATGATAGAGGATTAATCAGAAACCCGACTTTAGTCGAAAATGCAGCTACATTTGGAAGGAGAAAGAACAAGACCATTGGTTTTAACTGTTTCTAAGAACGAATTTAAATGTTTAATATGCTCTTGATAGTCTTGGAGAATACAAGGATATCGTCGATGTATACAATGATAAAATGATCAAAAGGATTCAAAATATTATTAAGAATATTCGAAATTCACTGGTGCATTTTAAGTCTAAATGATCGAACATTCCATTCGTAGTGTCCGAAATCGAATTGGTAAATGCGATTTGTATTTATCATCTTGATGAATAAAGAACTTGTCGAATCGACTTAAGGTCAAATTTACTAAATATTGTGGAGACACTTAACCTACCAAGGAGATCATCCTTGTTGGGCAAAGGGTACCTTATCCATTCTAGTACTTTGTTTAATGGTTTATAATTAATGACTAACCGAGGGACACCTCTTTCTTTCTCGAATTTCATTATTAACATAGAAAGTTAAAGACCATGGTGACTTCTTCGTGTCTAATTAAACCTTTACTAAGAAGATCATTAATTTCTTTTTTACATAACTCCATTTGTTCATGACTCATTTGAATAGGTCTTCAGCTTTAGTGGAATTAAATGTTTTTAAATTCCTTAGCATAGTAGTAACTTAATTGTGTGCTTCTTCCTATGCCAAAAGCATTGGGAGAATCGAACATAAATTTTTAGTAAATAATCTTTTAATTCTTTTATTTTTCTTGGACTCTGTTACTCTTAAGTTGTTCTTCAACTTAGCGATACTTAACTTCTTCTTTAAGGAAATTTAAATGAGTAACTTTGCAGTTTAACAGATTCAATGATTTAGAAATTGATTCTTCTTGAATAAATTTTAAATCTATTTCTTTTGGTTTGATTAGGAATTTAAATGTAATCTTTTTTCCTAAGTGTTCACAACTTAAACCTTTATTACTAGTAGTAAATGGGTATAATAAATAGATAAACCAGTAATCCTAAAATGATTTTGTCAAGAAGATTGCGAACTAAGACAAATGAGGTCTTAAAACACATACTTGTCTTGACAAATATGTACATTAGGTAATTTATATTTTATTTCCATCCGACTTAGTTAAATTGAATTTAGTTTTTCACTAGTTTTCTTATAATATCGTAGGGGATAATACCTTCTTGAATACAGCTTCAAATCACACTTTTGATGATCAACTAAGACAGGAGTCATACAGAGAAACATTTTATCGATAACTAAATTAATAGAGATATACCATTTTGAATAGTAATATCTTTAATTCTTTTAAGGAGAGACCTTGAATAAAGAGGTCGAATCTTTGCTTTTGATGATTACGCTTCATCATTACTTTCATCACTGAAGAGGAATCATGAACTTGAAGATCGATTTCTTATCATCAATCTCTTTTCTTAAGTTAGAAATATCTAATTTTAAGTTAGAAATTTCTTTCTTAAGTTTATTAACTTCTTGATTTAATTTAGGGAGGGTAATTTCTTTTACCGGAGATTTAAATCTTTCAAGAGTTTTATTGAGACTGAAAATTAGTTTTTCTTTGGCTCTAAGAACTTTATCGATTGACTTTGTTATCTTTGGTTAACAAATCTTTTAATTGCTTCAAATCTTGAGTTTTAATTCGTATCCGTAATTTTACTAATTAGATCAACTAATAAAGAACTTTCTTCTTCTTCTTTCGTAATTACATTGATTCTTTTACAACAGTTTTTATTGCAATTTTACGTACATATAGTGGCTTCATTTCACTTACTCATCGATTCATCGTTAGATGTATTATTACTAGAAGATTACGAATATCGAAGCTTCTTCATCACTACTACCAATTTTATTTTCAATTCTCATTAATTCTAATAACTGCTACGATGGAGTTATGTAAAAAAGAATAATAATCAAGATACTTATTACAATAAACCCAAGTCATCTAAGAAAAAATCATATAAAAAATCAAAGAAATATGATAAAAGTAAAATTGTGCATCACAATTGTGGGCGAAAGGACATTATAAAAGTGAATGTAGAGTTAAACAAAAGAATAATAATCAAGATACTTATTACAATAAACCCAAGTCATCTAAGAAAAATCATATAAAAATCAAAGAAATATGATAAAAGTAAAATTATGCATCACACAATTGTGGGTAGAAGGACATTATAAAAGTGAATGTAGAGTTAAACAAAATTAACTCAATTAAATATTTCAAATAGAAGATACAGCAGGTTATTAGAATTAATGAGAATTGAAAATAACGAATTGGTAGTGATGAAGAAGCTTCGATATTCCGAATCTTCTAGTAATAATACATCTAACGATGAATCGATAGTGAAAATGAAGTCACTATATATACGTAAAATTGCAATAAAAACTGTTGTAAAAGAATCAATGTAATTACGAAAGAAGAAGAAGAAAGTTCTTTATTAGTTGATCTAATTAGTTAAATTACAGACCCTGAATTAAAAACTCAGTATTTGAAGCAATTAAAAATTTGTTAACCAAAGATAACAAAGTCACCGATAAAGTTCTTAGAGCCAAAGAAAAACCAATTTTCAGGTCTCAATAAAACTCTTGAAAGATTTAAATCTCCTAAAAAGAAATTACCCTCCCGAATTAAATCAAGAAGTTAATAAACTTAAGAAAGAAATTTCTAACTTAAAATTAGATATTTCTAACTTAAGAAAAGAGATTGATGATAAGAAATCGATCTTCAAGTTCATGATTCCTCTTCAGTGATGAAAGTCAATCACGATGAACCGTAATCATCAAAAGCAAAGATTGAGACCTCTTTATTCAAGGTCTCTCCCTTAAAAGAATTAAAGATATTACTATTCAAAAATTATATCTCTATTAATTTAGTTATCGATAAAGATGGTAAACCATTAACAAATTTCTCTTTCCAAAATGGTTTGTTACTGTCATTTCTCATCATAACTCTTGAAGTAAATACATCTTTGTACCATCTAAAATCACTTAGAGTGGGACATGTAAGATTACTTAATTGATCATGGATTCTTTCAGTGATATTACTAGGAGTTCCAACAAAATGTTTAATTATAGTAAATATTAAAGTATTAACTCCATCAGGAAGACCAATACCAGCATCTTCATCAAAGATGGGATTGCCTTCATTATCTCTTTGGATATCATGAACTATGGAACATCTAATGTCTTCAAAGAGATGTTTTTCCCACCAAGACACGAGAATGCCAAGAAAACCACTAGCTATTAATTCAACTATATCCGATTGAGATAAAGAGTTGAATTTGGTAATATAGCCGTTGGCTACCATGTATATATGATTAAGTTTATTAAGAATCTCTTGTTCACCAAATCCATCTATATTCCATTCATAAATCTTATTAGAGGACACGAAGAATCGCTTATCTAGATTTCTCTCTTGAACTGTAGATCCTGAGGAGTTGGTCTAGAGTACCAATTTACGGTAATACTTGTGTTATTGACAGTTAATTTATTTAACTGTTCATTAAGGTTTGAAATGGATGAGTGATTAGAGTGATCTGAAGAACTTTCGTTATCATCATTTGTTTCAACATGTGACTTTTTGGGTAGCTGAAACGATATATTGCCATTTCGTAATCTAAGGGATTTTGTATTTACTACGTAATATAAGGAAGACCGAAATTTCCTCATATTTTGAATGATAATTACTATAATGACAAAATGTTCTAACTAAATGAGGAGAGGTTTGGGGAATATATCATGGCACAAACCGTACCTTTTCCACCAAAGGATAAACCATTTGGGGAAATTGACTCTTGAATTTGTGGTCAAACCGAAAAACCACGAATGACTATGATCTTCATTTTGATGAAGCATAATTTTATGCCAAGCCTCAATATAATCATAATAGCGAAAGAGCTAGTGTGATTAGAAAGTGACTTGAGATCTAAGGATGACTACCCCAATTGACAGATTGAGAACTTGCTTAATATACAAATGAATGATAAAGAAGCTTGGATTTATCATCGTTGGCATAAATTGGTTTAATAAAGACCCACTCTTTTTGAATAAGAATGTCCCTATAATACACTAAGGATTTATAAGGAGCTAAAGGAAGAAAATGCCATCCAAAGAGGAAATAATCTTTGGTACCTAAGCGAATTGGGTCATTTTTAGGTTTCATTTGTAACTCGATATGAAATAAGTGTTAATCGAAGATTTGACGATAGTCGGACATTTGATGACTAGATTTTGTTAAAATGTAGCGGGGTTTGACTAAGCGAAAATATCGAAAAGTTTAGGTGACTAGAGAGAATCGAGGAGTAGGGCTTGGGACCGTATCAAAGCACCCGAAATTTATTGTGGGTTTGGGTAATCGGATGAGGAACAACAGCCTTTTGATTGATTAATCGGGCCCATGAATGGCATTACTGACCACGAGAAGATGAACCTCCTCATACACTTATAATCTTTGTAATTGTACATGTGTTAATAAATTCACGAGTGAGAAAATCTGGAACTGAGTTGTTACTACCTTTAATATATTCAATATCGAAATCAAAAATACTTAAAATTGCTTGCCATCTAGCGAATGAATGCTTAGAGGCGACATTCTCAACATCCTTTTCAAGGATAAATTTTGCTGACTTGCAATCTATTCTAAAATCTAGACATATATATATATATATATATATATGTAAAATCTAGACATGGATAAAAAGTCCCGATTTACAAAGGAAGTCGAAGCACAAGAAAAAATAGAAAGAATGAAAATAACGTGATAGAAAGGAAATTAATCTTGTGTAAGCAATGCTTAGTTTTTAAAAGGTGATCCTTTGATAATAAAGCAACCAAACTAACTTATAATGTTTACTAGACTAAGATATATTTAAGGTAGGCAAAAAAAAAAAGAAGATTTTACCTTAAGAAACAGTGCGCAATATGATCGCATGCACTTGCATATTAGCAAAAAATATCCTACTATGTATTGATTTGAGTTCATCTACCAACGTAGCATAACCATCGTGTACATCTTTCATTTCATAGCTTGATCATCTAAATTATCTCAAAAAGATGAAGAACAAGATTTCATTACCCTATGCTTCTCTTGGATACTATGGTTCCCTGTAATTTTCAAATGCAACAGAATGTAACCTTCGTCTAAAGGTAGTAGAGGTTTTATCCACTTTATCAATTTTCCTTTTTTTAATCTTTTGGATGAAGAGATTTTCTATCAAGTATGAGTTAATATTTCCTCCATATTTACTCTTGTCATGGACATTTATGTTAATCTTCAAAGAATTTCAAGACTACAAAAGTAACTGCTTACTAAATTTTGTTACCCCTATATTTCTTTCTTTTGTCATTCCAATTTAGCAGGCTTATCCTATCCTTGCCAATATTAAGTTTTAATATAACACAATATACCTGATTTCTCCTTTTACCTTTCAATATCATGTTTCCAACAGCTACCATCTGTCAATCTGCATAATATTGAAAAAGAACTATTAGATGAAAGAAATAAACAAATTCAAAGAACAAGGGTATAATTGCAAAGCATTTACACTACAAGCACACAACTTTACAAATAATTAACATGTGTGTGTGTGTGTGTCAGTGTGAGTATATATATATTCACTCCCTCCATTCTAGAGATACATTTTAAAAACTTTATTTTTTGGAATGGACAAAAAAATGCATCTCTAATTTGGAAGTGAGGGGAGTATAAAATTAAATAAAAACAACTGAGAAAAACAAGAAAAGATTAATTATGTTAGTACTTATGTGGTGAACATGAAACTAACAATGAAAACTTCTTCCAGAGTATGTCAATGTCAAAGGCAATTATAATAATAGACATTCTGCTAGAACTTCTGCATTATTCACATCTCTATGCACACTGATTCTATTTTGTTTATGTGTTATGGGGAAAGTGCCTGCAACTGCTACAACTTACGCCCCTCCGCATTTTAATTCTAACTGCTTATTTGCTTAGAACTCCCCCTTACCCAATTCTTCCTCCTGCAGAGCTATAGCAAGAGCTATTTCCTACCATATAGCTATTGACTTCAGCTGACAATTTTCTATAAGTCCATGAAGCCAGCATCTACAATAAATGCAAGGATTTCTTCTGTTTAAACTAAAATAACCAAACAAGAAGAATATTGGTGATGTTGTTCTCATTTATGTAGTCTACAAGTGCCTTCGAAACATCATTACCATCAAGAACAATGCTTCTCGCTTAAATCTGAAACAACATTCAAAATCAATTGAAACATTAGTCGAAATGCTACATGGTCTTCTACATTGCATTATATCACCAATTAACATACCCCTTTTCGTCCACAGTATGTATGGAAGGCTTTAAAAAGTCATTGCGTAGCATCAATTGATTGACCATTCCGATCTGGAGCACTACCATCCATATCAGCAGTCTCTTCAAAGTGTACCATTGTAAATGCAATTAGAGCCACAAAATTTTGTATTACAATGTTTTATAGACATTTTTTATTCTGAGGAACAACCAAAATAGTCATTTTAAACAATACCGCAAGTGCCAATTTCCAATAACAATATCAGCACAATCTTGAAGTCCCATTTCTATAATTGTACTCTCAACCAACGACTACTTCTCTTGCCAAGCCATTTTGCCAGGGAGACGAAGGTGAGCTGAATATGAAATTGTTTCGCAAACCGTGAGAGTACCAATCAAGTTATCATCTTGAGTTACATATGCCTGAATGATGATCCATTTGAAATAGAAAAATCATTTAATCAATTTCTACAAATTAACGAATTTAAATTACTTGAATCACAAGTTTTGTATGCATTTATAGTAAAAAAAGGAAATCAAATCATCTAGAGAAAAAGATGTGCATAATTCTTTCCAGTTGTAATTAAAGCATAACACTACAGACTAACATGAAGTCGGCAAAACACAATCCAACAGCAATCAAACAAGAATTAATAACATATATACACTATTCCTCTTTTCAGCTATCAAACAAACAAATTCAAGATGATGGTTCAATTTAATGGTATAAATAAACAGAAATTGATACATATCCCATACACACATATACTCCATCCATCCAAAAATGAGTCATATTTAACAGAAAACATAGGCATACTTAGTACATTTTTAATAGAGAAGGGCTATTCCTGTGATGGGCAAACAAAGAGGAAAAGAACAAAGAAGAAATTAGGGTTCTAAATTGAGAAAAAGAAGAGAATCTAACTGGAAGTTACAATTTGTGAGAAATACAGATAAGTTTTCTATAACAAGTTATTACAGAAATTTACGGTATAACATACCAGCGGCAATTTCAGAGCTGAGAGTTTCAATTTGAGAGAGGATAACTTCAATTTCAGATAAAAGAGTTTCAATTTCGAGACCAGTGGGAAGGTAGCGACGAGGTAGCGGCGGTGGCAAGGCAGGGAGACAAGGCGGCGACAAGATATAGATCTACGAGCCACCTTGGAGAGGGCGGAGTCACTATTTGGGATTTGGGGTTTTGGGTTAGGCTAGAGACAGAGCGAGAGAGCTAGAGACTGATTTGGGTAATTATTGTCGAGCAGTCGTGCATCCTTACTGTTTTAGATTTTTAATTAAAAAAAATTTATATGCTAGGAAGGAAAGGTGAAACCTGATCTGAGATCTCGGTTTCATGTGACAATTCCAAAAAAAAAAAGAGTTTGATACAATATTTAAGAAAAAAATATTTTAAAAGTAATATTATATGTAAAATTATTATTTCAAAAATTTAAACATAAATTCAAAATTAAATTTTAGGATATTATAAATTAATTATAACAAATTGAAATATAACTTTTTATAGAATAAAAAAGAATTATTTTAATATTTGTAATATGTTCTACAAAAAGAGTCATAATTATTATAATTTTGTTCATTGTCAATTTACAATATTTTAAAATTTAAATTATTGCAACTTAATATTTTAATAAGGCTCAAATCCAACCCCCTCCCGAATTAGCAAAAAAAATAAATTTAACTCTTTCTGTAGAACATGAGTATTTTTTGGCATTTGTACTCTATTCCACAAAAGCGCGTCACTATTTTCTTCTTTTTTCTCTTTTTTTTTTGGGTCATGATCAATGTATGAAATTTAAAAGTTACTTAAAAAATGTAATTATTATAAGTAAATTTACTACTGTAAAAAATTTAATGTATTTATATTACAATTTATATTCATCATAATTAATTCTAAGAAAATTATTAAGAACAAAATAGTGACCAATTTTATCTCTCGTAAAAAAACTTTGAACAATAATATATAATGAGTACTAATTCCTTCATTAATAGATATTTTGCTCGCAAAGTTTCATCATAAATTAGCGCCAAAAAGCCTAAATTTTACGTTATATATATGAATAATTTTATCATTTGACATTTTTTTAAATTCGCATAAAATCAATCATCACTTTCATTCTCGGAGTGAGGGAGTACTTGTAAGTATATCCTACTTCTATCTAAAAATAGGAAACATTGGGAAGCATATGTATAATAATCAGGTTTGATGAGGTTGGGTTTATTTGGGTCAGAGGCCCGGAACTAACATGATTGGCAATCGATTGTCACGAGTACTATTTCAACAACTATAATCTATACTGTTGATCGCAACATTGGATGACACGGATTGAAATGGATTTCCTATTGCCACAAGTCAGTGGCGACATGAGAAATTACTCATTTGCCCCTCATTTGCTTTCGTGTCTGCTACAATCGCATCATCGCTAATAGTTATGGCGGTAGTTTAGTTAACTAATAAATTAAAATGGCTCAAATGGTAGCTTAATGGCCCAATAACCCATAGGTCTTAGGTTCAAAACCTAAATTGTGATATTTTTGCTTCTTATGTTATATTTTTTTTGTATAGATAAATTCTATTACCATATATATATATATATATATATATATATATATATATATATATATATATATATAAGAATCATGAATATTTATATATATACATATATATATATATATATATATTTATAAATTTATCTCTAAATATTCATATAAATATTTATAAACAAATATTCATATAAATTTATCTTTAAAATTTATAAATTTATAAATATTTCGCATAAAATTTACTTTAATGTTGAGATTTGTTTAGTTAACTAATAAATTAGAATGGCTCAGTGGTAGCTTAATGGCCCAATAACCCATAGGTCTTAGGTTCAAAACCTAGCTGTGATATTTTTACTTCTTATGTTATATTTTTTGTGTATTAGATAAATTCTATTACCATCTAAATATATATATATATATATATATATATATATATATATATATACATCTTAAATCTCCACATTAAACTAAATATATATATATACGAATCGTGAATATATTTATATATATATATATATATATTTATTTATAAATTTATCTCTAAATATTCATATAAATATTTATAAACAAATATTCATATAAATTTATCTTTAAAATTTATAAATTTATAAATATTTCATATAAAATTTACTTTAATGTTGAGATTTGTTTAGTTAACTAATAAATTAGAATGGCTCAAATTGGTAGCTTAATGGCTCAATAACCCATAGGTCTTAGGTTCAAAACCTAAATTGTGATATTTTTACTTTATATGTTATATTTTTGTATTATTATAGATAAATTACTATTACCATATATATATATATATATATATATATATATATATATACTCATCTTAAATCTCCACATTAAACTAAATATATATATATATATAACGTAACTGTGAATATTTATATATATACGTATATATATTTATTTATAAATTTATCTCTAAATATTCATATAAATATTTATAAACAAATATTCATATAAATTTATCTTTAAAATTTATAAATTTATAAATATTTCATCTAAAATTTACTTTAATGTTGAGATTCGTTTAGTTAACTAATAAATTAGAATGACTTAGTGGTAGCTTAATGGCTCAATAACCCATAGGTCTTAGGTTTAAAACCTAGCTGTGATATTTTTGCTTCTTATGTTATATTTTATTAGATAAATTCTATTACCATATATATATATACCCATCTTAAATCTCCACATTAAACTAAATATATATAAAGTAACTATAAATATTTATATAACCTAACTATGAATATTTTAATATATATATATATATATATATAAATTTATCTCTAAATATTCATATAAATATTTATAAATACATATTCATATAATTTATCTTTAAAATTTATAAACAAATATTTATTTATAAATATTTCATCTAAATTATAAAATTTAGATATGAATATTTATTATAAATATCTATATGAATATTTAGAGATAAATTATAAATATTTATATAAATATTTGTTTACATATATATATATATATATATATATAAACATATTCATAGTTAATTTATATATATTTAGTTTAATGTTGAGATTTGGAATATTGATCTAATGACCACCTGAGCACCTGGGCCTAGTTGCTATTATTTTGCAACGATTAGTATTTATTATTATTATTATTATTATTATTATTATTATTATTATTATTATTATTATTATTATTATTATTATTATTATTATATGACTAAGATAATATAGAACAAATTATCGTTAGTCCTCAACAGGGAAAAACCTGATAGAATATAATAAATAACAAGTTTTAGATCAATATTTGCAAGGGAAATAACAATTCATTAGAAGAGTTAAGTAGAGAATGAAATCTACTATCTTCTATGATTTAAAAGTTCATTATCAATATTTTATCCCTGTAACATCAATCAATATACATCTTGAATCAAATATTAATCTTTGCACTACAGGCCAAAAAGATATTCATCACCAATTAGTGTTCATCTCAACACTGCTCATCTTTGCACTACGGCCAAAGATATTCATCAGAAATCATTCATCTTTGACTTTAGCCAAATATATTCAAGAATATCATCATTTATGATCGAGGATGACGAAAAATATTTTTAAAGAAAAGAATCCAGTGAAATAAAAGGACAAAGATTAGGGATTCGTACTTTAGAAGATCCAAGTTCAAAAATACTCTATAATAAATCATAGTGGAGTACAATTCAAGAATGAAGATCAAAACATGGATACAATCAAAGATAGTACCCATAATAGACATATTGGATAAAGAAAATAAATCTAATTTTTCTGTGAATAGTATCGATTAAGTGAATAATGTCGATATCGTTAATAAAGTAATATACATGAATAATAGTAACTCCACACAAAAAGGTAGAAATTTCACAAGAAAAATTATACTAATATTTCGACATAATAATATTGAAAGAAATAATAATATTTACGAAGAAAATAACATCCCTTCCCTCAAAAGGACAGTACTTCTGACTGGAATATCAAATATAATGCTAAAAAAAACTTATACCGTATAGCAACACTCAAAGTATCAAAATACTCACAAAAATACACTCGATAATATAGAGAGAGAAAACTTCAATTTCTGGTGTGATTTTCAATTCTAATCTTAGCACCCTATTTATAATAAAATGCTTAGAACACCAAAGTAGAAAATTTAATAAAATAATAATATTTTCAAAAAAAAATTCCTATGCACACCACCAGTCCAAAACATCAGCCACAAGTGGGACCCACCCCACAAAAAATAAAAAAAAACTTTTTTCTTAAATAAAACATTTATAACTCCAAAATGTAATTATTCCGGAATTTCAATAATCCATAATAAATAGCCCTTTTATCAGAAAAATTCAAATCTTATGTCCATTCCATAGGAAATTTAATTCTCTACAACTTTGTAACTTTAAGTTTTTCCAAATTCTAAACAGAAATTTACTGAAATCTTGATACGGACTATTTTGCAGGCTATAATCAAATTTCAGTCAAAAATGAGGTCCACCAACATGTTTAACATGTTTTTAGCATTTATTATAACAAAAATACTCTTCCTCCTCATTTATTCATATATCACACATTTATTGTAAAAATATCACCATTATTATATTATTATATTAACACATTATACATTTATAATGTAATGTAATATTTTCAACAATTGTCACTTTTCAAAAAATCCTCCATTTATATCCACATAAAAAATATTTTCCTTATCATATAAATCAATAATTAATTATTCACAAATAATATTACAAAATCACAATAATAACAACCAGGTCGTTCCTAGGAAAGTGGGGGCTTCCCGATAAGGATTTCTCTTTACTGGCGCGCAATTAGGTGACCAAACTCCTTTCCTAGACAGAATTTCCTTAGACATTGCCAATAATGCTATCTAATAATATTATTCAAATAATATGAATTATTGATCTGATAAAGGGATATACTGTGCAATGACAATTATGAAAACAACAATAATATAAAATATCAACGTAGCAATTATTGAATCAATAAAATTAAATATCGAATAAAGAATTACGGTAATAATTAATGAGTAGTGCCTTCTTCACGTAAGAATCAATAATTGGTACAATATCGTGTGCTTATGCGACAACAATCGTATTACTATATTTCAACCAAGGGTATTCCAACAAGTGTTAATGTTAACAACTACTGCCATTATTTATAAAAACTCATACTTGTCATTTCTTCATCCAATCTCTTTCCAAGTTATGGGGCCCATTTACAAGGTTCTTGTCAGTAAATTAATATTCTAACAAAGAAAGAATATTCCATGACCAAACGAATATTCTCCGACAACAATGAATATTTTATAACCACTTGCTTATTTGAAATATTTGCGTATTTTACCCATAATTAACTACATTAATCAAATCAACCCCTTACTATTTCAAAATAATAAATAGAGGAAATTTATTTTATTCATAAAAGTTGGGGTCTTACATGTATGATCAATAAAGAATCTACCACTTCTAGTAAAAGAATAGAAATGTCCTATGTGATTCGATAAATGACAACCCAGTAGTCCTTGGCCAAGGCATAATGAAATTAAAAAGAAGTTTCTAATTTACTTTTTTTGGAGTTGTGCATTTAAGGATCGAAATACATATAATTAAATAAAATAAGACTTGACAGTAATTTCATGTATTATATTTAATTGGGACATTGTATGGTGGAAGAATTGAATTGTACGGTAACTATTTACTCAAATGTTATTTGATGATTAATGTTGAAATCTATATTATCCGAAAAGTCGTTAATCGCTAGGGAGGCTTATCCATATTGTAGAATAAATATTATTTATTTAAATAAATTAATTATTTAATTTATATATTTAAATAAGATTAGAACTGTTCTAATTGATTTATTCACAACCGGTTTAATATGGAGAACCTAAAGGGTCACACCATAATGGGAAGAATAATTATTTAAGAAGCAAATAGCATAATCGTAATAATAAGTTAAGTATATTTAATTAAATCTATGGTGATAGAATAAATTAAATTGCTTAATATTTATTATTTAATATTTTGGAAATATTAAATATAAATTAATAAGAGGAGTTTTATTATTATTATTACTATTATTATTATTTTTAATTCCTAAAGGAGTTTGAGAATTAATTAATAAAAGTACTCTCTTATATCCTAATAGGATTAAGAGGCTAATTAATTAAAAGAGTTTAATTAATTATTCCAATAAGATTGGGAGCCTAATTAATTAAAGAATTTTAATTAATTAAAATAAAACTCAATTCATTAATTGTTAAGGAGGGTTGCCCACATCTATAAATAAGATGAGTCTTATTATGGGTGGGGTAAGTTGACACTTTGACATAACACGTAAATACGTAATTCTAATAGTTGGGAGAGTACATCCTTTTCTATGAGAGATAGAAAAACTAGGGTTTTGCCAAATACCCATCTTCTTAATTGAATCTTTCTTCTTCCTTGGTCGATCACCTCTAGAGGCCAAACGCTTGGGTGGCTAACATTGATCGAAGAAAGGAACCAAACCCGGTGGATTCAAGTTGAACGCGAAAAAGATTGGAGGTGAATTTGTACCTGAGGAAGCTCGAATCTTCAAGCTATGATTCTTGTTCTTCATATTTTCATTTAATTAATAATTTTGCATAAAATATGATCCAGGTATATGGTTTGTAAAATTTTAAAACTCTATTTTATCACGTTTTCGCTTATTTTGTGCAATTTGATTGCGTTCATGAATATTACAAACCTAACAGTGTTCAAATTTGATATGTATGTTGATATGTGTTTAGAACAATTTAATTGGGCATAATTTTTTGTATAAAATTTATTTTTAAAAAAATATTAATTCCGAAATTCTGTTTAATATCGCAAACTGTTATTTCCTTAACTTCATCGTAGTATGATTAACGTAATCATACTACATGAGATTAATCATCTCAAATCGAGATCATATATATATATATATATATATATATATATATATATATATATATATATATTTAACAAGATGCCCACCAGATTGTATATATTATAGTTATATATATTATATTATATAATAACTGCTTCAAGATATACTTTCGAGGGAATCACATGATTAGTATTATATATATAATTTTTAAATAATTATATTAAAATAAAAGTTTATTTTAATCTTAAAATAAAAGGTTTATTTTAATTTTAAAATTGGATTTCATGTTAACTAATTAGAGTTAGAATTAGATTCCATGATAACTAATTGGAGTTGAAATTGGATTTCATGTTTCCTTAAATAAAAGAGTTTATTTAGATATGGAATAAGATGTCATATTATTCAAAATAAAGGAGTTTATTTGTGAATAAGAAAAAAACTCCGTATTTTCTTAAATAAATGAGTTTTTTACTTGGAATTGATTCCATAATTAATTAAAATAAATGAGTTTATTTTGGTTAAAGATTTTGATTTAAAAATAGTTTATTTTATTCAAAATAGGATAAATTAAAATAAAAGAGGTTTATTTTGATTTAAATTTGGATTAAAATAAAGGAGTTTATTTTGATTCAAAATTAGATTTTATGCTAACTAATTTTGCCCATTAAATGATATCAATAAATATATTGAATGTTTATTATTTATGAGATGAATGTTATTTATTGATGCATATGGTGATGTGTATGATAATAAATGGGATTGATTATGGACTATTGACCAATGTGATTGGATTTTATTCTAGTTGGATACATGAATATATGTGTTTTATTAAATGGGGTATGCGTACCTCGTCTTCTCTAATTTTTTCTTAATATAAATTCTATCTCCCTCCTATGTACTTCCCCTTGACTGCTGATCAATGTTTCTATTTATATTAAATAGTTTTGTAATATGAATAGTTATAATTATTTTGAAGACTTGGAGATCAAGGAAGAAGGAGCGTTTGAAGACCCGTTTGTAATGGAGCCCAAGTTTAATATAATAGTTATATTTAAATATTAATTATTGCACCCCTAGGGTTTGACCTTTTGGTTCACTTGGTGGCTCTAGTGAACCAAACTAAAATAAAGGTTCAGAATCAATACAGGTAGAATATAGTATTCTATATGTGCATGCTTATATATATATATATATATATATATATATATATATATATATATATATATATGGTCCGGATCTTAAGCTCACCCATTATCTAGCTCACCTTGCTCACCCCCCTTTAGCGACGGATCGGGCGACAATTCGGTCCGTCGCTATATGTTCGGTCTGTCGCTATGTGTTGTTCATCGCTAAAAGCTAAGACGACGGTTCTACATATAGCGACGGACTGAATCGTCGCCCGATCTATCGCTAAAGGGGGGTGAGCAAGGTAAGCTAGATAAGAGGTGAGCTTAAGATCCGGACCATATATATATATATATATATATATATTATTATGCAAACATGCTTCTCGTGTTAATTAATATGACGCGTATTTTATATATATATATATATATATGCATGTGCACTAAACAAGATGAAACAAATTAATAACAAACCCTTCAAAGATTTTATATTAAGTCCTAAGCGTTCAAAGATATTTGGAATATCGAACGTCACCTTCTAGCATGATAAAAAAATAATTGTATCAATTAATTATTATAATTTTGTTGTGTCACCACAAGGCTTATCTTAATTTTTTGAGATGTTAATTTTATCACATTTGATGCTTATAAAGAAAATTAAAAAATGTTGTTCTGTTGTGTCACCACAAGGACAATGTTTTTCTTTTTTGAATATATGGAAGTGCTAGGTTGGACTTAACTTAGATAATTTTGATTCGGATGTGCCACCACTTGATCAAAATAATCTAAGAGGCAAAATAAAAGGAGTTATATGATGATGTAATTGACATGAGTTGTCTACCTATTTATTTATATATAATTTGTTGTGTCACCACATGACTATATACATTTGAAATGGGATCTTTATTTTCACTAGCAAATTTTTAATTAGATTTTGCCGAACTATATTAGTGAGGGTAATATAGTTTGAAGAAAATAGTGGGAGATACCAATTTAAAACAAGACCTAAATTATTTTGGTAATTAATAAAAGAATGTATGCTAAAATGTTGTTAAGAACAAATTCATTTACAGAATTTTAAAATATCTAAATTACTATCACTGCGAAACATATTAGATGCTATTTAATTGGACCGAATTAAAAAGATTGGTTGAGGAATTTGAGAATAGTTCTCATGGCTGAAAAGTTATCTTATGTCCTTAATACGCCTATCCCTGCAATGGTTGCAGACAATGCCTCTGAGGAAGAGATTGCTACTTTTAGAAAGTGACAAGATGATGCATAGTTGGCTCAATGCATCATGCTCGCATCCATAAGTAACGAGCTTCAACGTCAGCATGAAACTATGGATGCTCCTACTATACTCCTACACATCAAGTAGTTGATAGTGAGGAAAGTAGGACTGATAAATATCAGATATCTAAGGAGCTCTTCAGATCTAGAATGACCAATGAAACTACAGTACAGAAAAAAGTCCTTAACATGATCAATTTGATTGAACAATTAGGACAACAGGTTTTTGTCATGGATGGAGAGTTGAGCCAAGATTTGATCTTGCACTCATTTCCGTACTCCTTTCATAATTGTTGTGAATTTTTTATATGAACAAGCTAGATATCAGCTTCATTGATTTGCTTAACATGTTGAAAAATGTTGAGAGTCATTTTCTAACCAAGAAAGACCAAGTCTTACTGGTGTCTTACTCGTAGGGGCCAAAGGATCTTCTGAAAAGAAGAAAGATTCAAAGAAGGTAAATAGAAAGGAAAAAATAAAGAATAATAAGAACAAAACTGATACGGATAACAAATGAGTTTGCTTCCACTGTAATAAGCCTAAACACTGGAAAAGAAACTGTAAGAAGCATCTTGCAGAGGCTAACCAAAGAAGCTTAGTGAAGTTTCGGTTACAAATATAGTTTTTGTTCATGATTGAAATAAATTTTTCTATAAGTCAAGGTTTTACTTGGGTATTGGATACCGGCTTTGGTTATCATAAATATAGATTTATGAAGGGACCAAGCAGAAGTAGAAAGCTAAATAAGAGACAAGTAATCCTATATGTGGAAATGAAGCAAAGGTTGTTACATTAGACATAGGAACTTATTATTTAGTATTGCCTACGGAAAAGTCTATTAAGTCAATAAGTTGTTATTGTATTTGAGTTCTCGTTAGAAATATTATTTTTATTTTGTTGTTGGACAATGAAATTTTTGATATTATATTTAAGAACAATTATTGTTCTATTTATAATAATAATGTTTTTATAGAACTGGAATATTACTTAATAGATTTTGTGTACTTGACTTACATGAAAAATTATTTTGCAAATTGAACAAACTAGTATAAGAAAAGGAGATGATCATTCAAAGAGTTGAATGTTTGTATTTGATGAAATACAAGTATGAATTATTTGAAAGGTTCAAAGAATTCAAAAGTGAAACTAATTTGAAAAGTATTAAGATTATTTGATTAGATCGAGGAAGGAATCTTGTGCAATAAGTTTCTAGATCATCTTAAATGGTTTTCTCACAACGTACGCCTCTTAATACGCAATAATTGATTGATGTATCTGAAAGAAAAAATCGTACCTTGTTGGACATGTTGCGGTCCATAATGATTTTACCGACATTCTAGTATCCTTCTGGGGTCATGCCCTAGAAATGGCTACATATCTACGAAAAGGTAAGCTTATGTGAAAAAGGTTTCAAAGGATAAGCTTGGGACATCCCATGTCTTATATTTATAATTAAATAGAATAAGACTTGACAGTAATTCCATGTCTTATATTTAATTGGGACATTGTATGGTGGAAAGATTGAATTGTACGATAACTATTTACTCAAAGGTTCTTTTATAATTAATGTTGAAATCTATATTATCTGAAAAGTCGTTAATCGCTAGGGAGGCTTATCCCTATTATAGAATAAATATTATTTATTTAAATAAATTAATGAATTAATTTATTTATTTAAATAAGATTAGAACTGTTCTAATTGATTTATTCATAACCGGTTTAATATGGTTTAATATGGAGAACCTCATGGGTCACACCATAAAAGGGAGAATAATTGTTTAAGAAGCAAATTGCATAATTGTAATAATAAGTTAAGTATATTTAATTTAATCTATGGTGATAGAATAAATTAAATAGCTTAATATTTATTATTTAATATTTTAGAAATATTAAATATAAATTAATAAGAGGAGTCTTATTATTATTATTACTACTATTATTATTTAATTCCTAAAGGAGTTTGGGAATTAATTAATAAAAGTACTCTCATATAGCTTAATAAGATTAGGAGGCTAATTAATTAAAAGAGTTTAATTAATTATTCCAATAAGATTGGGAGCCAAATTAATTAAAGGATTTTAATTAATTAAAATAAAACTCAATTCCTTAATTGTTAAGGAGGGTTGCCCACATCTATAAATAAGATGAGTTTTATTATGGGTGTGGTAAGTTGACACTTTCACATAACACGTAAATACGTAATTCTAATAGTTGGGAGAGTACATCCTTTTCTATGAGAGATAGAAAAACTAGGGTTTTGCCAAATAACTTTCACATAACACGTAAATACGTAATTCTAATAGTTGGGAGAGTACATCCTTTTCTATGAGAGATAGAAAAACTATGTTTTGCCAAATATTCATCTTCTTGAATCTTTCATCTTCCTTGGTGGATCACCTCTAGAGGCTAAACGCTTGGGTGGTTAACATTTATCAAAGTAAGGAACCCGGTGGATTCAAGTTGAACGCGGAAAAGATTGGAGGTGAACTTGTACCCGAGGAAACTCAAATCTTCAAGGTATGATTCGTGTTCTTCATATTTTCGTTTAATTAATAATTATGGATAAAGGATGATCCGGGTATATGGTTTGTAAAATTTTAAAACTCTATTTTATCACGTTTCCGCACAATTCAATTTGGGTCGCAAAAACACATACCACAAACATACATGATCTTATTACAGTGTCATATATAATACGAAAAATACTCACACCCAAATTATTACAATGGCGTATAAAATACGACAACATATAATACAAGTTCTCAACATGATTATTACCAAACTATTTTACAACATGGTGAAGACTATTATACTAACTTCTCAAACCATCACTCCACACCCCGGTTAGTCCTAGCTACACTCTCATTTCCTAAGAAGAACAATGAAACAAAAAGGAAAATGGTGAGCTCAATTAGCCCAGTAAAGAATATCATGATTAAGATAATGAAGAATAAATTATCCTTAGCCTTCAACAGTGAAAAATTTGATAGAATATAATAGACAACAAATTTTAGATCAACAATTGTAGCGAAAATAGAAATCAATTAGGAGAGTAATATAGATCATGATGTCCACAATCTTCTCCTATATATAAATTTAACATCTTTTATCTGTAACACAAATCAACAGTTCTTATTCATTATAATGCCAATCAACTTTTGGTCATAATCATGCTAATCAATTCATCTTTGCACTACAGGCCAAAGATATTTAATTGTAACACCAATGGTCATGATCATGCTAATTAACAGTTCTTCTTTGCACTCAGGCCAAAGAGAAATTTCACAATGTGTCCTTGCCATACAGACCAAAGACACTCAACAATCATATCGTCTTTGTACCCAAGCCAAAGACATTCATAATAACTTGATTCTTTGATGATTAATACAAATAACAATGATATAAAGAATGAACAGAAGTTTTAAGAATAATAAGATAAAAGAATAACCATTCAAGGTTTGACATTTAATTTGTTCAGAGTTCAATAATGCCTAAATTATCAATATGATGGCCAAATTTGGAGCCAAATTCAAGAATGATATTCAAGATTCATATTTCAAAGATAACGATTAATATTCGATAAGAAAGGTTCAGGTAAATTAAAAGTTCAAGTGAAATGATACTAGATGAAGCGCAAACCTCAAAGGAGTTTCTAATAATTTTAGGAGTTATAAAAATAATATTTACCATAGTAAGTTTAGATTTAGGAGTATGAAATAAAATGATATCTTTTACCTCAATTAACAAGTGACTGAGTGTTGCTTTCTATGAAGTTTATCAACCTAAATATATTTATAATTTAATTAGTAATTATCACATATGGTGAACACTAACTCGTATATTTATCAAAAATGACTATATAATATAAATTTGTGTAGTGTACAGAATAAACTTCTAAATAGTTTTTGAAAGAAAATAATATTTCAAAATAAAGTCTTCCTAAGGAAGTTTTTAAAAATAAATATTCTACAGGAAGAATTATAAACATCGTGTGGTGTGTGGGTGTTTGACCAACTTTTAGAGAAATATTTACTTGAACAATACTTGTACTCTTATTAATCTTCACAAATACTCAAGATAGCCTAACATACTCAGAGAGAACATATACTAAGAAATTTTTAGAGAGTGAAAGAAGTATAAGCGAGGAAGTTATAAATTTTCTTATGCTAAGCCTTCCTATTTATAGCCAAAATCTCCCACATTTTATAAATATATTATTCATCCATTATCATTGTCTTTAAACATAATGATTACCCATTTTCATTCATTATCATTATTTTAAACATAATGATTATCTATTTTCATCTATTATCATTACTTTAAATATAATGATTACCTATTATCAATATTTATTCAAAAAGATAAATCCATTATCAAAAAGATAAACACATTATCAATATTTATTCAAAAAGTTAAATTCATTATCAATATTAATTTAATTTATACCTTTCATCAATTACTATCATGTTATCTGTTTTTTGCATTATTGAGTTAGTGTACAAATATTTGTGTTATTCAAATAATGAGTATGTCTAATAGTTTAATACCCGTGACTTTTAATTACGTAACTCTCCATTACTATGTAGGATTGTGGAAACATAATCAAATGTTTTGATCTTGTTTCCGTAATCCTACAGTGGTATCAAAGTCATCCTTCTACAATCCCAATATATAGCCTTATGAAGCATCATTAATTGAGGAAGGATAAAGATATACCTTTGAAGAGAATCAACGCTTTGATGTAGACTTCAAATTTTAATCCATGCTTCTTTGCAATCTCTCCAATCCACGGATCACACGTTCATCACAAAGAGTATGCAATGCTCAAGAGGTATCCATAAAGATGAATAGATTAAAGATGTGATTTTAGATTCTATTAGATCTTGGGTGGCTAACCCTAATTCTCTATCCTAACTCCTTAGGGTTTTGAGAATGCTTGCAAGAGAGATGCAAGTTTCAAGAGTTGCATTAGTCTATTCCATAATAAGACTCCTCTTATTTATAGACTAACCCTAATTCCTTAAACTTTAAGAAGTTGGGGTTTTAATTTAATTTTCAATCTAATTAGGAAATAAATAAAATATTAATAAAAATAAGACTCCTCTTATTTATTTATAATCTCTTATTTCTCCAAATACTCAATTATAAATATTAGTATTTCTCCAAATATCATATTATTATTATTTAGTCAATTTAATTATAATAATAATAATAATAATAATAATAATAATAATAATAATAATAATAATAATAATAATAATAATAATAATAACAACAACAATAAGATGACTAATCTTATTAATTTATAATATTAGTATTTCTCCAAATACTTAATTATAAATCTTAAGATTTTTATTTTATACCATTAATAAATTAAATACACTTAATTTATTATTATTAAGTTAATCACTTCTAAAATCACATTTCTCCTTTTTGTGGTGTGACCCTCTAGGTTCAATATTAAGTCGGTAGTAGAAAAAATAAATTAGAACAATTCTAATATTATTTATAATGAATTAAACTCCTTTTATCTAAATATAAATAAATAATATTTATTCTACATCATGAGTGACACCTTATAAATGTTGTATCATGACTATCTAGATAATATAAATTCAACATTAATAACAAAGAATACAAAGAACATATTCCGTGAATAGTTACCGTATAATTCAATCATTCTATCATACAATGTCCAAATTAAACATAAGACATGGAATTACTGATAAGTCTTATTTGTTTAATCATATGCATTTCGATTAAAAATACATAACTCTGATTATTGTAAGTTAGAAACTCCTTTCTAATTTCCATTTTACTTTGGTCTAGAATTTTTGAATTGTCATTCATCGAAGCGCATAACACATTCTCTTCTTTTACTAGAAGTGGTTGATCTTTTGTTGATCATTCACCTACCTCCATGTATACTTTATTATACCCGAACATACCCTACAACATACTTTTTGAGTATTAAGGAATATGACAAAGTATAATTCAGACTACACAAGGTACTATGATGATCTCATGTCCAAGGATCACTTGTACAACTATCACTATAGGAACTTTTATTGTTAGGCAAGTAAAACTCTATTCGATTTCCTTTAAGCAAATCACATTCAGTGAACTTATTCTCCAATAAACACCTACATACTTGCTTTAGTTTCTTCACAAAAATGATTATGAGATCAATCATCCTCTTCAAAAGAGCAAGCATAGTATGTACTAATCTATCCAGAATCAGTAACTCCACATTAGTGATCCATTACGATTAGGAACATTTTAGTTTTAGAGCTATCTTGGATTTAGATCTTATTAGCATGACCAACATCATAATTCTAAAAGCAATACTCCAAAACTATGGGTTTATCATATTTATTAATTCAAATAATTAACATGGATAAAGAATGCCTTTTGTATTATATAAATTCTCTTATTAATAAATGAACAAGATTACAAAGTAAATGCTTATTACATCCAATGTGATTGGCTTGAGGGCATATTACTTTCATACTACCCTTACTACAATGCCAATTATAAGATCAATAATATGAAATATTGTGATAATTATTGTGACAACCCCCAATCTATGTATTTTCTATATTGGACTGGTGCTCACTATCTAACATTAAATTCTTCTAAGAATAAATATTATTAACTCATAATACATACAACCAGATCGTTCCTAGGAAAGAGGGGGCCTTTTTTATAAACGACGCGTAATTAAATAACCCTTTTTCTCGACAAAACTTCTATACATTGCCTATAATTTTAATTAGTCTAATAATATCATATCAAATAATATGAGTTATTGTGCTGTGAAAATTATTGATGAAATACTGTGCAATTACTACTGTAACAATTATTGAGTTAAAATATTATGCAGTTGTTACTATAACAATTATTGAATCAATAATTATGAAATATTGTACAATACTGTGTGCTACTATTTAACCCCGCGTGCTACTATAGAGTATTGCGCACGTGTTACTGTTCTTTTGTCATCGGGTATTTATGCTGTTAAAAGTGATAGTACCGTTGAGAATTTTTATTAAAAGGTTACTTATGTCATTTTTATATCCGACAATTATGTTATTGTGGGGCCCACAAATGATTGGTTTCTTCGGCGCCGTCGTACTTTACCGAATATTCCCCGACAGAAGGAATATTCCCCGATATAATTTTTATTTTATAATTTGCATATATCTTTCTTAACTATATCAGTTTACCAATTTAACACCTCACTATTTAGCATAATGATTATAAGAAGAAAAATTAGATTTTATTCAATAGAAGTTGGGGTCTTACACTCACAACAAAATATCTTTTTGTATACGCAGGAATCCATTTCTCTCATACATTAGAAAAACTTCTAAGCCACTCATTGTTATAAATCATAATTATCAGAATCTGCTAACGCTCTTCAAACTCCGCAATGGACAATGAATTATGCACACAATTGTTAAAATGATATTTAAATGATGGGTGCTCACAATAAACATGATGCAATTTCTCAGAAAATTTATTGCTAATATGCCAAGAACACAATAAATGATAATTATAAGGGAGTAACATAGCAATAACATTACTCATGACATTATCTTGGTCAATGATGATGATTATAGGTGCCTTGTAGTCCATGGCTTCGAGCCATGTCTCTAATACCTAAACAAAAGTGTCATCTGTCTCGTCCCTTAACAATACAAATCTAAACAATATAAACTGGTAATGGTGGTTGACCTTGGTTAATGGAACAAACAACATGGTATAGTTATTTATCCTATACGTACTGTCAAATGTCACAACATCTCTGAACCGTTGATACATAAACCTTGATTGGGCGTAAACCCACAAAATACAAGCTATGCGATTTTTTTCACCGAGTTTCACTCAAAAAATAAAAATACGCCAATTGTTTTATTTCTTATTATGGACAACATATATTGTAGCTTTGCATAATGTATGTCCTATAAAGTCTCGTTGTCTAGTTATTTTATTACTACCATCTTCATCATTAGGTAAAATCTTTAAAGTAGTTGGTGTACCGACTTTTTTACATACATACAACCTAGCTGATGCATCATTCGTATGAGAATGTTTATGACTAGTTGAAATTCTAATCTCAAGTCCATTTTTTCAGCATATAATCTATAAAAATTTTCAAATTCTTCCAACTTAGAGAACATTATATTGACCAACGTATGGAACCATTTCAGTTTTACTACTTTCAACTTCACTTACAAACTCAGATGTATTTTCACCATCTAAACTAGCAACATAATTTGAAGAACTAGATAAAAATAATTTTTTTATTGATATTATATGTCATTTTAAAAAACTTACTTATGAATAAGAAGAAAGAATCGCCAAATCAGAACTTTAGGTTGAACTTGGGAGTTAAAGTGGGCAACGAGATCAACCAAAGATAATGAGATCTAGAAAAAGGAAAAGAATATCTAAGTGAGGAAACCAAGCTGTAGAAGATGTGAGAAAGGAAATGATATGAATATAATTTAAGAAAAGACCAAGCTGCAAGAGAATAAAAAGAGGAAAAAGCCATGTAGTGGCATGTACGCAAACTTAAAAAATTAATATTACATTGAATGGATTGTTTGACTGTTTGACCAAGAGAGTAAATATAATAATTAAATCATTAATAAGGAACTAACCGCTACATTTTGTAGCGGCATGGAATTACATTGAATTTGGACCGAGAACCAATGAGGAAGCAAAATAAGAACAAAAAAATCTATGTGGACAGGAAAATTGGACATGAATTATTTGAATTTCACATATTTGTGTCTTGACCCCCCAATGAGGATAAAAATACAAATAGGTGAAATTTAAATACACTCATGTCCAAGTAGAAGAGCTCAAATAATAATGAAAAAGCAAAAGGAGGAAGCAAAATAATAATATATTTGTACATGGACCGAGAATCGAGGAGGAAGCAAAGTTTTTAGGAGGATTGAAATATATTAATAATATGGACCCTGGACCGAGTCGGAAACAATATATTAATAATATAATATTACAATGTTTCAAGAATAATTTAGTAGCTAAATGTTGTAGCGGCATGCATGGTCTCAAGTGCATTATTATAATATTACATTATAATTCGTGTTGTAAGAATAAGTCAACTGTTACATGTTGTAGTGGCATTTTGGGTCTTTGATTATTATAACAATTAACAATTATAATAATAATACATTATTTGACCGATTGACCAAAAGGAATAATATATTAATTATAACATTAATAAGAAGGGGCCGCTACAAGTGATGTTAATGCCGCTACAACTTGTAGCGACATATCATATTTTTTTTCAATCTCAATCATTAAATATGTTGATCAACGATGGATATGATGGTTGCTAGAATAGTTTCCCTAACAAACGAGTGTCATGAATATGACCACACACACACACACACATATATATATATATATGTGTGTGTGTGTGTTTGTGTGTGTGTGTGTGCTTTAGTTAATTTGGTGTGATTTTTTGATAGTAGATGTTATAACCAAATATGCGGTTCGATTTTTTTATTTTCGATTTGTTGAACTATTCATTGTTTAAGCTTTTTTATTATTAAATTTTGTGTTTTTTTAGGTTTTTGATTTTTTTTATTCACCCCTAAGTAAAGGTTTAGACATGGCCAGACCTACAGTTAAGTAAATTAAGAAAGGGTTAATTACATATTCTATTACATTTTTGAAAATAATTACAACAATAGTGTACTCATAAAATATTTACACAATTAATAAAATTTCATATTTATTTACAATATTAGTGCAATTAGGATTCCTTAATTTAGGGATTAGTTATCCCCATGACTTCTTATCTCTCTCCTCATCTAGAACAACTGCATACTAATTACAAGAGAAGAACAACATCCACGCTCCTACTCCTCCACCCTCTTAATCCACGCTCTGTCTCCCTCCGATGATCGGCCATCATCACCAACAAAGAAAGAGTCACCATCATTTTGTGGCAGAGGTTGCTTACGATTTAACCAAAAGTGGTTGCTTACGATTTTAAATTTTCTAGACCATCTTATCAGTTGTCTTATCTTCTCTCAGATTACAACTTTCCTTGATGCCGTGCAGTCTTGCTTCTTCATTTACTTCTCTATGCTTGACCTTTCTATGCTGCATTTCAAGTTATTTTTTTTGATTGATGTTAATCTTCCCCTTTGTTAACGCTCTTTTCTGAATGTCATCAATCGTGATTATTGAACATCATAAATTTAGCAAATTATTAAGGCTAGTATGCTTCTCTGGCTTTCTTTGAAGTTCTACTAGATGAGCAATGATGTCACTGAATCATGATTTATTTTTTATGAATATTTGGTTACCCACAAAAATTAAAATTGCTACCTTTGTACGAAGGTTTGGCTACCAACTGCACCATATTCATATTAATTTTATTTTTAAAATGTTAGTTATAAGTTGGTAGCCAAACCTTCATAAAAAGGTAACCAATTCAGTTTTATTGGGTTACCAATTAATTATAAAAAATTAAAACGTTTCAAATGTTACGTCATGAGAGGGTATCCGAAATGCCATGTCTAAGTTTCCATTTATGTAGCTGTTAGTTACTTATAAATAACCTTTTAAAAATAAAATTATTTTGAATATGGTGCAGTTGATAGCCAAATCTTCATACAAAGGTAACCATTTTAGTTTTTTTGGGTAACCAAATATTTATAAAAAAAATTTGTTCATGATTTCCTCTTTGTTCGGCTACTCCGAATTCGTTTTGGATCTGTTCTTGCTGGTTTGGTAACTCCGACTTCTTCCTCTTTAATTTGTTTTGGTAGCTTCGACTTCTTCTTCTTCTTCTTTAATTTGTTTTGTTATGGTTGTTCGTGATTTCCTCTTTGTTCGGCTACTCCGAATTCATTTTGGATCTGTTCTTGCTGGTTTGGTAACTTTGACTTTTTCTTTTTCGATTTGTTTTGGTTGTTCGTGATTTCCTCTTTGTTTTGTTTTCGATTTGTTTGGTAACTTTGTTCTTGTTGAGAATTAGTATGCAATTATTTTTGAATTTGAATTTATTTTTGTTGTTAGATCCAAGATATTTGAATTTGAATTATTAATTATGACAGTTATTTCTCCTTGATTTTAGGTTTCCTTATTATTATGAATTTAATCCTATACTAATTTCCTAAATTAAGGAATCCTAATTGCACTAATATTGTAAATAAATATTGGAAAATATATTATTTTTGTAATTATTTTTTGATGCACTAATGATGTAATTACTTTTTAATTGTTGTATATTTCTGTAAAGAACCCATTAAGAAATTGTTTGAGGCCCCAAAATTGAAAAGGCCCCAAAAATTTAATAATCCTTATGTTAAAACCAATTAAAAAAGCCCAAATTATTTTCCCCTCAAATTTTAATAATCCTTATGTTAGAACCCATTAAAAAGTCCAAATTATTTTTCCCAAACAAATCAGTAGTATCAAGATTAGAACAGTGAATCTCTCTACCCAAACTACCAGTGACTCTCTTCTTCTGTCTCTTCCTCTCTGGCCCTTTATACGCCTCTCACTTTCTCTCTTTAAATAATTATTTTTCTCTAACTACCAATCTACAATTGTCAATAAATATTATATCTTTTAATTTTTTATATTTTTTGTTTGCTTCAAATTTGAGGAGTTGAGTGTTGAGATCCTCTGGCTCTACAAAAATTGAATTCAACACATCAATAGGTAATAATATCAATCTTTACTCATTTGTGTAATTTTTTTTCTTTGCAATTAGGATTTGTAAATTAATATTTCTTACTCTGAATTTGTGATGTTCATTGTTCAGGTATTTAATCTTTGGAAAAATCACGGCATAATAAGGTTCTATTGTTCTTTACTTTTCTATTTTAATTTTATTAAATTTTACTTGTTAAATAGTTATTATTGTTACTCGTTTTAATGGAAAAAAAAATCTGTTATTTGTGTTTTGATTGGGAAGTATATATTGTTATTTGTTTTTTGGCTGAAAAGTATCTGTTTGTTATTTGTATTTTTGGCTTGTTACTTATTTTTTAAGCACTATATGGCTTCTCAAAAATATGAATCTGGCTATCAAAAACTTCAAAATAAAAGAAGAGTAGAAAAATTAATTGAATCCCAAAAAGCTCTTGAAAAATGTTACCAGTAATAAAAAAAATATCACAGAAAAATTAGGTGAAAGACAAGAAAAATGAAATTTTAATTTAAAAAAAAATCGTAGATACTAATTTAATTTAATATTAAATGATAAAAAAACCCCAATTTAAAATTTGACTTGAGTCCCCCAAAAAGTTTAGACCGACCCTGGGTACATCCTCTTAAGTTCATGTCGACTCTTTTATATATAGAGTTAAATGAAACAATACTCTTAAGTTAGAATCTTTTTACAGACAAAAGTCGTTCCAAAATTTGGGACAGTGGTTAAATTTTAAACTTGAAAAAAAGAAAAAAAGAAAAAAAAAAGGAAGAGAGTGTTATACATATGATTCCCTCCTGAGGAGGGAACCCGTGACTCTCCCCCTCTCCTTTTCTTCTCCTCCCTGTGACTCCCTTTCCTTTCTTCTTTCCTTCCTCACCCGTGAACCTCCTCCTCTTCATTGCCTATATAAAGGAATGATACTGAAGGAAAATTAATTAATAAGAATTTCTCTGAATGGTTTCTCTCTTTATCTCTTACTTATTCTCTCTAAATTTATACAATTATAAGAGTATCTTTCTATACTTTGCTAAAGTTTTATAACACGTTATCAGCACGAAGCTCTAACCAACTGAGACGGTAAAATTAAATTTTTGCAATTTATTATTATATTACCAGTTTGGTTATGCCACTAATAATATAATTTTATTCTTATAATTGCCTTTAAATTCTTGAAATTTATTATTATACTACCGGTTTGGCTATGCCACCAATAGTATAATGTTATTCTTACAATTGGCTTGGCTTTGTCGCCTATTATATTCTTTAACTGTCAAATTATATTTATGTTTTATTGTCCATCTTTAAATTCTGTTATTTACAGTGGTACCATCTATCCTTGTTAATCTTACAAGACTTGGTGGGAACCTTTTTACCACTTATTAAATTGTGGGAATAACCTGTATATGCGGAATACCGCATACCTGGTGAATAATCCTTTGTATTCATTTCTTATTAAATTGTGGGAATAACCTGTATATGCGGACTACCGCATGCATGGTGAAATTCTTCTGTTATTCCATTCTTTATTATTCTGTTGGAATAACCTGTCTACGCGGACTACCACATGCATGGTGAAATTCTTCTGTTATTTCATTCTTTATTATTCTGTTGGAATAACATGTCTATGCGAACTACCGCATGCCGGGTGAAGATCCATTTGCATTTTTGTATATATATTTTTGTTAAACTATAATACTTGTATATATACATTAACGATTGCATATTCTTTTTACTAAAATAATATGCTAATAACATAAATATAAGAATATTTATATTTGCATTTTATCACCACTTGAGGTCGTGACTTAGTTTATTTTTCTATATCATACATGCAATTATTTATTGTTTTAATAAATAATAAAATTGTTTTTAACCTGTAATAGATGGAAAACTTGGCAAAAATAGATTTTTCTATTTTAAAATATCTCCGAGACAACTATTTGACTTGGGCACTTGATGCGAAATCGCACCTTAGTGCAAATGAGTTAGAAAAGACCATCAACTCAGAAATACAACAATTTCTAGCACAAAATGCAAAAGCCATAATTTTTCTTCGACACCATATTGATGAAGGATTAAAGACTGAGTATTTAACAGTCAAAGATCCTTTGTCTTTATGGACACAACTGAAGGAAAGATTTGACCACCAAAAATTAGTTGTTCTCCCTAATGCCAAATTTGAGTGGCTTAATTTAAGGCTACAAGATTACAAATCAATTACGGAATATAATTTCAATGTTTATAGAATAACCTCTACTTTGTCTTTATGTGGAGATCCAGTTTCTGAAACCCAAATGTTAGAAAAAATGCTCTCAACTTTTCATCCCACCAACATGATTTTGTCGCAAAAATATAGACATAGTAAGTTCATAAAATTCAGTGACTTATTGTCTATCCTCCTTGTTGCAGAAAGGAATAATGAATTGTTGTTGAAAAACCATCAAGTACGACCAACGGGTGCTACCCCATTGCCAGATATTAACAGCGACGTCATTCTAGCAGAATAAACGTGACAATAGATGGTCATATAATAAGAAGCCTTGGGGACGAAAGAATAATCGAGGCCATCATAACAACAAATTCCAGAACCGCGACAATTCAGGCCACCAGAAGTGGCAAGTGTCTGGGTCGGGTAAAAATAAAGAAAATACAACACAGATAAAGAACAAACCAGATGTTTATTTTAGGTGTGGGATGAATGGGCATTGGTCGCGTACCTGTCATACGTCGAGGCATCTGGTTAATTTATTCCAGGAGTCTGAAAAGAACAAAGTAATGGAGGTAGAAACAAACTTTGTTAATCATCAATTAGATATTGTTGATGTTCCACTAATGACCAACAATGAGGAAAAGGTTGTTGATATTACTGAACCTTCTGAAAGTATCTTTTGGGATATCGTTTAATTTTTGTTTTAATTAAACACCTTGCATGTATAATATTATTAGTTTTCATTCTATACGTGGTATGTGTTTATCATGAATAAAATTATATATGAAATGTAACTTTTCTTATTTATGTTTTTATATATGTCAGACCATCTTTAATGAATATCTTCTCATCACTTCTACTATTTCTGGAAAAAAGAATATCCTAGAAAAACTTCATTCAATTTCTTTTGGATTATATACTATGAAAATTAGAGAAATTGAGTCTCATAATATTATGATTCCAAAAATCATATATCCCAAATCCTTTATGCTTTGGCATGAAAGACTCGGTCATCCAGGTACTTCTATGATACGTCGTATTATTGAAAATGCTACTGGTCATCCTCTCAAAAATAAGAACGTTTTTCCTAGTAGTGAATTTCCTGTGCTGCGTGTTCTCGAGGAAAATTAATTTTTCGACCATCACTAGTAAAAGTTTATAAAGAAGCCTCAAAATTCCTAGAGAGAATTCAAGGAGACATTTGTGGACCTATTCATCCATTGTCTGGCCCATTTCAATATTTCATGGTTTTAATAGATTCTTCAACTAGATGGTCTCATGTTTGTCTTCTCTCTTCTCAAAATTTTCCCTTCTCAAAACTTCTTGCTCAAATAATCAAGTTACGGGCTCAGCTCTCAGATAATCCAATCGAGTCAATTCGACTTGATAACGCAGCTGAATTTTCATAAATGACTTTTAATGATTTTTGTATGACTATTGGAATCTCCATTGAGCATTCTGTTCCTCATATTCATACACAACATGGTTTAGCTGAATCTTTAATAAAAAGACTTTAACTAATTGCACGACCATTAATGTTAAGGGCTAACTTACCTACCTCAGTTTGGGGTCATGCAATTCTTCATGCTACAACCATCATTCGAGTAAGACCAACGGCTCTTCATAAATTTTCTCCTCTACAGTTAGTTCTTGGACAGATACCCAACATATCACACTTTTGAGTTTTTGAAAGTGCAGTATAGTTCCAATTGCACCTCCACAAAGAACTAAGATGGGAGCCCAACGAAGAATAGGTATTTATGTTGATTTTGATTCTCTTTCTATTATCAGATATCTTGAGCCTTTAACTGGAGATGTTTTTACTACATGTTATATAGATTGTCATTTTGATGAATTTATATTTCCACCATTAGAAGGAGGGAAGGTTTTAAATAAAGAAACCCTCTAAAATATCATGGAATGCATCAGATTTAAATTCACTTGATCCTCATACAGGACAATATGAAATTGAAGTTCAAAGAATTATTTATTTACAAAATATTGCAAATCAAATGCCAGATGCATTTAATGATGCTAGAAAAATGATAAAGTCACATACACCTGCAGTGAATAATCCAACAAGGATAGAAATACCTATTGAAAAATAAATTCCTAGAGAATTGACAAATAAGGTAATAGAAGAATCTAAACCACGCCAGAAGCGTGGAAGACCAATTGGTGCAAAAGACACTGTACCACGAAAATCAAAAGTAAATAAGGGAATCCCAGAAGGAATACCCGCTCCAGAAGTAGCACTTATTCCAAGAGTGAGAATAGCCCCAGAAGAGGTACAAATTGCTCCAGAAGTAGCACTTATTCCAAGAGTGGGAATAGCCCCAGAAGAGGTTCAAAATCTCAGTGAAGGGATAAGAGATGAACACCAAGAGATCTCAATAAATTATGTACATGATGAGAAAATATGGGATCGAAGCAAAGTCATGATTGACGATATATTTGCTTTCTCTATAGCATCAGATATTACTTTGATTCTTGACATGGATCCTGAACCACAAAACATGGAAGAATGTCGGAAAAGAAAAGATTGGACAAAATGGAAAGATGCTATTCAAACTGAGCTACAATCTCTATTGAAAAGAGAAGTATTTGGACCAGTAGTCCAAACACCGCTGGGTGTAATCCCGGTTGGAAATAAATGGGTATTTGTACGAAAGCAAAATGAGAAAAATGAAAATGTAAAATATAAAGCCCGACTTGTAGCTCAAGGGTTTTCACAAAAACCTGGTATTGATTATCAAGATACATACTCTCCAGTACGTAATGGATGGAGTCACTTTTTACTTTCTGATAGGTATGGCAACCATGGACGGTTTGGAAACACGTCTAATGGATGTGATAATAGCATACCTATATGGCTCACTTGACTGTGAGATTTACATCAGAGTCCCTGAAGGATTGAAAATGGCTAAATCACTAAAGCCCCGTCACATATATTCAATCAAGTTATAATGCTCATTATATGGGTTGAAACAGTCTCGTCGTATGTGGTATAATCGACTTAGTGATTATTTAATAAAAGATGGATATATAAATGATCAAGTATGTCCATGTATTTTTATTAAGAAATCACAAAGTGGATTTTCCATCATTGTTGTATATGTGGATGATTTGAATCTTGTAGGTACTCCTGAAGAACTCACAAGAATTGTTATTTAAAAGATGAATTTGAAATGAAAGATCTTGGAAAGATAAAATTTTGTTTGGGAATACAAGTGGAGCATTTAGCATATGGAATTTTTTTTATCAATCTACATATGCTAAAAAAAAAATCTCAGTCATTTTCATATGAATAGAGCTCATCCTTTGACTACCCCGATGGTTGTTCGATCTTTAGAAGTTGATAAAGATCCATTTCGACCTCTAGAAAGTGGGGAAGAAGTTCTTGGACCTAAAGTTCCATACCTAAGTGCAATAGGTGCTCTTATGTATCTTGAAAACTGTACACGACCTGATATTACTTTTGCTGTCAACTTGTTAGCAAGATACAGTTCTTCTCCGACTAAGAGACATTGGGATGAGATCAAACACATTTTGAGATACCTTCGTGGAAGTATAGATCTTGGATTATTTTATCTAAGAGATTCAACATCGCGATTGGTTGGATATGCCAATGCTGGATACTTATCAGATCCACACAATGGAAGAACACAAACAGGTTATATATTTACATATTGTGACACGGCTATATCCTGGAAATCCACAAAGCAAACCATGACAACTACATCTTCAAATCACTCAGAGATTCTCGCTATACATGAAGCAAGTAGAGAGTGTGTTTGGTTGAGATCAATTATTCAGCATATTCAAAAATCATGCGGATTATCATCAATCAAAGACATTCTTACAATTCTATATGAGGATAACGTTGCATGAATTGCTAAACTTAGAGGAGGGTACATTAAGGGAGATAGAACAAAGCACATTTCACCTAAATTCTTCTTCACACATGAGTTACAAAAGAAGGGTGACATAGATGTGCATCAAATTTGATCATGTGATAATCTAGCCGACTTATTCACAAAGTTGCTACCAAATGTAACGTTTGCAAAACTTCAGAAAAAGATTAGAATGTGTCGACTGAAAGACTTATGACAACATTTCATCAAGAAGTAATGAATTCCTTTTGAGGGGAAGACTGTATTCTTTTTCCTTAGTCACGGTTTTTATCCCAATGGGTTTTTCCTGACAAGGTTTTAACGAGACAGTCAATTAAAAGATATTTATGTAAAAGATATGTACTTTTTTTCTCTTCGTTAAGTTTTTTCCACTGGGTTTTCTTAAAAAGGTTTTTAATGAGACATAATCTTCTATCGTAGGGAATCAGAGGAATTGTTATACATATGATTCCCTCCTAAGGAGGGAACCCGTAACTCTCCCCCTCTCCTTCTCTTCTCCTCCCCGTGACTCCCTTTCCTTTCTTTTTTCCTTCCTCACCCGTGAACCTCCTCCTCTTCATTGCCTATATAAAGCAATGATACTGAAGGAAAATTAATAAGAATTTCTTTGAATGGTTTCTCTCTCTTTATCTCTTACTTATTCTTTCTAAATTTATACAATTATAAGAGTATCTTTCTATACTTTGCTAAAGTTTTATAACAGAGAGTACGTATACTGAGTTTATGACAAGTGTCTTTCAAAATATATGTTAGGAGTTTAATATTAGTTGAAGCTAATGCATGATAATCATCATCCTGAAATTCCCATCAACACCCCTTCAAACTACTCTCCAACAGCCGGTCCACCCCTCTTCGTACAACCAATAACCATCGTCCCGATGCCTCCAACAATATCCACAAAAAAATTCCTCAATATGACTAGATCGGATAAACTAGTCTTGATTAAAAAAAAGAAGGAAATAAGCCAAGGCATCCAAACCACCCATAACTTCCACAACCTAAGCTCCTACCTTCACTGACGCTCCCCAAACCGCTGAATCAACCCAAGAACCTCCATCAGAGCCCCAAATTGAAAAGACTACAACCAATCCCCCTTCTAAAAAAGGTCCAAACTAAAAAAATCAACCAATCCCCTCTTCTTCCACTCCCTTTAAAGGCGTCGACATCCGAAGACCCACCAAGGCGGTTCCTGAACACTGCCTAGTCTCGAGATATGCCACGTGATTTCCCGTAGGAAAATTTTAAAGCCTTCGTCTTACCAAGAGATGGTGAGAAGTTTTAAGGCCTCGAACCCGAGGACCTCGTAATTACTACTGTTATCCCCATGGGTTGGGTAAGAACAATTAATTTACCCTTTCTGTTGTGTTAATTACCCATAAATAGACCTCCTTAAATTATTCATACTACTCACAGGCTTTGTCCGCCTTCAACCGACTCTTACTTTGAGTCAAAGAAATTTGAGCCCGGAAGAAGAAGCTTGAGAACACCACAAACCGTCTTTAATCAGAACTTGAAGTTGCTACGAATGATCTGAAAGGAAGAACGAGAAAGACTCTATACTGCTCGAATTCACACTGATGCACTATCATTTAAAGTGAAGAACTGACATGGAATATCTTCAAGATTTTCGAACAGAAGGAGAGACTCCTTGTCGAACAGGTCGAACTGAAAGAGGATAGAGATGTCCTTCACAAATTGTACACAACTTTGAAAGAACAATTCGAGCAACTTTGCCACAAAATGAAGAATATGGTTATAGTAGTCGCCGAACTAGAGAAAGAGATTGAACACTTAAAAGCTGAGACGTTTACTATCTCCAAAGATGACAAACAGAAAATCATCGAGGAGTATCAATAATCGCCTAAGCTAACTAACAACATCATCTCCCAATTTGTCGAAGGCTACCAAAGCCACAAAGAAAAGATAAGGGATAATATGTTGGCTGCTGGCCTTGACATCAAGATCTTGGACTCCTGCGATGACAAAGCTGACCTACCTCCAGAATAATTTATTTTTTACTTCTAAACAATTTCCAATGTAAAAATATTTTGACGATGAATGAATATTTATATTTTTGAACAAAAATTGAACACTTGTTGTATTAATTGATAACTTATAAATTTTTTACATAATTATAAAAAATAAAGTATTTAGCATGCATTATTGACAATATATCCTAAGCCTCCTTGCATACCAAGTGTTTTTAATTTTTGTCCTGTCCATTGCCTGAAGCCGATAAGTTCTTGGCTTCAGCACTTCAAAAACCTCATAGTGTCATTCATAGTTGGGCATTAACTTTATGAGTTTTTGGTGCGATGACACCTCCACCTCTCGAAGAACTAGTTCTCCAACTTCAATTCTCCTTAGCTTTACCCCTTGTTATAATGCTTGCTTGTTCTCCTTTAGTAGACTACTAGTCTTACCAGGGTCAATTCCCGAACCTCCTCTAAAAAATCAAGATTGAGACGAAGGCCTTCATCATTTTACAACTCTTTAAACTGACTGACCTGAAGTAAGTAGACCTGATCTCAACCAGAACAAAGGCATCTGTCCCGTAGGCCAACCTGAATGGGAAACCGTCTGTCATTGTCCTAGGAGTAGTTCGATAAACTCACAAAACACTGATCAACTCCTCGGGACAACTTCCTTTGGCTTCTTCCATCCTTCTTTATTACCAATCAAGAGGGTCCGATTGGTAACCTCTACTTGCCCATTGGATTGAGGATGAGCAATTGAAGTCTTCTAATGTTGGATTCCCAAATCCCTTTGAAACTCTTCAAACTTAGACCCCACAAACTGTCTACAATTATCTGATACTATTTCCATGGGAATTACGAACCAAAAAACAATGAACTCCTTAAGAAACTTCAAACACTCCTGTTCCGTGATCAACTTAAGGGACTTGGCCTCCACCCACTTAGTCATATAACCAATAATCACTACCACAAAGCTGAATTTCCTTTTTTCCTTCGGTAGCAGACCTAAGATGTCAATCCCCCACACTGCAAATGGGATCAAGGACAAAATTGAGTACAATTATTTAGGTGGATGATGGGGAATAAGACTATTAAATTGGCATTTAGGACATTTCTTCATATACTCCTTTGCATCCTGAAAGATTGTCGACTAGTAATATCCCTGTCGAAACACCTTATACGCTAACGCCTTTGCTCCCATATGATCTCCACAGATGCCTTCACAAACCTCTCAAAGTGCAAACTCAGCTTCGGATGGTATCAAACACTTTAGCAGAGTGGAACAAAATGCTCGCCGATATAGATCCCCATCGATAAGTATTGAAATTCAGATAAGGCAAACTTAGAAGGGGGTTGAATAAGTGTGGGAACAAACTATGATTAACTTTTATTTTAAATTAAACCACAGGATACAACCTACTGTATTAATGAATTCAGCTTGCTGGATAAATACAGCCTACTGGATTGAGTCTTTGATTTTATTGTTGAATGAAAATAGCTTGCTGAATTTATATCTTTGTAAAAATACTAAGTGTTGATAAATTTTCTTAAGATAATGGAAATATCCAAATTTTGATTATCAATAAAATTAAATAACTTTTGTGGGTAAATAAGTTAAAGCAAGTAATAAGATGAACACTAAGATTTTTTACGTGGTTCAGCTAAGCTATTACCCTCTATAATAATAGCCTAGTCCACGTCCAATACCAACTAATATTGGAGACTCACTTTATTTCTTTAAATTAACTTCTTTTACAAAATAGATTCTTTCAATACTTGAATTAAAAAAAATTCACTTGAGCAATTTTGCTCCTTGTGCACCAATGCACTCCTTAAGTACCTATGCTTCCTTGAACCTGTTTGTAAACAATTCTTAATCCACTCGAATTAAATACCTTTAGACAACACTTAGTCTAAATAAAAAGGATTACAAATATAGAGGTCTAATGATCAAAGCAAATAATCAATTTAACAATGCAAGGCTCAACTAATGAATGCAATGATCAAAAAGTAAAGAGATATCACCAATTCAGAGCTCACGAAAAATTTACTAAAAATAATCTGAATTTTAATTGCAGCAGCCAAGTAATTTCACCAAAATAATTTTATAGTTTCTCAATGTATAACAGTGCAATGTAGATTTTGTGATAAAAAAAAAGAGATGAACTTACTCCTTATATAGTCTTTTTAAAAAATAAGTATCGTTGCAGTTTATGGATAATCTCAATCAAATCATATACCCATTGTATTTTGATTATACACAAAATTTTGGTTCTTTCATTTTATCTCTAAGATAAAACCAACTGTTACGTAGATAGAGGTGATTTGTTTGAGCCAAATCAGGAGAGTATTATCATAAGTCAGGCACACTATTTGTTTGACTCCTTCAACGATAGTACACAACAATATGAAGTGATATTTTATTCCGAGATAATTGTCGAGTGCTATCCAAGATAATTATTATCTTGCTTCCCAAAATTTTAATCACTATACACGACATTTCACATTTCTCCTGCATCCCCGTATCATGAACAAACCGATTTAATCAGGACTCCTTATAGAAGAGATATACATATCAATTTTATCACAAAATTAGAATCCTACTATTCCTTCTGAAGTCATCCTTCCGAAGTCTTCTTCTGAAGACACGGTCGTGACGCCGTCCGAAGCCAAACTCTGAAGACACGGACTAAACGCCAGATAAATGGGTAATATACCCATGAATTGGATACATTCGGGCATAATTTATTGTTTTTCTCAAGACTTTTAGAATAATTTTAAGTGTTTGTGTTTATTCATGCATATTTTATGTTGTTTTGTAGAAATTGGGACAAAAGTTACTTGGATCAACGTTTGGGGTTGCTTGATTTGAATTTTTGGCTTGCCATTTACATAGCAGCCACTTCAGAGCTAATTTTAACATTTCTTCGTACCTTATTTCTAAAATCTCAAAGAATGAAAGTTATAGATCTACGTCTCCTCTTTTCGGAACATCTTGAATCATCGAAATCAGAGTTCGGACGAAGACGTTATGGCTATTTTACCAAAGGACATCAGAGCAAAAAAATTCTGGAAATGAGGCCAGCGCCGGGGCTCTAGGTGGTAGTGTTCTAGCGCCGTGAGTAGTGCTGGGGCACTGGGCTCGGGCCTGGTTAAGTTAGGATGCATTTTGGGGTGAATTTTGACACTTTTTTTACTCCAAATTGGATTGGCTTTGCTCCTAAGCTAGAAATTGCAATTGTTGCCTATAAATACATGGTGAGAGGCATAAAATAATGGGGGATTAGATTGATTTGATGAGATAAAACACTCCACTATATTAGAACATAAACCCTAATTGAAGCAACTTGGGGATCATTGAAGATCAAGAGCAGGAGCAAGGAGGGAGCATCAGATTTGTAGACAGCATATTTTATTCTCCACTCTACTTCTATTTTTGTCTTTTAATGTCTATTCAGTTGTGGATTCTTGATTTTAATTCAATAACAATGAACTAAATTTCTTGTTTAAGATTGCAATGGATCTTATTGCGTAGCTTATTTTAATATGCTTCTTTATTAATTATTATGATCTATTTTATGGATTGTCTATTATGATTGCGTTTAATTATTTAATTGTCTAGCTAAAAATTACCATAATAATTTATATGAATTCAGGAGATGAAATATAGATTTAAATCAGATCATAATAGTATGTGATTGTGTTTTCTGCATGGTGTTGGAATTCACGATTTGGGTTTAAGATAGGGATATGCCTTTACGCCGCGTGTAATCTGATAAGGAACCTGTACTTTAAATCCTTTTTAATTGTGATTCACATAGGAATATAATGAATTAGTTAATTAGGGTGTTTGATTCAATTCTATTAACTGTGGATTTGGATTATTATGTTTGTGACGCATCGGAAGGTGGTTATAAATACTAATAAGTTCCTGATTAACAATCCAGGATAGTGAGCATAATTAATAAGAAGTGTTTAAATATAAGTGAAGCAATAAGTGAAGTTGTTATTTTAAATCTCCATAACCTGATTTTTAACTAGTGGTAGTAGTTGTAGTAGTAGTTTAATTATATATTTTAATTCACAACATTAAATTAATTGTTTAAATAAAATTAGTTTGGTTAAGAACTAGTACTTTGTGATTTTTATTAAATAATTCCTCGTGGTAACGATACTTTTCTTATCACTTTATTACTTGTTGACCGTGTATACTTGCACGTATGTTTTGATTGCGAAATTAATCAACAAGTTTTTGGCGCCGTTGCCGGGGAATTAGTTTAATAATTTTTCCAATATTAATTTTTTATCAAATTAGTTTTAATTTAAACATTTTTTTAATTTTCTTTAATTCTCTTTCTATTTTTTTCTTTCTTTTAAGGTACCATGGCAGAATTTAATTATCAATGGCCGTATACGAGAATGACTCAACCAAGGGGATCGGAGATTGAAGGACTCGCGACACTTTCTGCATTGTCAACATAGATTGAGACACTTTTGAAGAGGTTGGACGCTTTTACAGCACAACGTCGTCAAAGAGTGGCGATTACTTGTGATTATTGTGCTGGAAATCATCTAAGTCATCAATGCGCCATCAGTTTCGAGCCGGTACAGTATGGTGATGATTACCCCAACAATTATGTCTATCCCAACAACTATAATCAGGATTGGGGGTATTATCCAGATTTTTCATGGAGCCATACTCATCAAGATCAATTTTATGCTCCAAATCCAACATACTCACCGGATTTCTCGTGTTCACCTCCACTACAACAGGAAAAAAATCTAAATTTGGAGGAAATTATGTCAAAGTTCATAGCTTCAAGTGAGGAGAAGAGGATTAGTCAAGAGATATCGAGTCAAAATTTTGCGAAACAACTAGTCAATGCCTCGAACATTTGTCCTCAATACACTTGGCTCTATGACATGGATTCCAAGATTGATGGAGAGCCCGAACAAAATCTACAACTGGATGAGCTACAAGATGTTGAAAGAGAGTAAACAATTGGGAATCAAGAAAAGGGCATCGACGAAGATTTAACTGTAAGATTCAACAAAGATGAGCCGATTTTATTAGTATCCCATGTGCCTCTTCCACCAAAGTTCAAAAATCTGAGCTATTTTGGAAAACCATGCCAGTTGGCAGTTATGTTGTCGGCAAAGCTCTTTGTGACGTAAGAGCTAATACGACTATAGAGTTATGGTGGGATGAAAAGGAGAAGATAGAGGAAGAGCCCACTGTGTTTATTAAGCTTCAATGCCCCAAACTAATAATAGACATAATGGAGGAAACACCTAGTTATTGGACGTTCTTATTGGCACTACTACAAAACAATAAATAGACAACGCGGAAAAAACGTTGTCGTTTCAGTCAAAAAAACGTTGTGGTTAAGGGTGTCATCTATTTGACACCCTTACACAACGTTTTTAAAACGTTGTAGTTAAGCACATTACACAACGTTTTTTAGGAAAAAAACGTTGTAGATTTGTTTTTCAAAAATTAGCGAGATGCTTAAAAACGTTGTAGAAGGTATGATTCCACAACGTTTTTTGGATAAAAATGTTGTTATTTAGTATATCAGACAACGTTTAGGCACATTTACACAACGTTTTAAAAATGTTGTAGATTAAAAAAAAGTAATAAAAAAAGGTTGTAGTTCACCTACATTACTAATGCACTGCCGCATGATATCTTGCCATGATATATATATAAAAAGGTCTAAATTCTCATTTAAATTTAAAGCCAAAATATATCAACCATTCAAAATACATCCCAATAATACCATTCATTTACAATTTCAAATTACTATATCCACAAAATATATACCAAACTATCCATATATACATCTCAAATTCACTTTTCAATATAAATTACTACTATATATATTGAATTGTCAATTTGATTACATCCACAAAATAAGTGCAAAGAAAAGGCCAGATGTGACTACATTCGCAGCCTGATTAGGACCTAGATTTGTGTTATGTTACAATGTGCATGGTTGGATTTGCAGTCATTCTAATAACCATGAGGATCAGCTGATGCTGGAGCCAAACTAGCTTGGAGCTGGTCAAGGGTATAAATTTCAGTCATCAAGAAAACAAATCCAAAAACATATTAAATCATAAGTAGTTAAATGAAAAACACAGTATAGGGCTCATAAATGCATAATACAGGTACCATCATTTTGCTTTTTTCTTTACTTTATTTTATCCTTCTCTTTTCCTCATATAAAGAGGTCCAAGATGGTGACTATACACCAGTCTGGTGGCTTGGGAATTGTTAGTATGGATTCTGCTTTTGTGGACTGAGAGTTGATTAACCATTATACAACTTTGACTCATTAACTTGGGCATCAATGTGAAGCAGGCCTTGACCCTTGATATATTCTAAGTAGCATATCAACTTACTAGGGAAATAGATGAACAATTGATTGACAACATGATTACCTGCCAGGCATCATACGCTGCATTAAGAAGAAAAAGTGGGGTCTTCACATTGGCAACTAAATTCTGAGGGAAGAAACACTAGAGAGAGAGAGGGAGACAACATGAGTTCAAAGAATTTGAAATGCTTTACTACAGTTTCCATGTATATTTATAATGAATGTTCAAGAGAAGGAAAAATCATACTGAAGTCGGATCAAAGTGGTTTGTGCAAGTCTTTGGGCAAATTATTCTGCAGCCCCTGAAATTGTACAAAAAATCTAAAATTAAACTGTTTTCTTAAAGTTAGTTCACATTACCTGCAAGTTCAAGACACCTTCAAACATATTTCTTAAAGTGTGACCTCCAGATACATCATTTCTATTAAAAAGAAACAAAATGAAATATAATTTAGATGATATATTTTCAAGGACTGGTAGCTGCACTAATAGAAATCATTGAAGCATAGTATATTACGCATCAAGAAACATCCCAGCGTCGCTTAAACATTTCACTTTGGTAGTATTCATTAACAGATCCCTAAATTCATCACAATACAATATGGATGCAAGGCCCCCAGCAGAGCATCCAAAAAGAAGAACTTGAAATTCATTTATGACAAGAGGATTAGAAAGAAGAGGCATTATGCATTCCCTATGACATTAATTCTTCCATACCAGCCAACCATATTTGTTGGCCTCGGAAAAAGAGTTGTGCAGTATGAAGAATAATAAGAACCCAAGAATCCCACCACCAAAATCCTCTACCATTTTATATTCTCTAATCCATTTATATATATATATATATATATATATATATATATATATATATATATATATATATACTAATTAGGATATATATTAGTATATATATATCCTAATTATTGAAACAACAATTCCCAAACCATAATTATCTGCAAAGATGAGGGACTAACCATTTCCAGGATATAATTTGTTTTGTTAAGCTTCATGTCATCATGATGTTGTGACGAACGAGAATTTTGTAATTAATTTTAATATTTATTGAATTAAATAAATAGTTTTCGATGATTTAATTATTAGATTAAATAATTAATTGACGCATAATTGTGGTAGATTAATTTAATTATATGCGTTACATTTATTAAATTAATGTAGAGAGTTTTATTATCAAAGTATGTGATTATGTGAGCTTATTGTATTAAAAGAAATATTTAATAAGCATATTGATATTTTAATTAATTTAATTATTAATTAGAGAGTTAATAATTTGACATAATTTATTAATGAGAAAATTAATAATGTGACTATGTGAAATTATGAGAAATTAATATATTTTATTTAAAATAAATTAAATAAGATATTGATTTATTTTATGAAAGAGTGTGACATTAATTAAACTATATGATAAAGGTTTTATTTAATTAAATGAGATTAAGTCTTTTGAAGCTAGCCAAACAAGGCCCTAAGAGGAGTTGAATGCAGTTAACCCATGATTGGGCCAATGACCACTCTGCACTCGATTATCGATCATTATATCTGACGTCTTCTTTTTCTTTTTTCATTTTTGCCTAAGTCTAAGAAATATTCAGAGAGAGTCTGAGAATTTCCAAGAAGAATTAAGATACTGTGAAAGAGAATTGAGAGTGAAGAGACTAAGCCTACTAATTATATCCTACAGGGTAATCTCCTCCTTCCCAAATTCTATTTTACGTATTTAGTTTTCATAAAATGGGTTTCATAGTTTTTGGCTTTCAAACCACTGTTATGTCTTTGTAATTGAGAAATTGTGCTATAATATGGATATATGTAATAATAAGAGTAGCATAACATGTTATATATATATATATATATATATATATATATATATATATATATATTGCATGATTCCATATCATCGCTTTCATAGTATTATATCGTATATGATTTCTACAAAATTACGAGTTTGGGTTTTGGCCTTAAGGCCTTATACGTGATTTTAGTATGTCAAACATAAATGTTTTCATAAAATTTACACTGTATGATGTTATGCATGTTGATACGAAGAGACCAAAGTTTAAATAAACGGATTGATGTTATAACTTGAATCCGTAGTGACAATTTTCATGTTTTATTTTCAAAACCTTCAAGAACATCAAGAACAGTGAAAGTAAATGTGTTGATTTTGCAAATTATGTGTTGTAACTTGTTAAAAATCATGCTAGATGGGTTAAGTAATGATTATATATGTATTACAATGATCGGGTAAGTCTAAATTCGTGTAAAAATAACTAATTGAAAGTTATGGCCATATTCATGTATAATTTTACGTGTGATTGATTTTGGCCTAATTTGGCCTTATTATGTTCATGAATCGCTAATTTCATAGACTACTATGAATCTATGAAATGAGAAAATGAGCACAGGTAACTTACTTCGTGGTGCGTTACTAAACTAAATACCCCACCCGTGATCAAAATAAATAAATAAATAAATAAAATAAAATAAAAATAATAAATAAATATTTGATGAAAATTATTATTAAAATATTTATAAAATAAATTAAATATTTTAATTGAGATATTTATGAAATAAAATAAATATTCGATGAAAATTATTATTAAAAGATTTATAAAATAAATTAAATATTTTAATTGAGATATTATGGAATAAAATAAATATTCGATGAAAATTATTATTAAAATATTTATAAAATAAATTAAATATTTTAATTGAGATATTATGGAATAAAATAAATATTCGATGAAAATTATTATTAAAATATTTATAAAATAAATTAAATATTTTAATTGAGATATTATGGAATAAATTAAATATTCGATGGAAATTATTATGAAATAATTTATTGGAGTGTAATAATAGTAAGAGAATGAAAATATTCTAATTTAATTAAGTAATTAAATTAGAAGGGTAATGATTTGTTAAATAAAGTGGAGTTTATATTAAATAATTAAGTGAAAATGTAACTAATGAATGTCGTGAATACATATATGTATGTGTGTAGGATTTGTGGTGAGCGAAAGTAGTAATCGTTTTAGCTTTATGCACGAGGCAAGTTTCCTAACCCTACTTGTCATTATTGTTCAAGTTTATTAATTACCTCGAGTAAATTATCATTATTATTATTCATGTTCAAATGTTATATTAAAGATTGATTATCTTTTCAAAGCGTGATTCAGGTTATACAATAATTGTCCTATTGTATACTTCACGAGATTATTATTCAATTTGAATATCATTATTATTGAACCTTATTAGACTAGCGAACCCTTATTGATTCGACTAGTCCATAGTTGATAAAGCGTTCTAAATTTCCAACCCTTGATGAATTGTCCAAACCAAACTTCCTTTAGTGCGGACTCGAATGTCAAACTGAGATGAACAACCTTGCAAAGGGATTTACTTATGCGTTAGCGTTAAGATATTGTGCAAAGTATTGTACTAAGGGCTGATCCCCCTAAGTACGAGTAGAAAGGTCCATAGTCTTATGACTATTAAAGGTTTCAAGTATAACCCTTGTTAACCTAGGACATAGTTCAAGGTCTTATGACCCTCAGAATTCTTTTGATTCTTGTTATTCATTCTTGATTCAAAAGTTGAGCTTTTATTCAGATGTCTTTGATTCACTCGCATGTTATTATAATGTTATTTTATTTTTATACTTGTGGACAATAGTGCTCACTCTTGCTTTATAATAACATTGCAGTTAAGAACGAAAGAACTGACGAACCTTCCACTAGTAAAGGCAAGGGCAAAGTTAGCAAGTGTTGAAGACTTGTTATTTTATTTGATGATATATTTATGTTAGACTTGAGTTAATGATGTTGTTTAAGACTTATTGTTTATATTTCCGCACAGATGTTTAAGGTTAGTTCAACCTGGGATTATGTTTATGGTTTAGATGTTGTAACCCTATAAGGGGATGATTTTTATTTCTATCTATTGCATGGTTTGCATTTATTATGGGTAGATAGATAGATGATATTTGTACAGTGAACACCAAATCCCGTGGAATCGAAGTACCCAGATTTGGGGTGTCATGAGTTAGTATCAAAGTCAGTAAGGTTATGAACCTTAGGTGGGGAACAACCTTAGGTAGTAGCCTTGTAGGAGATCGAGAACATAGTAGTGGTAAACTCTTATCGAGTTCTAAGAAATGAATTTCTAAATTCATTAAAGATAATAAAAGACTTTATGTGCTTATGTGTTAATCTATGTGTTCGCTAGCACAGATTAGTAACTAAAACTTAAAATTTTGTGTCAGGATGTAGAATGTTGGAGAATCTAGTCAAGTCGGGAGGAAGAACCCCGTGTACCTATAAAAGACAAGCAGAGGAGGAGTCCCCAGACATTCATGTCGTTAGGGAAGCGACTTATCTGAGAGAGTCATCTCCGATGATCACCGCTGTTGGTCGAAACATGGTAGAGTCCGATCCAGAGGAGGATCCCGAGGAAGAGGAAGAAGAAGAGGAAGAAGAGGAGTTTCCACCGAACTCCATTGATGCAGAGATGTATGACGCACTCTATGATCGTAACGTAGAGTTGCGGGATCTTGTTTCGGGATTTGGTGGAAGCGGTGGTTAGTCGTGATTACTATTGAGCAGAAGGATAGAGAGATTGTGACTCTTCACACACGTTTAGGAAACGTGGAGTGGGATCTGGTTCACGAGAAGGGTCGAATGAGGACAAGTCCATAGAAATAGAAGTTAAAGAAGGATCTCAAGGAGACCTCGAGAGGCTTGCCATAGCAGGAGGAGGGTGGAGTCACGAGAGTCGCGTCGTCTTGATCGTCACGAAGATGATCGCCATGCGAAGAAGGCTAAACTTGAGGAGACATACTCTATACTACAAAATGCAATGAATGTGGTCCAAGATCGAGTTAGGAAGTATCCAATCCAGTTTGAAGATTTACCATTATATATGCTAGATCGTAGAACGATGTGCCGCATCATGGAGGAGGAATGTAGCAAGGCTATCCAGCGCCTTGACAGATAGTGATAGAATTTGTTTAATTATGTGAAAGACTTAATTAGTTTTTATATGTAAATTCTGACGTGTTTATAAATGAAAGAATATTTGAATGTTTTAAATCCTGTGGATTCTTTATTCCAGGATAGTTGATGTAAATAGCAGTTATGCTATCGTTTAATGTTAAAACTTTGATTTGAATGCAAATATATCAAGTTATTTGAGATGATGTGTTAAGTGATATGTTAAATTGTTGAGTAATGCCTTAACTATTTAGGGAAATAAATAAAGTTCTATAAAAGCGTTTATTTAATAGAAAAATGCCGCCAAGAAGACAACAACGTCAACCGGCTCAGGAAGAGTCAAACAATAATAACAATTATGCCAATGCTAATCCCGTGCAGCAGTTGGTGAACTTCTTGATCGGAGCCATGAATAACCAACCTCAAGCTCCACCAAACACAACGTTTAAGGACTTGGGCGGTGGGACCGCCAGAGTTCAAAGGTTCCATGAACCCAATCGAGGCTCAAACGTGGGTTATGGAAATGGAGAAGGTTTTCGACGTTGCTAGGGGTTAGAAGACCGAAAAGACCGCTTTTACAACGTTTATCTTTGAAGTCCGAGGCTAGCTACTTGGTGGCAAGCAAACAAAGTGCGAGGAGGTGAAGGTATAATTACGTGGGAGAGATTTAAAGAGATGTTTTTCAAATGTATTTCCAACTAGTTCACGAGAAACGGATGGAGGTTCAATTTCTAGAGTTGAAGCAGGAAATATGGCGTGCTCGACTATGCGTCTAAATTCAATGAATTGGCAAGGTTTGCCCGTATCAAGTTCACACGGATGAGAGGAAGGCGAGACGGTTTGAGCAAGGACTAAAGCCTTGGGTGTACAACAAGGTATCAATGTTTCAGCTAAACACGTTTGCTGGAGTACTGGAAAAGGCCATCCTCACTGAAGGAGGAAGCGATCACGGTGACTCAAGTACAATCAAGATCAAAAGAAGAAGAAGAGTGAAGGTGAAGGAAATAACAAGGTCGATTAAGGAAGTGGCACGGAGGTGGAAATTTCAATCGGAAGAAAAGGTGGAACAACATTTCATCATCGGGGAATCGGCAAGGTAGTCGGAAGAAAAGAATCGAAGCATGCCCGACTTGCGGAAAAGCCCATCCCGGGAGTTTGTATGAAAGGAAAAAGAGTGTGCTACAATTGTGGACGGAAGGCCACATAGCACCAAATCGCCCAAACCCAAAGAAGGGTGCTTGTTTTACTTGTGGTTCAAGGACCATCTGTAAGAGATTGTCCCAAGAAGGGATCGGGAGGGTCGGGATCGAGGAGGAAATGGGGAAATAACAATGGAAATGCCTTAACCATCACCGGAACAACATGAACAAACCGATTGAAATCGCCTTGACTTTCAATATGATGATCAAAGGATGCAATCCAGTCTCGTGATGTGGTGTCAGGTATCATTCCGATCAATGAAATTAATGCTTATGTTTTATTTGATTCGGGTGCTACTTGTTCCTTTATATCCGAAGACTTTGCTAATAGTTTAGATTTGCTTATGGATGAGTTGGAATATCCCATGAATATAGAAATTACGAATAGGGAGATAATTCATGTTAAGTACGTGTTTAAGAACTGTAGAGTGGATATTAAGGGTAATATCATGAACGTAGATCTTATCCCTATTCGACTTGGGGAATTTGACGTTATTTTGGGAATGGATCGTTATTCAATTACGGTCATGTAATTGATTGCCAAAAAAAGCGTATTAACCTTATGACTCCATCAAAGGTTGTGTTTTATGGTAGCAGTCGCTGAAACAAGCGAGTTGTCGGCGCGATGATGCGAGCCGAAGTTGTTAAGACAAGGTACGTGTAGGATACTTAGCTTACATAGTCGATAGTCGAAAAGAGAATCCGAAGGTAGAAGAAATACTGATTGTGAGGGACTTCGTCGACGTATTTCTGACGCGATTTACCGGGACTTCCACCGGATAGAGAGTAGATTTCAGAATCGATTTGGCGCCTGGAATCGCTCCAATATCGAAGGCACCATCTAGAATGGCACTAGTAGAGATGAAGGAATTAATGGTACAACTACAAGAATTGTTGGACAAAGAAGTACATTCAATAGAAGCGTATCACCGTGGGGAGCACCGTGTTGTTTGTGAAAAAGAAGGATGGATCGATGCGACTCTGCATTGACTACAGAGAACTGAATAAGGTCACAATTAAGAACAGATATCCATTACTGACTAGCGAACCCTTATTAATTCGACTAGTCCATAGTTGATGAGTGTTCTAAATTTCTGAACCCTTGATGAATTGTCCAAACCAAACTTCCTTTGGTGCGGACTCGAATGTCAAACTAAGATGAACAACCCTGCAAAGGGATTTACTTATGCGTTAGCGTTAAGATATTATGCATGATGTTGTACTTGAGGGTTGATCCCCTAAGTACAGTAGAAAGGTCCATAGTCTTATGACTATTAAAGGTTTCAAGTATAACCCTTGTTAACCTAGGACATAGTTCAAGGTCTTATGACCCTCAGAATTCTTTTGATTCTTGTTATTCATTCTTGATTCAAAAGTTGAGCTTTTATTCAGATGTCTTTGATTCACTCGCATGTTATTATCTTTGTTATTTCATTGTTATACTTGTGGGAAATAGTGCTGACTCTTGCTTTATAATAACATTGCGATTAAGAACGAAAGAAGCCGACGAACCTTCCACTAGTAAAGGCAAGGCAAAAGTTAACAAGTGTTGAAGACTTGTTATTTTATTTGATGATGTATTTATGTTAGACTTGAGTTAATAATGTTGTTTAAGACTTATTGTTTATATTTCACATACGATGATGTTTAAGGTTAGTTCAACTTTGGGATTATGTTTATGGTTTAGATGTTGTAACCTATATAAGGGAAGATTTTATTTCTATCTATTGCATGGTTTGCATTTATTATGGGTAGATAGATAGATGATATTTGTACAGTGAACACCAAATCCCGTGGAATCGAAGTACCCAGATTTGGGGGTGTCACAGATGTAGCCCAGGAGATTAAATAGTAGTAAAAGAAATAAGAATAAATGCATTGGATGCATCACACATAGCATGACAACAAGTTAATCAGGATGGAAGTCTATATAAGTAAAGTTAAGATCAGTATAACATATTTCTCACCGCTTGTTCAAAGTCACCAGACATGCCTATTAACAACTGACATTGGTCCAAATCCATTCCAATTGCCTTGCAAACTTCAATTTTGCAGTTTGATAGTGTCTGTAGCATTGAAACACATAATAATGCATCTAAAACTCAATTAACCAATTACCAAAGATAAAAGATACAAGTAAGATAAACTAGATAGCAATAGTGGGTAATCACAACAAGCCCAAAGTCTTATTTGTTGTTTAGCAATCAATCACACAATTGCACATTATATGGGGGTACACTACAAGAAATCACACATTTTATGACGAAATTTTTGCCACGCACAAAATTTTGTCACAATTTGTTAATTAATAATTACGAAATTCATAATTATCACTAAAACTTTTGCTTTTGTGACGACTTTTACTTTTGTTACTATTAATCATTTATATCATCACTAATTTACATATTTGATGATGATTAACAAAATTTCGTCACAAGTTATTTTGGAGGTAGAATTTCATATCAAAATTTTGGAGGGAAACCTTTTAGTGACATTTTGTAATAATTGATGACAGTATTTATTGTCACAAAATATTTCTTTCGATGACAACATAATAGTTTGTCATTAATTATTTGTAACATTTAGTGACAATGTGCTTTCGTCACTAATGTTCACATTTAGTGACACCAAATACAAATTCGTTACAATTTTATTTGGAGGCAAAATTTTGGAGGGAAATTTTTTAATGACGAAAAAATAATAATTTATGACAATTTGTATGGTTATAAATACCAATTTTATATGACTAGATAATAGTGCGTCACTAATTAAATGCGTGGATAAGTGACAAAAATCGTTCGTCATAAATGCTTATATTTAGTGACAAAGTACGTAATATCGTCACAATTTTATTTGGAAGCAAAAATTTTCTGAAAAATTTTGGAGGGAAATTTTTTAAAGACGAAAAAAATATTAATTTACGGCAAATTGTATTGTCATAAATACCAATTTTATATGACGAGATAATAGTTCGTCACTAATTAGATGAGTGGATAAGTGACAAAATTTGTTCGTCATAAATTCTTATATTTAGTGACAAAGTACGTAATATCGTCACAATTTTATTTGGAGGCAAAAAAATTTAAGAAATTTTGGAGGCAAATTTTGTAAAGATGAAAAATTAATAAATTATGACAATTTTTATTATCACAAATACCAATTTTATATGACGAGATAATAGTGCGTCACTAATTAGATGAGTGGATAAGTGACAACACTGGTTCGTCATAAATTCTTTTATTTAGTGACAAAGTATGCAATGACGTCACATTTTTATATGGAGGCAAAAATTTTCCCAAACAAACTTGTATCCAAGCGACATCACCGGTCTTTCTTTTATCATTGGCAGCCTCCATTTAGTCAAAACCAACCAACCGCACTTTTGATTAAGTCACACTAATGGCCGAATTCTGACGTGAGACTTCCTCTTCTATTAATCCCACTACAAAAAAATGGACATTTGGCAACGATTTATCGGGAAACACAATTTTTCATTCATTTCAGTTTCTGAAAGACTTTCATTTTTCGTAACAAAATTCATAGGTTGTTGCAAAATTTCGTTGCCAATTTGTTATTTGAAAAAAAAAATTACGGCCTATTTAATTTTTTTTGTTGCCGATGTTATTTATCCTCATCTTGGGCAAAAAATAGTTTTTTTGTTATATTTCATATCCTAATATAGGCTACATTCATTGTCAATAATTTTTTTTTCGTTGCGTATTTTATAATTTTTTTGCAACGACTAGTAAATTGTTTCTCAAAATTAAGATAAACCCAATAAGCATGTTTCGACCTTTTTTTTCCAAAATGCATCATTTTTCATAATTACAATAATACTCCTTCCGTTCCTTAATATAGGTCGTTTTAGAGTTGTGCACAAGTATTAATGAAATGATTGTATAGCATTAACTATAATATTAATTGTCTATATTGCTCTTGTATTGGAAGAAGATATTTTTTTTTTTGGACAGAAAATAGTGAGAGAATCAAAGTTGCATTTAATATTTGGGGTAATATTGGAAACTAAGCAATTAATGTTTACTTAAAATTCTCAAACGACTTATATTAAGGACAAAAATATTTTTCTAAAACGACTTATATTAAGGAACGGAGGGAGTAATATTTAAAATTTCTCCAGGCCCATAAGAACCCTCATAATTACTTTACAAATAAAAAATAGGGTTTATATCAATTACAAATACAATCGACCTACCTTCTCTTTCCTCTTTTCTCGTATCAGAGGCAAATTCATAGAGATAATGGGACTGGGAGAGGAAAATCAAGGCTTTGAGGAGTAGTCCTAATGGCAGCTATAGGTGTGGGGTCGGTGGTGCCGACGAACAGAGCGCAGAGAGGCATGGTGGAAGATGATAAGCTAGTCTTTGAGACCACCAAGGGGGTGGAGCCTATTATGAGTTTCGATGAGACGGGAATCAAAGACGATCTGCTCCGAGGGATCTACCAGTATAGCTTCGAGAAACCCTCCGCTATTCAATAGAGGGCGGTGCTTCCTATTATTTTCGGTCGTGATGTCATTGTTCAGGCTCAATCTGGTACCGGTAAGACTTCTATGATTGCCCTCGCCATTTGCCAAATTGCCGACACCAGCTCCAGAGAGTAAGCTTTTGTTTCCTCCTAAAATTTATATTCAGTATTGTGTTATGGATGAAAAACCATGGAGAACTATTTCTAATTTCTGTTGTCATTCATTTCCTGGAACTTTAATATGTGGCTCTGTATGTGTATTGGCAAGGTTTTACTTTCAAAACCATAGATTTTTGAGGCTGGAGAAGGACTAGTTAAAGTTTTATGCAATAAGCCTAATTCTATTATAATCTTCCTCAATTTAGTTTCTAATTCAAAGTTGAATTTGTGAATTTCCATCTATTTTATTACCTTTCGAAAAATAACCTAGGTTATTTTTGTAAATTTATTAGTGTTGAATAATAATCATATTGAATTATACAGAGATTCATCCTATAAGTTTGCACAAGATTTTATAACATGCTAGTCTGAACCAGGGGCACCAACTCCTAGGCATTTTCCTTGGTGAATTTGTAGACAATTTTAATATATATTCGTATATACCTGAAATCATTTTTTTTTCAAATGAACAACAGGTTATCAATTAAGTCACCAATTTTTGACAGATTGTAATGAGAATCAACGTCTCAAAAAGGATGATGTTGAATTGCTTCAAAATAAAATTGAAGGATAATTCATGTCTAAACAAACCTACTATTGCGTTTAATGAATATGCAAATGCAAGTGGATAACCATATACAAGTCTAACACATATATGAAGTGTAAAGTTTCTAAATTATAAATTGGTAGATGAAAATTTATGCTATTTGGATTTTGAACTAATATTGTTTCTATGATTTCTCATGAAAAAATTCTTACCCACCTAGGCAGCCTAGACCAAACTGAAAGAGATGTAGCAATTGTTGCCAGCTTAAGCTTAGGGTTGGATAAATTGGGGACAATCGCTTGGGCGGCTGGCACTCATATCGTGCTTTTAAGACTGCATTTAATCAGCATATGCTTTCTTGTAAACTGTCTTTGCTATTTTTTTTGTGCCCTCAATGTCTGAATGAAAGGAAAATCAAACATTTTTGACTACTTTGATTTTAACGAAAAAGTGGAAAAGTGGTGCATAGAACATTTTAAGCTTAAGAAAAAAATAAAAAGACCCTGAACAGTAATCCTGAGTTAACTACAATTGAAAGTTTCTAAATGAGAAGAATAAATTACTTATATTGACTAGAAAAAGAATTAATGGAAATAACCATCGAAAAGGATAAAACACAGATTATATATACATAATTCAATTCATTTGCATGATTAACTGCAATATAACAAACTTGTTACAAGCGGCCAACTTATGCGTTGTACTGATATCTCATGCCAATTTTACTTTAACATTATGTGCATCTCATAAAATATATAGACTTATAAAAGATTTTGTTTCTTATTTTATTAATTACAATTTTTCTTTTGGTGCCTGTCAACTTCTCTATATCTGACTTGTATACTTCATACTTCATTCCATGCAATGCATGTTAACAATAATAGTGACTTGACATCACATCTTAAAGAAGTTTCATTAAACAACAATGCACCATTATTTCTTCAAGTCTTTTCTCTAATGAGTGCCAACACAAAACAAAACTAATATAGACATCCTAACCAGCTTGAAGCAATCCAAGTTCAATCTTTGTGAATTAAAACCTTTATAAACATCAAGAACAAGAATATCATACTGCATAATTTTGAATAATGAAATTGTACATTTTTGGTATCCTTATTTCTATATTATGTTTTTGGTTGGTAAAGCTTATTCGAAAGTATCATTTTCTTGCCTAACAACCATGGCCATATCCATTTTATGGCAATACATATACATTGATGTTTGTAGTGACAAAAAATGTATCGATTGAATTTGCCCAAAAGAAGGATCCAATCATTTGCCTTTTATTGCACCCAGCATAGTGGACACCGATCTCTCTAAGCCATTTCAAAAAAAATGTTCGAAAGGCAATCTTTTCACCAAAAGAGTTCTCGGTCTGAAGCTCTTAAGCGTCATCAACAATGCCAAGATCCACGACAATGGGAAGTTTTTGCTTGGGATGGTCAAGAAATTCCTTGGTAAACCGATAGATTTTTATTACGAATACGATCTCTTTAGAATTAAGTTTCTTTTAGTGAAATTTCCGGGTTTTAAACGCCTTATTGAAAAACACAGTTTGATTAAATTGTTATTACTTGTTCATTGAAAAACACAGTTTGATTAGGCATTTCGCTTTAGACCAATCTTTAGAGTAATGCTAGTTCTCCTCCCTATTCGACATTTGTCATGTATTTTTCGAGGTCCAAGCTTTGATATTGTCACCTATGAGGGAGCAAAATTTCAAAACGGAAAAAATAGTATTGGCGATCAATGAATTACATTAATATCTGAGCCCATGCATGTATTGGAGGTAAAAGCGTGGGTGAAGATATTAGGAAGCTAGAATATGGTGTTCAGTTGTTTTTCGGAACTCCGGGGAGAGTTTGTGACATGATCGAAAAGCGAACATTAAGAAATGCGAGCTATAAAGTTATTAATTACGGTGAGTTATTTTCTATGCTTCGATGATGTCAATAGACTCAATGCATGTATATATGTATATAATAGTATAACATGTTTAATATATATATATATATATATATATTAATTACTCCCTTTGTTTCAAAATATTAGATCACTTGCCTTGATAAAATACGAAGGCAAGTGATCTTATATGTTAGAACAAAGGTAGTGTGATTATACTGTGATTTTGCCTAATCAATATTGATATTAACCTATGAGATGTTACTTATTATGTTGACCTGTAATCTGTTGTGGAGTTAATTGTTTGCATGTTATGTATTGATTTTCTCTTTAAACTCATTGCTCATCCACATCATGTTTATCATCCACACTCATAATTGATTTTCTCTTTAAACTCATTGCTCATCCACATCATGTTTATTACCCACACCCACACTATCGGTGTATCTTTTGCTTATGGGTTAACTGGAGTACTATATAAATTGGGTATTAATTTTACGGCTTAGTAAGACTTTTTTGGTGGTTTTTGAGCCTTAGAGGTATGAATTGTTATGCAGGTTGTTTTGATTTCTGCCACCCTTCCTAATGAAATTTTGGAGATGACGAGCAAATTTATGACAAATCCTGTATGAATCCTTGTGAAACGTGATGAGTTAACCCTGGAGGTAAGTTATTGTATTATTTTGAGATCAACTGCCTTGAAAGCAGGTCAATAATTCATTAATTTGGTGGTGTTTATGTCGTCTATTGTATCTCTTTTTTTTCTTCTGTTTTGTAAAACTTTATTGTCTTCTTCTATATATATTAATGTTTTTAATTGTTTTCTGTCATGGCAGGGAATCAAGCAATTCTTTGATGCTATAGGGGGTAGTGGCAATGGTACCAAAACAGGATCAAAAGTATCCCATTGAGTGGTTATGACAACTGAGCCTGATGCTAATAGCCTTGTTGGTTGTTGTCGCTGCTGCAACATTTGAAACAGTAAATGCTCACCGGAATGCCTTGATTATTGCTATTGAGTTGGGGATGCAATTTTCCCATCTAAATATCTTTGTTATTAATGCTTTTGAATTGGTGATTACTGCTTCTGTGGCTGCTGCATTGGACTATTATAAGTTCCATCGCTGCTCGACATTTAATTTTTAACCTTTAACATATCTTGAGTTCTAACGCACTTCTGCACTCTTTTTAATCTTTTAATCTATAGAAATTTTTGAACCTCTCTTCCCTTTCTAGGTTTTGTTTCTAAATAGTTTTTTAAGAGTCTCATCTTTTGTGGTTATTTATCAGTATTTCATGTTTTTTGGTTGTAGGAACAATTATGAAGACAAGTACAGAGATTGGAATCGTATAACTCGAGAATTCGAAACAAGTTGGAAAACAATCCGAAATTCCTATCGTTGATTAAAAAGACACTAGCCCAGAGACGAAAAGAGTCAAAATAATTCCTAATCAGCTTGTCGACGTTCAAAACTTTTGAACTTTCGTTATGGTCATGTTTAAAAAGTTGGATATTTTATTTATAATGTTATACTTGATAAATTATTGATGTTAAGTAGAATGGATGATACTTTGGATTCTAATTTTTCTATTTTGGTTAAATATGATGGAAAATGGAAATTTAGTTATTCTATTATTGATGTTTTTATCATTACAATCATTTTGGTTAAATATTATTGGTGTAATCTTTTTCTTATTTCTAGATCTATAATTTTATATTTAGTTTTTTATTTAGTCACAACAACTAATTTTGTCACTATTATTAACTCTTTCTGTGACGAGATGTATTGTCACCATAAGTATTCAATTAATGACATTGAAAAATGTGTCCCCAAAAATAACTCTTTGGTGACAAATTATTTTGTAATATTATTTAAAATAAGAAATGACAACGACATAATTGTCATGTTAAATATAGTATTAGGTGACGAATTGTTCTATCGTCATTTATTTTATTACTTTTGGTGACGATAAACATAATAACATGACGAAAGAATAATCATAAAAATGACAATATTCTCGTCATTAAAATTAGATGATTTAAATAGAGTAACATATTTTCGTCACTAAAACAATATCATTTAATGACGAAAAAAGATTTTCGTCAGTTAATGCACTAAGTTTTGATGACGAAACATAATATAGAGTGACGAAAGTTTCATTCAAATAGTGACGCTATTAACGTCACTAAAAGTAATTAATTATAGTGACAATGGTGTAGATCGTCACCATAAATTAAAACATTATTGACGACATCAAATATTGTCAAATATACCTAATACCACACTCATACGGTGATGGTCTCTGTGACGATTAACACTCGTCACCAAATGTTTTAGTGACGAAAAATAAATTTTATGTGACAAATTTTAGCGTCATTTTTTTGTGTAATTTCTAGTAGTGGTATTAGCACAATCAACAACTAGAAACTGAGAAAGCTTGAAATCATTCTATGTGGTGTCCCAACACTCAAGCAAGTATGAATTTCTATTTTATACCACGAAATTCTTGGGAGTTGATGAATAATCGCCATCCCAATTGTCATTAAGCGAGAGAATTCGTGTTTGGGCATCCCAGTTTAACATGCTTCACAAGCTCTATACAACTGATGGCTCCACACCAAATTTTGTTGCAACAAGGAACAAAGAATCATTAGATATTTAATATTATTGAAGTAAATACTCTTGTATAATCATGTAAAAAATGCAATCCAAAATCTATGTAATGCATTTATATTAATGAAATATGATTTTATGTCACAATACATGAATGTTATAACTAGCACAAGAACACACTGGTTGAAACCACAATATTACCCAATAAGTTACACACTGGTTGAAACCCATGGGGAACCTATCTACAAAGAGCATGCTAGGTAAATTTAATTCAAGGGCCGTTACTAATGGAAACCTCTCAAAAGAGATATTGTTATTGATGGATGGAGGGTTCCTCAATTTTCGTAGAGGAATTAGATAGAGAATTGAAGAAGTCAGGATGGGACTATAAAACAAGCGCTTATTGGGAGGCAACCCAAGTTTAATTTTTATTTTTAGTTTTTATTAGGTTTTATATTAGTAGCTTTGAATTTGCATTTATTTAGGATTTAATAAAATTACTTCTATTGTGGGTTTATAGGTTATTCAAGTCCAATTCAAGTGTGGTGCCCAATTTATTCCATGTGCCTAGCCTATTCTCAAAACTTAGCGGACAAGGAGGAAGATTGCTATATTTTTAGGGAAGTCATCTACTTTAATTTTTCCTATTTTAGCCATTGAGGACAATGTCTAGTTTAAGTTTGGGGGCATTTTAGTGTCGTATTGCATATAGTTAGTTATTTGCAATATAGTTCGTTATTTTTACGTGTTAGCATTGTGTTTTTGTCATTTAGTGTGCATATAATACATGGTAGTTCATTGCATATTTATACACGTGTTGCATTAATATTGAAAGTAGTATGCACACAAGCCAATCATGTTTGATGATAAAGAATATACTTTGTAACAATCTTATCTACATGATGCTGTTTTATAATATGTGATAAACCCATAGTTTTAAGCAATGCTTTTAGAATAATGATGATAATCATTCTAATGAGATCTAAATTCTTAGAAAGCTTAAAACTAAAATAGTTCCCAATCGTTGGATTACTAAATTGGAGATTAGTGAATCCGGATAGATTGGTACATACGTTGCTTGCTCATTGGATGAGGATGATTGATCTTATGATCATTTGTGTGGAGACACTAAAGCAAGTATGTAGGTGCTTATTAGAGAATAAGTTCACTGAATGTGGCTCGCTAAGGAATACCTAATGTAGTTTTACTTGTCTGTCAATAGGAATTCTGTAGTGATAGTAGTCTGAAGTGATCCTTGGACTTGAGATCATCATAGTATATTATGTATGATGAGTTATACTTTGACTTATTCCTTAAGACCCTTAGGGTATATCAAAGGGTATGCTTGGGTATAATCAACAGTATACGTGGAGATAATATATGATCAATAAAGAATCTACCACTTCTAGTAAAAAAGAGAAATGTTCTATGTGATTCGATAAATGACAACCTAGTAGTCCTTAATCATAAGCGTAAATGAAATTAGAAAGGAGTTTCTAATTTGCATTATTTGGAGTTGTGCATTTAAGAATCGAAATACATATAATTAAATAAAATAAGACTTGAAAGAATTCCATGTCTTATATTTAATTGGGACATTGTATGGTGGAAGGATTGAATTATACTGTAACTATTTACTCAAATGTTCTTTTATGATTAATGTTAAAATTTATATTATCTGGAAAGTCGTTAATCGCTAGGGGCTTATCCCTATTGTAGAATAAATATTATTTATTTAAATAAATTAATAGTTTAATTTATTTATTTAAATAAGATTAAATTGTTCTAATTGATTTATTCACAACCGGTTTAATATGGAGAACCTAAAGGGTCACACTATAAAAGGAAGAATAATTATTTAAGAAGTTAATGACATAATTGTAATAATAAGTTAAGTATATTTAATTTAATCTATGGTGATAGAATAAATTAAATAGCTTAATATTTATTATTTAATATTTTGAAATATTAAATATAAATTAATAAGATGAGTCTTATAATTATTATTATTACTATTATTATTATTTAATTCCTAAAGGAGTTTGGGAATTAATTAATAAAAGTACTCTCATATATTCCTAATAAGATTAGGATGTAAATTAATTAAAAGATTTTAATTAATCATTCCTAATAAGATTGGGAGCCTAATTAATTAAAGGAGTTTAATTAATTAAAATAAAACTCAATTCCTTAATTGTTAAGGAGGGTTGCCCACATCTATAAACAAGAGTCTTATTATGGGTGTAGTGGGGGTTGTTGACTTTTTCACAACAGACGTGATTCCAATTGTTGGAGTAAGCTCCTTTTCTATGAGAGATAGAAAAATTAGGGTTTTGCCAAGCATCCATCTTCTTGAATCTTTATTTTTTCTTGGTGGATCACCTCTAGAGGCCAACTACTTGGGTGACTAACGTTGATCAAATAAAGGAACCAAACCTGGTGGATTCAAGTTGAACGCGAAAAGGATTGGAAGTGAACTTGTACCTGAAGAAGCTCGAATCTTGAAGGGTATGATTCTTGTTCTTTATCTTTTCGTTTAATTAATAATTGTGCATAAAGGATGATCCGAGTATATGGTTTGTAAAATTTTAAAACTCTATTTTTACACGTTTCGGCTTACTTTGTGCAATTTGATTGCGTTCATGAATATTACAAACCTAACAGTGGCATCAGAGCCAAACCTTTATGCGAATTATTAGTTGTTTTAATTTGATATATGTTTAGAATAATTTAATTGGGCATAATTTTGTTGTATAAAATTTATTTTTAAATTAAAAAAAAACGGTAATCCCGACCCGATTTTTTTTTTGATTTCACTGAGTGTGATTTTTTTTTTTGGGACATGAGAGATCCTGATTCACGTGATCTATGAATCATAACTATGTTAATATATATTATATTAACATAGCATAACTGATACTCATAACTAATTCACCCAGCATATTAAATAATCATTACTATCTTAAGGGTGATCCTTACACCCAACATAACTATGTTAATATATATTATATATAATATATTTATATTAATGTAGTACAGTACCACGGTTATATTATATATATATATATATATATATTCTTAATAATTTTATAATTAAAATAAAAGTTTATTTTAATTTTAGAATAAAAGGTTTATTTTAATTTTAAAATAAAAGGTTTATTTTAATCTTAAAATAAAAAAGTTTATTTTAATTTTAAAATTAAATTTCATGCTAACTAATTAGAGTTGGAATTGGATTCCATGATAACTAATTAGAGTTGAAATTGGATTACATGTTTCCTTAAATAAAGGAGTTTATTTAGATATGAAATAAGATTTCATGTTATTCAAAATAAAGGAGTTTATTTGTGAATAGGAAAGTGAATCCATATTTTCTTAAATAAAGGAGTTTATTTAGATATGGAATAAGATTTCATATTATTCAAAATAAAGGAGTTTATTTGTTAATAGAAAAGAGAATTAAATGTTTCCCAAAATAAAGTAGTTTATTTTGACAATGAATTAGATTCCATAATTAATTAAAATAAAGGAGTTTATTTTGATTAAAGATTTTGATTAAAATAAAATAGTTTATTTTATTCAAAATTGGATAAATTAAAATAAAAGAGTTTTTTCTATTTAAATTTGGATTAAAATAAAGGAGTTTATTTTGATTCAAAAGTAGATTTTATACTAACTAAATTTTCCCATTAAATGATATCAATATATATATTGAATATTTATTATTCATGAGATGAATGTTATTTATTGATGCATATGGTGATGTGTATGATAATAAATGGGATAGATTATAGACTATTGACCAATGTGATTGAATTTTATTTTAGTTGGATGCATGAATGTATGGGTTTTATTAAATGAGGTCTGCGTACCTCGTCTTCTCTAATTTTTTCTTAATGTAAATTTTATCTTCCTCCTATGTACTTCCCCTTGACTGCTGATCAAGGTTTCTATTTATTTTAAAATAGTTTTGTAATAGAAATAGTTAGAATTAATTTTGAAAAATTAGAGATCAAGGAGCAAGGAGCGCTTGAAGACCCGTTTGTAATGGAGCCCGGGTTTAAATATAATAGTTATATTTAAATATTTATTCTTGCACCCCTAGGTTTGACCTTTTTGGTTCATTTGGTGGCTCTAGTAAACCAAACTAGAATAAAAGTCCATAATCAATCAAGGTAGAATATAGTATTCTATATGTGCATGCTTATACTATATATATTATATATTATGCAAACATGCTTCGCATGTTAATTAATATGACGTGTATTTTATATATATATGTGCATGCGCGCTAAACAAGATGAGACAAATAAATTACATGCAAACCCCTCAATTTTTTTTATATTAAGTCCTAGGCGTTCAAAGATATTTGGAATATCGAACGTCGCCTTTTAGCATGATAAAAATAATAGAGTATCAATTAATTATTATAAGTTTGTTGTGTCACCACAAGACTTATCTTAATTCTTTGAGATGTTAATTTTATCACATTTGATGCTTATAAAGAAAATTGAACAATATTGTTTTGTTGTGTCACCACAAGGATAATATTTTTCTTTTTTGAATATATGGAGTGCTAGGTTAGACTTAACTTAAATCATTTTAGTTCGGATGTGCACACACTTGACCATTATGATTTAAGAGGCAAAATACAAGGAGTAACATAGTTGATGTAATTGACAAGAGTTGTCTACCTATTTATTTATATATAGTTTGTTGTGTCATCACAAGACTATATACATTTGAAATGGGATCCTTATTCTCACTAGCTAATCTTTAATTAGATTTTGCCGAACTATATAACTGAGGGTAATATAGTTTGAAGAAAATAGTGGGAGATACCTATTTAAAACAAGACCTAAATTATTTTGGTAATTAATAAAAGAATGTATGTTAAAATGTTGTTAATTACAAATTCATTTATAGAATTTTATAATGTCTAAATCACTATCACTGCGAAACATATTAGATGTTATTTAATCGGACCGAATTAAATGGATTGGTTAAGGAATTTGAGAATAGTTCTCATGGCTGAAAAGCTATCTTATGTCCTTAATACGCATATCCCTGCAATGGTTGCAGATAATGCCTCTGAGGAAGAGATTGCTACTTTTAGAAAGTGGCAAGATATTGCACAGTTGGCTCAATATATCATGCTCACATCTATGAGTAACGAGCTTAAGCGTTAGCATGAAACTATGGATGCTCCTACTATATTCCTGCACATCAAGTAGTTGATGGTGAGGAAAGTAGGACTGATAGATATCAGATATCTAAGGAGCTCTTTCGATCTAGAATGACCGATGACACTACAGTACATATAAAAGTCCTTAACATAATCAATTTGATTGATCAATTAGGACAACAAATTTTGTCATTGATGGAGAGTTGAGCCAAGATTTGATCTTGCACTCACTCCCGGACTCATTTCATAATTGTTGTGAATTTTTCATATGAACAAGCTAGATATCAGCCTCGCTGATTTGCTTAACATGTTGAAAAATGTTGAGAGTCACTTTCCAACCAAGAAAGACCATGTCTGAGGCCAAAGGATCTTCTGAAAAGAAGAACGATTCAAAGAAGGTAAATAGAAAGGAAAAAACAAAGGATAATAAGAACAAAACTGATATGGATAGCAAAGGAGTTTGCTTCCACTGCAATAAGCCACGACACTGGAAAAGAAACTGCGAGAAGCATCTTGCAGAGGCTAACCAAAGAAGCTTAGTGAAGTTTCGGTTACAAATACAAATTTGTTCATGATTTAAAATAAATTTTCTTTAAGTCAAGGTTCTACTTGGGTATTGGATACCGACTTTAGTTATCATAAATATAGATTTATGAAGGGACCCAGCAGAAGTAGAAAGCTAAACAAAGATAAGTAATCCTATGTGTGAAAAATGAAGCAAAGGTTGCTGCATTAGCCATAGAAACTTATAGTCTAGCATTGCCTACGAAAAAATCTATTAAGTCAATAAGTTGTTATTGTATTCCAGTTCTCGTTAGAAATATTATTTTCATTTTGTTGTTGGACAATGAAATCTTTAATATTATATTTAAGAACAATTGTTGTTCTATTTATAATAATGATGTTTGGTATAGAACTGAAATACTACTTAATGGATTTTGTATACTTGACTAACGTGAAAATTATTTTGTAAATTGAACAAACTAGTATAAAAAAGGAGATGATCATTCAAAGAGTTGAATGTGTGTATTTAATGAAATACAAGTGTGAATTATTTAAAAGGTTCAAAGAATTCAGAAGTAAAACAAATTGACAAAGTATTAAGATTCTTTGATTAGATCAAGGAACAAATACTTGTGCAATAAGTTTCTAGATCATCTCAAATAGTTTTCTCATAATGGACGCCTCCCAATACGCAATAATTGATTGATGTATCTGAAAGGAAAAATCGTACCTTGTTGGATTTGGTACGATCCATAATGATTTTATGGACATTCCAGTATTCTTCTGGGGTCATGTCCTAGAAATGGCTGTATATCTACGAAAAGGTAACCTCAAAATCCAGTCCCAAGACTCCATAAAAGTTATGGACAGGGAGGATTCCTAATCTTAAGTATGTTAAGATAAAAGGTTGTCCAACTTATGTGAAAAGGTTTCAAAGGATAAGCTTGGGACAAGATTTGACAAGTACAGATTTGTGGGACATCCTAAAGTAAGTTTAAGGTATATGTTCTATAATTCTATTTAGCAAAAGGTGTTTGTTGCGAAACACGCTACCTTCTAAGATAAAGGTGTTTATCATTCAAGGGGCTAGTGGGAGGATAATAGATCTTGAAGAGTTTAAGAACCACAAAACACTATAAGTCAAATAAGAGGAACCTGTAGATAAACCTATTGTACCACTGTTGAATCAATCTAAATGCGAACGATCAAGAAGATACACAGGAGGTATGGATTCATCATAGATGATGATGATGAGGTACACATCATAGAAGATGATGATCCAGTTATATACAATGAGGTAAGAGTTATAGACACTCAGAGAAATAGATTGAAGCAAGCTTCTCAAAAATGGAACATTCGTTTTGATGAAAAAATCAAAAGAGTTTAATTTTATCACAAATAAGAATGAACCAAGTGTGTACAAAAGGGTTAGTGGGAGCGCCGTGACATTCCTAATATTATATATTGATATACTATGGATAAGGAATGACATACTTATGCTACAATAAGTAAATATAATGTTGTCTAAACATTCCTCCATGAATGATTTGAGAAGAGTATCTTAATTGGGGATACAAATCTATATAGATAGATTTAAGAGGATGCTCGACTTAACCCAAGGAACGTATATTCATATAATGCTAAAGTCCTTTAGCATGACAAACTTCAAGAGATGTCTCATGTTGATGAGCCCTGGAGTGTATCTCTCTTAATAGTCCCCATAGACTCCTGAAAAGAGAGATCGTGAAGTGACAATCATGTATACAATGAACTATACGAGACCTGATGTTGATCAGTCATATTCTGGAGAAGTTCACTGTAAGACAGTGAAAAAAATCTTAAAGTACTTAACCGAAACAAAGGATGTGATTAAAATTTATGGTGGGTCTAAATTAAAACTAGAGGACTTAACATACTCAAGTTTTTCAGACAGACTAAGACGACAGAAAATTAACTTTAAGGTAAAGCGTTACCTTGAACAGTGGTGCAATGAATTGAAAAGGTTTCAAATAGTAAAGTGTTGTTGGTTTAGTGATAAAGACAAAGTATATAGCTGTAAATGAAGCTGCAAGTTGATTGTTTGGATGAAAAGTTCATTACAGAACTAAGAATAGTTCTTAAGTCTCATCTTGGATCTAAACATGTGTTGTGGCACTTTCACTTGATTATAGGAATCATTGAAAGATGGGAAATCACTATAGAGATAGTGGACTCTCAAGAACAACATTATATATCCATTAACTAAAGCTTATCCAACAGCAGGATAATCGTCACTTAGAGAAGAAGGGTATGAGATACCATGACGATTGTCTTTAGTGCAAGTGGGAGATTGAAAGTAGTATGTACACAAGCCAATCATGTTTGATTATAAAGCATATACTCTGTAACAATCTTCTTCATTTATTAATAAAAAGTATTAATCAAAGGCTTTTAATTATCTACATGATGCTATTTTATAATATGTGATAAACCCATAGTTTTAAGCAATGCTTTTAGAATAATTATGATGATCATTCTAATGAGATCTAAATTCTTAGAAAGCTTAAAACTAAAATAGTTCCCAATCATTGGATTACTAAATTGGGAATTAGTGAATCCGGATAGATTGGTACATACGTTGCTTGCTCATTGGATGAGGATGATTGATCTTATGATCATTTGTGTGGAGACACTAAAGCAAGTATGTAGGTGCTTATTAGAGAATAAGTTCAATGAACATGGCTCGCTAAGGAATACCTAATGTAGTTTTACTTGCCTGTCAATAGGAGTTCCTGTAGTGATAGTAGTACAAGTGATCCTTGGACTTGAGATAATCATAGTATCTTGTGTATGATGATTTATACTTTGACTTATTCCTTAAGACCCTTAGGGTATATAAAAGGGTATGCTTGGGTATAATCAGTTGTAAATGGAGATAATGTATGATCAATAAAAAATCTACCACTTCTAGTAAAAGAAGAGAAATGTCCTATGTGATTCGATAAATGACAACCTAGTAGTCCTTGGCCAAGGAAGAATGAAATTAGAAAGGAGTTTCTAATTTGCATTATTTGGAGTTGTGCATTTAAGAATCGAAATATATATATTTAAATAAAATAAGACTTGACAGTAATTCCATGTCTTATATTTAATTGGGACATTGTATGGTGGAAGGATTGAATTGTACGGTAACTATTTACTCAAAGGTTCTTTTATGATTAATGTTAAAATCTATATTATCTGGAAAGTCGTTAATCGCTAGGGAGGCTTATCCCTATTGTATAATAAATATTATTTATTTAAATAAATTAATAGTTTAATTTATTTATTTAAATAAGATTAGAATTGTTCTAATTGATTTATTCACAACCTGGTTTGATATGGAGAACCTAAAGGGTCACACCATAAAAGGAAGAATAATTATTTAAGAAGTTAATGGCATAATTATAATAATAAGTTAAGTATATTTAATTTAATCTATGGTGATAGAATAAATTAAATAGCTTAATATTTATTATTTAATATTTTGGAAATATTAAATATAAATTAATAAGAGGAGTCTTATTATTATTATTTAATTCCTAAAGGGGTTTGGGAATTAATTAATAAAAGTACTCTCATATATTCCTAATAAGATTAGGAGGTAAATTAATTAAAAGATTTTAATTAATCATTCCTAATAAGTTTGGGAGCCTAATTAATTAAAGGAGTTTAATTAATTAAAATAAAACCCAATTCCTTAATTGTTAAGGAGGGTTGCCCACATCTATAAATAAGAGGAGTCTTATTATGGGTGTAGTGGGGGTTGTTGACTTTTTCACAACAGACGTGATTCTAAATGTTGGAGTACGCTCCTTTTCTAAGAAAGATAGAAAAATTAGGGTTTTGCCAAACACCTATCTTCTTGAATCTTTATTCTTTCTTGGTGGATCACCTCTAGAGGCCAAACACTTGGGTGTCTAACGTTGATCAAATGAAGGAACCAAACCCGGTGGATTCAAGTTGAACGCGAAAAGGATTGGAGGTGAACTTGTACCTGAGGAAGCTCGAATCTTCAAGGGTAAGATTCTTGTTCTTTATCTTTTCGTTTAATTAATAATTGCGCATAAAGGATGATCTGGGTATATGGTTTGTAAAATTTTAAAACTCTATTTTTACACGTTTCCGCTTACTTTGTGTAATTTGATTGCGTTCATGAATGTTACAAACCTAACAAGTATGTGTTCATGTAGTATAATTGCATAATCTAGTTTTATTTGCATTTTAGGATTGCATGTTTATAGTAGATTGTGTCATTTAGGTTATGAATATGTTTTAGATTGTTATAGTTTTATCGCGTGATTCCAGCTGTTAGATAGTTAAGTATATTTTGAACCAATGATGAGACTGGAATTGCATAAACAAGTTAGTACTGATTATTAAGCCTTTGATGTGATTTCTTGTCTTAATTTAAATCTTTATCTGCTTGAAACTGATATTATCAGGATAACTCATGTTAAGAAACGACCATGTTGGCTGATTAAGTCTAAATGGATTTATAATGGATTTCTAAAGGATAATGCCAGTTGAATGAAAGATTAACAAGAATAGGCAGTGATGACTAAAGTTAGGCAAAAACCTAAGTTTGGGGGAAAAAGTGGGGTATATAAGCTTCTTATATTTAAAAATGGGAACCTTCCCGAGTTGAATACGTGAATCTTGTGGTGGGTTGAGAAGGAGCGTAAAACGCATTTGTGACGCCCCCAAATACTTGGTACAGAATACAAATACAAACTTAAATATACAACATGAGCTGTGAGTTTTAATACAAATATTGTCTTCTAGACAGTATTCAAACTCAAAATAAGTTCTCAATACATTTATTATCACACTATTTCATAGAATAGTGAGGACTACTAATGCAAACATCTGGACCGTCACTCCGTTCCCCGACTATTCCCAGCTATATTCTCATTTCCTTAAGAGAACAATGAAAGTAAAGGGTGAGCTCAACTAGCCCAGTAAGAAATATTATGACTAAGATAATGCAGAATAAATTATCGTTAGCCTTAAACAATGTTAAACTGATAAAATACAATAGACATCAAGTTTAACTGCAGCGGAACAAGTAATCCATTAGAAGAGTCAAATAAAACAAGAAATCTACTATCTTCTATGATTTAAAAAGTTTATCAACAGTTTTATCGCTGAGACTCAGCTTAATAAATAATTTACATCATCGAATCACTCCTACACTACGGCCAAGGATATTCATTAGTATCACGACCACAAATTATCCATGCACTACGGGCCAAGGATATTCGTGTTTTCATCAATGGTCATGATCATGCCAACAACTGTCCATCAATGCACTACGGGCCAATGAGAACTTTTATCACATCATTTGTAACATTACGGTAGTGATTATACCGAATAATCTCTGGTCATAATCATACCAAGTCCATCTATGCACTACGGGTCACAGATGACTTTCATCATAATATAAACATGAGGATGATGACAATGATATAAGAATTCAATTAAATGAAAACAAAGGATAAATATTAAAGACTTATAATTTAATTTATTCAGAATTCAATAATATCTAAATTGTCAACATGATACTGCTTTGCGGAGTAAAATTTAAGAATAATATTGTATCAAAAATAATTTGGACCGAAAAGAAATTAATTTTTATCATGAATAGTATCGTGGGTGAATAGTATCTAAGTGAATAGTACCCCGTGAATAGTACTTCGGGAATAGTACCCCGTTAATAGTACTCCGGCATGAAAAAGTTAAAACTTATCAAGAATCCTCAAAATAATATTTCCATGAAAAGATATTGGATGAAGTGCAAATATCAAGGATATTCTACTAATTTCATGGAGTATAGAATCCAAAACTTAAACAAAATGAGTGTAGAATTCAAAATCTGAAACGAAATAATATTACTTACATACTACAGAGTATGTAAGAAAATATTATTTTATATGAATCTTGAACAAAAAATAATATCCCTTACAACTGTTGAACAAAAATAATATTCCTTATGAATATTAAATCTAATATAATATTCCTTACGAATATTAAATCGAATATAATGTTCCTTACGAATATTAAACGAATATAATATTTCTTGCGAATATTGAAAAATATAAAATTTCTTACGAATACGAAAAATAATATCGTAAGCGAATATGAAATAAATAATACCCCTTACCTTAAAAAGAAGAGTATTTTTCAACTGGTATAACGGGGATATTTTTAAAGAAAACTTTCACTATTTTCTGCGCTCAAAGCTTTCTAAAACTCGAAAGAAATACGCTCAATATTATAGAAGAAGAATTCTCTGATTCTGGTGTGATTTTCAATTCTAACTAAGCATCCTACTTATAGGAGAATGGAAGGATACTATTTAAAAAATTTAATCACGGACGCACAGTAGAATTCATACGAATTCTTCACAGACAATTCCTTCGACCAAATTTTCTGAAAATTTGATTTACTATGCAGCACTATGCAATAAAATATTCTAATAAAACAAAAACTTTAAATAAAATAAAATATATTCTTTTTATAATCTAATAAAAAAAACTTAATATATATATATACATCACATGCACACACTTTATATAATCTACACTCCCTCCCATCCAAGTAATCTTCCCCCACCCCCTTTTCTTCTTTGTTTTTCATCAAATTCGTATAACATATTCATACACACATACACCACACGCACTCACATTCACTTTTCCACCAACATGTCACTCTCACACATCACATAAATATATATATATATATATATATATATATATATATATATATATATATATATATATACACTCCATTCTTTTCCACCACTACATCATTTCATCCTTTCATCAATCCATCCGTGAATATCATCCCCCCTCCCATTTTTCATCCAACATGTGGGCCCCCACCAATAACTTTCTACCAATTGTTTTGAAAAATGGATAAATGGGGGTCTATAAGCAAATTTTACAATAAATACTTCATAAAAATTCCCTCAATATTTTTAACAACATTTATTCATCATTATTATTATTTTCAATATTTAACAACCAGATCATTCCCATGAAAGATGTGACTTTTCAATAAGGATTTCTCCCTATTGGCGCGTAATTAGGTGACCATACCTCTCCTCGACAGAACTTTCTAGACATCGTCAATATTGTAAATAATAATATGAATAACTGTATCATCTCAATTATTGATTTAATAATATAAAATATTTTGACAATAATTGAATCAAATAACTTGAGATACTATGCAATAATTATTTTAGCAATAGTATAACTGAGTGACTTCTCACGTAAGCATCAATAATATATACCGTGTGCTACTATGAAACCACGCGTAATACTATACTTTTACCACCGGGTATTTCAACAGTTAACGATAAAACTCCGCCGTTATTTTCATAAAAAGATATTTCTGTCGTTTTCTCATTCCAACAATAATTCCGTTGTGGGGTCCACCAATAATTGTGCCGTCGTACGAATATTTCCTATTAAAATGAATATTCCTCGACCAATCAAATATTTTATGACAACTTGCATACTTTGAAAAATTTATAAATACTACCCACAACTATAACATTATATCAAATTTACACCATAATACTTAAAAAAATATTTTGAGAAAATTATTCTTTATTCACAAAATTTGGGGTCTTACAATCTTCTCTCCTTATGAAATTTTACCCTCAAAAGTTACGTACGTACCTGATATGTCGAAGAGGTGAGGATACCTCGTCAGATTCTAACTCTTGAGGTATAACCTTTGAGCGTAAAATATGTTTCTTCTTATCTAAGATTTTAAAAGGTACCTCTTCATACGTTAAATCTTCCGTTATCTCGTCCGGTTCTAATTCAATAATGTGGTTCGGGTCATCCACATATTTACGTAACATCGATACATGAAAAAATGTTATGAACACGTGACATAATTGGCGTTAAGGCGAGTCTATAGGCCACAGTTTCTACTCGATCGATGATTTTAAATAGACCAATAAAGTCGAGGGTTAAGATTCCTCTCTTCGTCGATTCTTGCTTCTAGAATAACGCCCTCTTGAACCTTCTTATTCACATTCATTAGCTCTGAGTCTGTAGCTTAAGTGGCTTTAACTTTGTCGATTAAAGTCAGTTCTAATCGTATATTCGCTATCTTCACGTATGTTCTTAGAGTCTTTAACTCTATCTTCATCTTTTGTAAGTCGTACGAAATGAGTTTTTGTGTTAACAACGTCGTACTCGTATCTGCATACGATCTTCTACTCAACGCAATAACTACCACGTTCGCTCTTCTACGATGATATTGAATGGTATGGTCGTAATCTTCAACAGCTCGAGCCAACGTCTTTGGCGCATGTTACGTTTGCTTTGGGTGAAGAAATATTTAAGGGTTTTGTATCGGATTTAAGGTCGATACAAAATTTGATTTCACGCCTAGGGTAGGCCAAAGTTCTTGAGGAATACGTCGTGAATTTATTAACAATAGAAATATCATTCAAATCGGCGTATTTTGTTTTAAATCAAGTGACATGGGCTAAGAAAGCTTAACATCCGTTTTTTAATAAACGAATGACTTTTTGGCTTGATATGACAGTGATTGACTTTAGTGGTTTGGTTACTTGAATTCGCATAATAGGTTGGTTAGGAATATGAAAGTTAACAACTTTACGAAAATAATCATTTTTTTTGTATGATGAGTAGTTAACCAATCAATCCCTAAAACCACATCAAATGCAAGTAATTTTAAGGAAATAAGATCGATAGGTAATGTGAGGGTACCGATTTGAACCAAACAGGACTTATAAACAGTGGACGTAATGAAGGTTTCTCCTAACGGAGTTTCAACAGATAAGTCAAAGTCTAATTTCTTCGGAGTCAAATTTAAACGTTGAGCACAAGTAGGTGAAATAAAAGAGTGGGTAGAACCGGTATCGAATAAGGAATAAACTTCGTAAGAGTTTATGATTAGCTTACCTGTGACAACTTCATCTAGGTTTCTCACTTGTTGGGAAGTCATGACAACCGCTCTCCCTTGAACTACCCGGCTTTGACTTGTCTCGGGCAGCATTTTGTGTCATCACTACCGTTGGAATTGACTTTTCTATAGGGCATATTCCACCCTCAATTGCTTCCTTGTACTCCTGATTCATGATTTGAATCATCAATCTTCGATCCATATCAAATTGAGGTTGACCGCTCAATACAAGGTAATTCAAAACTCGATGTTGGGTTCTCCTAATTGCTATCCAAAAAGAGAAATACACATCATCCATTTTAGTCTTTTTGGATCGGACATCTCTTTCTACAATATTAACACGTCGTGCGGACTTTACCCATGCATCCTCCATTCTCACTCGTTCAGTTGTTTCTTCTTTTAGTTGATCCTTGACATTTGAATTCTCAGATTCCAGCTTTAATATCTTATACTCTACTAAAGAGTGCTTCTGTTCAAGCATCACATATCGGGTAATACAATTTTGAATTATTGCATCCCTTTGCTCCACGACCGCCTGTCGTTCTTCAACCTGTTCTTCTAACTCACGAATATGATCTTGCAGTTCTACATTTCGATCAAAAAATTCTTCTAATAAATTCTCCTCAGGTTCCTCTTCTTCCTCACTCTCAACTGCTACCTCTGCGACTAGCTCTGGTGCAACTATTAATTCTTGCCTCACCACAAGAATATCTCTAATTCCTTCTTTGCCTGACATCACATTATCTTGGTTAGTGATTAGAGGTGTCTCCATGGTCTCATTCACTCCAATACTAACATTTTCAACTGCCATTCTCAAATACTGCCACAAAACAAGGGTTAATTGACATGCCACATATTATCCCTATATTTTGACCGACCAATTAAATAACAAATAACTTAGGTAGGTTATGCTAGCAAAGAAATTACCCGTCTCTCCCCTCCTAGTTCTAATCTCACATCTCAGCCATGGATCATATCCCTAAGCTTTGATACCAATTGTGATGCCCCTAAAATAGGTATACATTGTGAGACCCCAGATTTTATGAATAAAGATTTAAATTTCTCGAAATATTTTTTAAAATATTATGGTGTGGATTTGATATAATGTTATAGTTGTGGGTAATATTTACAAATTTTGCAAAGTAAGCAAGTGGTTATATAATATTCGATTGGTCGGAGAATATTCGTTTTAACAGGGAATATTCATACGATGGCACAATCATTGGTGGACCCCACAACGGAAGTATTATCATAGTTAGAAAACGACAAAATTATCTTTTTATAAAAATAACGGCGAAAGTGTTACCGTTAAAACTGTTGAACTACCCTGTAGTAAAAGTACAGTAATACGCGTGGTTGCATAGTATCATATGGTATTGATTATTGATGCTTACGTAAGAAGTCACTCAGTTGTACTCAATTATTGCTACAGTAATTGCTGCATCATATCTCTCATATTATTGATTCAGTTATTGTCACAGTATTATCTGCATAATATGATATATTATTAAATCAATAATTGAGATGACAAAGTTATTCATATTATTAAATTGCAATATTTATAATGTCTAGAAGTTCTGTCAAGGAGAGGTTTGGTCATCTAATTGCGCGTCAATAAGGAGAAATCCTTATCGAAAAGCCCCATCTTTCTGGGAACGACACGGTTATTAAATATTGTGAATTATAATATTAATGATGAATAAGTTCGTGTTGATTAAAGATGAAATGGATAGTTCCATTGTGTTGGAATTATTAGTGTTAGTGAAAATCAACATTTATTTCGATAATAATTGATGTATGGAGGTTATATTGACCAATCGGGTATTTAACTGGATAAATGAGCAATTAATTGTTATTAATTCACATGATTATAACTATTTGTTCACATGTATGTACTATTGATTCACATTCTTGTACTATTAGGGGAGGTGGTGCAAGATTGATAATACTTGCATGACTAAGTTAAAAATGGAGGTATAGTTGAAGGTACTATATTGTAATTCATATTTTCACATGATTATAACTATTGATTCATATGATTGAACTATTGGTTCACATTATTTACAATTAGGGGAGGTGGTGCAAGTTTGATAATACTTGCAAGACTAAATTAAAAATAAAATAAAAGAGGAAGGTATTATTCTGTAATATTTTGAGCCCTAAAACGTGCAATTATTGAAACTATATTTTCCTATAAATAGAAGCTCATTCTTCCTTCATTTCTCACCAATTCACTAAAGCTATAGAGAAATTATTATAGAAAGAAATTATAGAGAGAAAGAAGAAGAGAAGTCTCGCTAACTCACTATTCCAATTATCGATTTTTTTCTTCTAAGGTAAGGGGTATTATTTCATTCATATTCATGAAGAGATTTATTCTTTCAATACTCGTAAGAGTTGTTATTCTACTCTTTATGATTATGTTGGAATAACTTTATCTATCATCCAATACCGCATACCGGTGAAATTCTTCCATTATTCCATTCTTTATTATTCTATTGGAATAACTTTTATGCGTCTGCGATCTATCGCATGCACGATGATTTCATTGTTATTCCATTCTTTATTATTATGTTGGAACATCCATGCTGCATGCGATTACGCATGACACGGTTCCATTCTTTATTATTCTTCTGTTAGAGCATCACATCCTGTGCGGATTCTGGCATTGACATGGTTCCATTCTTTATTATTCTATTGGAATATCACATGCGTGTGAATTACGCATAACCTTGGTTCCATTCTTTATTATTCTATTGGAATATCACATACATGCGGATTACGCATGACACGGTTCTAATCTTTATTATTCATTGGGAATAACACATGCATCATGCGATCTATCGCATGCACGTGAATTCTTACATTTTTCCATTCTTTATTATTACATTGAATAACTTTTACATGTGGATTACCGCATGCATGGTGAATGATCCTTCGTATTCATCCCTTATTAAATTATAGAAATGATCTGTCTATGTGGATTACCGCATGGTGGGCAAAAATCCATTTGCAGTTTCATATATTCTATTATACTTAGTTGGTTAAAGTTTTGACTTCTATACTCCATGAAATTAGTAGAATATCCTGGATATTTGCACTTCATCCAGTATCTTTCATGGAAATATTCTTCTGAGCATTCTTGAATTTTACTCCACAAAGAAGTATCATGATGACAATTTGGACGTTATTGATTTCTGGATAAATTAATTTATAAATCTTTAAAATTTATCCTTGAACTTATTTTATTGAATTATTATGTCATTGTCATCATCCTCATGCTTATGTTGTGATTAAAGTCATCTTTGGCTTACGTGCATAGATGGACTTGGTATGATTATGACCAGGGATTATTCGGTATAATCATGACCGTAATGTAATGAATGATGTGGTAAAAGTCCTCATTAGCCTATAGTTCATTGATGGACAGTTGTTGGTATAATTATGACCAGGGATTATTCAGTATAATCATGACCATTGATGATTACATGAATATCTTGGCCCGTAGTGCAGGGATGATTCGATGATTATTAAGTTGAGTCTCAGCGATAAAGTTGATGAAAAACTTTTTAAATCATAGAAGATAGTAGATTTTATGCTCTACTTGACTCTTCTAATGGATTGCTTATTCAGCTGCAGTTGTTGATCTAAAACTTGTTGTCTATTGTATTCTATCAGTTGTTATACTATTGAAGGCTAAGGATAATTTATTCTGCATTATCTTAGTCATAATATTTCTTATTGGGCTAGTTGAGCTCACCCTTTATTTCATTGTTCTCTTCAGGAAATGAGAATATAGCTGGGACGAGTCGGGGAACGGAGTGATGGTCCAGGATAAATGGCTTTAGTAGTCCTCACTATTCTATGAAATAGTGTGATAATAATTGTAATGAGGACTCTATTGAGTGTGGATATTGTCTAGATGACAATATTCTTGTTTAAACTCTCAGCTATGTTTTGTCGTATTTTACACGACTGTTGTATAATTAAGTTGTATTTGAATTTATGTACCATGTATCTGGCGACCCAAGATGGGTGATGTATACCTGTTTGGGAGGCGTCACAGTATGTATCAAATCTTAGAGATATGATCCCTGGCTGAGATGTGAGACAAGAACTAGGAGGGGAGAGACGGGGAATTCCTTCGCTAGTATGACCTACCTAAATTTATTTGGTATTTAATTGGTCGGTCAGAGTATAGGGATAATATGTGATATGTTAATTAACCGTTGTTTTATGGAAGTATTGGAAAATGGCAGCTGAAAATGTTACCAATGGAGTGAATGAGATCGTGGAGACACCTCTAATCACCAACCAGAATAATGTGATGTCAGGCGAAGAAGGAATTAGAGATATCCAGGTGGTGAGTGAAGAATTGATAGTTGCACCCGAGATAGTCGCAGAGGTAGCAGATGAGAGTGAGGAAGAAGAGGAAGAAGAGGAACCTGAGGAGAATTTATTAGAAGAATTTTATGATCGAAATTTAGAATTTCAAAATCGTGTTCATGAGTTAGAAGAGCAGGCTGAAGACCGGCAGGCGATCGTGGAACAAAAGAAAGCAACAATTCAAGCTTGTGTTACCCGATATGTGATGCTTGAACAGAAACACTCTTTGGCAGAGTATAAGATGATAAAGCTGGAATCTGAGCTGAAAGAAGAAACAACTGAACGAGTGAGAATGAGTGATGCATGGGTAAAAGCCGCACAACGCATTGATATTGTGGAAAGAGATGTCCGATCTAAGAAGGCTAAAATAGATGATATGTATTTCTCTTTTTGGACAACAATTGAGAGAACCCAACATCGAGTTTTGAATTACTCGGTACATGGCGGTCAACCCCAATTTGATATGGAACGAAGATTAATGATTCAGATCATGAAACAGGAGTACGATTGAGGGTGGAATATGCCCTATAGAAAAGTCAATTTCAACGGTAGTGATGACACCAAATGCTACCCCAGACAAGTCAAAGCCGGGTAGTTCAAGGGAGAGCGGTTGTCATGACTTCCCAACAAATGAGGAACCCAAATGAAGTTATCACGGGTTAGTTAATTATAAATTCTTGAGAAGTTTATACCTTATTAGATACCGGTTCTACCCATTATTTTTTCTCTCTTGCTTGCACTCAACGTTTAAATTTGACCCCAGAGAAGTTAGACTTTGACTTATTGGTTGAAACTTCGTTAATAGAAACCTTCATTACCTCCACTATTTATAAATCTTGTTGATTCAAATTGACACTTTCACGTTACCTGTCGATTTTATCTCTTTGAAAATACTTGGCTTTGATGTGATTTTAGGAATCGATTGGTTAACTACTCATCATTGCCAAAATTGATTATTTTCGTAAGGTTGTTAGTTTTCATATTCCTAACCAACCTGTTATACAAATTCAAGCAACCAACCCACTAATGTTAATCACTGTTATATCAAGCCATAAGTAAAGAGCCCCGAGCCTTTCGCTAGTGACTTCCAAGTCTTGGGATGCCGGTGCCGCGGACTTTCCGTGTAAGCGATGGTCTGAATGACGATGGCAAGTTGATAGGTATCAATGTGATGTGTTATCCAAGTCTTGGATGAGGGTCACAGTTTTGAATGATATTTCTATTGTTAATAAATTTCCTGGTGTATTCTTGAAGACTTCTTAGCCTAACCCTAGAGTGTGAAATAGAATTTTGTACTGACCCCAGTATAAAACCCATTTCTAAAACCCTCAAATATTTCTTCAACTAAAATAAACGTAACATGTGCCAAAGACGTTGGCTCGAGCTATTGAAGATTATGATCATACCATCCAATACCATCCTGGAAAAGAGAACGTGGTAGCTGATGCATTGAGTAGAAGATCATATGCGGGTACGAGTGCGATATTGTCAATGTAAAGGCCCATTTTGTATGACTTACAAAGGATGGAGATAGAGTTAAAGACTCAAGGGACCCATATGATGATGGCAAATATATGAGTAGAATCGACTTTAATCGATAAAGTTAAAGCCGCTCAAGCTACACACCCGAATCTGATGAATGTGAAGAAGAAGGTTCAAGAAGGTGTTATTTGAACCCTCGATTTAATTGGCCCATTTGAAATCCTCGATCGAGTAGGAACTGTGGCCTATAGACTCGTTTTACCGCCAAGTATATCGCGTGTTCATAATGTTTTTCATGTATCGTTGTTAGTACAAACTTAGTCTTGAGGGACTTTGGAGCCAAATTTTGGAATAATTAATGAATCAGAAAAATTATGAAGTCATGGGGGTTTTATATAGCATGTTAAAAGCTTTCCATAGCCTCAAAAACTGGACTAATTTCGATAACTGATGAAGAAGTTATGAAGATTTGAAGTATGTGTGTCAAAAGTTGCAAAATCTGGAAAATTGGAGTTAAGTGCCAAAGGTCGAGTGCCTACTCACTAGGCTCGGTACTTAGAATATGTTCTTGGGCACCTAGGCGCTTGCCCAAGGCCAAATTTGGGTGCCTAGGCGTTGGTCAAGTGTTAAGATAAAATCTGTCCTGACGTCTTTAGTAAATTGGGCATAACGTTTTCATACGAACTCCGATTGAGGTGATTCAAGATGATTCGGAAAGATAACGAGTAGACCTAAATCTTTCATTCTTTATGCTTTGAGATTTGAGGTCAGTATCAAGGCCTCAAATGGATATTTTAAGGACTAATGTGCATTCAGAGGCAATCGGAGGAAAACATGCATGCACGTATACAACGTGTAATGTTTTCGACGATAAAGGTATTCAAGGTATCCTCACCTCTTCGGCATACCAGGTACGCACGTAAATTTCGAGGGCAAAATTTCATAAGGAGGGGAGATTGTGAGAACCCAGATTTTATGAATAAAGATTTAAATTTCTCGAAATATTTTTTTGAATATTATGGTGTAGATTTGATATAATGTTATAGTTGTGGGTAATATTTACAAATTTTGCAAAGTAAGTAAGTGGTTATATAATATTCGATTGGTCAGGGAATATTCGTTTTAACAGGGAATATTCGTACGACGGCAAAATCATTGGTGGACCCTACAACGGAAGTATTGTCGTAGTTAGAAAAAACAACAATTATCTTTTATAAAAATAATGGCGAAAGTATTCTGAGATTAAACTATTGAACTACCCGATAGTAAAAGTGCAATGTCTGCGCATGGTTGCATAGTAGCACACGATATTGATTATTGATGCTTACGCGAGAAGTCACTCAGTTATACTCAATTATTGCTATAGTAATTGCTGCATCATATCTCTCATATTATTGATTCAGTTATTGTCACAGTATCATCTGCATAATATGATATATTATTAAATCAATAATTGAGATGACAAAGTTATTCATATTATTAAATTACAATATTTACAATGTCTAGAAGTTATGTCAAGGAGAAGTTTGGTCATCTAATTGCGCCAATAAGAAAAAATCCTTATCGGAAAGCCCCCTCTTTCCTGGGAACGACCTGGTTGTTAAATATTATGAATTATAATATTAATGATGAATAAGTTCATGTTGATTAAAGATGAAATAGATAGTTCCATTGTGTTGGAATTATTAGTGTTAGTGAAAATCGATATTTATTTCGATAGTAATTGATGTGTGGAGGTTATATTGACCAATCGGGTATTTAACTGGATAAATGAGAAATTAATTGCTATTAATTCACATGATTATAACTATTTGTTCACATGTATATACTATTGACTCACATTCTTGTGCTATTAGGGGAGGTGGTGCAAGATTGACAATACTTGCATGGCTAAGTATTTTTACATGATTAGTTGAATGTACTATTAGTTGAATGTACTATATTGTAATTCATATTTTCACATGATTATAACTATTGATTCATATGATTGAACTATTGGTTCACATTATTTACTATTAGGGAGGTGGTGCAAGTTTGATAATACTTGCAAGACTAAATTAAAAATAAAATAAAAGAGGAAGGTATTATTCTGTAATATTTCGAGCCCTAAAACGTGCAATTATTGAAACTATATTTTCCTATAAATAGAAGCTCATTCTTCCTTCATTTCTCACCAATTCACTAAAGCTATAGAGAAATTATTATAGAAAGAAATTATAGAGAGAAAGAAGAAGAGAAGTCTGCTAACTCACTATTCCAGTATCAAGTTTTCTTCTAAGGTAAGGGGTATTATTTCATTCGTATTCATGAAGAGATTTATTCTTTCAATACTCGTAAGAGTTGTTATTCTACTCTTTATTATTATGTTGGAATAACCTGTCTATGCGAAGTACCGCATACCTGGTGAAATTCTTCTGTTATTCCATTCTTTATTATTCTATTGGAATAACCTGTCTGTGCGATCTATCGCATGCCTGGTGAATTTTGTTGTTATTCCATTCTTTATTATTATGTTGGAACATCCTGTCTGTGCAAATTACGCATGACCTGGTTCCATTCTTTATTATTCTGTTCGAGCATCATGTCTGTGCAGATTACGCATGACCTGGTTCCATTCTTTATTATTCTATTGGAATATCCTGTTTGTGTGAATTACGCATAACCTGGTTCCATTCTTTATTATTCTATTGGAATATCCTGTCTATGCGGATTACGCATGACCTGGTTCCAATCTTTATTATTACATTGGGAATAACTTTTATGCATGCGGTCTATCGCATGCACGGTGAATTCTTCATTTTTTCCATTCTTTATTATTACATTGGAATAACTTTGTCTATGTGGATTACTGATGTGCATGGTGAATGATCCTTCGTATTCATTCCTTATTAAATTATAGAAATGATCTGTCATGTGGATTACCGCATGGTGGGCAAAAATCCATTTGCAGTTTCATATATTCTATTATACTTAGTTGGTTAAAGTTTTGACTTCTATACTCCATGAAATTAGTAGAATATCCTCGGATATTTGCACTTCATCCAAATCTTTCATGGAAATATTCTTACGAGCATTCTTGAATTTTACTCCACAAAGAAGTATCATGATGACAATTTGGGCGTTATTGATTTACGGATAAATTAATTTATAAATCTTTAAAATTTATCCTTGAACTTATTTTATTGAATTATTATGTCATTGTCATCATCCTCATGCTTATGTTGTGATTAAAGTCATCTTTGGCTTACGTGCATAGATGGACTTGGTATGATTATGACCGAGGATTATATTCGGTATAATCATGGCCGTAATGTAATGAATGATGTGGTAAAAGTCCTCATTAGCCTATAGTTCATTGATGGACGATTTGTTGGTATAATTATGACCGAGGATTATTCGGATATAATCATGACCATTGATGATTACATGAATATCTTGGCCCGTAGTGCAGGGATGATTCGATGATTATTAAGTTGAGTCTCAGCGATAAAGTTGATGAAAAACTTTTTAAATCATAGAAGATAGTAGATTTTTGCTCTACTTGACTCTTCTAATGGATTGCTTATTCAGCTGCAAGTTGTTGATCTAAAACTTGTTGTCTATTGTATTCTATCGGTTGTTATCTTGTTGAAGGCTAAGGATAATTTATTCTGCATTATCTTAGTCATAATATTTCTTATTGGGCTAGTTGAGCTCACCCTTTATTTCATTGTTCTCTTCAGGAAATGAGAATATAGTTGGGACGAGTCGGGTAACAGAGAGATGGTCCAGGATAAATGACTTTAGTAGTCCCCACTATTCTGTGAAATAGTGTGATAATAATTATAATGAGGACTCCATTGAGTGTGGATATTTTCTAGAGGACAATATTCTTGTTTAAACTCTCAGCTATGTTTTGTCGTATTTTATATTGCCTCTTTTCCAGTTCTAACAAAAGAGCTCTAACTCATGCAAGCATACATGTGTCAACAAGTAATACAGAGTAAGTAGAGTATCGATCCCACAGAGAAAGTTGTCGAATTTAAACCACTATGCATCAATTAAATTACTATATTTATATGCTTAAACTAATGATTATAATTGTTAATTACTCTAATTTCAAATAACGACTAAAACAAGAATAATAAGGTAATGAATCAAATCTGGAAATAATGGGATCCTAACTTCATTTAATACTTCATCTAATTACCACCATCATGCAACAATTGTTCACATAACACAGGAAGGTAGCCAAGAGCACTAATATAGACATAACCATTTTTCAATGTATTATGACCCACTCAGATAGCATCCACATGCGATAGACACCACATTATCATCAATATAACAAAATCACTATATTTCTATGTGAAATTGCAACCATATTGAATTTAAGCACAAGCCCTTATTTTAACTCATACGGTGAAATAGTATATGTCTATCTGATTCACGAAATACAAAGCTACACAAAACAGTCCCATATACGCATGCTATCATGATTATAATCCATACTCGCATGTTATTTTTCAATTCCATACAAATACTGAAAATGAATGGTAATCAAGCATTCATGCATGCAAAACAACCATGATAGAAATCCCTTATGATATGTAAAACAGTCCAGCAGTCAAGCATGCAACTAAACTACATATTAAAGTCCGTTAGAATCCCATAATGGAGTTTAGTTCATGACTGAACCAAAAGCCATTATGGGATCAAAGCAAAACATGGATAATAAACAAACAATTGAAAGAGAGAGATAGAATCGATCAAACCCAATTGCTGATTATAAACCAATAATAACGTTCAATTCCGCAATAAAATCCAGCATAAAAACAGTAGTCTACCACGATGATTGGAAATCCAAAGAAGAAAATAGAAAATATAGAGATTATGCTTCGTTCTCCAATGGAACTCTCTCAATGTATCAAACCCTAGTTCCAATATGAAAAACACGTAAAAACTACTCAATGATGCATCTGACACCAGTCAGAATTATTTTTAATTAATTACAACTCTTAAAATTAAAAATTAAAATAAAATAGCTCATCAGCATAAGTCATCGCGCGTGGCCGCACACCCCTCCTTTGTAATCCTCATGCAGGCGCGCGTGTATGAAGTCTGGTTCAGCAGTGTGTTCGTGCGGACGCGCATGTATAAGCATGATCAGCCGCGCGGCTTCTGCAATCTTGATTATGGTTCTGTTGCTGCTACTGCTTCTGTCATGCTGCTCATTCTTCTTCGTCATGTCACTCTTCCTTCATCCATTCTCAGTTGTATATCTCCACTTATTCCTCACGTCATGCGTCCATTAGCCGTATGCCACCTAACAACACCAAATTATGCCATATCCTGCAATTGTTCCACTAAAAGAGTTATCAGAATATGCAATGCAAAATGACATGAAATGCAACTAAAAACACACTAAAATGTACTTGAGATGGACATAGTTCGCGTCAATTGATATTCAATAAGTAGGTATAAAAACCCACTTATCATTTTACACGACTGTTGTATAATTAAGTTGTATTTGAATTTATGTACCATGTATCTGGCGACCCAAGATGGGTGATGTATACCTATTTTAGGGGCGTCACATACATCACCCATTCTGAGTTGCCAAATACATGATACATAATACAAATACAAACTTAAATATACAACATGAGCTGTGAGTTTTAATACAAATATTATCTTCTAGACAGTATTCAAACTCAAAATAAGTCCTCAATACATTTATTATCACACTATTTCACAGAATAGTGAGGACTACTAATACAAACATCTGGACCCTCACTCCGTTCCCCAACTATTCCCAGCTATATTCTCATTTCCTTAAGAGAACAATGAAAGCAAAGGGTGAGCTCAACTAGCCCAGTAAGAAATATTATGACTAAGATAATGCAGAATAAATTATCGTTAGCCTTCAACAGTGTTAAATTGACAAAATAAATATACATCAAGTTTAACTGCAGCGGAACAAGCAGTCCATTTAAAGAGTAAAGTAGAACAAGAAATCTACTATCTTCTATGATTTAAAAAGTTTATCAACAGTTTTATCACTGAGACTCAGCTTAATAAATAATTTACATCATCGAATCACTCCTGCACTACGGCCAAGGATATTCATTAGTATCACGACCACAAATTATCCATGCACTACGGGCCAAGGATATTCGTGTTTTCATCATTGGTCATGATCATGCCAACAACTGTCCATCAATTACTACGGTCCAATAAGAACTTTTATCACATCATTTGTAACATTACGGTCATGATTATACCGAATAATCTCTAGTCATAATCATACCAAGTCCATCTATGCACTACGAGCCACATATGACTTTCATCATAATATAAACATGAGGATGATGACAATGATATAGGAATTCAATTAAATGAAAGCAAATGATAAATATTAAAGACTTATAATTTAATTTATCCAGAATTCAATAATATCTAAATTGTCAACATGATACTACTTTGTGGAGTAAAATTCAAGAATAATATTGTATCAAAAATGATTTGGACTGAAAAGAAATTAATTTTTATCATGAATAGTACCCCGGGTGAATAGTAATTGAGTGAATAGTACCCCCATGAATAGTACTTTGGGAATAGTATCCCGTGAATAGTAATTCGACATGAAAAAGTTAAAACTTAACAAGAATGCTCAGAATAATATTTTCATGAAAAGATACTGGATGAAGCTCAAATATCAAGAATATTCTACTAATTTCATAGAGTATAGAATCCAAAACATTAACAAAATGAGTGTAGAATTCGAAATCTGAAACGAAATAATATTACTTACATACTACAGAGTATGGAAGAAAATATTATTTTATACGAATACTGAACAAAAATAATATTCCTTACAACTGTTGAACGAAAATAATATTCCTTATTAATATTAAACGAATATAATATTCCTTACGAATATTAAACAAATATAATGTTCCTTACGAATATTAAACGAATATAATATTTCTTGCGAATATTGAACGATATAAAATTTCTTACGAATACGAAAAATAATATCTTAAGAGAATATGAAATAAATAATAACCTTTACCTTAAAAAGAAGAGTATTCCAATTGGTATAGCGGGGATATTCTTGAAGAAAACTTTCACTGTTTTCTACGCTCAAAGCTTTCTAAAACTCGAAAGAAATATGCTCAATATTATAGAAGAAGAATTCTCTGATTCTGGTGTGATTTTCAATTCTAACTAAGCATCCTATTTATAGGAGAATGGAAGGATACTATTTAGAAAATTTTAATCACGGACGCACAGTAGAATTCATACGAATTCTTCACAGACGATTCCTTCGGCCGAATTTGCTAAAAATTTGATATATAAAATATAATATATTCTAATAAAACGAAAACTTTAAATAAAATATAATATATTTTATTTATAATCTAATAAAATAAAACTTGATATGTATATATATATATATATATATATATATATATATATATATTTTATAACATACCAACACATGATTATTTCAATTTCATCCACCACCACCACCACAATTTCTTCACTTTCCTCATTCCACGACACACACACATTATATATATATATATATATATATATTATATATATATATATATATATATATATATATACATATATGCACACTTTATATAATACACTCCCTCCCATCCAAGTAATCTTCCCCCACCCCCTTTTCTTTGTTTTTCATCCAATTCGTATAACTTATTCATACACACATACACACACATGTGTGTATGAATAAGTTATACACCAACATGTCACTCTTACACACATCACATTCATATATATATATATATATATATATATATATACACTCCATTCTTTTCCACCATTTCCACCACTACATCATTTCATCCTTTCATCAATCCATCCGTGAATATCATACCCCCTCCCATTTTTCATCCAACATGTGGGCCCCACATGTGGCCCCCACCAATAACTTTCTACCGATTATTTTGAAAAATGGGTAAATGGGGGTCCATAAACAAATTTTACAAGAAATACTTCATAAAAATTCCCTCAATATTTTTAACAACATTTATTCATCATCATTATTATTCGCAATATTTAACAACCAGATCATTCCCAGGAAAGAGGTGGCTTTCCAACAAGGATTTCTCCCTATTGGCGCGCAATTAGGTGACCAAACCTCTCCTCGACAGAACTTTCTAGACATCGTCAATATTGTAAATAATAATATGAATAAATTTATCGTCTCAATTATTGATTTAATAATATATAATATATTGACAATAATTGAATCAAATAACGTGAGATACTATGCAGTAATTATTATAGCAATAGTATAACTGAGTGACTTCTCATGTAAGCATCAATAATCAATACTGTGTGCTACTATGCAACCACGCGTAATACTGTACTTTTACCACCGGGTATTTCAACAGTTAATGGTAAAACTTCCGCCGTTATTTTTATAAAAAGATATTTCTGTCCGTTTCTCATTTCGACAATAATTTCATTGTGGGGTCCACCAATGATTGTGCCGTCGTACGAATATTACCTATTAAAATGAATATTCCCCAACCAATCGAATATTTTATGACAACTTGCATACTTTGCAAAATTTATAAATACTACCCACAACTATAACATTATATCAAATTCACACCATAATACTTAAAAAAATATTTTGAGAAAATTATTCTTTATTCACAAAATTTGGGGTCTTACAGCACTCCCCGTACACACAGGCGTGAGATAGAGTGTAAAATGCACTCACTATAAAAAAAAAGAATAAAACAGGAAGTAAGAGCAAAAATCCCCCGTGATTGATAAATAAAGCATAAGTACCCTATCTTGACCTCTAGAATTTGATGAGTGTGTGATTTTAGCCAGATCTAGTTTGTTTTTGGAGTTCTCGAGTTTATACTGTATGATGTCTTCCAAGAAATCTATTATGTGTCTTATTTTTCTTTTCATCAGTTAGCACAGTTATTGGGCACACATGCACGATATCAGTAATAACAGGTTTAGATTTGATGATTGGTTGGGAAATTATTGATCTGTCTTGGTATGATGTACTAGCATGTTATTATGATTTCTCTGAGGTCTGATGATTATACAGTGTTCTGTTTAACTGCTGGAATAGTAAGCATGTAGATAGTTACATTTGCATTTGCATGGTATATTTAATTTTTTTATTGCATTATGTTTTTTTCTTGAGGACAAGCAACGGTTTAAGTTTGGGGGTATTTGATAAATAGGTACAATCTGAAAAGAAAGCAAGGTATTCTCATCTCTACGAACTACCAGGTACGTAAATTTCGAGGGCGAAATTTCATAAGAAGGGGAGATTGTGAGACCCCAAATTTTATGAAATGAAAGTATTCAATTTTCTTATAATTATTCTATTTAGTAAATGGTTAAATTGATAAAAGGTTAAAGTTAAGGGTGATATGTGAAAATTTTTCAAAGTAAGCAAGTTGTCATAAAATAATCGTTGATAAAAGTATAGTAATACGCGTGGTTGTATAGTAGCAAACGGTATTGATTATTGATGCTTCCGTGAGAAGTCACTCAGTTATACTCAATTATTGCTACAGTAATTGCTGCATCATATCTCTCATATTTTTGATTCAATTATTGTCACAGTATCATCTGCATAATATGTTATATTATTAAATCAATAATTGAGACGACAAAGTTATTCATATTATTATTAACAATATTGACGATGTCTAGAAGTTCTGTCAAGGAGAGGTTAGGTCATCTAATTGCGCGCCACTAGGGAGAAATCCTTATCGAAAAGCCCCCTCTTTCTTGGGAACGATCTGGTTGTTAAATATTGTGAGTTATAATATTAATGATGAATAAGTTCATGTTGATTAAAGATGAAATTGATAGTTTCATTGTGTGGGAATTATTGGTGTTAGTGGAAATCGACATTTATTTCGATAATAATTGATGTCTGGAGGTTATATTGACCAATCGGGTAATTAATTGGATAAATAAGCAATTAATTGCTATTAATTCACATGCTTATAACTATGTGTTCACAATTGTGTACTATTGATTCACATGTATGTACTATTAGGGGAGGTGGTGCAAGATTGATAATACTTGCATACTAAATTAAAAATGGAGGTATAGATGAAGGTACTATACTATAATTAGTTTTTTACATGATTATACTATTGAGTCACGTGATTATACTATTGATTCACATGATATACTATTAGGGGAGGTGGTACAAGTTTGATAATACTTGCAGGACTAAATTAAAAATGAAGGAAAAGATGAAGGTATTATACTGTAATATTTCGAGCCCCAAAACGTGCAATTATCGAAACTATATTTTTCTATAAATAGAAGCTCATTCTTCCTTCATTCTCACCAGTTCACTAAGTCTCACAAGAGCAATTATTATAGAGAGAAATTATAGAGAGAAAGAAGAAGAGAAGTCTGCTACCTCACTATTCCAGTATCCAATTTTCTTCTAAGGTAAGCGGTATTATTTATTTTATATTCTGAAGAGATATTATTTTTCGTATTCGTATGAATATTATTTTCGTTCAATATTCGTAAGGAATATCATCTTCGTTCAATATTTGTAGGAATATTATTTTCGTTCAACAGTCGTAAGGGGTATTATTTCTTCGTAAATGATATTATTTCTTTCAATATCATTATGTCGGAATATTGGTACGAATTTTATTGTGGAATTTCTACCTTTTTGTGTCGAGGTTACTATTCACTCTAGTATTATTCACTCGGGTATTCGGAGCACTTTTTGTGACGGAGTACTATTCATGAGATACTATTCAAGGGTTACTATTCACCCATTTACTATTCACTTTAGTATTATTCACTCGGGTATTCAGGGCACTTTTCGTGCTGGAGTACTATTCACGAGTTACTATTCATGGGTTATTATTCTCCCAATTACTATTCACTCTAGTATTATTCACTTGGATATTTGGGACACTTTTCATGCCGGGATACTATTCACGAGGTACTATTCCTAAAGTACTATTCACGGGGTACTATTCACCCGAAAAATATATTTCTTTTCTGTCCAAATTATTTTTGGTACATGAATATTATTCTTGAATTTTACTCCATAAAGCGATTATCGTGTTGACAATTTGGATATTTTTAAACTCGGATAAATTTAAAGTCTTTAATATTTATCCTTGATTTCGTTTGATTAATGCTTATATCATTGTCATCATCCTCATGCTTATATTGTGATGAAAGTCATCTTTGGCTTACATGCATAGATGGACTGTTGATTATTGGTGTTACAGTTGTATATTTTTGGCTTACGTCACTACTACAAAACAGTAAATAGACAACGCTTAAACCACAACGGTTTTTATAAAAACGTTGTGGTCATTTTTTTACAACGTTTTTAAAAAAAATGTTGTAGATATATATGCAAAAACATTATCTATTTAAAAGAGCATTTTTTTGGTTTTACCTAGTTAACGTTTTTTTAAAAACGTTGTCTATGAACAAAAACACGGAGCTAAAAAAAGGCGATTAAATGAAAACTTAAAATTAAATCTGGTCTCTTTCTCATTTGTCACCGAGTGTCTTCGTTTCTCATCTCTCTGTTTAGCCTCTTTTTGTTCCATCTGGAAAACAAAAGCTAGGGTTTGCCTAGATTTCTTGAACCTCTCTAAGCTTGCATCTGATTTGGGGTGCTTCTTTGAAGGAGATGAAGCAAAAAGGATAGACATCATTTTGCTCGGCAAGAAGATTTTGCATTATTGAGCTTCTCCCCTTCGTACTCTAAAGTCGCATGCCATTTCTTCTTTCAAAGAAGGAATAAGGTTCAAAACTTGACGAGGTATGCAGTTCAGATGAGAGTTTTGCTCGCTTTCATACCTTCAACAACGACGAGGAACTAATGCACATAGAGACGGCGAGTCTCCATCGCCCTCGGCAATCGCTCTCCTCGTGCCCCGGGCACTCTCTACATCTCCTCCAAGTCTTGCTCCCTCTCTCTCTGTTTGTGCCTCTTTATAAATATACATGAATTTTCTGATATTTTGTGTTTTTATGTTTGAACAATTAATTTGGTTAGGCAACTGGTGTGGTTGAGTGATTTTGTTTGTGCCTCTTTATAAATATACATGATTATTCTGATATTTTGTCTTTTTATATTTGAACAATTAATTTGGTTAGGCAACTGGTGTGGTTGAGTGATTCGGACAGGTCAATAGGTTATGGAGTTGATTTTTTATCGATGTCGCTTTATGCCGTGTCCGGAGACCCTGAAGCTTACCCTTCTCCTTGTATTTATGCTCAGGTATGATTTCCATTTTAGTTTTATTTCCAACTGAATTTTTGGTTCTAGTTTTTATTTTTCTTTTTTAAAATTTGATTAAAAATTTTAATAAAAATTGGGAGTTAAACTTTGATATGTGATCTATTTTGGTTTTTGGATTTACCTAATGACTACCCTTTGATTATATAGTGGGAATAAATGTATGTTTGGAGCTTAATTCTGATAATTTTACGAGGCTATGCAGTATTGCAGCCCTTAAGTTTTCTTTTTAAATGTTTTTATATATATTCTCCTTGTTACCTAATACTCCCTCATGGAATAAAATGTCATGATTTTCTTATTTAGTCATACTTTTATAATTCTATCAATAGTTTTTTTTCCAATACTAAAATTTAGTCCTTCAAATTTTATAATTAATGAAAAAATACTAACCAAAAATTAGTGTAAGCATGTCTTATACAAACCTTTATATTTGAATAAATAAATAAAAGAATTAGGACTCTCATTCCCAGATGGAGACTTGAGAGTTTAAGATGAATTGGATATAGGAATTTGGCTTAATTTGCAGTCAATTTCATAATAGATAAAAAACAGATCTTAATTTTGGTATATCTCTCCAGGCAGGGCAGAGGGGTTATTCTTTTTTGGTTGTTCGGGATTGCTGTGTGTTTATGCTTCTTTGAAATATATCTTTGATGCATTGCAATTTTTGTTTAGCACCTGCTGCCTGTTATTTCTTTTTGCTACTTGCTATATTGATGAATGGAGTTTTGTGATCTTTTGTTTTTCATTGCAGATTGACATTTGAGATGAGGATGATGAATCAGAGAGCTCAGATTCAGAATCTAATGATACTTTAGACTTGTCAAAGATCACTGAGATGAGACTTGTGCCGTCAGATCTAACTCAATGTATTCATCGTTTCTAGTACATTAGACTTCCATAAAATACATTATTTTTGCTGCTATAGTAAATCTGAGATGTTATGTGATTGTTCTTAATGTTTTTATTTTATTTTTTTCCTTTTGACTGTCAGTGGACACTCTGTTTGAGGTATTTTGTGAATGTGTCGAGTTAACTCCGGAACCTATTGAAGGTGATTATTGATCTTCCAGACTGGGAATTGCATGTTATCAATAGTGTATATGTTATAGCCCGTATTGTCTTAATCAATGTTTGCGTATTGTGTAATACTTTTTTAGAGGAAGAAGAGCATAATTGGATTTTTAGTGCTGATCAGATGGAAGCCGAGGGTACAGGTTTGATCAGCTTCCTTGGTGCTTATTGAAAGTTCATTTTCTGATATCATGTTGCTAATTCTTCCTTTTTCTAACTTTCGGTATTTCTAGAGGGAGATGACTATGAATGAATGACTCTTTAACTCCAACCAATTCAATTGGTTTTTCGAATGGGGATCATGACTTAGCACATACAGTGCTTCAAGTAATATTTGTAGATGTTCACTACTTTTTACTTTCTGTTTGTATCTTATATAAACTATCCATAAACTCCCATCTTTTGTGAGTTAAATACAAGTGTCATTATTACTATACAACTTTTTTTACTCTTGAATACTTGGTTATTAGAAATGTATATGTTGTTGTAGAAGAGTTTAAGGGATTTAGGAGATGAATGGAGATGCTTAGCAAATTTCGGACGCTTACTTGTGCCTTTCGCTACTCCTCGGCCATGGCTATTTGTAGAAGCTTAGGGAACCACAGGGATAAATACAAAACAACCGGACACAATGTATAAGCATATTTATACATTTTCTGAATACCTTTCTATCTTAAACACCACTTCTTTTGATTTCTAGTATTATCACTATTTTGTATGATTGGAAGCGGTAGGGTTTAAAATGATTGATGCATTTCTTTGAATTACAAGGAATTCCAAAGGACACAGTTCATTGCAAAGCTCTATTTGGGAAAGGTTGGTCCTCTTTATTTATTTATAGATAAATGGGTTGTTCCTTTATATGAACCCATGGTTGATTTGTTTTCTTTATTTAACTTAACATCATCATGTGCAAGTTATTTGCATGATATAAATTAATAAATGCAAATTCATGCATGTATTTATTTTGTCTTATCTTTCAGGTTTTGTAGATAGTGTTTCTGTTTTCCTTGCAAAACCCCAAACTTATATGAATTTGAGTGGCGAATCTGTAAGCAATCTAAAACTATACTTTAAAAGATTTTATTTTCTTCACATAGTGATCACGTTCAGTTGATTTCTTGAACATACTTTGTCATCTCTTGATGGCTTCACGTGGGTTTATAAACAGTAACTATATCACTGATAACTATAAACAGTAACTATAAGACTTTGGAATCGAGTGCCGAATTGGACGCTTCCATAACATTTATGGTCCATTCGAGACATGGAAAGGTATGTGAAGATTTAGTTTCCTCAGGACATAAATTTTTGGTTACTAGTCATTAATAGTAATTTTCTTGCACTTATTTGATCTCTTCAGGTGGGAGGGAGAAGGCACCAGTTGCTTTCTGTAGGAAAACCCTTACTTCTATTGATAAGTTTGAGATGTGGGAGATGGGCTGCAGACTAGATCTTTCACATTCATAGATGAATGTGTTGAAGGCGTCCTGAGGTAAATTTGCCTCGCCCTTGAACATGTGTCCTCTTTGAACTTCTATGGTAATGTGCTTTATTGAGTTTGATTGCATACCGATGTTGATAACTAAATCATATCTTTTGGTTTTTCAGAGATTGTTCTCAGCTTTGAGGACAAGAAGCTTCCCATTCAGTATATTCCAGGCCCTGAGGGTGTCCGTGGTCGAAACTCAGATAATACTTTAATCAAGGAGAAGCTTAGTTGGGCCCCAACCATGAGATTGAAGGTATTTACATGTATTTGGCTTTTCTGTTGTGTAAACTCTCCTCCTGCTATTATTTAGCAAATTGATAACATTCTAATCATTTCTATACATATCTGATATATAACACAGGATGGACTGAGAATCACATACTTTTGGACAAAGGAACAAATTGAGAAGGAGAAAGCTCAGGGTGCTGATCTGTCAATTTATGGGTCATCAAAAGTCGTGGGAACGCAAGCACCCATTCAACTAGGCTCTCTTCATGCTGCTGATGGCAAATAATGAAATTGATAACGCAGATCTCTCTACCTAATGGGCACTTCAGAACCAGGTTTATATAATAAGTGCCACCATATTTTAGAGTGGAACTTATGAGTGTTGATATTCTTGCAAGCTAGGATCTGTCATGCCTAAGTTACAGTATGTTTTCCTGTTATATCTTTCGTTACAGTATGTAATCGTATCTCTGTGACGTGTAATTTATTGCTTATCAGAAAGTGGGCTGCAAATTGTATCATGATAATTCAGTGGAAAAATATTGTGATTCTACAATTAAGCATCAACCATCATTTATATCAATGGTAGTAGTAGTAATAGTAGTAGTAGTAGTAGTAGTACTTAAATTCTAGTGATTTTTGATGCCTTGCTCGCAAAAGAACCTTGCTAAAAGGTGTCAGATGTGGTGTAATATGTGTAAATTTATGGAAGATGTAAAGATGTAACAACAATTATGGTCTTCGACTATTGTATGTTCCTCTCCTTTGTAACAACAATTATGGTCTTCGACTATTGTATGTAAAGATGTAACAACAATTATGGTTTTCCATTATGGTGTTTGTCGAAACTATAGAATTGTGTGGTTGGATTACTTGGAATCTTTGATAAATGATTGAAGTTACAACTCTTTTAATCTTTCAGGCTACAATATGCTAATCTTTCATGCATTAGCATATTGCAGGTGTATTGGTAATGTAGGTGAACAACAACCTTTTTTTTTCTTTTTTTAATCTACAACATTTTAAAAACGTTGTGTAAATATGCCTAAACGTTGTCTGATATACTAAACAATAACATTTTATCCAAAAAATGTTGTGGAATCAACCTTCTACAACGTTTTTAAGCATCTGCTAATTTTTGAAAAACAAATCTACAACATTTTTTTCCTAAAAAATGTTGTGTATTGTGCTTAACTACAACGTTTTTAAAATGTTGACACCCTTAACCATGACGTTTTTTGATTGAAACCACAACGTTTTTTTCGCGTTGTCTATTTACTGTTTTGTAATAGTGCGTGCAAAGATGGATTGTTGATTATTGGTTTTATAATTGTATATCTTTGGCTTACGTACAAAGATGGATAGGTGTATGACATGATCATAACCACTGGTGATAATAACGAATATCCTTGGCCTGTAGTGCATGGATAATTCGATGATTTGATTGGCAGGATCATGACCATTAGTTAACAGTTGAATGTCTTTGGTAGTAATGCAATCGATGATTAATTGATTTGTATGATCATGACCATTTTATAGTTGAATATCTTTGGGCCGTAGTGCAAAGGTAGACAACTGATTGGTATGATCATTGTTATTACATTTGAATATCTTTAGCCTTTGGGGTAAGGATATTTAGTAAACGTTCTATTAAGCCTTTGTGGCAAGGAGAAACAGTTGATTTACATGATTATAAATATAAATTATGGATTTAACTATAATCTTTGGTGGTTTAGGTGAAGAAAGGTGATGATAGTTCTTTTTGTCTTGGGTATAACAAAGAACTGTTGTTGAGTATTACAGGAATAAAATATTAACGATGGGCTTTTAATCTAGAAGAGATAGTAGACATTATGTTCTACTTGACTCTTCTAATGGATTGCTTATTCCGCTGCAGTTAAACTTGATGTTTATTGTATTTTATCAGTTTAACACTGTTGAAGTCTAAGGATAATTTATTCTGCATTATCTTAGTCATAATATTTCTTACTGGGCTAGTTGAGCGACCTGAGAACGACCTGGTCGATTAATAGTGTGAATAATAATAATGATGATGAAGTTTTGTTTTATTAGTATTATTAATGTAATAAAACAGAAAAACTTTTTATATAAAACATAATATTTTTATAAAGTTATTCGTTTTATTAGGCTAATAGTAAAATCTTTTTATATAAAACAGAATACTTTTATAAATTTATTTGTTTTATTAGACAATAATTAAAATATATTATATTTTATTATGTATAGTGTTTGCATAGTGCCTGCATAGTGTTTACATAGTAAAATCTTTTATAAAGTTATTCGTTTTATTAGATTATAAATAGAATATATTATATTTTATTTAAAAGATTTTGCTTTAAATATGGACCGTCCGATTAAAAGTAAATCAATCTGGACCGTTCATGAATTAGTTACTATACAGTCCATTCTTCTATAAATAGAAGCTCATTCCTTCATTATTTCTTACGAATTCACTGAAACTCTAGAGAGAGAAATTATAGAGAGAAAGAAGAAAAGTATTCTGTTACTTCACTACTCCTACATCCAGTACTCTTCTTCTTAAGGTAAGGGGTAAGAGAACTTCTGTTATTCCATTCTTTATTATTCTGTTGGAATAACCTGTATACGCGGGCTACCCTATACTTGGTGAAGTTCTTCTATTATTACATTCTTTATTATTCTGTTGGAATATCCTATCTGTGCATTTTACGCCGGACCTGGTTCCGTCTTTATTATTCTGCTGGAACATCCTATCGGTGCGAATTTTTCCTGACCTGGTTCCGTTATTTAATATTCTGTTGGAATAACATGTCCATGCAAAGTACCGCATGCATGGTGATTTTTGTTGTTATTCCATTCTTTATTATTCTGTTGGAACATCCTGTCGGTGCGAATTTCGCCTGACCTGGTTCCGTTATTTATTATTCTGTTGGAACATCCTGTCGATGCGAATTTCGCCTGACCTGGTTCCGTTATTTATTATTCTGTTGGAATAACCTGTCTATGCGAAGTACCGCATGCATGGTGATTTTTTTTTGTTATTCCATTCTTTATTATACTCAGTTGGTTAAAGTTTTGACTTCTATACTCCATGAAATTAGTGGAATATCCTTGATATTTGCGCTTCATCCAGTATCTTTTCATGAAAATATTCTTCTGAGCATTCTTGAATTTTACTCTATAAAGAAGTATCATGTTGACAATTTGGACGTTATTGGTTCCTAGACAAATTAATTCTTGAACTGTTTTATTGAATTCTTATATCATTGTCATCATCCTCATGTTTATATTATGTTGAAAGTCATCTGTGTATTCAGAGTGCATAGATGGACTTGGTATGATTATAACCGTGATTATTTGGTATAATCATGGCCGTAATGTTACAAATGATGTGGTAAAAGTCTTCATTGGCCCATAGTGCATTGATGGACAGTTGTTGGCATGATCATGACCATTGATGAATACACGAATATCCTTGGCCCGTAGTGCATGGATAATTTGTGGTCGTGATACTAATAAATATCCTTGGCCATAGTGCAAGGAAGATATGAATTATTTATTAAGCTGAGTCTCAGCGATAAAAGTGATGAAAAACTTTTTAAATCATAAAAGATAGTAGATTCTATTCTCTACTTAACTCTTTTAATGGATTGCTTGTTCCGCTGCAGTTAAACTTGATGTTTGTTATATTTTATCAGTTTAACATTGTTGAAGGCTAATGATAATTTATTCTGCATTATCTTAGTCATAATATTTCTTACTAGGCTAGTTGAGCTCACCCTTTCTTTCACTGTTCTCTTCAGGAAATGAGAACGTAGCTGTGACTAGTCGAGGAACCAGAGTGACCAGTTCGAGATGATAGCATTAGTAGTCCTCACTATTCTGTTAGATAGTGTGACAATAAATGTAATGAGGACTCCTTTGAGTGTGGATATTGTCTAGATGACAATATTTGTATTAAAACTCTTATATTATGTTTTGTCGTATCTTACATGACTGTTGTATTATAAAGTTGTATTTGAATTTTGTACCATGTATTTGGCGACTCAGAATAGGTGATGTATACCTATTTTGGGGGCATCACACAGTTACTATTCACTCTAGTATTATTCACTCTGGTATTTGGGATACTTTTTATGCCGAGGTACTATTCCCGAAGTACTATTCATAGGGTACTATTCACAGGGTACTATTCACCCGAAAAATATATTTCTTTTATGTCCAAATTATTTTTGGTACATGAATATTATTCTTGAATTTTACTCCACAAAGCAGTATCATGTTGACAATTTGGATATTTTTAAACTCTGGATAAATTTAAAGTCTTTAATATTTATCCTTGATTTCGTTTGATTAATGCTTATATCATTGTCATCATCCTCATGCTTATATTGTGATGAAAGTCATCTTTGGATTACGTGCATAGATGGACTGTTGATTATTAGTGTTACAGTTGTATATTTTTTGCTTACGTGCAAAGATGGACTGTTTGATTATTGGTTTTATAGTTGTATATCTTTGGCTTATATGAAAAGATGGACAGGTGTATGACATGATCATAACCACTGGTGATAATAATGAATATCCTTGGCCCGTAGTGCATGGATAATTCGATGATGTGATTGGCAGGATCATGACCATTAGTTAATAGTTGAATGTCTTTGGCCGTAGTGCACTGACAGACAATTGATTGGTATGATCATGACCATTGGTTTTATAGTTGAATATCTTTGGCCCGTAGTGCAAAGGTAGACAACTGATTGGTATGATCATTGTTATTACATTTGAATATCTTTAGCCTTTAGGGTAAGGATATTGAGTAAACGTTCAATTAAGCCTTCGTGGCAAGGAGAAACTGTTGATTTACATGATTATAAATATGAATTGTGGATTTAACTATAATCTTTGGTGGTTTAGGTGAAGACAGGTGATGATAGTTCTTTTTGTCTTGGGTATAACAAAGAACTATTGTTGAGTATTACAGGAATGAAATATTAACGATGGACTTTTAATCTAGAAGAGATAGTAGACATTATGTTCTACTTGACTCTTCTAATGGATTTCTTATTTCGCTTGCGGTTAAACTTGATGTTTATTGTATTTTATCAGTTTAACACTGTTGAAGTCTAAGGATAATTTATTCTGCATTATCTTAGTCATAATATTTCTTATGGGCTAGTTGAGCTCACCCTTTTGCTTTCTTTTATTCTTCAGGAAATGAGAATATAGCTGGGACTAGTTGAGGAATGGAGTGACGGTCCCGAGATGGTTGTTTTAGCAGTTCTCGCTACTTAGTGTGATAATAAGTGTAATGAGGATTGAATTTGAGTTTGTAAACTGTCTATGAGACAATATTCATGTAAAAACTCAGCTATGTTTTGTCGTATTTTTCACGACAATTATATAATTAAGTTTGTAGTTGATTTCTGTACCATGTATCTGGCGACTCAAGATGGCTGATGTATACCTATTTTGGGGGCGTCACAGTCGGGGCGCCCAATCCTAGCCTATTTTCAACGCTGGGGTGCTAGGGGGCAGTGTTCCAACGCCATGAGCAGCGCTGGGGCGCTGGGTTTGGGCCTGGCCAAGTTGGGACACATTTTGAGGTGAATTTTGACACTTTTTTGACTCCAAATTGGATTGGGTTTGCTCCTAAGCTAGAAATTGGACTTGTAGCCTATAAATACATGATGAGAGGCGTAAAATAATGGGGGATTAGATAGATTAGATGAGATAAAAGACTCCACTATATTAGAACATAAACCCTAACTGAAGCAACTTGGGGATCATTGAAGATCAAGAGCTGGAGCAAGGAGGGAGCATCAGATTTGCAGACAACGGATTTTATTCTCTACTCTACTTCTATTTTTGTCTTTTAATGTCTATTCAGTTGTGGATTCTTGATTCTAATTCAATAACAATGAACTAAATTTCTTGTTTAAGATAGCAACAGATTTTATTGCGTAGCTTATTTTAGTATGCTTCTTTATTAATTACTGTGATCTATTCTATGGATTGTCTATTATGATTGCGTTTAATTGTTTAATTGTCTAGCTAATAATTACCATGATAATTTATATAAATTCAGGAGATAAAGTATAGATTTAGATTTGATCATAATAGTATGTGATTGTGTTTTCTACATGGTGTTGGAATTCATGATTTATGTTTAGGATAGGGATATGCCTTTACGCCGCTTGTAATCTGATAGGTAACCTATACTTTAAATCCTTTTTAATTGTGATTCACATAGGAATATAGTGAATTAGTTAATTAAGGTGTTTGATTCAATTCTATTAACTATGGATTTGGATTAATATGTTTGTGACGCATTGGAAGGTGGTTATAAATACTAATAAGTTCCTGATTAACAATCCAGAATAGTGAGCATAATTAATAAGAAGTGTTTTAATATAAGTGAAGTTGTGATCTTAAATCTCTATAACCTGATTTTTAACTAGTGGTAGTAGTAGTAGTAGTAGTTTAACTATATATTTTAATTCACAACATTAAATCAATTGTTTAAATAAAAGTAGTTTGGTTAAGAACTAGTACTTGTTGATTTTTATTAAATAATTCCTCGTGGGAACGATACTTTTCTTATCACTTTATTACTTGTTGACCGTGTATACTTACACGTATGTTTTGATTGTGAAATTAATTAACAAGTTTTTGGCGGCGTTGCCGGGGAATTAGTTTAATAAATTTTCCAATATTAATTTTTATCAAATTAGTTTTAATTTAAACATTTTTTTTATTTTCTTTAATTCTCTTTCTATTTTTTCTTTCTTTTCAAGTACCATGTTGGAATTTAATTATCAATGGTCGTATACGAGAATGACTCAACCAAGGGGAGCGGAGATTGATGGACTCATGACACTTTCTGTATTGTCAGAACAGATTGAGACACTTTCGAAGAGGTTGGACGCTTTTGTAGCACAACATCGTTAAAGTGTGGCGATTACGCTTGATCCACCACATGTGATCATGTCTACTACCCGACGAGTTGCCGAGGTCTGATCAAGTTGTGGTTATGTTTGGGGGGTTGGGTTCTGAGTATTATTTTGCCTTGTTCCCATACCTTCATGCCTTGCAACGTACTAAACAAGCTCACCACTATGCACATTCTTCTCAGTTAACTTTATAGGTTTCTGTAAGATTCTGTGGTGTGTCCGGTGGCCTGATGGTACTCATAGTATTTATTTTGGTTCCCCCTTTCCTAGCGAGTGTTGTCTGGACACGGTTCAAAGAAAGGCTTATCTTTTATCTACTCCAATATAGTAGCCCGATCCGTGTTAAGTGGGGTGAACACCTTATTGACTCCCGAACCCCCGTTGTTATACTCCTTCTTCTGATTGTTTATTCTGCCATTGTTATTTGGTCGGCGATTGCTATTTTTGTCCCGATCCCGTGGCTTCTCCACAATGGTTGGCTTCATACTACCCATTTCCTCTTCAATCGCGATGAACTCCTCAGCTCGGTCGTAAGCCTCCGACAGATCCTTTGGGATGTCGAACATCAAATGTTTCACTAATTTTTGCAACCTCACCACGTTTAATCTGGACTTGAAATACCCGAAAGCCAGATGTCCATCTAATTGCCTCACCTATCTGACCACTTCACGGAATCTTTTCACATATTAGCTGAGGGACCCATCAGAATATTGTCGGATCTAAAGCAGAGAATCGGTGGGTTTTTCCCTCCTTTTATTGCTCCCAAAGCGGCTGTGGAATTAATCACATAGTTCCTTCTTTTATGAGATTGAGTTCGGCTTCAACAACATCATCCACTACCGAGCCTCCTTCCTTAGAGTTATAATAAATATCTAACACTTGGTGGAGTTTGAATAGTCATAGTACCTCATCAATCGATTATACGCCTAGCTGTGCTCATATGGATCTCCCATTCCATCGTAACTCTCCATGTGTGGGGACATTTTACTGGGATCGGCCCAAACCCGATCTATCTCTGGAGAGAATGGTGACGTTGGTTCAATCGGAGTCTCTTCCTGATTGGGGTTGCAAGTCTCTTCTCCAACTCCACCAATCTCCGAGAAAGTTCCTCGATTTCAATTTTCCCAGGGGATGACTCTCGCCTATCCTGGTATCTGGGCTCTGGGCTCTGGAGAGGCTTCTTTCCTTCTCCGTTTTGTCCTTCCTCTGCCTCCACTAGTTGTTTCTCGAGAGCGGCTCCTACACCTACTTTTGTTATGAGAGCTGCTCCTTTTCTTGGTCCTCTCCTGAGAGCAGCTTCGACGCCTACTCCTTTCCTGTCATGAACCTTCCAAACGATGTGTCTTGGATCGGCTCCTGCGTGACACCTCTCTGTGTCGATCATATGTAGAGGACACCTCCTCCCCATTCAACAATGCCAACTGTGCATCCAACTTCTTTCATTGAAGACGGAGGGCTTCGGTGGCGTCCTCGTTCTCTTGAACCTTTCTGGCCAAGTTTAACTGCCTAGTGTCCCGACTGTCTCAATTGGAATCCATATCCTCCTGGGTATGCTTTTGGGACAGGGTGTCCTCGACACAGACCATCATGCTCTTTTTCCTTCCTTCCCATTGAAAACAACTAATGTTTGACTTCGGCCATTTGAGTATTCTTTTAACCCACTGATTGGCTGCAGAGTCTGAGTCTGTCCATGATTTCTTTTGACAGCCCCAGTCTGTCCTTAATCGAACCCTTAGGCTGAGCAGATGGATCGGCTATTGATTTTTCGTGTCCGGAAAACTATCTTACTTGTCGCCATTAATCCTGAACAAATTCTTTTTTGATTGAAAACTCCTAGCACTAATGCCCTCCTTCTAGTGCCAATCTTAACGCCAAAATTCGTTCACGCGCCTCAATCGCCAAGAGCACGTACAATCCTATACAGAAACAAAATCACATGCGAAGGTTGACGGCTTGGGCTGCCGGGGGATAGCTCTGATGTGAGAATAAGTACAGGTTAAACAATGTTTAACAATGGAGGTATCTAGTGCTGGAAAATAATAATGAATTGTGTGTACCTGAGAACCAAAGTATAGTCTTGTATTTATAGTGATCACACATCCGTACATGCCTTTCTCCGTATATAAATAGGATCACTAGTTTAGATTCTTTAATGAGATTGAATTGAATCTCCTTAAAAGAAGAAAGTCGTATTCTATCCAGATACTTTTTTAAGAAATCAGAAATTAAATATAATTAGGAATTTTGGATCCTTAAAGTTCTCAAATTTCCAAAACATGTTCTTACGCGGGGAGACTTCCTTCACGTGAATTATGGCCAACCGAATCATCCGGCTCAAATAATCATACCCCAACACTAAGTCATAGTTTATTATAAGATTATCTCAAACGATATCATGCAGACATTCAACGCTAAGTTTATATTACAAATTAATTTTGGATACCTATTTAGGAAAAAGAATGACACTTTTACATCATCTATTAACTACATCATAATGTTTTTATATACTGAATGTACCTTATTTTTTTAAACATATAAGTTACCAACTAGTGCATGGCGAAAGCCAAAAGCAAAGTGTGGTTATGTCATCCCAATCTTAAAATATATATATTTTTAAATAAAATAAGTAAATAAATAATATATATTCTTTTCTTTGTTTCTTTGTTTCTTTTTGAGTGATTGATTTCTACGGATTTTTTTTGTTCCCACTATAAAATATATTGGGTACCATTTGGGTCCTCGGATGGTGTGGTCCTTCCTTTTCCTTCTAATAGCATCTCATCAAAGGGATCATATCCTCTCTCTCTCTCTTATAAAGTTAAAAATAGAGTAGTTGTTGGAGAATTTTGAGATGGCCGTATAATTCGAAAAATAGAATATAAAAAGTTGTATCACTTTTTGTTGTCGTAACAATAAATTTGGATTCCAATTTACTTAGCTGATTTTATAAAAATAATAAATTTTACTTGCTACTTCAAGTAATTATACGTACCCCGCTAGCTCGAGTATATTTCTATTTCTATTTACTTGTACAAATATTCTTGTTTGTTCAGAAAATCATTATGAGTGTATATCCAACTACTTGTGGGTTTTATTTATGTAATAAATTTCAAACTACAGTTTTCTTCAAAAATATACCCCACAAATTTATCAAATTTTACATATATTATCTATAATTTACTGATAATATCAACATGGAGTATTTATTATTCATTCTAAGTTACAAAGGTGTCTCCACGTATTTAATGAATTAAGACACTTGTCCTAAAATATCAATGAATGCATATATTTTAATAATATCACATGTTACTGTAGACACTCGAAATTTTGCATTTTTGTTACTAACCATGTAAGAGGGCAAAATCATCTTCTAGAGATAATCCTGAAAGTCAACTCAGTTTCAATCCCGGAGACAACCCCGGGAGATTCAGTTCCAACCTCAAAGACAATCTTGAGAGAAGCAGTTTCAATCTCAAAGACAAATCCCGAGATACTTAATTCCAATCCCGGCGAATACCCCGGGAGATTCAGTTCCAACCTCGGAGATAACCCCGAGGGATGCAGTTCCAGTTTCAAAGATAACTCCGGAAAAGTCAGTTTCAAACCAGAAGACAACCCCGGGACACTCAGTTCCAACCCCGGAGATAACCCCGAGAGGTCAAGCACACCTCACAGATAACCCTGAGGACATTCAGCATTCACAGCAGCCCAATCTCAGAGATAACCCTGAGCAACAACTGCTACATCTGCGCAAAGCCAGAGATAACCCCAAGAAGGGGCAAAATCGTTATTTTGCCACCTCGATACTACATTCACGTCGTCTCAACATCATTTCAATCAACACTGCATACAAAGTGTCCCACAAGAACCATATCTCAAATCCCGAGTGACTACTACACAAGACAACACACCGAATATAATTTGAAGACTTAGAAATCTGATAATTGACTCATCTTCCCGGCTTCGTACAACCTCTAATCTCATGTCATTGTGTAGCTCTCGACAACAACATTCCAAAAAGGTACAACACGCCTTTATCGGATGCCCGGATTGAAAGTTATGAAGGTTCGAGTGGATAATGTGTTAACAAAGTGCACGTACTTCGAGACGATAGGACCCACATAGCCCAGGGAAACCTGGGTAGCCGCAGGTAGACCTGCGGCCATCTGATTTTTAAATATGAGCTCTTGGCAGCTCATTTGAAAAAAAAAGAGAAAAGGAGAGAAAACTCGAGTGACTTCTTTCTAAACACTTGTAAGCTCGTATTTTGCTACATACTGAAATTTAACCGGTGGAAATCGAGTTTTCATTTGTCAAAAGCTATCTGACGTCTTCTTGGCAGCCTACTGTAAGATTTTTCAGATTTTAAGCTTTTTCCTACTTCAATATACATATATCTACTAACGTTGAGAGTCGCGTTGTGTGGGTATGCCCGGATCGTCGATCCGTGGCTTTTTATTACTTATATATATATATATATATATATATATATATATATATATAAGCGGAATGACAAAAGAAAGAATTTTTGTTTAAACAGTTAACAATTTAGTCTTCTGTTTAGATCAATTGTACTGATAGATCAGGACCAATCGAGTGATCCTTTGTTTCAGATTTCAGTCTGATTTGTTTTTAAACAAATTTTTTTTACAAAATCTAAGAAATTTTGAAGATTTTGACCAATTTTCGGTAGAATTTTTTTTTTCCTCCTTCTTTATAAACCAAATTTTTGGGGATGAAAGGGTTATTTCCTGGATAAAAATTTTAAGGTGGAAATGTATGGGGATGGTGACTCATCTGAGAAGATGATCAACAGCACCCTCCCAAGATCCACAGAGATGGACGGTCCAACCGAGAAGACGCCAGAGGAGTCTTCAGTCACCGACAGGTGATGGCCCACGCCATCATCTCTTTTACTTTAGTAAATATAAAAGTAAAAGTAAAAGAATAACTTTTGCTTTTACTTAAGTTAAATGTTTTAACTTAGTTAAATGTTTCTTACATTTACCTGTGGATCCCGAAAGGTCTTTGCGTATAACAATGGCGATAAGTTTTTAAAAAAGAAAAACTTTAATGTAAGAAAGAAAAGATTAAGAAGATGGCCAGGTGAATCGGTAAAGTAATCTCTTTCTTTTATTTATAAACATTTGGGAAGGGATTACATTAATTCCTAGACTAAATGTTTAAGGGAAGAAGAAGTATTGAAGACTTCTTCTTCATCTTGAACTAAGAAGATCGGTTTGAATGCTTAGTCTCCAACTAACTAGAGAAGAAGGGAGAGCGGACCTCGGAAGAGCTTTCTAGAGAGAGAAGCTCTGAGGCTTTACTGAACTAAGCCTAAACAACTCTGAACACTTCGAGTTGTTTAAATATAAAACTGAAAAGTAAATTACTATTTGATTCACGCAGGAATCAATATTACATTAACTGAAGTAAAAGTAATTTACTAAAGTAAAAGTAACACGTAAGAAACATTTTACATTTACTTTTACATGGGTAAATGTAAGAAACATTTAACTAAGTTAAAAACATTTAACTTAAGTAAAAGCAAAAGTTATTCTTTTACTTTTACTTTTACATTTACTAAAGTAAAAGACTTTTGCTTTAAGTAAAGCAAAAAGTCGACGATAATGGTCAGCCATCATTTGTCGATTACTAAAGATGCCTCTGGCGTCTTCTTCCTTGACTTGGTCCGTCTCCTGTGGATGCCGGAAGGTGCTGTTAATCATCTTCTAAGATGAGTCACCATCCCCTACTATTCACTTAAAAATTTTTATCCGAGAAATAACCTATCATTGAAAAATTTGGTTTATAAAGAAGGAGGAAAAAAAAATTCACCGAAAAATTGGTCAAAATCTTCAAAACTTCTTAAATTTTGTAAAAAAATTTTTGTTTAAAAAAAAATCAGACTGAAATCTGATACAAGGGATCACTCGATTGGTCCTGATCTATCAGTACAATTGATCTAAACAAAAGACTAAATTGTTAATTGTTTAAACAAAAATTCTTTCTTTTGTCATTCCGCTTAAACTCGAACCGTTTCTTTAAGTAAACTCATACCCAGAGATCTAATGATACCTTAGCCTAAACTGCTCCCAACCTGGAGTCTTACAACAGCATAACGGGACTTATGGCGATCTTAGGTGTTTTATAGCAAGTCGGGCGATTGAAAGTGGAGCAAAAGAAGAAAAAGTTTGAAGAAACATTTATAAACAAATCAAACTGTTTTTAATCGAAACCACCGATAGCATCAAGAACCAACCGTGTGGCTCTGATACCATATAACAGCGGCAATAAGTTTTTAAAAGAAAAACTTTAACAGAAGAAAGAAAAGATTAAGAAGATGACCGGTGAATCGGTAAAGTAATCTCTTTCTTTTATTTATAAACATTTGGGAAGGGATTACATTAATTCCTAGACTAAATTTTTAAGGGAAGAGAGAAGTATTGAAGACTTCTTCTTCATCTTTAACTAAGAAGATCGAAGCTGAAAGCTTCGTCTCCTGCTAACTAGAGAGAAGGGAGAGCGGACCTCGGAAGAGCTTTCTAGAGAGAGAAGCTCTGAGGCTTTACTGAACTAAGCCTAAACAACTCTGAACACTTCGAGTTGTTTAAATAGAAAACTGAAAAGTAAATTACTATTTGATTCATGCAGGAATCACTATTACATTAACTGAAGTAAAAGTAATTTACTAAAGTAAAAGTAAAACGTAAGAAATATTTTACATTTACTTTTACATGGGTAAATGTAAGAAACATTTAGCTAAGCTAAAAACATTTAACTTAAGTAAAAGCAAAAGTTATTCTTTTACTTTTACTTTTACATTTACTAAAGTAAAAGACTTTTGCTTTAAGTAAAAGCAAAAGCTGATGATGGCTAGGGCCATCGCTGTTGGTTGACTGAAGATGCCTCTGGCGTCTTCTTCCTTGACTTAATCTCTCACGTGGATCTTGGAAGGATGGTGACTCATCCGAGAAGATGATCAACAAAGACCTTCCCAAGCATCCACGAGAGAGACGACTAAGTCAAGAAAGAAGACGCCAGAGGCATCTTCAGTCAACCGATAGCGATGGCCCCAGCCATCATCATCATCATATATATATATATGTACCTCTTTTATATAAATATCTGCGTTACTTCTTTCATATTGTAGATATTTAATCTTTCAGCCTGCGGGCTACATTGGCCTAAATCAGGCTATTTCTCATTTTAACAGGTTCATGGTGACTAAAGTGGAACCGTTGAAGCTGGAATGCTTAGAATTACTCAAATCTAGTTCTTTTTCTAGCTTTTGTACATATTGCTTTCTCATGTGAGCCTAGGAAACATGTGATCGTATATTCAGTCTTTGAATCTAGATTTGGTTCCCGTGATGGACATTTTTCAGTTTCAACCAGCTTGTAAATAATCTACGGTGTCTGAATTTCCTTAGACGGCTCTTATGCCCATAAGGAGTTCGACACTGATATGTATCTTATTTTCTCAAAGATGCTTCGCATCTTGAAAAGAAAAACAATCAAGCCGAACATATAATAAAATGGAAGTATCAAAGGCCTCAATTACTATTGAGCACAAGGGTTTGAAAAGCCTGTTTTACAAAACATCACTGCTATATCTTGTTAAAATTAAACTTTTATACAAAATTACCCTTTGTATATAGGGGCAAACGAGGCATTTACATTTGAATGAATGTGTACTAATGCTTTTTTTACTGCACTTAGTGCTTCGCACCATATCCGCTTGTGATATTAGTGCTTCGCACATGTCATCATTTCCATACGCTGAGATGAGGTGTATGTGAATGTATGTTGTTTGGTCCCTCCACCAGGAGGCTATCCCATTGGTGTTTGATTACTGAACTCGTTGGGAGACTAATTCCACGAGGCTCAGGAAAGGAACCATCCAGATTCGCTCCAATTGAAAGATCGGATTAACTTTCCATCAAGTAAATTACGATGATCTGGTTACCTTTATGCCAAAAAGCCGCGAGAGTAGCCTCAGATAGGTCAGCCTCTGATAAACCAAACGCAGAGGGAAGTCTCTTGATACCTTCTCATTTCAATTACTTGTAACTTCAATTACTTGTAATTTCATTTCCATGTTAATCTCCATGTAATGGAAAATATAATGGAATACGTGAACATGCATATTAAAACCTGTCATGCTATCCTGTCATCAAAACTACTGACGTCTATTTTTGCAAGAAAACCTAAAAAATGGACACATTACATAGTATGTAATATTTCCCCGTTTACACAGACTAAACTACATTTCTTTTTGTAGGGAAACGATTGGTCCCGTTACCCGTTCAAAGTCCAAAAAGGCACTAAGCCCATAGTCAGACATGGCTACAAGTGCTCAGACTAATCCTACTCCTGTCTCTCGCAAGGAGTTCAAAGGATTAATCAATCAAATAATAGAGTTGGTTGTTCTCCTCAAAGAACTAAAAAAATCAACTCAGGGTCTCCAAATACCCATCCAAACAGAAACCTCTGTACAGGGAGGAATCCAGGGTCCAGACAGAGAAGTCCTAACACTTAAGTCTCATAATGAGAAGTCCAACAAAACCCCTGAAATCACTCATCTTAAAGAAGATCAAAACATCGATGATATTTGAAAGAAGGTTCTACAAATGGAAGAGACCATTCGGTCCATCAAAGGGATTGGAACGCACGGGAGTGTTTCATATTCAGACCCTTGCATCTTTCCCGAAGTTCATTATTTGGAGAAATTTAAGGTTTCTGACTTCGAGAAATACGATGGATTGGAAGATCTTTACACCCACTTAAAGGTGTTCATTGGAGAGCTCGGATCCTATGCCGAGAATAAAAAGCTCAGAATGCAGCTATTTCAAAAAAGTCTGACTAGAGAAGCCATAACATGGTACACCAAATTGGAAAACTCCAAAATTCACAGCTGGGAGGAGTTAGCCCATGCTTTCCTCAGTCAATACAGCTTTCAAACTCAGATTGCTCTAGACCGATATCAAATTACCAAGGTCAAGAAGCAAGTCAATGAGTCATTTAGAGAGTATGCCCAAAGATGGAGGCGTCTGGCTGCTCAAGTTATCCCATCCATGACAGAGACTGAGATGGTGATGACCTTTATAAATATTCAAGAAGCTCCATTTTGTGAGAGGGTCCTAGCTGGAATAGGAAAGCCATTCTCAGAAATGATCAAGCACGCAAAAATGGTAGAAATGGGATTGAAGTCTGGGAAGATTCATACTTCAAGACCTCACCGCGTTAAAAGCCGTAGCTGAGCATATCCAATCTGGAAGTTATGAGAACAACCCCCGAAGGGTTCATAAGAAGAAAGAAGAGGATGTTTCCTTGATACTGCAAGAGCAAACACAAAAGGGCAATCAAAACTTGCATTTTCAAAGGAGAAACTATTCCCCTTTTCAAGCTCAGTCTTCAAATTCCCCCTTGCCAAAAAGTGGAGAAGCAAGACGCACAAGAGTGTTCACACCCTTAGGGGACTCACTCCAAAACATTTTTAAACTTCTGACAACTCAAAAGAAAATCACTCATCTCCTTCCACCAGCTAATCCAAGTGGAAAGGGTTTCAATACAAGCAATAAGTGTGCTTACCATTCTGGAGCTCCAGGCCATGACACTCAGGATTGTTGTGCTCTCAAGCATAAGATCCAAGACTTAATAGACAGCGGTGAAATCGTGGTGACCAAGCCCGATCAACCACATGTTCAAGACAACCCTCTCCCTCAACACAAGAAAGAGAATGATAACATGATCAATAGAGGCAATTGAGAGAGCTCCAAATACCTAAAGTATATGGGTGGTTCATCCCAAACTAGCAAGGATAATTCCGAAAAGTGGGATTATTCATAATTCCAGTTCATGATGGAACGTGGGTTAAAATCTCTTGACGAACAAGTCAATCAACTGGCAGAACTGGTGATACACTAACACCAAGTTATACGGTAGTTGTTCAGTCAGGAGCATACAAGTCTCCTCTCTCTTATCACAAAGAATCCACCACTCACCTAAGAAAGTGAAACCTTGGAGGAAAAGCTTACCAGAAAAGCAAGAACTCAAACCCGTCGGGACTTTGCCAACAAAAGGGAATTTACCTATTTAGGCCAATTGATGGAACAAATATTGTAGATGCTGATCAATGAGGGAAAAATCACAGCACTGCTATCTCCAGTCAACCCACACTCAAAAATATTTGATACTACTGGAGTATGTCAATACCACTCCCATTCTCGCGGTCACAACACTGAAGAATGCTGGGCACTCCTCCATCTCATATAAAATATGATTGACAGTGGTGACTTGCAAATGGCAAACGATGACACTGTATCACTTAAGAGTGGACATACATTTCCTTCACGATCACAAAGATGGAAGGAGATCATAGAAGTTATATCCTCTAAGGGAGATTTGGCTGCCACATCATTTACAATTTAACCCATCAAGCTCAAAGGAGTTGAAAACCCTTTGAAGGTGGTTGCACCAGCACCACTCATATTGTCATTCAGGCCACAACATCCTGTTATCAGTCTTAAAAAAGTCCCATGGAACTATGAAGAGGTTAAAGGATCAATATCAAACACAACTATTGTGGTATCAAAAGAAAATCTGCTCTATCTCCCTCAACGAGTGACGAAGGAAGTCATCAAAACTAAGGGGAAAGTGCCCAAGGAGAAAATTGAAGAATTCCTTCGTCGGATGGAACACAAAGTCGCAAAGGTGGTTCAAAGCTTGAAAGAAGCACCATAATAAATCTCTATTATGGACTTGGTTTTCTCTTCAGAAGATCACCAGAAGGTCTTACTGAAGATATTGGAAGAAGCCAACTTGCCAAAGACAGTGGATGTAGAAAAGTTCCATCATCTGGTAGATCACATTTTCAACAACAATGTGATATCCTTCACCGATGATGACATACCTCCCGAAGGGATGGGTCATTGTAAACCACTGCACATATCAGTGATGTCTTTCGGATATGTGGTTGGAGCAGTGCTAATAGATAGAGGATCATCCTAAATATCTGCCCCTATGCCACATTGGAAAGAATGAAGATCAATCTCAATAGGTTGTGAAGCAGCCACACAATCATCAAAGTTTTTGATGGATCTCGGCGAAATGTTGTCGGAGAGATTAAATTACCAGTGGAAATTGGTCCACATACATTCTACATATCCTTCATATGGCGGGAGCCGTCCCATCCACTCTTTATCAACAACTCAAGTATATCATCTGTGACGCCCCAAAAATAGGTATACTCAACCCATTCTAAGTCGCCAAATACATGGTACAGAAAATAACTACAACTTCATTATTACAATTGTCGTGCAAAATACGACAACCCATATACTGTGAGTTTAAATACTTGTCTTCTAGACAATATCCACACTCAAATAAGACCTCGTTACAATTATTGATACACTACTTTACAAAATAGTGAGAACTACTAAAACAACTGCCATGAAATATCACTCCACACCCCGACTAGTTTCCGCAGTATTCTCGACTCCTGAGAAGAAAAATGGAACAAAAAGAAAAAGGGTGAGCTCAACTAGCCCAGTAAAGAATATTATGACTAAGATAATGTAGAACAAATTATCGTTAACCTTCAATAAATTAGAAAAAATATAATGGACAACAAGTTTTAGATCAATATTCGTAGCGAAAATAACAATTCATTAGAAGAGTTAAGTAGAGAATGAAATCTACTATCTTCTATGATTTAAAAGTCCATCATTAATATTTTATCCCTGTAACATCAATTAATATATATCTTGAATCAAATATTCATCTTTGCAGTACAGGCCAAAGATATTCATTTGTATCACTAGTTGGTATGTCATGTTCATCTCAACATATGTTCATCTTTGCACCACGACCAAAGATATTCATAAGATAATCATTCATCTTTGCACTACAGGCCAAAGATATTCAGTTATATCATCATTTAGGACTGAGGATGATGAAAAATATCTTAAAGAAAACAAATCTAGTGAGATAAAAGGACAAAGATTAGGGATTCGAACTTCGGTTTATCCAAGTTTAAAAATACTCCATAATAATCAATTGTGGAGCAGAATTCAAAAGTGAAGATCAAAACATGGATACAATCAAAGATAGTAACCATAATAAACAACTTGGACAAAGAAAAGAAAATTTAATTTTTCTGTGAATAGTGTCGTATTAGTGACTAGTGCTGTGTACGTGAATAGTACCGTATACGTGAATAGTAACTCCGACACGTAAAGGTAGAAATTCCAAAAGAAAAATTATACTTTGTGAATAGTACCGTATTCGTGAATAGTGTCGTATACATGAATAGTAACCTCGACATAAAAAGGTGAAAATTTCCTAATAAAATTTATACCAATATTTCGGTATAATGATATTGAAAGAAATAACATCATTTATGAAGAAAATAACACCCTTACCTCAAAAGAATAGTACTTCTAGCTGAAATATCGGATATAATGTTGAAGAAAACTTGCACTGAATAACAACTCTCAAAGTATCTAAATACTCATAAAAATACGCTTGATAATATAGAGAGAGAAAGCTTTTGATTCTGACGTGATTTTCAATTCTGACCAAGCACCATATTTATAGGAAAATGCTAGAACGTCAAAGCAGACTAAATTTAATAAAATAATATTTTTAAAAATTTCTACGCACACCTCCTTGACCAAATTTTCAGCATACCCACCAATTTCAGAAAATTCCACAACAACCAAAAGTGGGGCCCACCCATGTTTTTAATAAAAAAATTTATTTCTGAAACTTCAATAATTCATAATAAATAACCCTTCTATTAGAAAAATATGAATTCTATGTCCATTCCATAGAAAATTTAATTCTCTATAACTTTGTAGAAGAAAGTTTTTTCAAATTCCAAATAGAAAATGACCGAAATCCACACACGGATGATTTTTAATACCTCCATTCCGATAAAATACTGATAAATACCTCAGCATTAATTCCTTCATTTATATCCACATAAAATAAATATTTTCTTATCATATAAATCAATAATTAATTAATCACAAATAATATTACAAAATCACAATAATGACAAACAGGTCCTTCCTAGGAAAGAAGAGGGCTTTCCGATAAGGATTTCTCCTTATTGGCACGCAATTAGGTGACCAATACCCTTTCCTAGATATAACTTCCTTAGACATTGCCAATAATGCTATCTAATAATATTATTCAAATAATATGAATTATTGATCTGATAATGGGAAATACTGTGCAGTGACAATTATTGAATTAACAATAATATAAAATATCAACGTAGCAATTATTGAATTAATAAAATAAAATATTGAACAGTAATTATTGTAATAATTATTGAGTAGTGCCTTCTTACATAAGAATCAATAATTTAAAAATATTGTGCAATACCGTGTGCTATTATGCAACCACGCGTATTACTGTACTTTAACAACGAGGTATTCCAACAGTGTTAATGGTAACAACTATATCGTTATTTATAAAAACTCAAACTTATCGTTTTCTTCATCCGATCATTTTTCGTTATGGGGCCCACAAATGGCTGCGCCGTCGTTCGAATATTTCCGACAACAAGAATATTCTACGACCAAACGAATATTCCCCGACAACAATGAATATTTTATAACCACTTGCTTATTTTACAAAATTTGCACATTTCACCCATAACCAAAGCATTATATCAAATTATACCTTATTATTTCAAGATAAAGAATAAAGGAAATTCAATTTTATTTATAAAAAGTTGGGGTCTTACAACCTCCCCTCCTTATGAAATTTCGTCCTCGAAATTGACGTACGCACCTGGTGTTTCATAAAGGTGAGGATACCTCGCTTTCATTTCCGATTCTAACTCCCAGGTTATTTCCTCAATAGCATGGTTCCTCCACAAAACTTTGACTTGTGGTATAACCTTTGTGCGTAGGACATTCTATTTCCTATCCAAGATCTTGACAGGTACTTTCTCGTTACGTTAAATCTTCGGCTATCTCGTCTGGTTCTAACTCAATATTGTGGTTTGGGTCTTTCATATATTTACAAAGCATATATATATGAAAAAAATTATGAACACGAGACATGCTTGGAGGTAATGCGAGTCTATTAGCCACATTTCCTATTCGGTCAAGAATCTCAAATGGACCAATAAATCTTGGATTGATCTTTCCTCTCTTCTCGAATCTTGTAACTCCCTTCCATGGAGCAATACGTAATAATACATGATCCCTAATATTAAATTCCACGTCCTTTCGATGAAGATCAGCATAACTCTTTTGTCGATCTTGTGCCATTTGTATACGTTGTCGAATCGTTTGGATTTTTTCTGTAGTCATGCGTACCAACTCTGGTCCCAACAACGTTGCTTCACCCACCTCGTCCTAGCATACTGGATAATGTCACTTTTGTCCATACAACACCTCGAATGGAGCCATGCTTATACTTGCTTGATAACTGTTGTTGTAGGAACATTCCACCAATGGCAAGTACATATCCCAACTTGTCATATTCGTGAATAGTGTCATATACGTAAATAGTACCGTATACGTGAATAGTAACCCCGAAACGAAAAGTTAAAAATTTCACAAGAAAAATCATACTTCGTGAATAGTACTCGTGAATAGTGTCGTATATGTGAATAGTAACCATGACATGAAAAGGTAAAAATTTCCTAATAAAGTCATACCAATATTTCGGTATAATGATATTGAAAGAAATAACATCATTTATGAAGAAAATAACATCCCTTACCTCAAAAGAATAGTACTTTTGACTGAAATATCGAATATAATGCTGAAGCAAAGTTGCACTAAATAGCAACTCTCAAAGTATCTAAATACTCACAATAATACGCTCGATAATATAGAGAAAGAAAACTTCTGATTCTGGTGTGATTTTTAATTCTAACTAAGTACTCTATTTATAGGAAAATGCCAGAACGCCGAAGCAGACTAAATTTAATAAAATAATATTTTCAAAATTTTTACGCATACCTCCTTGACAAAATTATCAGCACACCACTAGTGAGGCCCACCAATTTTAAAAAATTTCACAACAACCAAAAGTGGGGCCCACCCATGTTTTTAATAAAAACATTTATTTCCGAAACTTCAATAATTCATAATAAATAGCCCTTTTATCAGAAAAATACGAATTCTATGTCCATTCCATAGAAAATTTAATTCTCTACAACTTTGTAGAAGAAAGTTTTTCCAAATTCTAAACATAAAATGACCGAAATCTACATACGGATGATTTTTAATAGCTCTATTCTGACAAATAAATATTTATATCCACATAAAATAAATATTTTCTTATCATATAAATCAATAATTAATTATTCACAAATAATATTACAGAATCACAATAACGACAACCAGGTCGTTCCTAGGAAAGAATGGGGCTTTCAGATTTAAGGATTTTCCTTCATCTTGGCGCCATGAATTAGGTGACCAAACCCCTTTCTGAAGCATGAACTTCCTTAGACATTGCCAATAATGCTATATAATAATATTATTCAAATAATATGAATTATTGATCTGATAATGGGAAATACCGTGCAGTGACAATTATTGAATTAACAATAATATAAAATATCAACGTAACAATTATTGAATTAATAAAATAAAATATTGAATAGTAATTATTGTAACAATTATTGAGTAGTGTCTTCTTACGTAATAATCAATAACTCAAAAATACTGTACAATATCGTGTGCTACTGTGCAACCACGCGTATTATTGTACTTTAACAACGAGGTATTCCAACAGTGTTAACGGTAACAACTACGCCGGTATTTTTAAAAACTCAAACTTGTCGTTTTCTTCATCCGATCGTTTTCCATTATAGGGCCCACAAATGGCTGTGTCGTCGTACAAATATTCCCCGACAACAAGAATATTCCATGACCAAACGAATATTCCCCGATAACAATGAATATTTTATAACCACTTGCTTATTTTGTAAAATTTGCACATTTCACCCATAATCAAAGCATTATATCAAATTAACACCTTATTATTTCAAGATAAAGAATACAGGAAACTAAATTTTATTTATAAAAAGTTGGGGTCTTACATCATCAACAGTAATCTGGTCACTGTCAATGCTGAACCAGAGTATCTTAGCCAAAGTTATATACCTCTCATCGGATTCAATGACGAATTTGAGCCTGTCAACTTCTAAGCCCTTGAGGTAAGCAACACTCACTATCAACCCATTGGGGCTCCAGCTCTGAAACCCATAATTTCTGCCGAGGTAATGTCGGCCACTCAAGAAATGATATCATTGGGTTTTCAACATGGATAAGGGTTAGAAAAGGATCAGCATGGAATCAAGTGCCCATTTCAATTTCCCAGCCAGACAGGGAAGGCCGGACTAGGCTACTCCTCTGGGTCCAGTCACAGGAACCCGTACAAGCATACACTGGTTCCTTCATCTACAAGGTTGTTGCCTAAACCTACATATGCTGATCATGTAATGTACGGCCTCTAAGGACAATTCATGTCTTTATGGTAGGTATGTTGTTTCCTAAGCCGATACCGGTTAAAGGAAAAAAGTCCTGAATCCAGATCTAAACATGGAGGAAAGGAATCAAAGGCGCAAACAATACATTAAGAGACGATTATCAAAGATGTACTTTCTGGCACATACAAAGAGTATGAACAAGGATAACTTAGATGACTACTGCTCCAGTGTCATGGTCATCATTCAAGAGAAGGAGGATGATAACATACCCTTCATCGAAGGTGTCCACCATGACTTTACCCTTGGCAATTGGTGCAACACTCGTTGTATTTGCCGAAAAGGGTAAAAAGGGCAGAAAATTCCTCTGCCCTGTAGATAGCAATAACTGCTTACTTTTGTTACATAGTATTAGTAGTTGTTTTTTCATGCCATGCTAACACTTTGTATGATTAAACAGTTTCATATATTAAGTGAAAGCATTTTGTTTCAGGACTCTAACATTAGATTTGTCTAAACTTGCAGATGGACTGCCTATTCTTCACAAGGACTGCAACTTTGATGTAAAGTTGGACTTTGACTTGATGGAGATTGAGAAAGAGAACTATGAGGTGCCTCAGGAGATCAAAGAATGGGTCAAAGACAAACTCAAGTCAAATCTTGATCAAACCACCTCTTTTAACCTCGGAACCTCAGAAAACCCCAAACAAATCCAGATTGGTACGGATTTTACCCCTAGCCAAAGGAATGACATGGTTACTCTATTGACCCAATTCCAGGATGTGTTTGCATGGTCTCATGAAGACATAATTGGTTTGTCAACTGACATCGTCATTCATCGCCTACCCATCAAAGAGGGATTCAAGCCAGTCAAACAGAAGCTCAGGTGATTAAAACCTGAGTGGAGTTTGAAAGTCAAGGAAGAAATTGTGAAACAGTTTCAATCCGGAATCATCATGGTATCAACATACCCTGAGTGGCTATCTAACATAGTCCCTGTACCTTAACCCGGAGGGAAGGTGCGAGTATGCATGGATTATAGGGATTTGAACAAAGCTTGTCTCAAGGGCAACTTTCTCGTACTATTCATCCACATACTCATTGACAATATAGCTCAGTATGGCATGTACTCCTTTGTTGACTGATTTGCTGGGTATCATCAAATCATGGTTGCTGAAGAGGATCGTGAGAAGACGTCATTCATCACTCTTTGGGGAACCTTTTGTTACAGATGGTTGTCATTCAGCCTCATCAATGCTGGAGCTGCCTATCAGCGAGCCATGACGGCTCTTTTCCATGATCTAATGCACAAAGAGATAGAAGTATATGTGGATGACATCATTGTCAAGTCCCGAAGGGAAGAAGACCACATAGATCATCTCAAAAAGCTCTTTAACCGGTTGCGCAAGTGCAAAAAGAAGCTAAATCCGTCCAAGTGTGCCTTTGGCGTTAAGTTAGGCAAGTTGCTGGGATTCCTAGTAAGCCACAAGGGCATTGAGCTAGATCCTGCAAAAATTCAAGCGATTACTAAAATGCCCATACCCAAGATAGAGAGGGAAATACGGGGATTTCTAGGAAGAATCAACTTCATCACCGATTCATCTCCCAACTCACAACAACCTGTGAACCCATCTTCAAGTTGTTTAGGAAGAAATCCTCCAAGAAATGGAACGAAGAGCGTTAAAAAGCCTTCCTTTCTATCAAAGAGCAAATAGTCAAAGCTCCTGTCTTCATACCTCCCAAGGATAACATTCCCCTGTTTATGTACCTGTCAATTAATGACAATGCAAAGGGCTGCATACTGGGACAGAAAGATGATAGAGGCCAGGAAAGAGCTATCTATTACCTCAGCAAAAGGTTCAGCATTAGTGAACACAAGTGTAATAACCAGGGATTTCGAATAATCCGAATTTTTACGATTTTTTTTAATTAATATTAATATTGATTATCAATATTAATTGTTTTGTGTATCGGTGATACAAGTTTTGAGAATTAGTCAATTTATGTATTTTGACTAAGAAATAAGAGTAGAGTTGTGCTTAATCGAGAATAGAAACCCTAACCCTAAGTTTGGATAGGGATTTGGTAGAAATTATAATTTTAATAATTGTGTGATGAGTACGCGTTTGTACTGTATAGAGTTATTGATCAATGATTGATCGGATAGGGTTTCAACTTAGTAAACCCTAATAAGGGATTAGAAACCCGAATCTCAGGTTTAGAAATCCTAACGTACAGTTAGGAACCCTAAACGAATGCCGGGAAACCCTAATTTTAAATTCGAACCCTAAGCCCTAATTAGGAAACCCTAATCCTAATTAGTAAGCCCTAAAGTGATTGGTAACCTAAAATATAATTAAGAAACACTAATTATATTTTAGTTATCTTAATTTTCTATTTTAAAAACCCTAATTAGAAATTCTTAGAAACTAAAGTTGTAAAACCTAAGGGTTAGAACCTTAGGGTTAAATCCTAAGGGTTTGGATAAAAGTCTAGTATGCCATTAAAATTAAAATTCAAATGTCCAAAATACCCTTTTTATATTCTTTAATAGTTAACTTGCAAATCTTGCCAAATTTTGAGTTGGTGACCAACTAAAGCTAGATTTTTGACTTATATTTCAGCAAATCAGCAACTTATTGGGAGCTATGCAAGCAAAATTAATTGCATCTAAGTATTATAAAAGATTAAGAGATAGAAAGCTCATGTATTTTACTTATTTGCTATCTAGCTCTCATCAAACCTCTTCTCTCTCTAATCATCCGAAATATACAAGTGTATCAATCCCAAATATAGCCCCTAGATCACCAAGATCAGTTAGGAAGATCAAAGATCAAGGATTGAACAAGAGAGGTATAAACCCTAACTCACCTTTTGATCTTAAATGCTAAGAAAAAATTTGTGTTTACGTGTTTAGATTTGTGCTAAAGGATGTTTTATGGTGATTTATGATGATCTATCATAGATCCATAGCATCAAAGTGGGTAAAAATTGAAGTTTTCAAAAACTGTTGTTGAGCCTAAAAGTGGCCTGACAAGCATATGTCAGGAGCCACAGATCATTCCCTGTTAATGATATTTGGTGTTTTATGTTTTGAATTTGTAGTATGCCATGAGTACTTTGATCTAGAACTGGAATCACAGCCATTACATGTCTAGATTTTATGTTATTCTTGGTCAAAACCCATTGACCAAGCATGACCGAGTGATTTCTGGGTAACCCCGAAATCCTAAACCCATGTATGACAACGTTTTATAAAGCCAATATCTGTCAGTAATGATGTTGTTTGTTGATGTGTTGGTAACCAAATTGTAGCCTATAATATGTACTTTAGGTCTATACCTTTAGATCTCTTAAACAACAAACATGTTGGATGTAGTGGGAGGTCAAACTGGGCCACTCGATCACGAAGTTGAATTTCTGGAATTTCTAGAAACTGTTAGCATGAACCTTCTGACAAGGTTTGACCAGATTAAATCTGGTGATTGTGTTATTTTTGGACTGAGATCATGTTATGTAGTTGTTATTTGTCATATGGACTACCTGTTTAGACTAAGAACATACCTATTTCAGGACCAGAACATTAAAAAAAATCGAGCTTCAAAGTGGCACCTTGAAACTGTCTGGGTTTCTGGGTTACCCAGAAAACCCAGATGTTGTCTGACAATAACTTTGAGGGGGAAGGTCTTGCTAGTTTGTTATGTTATGACTCTGATAATGGTTGATAATTGTAGTACTACATGTATACTACAAGATTGAAGGTTAAGTTAGCCCAGAAACAAAATGATCTAAGGATTGCAAGTGGTCAAACATTACATGTTAAACACTAAACTGTCAGTGTTCTTGAGCCAAGAACACCTAAGACGACAGAAAGTGTCCCTATAGCCTATAGCGACGGTTTTAATATTTTTATTTTTTGAATTTCTGAAAAATGATTAAAAAATAGAAAATAAATTCTAAAAATTACAAAAATGGTTTTAAAAATTATTTTAAATTATGAAAAATAACTTTTGATAATTTGGGATATATTTCATTAATATTTATAATTATTTAAATATTAATAGTATTTAATTTTTTAATTATTATATTAAATAAATTAGAGAAAATGATTTTAATATTATAAAAATCATTTTAAATAAGAATAAAGTATTTAAAAATATTTTGAGTTATAAAATGTAACTTTTAATATTTTTGAAGAATTTTCATTAATAAATTAATATTAATGATATTAGATTTATTTAATTATTAAATTAAATAAAGGATCAAAAATGATTTTATTGATTTAAAAATAATTTAAAATGAGAAAAATAATTTAAAAATAATTTAAGTTATAATTAATGATTTTAATATTTTTATAAGAATTTCATTAATATTTAAATATTAATGGTGATGGTTTAAAAATAATTTTAATTATTTTAAAAACTATTTAAATAGAATATTGGTGATTTAAAAATATTTTAAGTTATTATTAATAACTTTAATATTTTGACAAATGTATCATTAATATTTTAATATTATTAAATATTAATGATGATGGAATTAAACAGTATTTAAATCATTTAAAAATGATTCTGATGATTGAAAAATTATTATAAATTATAATAATTGTTAAAAAAATTATTAAAAGCTTCCAAAAAATATTCTTAATGATATTTGACTTATCTAATATAATATTGAAGCTTTGAGACCAAGATTAATAGATAATAAGTGTGTTAATTGTCGGATAGGGTGACCAGTAAACCGAGAATAGAACGAAGTCCAACCAGACCGAACTAGTTAGACTTGATGAGTGTTTATATAGGTTATAAATACTGATATGACTATGTGGTAATGTGTCTAGGAGAAAGATTGATTGTGAATTACAAGTAATGTGTGTTATAAATTATTGTGCTAATTGTGAGACCGATATTATTTGTTATAGGTCTTTCGAACGCGGAAGCAAGTTTTCTTAACTCAACTTTGAGTTATATCTGTTCAATTATTATGGTGGTTAATTATTATTTATTAGACCACGTCTGAGAATTATTGTTGATTATTCGCAGTTAGTGCATGTTATTAATTCAAATTGAATTAGTGATTCTGAGAATATATAATTGGAGAATAATTTGTTATTGGATATTTACATCCGTAGAAGCTATTGTTGACAGTATAGAAAATTCCTGTCTATTGTCGAATTGAGTTGAGATATGTCTTAGCTAATTATTCTGGCTAGACGAATAATTGTTAGAACTTGATAGGTTCGAGAAGAGAATTCAATTATTATTGACAGATCAATGCCAATTATTTCGGCTAGATCGAGAAAGTGATTAGATATTAAAATCATTGTATTTCGTTGTTATAAATCAAACTCTAATTATAAGACTGAGAAGAACAACCTTTTTATACAAATGAAACATTTTTGGTCGTATATTCGGCCTTTATTGCAAGGTAAGTATTATCGTAATATAGGGTACAAGGAGTTGGTCGCTCTAAGTACTTACTTGCGAGAGGGTATGACTTAATCTTTATGGTTATCGATACACCTGTGTATATCAAAGTATATCTTTGATAGTTACTCGAGAAGAGAAGTTCTAGATCCTTTATGATCACTCAGCATAACTCTAGAAAATATTTCCATCCTGTATTTGGGTATATCAAAGTAAATCTTTGATAGTTACCCGAGAAGATAATTTCAAGATCATTTGAGATTATTCAGCTTAAACTTTGGAGAATACTTCTAAATTAGTATTCAATCAATATCGTAGAAACTTTGAAAGTGTTGTATTCTTTCATTATTGAACTATTGTGTTGCATAGGCTGCGAGAAGATTGGTTAGAGAAGAAAAAATGTTTCAGCTATTTCAAAGTTCTCTGAACTTTGGTGTCATTCTATCAAAATAGAGAGTCTGTTATTCTTGATTCTTATACATTCATTGTATTTCTTAACTTGCGGGGCAAATTTGTTGCTCACCCTTGCTAAATAAAACTTTTTAGCTAGGGACGAAGTGGCAGGAGGTGTTGTAAAGAACAAAGGCAAAGGCATAGTGATAGAGTAATTATGATTAACATTATTATTATGTTATGTTTGTAAACCCTTTTTGTATATCTAAAGGGTATGTTTGTAATATGAAGGTTAGATAACCTAGGACGAATGTATTAACTATATCAGTTAATGTGGTGTAATATTCTATTAATCAATGAATGGGTAGTTAGATGTTAATTATATTATGGATCGTGAGCACCAAACTCAGGGGTTAGGTAACCCAGATTTGGTGGTGTCACAGGTTGGTATCAAAGCTGTAGGTTATAAACCTTAAATGGGTGTGGGAAAACCCTAGGATTATAACCATAAGCGAGATAGAGAATACTCATCTAGAGTACTAAGTGAGGAATTGCCAAAACGTATTGATAGTGAGATAGGTTGACACAGTGTGAGAATTTTGTACTGGTAAAGTTCTAATCAAGTTGTTTAAATGACTGTAGGATGTCAGGAGAAGATGAAATAAGTACGGAGATGCCAAGAATTTGTTGCACCGATGCCGATGTCGAGGTGCCAAAGACAAAGCGAGTCAATTGAAGAAGTGGGGAAAGATGAACCCATGGTGAATCCGGGGAGTGATCATGATGATTATCCCGAGATGTATCTGAGTGGAGATGAGGAGGCAGAGTCCGAAGAAGCTAAGGTAGAGAAAGAAAATAGGACCAAAGTTAGAGAACAAGATCAAGTATCTGCAGAAGTACAAGAACTCCAGAATAAAGTGTATCTCTTAGAGGAGTTGTGGAAGATAGAAAGGGCGTTACACGAGATGACCGAAGAACGAAACGATTTGAAGGCATAGGTGGAAAGGATGAAGACTGAAGGTGGTGGATCGTCGAAAAGAACCATCAAGTAGAAAGGTAAGAATAAGAGAAAGAGGGACCACGACAGTGATAATTCTAAAAATTCAAACCCGAAGAAGAAGCAATTCTATAGCAAGTGTGGAAAGACTTACGTGGGAGAATGCATAATGTGGAAGAACGTGTGTTTCAACTGTAAGCAAGAAAGTTATATTTCCCTACATTGTCCCAAGCCGAATATGCGGAAGTGTTTTTCATGTGGGAGAATGGGTCATGGATTCAACAAGTGTCCCAGCAAGAAGACTGGTGAAGGGAGTGGACGGTAGACAACTTAGATATAAGCGGTAGTATCTTTTGGTAGTAGGTTGTGATATTAACGGTTGTAATATCGAGAATGATGTGTGAACATATGTAAATATATACGTTTGTATGAATGAAATCTTTATTTTCTATATGAATATAAGCTTAATTTGTGAGTTCTTAAAACTCATACTTATGATAAGTTCATGACTCATAATTATATGAAATGTTTTGAACCCCTTAGCGAATGGACGCCAATGGTCTGACTAGGATAAGTGTAGACACTCAAAATTTTCTGCACACATGTTATTGACATTGCAGGAGGGTAGATTCATCTTTTGGAGATAACCCTAGAAGACAGATCACATCCATTCTGGATACTAACAGAAGTTCAGTCTCAACCCCGGAACATACACCGGGAGTATCAATAATAACCTTGGATATAACCCCGAGTTTCGCCCTTGGAGATAACCCCAAGGAATGTCGTTTCAGTTCCGGCGATAACTCCGAAAATGCTTGTTTCAAATGCATGCAATCAACTTCAAGCACAGACCTCCTGCCGAGGCACTCATACTAAAGACCCAGAGCTAACACCGGGAAGACAGGCACACTTACAAATGACTTTGCAGAATTCAAACACTTGTAGCAGTCCAATCTCAGATGTAACCCTGAGCAACGTTTGCTATCAGTCCAAACCGGAGATAACCCTGGTGAGGAGAAAAAATGTCATCTTGCCATCTCAACCACAACGCGTCGTCTCAATATTTCATACATACATTTCATCACAACAATGTCCCACAAGAGCCAAGGAGTTCTAATCCCGAGTGACTATTACGCGTGGTAGCACACCGGATAGAATTTGAAGCTTGAAGACCATGGGCATAGTCCCCTCTTCTTGACATAGTACAACCTCTAATCCCATATCATTGCGTAACTCTTGACAAAAGCAGTCCGAAGATGGTCTTGTACACCTCGTTGGATGCTCGAATTGTAGTTCTGCAAGTTCGAGCGAACATCACAGTGCACGAGTGCACGTACTTCGAGACGACGAGACCCGCGAAGCCCGGGCACCGGACGTACCTTAGTACACTCACACTCCCCTCTATAAATAGAGGGATTGGGGTGGCCATAAAAAAAGAAAAAAGAGGAGGAAGCCCTGTCCAATTTGCTCTATACAAACCCCATATTGGGTGCTTTCTCATTTTAAACACCTGTTAGCTCACATATAGCTATATTTTACCAGCGAGAGCTGAGTGTTTATCCATCTAGAGTCATAGAAGCATGCTTTGGCAGCCGACTGTAAGCCATCTCACACTCTATAAAGCCTTTCTCTTCATCTTTGCACACACTATTCTTCACATTGAGAGTCCTGTTGTGTGCGTATGTCCGGACTTCATTCTGTGGTTTTAATTTCCGTCTGTATGTATATACTTATATATTTATATATGGACTAAAATTATCGAGTTATGCCTCAATTGAGCCTAGACTTATGTCTGGAGCATTTACTTGTATATATATATATATATAAATATATATATATATCAAGGATCAAGAGCATTCCCCTTAAATAGTATTCCTCCTTAAATAGCACTCCTTTATTAAAACTACGTCGTTTTGGAGTGTTTTAAAAGAGAGTGGTCCCACTTGCTTTCCTTTTATTTACAAAAATGCCACTCATGGCCCCACTTGTTTTTTAAAAAAGACTCCAAAACGACGTAGTTTTAATAAAGGAGTGCTATTTAAGGAGAAATGTTATTTAAGGAGAATGCTCTTGATCCTTGCTCTCTCTCTCTCTATATATATATATATATATATATATTTACATTTCTGTCAGGCCTGGAGTTTACTTCGAGGCCTTTTACTGCTTTCTTTACATTTAGTCCCGCCTGGAGTTTACTTCATGGCGGTTGATCATCTTTTATTGCTTTATTTACTTTTCTGATCCCCCATGGAGGTTCTTCGTGGTGGTTGATCATGTCCATATATATATATATTTACCGTTTTTATATATTTATATTTTCGATCCCCCATGGAGGTGCTTCGTGGTGGTTGATCATGTATATATATATATATATTTATAGCTTATATATATATATATATATATATATATATATATATAACTGCTTACTGCTTTTCATATAAATTGCGGCATCATGTGAGCCTAGGAATCATGTGATCACAGATTCAGTCTACTGGATCTAGATTCGGTTCCCGTGATGGACATTTTCAGCTATAAGGAGCTTGTACATTATTTACGGTGTCTGAATTTCCTTGGATGGCTGTCATGCCCATAAAGAGTTCGGCACTGCTATATATTATTTTCTCGAAGATGCCTCGCATCTCGAAAATAAAAGCAAACAAGCCGAACATTTAATAATAAAATGGAAGTATGAAAAGGTCTCAATTCCTATTAATCACAGGGTTTGAAAAACCTCTTTTACAAAACTACATTGCTATATCATGTTTAAAATTGAATTTTTATATAAATTCAAACCCTTTGTATATAGGTGCGAACGAGGCCTCGTACTACTTCCAAATAAAATGCAAATTGATCCACACACACACACACATATTCATATAACAGTTTGTTGAAAAGTGGCGGTCACCGTGGCAACACGAATGTCAAGGGGTGCCTAACACCTTCCCTCCGCATAATCAAGCCCCTGAACCCAAATGAATCTCGGTTTCACAGACCCGTTTAGCAGTGTCACATCACTGGGTCAATGTGCAAACTTTTTCTCGGTTGTGTTGGTACAACCAGTTCAAAACACCAGCTAGCGACTCTTACAGTCAAATCGTCGACATTACACATGTCGGACCTTTTTTCACTTGTTTTTTCAAACAAATCTCACATAACATGAGAACACCAAAGAACAAGTAACGAAAAAGGGACAAATAAAAATCTCGACGTCGACAGGTGGCGACTCTGATGGGGACACCAGTAAGAGGGCTTAAGCTGCTACTACAAGCTTTTCAAAACTGTTATATGCTTGTGTATGAATGTTACATTTACATTTATGATGAATGTGTACGAATGCATTTTACTTACTGCACTGCAAAATATATATATGTGATATTAGTGCTTCGCACATGTCATCATTTTCATAAATTGTAAGACACGTTATATGTTAATGTATGTTGTGTGGTTCCTCCACCAGAAGGCTATCCTGTCGGTGTTTGATTACTGCACTCGTAGGGAGACTAATTCCAACGAGGCTCAGGAAAGGCACCACCCAAATTCGCTCCAATTTAAAGATCGAATTAACTTCCCGTCAAGTAGATTGCAATGATCTGGGGACCTTCATGCCAAAAATCCATGAGAGTAACCATAAGATAGGTCAACCTCTGATAAACCAAACGCGAAGGAAAGTCTCTCCATGCTTTCCATTTTCAATTACTTGTAAAAGCTTTTACTTGTAATTTATTCCATGTTCATCTTTATGTAATGGAAAATATGAAGAATATTTGTACATACATAACATGTTATCGATTAACATCCTTTTTGCAGGATATTATTCCTAACACGGGTATACATAGCATGTAAACATTTACATTATCCCTAAGACTAAACTACATAAGTCTTTTGTAGGGAAACAATTGGGCCGGTTACCCGCTCAAAATCTAAAAAGGCCACGAGCCTACAACTAATCATGTCTTCTTCTGACCAATCTAATGCCGTTTCTCGAGAAGAATTTGACAGATTGAGTAAATAAATTACAGATTTGGCTATTCTGCTAAAAGAATTGCATCAATCTACTCAGGGTACAAAGATGCCTACACATACAGAATCCTCTACACAAGGAGGAACACAAGGTTTGGATAAAACAAATCTAGAACCTTAGTTGGATACGACCAATAAAGACCCTAAAAACACCCTTCTCAAAGGAGATCCAGACGCCGATGATATCAGGAAGAAGTTCCTTCAAATGGAGAAAACTATCTGTGCTCTCAAAGGGATTGGAACATATGTAAGTGTTTCATATGCTGACCTTTGCATATTCCCTGGTGTTCATCATCCAGAGAAATTCAAAACCCCTGACTTTGAAAAATATGACGGATTAGGGGATCCTTACACACATTTGAAGGTGTTCATTGGAGATCTTGGATCTTATGCGAAAATGAGAAGCTCAGAATGCAGCTGTTCCAGAAAAGTCTGACTGGAGAAGCCCGTTCATGGTATACCATATTATACAACTCAAAGATCCATAGCTGAGAAGAGCTAGCTCACGCCTTCCTCACTCAATAAAGCTTTCAATCTCAGATGGCTCCTGACCGGTACCAAATTAACAAGGTCAAGAAACAGTCGAATGAGTCTTTCAGAGAGTATGCTCAAAGGTGGAGGCGCCTTGCTGCTCAAGTTATTCCTTCCATGACAGATTTAAAAATGGTCATGACTTTCATAGACATACATGAAGCTCCTTTCTATGAGAGAGTCAAGACCTAGCAGCTCTTAAAGCAGTTGTTGAGCACATCCAATCCGGATCTTATGGAAATAACCCCCGGAGGGTCCATAAAAAGAAAGAGGAGGATGTTTCCTTAATACTACAAGGTCAAAAAGGCAGTCAGAATATGCCTATACAAAGGAGAAACTACTCCCCTTTTCAAGCACAGTCTTCAAACCCTCCATTGCCTAAAGGTGGAGATGCAAAGTGCCCTCGAACGTTCACACCCTTAAGGGACTCGCTCAAGAATATTCTTGCTCTTCTGACTACTCAGAAGAAAATCACACATCTTCTTCCACCAGCCAACCCTAATGGGAGGGGTTTCAATGCTACTCGGAAGTGTGCTTATCATGCCAGAGCACCTGGACATGATACTCAAGATTGTTGGGCCTTGAAACACAAGATTCAAGATTTGATAGACAACAGTGAGATCGTGGTTACCAAACCAGATCAACCTCATGTGCAAGACATTTCTTTTCCTCAACACAAAGAAGAAGAGGTCAACATGATTAATTGGAAGCTGGACAAAGTTCCAGTTTTAACAGTGAATCATCCCAGACCATCAAAGACGGTGTTGACAGATGAGATTATGCAAAGTGCCAATTTGCTATGGAATGCAAGATGAAAGCTCTTTGTAAGCAAATTGAATAATTGGCAGAACTGGTGACCCATCAGCATCAAGTCACACGCCAATTAGTCAGCCAGGAGTATGCATATCTTCTTCCTTTTATTATGAATGCTCCACTATCACCTTCAAAAAGCAAAGCTATGGAGGACAAGGTTGTAAAGAGAGCAAAATGCTAAAGCCCGTCGTGATTTTTCCAATCAAAGGGAATTTACATACCTGGGCCAACCTATCGAGGAGATATTTCAGATGCTAATCAATGAAGGAAGAATTACCTCCCTTCTACCTCCAATCAATCCCCGTTCAAGACGGTTCAACTCCAATGGAGTATGTCAATATCATTCATATTCTCGCGGTCACAGCATAGAAGAATGCTGGGCACTCCGCCACCTTATTCATAATCTAATTGATAGCGGTGTCCTGCAACTGGCAGACGATGACACTGTGATACTCGAGAGTGGGAATACTTATCCTACTAAATGGAAGGGATTAGTAGCAGTTATTTTCGCTGAAGCTGATGAGACTATCAAACCATTTCCCATATAAGCAATTCAACTCGAAGGAGCTGACAATCCTATGAAAGTGGCTGTACCAGAGCCAATTTCTTTACCCTTCGGACCACAATATCCTGTTGTCAGCTTACACAAAGTCCCATGGAATTATGGGGAAGCTGAAGGATCCACGTCTCATACTACTGCTACAGTGTCAAAGGAAAATCCACTATATCTTCCTCAGCGGGTTATAAAGCCCACCTTCAAATCAAAGGGGAAGATTCCCTTGGAGAAGATTGAAAAATTCCTTCGCACTATGGGCCATAATGAAGCCAATGTGGTTCTAAGCTTAGGAGAAGCTCCGCATCAGATCTCAATACTAGACTTGGTTTTCTCTTCTGAGGATCATAGGAAGATTTTATTGAAGGTTTTGGAAGAAGCCTACTTGCCAAAATCAGCGCATGCATAAAAATTTCAACATATGGTTGATCACATTTTCAACAACAATGTGATATCCTTCACTGATGATGACATACCTCCCGAAGGGACCTGTCATTGCAAGCCATTACACATTGTAGTTTTGTCCTCCGGGTATTTGTTAACTGGAGTTTTGATAGATGGAGGTTCATCTCTGAATATCTGTCCTTATGCCACCTGAAAGTAATATGCACACAAGCCAATCATGTTTGATGATAAAGCATATACTTTGTAACAATCTTATTCATTTATTAATAAAAAATATTAATTTATTAAAGGCTTTTAATTATCTACATGATGTTGTTTTATAATATGTGATAAACCCATAGTTTTAAGCAATGCTTTTAGAATAATGATGATGATCATTCTAATGAGATCTAAATTCTTAGAAAGCTTAAAACTAAAATAGTTCCCAATCGTTGGATTACTAAATTAGGGATTAGTGAATCCGGATAGATTGGTACATACGTTGCTTGCTCATTGGATGAGGATGATTGATCTCATTATCATTTGTGTGGAGACACTAAAGCAAGTATGTAGGTGCTTATTAGAGAATAAGTTCATCGAATGTGACTCGCTAAGGAATACCTAATGGAGTTTTACTTGCACATCGAATAGGAATTCCTATAGTGATAGTAGTACAAGTGATCCTTGGACTTGAGATCATCATAGTATCTTGTGTATGATGAGTTATACTTTGACTTATTCCTTAAGACCCTTAGGGTATATCAAAGGGTATGCTTGGGTATAATATGTTGTACATGGAGATAATGTATGAACAATAAAGAATCTACCACTTCTATTAAAAGAAGAGAAATGTCCTATGTGATTCGATAAATGACAACCCAGTAGTCCTTGGCCAAGGCAAAATAAAATTAGAAAGGAGTTTCTAATTTGCATTATTTGGAGTTGTGCATTTAAGGATCGAAATACATATAATTAAATAAAATAAGACTTGACAGTAATTCCATGTCTTATATTTAATTGAGATATTGTATGGTGGAAGGATTGAATTGTACGGTAACTATTTACTCAAAGGTTCTTTAATGATTAATGTTGAAATCTATATTATCTGAAAAGTCGTTGAACGCTAGGGAGGCTTATCCCTATTGTAGAATAAATATTATTTATTTAAATAAATTAATTGTTTAATTTATTTATTTAAATAAGATTAGAATTGTTCTAATTGATTTATTCACAACCGGTTTAATATGGAGAACCTAAAGGGTCACACCATAAAAGGAAGAATAATTATTTAAGAAGTTAATGGCATAATCGTAATAATATGTTATGTATATTTAATTTAATCTATGGTGATAGAATAAATTAAATAGCTTAATATTTATTATTTAATATTTTAGAAATATTAAATATAAATTAATAAGAGGAGTCTTATTAATATTATTACAATTATTATTATTTTAATTTCTAAAAGAGTTTAGGAATTAATTTAATATAAATACTCTCATTTATTCCTAATTGGATTAGGAAGGAAAATTAGTTAAAGGAGTTTAATTAATTATCCCCAATAAGATTAGGGAGCTTAACTAATTAAAAGAATTTAATTAATTAAATAAATCCCAATTCCTTAATTGTTAAGGTGGGTTGCCCACATCTATAAATAAGAGGAGTCTTATTATGGGTGATGTGGTTGTTGACTTTTACAACATACGTAATAATTCCAATAGTTGGGAGAGTACGCCTTTTCTATAGAAATAGAAAAACTAGGGTTTAGCCAACCACCATCTTCTTGAATCTTTATTCTTCCTTGGTGGATCACCTCTAGAGGCCAAACACATGGGTGGCTAACGTTGATCAAAGGAAGGAACCAAACCCGGTGGATTCAAGTTGAACGCGAAAGGATTTGGAGGTGAACTTGTACCTGAGGAAGCTCGATCTTCAAGGGTATGATTTTATTCTTTATCTTTTCGTTTAATTAATAATTGTGCATAAAGGGTGATCCGGGTATATGGTTTGTAAAATTTTTTTAAACTCTGATTTTCCACGTTTTCGCATTATTTATGCAATTTGATTGCGTTCTTGAATATTACAAACCCAACAGTGGCATCAGAGGCAAACCTTTATGCGAATTATTAATTGTTTTAAATTTGATATGTATATTGATATGTGTTTAGAACAATTTTTTTGGGCATAATTTTATTGTATAAAATTTATTTAATATATATAAAAAAAAACACGAAACTGTTTTTTTTTTAAATTACGTGATAATTAACCGAAGGACCACCAGATTATTGACGGTTATTATATATATTATATATAATATAATAATAACTAAAGCAATCATGCTAGACTTTTTGCTCCCATAATTTGCTAACTCACGGATTTCCTATAATGCATTAACCGGATTGCAAGGGAGGATTAATAACGTGGCACGGTTTACGAGATTATGATATATATATATATATATATATATATTAGAATTTATATATTTGATATATAAATTTGGTAAGGATTTATATATATGTGAATCCTTACGTGAAGCTTCTGATAAGGATATTTATATATGTGATATATATATATATATATATATATATATATATATATAACGGTTGATATATATATATATATATATATATTATCCTTAATTATTTTATAATTAAAATAAAGTTTATTTTAATATTAAAATAAAAAGTTTATTTTAATCTTAAAATAAAAGGTTTATTTTAATTTTAAAATTAGAATTTCATGCTAACTAATTAGAGTTGGAATTGGATTCCATGATAACTAATTGGAGTTGAAATTGATCTTTCCTTAAATAAAGGAGTTTATTTAGATATAAAATAAGATTTCATATTATTCAAAATAAAGGAGTTTATTTGTGAATAGGAAAGAAAATCCGTGTTTCCTTAAATAAAGGAGTTTATTTAAATATGAAATAAGATTTCATATTATTCAAAATAAAGGAGTTTATTTGTGAATAGGAAAGATAATCCGTGTTTCCTTTAATAATTTTTTTATATATATATGGAATTGGATTCCATAATTAATTAAAATAAAGGAGTTTATTTTGATTAAAATTTTGATTAAAATAAAATAGTTTATTTTATTCAAAATTGGATAAATTAAAATAAAATAGTTTTATTTTTTTGATTAAATTTGGATTAAAATAAAGGAGTTTATTTTGATTCAAAATTAGATTTTATACTAACTAAATTTGCCCATTAAATGATATCAATATATATATTAAATGTTTATTATTCATAAGATGAATGTTATTTATTGATGCATATGATGATGTGTATGATAATAAATGGGATTGATTATGGACTATTGACCAATATGATTGGATTTTATTTTAGTTGGATGCATGAATGTATGGGTTATATTAAATGGGTCTCACAGTACCTGCCTTCTCTAATTTTTCTTAATGTAAATTCTATCTCGCTCTTATGTACTTCCCTCGATTTACGATCAAGGTTTCTATTTATTTTAAATAGTTTTGTAATAGGAATAGTTAGAATTAATTTTGAAAAATTGGAGATCAAGGAGCGAGGAGCGCTTGAAGACTCGTTTGTAATGGAGCCCGGGTTTAAATGTAATAGTTATATTTAAATATTATTTCTTGCACCCCTAGGGTTTGACCTTTTGGGTCACTTGGTGGCTCTAGTGAACCAAACTAGAATAAAAGTCCATAATCAATCCGAGTAGAATATAGTATTCTATATGTGCATGCTTATACTATATATATTATATATTATGCAAACATGCTTCGCATGTTCATTAATATGACGCGTATTTTATATATATATGTAAATACATGCTAAAAGCAGAGATGAGACAAATTAATAACAAACCCCTCAATTTTTTATATTAAGTCCTAAGCGTTCAAAGATATTTGGAATATCGAACGTCACCTTCTAGCATGATAAAATTAATAGAGTATTAAATATTTAATATGAGTTTGTTGTGTCACCACAAGGCAAGTATTAAGTATTTAAGATGTTAATTTATCACATTTGATGCTTATAAAGAAAATTGAACAATATTGTTTTGTTGTGTCACCACAAGGATGATATTTTTCTTTTTTGAATATATGGAGTGCTAGGTCGGACTTAACTTGGATAATTTTGATTCGGATGTGCCACCACTTGATCAAAATAATCTAAGAGGCAAAAGAAAAGGAGTTGCATAGTTGATGTAATTGACAAAAGTTGTCTACCTATTTATTTATATATAGTTTGTTGTGTCACCACAAGGCTATATACATTTGAAATGGGATCCTTATTCTCACTAGCAAATCTTTAATTAGATTTTGCCGAACTATATAAGTGAGGGTAATATAGTTTGAAAAAAATAGTGGGAGATACCAATTTAAAACAAGACATAAATTATTTTGGTAATTAATAAAAGAATGTATGTTAAAATGTTGTTAATTACAAATTCATTTACAGAATTTTACAATGTCTAAATTACTATCACTGCGAAACATATTAGATGTTATTTAACCAAACCGTATTAAACGGATTAGTTAAGGAAATTGAGAAAAGTTCTCACGGCTGAAAAGTTATCTTATGTCCTTAATATGCCTATCCCTGCAATGGTTGCAGACAATTCATCTGAGGAAGATGTTGCTACTTTTAGAAAGTGGTAAGATGATGCACAGTTGGCTCAATGCATCATGCTCGCATCCATGAGTAACGAGCTTCAGCGTCAGCATGAAACTATGGATGCTCCTACTATATTCCCCGCACATCAAGTAGTTGATGGTGAGGAAAGTAGGGGCGATAGATATTAGATATCTAAAGAGCTCTTCCAATCTAGAATGGCCAATGGCACTATAAAATGTAGCATAAAAAGTTCTTAACATAATCAATTTGATTGATCAATTAGGACAACTTGTTTTGTCATGGATGGAGAGTTGAGCCAAGATTTGATCTTGCACTCACTCCCGGACTCCTTTCACAATTGTTGTGAATTTTTCATATGAACAAGCTAGATATCGCCTTTCTTTGATTTGCTTAACATGTTGAAAATGTTGAGAGTCACTTTCCAACCAAGAAAGACCATGTCTTCTTGGTAGGGGCCAAAGGATCTTCCGAAAAGAAGAACGATTCAAAGAAGGTAAAATGAAAAGGCGTAAACAAAGGATAATAAGAACAAAATGATACGGATATAGCAAAGGAGTTTGCTTCCACCGCAATAAGCCCGACACCGGAAAGAAAGCTGCGAGAAGTATCTTGCGAGGCTAACCAAAGAAGCTTAGTGAAGTTTCGGTTCTGTCGCTTTTTTGTTCATGATTGAAATAAATTTTTCTTTAAGTCAAGGTTCTACTTGGGTATTGGATACCGACTTTGGTTATCATAAATATAGATTTATGAAGGACCAAGCGAAGTGGAAAGCTAAACAAATATAAGTAATCCTATGTGCGGAAATGTAGCAAAGGTTGCCATATTAGCCATAGAAACTTATAGTTTAGAAATGCTACGGAAAAATCTATTAAGTCAATAAGTTGTTATTGTATTCCGGTTCTTGTTAAAAATATTATTTCCATTTTATTGTTGGACAATGAAATCTTTGGTATTATAATTAAGAACAATTGTTGTTCTATTTATAATAATAATGTTTTGTATAGAATCGGAATATTACTTAATGGATTTTGTATACTTGATTTACGTGAAAATAATTTTGTAAATTGAACAAACTAGTATAAGAAAAGGAGATGATCATTCAAAGAGTTGAATGTGTGTATTTGCTGAAATACAAGTGTGAATTATTTAAAAGGTTCAAAGAATTCAGAAGTGAAACAAATTGGCAAAGTATTAAGATTCATTGATTAGATCAAGGAATAAATACTTGTGCAATAAGTTTCTAGATTATCTCAAATGGTTTTCTCATAATGGACACATCTTGATACGCAATAATTGATTGATGTATCTGAATGAAAAATTCGTATCTTGTTGGACATGGTGCGGTCCATAATGATTTTACCGACATTCCAGTATCATTCTAAGGTCATGTCCTAGAAATGGCTGCATATCTACGAAAATGGTAACCTCAAAATCCATTTAAGACTCCATAAAAGTTATGGACGGGGAGGATTCCTAACCTTAAGTATGTTAAGATAAGGGGTTGTCCAACTTATGTGAAAAGGTTTCAAAGGATAAGCTCGGGACAAAATTTGACATGTACAGATTTGTGGGACATCCTAAAGTAAGTTTAGGGCATATGTTCTATAATCCTACATAGGAAAAGGTGTTTATTGTAAAACATGTTGCCTTCTAAGATAAAGGTGTTTATCATTGAAGAGCTGGTGGGAGGATAATATATTTTGAAGAGTTTAAGAACCACAAAACACTAAAAGTCAAATAAGAGGATCTTGTAGATAGACCTATTGTACCACAACTGAATCGTAAATCTGGAATAGTACCGAAGATACCTAGGAGGTATGGATTCATCATAGATGATGATGATGAGGTACACATCATAGAAGATGATGATCCAGTTACATACGATGAGGTAAGAGTTCTAGTGTGTACAAAAGGGACAAAGTGGGAGCCGCCATGACACTCCTAATATTATATGTTGATATACTACGGATAAGGAATGACATACTAATGCTACAATCAAGAAAGATAAAGTTGTCTAAACATTCCTCCATGAATGATTTGGAAGAGTATCTTAATTGGGGATATAAATCTATATAGATAGATTTAAGAGGATGCTCGACTTAACCCAAGGAACGATATTCATTTGATGCTAAAGTCGTTTAGCATGGCAAACTCCAAGAGATGTCTCATGTCGATGAGCTATGGAGTGTATCTCTTAATAGTCCCCACAGACTCCTCGAAAAGAGAGGTCGCATGAGTGACAATCATGTATGCAATGAAATGTACGAGACCCGATGTTGATCGGTCATATTATGGAGAAGTTCACTCGAGTCGCTGAAAAACATCTTAAAGTGCTTAACCCAACTAAGGATGTGATCATATTCATGGTGGGTCTAAATTAAAACTAGAGGGCTTAATGACTCAAGTTTTTCAGACGCACTAAGATGACGAAAAATCCACTTTAAGGTAAAAGCGTTATCTTAAACAAAGTTAGTGCAGTTGAATTGAAAGGTTCCAAACAAAGAAAGAGTTCTTTGGTTTAGTGATAAAGACAAAGTATATAGCTATAAATGAAGTCGCAAGTTGATTGTTTGGATTAAAGTTCATTCTGTAACTAAGAATAGTTCCTAAGTCTCATCTTGGATCTAAACATGTGTTGTGGCACTTTCACTTGATTATTATAATCATTGAAAGATGGGAAATCACTATAGAGATAGTGGACTCTCATGAACAACATTACATATCCATTAACTAAAGCTTATCCAACAGCAGGATAATCGTCACTTAGAGAAGAAGAGTATAAGATACAATGGCGATTGGCTTTAGTGCAAGTGGGAGATTGAAAGTAATATGCACACAAGCCAATCATGTTTGATGATAAAGCATATACTTTGTAACAATCTTATTCATTTATTAATAAAAAATATTAATTTATTAAAGGCTTTTAATTATCTACATGATGCTGTTTTATAATATGTGATAAACCCATAGTTTTAAGCAATGCTTTTAGAATAATGATGATGATCATTCTAATGAGATCTAAATTCTTAGAAAGCTTAAAACTAAAATAGTTCCCAATCGTTGGATTACTAAATTGGGGATTAGTGAATCCGGATAGATTGGTACATACGTTGTTTGCTCATTGGATGAGGATGATTGATCTCATGATCATTTGTGTGGAGACACTAAAGAAAGTATGTAGGTGCTTATTAGAGAATAAGTTCATTTGAACGTGACTCGCTAAGGAATACCTAATGGAGTTTTACTTGCTCATCAATAGGAATTCCTATAGTGATAGTAGTCTGAAGTGATCCTTGGACTTGAGATCATCATAGTATCTTGTGTATGATGAGTTATACTTTGACTTATTCCTTAAGACCCTTAGGGTATATCAAAGGGTATGCTTGGGTATAATAAGATGTACATGGAGATAATGTATGAACAATAAAGAATCTACCACTTCTATTAAAAGAAGAGAAATGTCCTATGTGATTCGATAAATGACAACCCAAAGAGTCCTTGGCAAGGCAAAATAAAATTAGAAAGGAGTTTTAATTTGCATTATTTGAGTTGTGCATTTAAGGATCGAAATATATATAATTAAATAAAATAAGACTTGGCGAGTAATTCCATGTCTTATATTTAATTGGGACATCAGATGGTGGAAGGATTGAATTGTTTTAACTATTTACTCAAAGGTTCTTTAATGATTAATGTTGAAATCTATATTATCCGGAAAGTCGTTGAACGCTAGGGAGGTTTATCCTATTGTAGAATAAATATTATTTATTTAAATAAATAAATTATTTAATTTATTTATTTAAATAAGATTAAATTGTTCTAATTGATTTATTCACAACCGGTTTAATATGGAGAACCTAAAGGGTCACACCATAAAAAGGAAGAATAATTATTTAAGAAGTTAATGGCATAATTGTAATAATATGTTATGTATATTTAATTTAATCTATGGTGATAGAATAAATTAAATAGCTTAATATTTATTATTTAATATTTTAGAAATATTAAATATAAATTAATAAGAGGAGTATTATTAATATTATTACAATTATTATTATTTTAATTTCTAAAAGAGTTTAGGAATTAATTTAATATAAGTACTCTCATTTATTCCTAATTGGATTACGAAGGAAAATTAGTTAAAGGAGTTTAATTTATTATCCCCAATAAGATTAGGGAGCTTAATTAATTAAAAGAATTTAATTAATTAAATAAATCCCAATTCCTTAATTGTTAAGGTGGGTTGCCCACATCTATAAATAAGAGGAGTCTTATTATGGGTGATGTGGTTGTTGACTTTTACAACATACGTAATAATTCCAATAGTTGGGAGAATACGCCTTTTCTATAGAGATAGAAAAACTAGGGTTTAGCCAACCACCATCTTCTTGAATCTTTATTATTCCTTGGTGGATCACCTCTAGAGGCCAAACACATGGGTGGCTAACGTTGATCAAAGGAAGGAACCAAACCCGGTGGATTCAAGTTGAACGCGAAAGGATTTGGAGGTGAACTTGTACCTGAGGAAGCTCGATCTTCAAGGGTATGATTTTATTCTTTATCTTTTCGTTTAATTAATAATTGTGCATAAAGGGTGATCCGGTATATGGTTTGTAAAATTTTTTTAAACTCTGATTTTCCACGTTTCCGCATTATTTATGCAATTTGATTGCGTTCTTGAATATTACAAACCCAACATCACCTTGGTGAAGATGAACGTTAATCTCAAACGGATCCGAAGAAGCCATACGGTTATCAAAACTTTTGATGGATCCCGACGAAATTCTGTCGGAGAGATTGGGATGTCAATTGAGATTGGTCCAAATACATTCAATGTATCCTTCCACGTCCTCAAGATTGATTCAGGATACAACCTGCTACTGGGGAGACCATGGATCCACATGGCTGGAGCCGTCCCTTCTACACTACATCAACAACTCAAATATATTGTCAACAATAGCCTAGTCACTGTCAATGCTGAGCTGGAATATCCTAAATAAGGAAATCTACAAATCATGAGCTCCAATTCAGAAGTTGAGCCAGCCAGTTTTCATACTTTGGAAGTGAGTAACACGCAATACCATTCTATTGGAGTGCCACTTCCCGTACCCAAGATTTTTGCCGAGGTTATGTCGGCCACTCAAGAAATGATGTTATTGGGTCATCAGCTTGGACAAGGGCTTGGTAAAGATAAGCAGAGTATTAAGCACCCTATTCAAGTGTCCAGTCAAACTGGGACATCCGGACTAGGCTATTCTGCCAGTTCCAGTCATAGGAATCCTCATAAGCACAAGCAGATTCCTCAAACTTCCGCCGTACGACGATTTTCTCCACCTGCACCTCATGAGCTGATATAGTCTCCGATAAAGGTGTCAGCCCATGTTACGGCTATGCTATTTCCCAAACCAGTACCATTAAAAGCAAAAGAGGTCCTGATTCCCAATCCTGAAGTTGAAGAAAGGGAATGAAAACGTAAACATGACATCGCCTTGATGATGTCAGGAATACGCATCATTGTCCATGATGAACATACAAACAGATATACCCCAGACGATGATTGCCCAGATATTATAGTTATCATTCAGGAAAAGAAGGACGATGACAGCCCCTCTATCACTACAGTCCATCAGGACTTCTCCGTCGACAATTGGAGCAGCACTCCATGCATTGGTCGACGAAGGTAAAACGGGCAAAAAATCCCTCTGCCCTGTAGATAACTTTAATTGCTTACTTTTCTATATAGTACTAGTAGTTATTTTATCTGTACATGCTAACACTTTTGTGTGATTAAACAGTTTCATATATTAAGTGAAAGCATATTTTGTTTCAGGACTCTAGATTTAGATGTGCATGTACTTGATGATAAGGTGCCTTTTCTCCATAAGGACTGTAACTTTGATGAAAAGTTGGACTCTGACTTGATGGAAATCTAAGAGGACATTGAGACACCTCAGGAGATTAATGAATGGGTTGCAGACAAACCTCAACCCAACCTTGACCAAACCACTTCTTTCAATCTTGGAACCTTAGAAAGCCCTAAGCTAATCCAGATTAGTTCAGACCTAACCCCAAACCAATGGAATGACATGGTTGTGCTATTAACCCAATTCCAGGATGTGTTTTCTGTGACGCCCCCAAAATAGGTCCACAAGACCCATTCTGAGTCGCCAGATATTACACTATAAAAATCAAATACAAAATTCATTTATACAACTGTTGAACTGTCGTGCAGAATACGACCATAGTTAAACTGTGAGTTTTAATACAGATGTATGTAACTCTCATGGTGCATCGACCATAACCTTACAATGGTACTTTACATAAAAGTACAGTCAAAAACTGTTTTAGAAATTAAAATCTTTGGAAAATACTCAAGGAAACCTTTGTACATGGGAGGCCATGCGTCTAGGTTATGATAGATATCATATGTCCACAGAATTATCCTTGGTTGACTATCATCTTATTTCCAATGGTGAGTATTCTCTTGATATATAATTATCTCCGTTGTCTCCAAGTGAAAATTATATTTCAAATAAACACCAAGATTATATAGGTAGTGCTTGTAGATATACTCAACAATTGGATGTGCACAACCCTGTCTTATGATAACACGAAGTCGTCTGTCATTAGACATCTTGTATGATAGTGGCAAAAATGCCCTTCCAAAGTTGGGTTCACCTCACCCTATTCGGTTCACCAAAATTAAATATCAAATGACGTATACAATACGACACACTTATCTAAAGTTCTCAATAAAATTATTTCCATACTATTTAGGGAGAACCTCGACAGCTATAGACCACCGTTCTATTCTCCTCTTACTCCCGCTCGACCCAGCAACACTCTTATTACCTGAATGGAATTGTGAAGCAAAAAGGGTGAGCACAACTAGCCCAGTAAAGAATATCATGACTAAAGATAATTTACATCATCAATAGCCTTCATCAGTAATAAATCAGAGATTTAGAACATATGGTAGATGATAAAACTTTTCAACCATAGTTGCAGCAGAACGAGCAATCTATTAGAAGAGTCAAATATACCATCAGGTGTATTATCTTCTCCATGTTAAAAGTCCACCAATAATATTTTATCCTTGTAACATCAATCAATAATTCCTGTCCACAATCATATGAATAACTCATAATCATAATTGTGATTCTAAATTCCTCTTTGCACCCAGGACGAAGATAATTTTCATCACCTAACTTCACCTGAAACATCAAAAATCATGGTTATACCAAATCACAATTCCTGCTCATAATCATGCTAATAAATTCATCTTTACACTTGTAATAACCCGATATTTTCTTTATAATTAAATCAGAAATTTTGCATATAATTTTTTTTTTTTTAATAAATATAGGGAATATGGGCCAAGATAATGTGTATGTATTTTTGTGATGAATATAAAATATATTTATTACATGAATGATTATAAATAATTTTATTTTAGAAATTATTGATTATTATAAATTATATTCTTATAACAATTAATTTTATTGTAGAAATGTTTTTATTAATTAATTTCCCATGAAAATATGTTTATATGTTATTTAAATAATATATGAAATGATTATAGAATTATTATAATAATTATTTTATTTTATTATATGAATCTATTTTAGATTAATTAAGTTAATTATTATAACTTAATTAATAATGTTATGTATATGTAAGATAAATCGGTTATGGAATCCAAACCCTAATTCCGAGTTTTGATCAAGGAATGAGAATAATAATATTATATTATTATTGGTCAGTGTTATAGATATGTATGTTATGGGTGTAATGTTAATGTGTGGAACAGTTTTAATGTATTATGACCAAACCCTAATATTTCTGATAAACCCTAATTTTGAAGTCAAATGAGAGTTTAAAATCTGTCTAATAATTTTGTTATGAGATTAATGGCATTTATCATAATATTATTTTATTTCAGTGTCATAAATATATACTGTATATATGTGGACTGATAATGTTTGCTAAATTACATGTATAATGTCAAAACTCAAGTATTACTGTGTGAAACCCTAATTTAAAATACAAATTAGAGTTCAAGATTATTGGGTAATTGTGATAATGTGATTAATGTCTGGTATTATAAATATAAACGCTAATTAGGTAAACCCTAATTATTGTCACAAAACCCTAATTATGAAATCAAAACCCTAACCGATATTTAGGAACCCTAACTGTCAATTTGGGAAACCTTAATTGTTAATTAGTGGACTTTAAACCCTAATGATTATGAATAATGTAATTATAAACCCTAATTACAATTATCAACCTTAATTATTAAATGGTTGATCCTAATTATTAATTGTTAACCCTAATGGTGATTTGGTAACCCTAATTACAAAAAAAATATTATAAACCATAATTGCTAAATTAGCAAGGTTAATTATAATTAGTGATATTAAACCCTAATGTTCATGCATAACGTAATTAGAAACCTAATCTAATTAACGAAACCTTAATTACAAATTTTAGAATCTAAAATTTTATTTTTTTTCAAACCCTAAATGGAAAACCTAAAAATTTATTTTGTGCTAAACCCTAAGGGTCAAACCCTAAGGGTTTGCTAATTGACCAAAGTGCCATTAACATTGTTAGCCAAAAGACCAAATTGCCCCTCTTGTATAATGGAAGCTAATATATAGGTTTTGACAATAGGGGAAGTTTGTGACTAAATCCAACAACCCCATGTGATGAAAATTGACAGCAATTAGCCCTAAGCTCATCCAATTCATACATCCAAGACTTCTATATATAGATTGAGAGAGAGAGAAAATCACTTGCTAGCTCATTTTGTACCAACTCTCTACCAAGACCATACATCTCTCAAAACCACGAAATCCTTTGTTAAGATCAGTCAAAAAAATCGAGCCCCACTATCTCCCATATCAAAATCAGAAGCTAGAAATAAGATTTAGCAAGAAAGTTATAAAACCTTAGCCATGAAATCTGTCCATTAATCTGTTGTTAGATGTTAAATTTTTTGTGTTAAATGTGATTTTAGTAGTGTCTAATGATGATCTGGGTTGCTAGATGTTGGATCCATAACATCTAGAGGTTCGGATTTGAGTTTTTAAAAAATCTGGAAAAAAATCAAACCGTGGTTTGAAAACAAATGTCAGTGGCCACAGATCTTTGGTCGTTTATGATTTTTGTTGTTTTTAAGTTGTTATGTGTAGTCTGGTATGTGGTCTTTGATCTGGAACAAGAATCAAGTTCATATCTTAAACAGGTTGCAAGATATTGTTAGTCTAAAGTCGTTGACCGACCATGACTGGGCAAAATCTGGGTAACCCAGATCTTGCCCAGAAATGGTTTGACAAGAAATTTGACGCTTTGGATCTTGTAATCTGTTATATATTTGTGTTGTTTGTTTTATTAAGGTTATAGTATGATAGATATACTACATGTTAAAGCTTTTAGATCTCTTATATCACAAACATTCTGGAATTGGGGATTGGTCAAACCAAGCAAAAAGATCACGGATGAACTTTCTAGGCAACCCAGAAAGTTCATAAGTGTGGATTCTGACAAGGTTTGACTGGTCAAGATCTTGATACTCTGTTGATGTTTTGCTTATGTTTTGTATTAGATCTATAGTCCTCTATGTTTGTTAGACACTGAAGTCGTTAGATCACAAAAATATTACACGATCGTCTTGTAGTAGGAGCCCAAAGTGGGCATGTCGCGCTGTTCTTCATTTCTGGGCAAACCCAGAAATGAAGAAGAGATCTGACAGCCACTTTAGGGGCTCAGATCTTCTTTGTTATGTATTATATGATCATGTTTGTTGTTAGGTCTTGTAGTGGTCCATGTGTACTACATGATCGGATCAACAACAAGTCTAAAAACACTTTGTGTGAAGAATAGTTAGTGGTCAAACATGCTTACTCGGTAACTGGCTTGATGTTCTGGGTTTTCATGAAGAACATGAAGAACACCTATAGCGACGGTTCTGTCGCTATAGGTGGTCTTTAGCGACAGATTATTTATAAAATTATATTTTTTTATTAAATAATTATAGAAAATTAGTTTTAAATTATTGAAAATATAAATTAAATTATTAAAAATTATTTTAAAGTCTGAAAATTAGTATTTAATTATTTTGAATATATTTCATAAATATTTAATGTGATGCCCCCAAAACAGGTATACATCACCCATCTTGAGTCGCCAAATACATGGTACAAAATACAAATAAAAACTTAATTATACAACTGTCATGTAAAATACGACAAAACAAATGATGTGAGTTTTAATACAAATATTGTCATCTAGACAATATCCACACTCAATGGAGTCCTCATTACATTTATTGTCACACTATTTAACAGAATAGTGAGGACTATTAATGCTATCATCTGGACCGTCACTCCGTCCCCGACTAGTCCCGGTTACGTTCTCATTTCCTGTAGAGAACAATGAAATAAAGGGTGAGCTCAACTAGCCCAGTAAGAAATATTATGACTAAGATAATGCAGAATAAATTATCCTTAGCCTTCAACAGTATAACAACTGACAGAATATAATAGATAACAAGTTTTAGATCAACAACTGCAGCGGAATAAGCAATCCATTAGAAGAGTAAAGTAGAGCATAAAACCTACTATCTTCTATGATTTAAAAAGATTTTCATCAACTTTATCATTTGAGACTCGACAATAAATAAACCACATCATCCTCCACACCACGACCAAGGATATTCATGTAATCATCAATGGTCATAATTATACCGAATAATAATCGGTCATAATCATACCGATAACCGTCCCAAAGAATGAACTACGAACCAATGAGGACTTTAACCACATCATTCGTCACATTCTTTGCCACGACTATACCGAATAATCCTCGGTCATAATCATACCAAGTCCATCTATGCACGTAAGCCAAAGATGACTTTAATCACAATATAAGCATGAGGATGATGACAATGACATAATAATTCAATAAAACAAGTTCAAGGATAAATTTTAAAGGTTTATAATTTAATTTATCCAGAAATCAATAATGTCCAAATTGTTAACAGGATACTTCTTTATGGAGTAAAATTCAAGAATGTTTCGAAGAATATTTACATGAAAAGATACTGGATGAAACGCAAATATCAAGGATATTCCAATAATTTTATGGAGTATAGAAGCCAAAACTTTAACCAAATGAGTATCATAGAATATATGAAACTGCAAATGGATTTTCGCCCGCCATGCGGTAATCCACGTAGACAGATCATTTCCACAATTTAATAAGGAATGAATACGAAGGATCATTCACCATGCATGTGGTAATCCACATAGACAGGTTACAACAGAATAATAAAGAATGGAATACCAGAATAATTCACCATGCATGCGATAGACCGCACAGACAGGTTATTCCAACAGAATAATAAATAATGGAACCAGGTCATGCGTAAGACGCATCGACAGGATATTCCAATAGAATAATAAAGAATGGAATAACAGAAGAATTCACCATGCATGCGATAGACAGCACAGACAGGTTATTCCAACAGAATAATAAATAATGGAACCAGGTCTTGCGTAAAACGCACCGACAGGATTTTCCAACAGAATAATAAAGAATAGAACTAGGTCATGCATAAAATGCACTGACAAGATATTCCAACAGAATAATAAAGAATGGAATAACAGAAGCATTTCACCATGTATGCGGTAATTTGCATAGACAGGTTATTCCAACATAATAATAAAGAATAGAATAACAGAAGAATTTCACCATGTATGCGGTACTTCGCATATATAGGTTATTCTAACAGAATAATAAGGAATGGAATAACAGAAGCTCCCTTCATGAATACGAAAGAAATAATACCCCTTACCTTAGAAAGAAACTGGATACTAGAGTAGAGAGATCGCATACTTCTCTTCTTCTTTCACTCTATAATTTCTCTCTATAATAATTTCTCTATAGCTTTAGTGAATTGGTGAGAAATGAAGGAAGAATGAGCTTCTATTTATAGGAAAATATAGTTTCGATAATTGCACGTTTTGGGGCTCAAAATATTATAATATAATACCTTCCTCTTTTTCTTCATTTTTAATTTAGTCCTGCAAGTATTATCAAACTTGCACCACCTCCCCTAATAGTAAATAATGTGAATCAATAGTTCTAGACATGTGAAAATACGAATTATAGTATAGTACCTCCATCTAAACCTCCATTTTTAACTTAGTCATGCAAGTATTATCAATGTTGCACCAACTCCCCTAATAATAAATGAATGTGAATCAATAGTACACACATGTGAACAAATAGTTATAATCATGTGAATTAATAGCAATTAATTGCTCATTTATCCGGTTAAATACCCGATTGGTCAATATAACCTCTAGACATCAATTATTATCGAAATAAATGTCGATTTTCACTAACACCATTAATTCTAACACAATGGAACTATCAATTTCATCTTTAATCAACACGAACTTATTTATCATTAATATTATAATTCACAATATTTAACAACCAGGTCGTTCCCGGGAAAGAAGGGGCTTTCCGATAAGGATTTCTCCTTATTGGCATGCAATTAGATGACCAAACCTCTCATTGACAGAACTTTTAGACATTGTAAATATTGTAATTTAATAATATGAATAACTTTGTCGTCTCAATTATTGATTTAATAATATATCATATTATGCAGATGATATTGTGACAATAATTTAATCAATAATATAAGAGATATGATGCAGCAATTACTGTAGCAATAATTGAGTATAACTGAGTGACTTCTCACGTAAGCATCAATAATCAATACCGTGTGCTACTACTATGCACCACGCCAGACATTCTTTTCTTTTACTACTAGGGTAGTTCAACAGTTTTAACGGTAACACTTTCGCCGTTATTTTTATAAAAAGATAATTATATCATTTTCTAACTAGGACAATACTTCCATTGTGGGGTCCACTAATGATTGTGCCGTCGTATGAATATTCTCCGACAAAAAGAATATTCCCCTACCAATCGAATATTATATAATACTTTGAAAAATTTATAAATATTACCCACAACTATAACATTATATCAAATCCACACCATAATATTCAAAAATATATTTCGAGAAAATTATTCTTTATTCATAGAAGTTGGGGTCTTACAACCTCCCCTTCTTATGAAATTTTGTCCTCAAAATTAGGGTACGTACCTGGTATATCGAAGAGGTGAGGATATCTTGACTTCATCTTAGATTCTAACTCCTAGGTCATTTCTTCCACATAGTGGTTTCTCCACAAAACTTTGACTTGAGGTATAACCTTGGAGCGTAGAATATGATCCTTCTTATCTAAGATTTTAACTGGTCTGGTTCTAATTCAATAATGTGGTTCAGGTCTTTCACATATTTATGTAACATAGATATGTGAAAAACGTTATGAACACGAGACATACTTGGCGGTAAGGCGAGTCTATAGGCCAAAGTTCCTACTCGATCGAGGATTAAAAATGGGCCAATGAATCGAGGATTGAGCTTTCCTCCCTTTCCAAATCTTGTAACTCCTTTCCATGGAGCAACACGTAACAACACATTATCTCAAATATTGAATTCCACGTCCTTTCGATGAAGATCAGCATAACTCTTTTGTCGATATTGTGAGGTTTTTATACATTGTCGGATCGTTTGAATCTTTTCCGTAGTCATACGTACCAAATCCGGTCCCAACAACGTTGCTTCACCCACCTCTTCCCAGCATACTGGAGAACGACACTTTCTTCCATACAACGCCTCAAATGGAGCCATGCCAATACTTGCTTGATAACTATTGTTGTAGCAAAACTCCACCAATGGTAAGAACTTGTCCCAACTTTCCTTGAATTCAAGGACACAGAGTCTTAATAAATCTTCAAGAGTTTGAATAGTCCTTTTCGACTTCCTGTCCGTTTGAGGATGATATGCCGAACTAAATCGTAAATCCGTGCCCATAGCTTTTTGCAAACTAACCCAAAATCTTGAAGTGAATCTTGGGTCTCGATCAGAAACTATGGATACTGGCATACCATGCAATCTTACAATCTCGTTTATGTACATACTAGTAAGACGTTCAAGTGTATAAGTTTCTCATATCGATAAGAAATGAGCAGACTTGGTCAATCTTTCAACAATGACCCAAATCGCATCTATGCCTTGAGAAACCTTGGGAATACCAGTAACAAAATCCATGGTAATGTGCTCCCACTTCCATTCTAGAATTTTAAGTGGTTGCAATGGACCTTTTGGCACTTGATGCTTTGCCTTGACACGTTGATAAGTTAGACACCTTGAGATAAACCTCGCTATCTCTCTCTTCATATTGCTCCACCAAAATGTATGTCGAAGGTCAACGATACATTTTGGTACTCCCAGGATGGATTGCAAATGGTGTGTTGTGCGCCTCCATCATGATTTTATACTTCAAGTCAGAATCGTTAGGAACACAAAGTCAGGAGTTAACTCGAAGTATTCCTTCTTCATCGATTCTTGCTTCCAAAATAGCACCTTCTTGTACTTTCTTCCACATACGTATCAGCTCTAGGTCTGTAGCTTGAGCAGCTTTAACTTTATCGATTAAATTCGGTTCCACTCGTATATTTGCCATCATCACATGGGTCCTTGGAGTCTTTAACTCTATTTCCATCCTTTCCAAGTCATACACAATGGGCCTTTGTGTTAACAATAATGCACTCCTGCCCGTATATGATCTTCTACTCAATGCGTCAGGTACTACGTTCGCTTTTCCAGGATGGTATTGGATAGTGTGATCATAATCTTTCAAAAACTCAAGCCATCGTCGTTGCCGCATGTTGAGTTCATTTTGAGTGAAGAAATATTTGAGGCTTTTATGATCCGTATAGATCTCCACCTTCTCTCCATACAGGTAATGCCTCCAAATCTTAAGCGCCAAAATGACTGCAGCCAACTCTAGATCATGAGTAGGATAATTCCTCTCATATTCTTTGAGTTGTCGTGAGGCATAGGCTATGACTTTCCCATATTGCATGAGAACACATCCTAACCCTTTGCCTGAAGCATCACTGTAGATGAAAAATCCCTCCGAGCCAGATGGTATTGTCAGAATAGGTGCTAAAATGAGTCTTCTCTGAGTTCTTGAAAACTCTTCTCACATTCCTCGCTCCAACCAAACTTTGTATCTTTTCGAGTCAGATGAGTTAATGGAGTAGCGATTCGAGAAAACCCTTATACGAATCTCCAATAATAACCAATGGCAAGCCGAGAAAGCTACGATTTTTACATCGACTTAGGTTGCTCCTAGCTTTGAATTGCTTCAATCTTTGTCGGGTCAATAGATATTCCATGATTTGATATCATATGCCCATGGAATGCAACTTCCTCAAGCCAGAACTCGCATTTCTTCAACTTGACATATAGCTTGTTTTCACGAAGCTTTTGGAGTATCAGCCTCAAGTGTTGCTCATGGTCTTCATGGGTTTTGGAGTATATGAGGATGTCATCAATAAAGACGACCACAAAGTTATCCAAATATTCTTTGAATACTCGCTTCATCATATCCATGAAGGCAGCAGGAGCATTAGTCAATCCAAAAGACATGATTAGGAATTCATAATGCCCGTCATCGAAGTTTCGAAAGCGCTTTGGAATGTCATTATTTTTAATCTTCAACTGATGATATCTGGAACGAAGATCAATCTTTGAAAAGAATTTGGCTCCTTGCAACTGGTCAAACAGGTCATCAATGCGAGGCAACGGGTACTATTTTTGATGGTGACATGATTCAACTCCCGATAATCAATACAAAAGTCGCATACTTCCATCTTTCTTCTTCTGAATAGAAACAGGAGCACCCCAAGGAGATGTACTAGGGAGAATGAAACCGATGTCTAACAATTCTCAGTAGTTGGGTTTTAACTCCTCGAAGTTCAATAGGAGCCATTCGATATGGGGCTTTGGAAATGGGTTTTGTACCGGATTCAAGGTCGATACAAAACTTAATTTCACGCTCTGGGGGTAGGCCAAGAAGTTCTTCAGGGAATACGTCAGGAAATTTATTAACAATAGAAATATCATTCAAATCTGACGTATTTTTATTTAAATCCGTGACATGGGCTAAGAAAGCTTGACATCCGTTTTTCAATAAATGAATAGCTTTATGACTTAATATGACAGTGATTGACTTTAGTGGTTTGGTTGCTTGAATTCGTATAATAGGTTGGTTAGGAATATGAAAGCTAACAACCTTACGAAAATAATCGATTTTAGCATGATGAGTAGTTAACCAATCAATCCCTAAAATCACATCAAATGTAGGTAGTTTCAAAGAAATAAGATCGACAGGTAACGTGCGGTTACCGATTTGAATTAAACAAGACTTATAAACAATGGATGTGATGAAGGTTTCTCCTAATAGAGTTTCAACTGATAAATCAAAGTTTAATTTCTCCGGAGTTAAATTTAAACGTTGAGCGCAAGTTGGAGAAATAAAAGAATGGGTAGAATTGATATCAAATAAAGTATAAACTTCGCTATAGTTTATGATTAGCTTACCCGTGATCACTTTATTTGGATTCCTCGCTTTTTGGGATGTCACGACAAACGCTCTCCCTTAAACTACCATTTTTGTCTTGTCAGGGACACCCTTTGATGCCTCCATCCCAGCTGGACTTAACTTTGGTGCACGACAAAATCGGGCTATGTGACCTTCTTTTCCATAATTATAACACGCTTTGGACTGCAACACGCAGTTTGGACTGATATGTCCCTCCCCTCCGCATTTGTAACATACGATCGGTGGTCGTTTTCCTTCCTTAACAACAGGTGCTGGTGCTGACGTCTTTCCATCCTTGTTGAATCTCCTCTTCTTGAATGTCCACTCTTATTGTCATGGCCATGATTACCACCGAAGTGATTATCATTTCTGGCATGTTGATTCCCTCCACGTTTGTTGTCACCGTTTCGATGACTGCTACCACTGGTATTATCATTTTATCGGCTGCTCTCTTTTGGTTGGGTTAACTCATTATCGCATTCTAATAACTGAGCCCTATTCACAACATCTGAATACAAACACAGTTTGTGAGAAATTAGGTATTGACGTATCTCGGGTTTCAAACCTCTTAGAAACATTCGCGTCATTCTCTCGTCATTATCAACTAAGTGGGACGTAAATCGGGATAACTCGGCAAATTTAGCTTCGTACTGCACCACGGTCATATTGTTTTGCTCAAGCTTGATGAACTCTACCTCCTTCATGTGACGAATACTTTCAGGAAAGTACTTGTCGTTGAACAGTTCTTAGAAATTCTCCCAAGACATCTTCATCACGGCGGAGTTGAGTATGCTTTCTGATTCCCACCAAGAATCTACCTCTGCTTTCAAACATGAAGGTGGAAAAGGGAACTTTTTACTCCTCGGAGCATCCCAAGACATCAAATATCTTGTTGATCTGCTTTATCCACATCTCCGCCTTAAGTGGTTTTGGCTCTCCAAAAAACTTCGATGATCCCAGCTCCTTGAACTGCTTAGCGGTGACCGTCCGAGAGTTGTCAGTATTTCTACCTGTATTTTTGGACAGGAGCCGCTGTCGTCTAATGTTGCATGAATTGCATAAAACCTCTGAACGTCCCATCGTTCATCATTTGATCGTTGTTGTTTGCCTGAGGATTATTGTCTTCCTATTGCACATTATCCTGGGTATTAATCTGTGGTGACTCTACGGTGTCATGTGCTTCATTGATTATCTCAACATTTTTGGATGCCATTTTCAAATACTGCCACAAAACAAGGGTTAATTAACATATCACATATTATCCCTATACTCTGACCGACCAATTAAATACCAAATAAACTTAGGTAGGTTATACTAGCGAAGGAATTCCCCGTCTCTCCCCTCCTAGTTCTTGTCTCACATCTTAGCCAGGGATCATATCCCTAAGCTTTGATACCAACTATGACGCCCCCAAAACAGGTATACATCACCCATCTCGAGTCGCCAAATACATGGTACAAAATACAAATAAAAATTTAATTATACAACTGTCGTGTAAAATACGACAAAACAAATGCTGTGAGTTTTAATACAAATATTATCATCTAGAAAATATCCACACTCAATGGTGTCCTCATTACATTTATCGTCACACTATTTAACAGAATAGTGAGGACTACTAATGCTATCATCTGGACCGTCACTCCGTTCCCGACTAGTCTCGGCTACATTCTTATTTCCTTAAGAGAACAGTGAAAGAAAGGGTGAGCTCAACTAGCCCAGTAAGAAATATTATGACTAAGATAACGCAGAATAAATTATCCTTAGCCTTCAACAGTATAACAACTGACATAATATAATAGACAACAAGTTTTACATCAATAACTGCAGCGGAATAAGCAATCAATTAGAAGAGTAAAGTATAGCATAAAACCTACTATCTTCTATGATTTAAGAAGATTTTCATCAACTTTATCGCTGCAACTCAGCTTAATAAATAAACCACATCATCCCTGCACCACGGCCAAGGATATTCATGTAATCATCAATGGTCATGAATATACCGAATAATCCCTGGTCATAATCATACCGACAACTGTCCACCAATGAACTACAGGCCAATGAGGACTTTTAGCACATCATTCATCACATTACGTTCATGACTATACTGAATAATCCCTGGTCATAATCATACCAAGTCCATCTATGCACGTAAGCCAAAGATGACTTTAATCACAATATAAGCATGAGGATGATGACAATGACATAATAATTCAATAAAACAAGTTCAAGGATAAATTTTAAAGGTTTATAATTTAATTTATCCAGAAATCAATAATGTCCAAATTGTCAACATGATACTTCTTTATGGAGTAAAATTCAAGAATGCTCCGAAGAATATTTCCATGAAAAGATACTGGATGAATTGCAAATATCAAGGATATTCCAATAATTTCATGGAGTATAGAAGCCAAAACTTTAACCAAATGAGTATCATAGAATATATGAAACTATAAATGGATTTTCACCCGCCATGCGGTAATCCACGTAGACAGATCATTTACACAATTTAATAAGGAATGAATAAGAAGGATCATTCACCATGCATGTGGTAATCCACATAGTCAGGTTATTCCAACAGAATAATAAAGAATGGAATAATAGAAGAATTCACCATGCATGCGATAGACCGCACAGACAGGTTATTCCAACAAAATAATAAATAATGGAACCAGGTCTTGCATAAAATGCACCGTCAGGATATTCCAACAGAATAATAAAGAATGGAACTAGGTCATGCGTAAAATGCACCAACAGGATATTCCAACAGAATAATAAAGAATGGAATAACAAAAGAATTTCACCATTGATAAGTAGGTTTTATACCTGCTTATTTAATACCAATTCACACGAACTATGCCCATCTCAAGTACATTTTAGTATGTTTTTAGTTGCATTTCATGTTATTTTGTATTGCATATATTTAGAACTCCTTTGGTGGAATAATTGCAGGAAATGGCATAGTTTAGTGGTGCTAGATGGCATGAGGCTGATGTAGATGGCATGAGGTTGACGGTTGCATGGCATGAAGGTATAATGGAGCAAGGAGACCAAGCATGGAAAGAATGAGCAGCGAGACAAAGCGATAGCAGCAGCAACATTGCAGAACCAAAACCAGAATCCACAGACTGCAAGTCGCGCGGCATATTAGGCCTGAGGGCGCGCGCCCGCGCGAGAGCCCGATTGGACATCATGACTTACTGCAAGTCTCGCGCCCGCACGAGGAATACATTTGGAGGGTGCTTGTGGTAGCACGATGGTTTGATCTTTGCCGAAATTTATTTATTTTAATTTCCAATTTTTAAGGGTTATAATTTGTTTTAAACGATATCTGACTGGTGTCAGAGATAACGGGGGATAACTTTTGATGTATTTTCATAGTAATAACTAGGGTTTACACTCTGGGAGAGATTCCAACGAAGAAAAAAGCCTAAAACTCCATCTTCTATAATTCTTCTTGGGATTTTCTGTTATTGTGGATTTTTATTATTGTTTAACTGGATTTTTATGAGGAGTTGAACGTTGATATTGGTTTCCAATCTGCAATTGAGTTTGATTGTTCTATCCTTAATCTTTCAATTGTTTGCTTGTTAATCATGTTTAACGCTGATCCCATAATGGCTTTTGGTTCAGTTATGAACTAAACTCCATTATGGGATTCTATAGGATTTTAATATATAGTTTAGTTGCATGCTTGATTGCTGGGGTTGTTTTATATATCATATGGAAATTTTATTATGATTGTTTTACATGTATGAATGCTTGATCACCATTCGTTTTAGTATTCGTATGGAATTGACATTGAACATGCGAGTATGGATTGTAGTCATGATAGCATGCGTATATGGGGCTGTTTTATATGGCTTGTGTATTTCGTGAATGAGAGATATATACTTATTCACCGTATGAGTTAAAATAAGGGCTTGAGCTTAAATTTAATTTAATTGCAATTTCACATAGACATATAGTGATTTTGGTTATATTGATGATTACATGTAGTCTATCGCTTGTGGATGCTGTGTAAGTAAGTCATAATGCATTGAAAAATGGCTATGACTCTATTAGTACTCTTGGCTATTTTCCTGTGATATGTGACAATTCTTGTATGATAGTGGTAATTAGATGAAGTGTTAAATGAATTTAGGATCCCATTATTTCCAGATTTGATTTATTCTATTCTTATTCTCATTTTAGTTATTATTTGCAGTTAGAGTAATCCACACTTTTGATCTTTAGTCTAAGCATATAGAAATAGTGATTTGATTGATGAATAATAGTTTAAATTGAACAACTTTCTCTGTGGGATCGATACTTTACTTACTCTGTATTACTTGTTGACACATGTATGCTTGCATGAGTTAGAGCTCTTTTATCAGAACTGAAAAAGAGGCAACAAGTTTTTGGCGCCGTTGCCGAGGAAAAGGCGTTTTAATTTAAATAATTATCTTCAATTTCAAGCTATATTGTATGACTTAGACATATCTATTCTTATCTCATTTCTGTTTTTTATTTTGTTTGTGATTTCAGGTATTTGTAGAATCTTATGCACACAAGATCATCTAATTCCAAATTAACACCAGCACATGATAACATTAACGGAAGGGGTTGGAAAGCATGTGTGCGGAGAAATGTGCAAGCCCAATTAGAGAGTACTACAGTTAGTATGGTAGAAAAATAGAGAATTGAACAAAGAGAAGAGCACCGGGCTCTACGAGATTATTCCATGCCGAATATAAACGGACTACAGTCGAGCATTGTCAGACCGACGATAGCAGCCAATACTTTTGAGATTAAACCGGGCACTATTCAGATGGTGCAGAACTCGGTTCAGTTTGGGGGTGCTGCTACGGATGATCAAAATGAACACTTATTGAGTTTCATCGAGATTTGCGATACATTCAGATACAACGGTGTGACGGAGGATGCTATTAGACTAAGGTTGTTCCCATTCTCATTGAGGGATAAGGCGAGGAGTTAGCTTCATTTGTTGCTATCAGGGTCAATCACTACATGGGAGGACTTAGCACAGAAATTCTTAGCCAAGTTCTTCCCAATGGCTAAGACTGCAAAGATGAGGATGGTTATCTCTCAGTTTGAGCAACAACAGGGCGAGTCCTTATATGAAGCATGAGAGAGATATAAAGAGATGTTGAGGAAGTGTCCGCATCACGGCATGCCAGATTGGATGGTGATCAACTCATTTTATAATGGATTGGGATGGCAGTCGAGACCGATTATAGATGCAGCTGCAGGAGGGGCATTATGGGCAAAGAGCTATGATGAGGCCTATACACTTATCGAGACTATGGCTACAAATGACTACCAGAACCCTACAGCTTGGATGCCTCAGCCTAAGGTTGTAGGTGTGTTGGAGGTTGATGCTATTACCCAGTTGTCGGCATAGATGGCAGCGATGGCAAAGAAAATAGATACATTGGCAGAAAGCAAAGTAAAAATAGTTGCCTTCGTATGTGAGATTTGTGCGGGGTCACACTCCACGGATCATTGTGCTATCAGCTTGGAGTCGGTACAGTACGTGAGCAACTACAGGAAAGACCAAGGTCAATATCAGAACACATACCACCCCAACAACTGAAATCATCCAAACTTTAGTTGGTCAAATAACCAAGGACATCAGCAGAATCAGTTTCAGCCATAGTCATCTCAGCCATAATTTTCATCGAAACCACGGTTTCCACCGGGATTTTCTCAACAACAACATCACACTCCAGCTGCACCACAGCCATAAAAGAAATCAGAAATGGAGGAAATGATGTTGAAATACATGGTAAACACGAAGGTGATGATTAAAAGCCAAGCAGTGGCTATCAAGAATCTGGAGACTCAGATGGGGCAGATGGCAAACATGCTTAATAACAGGCCCCAAAGTTCCTTGCCAAGTAACACAGAGACAAATCCAAGAAGAGACGGGAAGGAGCAGTGTCAAGCGATCACATTGAGATCTGGGAAAGATTTGACAGTCTTTGCAAGTCGCGCGCTACCGCTGATTAATACTAAGGAAGCCGCCATGGCCACAGCAGAGATGAGCAGATTCTTGAAGAGATGGAAAATCTGGAAAAGTCTGAGGTGCAACAGGAAGAAAAAGATAAAACAGGTTCAGAGGAGAAGCTCAAGTGTTCAGTGCCACCAATTCACCCTCAAGTACCATATCCGCAGAGATTAAATAAGCAGAGGGAAGATAAACAATTCAATAAGTTCTTGGAGGTATTCAAAAAGATACAGATCAACATACCGTTCGCCGAGGCATTGGAACAAATGCCAAGCTATGCAAAGTTTATGAAGGGTATATTGTAAAGGAAGAGAAGACTAGATGAGTTTGAAATGGTAGCCTTGACAGAGGAATGCAGTGCAGTGCTCTAACAGAAATTACCTCCAAAGCTGCAGGATTCGGGCAGCTTCACAATTCCGTGCACAATCGGGAAGATGAGCTTTAGTAAGTGTTTATTTGATCTGGGGGCAAGTATAAATTTGATGCCCTTATTAGTGTTCAATCAGTTGGGATTACCAGCTCCAAGGCCGACAAACATATCACTACAGCTAGCTGACAAATCCATCACGTATCCACAAGGAATTGTTGAAGATGTGTTGGTAAAGGTGGACAAGCTTATTTTTCCGGCCGACTTCATCATCTTAGACTACGAGGAGGACAAAAGCATACCAATAATACTGGGGAGACCATTCTTAGCCATAGGCAGAGCATCGATAGATGTGCAGAAAGGGGAACTCACTATGCGTGTTCAGGATCAGGAGGTCACCTTCAATGTCTTTAAGGCAATAAAGTTCCCAACGGATGAAGAAGAATGCTTCTTGGTTGACTTGGTGGATCAAGGCCTAAAGGATGAGGTATAGAAACTGGGGAATTATGAACCGTTGAGGTGTGTAACGGGTGAAAATTCAGAGTTAAAGGTAGAGCCATTGACGAAAGTTGAAGTCATTAAATTTCGGGGTGAGGTGGACAAGCAGAAAGTCACCTCCATTCTTCCTTTGACATGATATTCAGAGGCAGTCAAGCTAATTGACTATAATTAGCGCTTGATGGGAGGCAACCCATTATTTTCTATCTCTAAAATCTCTCTTTCATTCTTTATTTATTTAGTTCAAGTTATTTTGTTAACTCAATTTCAACCTAAGTTCAGACCATGTGATTATCTCTGCATAATTAGCATACTAGCTGATCTTGAATAGGACCGTGTATATGCATTGTATAAAAAAAATGAGGGTGATACAATAGACATTCATGTTTATTTATTAAACCATGCTTTGATAAGGTCTATTGATGTATTGCAGGTGTATTGGAGAGCACGCATTTCTATCTTATTTCTAAAAAAAATAAACACAATGATCTTGCAGATAATTTCTTGTGAACACAAAGACAAGACCGTGTGCGCCAAAGCCATGCCTTGTATACATATCGGACCAAGAATACCACTTTCATACCTCGCAAGATGAAACATTGAATGCCATGCATGGCATGCATACAATGTGCGAATTAAGACAGATCTAAAAATTTTAAAAATGAGTTGTGGACCATTTGGACTCTCATTTGAAATAATACTAGAAGCGTAATCCAAGTGTCTCTCCATAACTCACGTCTCTATCACTCTATCAGTTACAAATTGAAGCCGTACATCTCTCCATTACATTCCCATGACCATCTCCACGTTCAAGGCTCATACCCACGCTCTCATCCACTGCTATAAAGCTAGGGTTTCTAATTGGGTTGGTAGAAACAAGTTTGAAGGTTATCACATCACAAGTTCTCATTCACTCTCAGTAATTTTATCTGCATTCTCGCTCAATTATCTGCAAATGGGTCCAAAGAGAGCACAATCATCTTCCTCTTCCTCATCTTCCTCCGGCAGTCACGGGGAGGAAATTGTCGACCACACCAAGTTCCTGTGTTTAGAATCCCAGCAGGAGTACTACCGAATTGTAGCAAAAACATTTATCAAGGAAAGCGGAGTCAAACCAGAAGGCCAGGATGGACAGCTTTGTGTCATGATCCAGGAACGAGGCTAGGGTGGACTGACTGCCTATCCAACGCCCATTCCGATGAGCGTAGTCCGCGAGTTTTATGCCAATGCCAAGGTCACCATGAGTGGTATCGCTATGGTTCGTCGGATTGAGATAGACCACAGACCTCCCGCCATCAGAACCATTTTCCGACTCACCTAGACACCACCATGAGGGGCTGCCAATTGGATCACAGGGGCACATCTGGAAATAAACTTGGAGCTTGTTATTGCTGAATTGTGTGTGCCAGGCACAAAGTGGACTTACAAAGTCGGCACGACCCAGCCTCGCATATTCCCAGCAGCCGTACTGAATCGATATGCCAAGGTGTGGAATCTATTCATTTGTGCCAAGTTATTGCCTTCATCGCATCAGCATGAGATCACGGCGAAAAGGTCCATAATTCTGTGGGGTATAATTACTGGCAAGTATATTGACGTGGGTCATTTGATTCATCAAAACATTTTGAAATATCTGAGGGGAAGTACCACTGGGACCATTCCACATGCATCAATGGTAGCCATGCTATGTGCTCATCAGGGATGCAATTGGGGCAATGAACAAATGCAATATCCAAGCTAGGACATCACTCATGCCACCATTGCAAAATTTGAGGACTGGGCAGGAGGCGAAGTACACCCGCGCGGATTGGGTTTTATCATCTGACCCATATTTTCCGAATCACCATCACAATGACCCCTCGGCCGGATAAGGCGGGCCCTCGTCACGACCACAAAGTCGCTCATGGTGATCGATGACTCAGAAGGTTGGAGCGAAAAGTCGATGCCATGTACGATAATTTCAGAGCGTTTGCTACGGGTCTCATGAGGGCCTTGGCTGAGGCATTTGCACAGCAAGGAACGATGCTCGAGTGGCCTCAGTTCGGGACAGCAGTGCCATATCCACCACCAGATTCACCACCCGAGGAGGGTGGTATAGCCGATCATTAGCGGAGTTTTCTTCACCCTTTACCTTCATTCAATGGGGCATTGAATATTATAAGTTAGGGGGTATTGGGGTAGTAGTATAGTTGCATATAGTTCATTTAGTTTTTGCATGTTTAGTTTTAATTTTGCATGTGTTTGTGTTAGATAAAATTTTGCAGAAATTTTTTAATTTTTAGTTGTTATTGTTTGTGCTAGTATGTTGTAATTTTCATGTCTCACAATGTTTAGCTTTATGGAAATTTTATCTAGCCAGTGATGATAGTGAATTTTGAAAGATTTTTGAGTATTTTAGATAACATGAGCTAGATATAATGTTTTACACAATGAAATTCATATTGTTGTTTAAATGCTTTCGATTTGCATGAAGGTGTTCATAGTCACTTGTAGGTATGAGAAGTATGTATTGCATTGCTTGATAGAAAACGTAGTTTTAAAAACGAGAAATATGTGGAAAGTGATCTTAGACTGTATGAGACATTGACATTCAAACTTTGGGAACACGTGGGGATGATTGCTATTGGGATGAGATGGAGCATAAAACACACTCGTTTAAATGGAAATGGAAAGTGAGGTGGAGCGTAAAAGGCACTCGCTATATAAAAAAAAGAAAAAGAAAAAGAAAAAGAAAAAGAAAAAGAAAAGAAAAATAGCAATAAACACTACGGGAAAGAGCGAGAATCGCCCTCGTGAGTAGCAATAAAGCAGTTAAACCCATTGTTGAACCTTAGTTTGTGTTGATATGTTGAAATAGTCCATGTTGCATGAGTATACATGAGTCTTGATTTAAACTATAATTCTCTGTTTTGAGCAATGTAGCATGTATATTCTTTACTTAAGTCAAGTTTTGGTGAACACCATACACATACACAGCATCTCTATAGCATATATGAATGATCTGAGTGTATGATATTATGCCTATAGTTTGGTTTGAAAGTGTATTCTTGGATCTGGATAATTCACTGAGGCGATTTGGACTGAAATTCTGTTATAGCTGGAACTATGTGAGACTAGTTTGCATTATAGCTTAGTTGCATAGTATTGTAGCTGCATTTTCATTGTTCATTAGTATGCATTGCTTGAGGGAAAGCAACGGTTCAAGTTTGAGAGTATTTGATAAGTAGGTTTTATACCTACTTATTGAATACCAATTCATGTGAACTATGCCCATCTCAAGTACATTTTAGTGTGTTTTTAGTTGCATTTCATGTTATTTTGCATTGCATATATTTAGAACTCCTTTGGTGGAACAATTGCAGGAAATGGCATAGTTTGGTGGTGCTAGATGGCATGAGGCTGATGTAGATGGCATGAGGTTGACGGATGCATGGCATGAAGGTATAATGGAGCAAGGAGACTAAGCATGGAAGGAATGAAGCGCAGTGACGAACAAGCGATAGCGACATGACATTCGCGAAACCAAAACCAGAATCCATAGGCTACAAGCCGCGCGGTATGTTAGGCTTCGAGGGTAGCTCTCCATAAAGAGCCTTGGACATCATGACTTCTTTGCAAGTCTCGGCGCCATGCGAGGAATACATTAGAGGTAGCGCAATGCGCATGATGATATTCTTGATCTTTGAAATTTGTTTATTTTAATTTCCAATTTTTAAGGGTTGTAATTTGTTTTAAACGATATTTGACTGGTGTCAGAGATAACGGGGGATAACGTTTGACGTATTTTCACAATAGTAACTAGGGTTTACACTCTAGGAGAGATTCTAACGAAGAAAAAAAGTCTAAAACTCCATCTTCTCTAGTTCTTCTTGGGATTTTCTGTCATTGTGGATTTTTATTATTGTTTAACTGGATTTTTATGAGGAGTTGAACGTTGATATTGGTTTCCAATCTGCAATTGATTTTGATTGTTCTATCCTTAATCTTTTAATTGTTTGCTTGTTATTCATGTTTAACGCTGATCCCATAATGGCTTTTAGTTCAGTTATGAACTAAAATCCATTATAGGATTCTAACGGATTTTAATATGTAGTTTAGTTACATGCTTGATTGCTGGGGTTGTTTTATATATCATATGGAAATTCTATTATGATTGTTTTACATGTATGAATGCTTGATCACCATTCGTTTTAGTATTCGCATGGAATTGACAATGAACATGCGAGTATGGATTGTAGTCATGATAACATACGTATATGGGGTTGTTTTATATGGCTTGTGTATTTCGTGAATGAGATAGACATATACTTGTTCACCATATGAGTTAAAATAAGAGCTTAAATTCAATTTAATTGCAATTTCACATAGACATATTGTGATTTTGGTTATATTGATGATTACATGGAGTCTATCGCTTGTGGATGTTGTGTAAGTAGGTCATAGTGCATTGAAAAATGGCTATGACTCTATTAGTGCTCTTGGCTATTTTCCTATGATATGTGAATAATTCTTGCATGATAGTGGTAATTAGATGAAGTGTTAAATGAAGTTAGGATCCCATTATTTCAAGATTTGATTTATTACATTCTTATTCTCATTTTAGTTATTATTTGCAGTTAGAGTAATCCACACTTTTGATCTTTAGTCTAAGCATATAGAAATAGTGATTTGATTGATGAATAATAGTTTAAATTGAACAACTTTTTCCGTGGGATCGATACTTTACTTTCTCAGATTACTTGTTGACACATGTATGCTTGCATGAGTTAGAGCTCTTTCATCGTAATCTAAAAAAAAGAGGCACCAACCATGTGGGTACTTTCATAGATTAGAGTTATTCCAACATAATAATAAAGAATGGAATAACGAGAGAAGAATTTCACCATGTGTATGCGATTGTGACTTACATATCTGAGTTATTCAATGTAATAATAAGGAATGGAATAATAGAAGCTCCTTCATGAATCGAAAGAAATATTACCCCTTACCTTAGAAAGAAAGCTGAATCTTTGGAGTAGAGAGGTAGCGGACTTCTCTTCTTCTTTCTCTCATAATTTCTCTCTATAATAATTGCTCTATAGCTTTAGTGAATTGGTGAGAAATGAAGAAAGAATGAGCTTATTTATAGGAAAATATAGTTTCGATAATTGCACATTTTGGGGCTCAAAATATTACAAATTATAATACCTCCTCTTTTCTTCATTTTTAATTTAGTCCTGCAAGTATTATCAAATTTGCACCACCTCCCCTAATAGTAAATAATGTGAATCAATAGTAAATCATGTGAATCAATAGTTCTAGACTTGTGAAAATACGAATTATAATATAGTACCTCCATTTATACCTCCATTTTTAACTTAGTCATGCAAGTATTATCAATCTTGTACCAACTCCCCTAATAGTAAATGAATGTGAATCAATAGTACACATGTGAACAAATAGTTATAATCATGTGAATTAATAGCAATTAATTGCTCATTTATCCGATTAATTACCCGACTGGTCAGTATAACTTCCAGACATCAATTAATATCAAAATAAATGTCGATTTCCACTAACTCTAATAATTCCAACACAATGGAATTATCAATTTCATCTTTAATCAACACGAACTTATTCATCATTAATATTATAATTCACAATATTTAACAACCAGATCGTTCCCAGGAAAGAGGGGGCTTTCCGATAAGGATTTCTCCTTATTGGCGTGCAATTAGGTGACCAAACCTCTCCTTGTCAGAACTTCTAGACATTGTCAATATTGCAAATAATAATATGAATAATTTTTTCGTCTCAATTACTGATTTAATAATATAACATATTATACAGATGATACTGTGACAATAATTAAATCAATAATATGAGAGATATGATGCAGTAATTATTGTAGCAATAATTAAGTATAACTGAGTGACTTCTCATGTAAGCATCAATAATCAATACCGTGTGCTATTATGCAACCACGCGTATTACTATACTTTTACTACCGAGTAGTTCAACAGTTTTAATGGTAATACTTCCGCCGTTATTTTTATAAAAAGATAATTCTGTTGTTTTCTTACTACGACAATACTTCCCTTGTGGGGTCCACCAATGATTGTGCCGTTGTACGAATATTCCCTGTTAAAACGAATATTCTCCGACCAATCGAATATTATATAACCACTTGCTTACTTTGCAAAATTTGTAAATATTACCCACAACTATAACATTATATCAAATCCACACTGTAGACACTCGAAAATTTTACGCACGCTATTCTCGACATTGCGGGAGGCGATTCGCTCTTCGGAGATAACTCTGGAAGATAGCTTACATCCATTTCGGATACTACCGGAAGTTCAGTTCCAACCCAGAACACAAACTGGGAACTTCATCTCAAACCTGGAACACACACCGAGAATGTCATTTCCAACCTCTGAGATAACCTTGAGGTATGCAGATCAAAAGACCGGCAACAACACCGGAGATGACAGATTGTCTCTATGATAACTGCCGCGACGCTCGGGTTCGATCCTAGAAAACACTTTGAGATATCAACTCCATCCTTGGTGATAGCCCCAAGGGATGCCATTGCAGTTCTGACGATAACTCCGGAAATGCTTGTTTCAAATACATGCGATCAGCTTCAAAATCAGACCTCCTGCCAAGGCACTCATACCTCAAACCCGGAGCTAACAACGGGCAGACAGAAACACGTCCACATATGACATTGTAGAATACAAACAAGCAGTCCAATCTCAGATGTAACCCTGGACAACGTCTGTTTTTAGCTCAAACCGGCGATAACCCCAGAGAGGAGTCGAAATGCCATCTTACCACCTCAATGTTTTCTCTCACAAGATGATATTGAGGCACACCAACAAGTAGTCCAATCTCAGATGTAACCCTGAGCAACGTCTACTTTCAACTCAAACCGGCGATAACCCTGGCGAGGAGTCAAACGTCATCTTGCCCCTTCAATACTTGCGCGTCATCTCAACACTTCATACATAAATACATACAACGATGTCCCACAAGAACCGAGGACTAACAATCCCGAGTGACTATTACGAGTGGCAGTACTTTGGATAGAATTTAAAGCTTGAAGACCATGGGCATGGACCCCTCTTCCTGACTTCGTACAACCTCTAATCCATGTCATTGCATAACTCTCGACACAAGCGATCCGAAGAATGTCAGATATACCTCGTTCGGATGCTCGAATTGAAGTTTTGTAAGTTTGAGCGGACATTATGATGCACGAGTGCACGTACTTTGAGACGACGGGACCACGGCTTGCCCGGCCCATGATGACCAAATATATGAAGTGTAATGCGACCCGTCAAATAGTGTAACTTCACGACCGCCGCAGTACACACAATGGTAATCGATCCTATAAATATAAATGAAGGTCAGCCATTTGAAGGAGGAGAAGAGAGAGAAAAGGCGAGGAAACCCTGTCCATTTTACTCTGTATACACCCCTATTGAGTGTTTCCTCTTCTATAAACATCTGTTAGCTCACATACAGCTATCTTTTTATCCAGAGAGAGCTGAGTGTTTATCCACATAAAGTCATAGATGTCTACATTGGCAGCCCACTGTAAGCCTTCTCCCATTTTATAAAGCCTTATTCTCATATTAGCACACATTGTTATACACATTGAGAGTCGTGTTGTGTGCGTTTGCCAGAACTTCGGTCCGTGGTTTTCATTTTTGTCTGTATATATATACTTATATATATGTATATATTTTATATATGGACTAACATTATCGAGTTCTGCCTCGATTGAGCCTAGACTTCGGTCTGGAGCGTTTATCTGCTTTATATATATTACTGTTGTCGTTCATATCCGATGAGCCAGGATTTATATCTGGTGCGTTTACTGCTTTTATGTATATATTTGTACATATATATATATATACATTTCTGTCAGGCCTGGAGTTTACTTTGTGGCATTTTACAGCTTTATTTACGTTTTGTCCTGCCTGGAGTTTACTTCATGGCCGTTGATCGCTTTTACAGCTTTATTTACATTTCGTCCTGCCTGGAGTTTACTTTGTGGCAGTTGATCGTTTTTAAAGCTTTATTTACATTTCGTCCCACCTGGAGTTTACTTCCTGGTGGTTGATCATGTCCATATATATATATATATATATATATATTTACCGCTTTTATATATTTACATTTCCGATCCCCCATGGAGTTGGTTCGTGGTGGTTGATCAAGTCTGTATATATATATTTACAGCTTATATATATACAGCTGCTTACTATTTTCTATATAAACTACAGTATCATGTGAGCCTAGGAATCATGTGATCACAGATTCATTCTACTGAATCTAGATTCGGTTCCCATGATGGACATTTTTCAGCTGTAAGCAGCCTGTACATTATCTTACAGTGTCTGAATTTCCTTGGATGGCTATCATGCCCATGAGGAGTTCGGCACTGCTGTATATTATTTTCTCGAGAATGCTTTGCATCTCGAAAATAAAAGCAAACAAGCTGAACATTTACTAATAAAATGGAAGTATCACAGGCCTCAATTACTATTGAGCACAGGGTTTAAAAACCTCTTTTTACAAAACTTCATTGCTATATCTGGTTTAAAACTAATTTTTTCTATAAATTCAAACCCTATGTATATAGGTGCGAACGAGGTACATCACTACTTCCAAATAATTGCACATTGATCCACACACACACACACACACATTAATATAACAGTTTCTTAAAAAAGTGGCGGTCACTGTGGCAACACGGATGTAGGGGGGTGCCTAACACCTTCCTCCGCATAATCAAGTCCCCGGACCCAAAATGAATCTCGGTTTCACAGACCCGTTTAGCAGTGTCAAATCACTGGGTCAATGTGCAAACCTTTTTGGTTGCGTTGGTACAACCAGTTAAATACACCAACTGGCGACTCTTAAAGTCAAATCGTCGACATTATACATGTCTGACCTTTTTCACTAGTCTTTTCAAACAAATCTCACATTAACATGAGAACACCAAAGAACAAGTAATGAAAAGGGACACTCAAAAATCCCAACGTCGACAGGTGGCGACTCTGCTGGGGATTCCAGTAAGAGGGCTTAAGCCGCTATTACAAGCTTTTTTAAACTATTATATGCTTATCTGTGAATGTTGCATTTACATTTATGATGAATGTGTATGAATGCATCTTACTTACTGCACTGCTAAATATCTATCTGTGATATTAGTGCTTCGCACATGTCATCATTTTGCATAAACGGTGAGACACGTTGTATGTGAATGTATGTTGTGTGGTTCCTCCTTCAAGAGGCTATCCTGTCGGTGTTTGATTACTGGACTTGTAGGAAGAATAATTCCAACGGGGATCAGGAAAGGCACCACCCAGATTCGCTCCAGTTGAAAGACCGGATTAATTTTTCGTCAAGTAGATTGCGATGATCTGGGAACCTTCATGCCAAAAAGCCACAAAAGAATCCTTACGATAGGTCAACATCTGATAAACCAAACGCGGAGAAAAGTCTTTTCATGCTTTCCATTTTCAATTACTTGTAAAAGAATTTACTTGTAATTTTATTCCATGTTCATCTTTATGTAATGAAAAATATGAAGATTATCTGTTATCAATTAACACCCGGTTTTGCAGGACAATATTCCTAAAACGGACATTTCATGATAACATTTACATTACCTTAAGACTAAACTACGTAAGTCTTTTGTAGGGAAATCATTGGGCCTGTTACCCGCTCAAAATCCAAAAAGGCCAAGAGCCTACAGCCAATCATGTCGTCGTCTGACCAGTCTAATCCAGTTTCTCGTGAAGAATTTGACGGATTAAGTCAGCAAATCACAAATTTGGTTGTTCTACTTAAGGAATTGCATTAATCCAATAAGGGTACAAAAATCCCTTCACATACAGAATCCTCTACACAAGGAGGAACACAAGGTCTAGAGAAAACAAATCTAGAACCTCCGTTGGATACTTCCAAAAAAGACCCTAAAGACACCCATCTCAAAGGAGATTTAGACACTGGTGATATCAGGAAGAAAGTACTCCAAATGGAGGAAACTATCCATGTTCTCAAGGGGATTGGAACACATGGAAGTGTTTCATATACTGACATTTGCATCTTCCCTGGTGTTCATTATCCAGAGAAATTCAAAACCCCTGATTTTGAAAAGTATGACGGATTAGGGGATCCTTATACACACTTGAAAGTGTTCATTGGAGAACTTGGATCTTATGCAGAAAATGAAAAGCTCAGAATGCAGCTATTTCAGAAAAGTCTAACTGGAGAAGCCCGTTCATGGTACACCGGATTAGACAACTCAAAGATCCAAAGCTAGGAAGAGCTAGCTCACGCCTTCCTCACTCAATACAGTTTTCAATCTCGGATGGCTCGTGACCGGTACTAGATTACCAAGGTCAAGGAACAGTCTAATGAGTCTTTCAGAGAGTACGCTCAAAGGTGGAGGCGCCTTGCTGCTCAAGTTATTCCTTCCATGATAGAATTAGAAATGGTCATGACATTCATAGATGTACAGGAAGCTCTTTTCTATGAGAGAGTCTTAGCTGGTATTGGCAAACCATTTTCTGAAATGATCAAACACGGAGAGATGGCTGAGATGGGATTGAAGTCCGGTAAAATTCAAGACCTAGCCACTCTTAAAGCTGTTGATGAGCACATCCAGTCCGGTTCTTATGGAAACAACCCCCGGAGGGTCCATAAAAAGAAAGAGGAGGATGTTTCCTTGATACTACAAGGTCAAAAAGGCAATCAAAACATGCCTATGCAGAGGAGAAACTACTCCCCTTTTCAATCACAGTCTTCAAACCCTCCATTGCCTAAAGGTGGAGATGCAAAACGCCCTCGAACGTTCACACCCTTAGGTGACTCACTCTAGAATATTTTTGCTCTTCTGACTGCTCAGAAGAAAATTACACATCTTCTTCCACCAGCCAACCCTAATGGGAGGGGTTTTAATGATACTCGAAAGTGTGCTTATCATCCCGGAGCACCTGGACATGATACTCAAGATTGTTGGGCCTTGAAACACAAGATCCAAGACTTAATAGACAATGTTGAGATCGTGGTCACCAAACTAGATCAACCTCATTGTCAAGACAACCCTCTCCTTAACATAAAGAGGAAGAGGTCAACATGATCTGTTGGAGCACTGGACATGGTTCCAATTCTAATGGTGAATCATCCCAAACCATCAAAGACGGTGTTGACAGATGGGATTATACAAAGTTCCAGTTTACCATGGAACGAAAGATGAAAGCTCTTTGCAAACAAATTGAGCAATTAGCAGAACTGGTGACCCACCATCATCAAGTCACACGCAAACTAATCAGGAAGGAGCATGCCTATCTCCTCCCTTTTGTCATGAGTGCTTCCTCACCACCTTCAGAAAGCGAAGCTATGGAGGATAAGGTTGTGGAGAGAGCAAATGCTAAAGCCCGTCGGGATTTTGCCAATCAGAGGGAATTTACCTATCTGGGCCAATCTCTGGAGGAGATATTGTAGATGTTGATCAACGAAAGAAAAATTACTTTCCCTTCTCCCTCTAATCTGATGAAGTGTGTTAATATCATTCACATTCTCGCGATCACAGCACAGAAGAATGTTGGGCACTCCTCCATCTCATTCAGAATCTTATTGATAGTGGTGTCCTACAAATAGCAGATGATTACACTATGTAACTCAAAGGTGGGAATGCATGTCCTACTAAATGGAAGGGATCAGTAGCAGTTATATCCGAAGTGGATGATGAGACTATCAAAGTATTTCTCATACAACCAATTCAACTCAAAGGAGCTGACAATCCTTTGAAAGTGGCTGCACCAGAGCCAATTTCTTTACCTTTCAGATCACAACATCCTGTTGTCAGCTTACATAAAGTTCCATGGAATTATGGAGAAGCTGAAGGATCTGCGTCTCATACCACTGCTACAATGTCGAAGGAAAATCCACTGTATCTTCCTCAACGGGTTATGAAACCTATTTGCGAAGTAAAGGGGAAGTTTCCCATGGAGAAAATTGAAAAATTCCTCCGCACTATGGGCCACAATGAAGCCAACGTGGTTTTAAGCTTGCGAGAAGCTCCACACCAGATATCTATACTAGATTTGGTTTTCTCTTCCGAGGATCATCGGAAGATCTTATTGAAGGTTTTAGAAGAAGCCTACTTGCCAAAATCAGTGGATGTGGAAAAATTTCAACATTTGGTTGATCACATTTTCAACAACAATGTGATATCCTTCACTGATGATGATATACCGCCCGAAGTGACCAGTCATTGCAAGCCATTGAACATTACAGTTTTGTCTTCCGGGTATATGCTAGTTGGAGTTTTGATAGATGGAGGCTCATCTCTGAATATCTGTCCTTATGCCACCTTGGTGAAGATGAATATCAATCTCAAGCGGATCCAAAACAGCCATACGGTTATCAAAGCTTTTGATGGATCCCGACGAAACTCCATTGGAAAGATTGAATTGCCAATAGAGATTGGTCCAAATACATTCAATGTATCCTTCCACGTCCTGAAGATAGACTCAGGATACAACCTGCAATTGGGGAGACCATGGGTACACATGGGTGGAGCTTTTCCTTCCACGCTCCATCAACAACTCAAATACATTATCAATAACAGTCTAATCACTATCAAAGTTGAGCCGGAATGTCCTGAACAAGGAACTCTACCAATCATCAGCTTCAATTCAGAAGTTGAACTAGCCAGTTTTTATACTCTGGAAGTGAGTAACACACAATACCATTCTATTGGAGCGCCACTTCCCATACCCAAGATTTTTGCCGAGGTCATGTCGGCCACTCAAGAAATGATGTTATTGGATCATCAACCTGGACAAGGGCTTGGTAAAGATAAGCAGGGTATTAAGCACCCTATTCAAGTGTCCAATCAAATTGGAACATCCGAACTAGGCTATTCTGCCAGTTCCAACCATAGGAATCCTCATAAGCACAAGCAGGTTCCTCAAGCTTCCACCGCATGGCGATTTTCTATACCTTTACTTCATGAGTTGATACAATCTCCAGGAAAGGTGCTAGCCCATGTTGTGGCCATGCTGTTTCCAAAACCAGTGCCAATCAAAGAAAAAGAGGTGCTGATTCTTGATCCCGAAGTGGAAGAAAAGGAACGGAAACTTAAACATGACACTGCCTTGATGATGGCAGGCATACGCGTCATTGTTCATGATGAACATACAAACAGATACACCCCAGACGATGATTTCCCAGATGTCATGGTTATCATTCGGGAAAAGGAGGACAATGACGATCCTTCCATTACTACAGTCCACCAAGACTTTGCCCTCGACAATTGGAGCAGCACTCCATGCATTGGTCGACGAGGGTAAAATGGGCGTAAAAAATCCTCCTTCCCAATGAATAACTTTAATTACTTGCTTTCCTTTACAGTACTAGCAGTTATTTTATCAAGTACATGCTAACACTTTTGTATGATCGAACAGTTTCATATATTAAGTGAAAGCATTTTTTTGTTTCAAGACTCTGAATTTAGATGTACCTACACTTGCTGATGAGGTGCCTTCTCTCCAAAAGGGCTATAACTTTGATGCAAAGTTGGACTCAGACTTGATGGACATCCAAGAGAATATTGAGACACCTCAGGAGATTAAGGAATGGGTCATAGACAAACCAAAACCCAATCTTGATCAAACCACTTATTTCAATCTTGGAACCTTAGGCAAACCTAAGCTAATCCAAATTAGTTCAGACCTAACCACAAATCAGTGGAATGACATGGTTGAACTATTAACCCAATTCCAGGATCTGTTTGCATGGTCTCATGAAGACATGTTGGGTTTGTCCACTGACATTGTTCTTCTTCGCCTTCCCATTAAAGAAGGATTCAAGCCAGTTAGGAAAAAGCTCATGCGATTGAAGCCTGAATGGAGTTTAAAGGTTAAAGAAGAAATTATGAAGCAATTTCAGGCTGGCATCATCATGGTGTCTACATATCCAGAGTGGATATCCAACATTGTTCCCGTGCCTAAACCAGGGGGAAAGGTGCGAGTCTGCGTGGATTATCGGTATTTGAACAAAGCTTGCCTTAAAGATAGCTTTCTCATGCCATTTATCCACATTCTTATTCACAATACTGCTCAATACGACAAGTACTCCTTTGCTGATTGCTTTGCGGGGTACCATCAAATTATGGTCGCTGAGGAGGACCGTGAGAAAACTACTTTCATCACGCCTTGGGGAACCTTTTGTTATAGACGATTTTCATTTGGCCTCATCAATGCCGGGGCAACCTATCAGCGAGCTATCAAGGCTCTTTTCCAAGATTTAATGCACAAAGAGATAGAGATCTACGTGGATGACATCATTGTCAAATCCCGAAAGGAGGATGACCACTTAGACCATCTCAGAAAGCTTTTCAACAGGTTACGTAAGTACAATGTGAAGTTGAATCTTGCCAAGTGCGCCTTCGGTGTTAAATCATGAAAGTTTCTAGGTTTCCTAGTTAGCCACAAAGGAATTGAACTGGATCGTACAGAAATCCAGGCTATCAAGGAAATGCCCATTCCTCAGACAGAGAAGGAAATACGGGGATTTTTGGGAAGAATCAACTTCATCAGCAGATTCATTTCTCAACTCACAGCAACTTGTGAGCCTATCTTCAAGTTGTTAAGGAAGAACTCCTCCATGAAATAGAATGATGAGTGTCAGAAAGCCTTCCTTACCATTAAAGAACAGCTGATTAACGCTCCTGTTTTGGTACCTCCCAGGGATGATGTTCCCCTGTTCATGTACCTGTCCATAAATGACAATGTCATGGGCTATATGCTGGGGCAAAAAGACGATAGAGGCCAAGAATGAGCTATCTATTACCTCAGCAAAAGATTCAACATCAGTGAACACAAGTACACTCTGATTGAGAAAACTTGTTGTGCTTTAGCATGGGCTTCCATGAGGTTACAACATTACCTCCATGGTCACACAACCCATCTCATATCCCGCGTGGATCCTCTCAAGTATGTGTTCTGTAAGCCCATACTGAATTGTCGACTGTCCAGATGGCAGTTGATCCTATAGCAATTTGACATCATCTATGCGATGTAAAAGTCTGTCAAAGGTCAAAGAATTGCGGATCAACTGGCCGCCGCACCTGCAGGGGACTACAAACCCTTAGAAACATACTTCCCCGATGAGGGAGTAATGACAATTCAGCTACAACATCAGCACAATACATGTCATACGTGGAAAATGTATTTTGATGGAGCTGTTAACACCGAAGGTTCTGGAGCTGGAGCAGTTCTAGTGTCTGGTATGGGGGAGCAGTATCCCGTCTCCGTCAAATTGCGGTTTATCGTCAAAGACTAATAACACGGTGAGTATGAAGGTCAGATCGTGGGGCTAAAACTTGTCCGTTCAATGGGCGTCAGGTGGTTAACTGTCTTTGGGGATTTCGAATTGGTAATCAGACAATCCATAGGAATCTATCAAACCAAAGGATTACATTTGCTACCCTACCATCAACAAGTTTTACAGATGGCTTTGGTGTTTGAAGAAATCTCCTTTCTACACATTCCTTGTAATAGAAATGATTGTGCAGATGCATTAGCAATGTTGGTCTCCTTGGTTTACATACCTGATAAGGAAAGCATGCCAAGCATCACGTTTCCTTTGCATAAAGCCCCAGTCTATGGGAATTATATTGGAGAAATATTGGATGAGCTACCTCCAATCCACAACCCTTGATATCAGTACATCAAGGAGTATCTACGAGATGGATCTACACCCGTTGAGGCGAGCCTAACTAAGAAGAGGCGGATTCATTGACTTGCTATGAAATTCTACCTGAGCGAAAATGCACTCTACAAAAGAGATGCTGGATTAGGTCTCCTCAGATGTCTTGACAAAGACCAAGCTTAGAGACTCATGGATGAGATCCATGGTGGAGTATGTGGCCCTCACATGAGCAAACCCCTACTTGTCAAGAAGATCCTTAGAACATGGCATTATTGGCTTACACTCAAATCTGACTAGGATGATCACGTCAAGAGGTGCTATCAATGCCAGATTCATGGGAATGCTATCTATGCCCCTCCAAGGGAACTCCACAATATGAGTTCGCCATGACCCTTCTCAATGTGGGTAATGGACGTGATCGGGCCCATCGAGCCCAAAGCCAGTAATGGACATCGATTCATATTCACCATGAATGACTAATTCACCAAATGGGTAGAAGCAACATCCTTCCCCAGGGTTACTAAAGAAGTCATCATTGCTTTCATCAGAAATAATGTCGTCTGTCGATATGGACAACCAGAGGTCATTGTGTCAGACAATGCTAAGAACCTCAACAATAAAATGATGGAGGAGTTATGCAGAAAATTCCACATCAAACATCTTAACTCCGTTATCTACCGGCCAAAGATGAATGGTGTTGTTGAAGCGGCTAATAAAAACATCAAAAAGATCATGTAGAAAATGTCCGCCAATCACAAAGGATGGCCTGACCTCTTGCCTCTGACTTTATTAGCCTACAGAACTTCCATGCGAACTTCCACTGGGGCAACCCCCTACTCATTAGCCTATGGGATGGAAGCAGTGCTCCCCATAGAGGTGAAAATGGAATCCCTCAGAGTTTTGATGGATGCTCAGTTGGATGAAGACCAATGGGTACAAGACAGGTATCACCAATTGTCTCAAATAGACGAAAGGTGAACCGCGACTATCTTCCATGGTTAGTTATATCAGTAAAGGATCGCACGATCCTACAACAGAAAAGTCCGACAACGACAGTTCAAACAACATGACTTGGTTTTGAAGAAGATCATTGACAACCAAGATCATTCTAAGGGAAAATTTGCTCCTAAATGGGAAGGCCCATTTGTTGTCAAGGAGGTATTGACAGGAGGTGCTCTTAGATTGCAGGAAATGGACGGCGATGAATTTCCTCAGCTTATCGACTCGGACACCGTGAAACGGTACTATGTCTGAGGTTACCATCAAACAAACATCCTGGTTTTGATCATCAAATCACCAGTCATTCCGTTTTTGAACCCTATCCCCTTTCTTCATACTCTTCTGCCCCTCAAGGAAACATACACTTCAAACCAGTAGCCTGGTTTCACTTCATTTCTAACCTTTCATACAATTTTGGTTATCCTAAAGACGGGATTGAACCTTTCACACTTTCGGTTATCCTGAAGATGGGATTAAACCTTTCATACTTGCAGTTTATCTTGAAGATGGGATTAAACTTTTCTACGCTTGTAGTTTATCCTGAAGACGGGATCAAGCTTTTTTCCACACCTATAGTTTATCCCCATTATGGGATCAAACTTTCTTTTCCCCGCAGTATAGTCTGCACATGGGATTCATATTTTTCTTCAGCTGCGATTCGTCCTGAGGGGCGAACTACGTCGACCTGATCTCCTCTTCAATAGGAGTACGTAGGCAACCATATGATATATGGCCCGGTCGCAATAAACAACAAAAGCATTTCTACCCTTTCTCCATAAAAAACAACAAAAACAACTTCTACACCTATCTGCCTTTCACATTCAGCGTTGAACCTCTTACACTAGGTTTGAACTACGCAGACTTGATCTCCTCTGCAATAGGAGTACGTAGGCAGCCATTTATGGTTTAGTCTAACCCCTACCAGAACAAAAATATTTGTCACACGGTACTGGGATCAACATTCAATTCACCACATTTCATCGGTTTCAGATCAAAGGGATGGAATTACCCAACCTCTTCTCACAAATAGAAGATTCGGTGACCATCTAAGCTGCGATCGTGCCTCAAAGAGCAATACCAACCCATAAGAGATGGAATTAACTAGGCTTCTCACAAATAGAAGTACTGGCGACCATCTGTGGTGCGGTCAATCTAGGAGAGGAAGAAACCACCCTCCTCTCCACTTTTTCCATGCAGATACCAGTCCCAAGACACCAAAGATGGTAGGGATATACAGAAATCAATGATCCATTCTGAGAGATCTTGCGACGTCTCAATGTCCATCTATCAAGGATAAGTTCAGAATGCATCAAGATCACAAGGCCCTGGAGAAACAGGCAAGTATCAAGCAAGTATCAAGGCATAACTAAAAGGGAAGTGAATCAAAATATATTTCCCTGCCATACATAATACTGTTTGATATATACATATGTGTTGTACATGAGAAAATGGCTAAGCTAGTCTGTGCAGGAAAATACAAAGCTATCTACAGATCTGTATATATGCGACTATCAGATCTAACATGGCATCCCTCTCTGAAGACGGAGGTAGCACTGCAAGCTCCTTCCCAAGGGTCTCTACACGAGCTAGCAGATCCGAGGCTAAATGCATGGTGGCATAATGCTCATTAATGTAAGCACTTATGTCGGCAAGACTGACCGTCATCTGGGATCTCACTAAAGTGCTGTCTACAATGGCCACATCCCTAGCAGATAAGGCGGCATTCCGCTCTACTATCAATGCATCCCTGGCTGATCTAGCCTCATCCCTCTCTAACAGAGTGGTATCTCTCTCATCAAGAGCTGTCAACATTGCGGCCCTAGCTTGATCTCTATCATAGGTCATCAGATGTAAGCTCTGCTCTAAATGCTATTCTGAGACAGGGTAAAGGTGGCACTCAGGGTGGGAGAATCCATCACAAATGCTGGCAGCCTAGCAGTCAAGTCATCAATGGGAATATCAGCCTCCTCTATAGGCTCCTCATCGTCAGAATCAGTCTCCTGCACTGTGGATACTACCGCAGCCAATGCAGTCTCTGTCTCCATCCATGCGGAATACTCTGCAGAACAACCCAGATGACTGATAGAAAATACAGCCAGCTCTCGCTAATCCTAATAGGCATACAACCTGGATCTGTCCTCCGCTGATAAACAGTGTTAAGCGAAGTGCTGACTCACTGCCCCCTCAAAAGGATGAAAATTCTGAAACTGGTCAAACTGACACATCATGACCAGTGGGTGGTAAGTAATCATGCCCCTCAATCCAGCCAGAGGGAGATAATCCATGCCTGGAGCATGAGTAATGAAGCTGTAGGGTGAGCTAAGCTCTGAACACGACAATATAGCAAACAGATCTCTAATCCCTGCCAGGAAAGCTGACCACGATGCAACATCTATACACTCTGCAGGCTGAAAGGAGTACGACATGGCTATATCATGGGTGAAACAAAACCCCTGCCGTCTATGTGTGCCAATCGGTCTCAAGTGTGACATAAACCACACATACAAAGATGAATCGAAGCTACACGTAAACACTCCACGGGATAAGTGCAAAAGTATATATATTGAACTCGAGTCTCTGCAATGATCATTGGTACAATGGTACGACCCTCCCTGAGAGCTCTCACTGCCATAATGACACTGATATCCAACTCATCAATGTATCGCAGCATGAAGAGGTATGACAATACGCACAAAAGCAGTACATCCACTCTGCCTAAACGCCAATGATCCTCTGGTGTGGTGAAATCCCCGGAATGCCATGCATAACTATCCTCAGAGCCAAATCTGTCAAATAGAAAATGCTGGGATATCACGTGGCCAGATGTAATCTCGTCCTGTACCACTCTACGTCTCAATCCGATGAGGGTCATGAACTGTCTGCTCATGTCTCCGGTATCCATATGCACGTAAGGTCTGTCCAACGGCAGCATCGTCAACCGTGCATACTCCTCCAAAGTAGGAGTCAATTCCTGGGTCCCAAATCAGAAAACCTGCCTCTCCGATACCCAGTGCTCTAGCATACCCTCTACAAATCATGTGGGAACCTGGAAACATCAACAGGGTCATAGTATGCTGCAGCAAATCATCTACGATCACCATGTTTGATGGTGATATACTATCATACCATGAGCGCATACTAGATGCCACTAAAAATGGTGGGATATGATCAATACGGCTAACTATCGAAGAAGACATCTGTACGGACCGTTTCATAAGACCATCCAGGGGTCAATGCTGAATATCTCTAGACATTAATACATATGCATAACACAATAACATGCATGATACAATATATGGCAATATGATATAGGGAATAAAATTGTACATACATTCCTAAGTATATCATCATCTAATACATCTCTGTAAAGCTAAAATACAAGGAAATGAGGCGATGCTACCCAACATCTAAATAGAGGCCTATCAAAAGATATAGAGAGAATGGGGCGAAGCTACCCAGCAGCTAACAGAGGCCTATCAAAAGAAATACATCAGAAAAAGTCAATGGTGTCGATGTCTACATAATCGATACTTTCCACCTGATGTAACTCCTTTTGAGTCATTAGATCTCTATCTACAGGGATGTCAGGCCGATACAAGGGAGGATCTGCACCGATAAAGCCATATGGGTCACCTAAGGGGCCAGCGCCAGAGCTGGAAGGATCAAAAGTATCTGCCTCTGAAGGATATCTGCCCAAATGCCGAATGAAAAGATGTGTCCGGTCCAGCTACCGGGTCAATCTATCAATCTGTGTCACATGAGTCGGATCTTTGACACAGGCTAGCCAATCCGTCATCATCACAGATCCTGGAACCATATCCCCCATAAACTGTGTGGCGTGGATCTGAGCTCCAATAGTATGAGGGATCCACCAATGCTGGAACATCTCCTGTGACCAGGGGCCCTCTGAAAATGTAAAACCGTCAATCCCCAACAATGGGATGTCAATGACGTGTGAGTGTGAAATAGGCCAATAATGCCTGGCAGGAGGCAAGATCAGCATACGGATCTCTCCTGTAGTGCTCTTGATAGCACGTTCTCCTAAATACAGCTGTCATCCTCCATCTGTGAAGAGAGGAATCCTGCGGGTGAAAATGATGTACTCTACTCTAGTCGAGTACCCATCCTCAAATCCAAGTCTCAAATGCTCCCCAGAGTAGGGAACCCTTATGATGACATCCGTTGTTAACAACTCCAGCTATAGGCGACAATGAGTGAAACCCTCAGCAACAGGGACCTCTGCCAGTATGGAATGATGCCATCTCTGTCCTCGTGGATAGGTGTCTAAACCTAACACGCTCACATAATGCAAACATGGAAGCCTCTCATAGGCCCAAAACTGCTGACACAAAGGCAACATCTGCTGTCAGTCAACACTCTTAACTTATACATGGGAAAAGATAAGAGAAACACTCACCAGCAGAAACGGGTAGAATCCTAACCATGCCTCAGTCAAGCCCTACAATTGCATGTGCATTCCCCTGAGGAAGTAGGCAAATGTGTAGGAACCCCAATCATACTCTCCTATACGGTCCACGTGTCGAGTGGCACTAATCAAAGTGAAGGACACCGTAGAGGAAGTATCTGCTATAAAGCAGCCCCTAATGATCATCAGTAACAATCGTCGAAGAATTCGATCCCTGACTTTCACATCATCGGGTATGGGCTCACTCAACAGCCCGCTCATAGCATCTACGCTTAAAGGACATGTACTGATAGTCCTGCCCTTAAGCGCTGTCGCTGGAACTCCCAACAAGGATCTGACGACAGTAGGTGTGATATCCGCCGTGCAAGGCATCAGCGCCACTCCAAACTCCATACCTGTGATAAACCGCCAATCCATCGGCGTCATCATCACCTCACAGTCCAGCAAGTGGAGTGACTGTGTCTGGTGAAACCACCGCTCAGACAATGCCTTGAGGTAACCCCAGGGACAACGAGGGGTTAGAATGGAGAAGAACATCCCAAATCCCCAACCATGGACGATCGCTCTGTAGTCATCATGCAAAGCCTGATACATAGAGTGGATGCTAAATCAGTTCCCTCGAGGCTGTGTGAAGTCGGGAACCTACGTCAAATACAAATCAACATAAAAATTCTTGACTCCTCATCAATAGGAAATAAGGATGATTAAAGATCTAACTTCATACCTCATTTGTGTGCAGGTATACTGAAGGATGCCTACTCAAGTTACCCAGAAGATTTGGGTTCGCCACTTGAATACCTGGTAATTCCCTACGAGGAACACGTACAGCAGGAGCAAGAACCTCAATCGGTACATCCTCCTCCTCATCCTCGACATTCGGCACTTCAACTCGGATAGGACGTATCACCGCTTCCACTAAACAATGAGGCTGTCTGACAGAACGGCGTTGAGGCTCTTCAAAAGCTCTCCTCCATACACCTGAAGTGGTCCAGCAGGAACTACTCGGCTGATCCGAATCCATAATATCTGGACAACAAGTCTCCAAATCACCTCAGAAAGGGTGTGGTAAATTCTTACTTGGAGCTTTTCAAATACATTACATGCATGCATGCATTATTTTAACATACATCTACAGTAGAGTTAAAAATACATGACTACCCGATACCTATATTTTGGGAAAATTTTTCCATAGCCCCCTTTGTAAATGGGACTATCCACATGCACATAGGCATGACTAGGTGGCCATTCAGTAGCACACCTATACATAGTCATATAGATCCTATATGCATTGATCACATCATAGTAAAAAATCCGTAAGTGTAGTCTAGTTACCAGGATTATTTTGCTTTTCTACCTTTACTCATTTGTCTTCAGATAGGATAAGAAATGACAGTAAAAGGTGCCAATTTGGCTGTTTCAAAAGTCAAATTTTTTCACATCATTATGTTCAGCATGGTTTAATACTAACATTTGCTATGTTGAATATATTTTATCTAGTAATATCAGCATGTATATTCACTACTATGTGTCTAAATGCATTTCATGTGATAAGTCATTTGCCAACGGATAGAAATTGGAAAAAAATACATGCATGTGTTACCAGGATAGTGAAGAACGCTTGTATGGTGGCAGAATATGCAGAAAGTTGCCCAAACTCAACAGATCTGAAGAAGAGCTCTCAGATTTTCTTCGCTGCGCAACTTGAAAATGACTTATGAAAGCAACCATTCGCCTATACATAGGCACGGTTGGCCGTAGGCTCACCTACGGCTCCTGCAGGTGTACTTGCGACACTTTTACATGGGTCCCACACCTCCATCTCGCTCCAGTTAGAGTTGCAAAGGAGGTCTCACAAGCTGAAAAGGCCAAATCAGGAATAAAAATTCTACGCGATTAAGCGGAATAGCCTGAAATCCTAGTTTCTTGTCGATCAGAGTTAAACTCCTGTTGTCTCAATGGTATTCACCTGAATGCAGGGTATACTATACCAATGAGCTCAACTTTCATAGATCATGCTCGGCAATACCCCACAAAGGTCCGATGCCGTCATTTGCAGGGTCACAACCCTAAACATCCCCGGCGGGGGTCACAACGTAAAACTACGAAATATCAAAACCTCCCCGGCGGGGGTCACAACGCAAAACAATGAAATATCAAACCTCCCCGGCGGGGGTTACAACTCCGAAGTTATCAACTGATGAAGTATCCCCAGCGGGGGCCACAACGTACATCTTACAATCATCCGCGTATCCCCGACGGGGGCTTACAATGCAATGCAACCATTGATACACACATCAATGAAGGTCAAGCAACCTTGACATCATGTTAGCCGATGGCATGTAAACCCATCGAAGCAGTTATCCACGTATCCCCGACAAGGGCTTACAACGCAATGCTACCATTGACACATACATCAATGAAGGTCAAGCAACCTTGACAGTGCACCCAGCAGGGATCTATCCGGTGATACACACATCAACGGAGGTCAGGAAACCCTGACAGCGATAAAACTGTTAGCAGTAACTCCGACAGAATGAGGGAATATGTTTTACACATCCTCAAACAGACAAAGCTTTATCCCCACAGATCTTTTACACACAAGAGGTACCTCTATGGAATATAAGCCAGTGTCTAGGATTCAAGACTTTGGTGATAGCCCCAACGTCAACATCCTTGAAGACTTGGATCGCATGTCCAAGCCATCACTGATTGTCATCCCAACAGGATTACATGGAAATCATGCATCATACATTTGCATCATACTTCACATAGCATCATGGTTTACCTTGCTTGCATTTCAAGTGTCTAGGATTCTTTATCCTATCCATGCCTTGCATTGCATGAATATGATAAAGAGGGCATCTGTAGACACTCAAAATTTTCTGCCTTTATTCTTACATCGACATTGCGGAGGCGATTAAATCTTCGGAGATAACCTCAAGAAGGCGACTACAACCATTCTCGATACTACCGGAAGTTCAGTTCCAACCCGGAACACAAACCGGGAACTTCATCTCAATCCCGGAACACACACCGGGAATGTCATTTCTAACCTCGGAGATAACCCTGAGGTATGCAGATCAAAAGACTAGCAACAACACCGGAGAGGACAGTTCTGTCTCGGCGATAACACCGCGACGATCAAATCCAATCCCAGAAACAACACTAGGAGTAACAACTCCATCCTTGGTGATAGCCCCAAGGGATGCCATTGCAGTTCTGGCGATAACTTCGAAAATGCTTGTTTCAAATACATGCGATCAGCTTCAAACTCAAACCTCCTGCCGAGGCACTCATACCTCAGACCCGGAGCTAACAATGGGCAGACAGGCACGTCCACAGATGACATTGCAGCATACAAACAAGCAGTCCAATCTCAGATGTAACCCTGGGCAACGTCTGCTTTCAGCTCAAACTGGCGATAACCCCGGAGAGGAGTCGTAATGTAATCTTACCACCTCAACGTTTTCTCTCACAAGATGATATTGAGGCACACCAACAAGTAGTCCAATCTCAGATGTAACCCTGAGCAACATCTACTTTCAACTCAAATCGACGATAACCCCAGCAAGGAGTCAAACGACATCTTGCCCTTTCAACACTTACACGTCGTCTCAACACTTCATACACACATACATACAATGATGTCCCACAAGAATCGAGGAGTAACAATCCCGAGTGACTATTATGCGTGGCAGTACGTTGGATATAATTTGAAGCTTGAAGACCATGGGCATGGACCCTCTTCCCGACTTCGTCTGACCTCTAATCCATGTCATTCACGTAACTCTCGACACCTGGCCCGGTGCGAAGAAGGTCAGATATACCTCGTTCAGATGATTGGATTTAAGTTTTACAAGTTCGAGCAGACATTACGGTAGCAAGTGCACGTACTTCGAGATAACAGGACCCACGAAGCTCGGGCCCACCATGATCAGCCGCATGTGTAACTGCGGCTGCCGCAGACACACCTGCGACCATCAGTCTATAAATATAGGCTGAGGGTCAGCCATTTGAAGGAGGAGAAGAGAGAGAAAAGGCGAGGAACCCCTATCCATTTTACTCTGTATACACCCCTATTGAGTGTTTCCTCTTCTATAAACATCTGTTAACTCACATATAGCTATCTTTTTATCCGGCGGGAGCTGAGTGTTTATCCACATAAAGTCATAGAAGTCTACTTTGGCAGCCCACTGTAAGCCTTCTCCCATTTTATGAAGCCTTCTTCTCATATTAGCACACATTGTTATACACATTGAGAGTCGTGTTGTGTGCGTTTTCCCGGACTTCGGTCCGTGGTTTTCATTTCTATCAGTATATATATACTTATATATATGTATATATTTTATATATGGACTAACATTATCGAGTTATGCCTCGATTAAGCCTGAACTTGATGCGAGCGTTTATCTGCTTTATATATATATATATATATATATATATATATATATATATATATATATATATATATATATATATATATATCGAGAGAGAAAGGATCAAGAGTAAAGCGGTAAATATATAAAAGCGGTAAATATATATATATATATATATATATATATGGACATGATCAACCACCACTAAGTAAACTCCGGTGGGACGATGAAATGTAAATAAAGATGTAAAATGATCAATCGCCACGAAGTCGACTCAGGTAGGGCCGAAATGTAAATAAAGGCAGAAAAGCGATCAACGCCACAAGTAAACTCCAGGCGGTGAAATATAAATAAAAATTGTAAAAGCCACACGTAAACTCCAGAACTGAATGAAATAAATATATATATATATATATAAGTAGTAAATGTAGGATGTAAAATCCGAGGCTCATCAAATATAATCAACAATTATATATATATATATATATATATATATATATATATATATATATATATATATAGAGCCCTTCCATAGAAACCGGTTGCTGATAGTCTTGTCAACACCCCCCTTTTTGACCGTTGATAAATTGAATAGATGGTCACGATTAACTTTTCTATTTGATAAGCCAAGCACGCGAGTTGTTGTTGTGCTAATTATTTACCTGCATCTGGCTTTCTATTTTAATAAGGGAGGCCCACGTAAAATTAACTTGTCGGTATATTTATAAAAATGAATATTTATTATTAAAATAATCCCAAGGCGGAAGAGCTTGTCTTAGCCACACATTTTTTTAATTTTTTTTATTTCTCCCCGTAGACAGCCGATACTACCGGCATTAAAATAATAAAATAATCTCATAGGAAGAGCTTCTACTAAAACACACATTTTTTTTTTTTTTTTTATTTCTCCCGTACAGTGATCATCTGCTATTAACATTAAAATAATAAAATAATCCGTGGGAAGAGCTTCTACCTAGCCATATATTGTATTTTTTTTTTTTTTTATTTCTCCCACGTAGAGTGCAGGATGATACTAGTGGCATTAAAATAATAAAATAATCCCACGGAGTGCAATTTACTACCGTAGTATTAAAAATTGAAAAAATAACCTACTTAAGATAAATATCACACTACCGGTATTAAAAATTGAAAAAAATAACCTAATTAGAATGCGACTTTGTCACGGTTTGGTATTAAAAATTGAAAAAATGATTTTATTCAAGCAATTCGTTTGCTAAATGATTTCAACTTCAACCTCAAACTCCAAACACTCGTCATATGACCACCCGAGCACCACGGGCCTAGCTGTTAATTTCAACCAAGAATATATCTTTATAATAAAACTTCACCATCCCTTTAATATTTTTTCTTATTTTTTTAATAATATCAATAAAAGGATTATTAATATATTAAAAAAAATATCATTCTTTAATAAAATATAAATAATGATTTTATATTCATGTATTACTATTATTATTATATTTATGTATTATTATTATTAAAAATAATATTAATAATGATTTTTAATATTAATATAAATAATGTGATTATTAATATTAGTCCGAATAAAAATATCCATACAGTTCAACAAAATAGATAATTTTTTTTCGTATTAATAATATGAAGTGGTTTTATATGATTCAATAATATTCATATTACTAAGTTATGAATTTGAAAATCCCATAAAGTTCAACCAAATAGACATTCTTATTAATTAATATGTACATTAGATAACGTTGGATAAGTTCTATATCTCAGAGGCCGGAAGTAATCTTGCGGATTTCTTGTAGAGCTCCCATGCGACGCGGTAACGAAAGACTGTGACTTCTTCCAAGAACCACTTCTCTTCAGAAATATTACCATTGGCCCTAACGAAACAGTCAACATACTTGCATACAAAAATGCCACGATGCGAGTTGTTGTGTTGTTTGATTGAATCTTTAAGGTCTGCATAGTAGGATTACCATTTGGGCCACTCACTTGTCGGATTACCATTTCATGAAACAAAATGGTATCAAATGTACTGCATGTACAAAGTAGTTGGTTAATAATTTTTTAATATTAAAGGACATTATAAAATTAAAATATTTTAAAACTAAACATCTTTATGACTTTAATGAATTCACGAGTACATTTCATGTAACTTAATATACTTAGTGTCATTGTAGTGCGGGTCAATTATGGTAACCATCCAATCTTCAATGCGAATAGGAACAAGGCAAAATGACGTTGATTGGTACTACACACCGGATGAATATGTATTTGCATTAGTAAAAAGGTGGACCAACATCTTGGTTAACATACGGATCGCAAAAAACTCCATACAAGATATTCACGTTAGTGCGAGGCACATAGCCACACTTGAGATGCATGAAGAATGAATTCATGAAACCAAATTGGGACCACCTTTGTATTCCCATGACACGTAGTATTCCTCTCTCGTCTCGTAGCAACAACATATAGCGTCGATGACATGCTCGAATATCCAACTCCCAGTGCCCTAAGGATTGCCTTGCATTGTGTTCTAATTCATATAAGCTGAGTGCGGATGTGATAAAGGATATAAATCCCTTACGGTGCCACCACGTTTCCAAACATATGTTTATTTACAAATGTCTCCTTCCAATCTTTAAGTCTTTTGGATAAGGACCCTTTTGGTCCATAAGAGATGTGGTCTCCCTCATCTTGTACCTGATTGAGACCCAAATGTACATTATTATTATATAGCAATAATAATTAAAACCATCACTATTAACATAACTATATATACCTTTTGTGAACTAGATCCCTTGGCGTCAGAAAGTCCCGTAAATGAAGAGTTGGTTGGAATGTAACACTCCTCATAGGTTTGGAAGGTTGGAATGTAACATTCCTCGTAAAGCAGGTGGTGGGAATGGAGCTCTCCTCGATTACTTGTGGGGTGGGTATGTAGCTCTCTTGTACAACATAATCAGGTTTGTTTCCCAAGCCCTTCATTGAGTTGTGTGTATTGGGACCGTGTGGTCCAAAATTTGTGTGACCCCCCTGTCGAGGTATTTGTTTACCTCTTACTTCGAAGTCGTATAGGGCGTATTGAAATCCCAATTATTTTTTTGCAGAACCAACTCGGGAGGCAGCTGAGTAAGTACTGAAAATTTATCAAGTAACGACTTTGCACTCTCAACCTGTCATGTAAGATAAACACAAACAAATATTATTAACAATAAATATGAATAAATGTAATATTAAGTATTTACTCCAATACATGATTTATTAAAGAAGAATATAATTTTATACCATTTGAATAAGGTGTTGTTGGTTGTAAATGGCCCAAGGCTCATAACAACTGTCGTGGTCGCTTGCCTGTCGAGGTCGGTGAATTTTCCAACGTGTAATTTTCCTATACCAGACCATGTAATCATCTATTGGGACATAATCATAAATTTCAGTTTGTTGTCCTCCGAGATGATCCATGTATGCCTCCCACATCGAAATATATTCCCCTCTCAAGGCCATGCAATCCTCGACATCAATAAATTTAATTTTTTTCTCCTTCCTAAGGTCACCGTGGTTTTTGGCTGTTGATGGTATGCCTTGCATGAACCCGAACTGTCTCATCACACGGTCCGACATCTGAAATTCCACAATATCAAAGTGGATCAAGGGGACCCCACCAGATCCCAACAACACCGCTTCAAAATTAAATCCATTGATATCATCATCCCACATTATGTAAGGCCGCCAAACCACATCCCACATGTAGACTTAATATCTAACTCCCCTCGGTAAAATGACAAATGGTGATGGGGATTCTCACGTCTATCGTGGTAATGGGCTCCAAAATAGGACCATGCTAAAGCCCTAGGTAACCATAAGGATGATTGTGGCCAAGGGTTTGGCTTTCCAATACTTACACGCTCATAAGCCCAAATTTATAACAATGTAACACAACCATTAATGTATTTAACTCCTTTCCTAGTAGCGGTATATAAAGATCTCAGACAAATATGCTAACACCTTTACATGCCGCCCCAAGTAAGTTACACAATCTTTAGCGTTGGCAATAAAAGACATATATCGTTGGGTGCACACTATTTCTATTCCTATTAGGGAATAATATTGCCCCACACAACCACAACATGTATATGCCTTTGTGTGTCGCCCCTACAACATCTTTACTTGCATTCTCGGGACATTTATTAAAATGTTCGTGCAACCACACTAATGATGAAATTGCATTGCGTTTTTTTTGAACTAAAATATTCACCAAACTAATTTATCTCCAAAACAATCCTAAAATAATTCAAATTGGTGATGACAGGGGACGTTAAGGGCTTTCCCCACCATTAACTCCAAAATAAAGTGAACATCCTCTAACGTGATTGTTATTTCTCCACAGTTTAAATGAAAAGTATTGGTCTCCGGCAAGCCATCTCTCGACTAAAGGCGGATATCGGACCAAGATCGGTTTGGTGTACAACACCTTGATAACTAAATACTCCAAATCCACATTTATCTAAAAGGATTTTTTTCTTTTCATCATAGCCCAATTGATTATATTTCTCGATCAATATATTGACCGGAGCTTAGTTTTCCCTATCTCTCCCATGATATATGTCATCTCGATACATGATCTTGTTGATCATGCGAGAACACTTGGATCAATTGGCCCATATTCCCAACTATCCATCTTTTACCTAATAAAATACATCAATTCCATATTAGTATTAAGATGCATGACAAAATGAAGTTGAAAGTAACATGTTTTAAAAAAATAGCGAAATAACAATACACATTAACATGCATTAAAAAGCTGAACAACATACATTATAATAATAACATGCATGTATATAATGTAATAATATTAACATGCATTAAAAACTAGTAAAAAACAGAAATTATTAAAAACAAAAAACAATAAGAAGAAAAATAAATTAAAACAATAAGTGAACAATTGAGTACACTTGGAATAAAATAAAAATAATTTTTTTTTTTCGTAGTGCAACTTAAACCCAAACAGCTTTTTCCATTGTATAATGATGACTCAGCAAATTAAAATAAAAAAATAAATAAAAAAGCATCCCACGAGTGACTGACTTCATCCGTGAAGACCCGATACAAATCTGACTGTCTTACCGACAAATGGAATAAAAAAAATTCGGTATCCCAAACTATTCGCTGCTAAACAGATTCGAAATCGCGACCTCAAGCACCAATCCCTCGTCATATGACCACCCGAGCACCACGGGCCTAGCTGCTAATTTCTACCAAGGATATATCTTTATAGTAAAACTTCACCATCCCCAAAATCTATTAATTGGATTTGTTAAAATAGAAATAAGTTAATATCTATATTTATTATTATCCCCTTTAAAAAAATTTCTTATTTTTGTAAAAATATGTCCAATTAGTCTAATTAATATATTAAAAATAAATATCATTCTTTAATAAAATATAAAGTGATCATGCATTAATGACAACAAAAATTTCCAGTAATAACATGCATGCATAATATGCAGTGATAACATGCATTAATGACAACAAAAACAAATACATGCATGGTATTATATCCCCTTTAATTCAAAAGAATAACATGCGGTGATAAAAAATGGCTTGATTGAGTACACTGTAATAAGTTTTTTTCATTTATATAATGTAATAATATTATTTTACTATTATACGAAAATAATAACAACAACAGAAACTATTAAAAACTGAACAAATAACAATAAATAAAAACTTACGTGTTGAAGTTCGGTGTCTTTAGAATCTAATAAATGGAATCCAAATAGCTTCACTTGTTGAAGTTTTTTCTCTCTCTCTTAGAAATACTATCTCTCTCCACTCTCTCATTCTTCGTAATTTTATCTAGTTATATCTGAACTTTAGTTTGAACAACGTGTGTTCTCAATAGATAACTATAGATGGTTAAATAAGCTCATGCAAGCCGGTACAAACTCATAAATTTCGGACCAAATTCAAACACTAAGACTGTTGTGGGTCTCAGCTTTTTAGTTTACAAGCTTGCAGGTGTTCTTTCCCGAGGCATTGTGTTTGAAAAAGTAGTCAAAAGGCTAATATTTGGTGTCTTTCCCGAGGTGATGTGGCAGAAAAAGCTTTGTCTTTGCTTTACTTTAGTAGAGTGCAATATACCTTAAACTTAATAAAAAAATTAAAATAAATTTTTAATAAAAGCCACTCAGTAAGATGCAATATATCTGAAACTTTAAATAAATAAATTACATAAATTACTTTGGATGTAATCGAACCCATGACCTCAAGCTCCAAACATTCGTCAAATGACCACCCGAGAGCACCACGGACCTAGTTTGTCATATTTTACCATGGATTTGGATATATCTTAAAACATTCTATTTCCCCAAATTATATGTTCTCATTTTTTTATTATAATTAATCGATTATTATTATTATTCTATTATTATTACGAATTGAGTATAAAGCCGAATACATATAGTAGCGAACATGTACTTTTATTATTTTATTACCATTATTATTATTATTATTATTATTATTATTATTATTATTATTATTATTATTAAAAATTTGTTTGGTGAATAAGTGGTCAAACATAATAATAAAGCACTATGGGAATAGAAAAAAGCTGACATTGATTATATGGAAAAAGTACATTAGTTTTACCTTTTAAATATTGTCTAGGAAGCTGCTATTTTCTCAAGTTATCTTCTTCTCCATGAACCCGAATTTGTTCTTTGATATTATTTTCTCTTTTCACCTCTACTCATAATTTGTTTCATCTGGTTGCCCACTTTCACTTCAGAAAATCAAGTTGAAGTTCTGATTGAGCAAAATTCATCACTATTATTCACAAGTAAGTTTTTCAAAATGTCATATAATACATCTGAATTTGTCAGTGAAGTTGAAAGTAATAAATCTGATATTGTTCCATACGTTGGTCAATTATTTTGTACGTTGGAAGAGGTTGAATATTTTTATAGATCATATGCTTGCAAAAATGGATTTGAGATTAGAATTGCAACTAGTCATAAACATGCTAATACGAATGATATCAGATCTAGGTAGTATGTATGTAAGAAAGCCGGTACACCAATTGTTGGCAAGAGTTTACCTGATGATGAAGATAGTAGTAATAAAATAACTAGACAGAGAGACTCGATAGGACGAACAATGTGCAAAGCTAGAATATATGTTGTTCACAATAAGAAAGAGGACAATTGGCGTATATCTACTGTTGAATTAGAGCACAATCATCACTTAGTGACCCCCACCAAAGTAGATTTGATCGAGACTCACAGAAATATTACTCCTGTTGCAAGAAATTTAATTGACACTTTAAATAAGTCCGGTATTGGTCCTAGTAAGATGATGAATGTTTTGAGCACAATGGGAGGTGGGTTGCAAAATGTTCCTTTCTCTACTGCTAATGTTGAGAATGTGGTGCGAGATTTAAGGCGTGATTCTGCAGATGAAAATGATGCACAAGTCATTGTCAATCATTTGAACAAACTTGCATCCTAAGTGCCGACAAATTTTTTTTCCAAGTGAAACCCGGTGAAAACAACCGTATAGCTTGTATTTTGTGGGTTGACGCTCGATCAAGGTTTATATATCAACGGTTCGGAGACGTTGTGACATTTGATAGTACATACCGGACAAATAAGTATGGCATGCCGTTTGTTCCATTTGTCGGGGTCAACCACCATTATCAGTCTATATTGTTTGGATTTGCACTGTTACGAGATGTGACAGAGGACACTTTCGTTTGGGTATTATAGACATGGCTTGAAGCCATGGACTACAAGGCACCTACAACAATCATCACTGATCAAGACAGAGCCATGAGTAATGCTATTGCTACGGTACTTCCAACTAGTTATCATTTATTGTGTTCTTGGCATATTAGCAATAAATTTCCTGAAAAATTGCATCATGTTTATTCTGAGCACCCATCGTTCAAAAATGATTTTAACAACTGTGTGTATAACTCATTGTCCATCGAGGAATTTGAAGAGCGTTGGTATATTCTGATAAGTTCCTATGAATTATATACTAATGAATGGCTTGGAAGTTTGTATGATGAACGACATAAATGGATTCCAGTATATACAAAGAGATATTTTGTCGCTGGAATGACTACCACTAGAAGAAGAGAGAGCATGAATACCTTTTTTGATGAGTATGTTAATGCATCAACAGGTATGCTATGTTTTGTACTGCAGAGTCAAAAGGCTGTAGAAAGATAGTTTATCAGGGAGAGGAAGGCCGACTACATAACAAAACATCGTAAAAGGATTATGGTAGTCGGTTCATCTTTAGAAGTTCATGCTGCACAAGTGTACACAAAGAGATGTTTAGACGCGTTTCCAACGTCAATTAAATCGATTCCATGAAATACAATGTTCATAAACTTAGTGAGTTGTGTGTCACCGATACTAAGGTTTATGCGATTATATAATGCGATCTGTTGAAAGTGGTGGAAGATATAAAGAAGTTGTCAACAATCGACAATGGGATCGATAACATGTAATCGCCAAATGTTTTCTCACTCTGGTGAATTATGCAGGCACATCTTGAGATATTTCATAGCAAAGAGTATTTCACAAATACCGACCAACATGATCCTTCATCGGTGGACAAGAGACGCGAACAAAAGAAATGGTGAAGACTTACTCTTTAACTCCACATCTGCTGACTTCAAACAAAATCAAGCAATGCGCTATAATCATTTGATGGGTGATTACCAGGAATTAGCGAGCAAAGCGGCTTGCTCAGTCCGAGGTTACAAAACTGTTCTTAAACTGAATGTACGAGGAAAAGAGTTGGTTGACCAGTATGATCCGGATGAGAATATTACTGAACTGGCAGATGACGACATTCATTGCACAGTTGGAGATCCAAATCATGATATGGGATACGATAATGACGATGAAGATGCAGAGGTGGAAGAAGAAGAAGAGTTTTTGCCGCCTAATATTTCTCAAACAAAGGGCCGCAAAAAATAATCTGGATTCAAGAGTGCACTCGAGAAAATCATTCCTTCTAAGACTCATCGAAAATGTGCAATTTGTGGCTTTGAAACCGACCACGATAAGCGAAATCACTATCGAGTGCTAGGGATTCGTGAGCCAAAAAAATAGGCGTCGGTTGTATTAATCATTCTATGTTTTTTTTATTTTATGAAAATGAACATGTAATATGTACTATTCCTCTTAATGTTATGCAGTACTAGCATTGGTATAATCTGTACTTCTAATATTGATAATCACATTATTATTATTATAATAATACTTCACTACTTTTATAAATTCGATAATCACATTACTATTATACTTCACTAGTTTTATTAATAATAAAATCATTTCTTAATAATAAAATCATTGCTTAATATATAAAATCATTACTAATAATCATTGCTTAATAAATATAGATATTAATTTATTTCAAATAGAAAACCCCATATGTATTATATAGACTTATTAATAATAATAAATTGTAATATAATAATAATGCAAGAATATAGATTTTGGGGGATGGTGAAGTTTTAATATAAAGATATATTCTTGGTTGAAATTAATGAATAGGGCGTGTGGTGCTCGGGTGGTCATATGACGAGTGTTTGGAGTTTGAGGTTGCGAGTTCGAATCTGTTTAGCAGCGAATTGCTTGAATAAAATCATTTTTTCAATTTTTTAATACCAGCCGTGACAAGCTGTACCGGCCGGTTATTTTTTTCAATTTTTAATACCGGTAGTGATAAATATATCTACCGTTTGGTTATTTTTTCAATTTTTGAATACCATAGTATCACTTTGTCTGCATTAGGATTATTTTATTATTTTAATGCCACCAGACATTTGTCATAAATGAGAAATAAAAAAATTAAAAAAATAATGTGTAAGCCGGTAGAAGCTCTTCCGGCCGGATTATTTTATTATTTTAATGCCAGCCGTATCAGCCTGTACCGGCCGGGAGAAATAAAAAAAATTAAAAAAACAATGTGTAAGCCGGTAGAAGCTCTTCCGGCCGGATTATTTTATTATTTTAATGCCAGTCGTATCGATTCTGTCTTATTACAGGGAGAAATAAAAAATTAAAAAAAATGTGTGCCATCATTAGGGTTGTAATATTCATGAACGCAATCAAATTGCAAAAATTAGCGGAAGCGTGGTAAAATTAGAGTTTAAAAATTTACAAACCATATACCCGGATCATCCTTTATGCATAATTATTAATTAAACGAAAAGATAAAGAATAAAATCATACCCTTGAAGATCGAGCTTCCTCGTGTACAAGTTCACCTCCAAATCCTTTCGCGTTCAATCTTGAATCCACAAGGTTTGGTTCCTTCCTTTGATCAACGTTAGCCACCCAAATGTTTGGCCTCAGAGGTGATCCACCAAGGAAGAAGAAAATTCAAGAAGATGGGTATTTGGCTCAAACCCTAGTTTTCTATCTCTATAGAAAAGGTGTACTCTCCCAACAATTGGAATTATAGTCGATGTTGAAAAAAGTCAACAACCCATACCACCCATAATAAGACTCCTCTTATTTATAGATGTAAAAACCCACCTTAACAATTAAGGGAATTGGGTTTTAATTAATTCTTTTAATTAATTAAGCTCCCTAATCTTATTAGGGATAATTAATTAAACTCCTTTAACTAATTTTCCTTCCTAATCCAATTAGGAATAAATGAGAGTACTTATATTAAATTAATTCCTAAACTCTTTTAGAAATTAAAATAATAATAATTGTAATAATATTAATAAGACTCCTCTTATTAATTTATATTTAATATTTCTAAAATATTAAATAATAAATATTAAGCTATTTAATTTATTCTATCACCATAGATTAAATTAAATATACTTAACATATTATTACGATTATGCCATTAACTTCTTAAATAATTATTCTTCCTTTTATGGTGTGACCCTTTAGGTTCTCCATATTAAACCTATTGTGAATAAATCAATTAGAACAATTCTAATCTTATTTAAATAAATAAATTAAACAATTAATTTATTTAAATAATATTATTCTACAATAAGGATAAGCCTCCCCAAGCGATCAATTCACTTTCCGGATAATATATATTTCAACATTAATCATTAAAGAACCTTTGAGTAAATAGTTACCGTATGATTCAATCCTTCCACCATACTGATGTCCCAATTAAATATAAGACATGGAATTACTTCACAAGTCTTATTTTATTTAATTATATGTATTTCGATCCTTAAATGCACAACTCCAAATAATGCAAATTAGAAACTCCTTTCTAATTTCATTCGCCTTAAACCAAGGACTCTCCTGGGTTGTCATTTATCGAATCACATAGGACATTTCTCTTCTTTTATTAGAAGTGGTAGATTCTTTATTGATCATACATTATCTCCATGTACAACTTATTATACCCAAGCATACCCTTTGATATACCCTAAGGGTCTTAAGGAATAAGTCAATGTATAACTCATCATACACAAGATACTATGATGATCTCAAGTCCAGGATCACTTAGTACTACTATCACTACAGGAATTCCTATTGACAGCAAATAAAACTCCATTAGGTATTCCTTAGCGAGCCAATGCTCAAAAACTTATTCTCTAATAAGTACCTACATACTTGCTTTAGTGTCTCCACACAAATGATCATGAGATCAATCATCCTCATCCAATGAAGCAAGCAACGTATGTACCAATCTATCCGGATTCACTAATCCCCAATTTAGTAATCCAACGATTGGGAACTATTTTAGTTTTAAGCTTTCTAAGTATTTAGATCTCATTAGAATGATCATCATCATTATTCTAAAAGCATTGCTTAAAACTATGGGTTTATCACATATTTTAAAAACAAAGATCATGTAGATAATTAAAAGCCTTTAATAAATTAATACTTTTTATTAATAAATGAATAAGATTGTTACAAAGTTTATGCTTTATCATCAAACATGATTGGCTTGTGTGCATACTACTTTCAGGTACAAGCTCTTCCGGACGGATTATTTTAATAATAAATATTCATTTTTTATAAATATACTAACAAGTTAATTTTACGTGGGCCTCCCTTATTAAAATAGAAATAGAGATGCAGTAAATAATTAGCAACAACAACTTTGTCTTAAACTTATCAAATAGAAAAGTTAATCGCATGACCATCTATTCAATTTATCAACGGTCCAAAAGGGGTGTTGCATGTACTCATAAGAACCGGGTTTCTATGGAAGGGCTCTATATATATATATATATATATATATATATATATATATATATACAATTATATATATATATATATAATTGTTGTCGAACATATTTGATGAGCCCGGATTTTACATCCTGACATTTACCTACTTATATATATATATATATATATATATTTCTGTCAGTCAGCACGGGTTTACTTATTGGCCTTTTACAACTTTTATTTACATTTCATACATACTCGCCTGGAGTTTACTTACATGGCGAGTTGATCGCTTTTACTGACTTTATTTACATTTCGTCCTACACAGAGTTGACTTAAGTGGCGATTGATCATTTTACGACTTTATTTATATTTCGTCCCACACAGAGTTTACTTATTGGTGGTTGATCATGTCCATATATATATATTTTACCGCTTTTATATATTTACATTTCCGATCCCCATGGAGTTGCTTGTGGTGGTTGATCAAGTCTATATATATATATATATATATATATATATATATATATATATATAGCTTTTATATATATAACTGCTATCGCTTTCTATATAAAACTATGATGATCATGTGAGCCTAGGAATCATGTGATCATAGATTTAGTCTCTCAATCTAGATTCTTGTTCTATGATGGACATTTTTAGTCATAAGCGACACATACATTATCTTACAATTATCTCGAATTTCCTTGGATGGTCATCATGCCCATGAGGAGTTCAAAGATCATTTGATATTATTTTCTAGAATGCTTCGCATCTCGAAAATAAAAACAAACAAACCGAACATTTACTAATAAAATGGAAGTATCAAAGGCCTCAATTACTATTAAGCACAGAGTTTGAAAAACCTCTTTTTACAAAACTTCATTGCTATATCTTATTTAAAACTAAATTTTTCTATAAATTCAAACCCTATGTATATAGGTACGAACGAGGTACAACACTACTTCCAAATAATTGCACATTGATCCACACATACACACACACACACATTCATATAATAGTTTCTTAAAAAGTGGTGGTTACCATGGCAACACGGATGTCGGGGGGTGCCTAACACTTTCCCTCCGCATAATCAAGCCCCCGGACCCAAAATGAATCTCGGTTTCACAGACCCGTTTAGCAGTGTCAAATCACTGGGTCAATGTGAAAACCTTTTCGATTGCGTTGGTGCAACCAGTTAAATACACCAACTGGCGACTCTTAAAGTCAAATCGTCGACATTATACATGTCGGACCTTTTTCAGTTGTTTTTTCAAACAAATCTCACATTAACATGAGAACAACAAAGAACAAGTAGCGAAAAGGGACACTCAAAAATCCCGACGTCGACACACACCATAATATTCAAAAATATATTTCGAGAAAATTATTCTTTATTCATAAAAGTTGGGGTCTTACAATAACTGTGTTAATTGTCGGATATGGTGACCAGTACACCCAGAATAGACTGAAGTCCAACCAGACCGAACTAGTTAGACTTGATGAGTGTTTATATAGGTTATAAACACTGATATGACTATGTGGTAATGTGTCTAGGAGAAAGATTGACTGTGGATTACAAGTAATGTGTGTTATAAATTATTGTGCTAATTGTGAGACCGATATTATTGGTTATAGGTCTTTCAAACGCAGATAAGTATATTGTGTAGCAGTAATCAACACGGAAGGCAAGTTTCCTTAACTCAACCTTGAGTTATATCTGTTCAATTATTATGGTGGTTAATTATTATTGATTAGACCACCTCTGAGAATTATTGTTGATTATTCGCAGTTAGTGCATGATATTAATTCAAATTGAATTAGTGATTCTGAGAATATATAATTTGAGAATAATTTGTTATTGGATATTTACATTTGTAGAAGCTATTATTGACAGTATAGATACTTCCTGTCTATTATCGAATTGAGTTGAGATATTTCTTAGCTAATTATGTTGGTTAGACGAACATTTGTTAGAACTTGATAGGTTCGAGAAGAGAATTCAATTATTATTGACAGATCAATGCCAATTATATCGGCTAGATCGAGAAAGTGATTAGATATTGGAATTATTGTATTTCGTTGTTATAAATCAAACTCTTATTATAAGACTAAGAAGAACTGCCTTTTTATACAAAGGGAACATTTTTGGTCGTATATTAAGCCTTTGCGTGCGTGTAAGTATTATGCATAATATAGGGTACAAGGAGTTGGACGCTCTAAGTACTTGTATAGGGGTATGACTTAGTCTTTATGGTTATCTGATACACTTGGGTATATCAAAGTATATCTTTGATAGTTACTCGAGAAGAGAAGTTCTAGATCCTTTGTGATCACTCAGCATAACTCTGGAAAATATTTCCATCCTGTATTTGGGTATATCAAAGTAAATCTTTGATAGTTACTCGAGAAGATAATTTCAAGATCATTTGAGATTATTCAGCTTAAACTTTGGAGAATACTTCTAAATTAGTATTCAATCGAATATCGTAGAAACTTTAAAAGTGTTGTACCCTTTCACTATTGAACTATTGTGTTGCATAGGTTACGAGAAGATTGTTTAGAGAAGAACAAATTGTTCAGCTATTTCAAAGTTCTCCGAACTTTGGCGTCATTCTCTCAAAATAGATAGTCTGTTATTCTTGATTCTTATACATTCATTGTATATCTTAACTTGCGGGGCAAATTTGTTGCTCACCTTTGCTAAATAAAACTTTTCAGCTAGGGACGCAGTGGCAAGAGGTGATGTGAAGAACAAAGGTAAAGGCATAGTGATAGAGTAATTATGATTAACATTATTATTATGTTATTTTTGTAAACCCTTTTTATATATCTAAAGGGTATGTTTGTAATATGAAGGTTAGATAACCTGGGACGAATGTAGTAACTATATCAGTTAATGTGGTGCAATATTCTATTCATCAATGACTGGGTAGTTAGATGTTAATTATATTGTGGATCGTGAGCACCAAACTCGGGGGTTAGGTAACCCGTATTTGGGGGTGTCACATGTTTGTATCAAAGATGTAGGTTATATACCTTAAGTGGGTGGGGGAAAACCCTAGGATTATAACCATAAGCGAGATAGAGAATACTCATCTAGAGTACTAAGTGAGGAATTACTGAAGTGTATCGATAGTGAGATAGGTTGACACAGTGTGAGAATTTTTTACTAGTAAAGTTCTAATCAAGTTGTTTAACTGACTGTAGGATGTCAGGAGAAGATGAAATAAGTACGGAGATGCTAGCGGCTGTTGCACCAGTGCCACTAGCTGAGGTTCCAGCAGAAAGCGAGTCAGTTGAAGAAGTGGGGAAAGATGAACCCATGGTTAATCTAGGGAGTGATCATGATGATTATCCCGAGATGTATCTGTGTGGAGATGAGGTGGTAGAGTCCGAAGAAGCTAAGGTGGAGAAAGAAAATAAGACCAAAGTTAGAGAACAAAATCAAGTATCTGCAAAAGTACAAGAACTCCGGAATAAAGTGTATCTCTTAGAGGAGTTGTGGAAGACAGAAAGGGCATTACACGAGATGATCGAAGAACGAAACGATTTGAAGGCATAGGTGGAAAGGATGAAGACTGGAGGTGGTGGATCGTCGGAAGGAACCATCAAGCTGAAAGGAAAGAATAAGAGAAAGAGAGACCACGACAGTGATAATTCTGAAAATTCAAACTCGAAGAAGAATCAAGTCTGTAGCAAGTGTGGAAAGACTCACGTGGGAGAATGCATGATGTGGAAGAACATGTGTTTCAACTGTAAGCAGGAAGGACATATTTCCCTACATTGTCCCAAGCCGAATATGCGGAAGTGTTTTTCATGTGGAAGAATGGGTCACGGATTCAACAAGTGTCCCAACAAGAAGACTGGTGAAGGGAGTGGACGGTAGATAACTTAGATATAAGCAGTATTATCTTTTGGTAGTAGGTTGTGATATTAACGATTATAATATTGAGAATGATGTGTGAACATATATAAATATATATGTTTGTATGAATGAAATCTTTATTTTCTATATGAATATAAGATTAATTTGTGAGTTCATAAAACTCATACGTATGGTAAGTTCATGACTTATAATTATATGAAATGTTTTGAACCCCTTAGCGAATGAATGCCAATGGTCTGACTAGGATAAGTTCATACACTCATATAATTGTGTCAAGTTCCTGAACTCGTAAGTGTGGTAAGTTTGACAAACTGGGAATAACTATGTGTGAATAGAGAATTGTAACTTTTTGTGTAAAGTTGGAGAATTACAACTTTTTGTGTAAAGTTGTGAGGGTTAATCCTAAAATTTATTTAAAATGGGATAGTAATATGTGTTAAGTACTAAATGTATTATGTTCTATTTGAATAAATATGTGATTATATGAGAAATATGTGTTGAATTCTTATTGTATTAAGAATTTGTGTAGAGAAAGAGAATTAATATAATATTTTTTTAAAAATCAGATCATACCGCCTAGACGATAGAATCAAAATCAAAGAGAAGAGCAGTCAGTGAATAATGAAGGAGGTTAAGCGGACACGATGCAGAATTTTATGGACATGTTAGCCCAAGCCATGGGACATAGAGCTCTAGCAGAAAGAGCGAGAGCGAGAAATCAGCCAGCTAATAGATTGGCTAACTTCAAGGACTTTAAAGCAGTAAGATCGCTAGAATTTAAGGGAACCACGGATCCGATTAAAGCCCAAACTTGGGTATAGGAGATGGAGAAAGCATTCATTATTGAGCGAGTGGCAGAAGAGCAGAAGACAGCTTTTGCAACATACTTGATGAAGGGAGAAGCCAATTACTGGTGGGAGACTAATCAGGCAAGAGCCGGTACAGCTGTGGTAACTTGGACAAGATTCAAGGAGTTATTCTTTGAGAACTACTTTTCGTCGAGTATGCAAGCTCGGATGGAAGTTAAGTTTTTGGAACTGAAATAGGAAAATATGTCGGTGTCTGAATATGCTGCTAAATTCAACGAATTAGCAAGATTTGCACCTCATCGGGTGGATACGGAGCAATGGAAGGCGCGAAGGTTTGAGAATGGATTGAAGCCGGGTATATATAATAAAGTAGCCGTATTGCAGATTAATACGTTCGTGGCTTTGTTGGAAAAAGCGATAATTGCTGAAGGGGGAAACAAAGCTGCATCCCGTTATAATCAAGAGAAGAAAAAGAAGACTACTGAAGGAGGTAGTAGTGCTGGTAGTAATCCGAACAAAAGAAAATGAAGCGAGAATACCCAGTCGGATAATAAGACAGAAGGAAATAAGAAAGGAGAGAGCCATGTGCAACTTATGGGAAGAATCATGCAGGAGTTTGTCTGAAGAAGAAAGGGGTTTGCTATCACTACGGTTAAAAGGGACACATGTCACCCAATTGTTCCAGTCCGAAGAAGATACAAGGTTGTTTTGCGTGCGGATCAACTGATCATATGGTCCGGAACTATCCAAAGAGGAATGTGGAGAAGGAAAGTGTCAACAAGGGACCAGGTAACAGAACCTTGGCAATTAAAGGACCTGCACAGCCAGGAAGACCAACACCCCGTACATTCAACCTGATGGCGCAAGATGCAGTGGCTGCTCAAGAGGTGGCGACAGGTAACGATTTCACTTAATATTTAAATTACACAAGTAATATAGGATAAATATATGCTGTGAATTGTTTTCTTTTATCGATCCAAGTCGCAGGTTGGTTTATAAGACACAAATTAATATTGTGTGGATAAAAATGAATTGATGATACAATTTTAAAAGATTGTAGGGTATAAGAAAGCGGTGATTCCGAGGATGAAATCCTTATAAGGAGGGATAATGTAATAACCCGGGATTTTGAATAATCCGAATTTTTATAAATTTTTATTTATTTATTTTAATCAATATTGATATTGATTATCAATATTGTGCTGTGTATCGGTGATACGAGTTTTGAGAATTAGTCAATTTTGTGTATTGACTGAGAAATAAGAGTAGTGTTGTGCTTAACCAAGAATTGAAACCCAAACCCTAAGTTTAGATAGGGATTTGGTAGAAATTACAATTTTAATAATTGTGTTGATGAGTACGCGTTTGTACTGTATAGAGTTATTGATCAATGATTGATCGGATAGGGTTTAAACTTAGTAAACCCTAATAAGGGATTAGAAACCTTAATCTCAGGTTTAGAAACCCTAACGTACAGTTAGGAACCCTAAACGAATGCCGGGAAACCCTAACTTTAAATTCGAGAACCCTAAGCCCTAATTACGAAACCCTAATCCTAATTAGTAAGCCCTAATGTGATTGGTAACCTAAAATATAATTAAGTAACACTAATTATATTTTAGTTATCTTAATTTTCTATTTTAAAAACCCTAATTAGAAATTCTTAGAAACTAAAGTTGTAAAACCTAAGGGTTAGAACCTTAGGGTTAAACCCTAAGGGTTTGGAAAAAAGTCTAGTATGCCATTAAAATTAAAATTAAAATATCCAAAATGCCCTTTTTATATTCTATAATAGTTAGCTTGCAAATCTTGCCAAATTTTGAGTTGGTGACCAACTAAAGCTAGCTTTTTGACTTATATCTCAAAGAAATCAAATTCTTATTGACAAACTATCTGAGCAAAATTCATCAGATCTAAGTATTATAAAAGATTAAGAGAGAGAAAGCTCATGTATTTTACTTATTTGCTATCTAACTCTCATCAAACCTGTTCTCTCTCTATTCATCTGAAATATACAAGTGTATCAGTCCCAAATACAGCACGTAGATCACCAAAGATCAGTTAGGAAGATAAAAGATCAAGGATTGAACAAGAGAGGTATAAACCCTAACTCACATTTTGATCTTAAATGCTAAGAAAAAATTTGTGTTTATGTGTTTAGATTTGTTCTAAAGGATGTTTTATGGTGATCTATGATGATCTATCATAGATCCATAGCATCAAAGTGGGTAAAAATTGAAGTTTTCAAAAACTGTTGTTGAGCCTAAAAGTGGTCTGACAAGCATATGTCAGGACCCATAGATCATTCCCTGTTAATGATTTTTGGTGTTTTCTGCTTTGAATTTGTAGTATGCCATGAGTACTTTGATCTGGAACTGGAATCACAACCATTACATGTCTAGATTTCATGTTATTCTTGGTCAAAACCCGTTGACCGAGCATGACCGGGTGATTTCTGGGTAACCCAGAAATCCTAAACCTATGTCTGACAACGTTTTGTAAAGCTAATATCTGTTAGTAATGATGGTGTTTGTTGATGTGTTGGTAACCAGATTGTAGCCTGTAATATGTATTTTAGGTCTATACCTTTAGATCTCTTAAACAACAAACATGTTGGATATAGTAGGTGGTCAAACTGGGCCACTCGATCACAAAGTTGAATTTCTGGAATTTCTAAAAACTGTTAGCATGAACCTTCTGACAAGGTTTGACTAGATTAAATCTGGTGATTGTGTTATTTTTGGACTGAGATCATGTTATGTAGTTGTTATTTGTCATATGGACTACCTGTTTAGACCAAGAACATACCTATTTCAAGCCCAGAACATTAGAAAAATCGAGCTTCGAAGAGGCACCTTGAAACTGTCTAGGTTTCTAGGTTACCCAGAAAACCCAGATGGTGCCTGACAACAACTTTGAGGGGGAAGATCTTGCTAGTTTGTTAAGTTATGACTATGATAATGGTTGATAATTGTAGTACTACATGTATACTATAAGATTGAAGATTAAGTTAGCCCAGAAACAAATTGATCTAAGGATTGTAAGTGGTCAAACATGACATGTTAAACACTGAACTGTCAGTGTTCTTGAGCCAAGAACACCTAAGACGACTGAAAGTGTCACAATAGCCTATAGCGACAGTTTTAATATTTTTATTTTTTGAATTTCTGAAAAATAATTAAAAATAGAAAACAAATTCTAAAAATTACAAAAATGGTTTTAAAAATTATTTTAAATTATGAAAAATAACTTTTGTTAATTTGGGAAATTTTTCATTAATATTTATAATTATATAAATATTAATGGTATTTAATTTATTTAATTATTATATTAAATAAATTAGAGAAAATGATTTTAATATTATAAAAATCATTTTAAATAAGAATAAAGTATTTAAAAATATTTTGAGTTATAAAATGTAACTTTTAATATTTTTGGAGAATTTTCATTAATAAATTAATATTAATGATATTAGATTTATTTAATTATTAAATTAAATAAATGATGGAAAAATGATTTTATTGATTTAAAATAATTTAAAAATGAGAAAATGATTTAAAATATTTTAATTTATAATTAATGACTTTTAATATTTTAATAAGAATTTCATTAATAATTAAATATTAATGGTGATGGTTTAAAATGATTTTAATTATTTTAAAAACTATTTAAATAGAATATTGGTGATTTAAAAATATTTTAAGTTATTATTAATAACTTTAATATTTTGAAAAATGTATCATTAATATTTTAATATTATTAAATATTAATGATGATGGAATTAAACAGTATTTAAATCATTTAAAAATGATTCCAGTGTTTGAAAAATTATTATAAATTATAATAATTAATGAAAAATTATTAAAAGCTTCCAAAAATATTATTAATGATATTTGAATTATCTAATATAATATTGAAGCTTTGAGACCAAGATTAATAGACAATAAGTGTGTTAATTATCGGATAGGTGACCAGTACACCGAGAATAGATCGAAGTCCAATCAGACCGAACTAGTTAGACTTAATGAGTGTTTATATAGGTTATAAACACTGATATAACTATGTGGTAATGTGTCTAGGAGAAAGATTGACAGTGAATTATAAGTAATGTGTGTTATAAATTATTGTGCTAATTGTGAGACAGATATTATTGGTTATAGGTCTTTCGAATGAAGATAAGTATATTGTGTAACAGTAATCAACGCGGAAGGCAAGTTTCCTTAACTCAACCTTGAGTTATATCTGTTCAATTATTATGGTGGTTAATTATTGTTGATTAGACCACGTCTGAGAATTATTGTTGATTATTCGCAGTTAGTGCATGTTATTAATTCAAATTGAATTAGTGATTCTGAGAATATATAATTAGAGAATAATTTGTTATTGAATATTTACATCCGTAGAAGCTATTATTGACAGTACAGATAATTCCTGTCTATTATCAAATTGAGTTGAGATATGTCTTAGCTAATTATTCTAGCTAGGTGAACATTTGTTAGAACTTGATAGGTTCGAGAAGAAAATTCAATTATTATTGACAGATAAATGCCAATTATATCGGCTAGATCGAGAAAGTGATTAGATATTGAAATCATTGTATTTCGTTGTTATAAATCAAACTCTTATTATAAGACTGAGAAGAACAACCTTTTGATACAAAGGGAATATTTTTGGTCATATATTCGGCCATTGCGCACGTTTAAGTATTATGCATAATATAAGGTACAAGGAGTTGGTCGCGCTAAGTACTTGTAGAGGGGTATGACTTAATCTTTATGGTTATCTGATACACCTGGGTATATCAAAGTATATCTTTGATAGTTACTCAATAAGAGAAGTCCTAGATCCTTTGTGATCACTCGTCATAACTCTAGAAAATATTTTCATCCTGTATTTCGATATATCAAAGTAAATCTTTGATAATTACTCGAGAAGATAATCTCAAGATCATTTGAGATTATTTAGCTTAAACTTTGGAGAATACTTTTAAATTAGTATTCAATCGAATATCGTAGAAACTTTGAAAGTGTTGTACCCTTTCATTATTGAACTATTATTTTGTATAGGTTGCGAGAAGATTTGTTAGACAAGAATAAATTGTTCAACTATTTCAAAGTTCTCCAAACTTTGGTGTCATTCTATCAAAATAGATAGTTTGTTATTCTTGATTCTTATACATTCATTGTATATCTTAACTTGCGGGGCAAATTTATTGCTCACCCTTGCTAAATAAAACTTTTCAGCTAGGGACGAAGTGGCAGGAGGTGCTGTGAAGAACAAAGGCAAAGGCATAGTGATATAGTAATTATTATTAACATTATTATTATGTTATGTTTGTAAACCCTTTTTGTATATCTAAAGGGTATTTTTGTAATATGAAGGTTAGATAACCTGGGATGAATGTATTAACTATATCAGTTAATGTGGTGTAATATTCTATTCATCCATGAATGGGTAGTTAGATGTTAATTATATTATGGATCGTGAGCACCAAACTCGGGGGTTAGGTAACCCGGATTTGGGGGTGCCACAACAAGTATACTCTGATTGAGAAAACTTGTTGTGTTTTAGCATGGGCTTCCATGAGATTACAACATTATCTCCATGGTCACACAACCCATCTTATATCCTGCATAGATCCTCTCAAGTACGTGTTCAGCAAACCCATATTGAATTGTCGACTGTCCAAATGGTAGTTTATCTTCCAGCAATTTGACATCATCTACGTGACTCAAAAGTCTATCACAGGTCAAGGAATTGCAGATCAACTGGCCACATTTCCATCCATGGATTTCAAACCCTTGGAAACATATTTCCCCGATGAAGGGGTAATGACAATTCAGCAACACCATCCTGACAATACAACCCAATCATGGAAGATGTATTTTGATAGAGCTGTAAACATGGAAGGTGCTGAAGCTGGAGCAATTCTAGTGTCCATTTCAGGAGAGCAGTACCCCGTTACCATTAAATTATAGTTTTTCAACACCAACAACACAACTGAGTATTAAGGCTGTATCATGGGGTTGAAGCTAGCCCAATCAATGAGGGTTAAACGATTAACTATCTTTGGAGATTTCGAACTAGTAATCAGACAAACCACTGGGGTCTATCACACCAAACAATTATATTTGTTGCCTTACCATCGATAAGTTATCTAGATAGCTTTGGAGTTTGAAGAAATTTCCTTCCTCCATATTCCTCGAAATAGGAATGACTTTGCTAATGCACTAACAACTTTGGCCTCCTTGATTAACATACCTGAGAAGGGAATCATTCAAAATATCACAGTTGCCCGCTAAAAGGCTCCAGCCTACGTGAACTACATCAAAAAAGTATCGGATATGCTGCCTCCCATCCAACGCCCTTGGTATCAGTCTATCAAGGAGTATCTGCGAGATGGATCTACACTCGCTAAGGTGAGTCAAGCCGAAAGAAAGAGGATCCATCGAATAGCCATGAAATTCTATCTGAGCGGAGACGCACTCTACAAAAGAGATGCAGGACTAGGCCTTCTTAGATGCCTAGAAAAAGATCAAGCTCAGAGACTCATGGATGAAATCAATGGTGGAGTATGTGGCCCACCCATGAGCGACCCTTTACTTTTCAAGAAGATCCTAAGAACAGGGCATTATTGGCTCTCTCACAAAGCTGACTGTGATGGATCACGTCAAAAGATGTTATCAATGCGAAATTCATGGGAATGCTATCCACGCCCCTCCAAGGGAGTTCCACAATATGAGTTCGCCCTGGCCCTTCTTAATGTGGAGAATGGACATGATTGGACCAATCGAGCCCAAAGCCAGTAATGGTTATCGGTTTATCTTCACTATAATCGACTATTTCACCAAGTGGGTATAAGAAACCTCTTCCCCCAGGGTTACTAAAGAGGTGATCATTAGTTTTATCAGAAACAATATCATTTGTCGATACGGACAACTAGAGGTGATTGTATCAAACAATGCCAAAAACCTCAACAACCAAATGATGGAGGAGTTATGCAATAAATTCCGCATCAAACATCTCAACTCCGCCATCTATCGTCCAAAGATGAATGGTGTTGTTGAAGCGGCTGATAAAAATATCAAAAAGATCATGCAAAAGATGTTCGTCAATCACTTAGGATGGTCTAACCTGTTGCCTCTGACTCTATTAGCCTACAGAACGACAATGTGTACTTCCACTAGGGCAACCCCCTACTCATTAAACTATGGAATGGAAGCAGTGCTCCCCATAGAGGTGGAAATGGAATCCCTCATAGTGTTGATAGACGCTCAGCTGGATGAAGACCAATGGTTACAAGATCTGTACCACCAATTATCTCTAATAGATGAACGGAGGGACATATACATCTTCCACGGTCAATTATACCAACAGAGGATCGCTCGATCCTACAACAAGAAAGTCCGGCTATGGAAATTCAAAGAACATAACTTGGTCTTGAAGAAGGTCCTTGACAATCAAGATCAATCTAAAGGAAAATTCGCCCCAAACTAGGAAGGCCCATTTGTTATCAAGGAGGTATTAACAGGAGAAGCCCTCAGATTACAAGAGATGGATGATGAGGAATTTCCCTAACTCATCAACTCGGACACCGTGAAATGGTACTATGTATGAAGTTACCTATAAACTAGCATCCTAGTTCTAGATCATCAGATCCATCAGTTAATTCGGGTTTTTAAAACCTTTCTCACTACATACAATCCTCACCACTTCAGTTTGTCCCGCCAGGGATAAAACCTTTCACAATTTTAGTTTGTTCCCACCAGGGATAAAACACTTCCTCATAACTTTAGTTTGTCCCGCCAGGGATAAAACCTTTCACTCCTTCAGTTTGTCCCATCAGGGACGAACTACGCAGACTTGATCTCCCCAATACACGGGAGTACATAGAAACCATTTTTATAGTGCGGTCTAACTACAGAAAATAAAAAAAAATCTCTACACCCTCTTTACCACCTGCAACTTTCAACCTTTTCACGCTAGGTTGGAACTACGCAGACCCGATCTCCTCCTCATCAATGGGAGTACGTAGGCAGCCTTTCACGATGCGGTCTCACCCCTACCAAAAACATAAAACCTTGTAAATGGTACTGGGATCATCCTTCAAACTTTCAAATCAAACCATAAGAGATGGAACTGCCTGATATCCCCAATACACGGGAATACATCGGTGACCATCTGTTGGGCATTTAAACCATACCTCATCGGCTTAGACCATAGGGATGGAACTACTTAGTCTCCCCACACAAATGGGAGAAAAATCGGTGACCATCTAAGCTGTGGTTGAATCCTCAAAGAGAAACACCAATCCATAAGAGATGGAACTACTTGGGCTCCCTAATACAAAGGAGTACCGGTGACCATCTATGGGGCAGTCAACCTCAGAGAGGAAAGCCAAAATCCTCTCCATAACCACATTCAGAAACCGGTCCCAAGACACCAAAGGGTACGGGAATACAAAGATCAACGATCCATTCTGAAAGATTATGAGACATCTTAACGTCCATCCATCAAGGAGGAGTTCAGAATACATCAAGATCACAAGCCTTGAAGAAATATGCAACTATCAAGTAAGTAACAAGGCATATCTACAAGGGAAGTGGATCAAAACATATTTCCTTGCCATATAATACTATTTGATATATATAATGTATCTTGTACATGACAAACATGGCTAACCTAGTCTATGAAGGAAAATTAAAGCTAATCTACAAACCAATGGATAAGCGAGCCATCAAATCTAACATGACATCTCTCTCAGAAGATGGAGGTAAATTTATGAGCTCCTACCCAAGGGTATCCACATGAGCCAACAGATCTATGACCATCTACATTGTGTTACTATGCTCATCAATGAATGTACTCATCTCTACAATGATGTCAGCAATATGAGATCTAAATGCAGTACTATCTATAGTGGCAGCATCTCGGGTAGCTAGAGCCTCATCCCACTCAACAACAGTTACATCCCTGGATGATCGAGCCTCATCCCGCTCAATAATAGTGGTATCCCTGTGAGCTAGAGCATCATCTCTCTCAACTAGAGCAGCATCTCTACCAGAAAGAGTTATCAACATCAAGGCCCCAGCCTGATCCCTCTCAAATGTCATCAGATGTAAACTCTACTCTAAATACTCTGCAGAATGTGGAGTCACAACAGCAGAAATACTGGGGGAATCAACAAGAGCTGCTGACAACCCAACAAATAGCTCATCCTTAGTAGGGGACTCAGGGTACTCCATAGGCTCTCCACTATCAGAATCAATCTCCGGCTCTGAGGATACAACCCTAGCCGATACAATCTCTGCCTCCAACCATGCAGAATACTCTGTAGAACGACCTGGATGGCTGATGAGTGGGTTTTATACCTATGAATCGGGTTTCTATTTGGATTTAAATATTGTTACTCTTGTCTATTCATGTACAGTTTTACTTTTTTTTGTGTTTTTCTATGTTTATATTGCATTACGTGTTATTGGTGGCATAATGGTGGCATTGTGGTGAGAAAACAACATGGAAAGGTAAAAAATAGTTTCTATAGAATCATACCCCCGCCAGGGTGGGGGTGCACGTGTACAAAAGAACTAGACCCCGCCGGGGGGGGTACGCGGACATAAAGAAGCTATTCTATTGTAATGCAAACACTGCAGAGGCTTGGACTGATGAACTTTGGCTTCAATTGGGACTAAGATTTGCACGTTTTCTGTCAGTCTTTACATGACTTATGTTGGGATATACATCATAACACAGACTTGTCATCATAATAACAATAAATTACACTTTTGAGCTTTAATTTCTGAAGACAGTGGAGGAGCAGAGCAAGGAACCAAGATTCATGAGATTGCAGAATTGAAGGCAAAGAAGGGTGGTTTTATACTATTTTATTTCTTAAATTCAATTTCTGTAATTGGGATGATGAATTTCTTTATCTTTTCAGTTTTTAATTCATTGATGATGAACTAAATTTCTAATTAGGCTTATAATGGATCTTTAAAGTTGAACGATGATTGTCATGCTTTAATTTCAGTTTAATAATTCTATTTATTCAGTTCATCTATTGTGATTTATACTTAATTTATGAATTGCTTGGTCACCAATTTTATGTGAATTTGTATGGACTTGAGAGATGATGTATGAATCTAGACCTAATCATAATAGCATATGTTCTTGAATTCTGCGTTTTGATGGAAATCTTGATGTATGTTTAGGATAGAGATATACCTAACATCGCATGTAATCATATAAGAACTTGGAATTTAAACCTTATTTGATTTTAATTCACATAGAGATATACTAAATTAGTTAATTAGGGTGTTTGGCTTAATTCTATCAAATTGTGGATTTAAGTTAATACGGTGTTAGTGCATCGAGAGAGGGCTAATTTTACTAGAGTGTTCTTGGCTAATGAACTAAGATACTAAATTAAATTGGAAAAAGGTGTGATAATCAGAGTGAAACTTAAAGTTAAATTGTAGGATTAATTCTCCATTATCTGATTGAAATTACGGTTATTAGTTGTGTTGACTTGTTTTGATTTTTAGTATTAGTTTTTTATTATTTGCCATAATTAATTCGAATAGTTTAATAAAATTGAAATAATATAAAACTGGTAATTGTTAGATTAAATTTCATACTTGTCTCTGTGGGAACGATACTCTATTCATCATTATATTACTTGTTGACCATGTACACTTGTGTGTTGAGCGTATCTAGAATTTACCCAACAATGGCTAGTAGAAAAGTCACCCCTCCCACGTTGGGTCCAACAGGTAAAAATCCTGGATAAATCCTCTGCTGACAGAAGCCGAGATGACAGACATTGACCCAATGCCCCGTCAAAGGGATGAACATCCCAAAACTGGTCAAACTGTGTCATAACAGTAAGTGGATGATAAATGGTCACACCCCTCAAACCAATCAGAGGAAGATAATACATGTCAGCTGCATGAGTGAAAAAGCTGTAGGGAGAGCTGAGCCCTGAACATGGCAAAATATCAAATGTATCCTCAATCCCTAATAAGAAAATCGACCAAGAAGCTGTATTTATACACTCCGCCGGCTGAAAGGAGTATGACATGGCTATCTCTTGGAAAAAACAATACCCATGGCGTCGAAAAGTGCCAATCGGTCTTATGTGTGACATAAACCACACGTACAATAAGACCGAACTGCCTATAAATATCCCCACAGAATGGATATGGTAATACGTGGCTGACCTCAAGGTTTCTTCCAGAATCATCGATAAGATGGTATGTCCCTCCGGAGAGCCAACACTACCATAATCGCGTTGATGTCTAAGTGGTCCATGTACAGATAAGCCACCATACATATCAAGAGTACATCTACTCTAGCAACACGTCAATCATCCTCCGAAATGGTGAAATCCCCGGAATACCGTAAATAACTATCCAATGACCTAAATCTGTCAATCAGAAAACTCATGGACATTACATGCCCCAAGGAAATCTCATCCAGGGGAACTCTGCGCCTCAAACCTATAAGGGTCATAAACTATTGGCTCATATCTCTAATAGCCATCCGAGCACAAGTCCTATCCAATGATAAATCTGTCAGACGTTCATACTCCTCTAATGTAGGAGTCAACTCCTGGGTAGCAAATCTGAATACTTGCCTATCCGGTACCCAATGCTCCAACATGCCCTCTACAAAGCCCGATGGAACCTGGAACACCAGGAGGGTCATAGAGTGATGCATATCCAGGGAGGACAAACTGTCATACCATAATCTCAAATAGGAGGCCACCAATAATGGTGGGGTATGCTCTATCCGGCTAACTATGGATGAAGACATTTGTAGGGCCGTGTCATGAGACCACCCAAGGGTTAATGCTAAACTCATCTTTGTAAATGCATGTGCATAACATAATACATGCATGATAAAACAATAGATGACAATATGATGTAGGGAATGGAAAACAATATACATACATTCCTAAGTACATCATCATCATCTAAATACATCATCTCTGCATACAACTTGAAAATATAGGGAAATGGGGCAGAGCCACCCACCAACTAACAGAGGCCTATCAAAAGAAATAACGAGAATGGGGCACAACCTCCCAATATCTAATAGAGGCCTATCAAAAGATATAGCAAGAAATACATAAGAAGAAGTCAATAGTGTTGATGTCCACATCATCCAACCTATCTATCTAATGTAACTCCTCCCGAGTCACTGAATCTCTGCCAGTAGGGATATCAAGCCGATACAACGGAGGATCTGCGCTGGCAAAACCATTTGAATATGGGCCACCTGAAAGTCCAGCCTCGGAGCTGGAAGGATCAAAAGTATCCACCTAAGAAGGATATCTACCCAAATGCTTGATAAAAAAATATGCCCGGTCCAACTTCTAGGTCAAGCTATCAATCTGCGTCAGATAAGTAGGCTCTCAGACGTAGGCAATCCAATCTTCCATGAACTCTGTCGTGCGAGTTTGAGCTCCGATGGTACAAGGGAACCACCAGCGGTAAAATGCTCCTGAGTAAATGGTCCCTCTGACAAAGGAAAGCCATCAACTCCCACCAACGGGACCTCAATGATTGGCTATAATAAAGGCTAATAATGCCTGACAAGAGGATATATCGATATACGAATCTCTCCTATGGTGCTCCTAATAGCACGCTCTCCTAAATAGAGCTCTCAACCTCCATCTGTGAAGAGAGGAATCCGACGGGTGGACATCACATACTCGATACCAGTCGGGAAACCAACCTCAAAGCCAACTGTCAAATGGTCCTCAAAGTAAGGAACCCATGTAATGACATCGGCTGTCAATATCTCCAACTGTAAGCTTGAATGGGCCAAAGTGGAGTGATGCCATCGTCGTCCTCGTGGATAGGTGTTTAAACCTAACAGGCTAATGGGACGAAGACATGGGAGCCTCTCATAGGCCCAAAACTGCCAATATAAGATCAAATATTTGCGGTCAGTCAAAACTCTCAACCCAAACAAGGGAAATCAAAAGAGAAAATACTCACCAGCAGAAATGGGTAAAATCCTAGCCAAGCATCCGTCAAGCCTTGCGAGCGTAGACGTATTCCCTGAGGAAGTAGGTAAAGGTGTAGGAGCCCCAATCAAACTCTCCAATATGGTCCATCTCCCATGTGGTGCTGAATAAAGTGAATGACACCATGGAAGAATTATCAGCCAGGAAACAACCCCAGAGGATGATCAAGAACAATCGCCGAAGAATACGATCCCTAACTCTCCTATCATTGGGTAATGGCTCCCTTAAAGCCCCACTCACGGCGTCTACACTCAAAGGACTAGTAGAGACTGTCCTGCCTTTGAGCGTCGTAGCCTGAACTCCTAGCAAGGATCTGACGGCAGTAGGGGAAATGTCAGCCACACAAGGCACTAGCACCCTGAAAAACTCCATCCCAGTGATGAACCATCAATCCATCGGTGTCATCATCACCTCACAATCCAGCAAATGGAGAGACTGAGTCTGGTGAAACCAGAACTCAGACAATGCACTGAGGTAACCCCAGGGACAACGACGGGGGAGGATGGAAAAGAACTCTTCAAAACCCCAAGCATGCTCAATCTCTCAGTACTTTAGGTGAAGAGTTTGGTACAAAGAATGTATGCTGAACCAGTTCCCTCGAGAATTCGTAAATCCAGGAACCTGCATCATAATGCAAATCAACATCATAACCCTTGCTCCTCAAAAATGGGAAAAATGAAGATAAACAAGACTTTTACCTCGTTCGCATGCAAATAGATCGAGGGGTGATGCCTCAAATCATCTAGAAGCTCTGGAATCATCACATTTATAACTGGAAGCTCCCTGCGGGGAATAGAAGAAGAAGGAACAGGATCCGCAACCGGTATATCCTCCTCCTCGTCCTCGACATCTGGTCTCTTAACTCGAATATGACGAATCATTGACTCCATCAACCCACGAGGTTGTCAGGCTGGACGAGGCTGAGGCACATCAAAAGCTCTCCTCCTCACACCTGCAGAGGTCCTATGAGAGCTACTCGGCTGGTCTGGATCCATATATCTATACAAAAGTCTCCAAATCACCTCAGAAAGGGTGTGATAAATTCTAACATAGAGCTCATTAAATGCATTCTATGTCTATATGCATGCATGCATTACTTAAACATACGTCTTTAGTAGAGTTAAAAATTCATGTTCATTCAATGTCTAGACTCGTGATTTTTTTTTTGCCAAAGTCTCCTTTGTAGGCATGAATAGGTGGCCATTCAATAGCACACCAACTCATAGTCATAAACATCCTATATGAATGAGAAATGTCAAATTTATAATCCATAAGGATAGCCTAATTACCAAGATTACTTTGCTTCACAACCTTTGCTCATTTTCCCTCAAATAGGATGAAAAAATAGCAGAAAAAGATGCCAAATTGACTATTTCAAAAGTTAATTTTTCCACATCAATACGTTCAGCATGGTAAAATACTCACATTTACTGTGTTGAATAATTTTTATCAAGTCATATGAGCATGTATATTCACTACTATGTGTTTGAAGCATTTTATGTGATATCTCACTTTCTAACGATCAAAACTGGAAAAGAAAACATGTAAACGTTACCAGGATAGTGCAGAACACTTGTACGATGATGGATTTTATAGAAAATAACCTGAACTCAGTAGATTTGAATAAGAAATCTCGGATTCTTTGTGCGACTTCAAGTGAAAATGACTTAACAAAGGGAAATGAAGTGAGATATAGAGCCACAAGTGGCTGCGAGTGTACTCGCGGCAGACACGGGTCCACCAACAGCTACCCTGGGTGGTCCCCACCCCATCTGGCTAGATCAAATTTGAGTTGAAAAAGAGGTCCTATAAGCTAAAATATTAAATCAGTAAAAAGAAGATGCTAGCGATTAAGCGAAAAAGCCTGAAATCCTGATTCTCAAAGACCAAACTGCGGGTCTACACATCAATCATTGGTGTGACTCCCCCAAAATAGGTATACATCACCCATTTTGAGTAGTCAAATACATGGTATAGAAACAACTACAACTTCATTAATACAATTGTTGTGCAAAATACGACAACATATAAACTGTGAGTTTAAATACAAATATTGTCTTCTAGACAATATCCACACTCATATAAAGTTCTCATTACGATTATTGATGCACTATTTTACATAATTGTGAGGACTGCTAAAACAACTATCTTGAATCATCACTCCATACCCTGGCTAGTTCCTGCTAAATTCTCACTTCCTGAGAAGAAAAATGGAACAAAAAGGAAAACGATGAGCTCAACTAGCCCAGTAAAGAATATTATGACTAAGATAATGAACAAAAAATTATCGTTAGCCTTCAACAAATTAGATAAAATATAATGGACAATAAGTTTTAGATCAATATTTGCAGCGGAAATAACAATTCATTAGAAGAGCTTAGTAAAGAATGAAATATACTATCATATATGAATTTTAAAAGTCCATCATCAATATTTTATCCCTGTAACATCAATCAATATACATCTTGAATCAAATATTCATCTTTGCACTATGGGCCAAAGATATTCATTTATATCACCAGTTGGTCATGCTCATCTCAACACCTGTCCATCTTTGCACTACGGGCCAAAGATATTAATCAGGTAATCATTAATCTTTGCACTATAGGCCAAAGATATTCATCAATTATCACCATTAAGGACTGGGGATGATGAAAAATATTGTAAAGAACGAATCCAGTGAGATAAAAGGACAAAGATTAGAGATTCGTACTTGAGATAATCCAAGTTTAAAAATTCCATAATAAACCATAGTGGAGTAAAATTCAAGAATGAAGATTAAAACATGGATACAATCACAGATAGTAACCATAATAGACATCTAGGACAAAGAAGAGGAAATTTTATTTTTCGATGAATAGTGCCGTATACGTGAATAGTACCGTATACGTGAATAGTAACCCCGACACAAAAAGGTAGAAATTCCACAATAAAATTCATACCAATATTTTAGCATAATGATATTGAAATCAATAATATCATTTACGAAGAAAATAACATCCCTTACCTCAAAAGAATAATATATCATTTCGAATATCGGATGTAATCTTTGAAGGAAACTTGCCTTTGAATAACAATCATCAAAGTATCTAAATACTCACAAAAATACGCTCGATAATATAGAGAGAGGGAAAACTTATGTTTCTGGTGTGATTTTCAATTCTAACTTAAACACTTATTTATAGGAAAATGCCAGAACGCCAAAGCAGACTAAATTAATAAAATATTAATATTCTTATAACAATTCAAGCACGCCACTGACCAAGATCAACCCTACACTTTTGAACACAAATTCTCAGAACAAGTTTTTAAAATAAAAAACAAAAGTGGGTCCCACCCATAATTTTAATAAAAATATTTATTTTTGAAACTTCAATAATTCATAATAAATAGCCCTTTTATCAGAAAAATACGAATTATATGTCCATTCAATAGGAAATTAAATTCTCTACAACTTTGTAGATTTAATTTTTTCCAAATTCCAAACGAAAAATGACCGAAATCCACAAATGGACAATTTTCAACACATCTAATCCGACAAAATACCGATAAAACACCCCAGCATAATTAATTCCTTCATTTATAATTACATAAAATAAATATTTCCCTATCCATCATTTATATCCATATAAAATAAATATTTCCTAATCATATAAATCAATAATTAATTATTCATAAATAATATTACAGAATCACAATTATGACAAACAGGTTGTTCCTAGGAAAGAGGGGGCTTTTCGATAAGGATTTCTCCTTACTGGCGTGCAATTAGGTGACCAAACCCCTTTCCTAGACTCAACTTCCTTAGACATTGCCAATAATGCTATCTAATAATATTATTCAAATAATATGAATTATTGATCTGCTAATGGGAACTATTGTGCAGTGATAATTATTGAATTAACAATATTATAAAATATCAACATAACAATTATTGAATCAATAAAATAAAATTTTAAATAGTAATTATTGTAACAATTATTGAGTAGTGCCTTCTTACGTAAGGATCAATAATTCAAAAATACTATGCAATCTGGTGTCTTCTTTGTGCTGACCACGCTTATTACGTATTTTAACCACCGGTATTCCAACGATGTTAACGATAACAATTACGTAGATTATTTATAAAAACTCAAACTTGTCGTTTTCTTCATCCGACCGTTTTTTTTTATTATGGGCCCACAATGATCAAGCGCCATCGTTATGAATATTCCCCGGCGACGTGAAGAATATTCTACGACCAAACGAATATTCCCAGACAACAATGAATATTTTATAACCACTTGCCTATTTTGTAAAATTTGCACATTTCAGCCATAACTGAAGCATTATATCAAATTATCACCTTATTATTCAAAATAATAATTAGAGGAAATTCAATTTTATTAATAAAAAGTTAGGGTCTTACAATTGGTATTCGCCCAGACACAGGGTTCACAAAGCCAATGATCACAGTTAATGAAAGCTACCTATGGCAATACCTCACAAAGGTCCAAAGCCATTAACCTGGTTGTAATTGCAATCAAAACCATATATATCATTAGAAATCTATTCCCCTGTGGAGATTTCATACATCATTAGTCGTTAAAGGACATTTCAATGAGGGTCAAGAAGCCTTGACATCATCAGCTTTTGGCAGTTAAATCTAGCGAAGCATCGGAAGTAGTCCGATGATATCAGCCATTGAAGGACATTTCAACGAAGGTTAGGCAGCCCTAACATCAGTAGTCCTTGGCAATTAACTCCAGCAAAACATCAAAAGTGGTCCGATGATATTAGCCGTTGAAAGACATTTCAACGAGGGTCAAGTAGCCCTGACATCATTAGCCATTGGCAATTAACTCCAGCAAAGCATCAGAGGTGGTCCGATGATATTAGTCGTTGAAGGACATTTTAACGAGGGCCAGGAATCTCTGACATCATCAACCATTGGCAATTAACTCCAGTGAAGCATCAGAGGTGTTCCAATGATATTAGTTGTTGAAGGACATTTCAACGAGGGTCAGGCAGCCTTGACATCATCAATCGTTGGCAATTAAATCCAGTGAAGCATCGGAGATGGTCCGATGATCTCAGGCGTTGAAGGGCATTTCAACGAGGGTCAAGCAGCCTTGACATTATCAGCCATTGGCAGTTAAATCCAGCGAAGCATCGAAGGTGGTCCGATGATATTAGTCGTTGAAGGACATTTCAATGAGGGTTAGGCATCCCTGACGTCACCAGCCGTTGGCAGTAACTCCAACGAAGCATCAGAAAGACCTAGCGATGTAAATCATGGAAAACCTTCCTCATCGGAGAGGACCAATGATGGAATCTATTATACAGATCCTCTCTCAAAGCATAATTCCCCAAGAGTCTCTCGCACATGAGAAGAACATATGCGGTGAAAAGTTTGTATGAGGGTTAAGGGCTTTGGTGATAACCCAAATATCAACATCCTTTGGTATCAATCATGGAGAAACCTCCAATCCATCCATTTTATACACTCAACATCAACATTCGCATCATTCTGCATTCTATTTGCATCATGATTACCTTGTGACATTTCAAATGTCTAGCAATCTTTATCCTATCCATGCCATTACATTGCATGAATACGATAAAGAGGGGCATCTGTAGACACTCAAAATTGTGCATTCCTGTTACTAACCCTATAGGAGGGCCAAATCATCTTCTAGAGATAAACCTAGAAGTCAACTCAGTTTTAATCCCGGAGACAACCCCAGAAGATTCAGTTCCAACCTCAAAGGCAACCCCGAGGGATGCAGTTCCAATTCCGAAGATAACCCCAGAAAAGTCAGTTTCAAACCTAGAGACAACCCCGGTACACTTAGTTCCAACTCTGGAGATAACCCCGGGAGGTCAAGCACACCTCAGAGATAACCTTGAGGATATTCAGAATTCATCTCCGTAAAGACTACTACATCCGCGCAAAGCCGCAGATAACCCATGTGAGGGGTAAAATCATCATTTTGCCACCTCAATACTACATTCACTTCGTCTCAACATCATTTCAATCAACACTTCATACAAAGTGTCCCACAAGAACCATAGCTCAAATCCCGAGTGACTACTACACAAGACAGCACACCGGATAGAATTTGAAGAATGGGAGATCTGGTCATGGACCCATCTTCCCGACTTTGTACAAACTTTAATCCCATTTCACTGTGTAGCACTCGACTATGATGCCCCCAAAATAGGTGTACATCACCCATTCTGAGTCGCCAAATACATAGTACGGAATACAAAATATAAACTTAATTATACAAGTGTTGTGTAGAATACGACAAGACATAACTGAGAGTTTTAACATGGATATTGTCTTCTAGATATTTTCTCACTCAAATTTAATCTGATTAAAATTATTATCACACTATTTCATAGAATAGTGAGGACTACTAAAATAACCATCTTGACCATCAATTCATTCCCCGACTAGTCCCAGCTATATTCTCATTTCCTAAAGAGAACAGTAAAAGAAAATGGTGAGCTCAACTATCCTAGTAAGAAATATTATGAATAAGATTATGTAGAATAAATTATCCTTAGCCTTCAACAGTATAACAACTGATAGAATACAATAGACAACAAGTTTTAGATCAACAATTGAAGCGGAATAAGAAATCCATTAGAAGAGTCAAGTAGAGCATGATATCTACTATCATCTATGATTTAAAAGTTTATCATCAATTTTATCGCTGAGACTCAGCTTAATAAATAATCCACATCACTGAATTATCCATGCACTACGGGCCAAGGATATTCATTAGTATCACGACCACGAATTATCCATGCATTACGGGCAAAGGATATTCGTGTTTTCATCAACAATCATGATCACGCCATAAAACAATTCATCTTTGCACCCTTGGCCAAAGAGAACCCATGGTCATGATCATACCAAAAACTGTCCATCAATGCACTACGGGCCAATGAGGACTTTTACCACATCATTTGTAACATTACGGTCATGATTATACCGAATAATCCCTGTTCATAATCATACCAAGTCCATCTATGCACTACGACCACAGATGAATTTCATCATAATATAAGCATGAGGATGATGACAATGATATAAAAATTCAATCAAACGAGATCAAGAATAAATATTAAAGATTTTATAATTTAATTTATCCAAAAATCAAGAATATCTAAATTGTCAACATGATACTGTTTTGTGGAGTAAAATTCAAGAATAATATTGTATCAAAAATGATTTGGACCGAAAAAAAATATTTTTTGTCATAAATAGTACCCCGGGTAAATAGTACCCGAGTGAATAGTACTTCAGGAATAGTAACCCCATGAATAGTACTCCAACATGAAAAAGTTAAAACTTATCAAGAATGCTCAGAATAATATTTTCATGAAAAGATACTGGATGAAGCGCAAATATCAAGGATATTCTACTAATTTTATTGAGTATAGAAGCCAAAATTTTAACAAAATGAGTGTAGAATTCGAAATCTGAAACGAAATAATATTACTTACATACTACAGAGTACGGAAGAAAATATTATTTCATACGAATATTGAACACAGATAACATCCCTTACAACTATTGAACGAAAATAATATTCCTTATGAATATTGAATGAATATAATATTTCTTACGAATATTAAACGAAAATAATATTTCTTGCGAATATTGAACGAAATAAAATTTCTTACGAGTACGAAAAATAATATTGTAAGCGAATATGAAATAAATAATACCCCTTACCTCAAAAAGAAGAGTATTCCAACTGGTATAACGGGGATATTCTTGAAGAAAACTTTCACTATTTTCTATACTTAAAGCTTCCTAAAACTCGAAAGAAATACGCTCAATATTATAGAAGAAGAATTATCTGATTCTGGTGTGATATTCTTTTCTAACTGAGCATCCTATTTATAGGAGAATAGAAGGATACTATTTAGAAAAAATTTCACGAGTGAACAGTATATTTTTTTCTTTCTCACGAACAAACCACTAAAAGGTTCACGAACGAATTTAATTGAATTTGCATATGATAAATGGATTTTATATACACTTATCCGGTATCTTTTCCTTGAATTAGTTGCTTATATTTATGTGTCTTAGTTACTTTTCATGCATTTTGTGTTTATTTTGTAGGTTATACAAAGAAAACGCAAAGAAAAGCAAACCAGGCATCATTTGGGCTTTCATGTTTACTTCATGTTCTTGGTTTGGAACTTAGCTTACATTGTAGAGCATTGTCTTAGCTTTCTGGAAAATTTTGAATCATTCCAATCGGAGTTCGGATGCAAGAGTTATGATCGTTGTACCAGCGGACGTCGAACTTCGCTGTTTTGGTTAGCCATTTTCATAGCAGTCACTTCCAGCTCAATTTCAACCTTCATCCAGCCCGAATTTCTCAATCCTCAAACAATGAAAGTTGTAGATGTCGTCGATATGGCCGTTTTACCAGAGGATGTTGTTACAGAAAACAGACCCCCACCGAGGCGGGCATAGCAAATTGCTAGATTAAGATAAGGACCCACTTGAAATGAAGTGCGATGTAGAAAAGTCATTTTTTGGCCAAATTTGAGTTCGGGAAGGATTATTTCGATCCAATTGACTCAAGGACTTCCACGAGGACTTAAAGACATGTATAAAGGCCTATAAAAGGAGGGGAATAACAAGGATTAGGGGGCGTATTAGGATGTTAGAGAGATTAGAGAGGAGAGAGCATTCCATTAGATTAGATTAGAGTAAATTAGATTAAAATACTAGTTCTAAATAGTTTTGGAGATTGAAGCAACTTGAAGACCATTGAAGATCAAGAGCAGGGGCTTGAGGAAGATGGAGATTTGCTGACAACAGATTTACTCTTTACTTTACTCTTATTCTTATCTTTTAATGTGTTTTAAATTGTGGATTCTTAGTTTTAATTTAATGAACTAATTCTTTGTTTGAGATTACAATTAATTTTATTGTGTAGTTTATTTTAATATGTTTCGCTATCAATTATTATGTTCTATTGTGAGGATTGTCTATATTGATTTGAGCTTTAATCTATGAATTGCCTGATCAACAATTTTTTGTGGAGTTAGATGGAATCGAGAGAGGATATTCAACTCTAGACCTAGTTAGTATAGCATGTGTTTAGGATTTTGTTAGTAGCTTAAACTTGATTCGTGTTAAGGTAGAGATATGCTTGATGCCACATGTAATCGGATAGAGAACTTATTCTTCAACCTTCTTCAATTGTAATTCACATAGAGATATAGTGGGTTAGTTGATTAAGGTGTTTAACAGATTTCTATCTTGATTGTGGATTGACGCTAATACGATATTAGTGCATCGAGAGGTGGTTAATACTACGTTCGTGTTCTTGATTAACAATTCAGGATAGAGAATAATTGATGAGAAGTGTGTTAACTTAAATGAAGCAATAAGTGAAGTTGTGATCTTAAATCTTCATAGTCTTAATTTAATTAGTGGAATTTAATAGTAGTTTAATTTATATAATTTGAAATTCATTTGTTTAAATAAGATTGAGTTGGTTACGGTTTAGTACTTGGTGATTTTTATTAACTAATTCTCTATGGGAACGATACTCAACTTATCACTTTATTACTTGTTGACCACGTATACTTGCATGTTATGCGTATATAGATTTTACCCAACAAGTTTTTGGCGCCGTTGCCGGGGAATTAATTTAATAATTTTTACCAATATTAATTTCAATCAAATTAGTCTTAATTTAAACATTTTTATTTTTATTTTTAATTCTCTTCCTATATTTCTCTATTTTCAGGTACCATGGATGACTTTGCATATCAATGGCCATATACAAATTGAGGCAACTTCGAAGATGTGGGAGGTTCTCGCAGCCCAACGGAGTTGAAGGATGGCAAAAATGACTCAACCAAGGGGAATGGAAATTGATAGACTCGCGACAGTTTCCACAATGTCAGCACAGATTGAAGAACTTTCGAGGAGGTTGGACGTTATCACAACCCAACAAAGTCGAAGGATGGCAGTTATGTGTGACTATTGTGTTGGCAATCACCCGAGTAATGAATGCACCATCAATCATGGGCCGGTACAGTATGGTGGTAACTACCACAATCAAAATGCATATGATAATTATGATCAAGTTTGGGGGTATCACCCTGACTCGTCATGGAGCTATACTTATGAAGACCAATGCTACGCTTCAAATTCAACATACACACCAGAATTTTCATGTCCACCTCCATTACCACAAGAAGAAAAGTCAAATCTGGGGGATGTAATGTTGAAGTGCATAGCAAACATGGAGGAGATGCGTATTAGCCAAGAGTTATCAAACCAAAATTTTAATAACTGGATGGAACAACGCTTCACTACCTCAACTAATGGTCCTCAATACATAGCTTTTGAGACTGAAACAGAAAATTCAAGGCTGGGGGAATCATTGTCCAAGTTCATAGTAGCTGAGGAGAAGATGAGTAATCAAGCGAGGTTAAGTCACAATCTTACAGATCAGATAGAGAAAATGACCAACGCAGTAAACAACCTTCCTCCAAACACTTGGCTTTATGACAGGGATGACGAAATTAACGGAGAACCCAAACCAAATCTACAATTGGATGAACCTCGAGATGTTGAAAAAGAGGAGACAAGTGGGCATAATGACAACAAGGTCGGTGAAGAGCTAACAATGAGTACTAACGAGGATGAACCGATATTATTAATGCCTCAATTGCCTTCTCCGCCAAAGTTCAAGAATTCGGTTAGATTCGTAAAACCTTGTCCGCTAGGTAGTCATGTCGTTAGCAATACTCCTTGTGACGTAAAAGCGAGTACAATTTTGAATCCATGGTGGGACGAGAAAGAGAAGATAGACGAAAAGCCCATTGTGTGTGACAAGCTTCCATGTCCCAAAGTGATCACAAACACAATGGAGATAGCACCTAGTTATTTGCCCTTCTTGATTGAGATCATACCAAATCAGAGCATGCTAGGTGACTTTGATGCATTAGACATCGTAAATGGGAACCTACCAAAAGCTATATTATTTCCGATGGATGGAGGGTTCCTCGACTTTCGAAGAGGAATTGGATAGCGTTAGCCAGACAAAGTCAGGCTGAAAGACTATAAATCAAGCGCTAACTGGGAGGCAACCCAAGAAGTTTTATATTTATATGTTTTACTAGTATTTAGTAGATAGAAATTAATTTGCTTATTAAGTTCTCTTATAATCTAATACATGTTTTCTTTCTTCATTGCAGGTATTGGAGGTTCAATGGATAGGAAAATGATCGTCGCCGCCATCGCCACCATCACTTCACGCTTAGCTGATTAAAGGGAAGTTCTCTTCTACTTACCGCTATATTCTTACAAGGAGGACATTGTAATTGCTAAGTTTGGGGGTGTTTAGTTTAGTTCATTATTGCATGTTTAGTTTCATGTTTATGTTATGTTATTTTGCATATGTTGTTAATTTAGTTTAGGTTCATTATAAAAATATATATATATATAGAATAAATAAATCAAAAATTCAAAAATAATAGTTAGTAACTATGTTCATCTTGCATGAGTCCAGCTGTTTGATAGTTTAAGTTTATTTTGGCTAATGATGAGATTGGAATTTGAGTAAACAAGTATAGTACTGACTATTAGAGCTTTGATGTGATTTCTTGTTATGAATTGAATCTTTTTCTGTTTGAAACTGGTATAATAATGATAGCATAGTAGAAACAACCTTGTTGATTGATTGAGTTTAAATTGATACATAATGGGATTCTAAAGGATAATGCTAGTTTGAATGAAAGAATGACAAGAATAAGTAGTGATGGCTAAAGTTAGACAAGAACCTAAGTTTGGGGGAATATGTGAGATATATAAGCTATAAAAAAAAAAAAAAAAAAAAAAAAAAAAAAAAAAAGTATAAATAAACACCGTGGCGTGCTTGTCTAGTTTTGTGGCCTTTGTTACTTGAGTAAGTAAGCCCGAGGGATTGTCTTTACACCTAGCGCCCTAAGGTCTTAATGGTCTAGGAGTCGTTGGTCGAAAGCTCATTAAGGTAGTATTGAAAAGCCTAAGGGAATAAGACATTGCATAGTTATGTGTAGAAAAAAAAAGAAAAAAAGAGAGAATAAAATGGGAAATAAGAGCAAAAAGCCCCCGTAGATGAAAAATAAAGCATAAGTATCCCATGTTGACCCTCGATATTGGTAATTGTTTGATTTTAGTTAGATCTAGCTTATTTTTTGAATTTCTTGATTTTATATTGTATGATGTCTTCGAAGAGACTTGTTATGTGTTGAATTTGATTTTATATCAATTATCATGGTTGTAGAGCACACACGCACTATACCAATGATAACAGTTTAAGATTTGATGAATGACTAGGAAATTGTTGATTGGTTTTGATATGAAGTATTGTCATGTTTGCTTGATTGCTCTAAGGCCGAGTGAATAGATTTGATTCTATCAATACTACTGGATTCGTAGGCATATAAATTAGTTGCATTTCATTGCATTGCATTACATTATGTTATGTTGCTTGGGGACAAGCAACGGTTTAAGTTTGAGGGTATTTGATAAGTGGATTTTATATACACTTATCCGGTATCTTTTACTTGAATTAGTTGCTTATATTTATGTGTCTTAGTTACTTTTCATGCATTTTGTGTTTATTTTGTAGGTTATACGTTTGGGAACGGTGTGAGCGACTATTGGTAAGGAAAAACAAAGAAAACGTAAAGAAAAGCAAACCGGACATCATTTGGGCTTTCATGTTTACTTTGTGTTCTTGGTTTGGAACTTAGCTTACATTGTAGATCATCATCTTAGCTTTCCAGAACATTTTGAATCATTCCAATCGGAGTTCGGATGCAAGAGTTATGATTGTTGTACCAACGGACGTCGAACTTCGTTGTTTTGGTTAGCCATTTTCATAGCAGTCACTTCCAGCTCAATTTCAACCTTCATCCAGCCAGAATTTCTCAATCCTCAAAGAATGAAAATCGTAGATCTCGTCGATATCTTCGATTTGATAGGTGGCAGGCTCCGTAACTCCTCTTGGATCAAAAGTTATGGCCGTTTTACAAGAGGATGCTGTGACAGAAAACAGACCCCCGCCGGGGCGGGCTTTTCCTTAGTAAAACCCCCTCCGGGGCGGGCATAGCAGCTGCTAGACAGTAAGGACCCGCTTGAGGGGGCCTGTGCAAGCCTAAACCCCGTCGGGGGGAAGTCTGGCGTGAAAAAGGCGTTTTTGGCCAAATTTGAGTTCGGGAAGGATTGTTTCGATCTAATTGACTCAAGGACGTCCACGAGGACTTAAAGACATGTACAAAGGCTTATAAAAGGAGGGGAATAACAAGGATTAGGGGGCATATTAGGAGGTTAGAGAGATTAGAGAGGAGAGAGCATTCCATTAAATTAGATTAGAGTAAATTAGATTAAAATACTAGTTCTAAATAGTTTTGGAGATTGAAGCAACTTGAAGACCATTGAAGATCAAGAGCAGGAGCTTGAGGAAGATGGAGATTTACTGACAACAGATTTACTCTTTACTTTACTCTTATTCTTATCTGTTAATGTGTTTTCAATTGTGGATTCTTAGTTTTAATTCAATGAACTAATTCTTTGTTTGAGATTACAATGGATCTTATTGTGTAGTTTATTTTAATATGCTTCGCTATCAATTATTATGTTCTATTGTGAGGATTGTCTATATTGATTTGAGCTTTAATCAATGAATTGCCTGATCAACAATATTTTGTGGAGTTGGATGGAATCGAGAGAGGATATTTAACTCTAGACCTAGTTAGTACAACATGTGTTCAGGATTTTGTTAGTAGCTTAAACTTGATTCGTGTTAAGGTAGAGATATGCTTGATGCCGCATGTAATCGGATAGAGAACTTTTTCTTCAACCTTCTTCAATTGTAATTCACATAGAGATATAGTGGGTTAGTTGATTAAGGTGTTTAATAGATTTCTATCTTGATTGTGGATTGACGTTAATACGGTATTAGTGCATCGAGAGGTGGTTAATATTACGTTCGTGTTCTTGATTAACAATTCAGGATAGAGAATAATTGATGAGAAGTGTGTTAACTTAAATGAAGCAATAAGTGAAGTTGTGATCTTAAATCTTCATAGTCTTAATTTAATTTGTGGAATTTAATAGTAGTTTAATTTATATAATTTGAAATTCATTTGTTTAAATAAGATTGAGTTAGTTACTGGTTAGTACTTGGTGATTTTTATTAACTAATTCTCTGTGGGAACGATACTCAACTTATCACTTTATTACTTGTTGACCACGTATACTTGCGTGGTGTGCGTATATAGATTTTACCCAACAGCATACTTTAAATTTTCCAACTTCCCTTACACATACACAAGCTATATATATATATATATATATATATTCACACACCCCACACACATTACCCACTTTCACTTTTCTTCCACCTATCACTTTCACAACTCTCACTTTTCCACCACCACCATATTATTCCACTCACACAATATTATATATATATATATATATATATATATATATATATATATACACACCCTCTCCTTCACGTTTTCCCCCCACCCCAATTTCATTTTTTCATCCCACATGTGGGCCCCGCCCTACATGTCACTTTCACACACACACAATATATATATATATAGTGAATAATTTTATACCGATTATTTTGAAAAATGGGTAAATGGGGGTCCATATAATAAGCAAAATTTACATACAATACTTCATAAAAATCTCCTCAATATTTTTAACAACATTAATTATCATTATTATAACTCGCAATATTTAGCAACCAGATCGTTCCGAGGAAAGAAGGGGCTTTCCGATAAGGATTTCTCCCTATTGGCGCGCAATTAGGTGACCAAACCTGTCCTCGACGGAACATTCTAGACATCGTCAATATTGCAAATAATAATATGAATAACTTTTTCGTCTGAATTATTGATTTAATAATATATAAAATATTGGCAATAATTGAATCAAATAAAGATACTATGCAGCAATTACTGTAGCAATAATTTAATAAAACTGAGTGACTTTTCACGTAATCATCAATAATCAATACCGTGTGCTACTATGCAACCACGCGTATTACTGTACTTTATTCACCGGGTATTTCAATAGTTAACGATAAAACTTTCGCCGTTATTTTTATCATTTTCTCATTCCGACAGTAATTCCGTTGTGGGACCCACCAATGATTGCGCCATTGTATGAATATTCCCTGATAAAACGAATATTCCCCGACTATTTTATAACAACTTGCACACTTTGCAAAATTTATAAATATTACCCACAACTATAACATTATATCAAATCCACACCTTAATACTTAAAAAATATTTTGAGAAAATTAATCTTTATTCTCAAAATTTGGGGTCTTACAATCTCCCATCCTTATGAAATTTTGCCCTCAAAATTTATGTGCGTACCTGGTATGTCGAAGAGGTGAGGATACCTCGTCAGATTCTAATTCTTGAGGTATAACCTTTGAGCGTCGAATATGATCCTTCTTATCCAAGATTTTAACAGGTATCTCCTCATACGTTGAATCTTCTACTATCTCGTCTAGTTCTAATTCAATAATGTGGTTCGGGTCGTCCACATATTTATGTAACATCAAAACGTGAAAAACGTTATGAACACGTGACATACTTGGCGGTAAAGTGAGTCTATAGGCCACAGTTCCTACTTGATCGAGGTTTTCAAATAAACCAATAAAATCGAGGGTTAAGATTTCTTCTCTACGTCGATTCTTGCTTCTAGAATAACGCCCTCTTGAACCATCTTCTTCACATTCATCAACTCTGAGTCTGTAGCTTGAGCGGCTTTAACTTTATCGATTAAAGTCGGTTCTAATCGTATATTCACTATCTTCACATAGGTTCTTGGAGTCTTTAACTCTATCTCCATCCTTTGTAAATCGTGAAATGAGTCTTTGTGTTATCAACATCGCACTCGTAACCGCATATGATCTTCTACTCAACGCGTCAGCTACCACGTTCGATTTTCCAAGATGGTATTGAATGGTATTATCGTAATCTTCAACAGCTCGAGCCAACGTCTCTGGCGCATAATACGTTCATTTTAGGTGAAGAAATATTTGAGGATTTTAGAAATGGGTTTTGTACTGAGGTCAATACAAAATTCGATTTCACGCTCTAGGGTAGGCCAGGAAGTTCTTTGGGGTATACCTCAGGAAATTTATTAATGATAGAAATATCATTTCAAACTGTGACTCTCATCCAAGACTTGGATATCACGTCATATTTATACCTATCAACTTGCCACCATTATTCACGGCATCCCCCTACGGAAAGTCTGGCTTCGGTGCATTCCAAGACTTGGAAGTCATTAGTGAAAGGCTCGGGGCTCTTTACTTATGGCTTGATATGACATTGATTGACTTTAGTGGTTAGGTTGCTTAAATTCGCATAACAGGTTGGTTAGGAATATGAAAATTAACCACCTTACGAAAACAATCAATTTTAGCATGATGAGTAGCTAACCAATCGATTCCTAAAATCACATCAAAAGAAAGTATTTTCAAAGAGATAAGATCGACATGTAATGTGAAAGTGTCGATTTGAATCAAAGAGGATTTATAAACAGTGGAGGTAACGAAGGTTTCTCATAACGGAGTTTCAACCGATGAGTCAAAGTCTAATTTCTTAGGAGTCAAGTTCAAATGTTGAACACAATTAGATGGAATAAAAGAGTGGGTAGAACCGGTATCTAACAAGGTATAGACTTCCTAAGAGTTTATGATTAACTTACCCGTGATAACTTCGTTCGGGTTCCTCAACAAACGCTTTCACTTAAACTACTGGCTTTGACTTCTCTGGGACATCCTTTGGAATCACCATCCCAACTGGACTTGACTTCACTACACGATAAAATCGACCTAGGTGATCTTCTCTTTCGCAATTGAAACACGCTTTGGGTTGCTGCATATAGTTTGGGCGGATGTGTCCCTCATGTCCGCATTTGAAACATATGACCGGTGGTCGTTCTTCTTCCTTGGCAACGGGTTCCACTGTCTTTCCATCATTATTGAACCTTCTCTTCTTGAAGTTGTTCTCACTTAGTTCACCTTTCCTATTATCTTGTCCATAATTACCATGAAGTGGTTACCTTTTCTGGCATATTGATTCCTTCCACGTTTGTTGTCACCGCTTCGATGACTGCTACCATTGGTATTATTGATTTGCCGACTGCTCTCTCTTGGTTGGGTTGTCTCATTATCGCGTTCCAATAACTAAGCCTTATTCATGACATCTGAATACAAGCAAAGTTTATGAGAAATGAGGTATTGACGTATTTTGGGTTTCAAACCTCGTAGAAACATTCGCGTCATTCTCTCCTCATTATCTACCAAATGGGATGCAAACCGGGATAACTCCACAAATTTAGCCTCGTACTGCAATACGGTCATATTATTTTGCTCCAGCTTGATGAATTTAACCTCTTTCATGTGACAAATACTTTCAGGAAAGTACTTGTCGTTGAAAAATTCTTGGAACTTTTCCCAAGACATCTTTTGTGCGGCAGGTTGAGTACGTTTTACAGATTTCTACCAATGATTTGCCTCTTCTCGCAACATAAAGGTGGCAAAGGGAACCTTTTGCTCCTCTGAGCATTCCAAGACATCAAATATCTTGGTGATCTGCTTTATCCACGTCTCTGCCTTAAGTGTTTCTGGCTTTCCCAAAAACTCTGGTGGTCCCAGCTCCTTGAACTACTTAGAGGTGACTTTCGTGAGTTGCCAGTGTTTCCACCTGCATTTTGAATAGAAGTCTATCTCATTTGACTTTTCATAAATTCTAGAAAGTTTCTAAACATACCATTGTTCGTCATTTGGTCAGTGTTATTGTTTATAAGAGGATTATTGCCTTCTTGATGTACATTATCCTGGTCATTGATCATCGGTGACTCAATGGTATCATGTGCTCCATTGCTTCTCAACATTTTCATATGCCATTTTACTGTCACAAAACAAAGGTTAATAGACATGCCACATATTATCCCTATACTCTATCCGACCAATTAAATAACAAATAAACTTAGGTAGTTCATACTAGCGAAGGAATTACCCGTCTCTCCCCTACTAGTTCTAGTCTCAAATCTCAGCCAGAGATCATATCCCTAAGCTCTAATACCAACTGTGATGCCCCCAAAATAGGTATATACATCACCCATTCTGAGTTGCCAAATACATGGTACAAAATACAAAATAAAAACTTAATTATACAACTATCGTGTAGAATACGACAAAATATAGCTGAGAGTTCTAACACGGATATTGTCTTCTAGACAATATCCACACTCAAATTCAATCTCATTACAATTATTATCACACTATTTCATAGAATAGTGAGGACTACTAAAACAACCATCTGCACCATCAATCCATTCCCCGACTAGTCCCAGCTATATTCTCATTTTCTGAAGAGAACAGTGAAAGAAAAGGGTGAGCTCAACTAGCCCAAAAAGAAATATTATGACTAAGATAATGCAGAATAAATTATCATTAGCCTTCAACAGTATAACAACTGATAGAATACAATAGAGAACAAATTTTAGATCAACAACTGTAGCGGAATAAGCAATCCATTAGAAGAGTCAAGTAGAGCATGATATCTACTTTCTTTTATAATTTAAAAGTTTATAATCAATTTTATCGCTAAGACTCAGCTTAATAAATAATCCGCATCACTGAATTATCCATGCACTACGGGCCAAGGATATTCATTAGTATCACAACCAAGAATTATCCATATACTACGGGCCAAGGATATTCGTGCTTTCATCAACAGTCATGATCACGCCATAAAACAATTCATCTTTGCACCCTTGGCCGAAGAGAACCCATGGTCATGAGCATACCAAAAACTGTCCATCAATGCACTACGGGCCAATGAGGGCTTTTATCACATCATTTGTAACATTACGGTCATGATTATACTGAATAATCCCTGGTCATAATCATACCAAGTCCATCTATGCACTAGGCCACAGATGACTTTCATCATAATATAATCATGAGGATGATGACAATGATATAAAAATTCAATCAAACGAGATCAAGGATAAATATTAAAGATTTTATAATTTAATTTATCCAAAAATCAAGAATATCTAAATTGTCAACATGATACTGCTTTTTGGAGTAAAATTCAAGAATAATATTGTATCAAAAACGATTTGGATGAAAAAAAAAATCAATTTTTGTCATAAATAGTACCCCAGGTGAATAGTACCCTAGTGAATAGTACTTCGAGAATAGTAACCCCGAGAATAATATTCCGGCATGAAAAAGTTAAACTTATCAAGAATGCTCAGAATAATATTTTCATGAAAAAATACTGGATGAAGCGCAAATATCAATGATATTCTACTAATTTTATATAATATAGAAGCCAAAACTTTAACAAAATGAGTGTAGAATTTGAAATCTGAAGCGAAATAATATTACTTACATACTACAGAGTATGAAAGAAAATATTATTTCATATGAATATTGAACAAAAATGACATTCCTTACAACTGTTGAACGAAAATAATATTCCTTACGAATATTGAACGAATATAATATTCCTTACGAATATTAAACGAAAATAATATTTCTTGTGAATATTGAACGAAATAAAATTTCTCACGAATACGAAAAAATAATATCGTAAGTGAATCTGAAATAAATAATACCCCTTACCTAAAAAAAAGAGTATTCCAACTGGTATAACGGGGATATTCTTGAAGAAAACTTTCATTGTTTTCTATACTCAAAACTTCCTAAAACTCGAAAGAAATATGCTCAATATTATAGAAGAAAAATTCTCTAATTCTGGTGTGATTTTCTTTACTAACTGAGCATCCTATTTATAGGAGAATGGAAGGATACTATTTAGAAAAAATTTCACGGGTGAACAATATATTTTTTTTCTTTCTCACGGACGAACCACTGAAAGGTTCACGGACGAATTTAATTTAATTTGCATACTTCAGATTTTCCAACTTCCCTTACAAATTCGCCAGCTATATATATATATATATACATCCACTCACATGTTATATATATATCCTCTCACATGTTATATATATATATATATATATATATATATATATATATATATATATATATATATATATCACAATCACACACACACACCAATTATATATATATTCACACACCCCACACACATTACCCACTACCACTTTTCTTCCACCTATTACTTTCACAACTCTCACTTTTCCACCACCACCACATTATTCCACTCACACATTATATATATATATATATATATATATATATACACACACTCTCATTCACGTTTTCTCCCCCCACCCCAATTTCATTTTTTGCATCCCACATGTGGGCCCCACCCCACATGTCACTTTCACACACATATAATATATATATATATATACTAAATAAATTTATACCGATTATTTTGAAAAATGGGTAAATGGGGGGTCCATATAATAAGCAAAATTTACATCAAATACTTCATAAAAATCCCCTCAATATTTTTAACAACATTTATCATCATTATTATAACTCGCAATATTTAACAATCAGATCGTTCCCAAGAAAGAAGGGGCTTTCCGATAAGGATTTCTCCCTATTGGCGCACAATTAGGTGACCAAGCCTCTCCTCGACGGAACGTTCTAGACATCGTCACTATTGTAAATAATAATATAAATAACTTTGTCGTCTCAATTATTAATTTAATAATATATAAAATATTGAAAATAATTGAATCAAATAACGTGAGATACTATGTAGCAATTACTGAAGCAATAATTGAATAAAATTGAGTGACTTCTCACGTAAGCATCAATAATCAATACAGTGTGCTACTATGCAACCATGCGTATTATTGTACTTTATCACCGGGTATTTCAACAGTTAATGGTAAAACTTTCGCCGTTATTTTTATAAAAAGATATTTTTTTCATTTTCTCATTCCGACAGTAATTCTGTTGTGGGGTCTACCAATGATTGCGTCGTTGTACGAATATTCCCTGATAAAATGAATATTCCCCAACCAATCGAATATTTTATAATAACTTGCATACTTTGTAAAATTTATAAATATTTCCCACAACTATAACATTATATCAAATCCACACCTTAATACATAAAAAAAATATTTTGAGAAAATTATTCTTTATTAACAAAATTTGGGGTCTTACATCGACAATAGCCTTTCGGAAAGGTACAAAACGCATTTATCGGATGCCCGGATTGAAAGTTATAAAGGTTCGAGTGGATAGTGCGTAGCCAAAGTGCATATATTTCGAGACGACGGGACCTGCATGGCCCGGGGCAACCCGGGAAACAACAAGTAGACCCGCGACCATCTGATTTTTAAATATGAGCTCTTGGAAACTCATTTGAAAAAAATAAGATAAAAAGAGAGAAAACTCTGTCCATTTTAGCCTGTAAACACTTCTAGAGTTCTCTAAACTGGGTGATTCTTCTTTCTAAACACTTGTAAGCTTGTGTTTTGCTACATACTAAAATTTAACCAGTGGAAACCGAGATTGCATTCGTCAAAAGCTATCTGAAGTCTTCTTGGCAACCCACTGTAAGATTTGTTAGATTTTTAAGCTTTTTCCTACTTCAATATACATATATCTACTAACGTTGAGAGTCGCGTTGTGTGGGTATGCCCGGATCGTCGATCCGTGGCTTTTTATTGCTTATATATATATATATATATATATATATATATACATTTCAGTCTGGTCTGGAGATCACATATATATATTTACAATTGAAAGTCCTGCCTGGAGTTTATTTCGTGGTAGTTGATCGTCAATATATATATATATATATATATATATAAATATATATATATATATATATATATATATATACCTTCCTTATATAAATATCTACTTTACTGCTTTCATATTGTAGATATTTAATCTTTCAGCCTACGAGCTAGATTCGCCTAAATCTGGTTTTTTCTCACTTTAACCGGTTTATGGTGACTAAACTTGAACCGTTGAAGCTGGAATGCTTAGATTTACTCAAATTTAGTTCTTTTTCTAGCTTTTGTACATATTGCTTTCTCATGTGAGCCTAGGAATCATGTGATCACAGATTCAGTCTCTGAATCTAGATTCGGTTCGCGTAATGGACATTTTCAGCTGCAGTCAACTTGTAAATTATCTAAGATGTCTGAATTTCCTTAGACGGCTCTCATGCCCACAAGGAGTTTGACACTAATATGTATCTTATTTTCTCGAAGATGCTTCGCATCTCGAAAATAAAAACAATCAAGCTGAAACACATAATAAAATGGAAGTATCAAATGCCTCAATTACTATTGAGCACAAGGGTTTGAAAAACCTGTTTTACAAAACATCACTACTATATCTTGTTAAAATTGAACTTTTATATAAAAGTCAAACCCTTTGTGTATAGGTGCAAACGAGGCATAGCACTACTTCCAAACAACTGCACACAGGCCCTACACACACACACACACATACACAGATAAAAGTTAATGAAAAGTGACAGTAACTGTGTTATCACGGAAGTCTGGGGGTGCTTAACATATTCCCTCTGCTTAATCAAGCCTCAGGACCCTAACGAATTTCAATTTTGCAAACTAATCAAACAGTGTCAAATACACGAGTCTTTGTGCAAATCTTTCCTCGGTTGAGTTGGTGCAACCATTTAAAAATACCAAGTGATGACTTTTACAGTCAAATCGTCGACATATACATGTCGGACTTTTTCAAACAAATCTCACCTAAAATGAGAATACCAAAAAATAAGAACATAAAAAAACAAATAAAAATCACGACGTCGACAGTTACAATATAGTACGTAACACCCTCGCATAAAAATAAAGTTTTATTTTTAGGATGAGCACCCTTTGTACTTAATAATGTGTTAATTAACACATTATTACATCATATTTCATAACATGACTAAAACTTGGCCCAACGGTTTGGAGTCACTCATTTTAATTAACACGGTTTCCATCCAAAAAGAATCTAACGATTTCAAACATCAATATGATAATAATTATTTTGAAAACTTTAAATGACCATAATTTTCTCATTTTTTAATTAATTAAAATTTATGATCTTTATATGGTTAAAAAGCTCTTGACAAAAATTACACAACTATATTAAATTTTATAGTTTCGTTCAACAAACAAAAATATAATTAATTAACACTCATTTTCGGCCTTTCAAACAAATCTCAAATGCATGTATCTCAACATATCATGCATATTGTTGGGATGTGATTATTTGGGTCTAGCCATGGTGCAGCCCAGTTTATTTAATGGTTCGGATCTGGTGATAGCCCATATGTATTTATTATGATAGTGGGAGAGTCCTTATTAAAATAGGATTATATTTCCTTATTTGGAGGGATATGGAGTCCTTTTCCTAGTTGGATGCGGTTGGAGGTGACTTCTATATATACAACAACAAGCAGGAGGAGAGAGAACACAAGAGATACAACACAAATACATATACTCCCAATATTATTCTAGTGGATTACTCTCTCTCTCTCCGTGGTTTTTTCCCAATTGGGTTTCCACATAAAATTCTTGTGTTCATATTTTATCTCTTTGTTTATGTTTATGTGAATGTATTTCCTAAGTTTGATTTCACAACAATACAATCAACCGTTAGCGCGATTTTGGCCTGCTGTTTTGGGTGATTTCGTCAGGCGTACAAAATTTGGCGTTAACATTGGCGTTCATATTTTATCTCTTTGTTTATGTTTATATGAATGTATTTCCTAAGTTTGATTTCACAACAATATAATCAACCAGTTAAGCGATTTTTGCTTTCTTTGTTTTGGGTGATTTAAATCGAGGTATAAAATTTGACGTTAACATTGGTGCTAGAAGCAGGGGTTAGTGCTTTTACAATCACAACCAACTTTTTCGGTAGAAAGTCATGGCGAGCAGGGATACAAGTGCTTCTAACCAGGAAAAGACGAAAACACACCAGACCACCCAGGTGAGAGGGTCGGTCAAAGACAGACTGGGTTCTAGAATCATGGGGATCAGGAGGAACCGACCCCTTCCCTCTGGCATAAACTCTTCCATGACAGCCAGCACACGCCCAATCAGGTGAGTCGAGTCGATGAAAATCACTCTCAGGCTCTCGTGGGGCAAGGAAGAGAACGAGGAAGGTAGCCGAGACCAGAGGGAGTTTATTTTGCAGAAGAAGATGCAACCAAACAAAGACGCCATGATGGCCCTGCATCTACAGCAGGAGGAGCTCGAACAACAGATGGTAAAGATGGTTGGAGAACAGGAGGCGTCCTCAAAAAGGCACAAGCATCAGAGCCAATCCCGGTCACCTCGATGGGGAGAGGCTGAAAGAGAAAAGAGTAGGCCTTGAAGCCGTTCCTGAGACAACAGAAGTAGAAGAAAAAGCCGTTCAGTGGATAGACGATCAGAACATCCGGGTAGGTCGAGACAGAGGAGGAGGGATAAGTCTCCTGAATATGAGAGGGACAGACACAGATCGTCCCCTCGTAAAGAGGAGTCTGACCCCCTCGCTCAAAGGGTTGCAGAGTTGGAGAAGTTACTGGCGACAAAGAGTTCGATGGGAACGCCTTCGGCTTGCATAGGCTCCTCCTTTTCACCAGAAATCAATCATGTCACTGCCGATCCCAAAAAGAAGATGCCCCCAATGGAAACGTACGATGGGTTGGGGGATCCCTATGATTATTCAGATGGGTACGACAGGTTGATGACATATTACGGACATTCGGACGGTGCTAAGTGCCATATGTTTGCGACGACTCTGAAGAAAAGCGCCCGAGAATGGATTGGGACACTGGTAGCTGGGTCGATTAATTCATGGAATGATCTTTGAGAAAAGTTTCATTCTCAGTTTGGGAGTAACAAAAGACTAGAAAAGATTACTGCTTCCCTCATGCAGGTTAAACAAAAATCGAATGAAAGCCTCGGTCAATACGTGAAGAGGTTTCGAGAGGTTGTGGGTTCAGTAGCAGAGTTGAATTCACCTCAGGCCTTGGGATTCTTCACAACTGGTCTGGACATAGGAAAGTCAAAGAAACTGATGAAAGATCTGGTGATCAACCCACCGACAGATTTGACCGAAGCCTTCCACCGAGCTGAGGGTTTTATTGCGATAGAGGAGGCTATGGGAAATTTTAAACCACACTCCCAATATTACGAGAAGTCTAAGGATCGGGACAAGCAGGGTTATCAACGGTCAGACAATCAGGGAAGATTGGATAATTATGGTAAAAAGAACTATAACGGTGGAGGTTCAGGAAGTGGTAGACCACCCTTCCTAAACAGGAATGTCAATAAAGTTTACACCGCCCTCAACACTGACCGGGCGAAGATATTGGAGGAGATGCGAAACAAGCCTTTGTTCGAACCTTGCTCAACACATCCAAAATACAACAAAGGGGTGTAACGACCTAAAGGATTTAATAGAGAATAACGTCCAGAACGGCCATCTAATTTAGTATGTGGTTGGTCGGGAGAGTTTAGAGGTGCCTCAGAAGGAAAGCAGAGGACCAGCATGGGATACATAGACAAAACCAAACCAGCAAGCCCGAGGCGTGATCGACGTGATTTCTGGCGGTTCGATAGGGCGTGTGACCAGGAAAAAGAAGAGTGGACATCTCAAAGTTGTGTTGTCCGTGGCAGGTTCCTCGCCGAGAAAGGATTGGGCCTACCCAGCAGTATCCATCTCATTCTCAAATGAGGATTATCCAACAGATCTAATAGAACCACACGATGGGGCGTTGGTGATAATGGCACAGGTCGGGCCAGTGGACATGAAAAGGATGATGATCGACAACGGTTCCTCGGTCGACATACTGTACACTCACGCTTATCAAAGGATTGATTTGGAAGGAAAGAAGATGGAGATGGGTGGAGAAGGCCCGCTATATGGTTTTAGTGGGGACCCGCTGTATGTGTCCGGCACCATCGAATTGCCAATTAGGTTCGGCACAGCACCTCAGCAGGCAGAAATACTAGTCAAATTTTTTGTGGTATAGGTGGATTCGGCATACAACGCCATTCTGGGAAGGCCAACTCTGACAGCCTTGCAAGCAGTAACCTCCATACCACATTTCAAAATTAAGTTTTTGACACCAAATGAGATAGGAGAGGTAAAAGGCGATCTTAACATTGCCTGAAGGAGATATCGGAATACCTTAATTTCTTCAAGAGTCGATGTCAGCAAGCAGAAACAAACGACGGCCATCGAAATAGATCCATTCATTGAAGGTAGCACGGAACCAATGGCCCTGCCTGCCAAAGAGACCGAAGATGTAGAGTTAGTCCCAGGCAATATAGAGAAGCTGATCAAGATTGGGTTGGGGCTAATAGAACCGCTACGGACAGGACTGGTAGATCTACTTGGGTATATGCCGACATTTTTGCGTGGGAACCTAATGACAAGCCTGGAGTAAGCAAGTCAGTGGGCCTACACAATTTACATGTTTAACCAAAGAGAAAACCAGTGATTCAGAAAAGATGGATTTTTGCCCCAAAAAGGCAGAGGATCATAGATGAAGAAATCGCCAAACTACTGGAGGCATGATTTATTTTTGAGATCGACTACCCCCAATGGTTGGCTAACGTGGTATTGGTTCAGAAACAGAATGGGAAGTGGAGATTATGCATTAATTACACAGATCTGAACAAAGCATGCCCAAAAGATTTCTATCCATTGCCCAACATAGACCAATTGATTGATGCCACTTCGAGGTACAGTATGCTGAGCTTCATAGATGCCTTCTCGGGATACCACCAGATTTCGATGAGCAAGGAAGACATCCTGAAGACGAGTTTTATCACGTATCGGGCCATATATGCTTATCAGAAGATGACCTTTGGATTACTCAATGCTGGGGCAACCTACCAACGGATGATGAACTTCGTATTTCGAAAGCAGCTAGGCTGAAGCATGGAATTTTACATGGACGACATGATCGTGAAAAGCATGTCAGTCCGGGATCATCTGGAAGACCTAGAAAACTGCTTTGAAACAATACAAAGACATAAGCTAAGATTAAACCCGACTAAATGTACCTTCGGATTAGGGTCAGGCAAGTTTCTAGGATATTTAATCTGTAAGAGAGGTATTGAAGCAAATCCAGAAAAGATCCAGGCGATCTTAGACATGAAGTCTCTGAATACATACAAAGATGTGCAGCGGTTGACAGGCCAGATAGTTGCCCTTTGGAGATTTGTGTCGAGATCAGCCGAAAGATGTTTAGCCTTCTTTGACACTCTCAAGGGGCCGAAGAATGAGAAGAGTTTCCAGTGGACCTCAGAGTACGAAGACTCATTCCAAGGGATCAAGAAATATTTGTCGTCGGCCCTTTATTGATGAAGTCGATCCCCTCAGAACCTTTGTATCTATACTTGGCTGCATGCTCGATGACAGTAGGGGCAGCACTGGTAAGAGACAAGGGAGGAACACAGTTCTCGGTTTACTATGTCAGCCACGTTCTTCGTGATGCCAAAATAAGATACCCGAGCCTGGAAAAGTTTGCTTATGCCATGATCATTGCAAGTAGAAAACTTCAGAATTATTTCCAAGGTCGATTGGTGGTAGTGTACACGGATCAACCATTGAAGAAGATTTTGCATAGACTAGAAGTCTCGGGTCGGTTGGCTATGTGGGCGATGGAATTGACTCAGTTTGCATTGGAATACCATCCCCGAACAGCAGTCAATGGACAGGCATTGGCAGACATCATAGTGGAATGTTATTTTACGGAATCGGACGTGAGTACGATTACCGAATGCCAACGGGGGCCAACTTCATGGACTTTGTACGTAGATGGGTCATCAACTTCGGACATCAGTGAAGCAGGAGTTATTCTGATAAGTTCTGAAGGATTCAAAGTTCAGCAAGCCATCCGATTTCAGTTCAAAGCTACTAACAATGAAGTAGAATATGAGACCATACTAGCTGGACTTTGGTTGGCCCGAAGCTTAGAAGTACAGAAGTTAGTCATCTATAGTGATTCGCAGCTGGTGGTCAAGCAGTTATCAGGGGAGTATAAGGCTCGGGGGGAAAGAATGTCAAAATATCTTGCTAAAGTGAAAGATAAGCTCATGTACTTCAGCTCACATAGTTGTCAGGGAGTTGATCGGTCAGAAAATACGGTAGCAGATGCTCTAGCCAAATTGGCAACTACCGAAACAAGCTCCTTCAACGGGTTGGTGTATCTAGAGGTCTTAGAACAACCAAGTGTTCCAAAGACGGATGTGTTAACTTTGGATCGGCTCGACTGCTGGCTCACACCTTATATCTCTTATCTGGAAGATGGGGTTCTACCTTCGGACCGAATCTTAGCAAGGAAGATCAAGCATAAGAGCTCAAATTTTGTCCTTATAAATGGAGATCTGTACCGAAAGGCATTTAGCTCCCCACTGCTCAAGTACTTAACCCCATCGGAAGCAGATTACACACTTCGGGAATTACATGAAGGAATTTATGGGGATCACATGGGGGTCAACTCACTGGCACACAAGATTTTGAGGCAGGGGTACTATTGGCCGACTATCTATAGGGAGGCCAAAGAGTTTGTCAAAAAATGTCCCAAGTGTCAGCTGAACAGCACCATCCCACATCAGCCCCCCGAAGAGTTATGCTCGGTCTTATCTCTGATTCCTTTTGCTGTATGGGGAATTGACATCCTGGGACCCCTACCAAAGGCCAAGGGACAAGTGTGTTTTGTGATTGTGGCCATCGACTATATGAACAAGTGGGTCGAAGCCAAACTTCTACAGAATATCACCGAACAAGAATGTCTGAAGTTTTTTAAGGAGGGTGTTGTTTATCGATTTGGCATCCCGATGGCAGTAGTCTCGGACAATGGCAGGCAGTTTGTGGGGTCAAAGTTTGAAGCTTTTTTTGAAAGAGTTAGGGATTCAGCACCGAAAGACTTCAGTGGCCCATCCTCAGTCTAACGGTCAAGTAGAAGTCACTAATCGAACCCTAATTAATGTGATTAAAAGGCGCCTAGATGAACTAAAGGGTAGATGGCCAGAAGAACTACTCAACATTTTATGGGCCTATCGGACTACTCCGAGAACAACAACCGGGGACTCACCCTTCAAATTGGCATATGGGACCGATGCACTCATACCTGTGGAGATTGGATCCCCCACCTTACGGGTCAGCCAATATAAAGAGTTGTACAATGACCAAGGGCTGCGAACAAATTTGGACCTTTTGGAGGAAGTTCGGGACTCATCTCTAATAAGGTTGGCAATCTACCAGAAGAGAATAGCCTGACACTACAATTAAAAGGTGAAGCTGAGGAGGTTTGAAGTGGGTGATTTAGTCCTTTGGGAGTCGGAGGCATCAACCCCCCAGAACACTGGCAAGCTGATGCCTAACTGGGAAGGGCCTTATGAAGTAATAGAAGTGCCGAAGCCAGGTACATACCGGCTTCGAGCAATGGATGGTTCGGGGGTAAAGAATATATGGCATGCTGGGAGACTTAGAAAGTATTATCAATAAAAGTCATTCTTCCCTTTACTTGTGTAAGCCATTCTACTTATCAATGAAATAAATGAGATCTTTCTTCAGAAAATGTGTGTACTTCATTTATATTCATAAGATTTTGCAAACCCGATCAGAAAAGCTTTGGGATTAAACCGGTCAAAAAGTCCAGAAGGACATAACTAATCGGTAAAATTCACAAGTATAACTAATTAGGAGAGTAGTAAATTAAATTAGATAAGCTTCAGATATAAACCAATCAGAAAGTTGGAGATGACAACACTGATTGGTAAAAGTCACAAGTATAACTAGTACAGATAACTATTAACAAAATTTTTTACTTCATTCATATTTTCAAATTTTTTACAAGACCCGATCATATAAGATTCGGGCAAAATAAAAAAAAATGAAGATTATAAAAAGTGACTCTATTCCTAAGGAGCTTCATCTCCAGCTTCGGACTCTTTGTCAGAGGAGTCTAGGATGGAGGCATCATGACCAACAGCGATCAACTTGGCTCGAGCCTTATCCCGATAAGTTTCATAGCCTTCGGCAAACTGAGCCATGATCTTTTCGGTCAAGGCCGGGGATTCCTCGTATTCAGTAATCGTAAGCTACTTGGCCTCGACAAGTTCTCCCTGCAAGATTTTGACCTCAGCTGTTAAGGCATTGTTCTCTCGCATCATGTGCATCATCTTATCATATATCTAGAAGAACTTCTCTGTGAGGGCGTCAACCGCCTTCTCCCGATCCTTAACCTCCTCTGACAAATGCTCCTTCTCTCCGATGAGCTTTTTGGCATGGTTATCAAGTTCGACAAACTCTTGTTGTAGAAGAGAATATTGTACCCGAAGCTCTTTGGCCTGTCGTTAAGCCAAGGTCATCTTGTTACGGGTCTCAGCATGAAGATCCCTTTCTTTCTGCAGGTCCAAGTTCAGACCTCGAACCTCTGCCTTGAGGCGCATCACGTCCGACCTTAATTGGACTTCTTTTTTGGTCATCCGGGCTAGATGCAGAATGGCTCGGGCGAGGACGGCGTTGGCCTACAGCAAAAGGAACATATCAACTATGAAGAATAAAGCATGACGATAAAAAAATAGGTTAACTAATTTGAGAATTACCTGGCACTGAGCACAAATATAGGCTACGAGATATTCTTCAGAAGAGAATCCCTTAAAACATTCATCATCTCCGGGAAGTTTGAAATGATCGAACAGCTGGAAGGGAAACACCTCCGAAGGGCTCTTCGGCCAACAAGTAGTTGGCGTTCCTTGAGAAGAGCTCACTTTAGAAGTGGGAGTTGAAGTGGGAAGGGGTTCGGCCTCGACAACCAGCTGCTCAAGAACTTCAGCTACACGAGGCTTCTTGGGTCGAGGTTCGAGAGGGACCTCTTTGGTTTCCTCCGAATCTTTGATCAATATAACTTGTGAGGGGGTGGAGGAATCAGCTTCGACAGAACTGAAGAAGTGGCCTTGGCGGGGGCCTTTGTGGAAGGCTTGGAGGGCTTCTTAGACTTCTTTAACAAGGCCATTTTCTCAGCTTGGCTCATTTTCGGTGCGTTCTTGGTAGATGGTTCGACGGTGGCAGCTGAGGGAGGAGGACCTTATGTAGAGCTGGTGGAGAGTTTAGCAATTGGAATGGTCTCTTCTCCGACCGCATCGTCAATGATGGGGAGGCTGATCAGCCCGGCTGTATTCTGTAAGGGCATCAGGGAGTCATCGGCACCCTTAGGTTTAAAGATAGTCACTACAAGGCAAACAGAACATTGAAAAATAAGGCATACAAGAGAGAAAGTCAAGGCATAAAAGGATGGGGAGACAGTAGCTTACGGCCGTGTTTGTAGAGCCAGGCCTCCTTATATACAACTTCCAGACCCCATTCGGTCATCTATAGCTTCTAGTAGAATGCCTTGAAGGCATCAGCCCGATCCTTGGGAAATTTGGATACCTTTGCGATAGGATCTTCGGGATCGACCCAGTTCGGCAGAAGAGTAAGATCGGTTCCCCTCACGAAGAACCATTGAGGATGCCATCCTTTGTTGCTAGAGGGAGTCTTCATAAAGGTGGCCCGTCCAGCCACTCGGTTGAGTTTTCAAAAGCCAGGTTCCCTTGACTTCCCGACTGAAAACAAAATGACGAAGAAATCGAGGTCGGGAGTGATTCCGACCTCCTACCAAAGAGCAATAAAAAAAACCAAATGGATATATCAGTTCGGTACCAATTGTGCGAACCCGATACCAACAAAATAGAGGAAGGTGGAAATGAACTCATGAAGGGGAAATCGGACCCCATATTTTAGTGCCCAGAGGGGAATGGTCGTCCAGCCACCTTCGGGTCACCAGAACATCCTTTCATTCGGCTCTGGAACCCGAAGCTTATACTCCTTCGGGATATTGAATAGAGTTCGGATGTTAGAAAGTTGAGATGTGGTTATGGTAGACTTCGTGTTGATGTGAGAATAGTCGGTTTCAAAAGCGTGAAGGCTTCAAATTTTCATTTTGGCACCACTGGATGTAGTGTCAGTGGGTGCCATCGGTAGATCGACCGAAATCAGATCGTCGGCGGTCATGGAGGCATGATGGATGATTGGGGAACTTGCTCAGTGGAAGGAAGAGTGCCATAATCAGCCATTGAGGAGAAGAAAGTTGGATTGTAGAGATTTAGAAGCAAAGATGAACAAAAGGAAGCTGAAAATATGATGAAGTTTGAATGGATTGATTACTCACCGAAAATCGCCATCGTCGATAAATTCAGGTGAAAAATTTGAAATGAGAAAGATTTGAAAAAGGTGACAGTGATGGCTGGGAAGGGGTTTTATAAGCAGAGCTGTACGAGACCCCAGGCGGCTATTTATGACGGGTGGGGGCCAGTCTTGGGGAAGTATGCGACATTTTGAGAAACGAAGAGGAAGCGTTTGGCTTCCCCATGTAACTCATCATTTCCTGGCACGGTTTTATGAGCCTTGTCCTTTCAAAGTCTCTAATTATAAATAAATTATAACAAGAGACTGGGGGCAATGTTCAGGAGTGTTTAAATTGACCTCCAACTAGGCCGAAGGCCTGATACTAAAAGGGGTTCATAAGCCCGATGGGACGAAGCCCTCGGAGATGCTGGAGGTGTTCGGGTTCGGCATCCGAGTCCTTTGGGCTCGATCCTTACGGTAGTGTGTGGTGTTCAGGATCGGATCTTTGACTCTTTGGACCGAAGCTCAGACCAACTTGTGAGTTCGGTTGGGTTGGGCCTGTGCAGTGGGTTGTCCTGCGCACAGAGTCTGAAGTCCTAACCGTATTTGAGTAAGGTAACTCCAAAGGTAGTGTTTGGATTGGATTCCACTTCCACCTTTTAAAGAGATTGTGTTGGACCCAAATCATGGTAACTACCATGTTTAGGAGTCCTAATCTAACTTCGGAGAAGGATTCCAAGGTGATGAGGGTACTATAAATACAAGGCCAGGGTTACAATTAACATGTAATACTTTCTTTGAGCACTAGACACATACGCCTCCATTGTTAAACCTTGTGAACGGCTTGCACTTATTCTCACACCGGAGCTATCCTCCGGCGGCACAAGCCGTCAAGCTTCATGTGTGATCTGTTATTTTGCAGGTTCAAGCGTGTGGATTCTGTGATTGGACGCGCCGGCGAAACTTGGCGTTAACACATATTAAATCAACAAAAATTAGAGACTGACTAATAGTAAATATAATGAGACATGTTTAAATTCATGAATGCAATAAAATGAAAATCATCCCTTTTCATGTTCATTCGTAAAATATTATGCATGTTGATACATAACATGTGTATCATATTTGCATAATATATAAACATAAGTATCTTCACGTATATAATGCACAAAATGTATGATATATAATATTCATATACGTTTTCGAAATTGCGTACCTCTCATGAATTTGAATATGTTACCTCTTGAATTAATGCCACAAACTTGTAATAAACCTCCTTCATGGTAATAATCTTTCCTAATAAATATAAAGCCTCAAATTCTGCCGCATCCATCTTGTGAAAAATAATAGAAATTCATAAATTCATAATTGAAAATGATATTTTTATATTAAAATTGTCATTATAGATCCTATAGCGACGGTTTTCACCGTCATTATACATTTATAACGACACTTTTCATATATAAATATCAAAAATATTATAAAATATTATTTTCCTAAATAAAATCTTAAGATTCTTTGAGATAGATTTATAACTCATAAAATATAATATAGAAGTCTTAGATGTACGTATTAGATGTATTGTCCTTAAGACATTTATTCGTCACCTCTCGTAAATAAAATTTAAAGATTCAAACGAATAATTCTCTTAAGATATTTATTTGTCCACTCTCGTAAATAAAATTTATGGGATATTATCTTCGTTCAATATTTGTAAGGAATATTATTTTCGTTCAATATTCGGAAGGGATATTATTTTCATTCAATATTCGTAAGAAATATTATTTTCTTTCATACTCTATAGTATGTAAGTAATATTATTTCGTTTCATATTCCTAAATCTATACTTATTTTGATAAGTATTGCTTCTTTAATCACTGAAATTAGTAGAATATCCTTGAATTTTGTACTTCATCTAGTATCGTTTCATTGGAATATTGGACTGAACTTTCTTATTAAATTTCAATATTTTAAGTCGACGTACTATTCACTGGGGTACTATTCACCTGGAGTACTATTTATGGGTACTATTCATATGGCACTATTCATCGGTACTATTTATACGGTACTATACATACAACACTATTCATACGATATTATTCATGAGTACTATTCACAACAGAATTTAATTTTCTTTTCTGTCCAAATTATTTTTGATACATGAATATCATTCTTGAATTTTACTCCATAATTAGTTATCATGTTGATAATTTGGACATTCTTAAACTCTGGATAAATTGAATTATAAATTTTTAATATTTATCCTTTATCTCACTTGATTGATTTCTTATATCATTGTCATCATCCTCATGCTTATATTGTGGTGAAAGTCATATTTGGCCAGTAGTGCATAGATGGACTGTTGATTGGTATGATTATGACCAAGAATTGTGTATTGGTATAATCATAACCTGTAATGTTACAGACAACTGATGTGGTGAAAGTCCTCTTTGGCCCATAGTGCATAGATGGACAGTTGTTGGCATGATCATGACCATTGGTGATACTAACGAATATCATTGGCCCGTAGTGCATGGAAAATTCGATGATGTGAAATATTTATTGAGTTATGTTACAGAGATAAACTATTGATGATGAACTTTTAAATCATAAAAGATAGTATACATCATTCTCTACTTGACTCTTCTGATGGATTGCTTGTTCCGTTGTAGTTGTTGATCTAAACTTAATGTCTATTGTATTCTATTAGATTTTACAATATTGAAGGCTAAGGATAATTTATTTTGCATTATCTTAGTCATAATATTCTTTACTGGGCTAGTTGAGCTCACCCTGTTCTTTCATTGTTCTCTTCAGGAAATGAGAATATAGCTGGGACTAGTAAGGGAATTGAGCGATGGTCCAAGATGGTTACTATAGTCCTCACTATTCTATAAAATAGTGTGATAATAATTGTAATGAAAACTTTATTTGAGTTTGCATATGGTCTATGAGACAATATTTGTATTAAAACTCACTGCTTATGTTATGTCGTATTTTTCACAAAAATTAATAGTTGTATAAATGAAGTTGTATTTAATTTCTGTACCATGTATTTGAGGACTCAAAATGGGTTGTGTGGACCTATTTTGGGGGCATCACAATACTCATGTATCAAAAATAATTTGGACAGAAAAGAAACCAATTTTGTCGTGAATAGTATCCCATGAATAGTACCCAAATAAATAGTACACCGAGTGAATAGTACCCCGTGAATTGTACCCTGAATGAAAATATTGAATTTTAATAAGAAAGTTCAGACCAATATTCCAATGAAATGATGTTAGATGTAGCGCAAACCACAGGGAATTTCTAATCATTTAAGGAATTATAGAAGCAATACTTACCATAGTAAGTTGAGATTAGGAATATGAAATGAAATAATATTGTTGGGTAAAATCTAATTACGCACAACACGCAAGTATACGTGGTCAACAAGTAATAAAGTGAAAGTAGAGTATCATTCCCACGAGGAATTATTAATACAAAATCACCAAGTACTAACCCGTAACAAACTCAATCTTATTTAAACGAATGAATTTCAAATTATATAATTAATCTACTATTAAATTCCACTAGTTACATTAAGATTAGGGAGATTTAAGATCACAACTTCACTAATTGCTTCATTTAAGTTAACACACTTCTCATCAATTATTTTCTATCCTGAATTGTTAATCAAGAACACTAAAGCAGATAAAACCACCTCTCGATGCATAATACACATACTCACTTAAATCCACAGATGATAGAATTAAGCAAGACACCCTAATCAACTAATCCACTATATCTCTATGCGAATTATAATTAAAAAGGATTTAAAGCACAAGTTCTCTATAAGATTAAATATGGCATAAAGGCATATTTCTATCCTAAATACGAATCATGAATTCCATCTATGCAGAAATCACAAACTCATGCTATCATGATCAGATCTAATTCAATACTTCATCTCTCGAGTTCATATAGATTATCACGGTAATTATTACCTAGGAAATTAAGCAATTAAGTCCAAATCACAATAGACAATCCTCACAATAGAACATAATAATTGATAACGAAGAATATTAACATAAACTACACAATAAGATCCATTGTAGTCTCAAACAAAGAATTAGTTCATTGAATTCAAACTAAGAATCCACACTTGAATACATATTAAAAGACAAAGATAGAAGAAGATAAGAAGATAGAATCTATTTTCAATAGATCTGACGCTTTCTCCTTGCTCCTACTTTGAATCTTCAATGGTCTCCAAGTTGCTTCAATCTCCAAAACTCATTAGAACTAATGTTTTGATCTAATCTACTCTAATCTAATCTAATAGAATCCTCTCTCCCTCCTCTAATCTATGTGATTCTCCTCCTTTTTTAAGTCTCTTTACATGTCTTTAAGTCCTCTTGGAAGTCCTTGAGTCAATCAAATTGAAACAGTCCTTCTCCAACTCATCTCGTGTTTGTGCAGTAGTTATATGTTTTACAACCACAATCTCTGCTCAATTTCATGCCAACTAGAGTCCTATTGCTATGCATACTCAAAAATCCAAGTTCCATCATGATTAGCATCACATTAGGAGTGCCAGAATTTTGGACCCCACCAAATGGGTGTAAGCTTATAAAATGCTCATTTCTACAGTTAAAGCTCTTGTGATCGGGAATGAAGACCCCCTGCCTTGGTGGGAGTGTAAGGGTTAAATATGCCCACCCCGGCGGGGGTGGATTCTGCAAACTGACTTTCCTTAATCTTCATATTTGCTACAATAATGCTCCAATTGCCTCCATTTTCACTCATTTCCCACACCAACCATCCTACACATAAAATAACAAGAAACAAGTAAAAATGAACATAAAATCAAGGAATTAACAACAAATAAGCTTGAACTAGAAATTAATTCGTGGATATAAAATCCACTTATCAAAATCCCCCAAACTTAAACCGTGCTAGTCCTCGAGAACAAAATAAAAAAAAACGACAATGCTATGCAATAAAACTAATCTACATGCCTACGAACCCAGCAGTAATGACAGAAACAAGTCTATTAAACCAGCCTTAGAGAAATCAAGTAAACATGATAATACATCATATCAAAACTCATTAGTAACTTCCCAATAAATCGTGAAATCCTAGACTGTTATCACTAATATAGTGCGTGTGTGCTCCACAATAATGTTAACTGATATAAAATCAAATTTAACACATAACAAGTCTCTTCAAAGGGATACATTGTAAACTCAAGAAATCCAAAAACAAGATAGATTTAACTAAAATCAAACAATTACCAATATCAAGGGTTAACATGGGATACTTATGTTTTATTTTTCATCTATGGGGGCTTTTTGCTCTTATTTCCCATTTTATTAATTTTTTTTGTTTATATACACATAGCTATGCAATGTCTTATTCCCTTAGGCTTTTCAATGGTACCTTAACGAGCTTTCGGCCAACGACTCCAAGACCATTATGACCTTAGGGCGCTAGGTGTAGAGACAATCCCCTCGGGCTTACTTACTCAAGTAACAAAGGCCATAAAACTAGACAAGCACACCACGACGTTTATTCATACTTTTTTTTCTCTTTTTTTTATATAGCTTATATACCCCAAATATTCTCCCAAACTTAGGTTCTTGTCTAACTTTAGCCATCACTACTTATTCTTGTCATTCTTTCATTCAAACTAGCATTATCCTTTAGAGTCCCATTTTGTATCAATTTAAACTCAATCAATCAACAAGTTATTTTTACTATGTTATCCTTATTATACTAGTTTCAAACAGAAAAAGATTCAATTCATAACAAGAAATCACATCAAAGCTCTAATATCCAGTACTATACTTGTCTACCCAATTTCAATCTCATCATTGGCCAAAACAAACTATAAATATCAAACAGCTGGACTCATGCAAGATGAACATAGTAACTAACTATTATTTTTGAAAATTTTCAAATTTTCAATTTTTTTTTAAAAAAAACTGAATGCAAAAACTTAATGTAACTATACGAACTACAATGTAAATAATTAACTATATGCAATACGACAATAAACTGCCCCCAAACTTAAACTAGACATTATCCTCAATGGCTGAAATAGAAAAAAGTAAAGCAAAGGACTTCCCTAAAAATATAGCAATCCACCTCATTGTCTGCTAAGTTTGGAGAATAGATTAGGCACATGGAACAAATTGGGCACCACACTTGAATTTGACTTGAATAACTATTTCATAATCTTTTGCATGTCCATTGAACCTCCAATACCAGCAATTAAGAGAGATAACATGGATTAGAATAACACTTGGATTGGTAAAAGAACCTAATAAGCAAATTAATTCCTATCTACTAAATAAACTAGTAAAGCATATAAATATAAAAATTCCTGGGTTGCCTCCCAGTTAGTGCTTGATTTAAAGTCTTTCAGCCTGACTTTGTCTGGTCAGCACTAACCAATTCCTATTCGATAATTGAGGAACCCTCTGTCCATCGGAAATAATATAGCTTTTGGTAGGTTCCCATTTGTGATGGCCAATGCATCAAAGTCACCTAGCATACTCTGATTTGGTATGATCTCAATCAAGAACGTCCCACAACTAGGTGTTTTCTCCATTGTGTATGTGATCACTTTGGGGAATGGAAGCTTGTCACACACAATGGGCTCTTCGTCTATCTTCTCTTTCTCGTCCCACCATGGATTCAAAATTGTACTCGCTCTTATGTTATCAAGAGGTTCGCCGATGACATGACTACCAAGTGGGCATGATTTTGCAAATCTGACCGACTCTTTGATCTTTGGTGGAGACCCATTTAGAACTTCATCGACCTCTATTTCATTATCCCCAATTGTCTCCACACTTCTGATATCTTGTGGCTCATCCAGTCGCAGATTTGGTTCGGGTTCTCCATCAATTTCGTCATCCATGTCATAAAGCCAAGTGTTTGGAAGAAGGTTGCTTATGGCTTTGGTCATTTGATCTATCTTATTCTGAAGATTCTGAATTGACTTCTCTTGATTAATCCTTCTCTCCTTATTTGATGCTATAAACTTGGACAACAATTCCTCCAATCTCAAATTTTCTATCTCAGTTTTGGAATCCATGTATTGAGGACCATGAGTTGAAGTGGTGATGAGTTATTCCATCTGGTGCTAAAAATTGTGGCTCGATATTTCTTGACTCATCATCCTCTCCTCTTGGTTTGCTATGACCTTTGACTGTAATTCCTCCAACTTTGACTTTTCCTCTTTTAATGGAGGTTGATATGAGAATTTCAATGTGTATGTTGTATTTGGAGTAGAGTGTTGATCTTGATAGTTATAGCTCCATGAAGAATCCGGGTGATACCCCCAAACTTGATGATAACTGGGATAAGAATAGTTGTTGAGGTAGTTACCACCATCTTGTGTCTCTCCAAGGCGATGGTGCATTGATTACTCGGGTGATTGTCAGCATAATAATTACAAGTAACTGCTATCCTTCGATTGCGTTGGGCTGCAACAACGTCCAACCTCCTTGAAAGTGTCTCAAGTTGTGCTGATAATGCAGAAAATACATTGAGTCCATCAATCCCCGCTCCCCTTAGTTGAGTCATACTCGAATATGTCCTTTGATAATTGAATCCAGCCATGGTACCTGAAACGAGAGAAAAATAAGAAGATAATAAAATAAAATAAAAATAAAGAAAAAAAATATTTAAATTAAGACTAATTTGATTGAAGCTAATATTGGCAAAAATATATTAAACTAATTCCTCGGCAACGACGCCAAAAACTTGTTGGGTAAAATCTTATTACGCACAACACGCAAGTATACGTGGTCAACAAGTAATAAAGTGAAAGTAGAGTATCATTCCCACGAGGAATTATTAATAAAAAATCACCAACTACTAACCCATAACAAACTCAATCTTATTTAAATGAATGAATTTCAAATTATATAATTAAACTACTATTAAATTCCACTAGTTAAATTAAGATTAAGGAGATTTAAGATCACAACTTCACTTATTGCTTCATTTAAGTTAACACACTTCTCATCAATTATTCTCTATCCTGAATTGTTAATCAAGAACACTAAAGTAGATAAAACCACCTCTCGATGCATAATACCCTTACTCATTTAAATCCATAGATGATAGAATTAAGCAAGACACCCTAATTAACTAATCCACTATATCCCTATGTGAATTACAATTAAAAAGAATTTAAAGCACAAGTTCTCTATAAGATTACATATGGCGTAAAGGCATATCTCTATCCTAAACACGAATCATGAATTCCATCTATGCATAAATCACAAACACATGCTATCATGATCAGATCTAAATCAATACTTCATCTCTCGAGTTCATATAGATTATCACGATAATTGTTAGCTAGGAAATTAAGCAATTAAGTCCAAATCACAATAGACAATCCTCACAATAGAACATAATAATTGATAACGAAGAATAATAAAATAAACTACACAATAAGATCCATTGTAATCTTAAATAAAGAATTAGTTCATTGAATTAAAACTAAGAATCCACACTTGAATACATATTAAAAGACAAAGATAGAAGATATAAGAAGATAAAATCTATTGTCTTTAGATCTGACGCTTTCTCCTTGCTCCTACTTTGAATTTTCAATGGTCTCCAAGTTGCTTCAATCTCCAAAACTCATTAGAACTAGTGTTTTTATCTAATCTAATCTAATAGAACCCTCTCTCCATCCTCTAATCTATGTGATTCTCCTCCTTTTATAAGTCTCTTTACATGTCTTTAAGTCCTCTTAGAAGTCCTTGAGTCAATCGGATCGAAACAATCCTTCTTCAACTCATCTTGTGTTTCTGTATTAGTTATATGTTTTACAACCACAATCTCTGCTCATATCCATGTCAACTAGAGTCCTATTGTTATGCAAAGTCAAAAATCCAAGTTCCATCATTATTAGCATCACATTAGGAGTGCCAGAATTTCGGACCCCCCACCCCGGTGGGGGTGGAAGCTTATAAAATGCCCGCCCCAGTGGGCTAGGCTACTGCAATAAAAAATGAAGACCCCAGCGGCGTGGTGTAAAGGGTTAAATATATCCAGCCTTGTGGGTGGGTTCTATAAACCACTTTCCTTCATCTTCATATTTGCAACAATAATGCTCCAATTGCCTCCATTTTCACTCATTTCCCACACCAACCATTCTACACATAAAATAACAAGAAACAAGTAAAAATGAACATAAAATCAAGGTATTAACAACAAATAAGCTTGAACTAGAAATCAATTCGTGGATATAAAATTCACTTATCAAATATACGAAACTGCAAATGGATTTTCACCCATCATGTGGTAATCCGCGTAGACAGATCTTTTCCACAATTAAAAATGAGTACGAAGGGTTATTCACCATGCATGCGGTAATCTGCGTAGACAGATCTTTTCCACAACTAAAGAATGAATATAATGGGTTATTCACCAGGCATGCGATAATTCGCGTAGACAGGTTATACCCACAGATTAAAAAGGAATAGAATGATAACCCTTACGAGTATGAAGTAATATCACGAACGAATACCAAAGAAAATAACATCCTTTGACCTTACTAGGAGACTAAATCTAACTGGTATAACGGAAATTATTTTTAGAAAATCTTGCACTATTTGCAACACGTAAAATATCCTTATACTCAAAAGAAATACGCACAATATTATAGAAGAATAATTTTCTGATTCTGGTGTGATTTTCATTTCTTAACTAAACATCTTATTTATAAGAGAATGGCAGGGAACTATTTAAATAGTAAAACAATCACGGACTCAATAGTGAATTTTCAAAAATTTCGTCTGATTTCACTATTAATCACTATTTATCTAAATTATTCTAATAAAACAAATAACTTTTTATATATTATAAAAAGTATTCTGTTTTATATAAAAAAAATTCTGTTTTATTATTATTATAATAATAATAAAACAAAACTGAGATAACTTTCTACCGACGATTTTGAAAAATGAGTAAGTGGGGGTCCATGTGATAAGCTAAACTTACAACAAATGCTTCATGACAAACCCCTCTATTTATATCAAAAAAAAATTGAATAAATATTTACCACAAATCACTTATCTTCAATAAACGTATTTTTAATCTTTCAACAATTATTCATTATTAATATTATAACTCATAATATTGACAACCAGATCGTTCCCAAGAAAGATGAGGCTTTTCGATAAGGATTTCTCCTTATTGGCACTCAATTAAATAACCTAACCTCTTTACTCGACAGAACTTTCTAGACATTGTCAATAATACAAATAATAATATGAATAACTGTGTCGTCTTAATTATTAATTTAATAATATAAAATATTGTGCAGATGATACTATGACAATAATTGAATCAATAATATGAGATATTATGCAACAACTACTGTAGCAATTATTGAATGAAATTGAGTGACTTGTTACGTAAGCATCAATAATCAGAGATACTGTGTAATACCGTGTGCTACTGTGCAACAATACGTATTACTGTACTTTTATCACCGAGTATTTCAACAGTTTAACGGTAAAAGTCTTGTCATTATTTTTATAAAAATGTTATTTCTGTCATTTTCTATATCCGACAGTCATTCTGTTGTGGGGTCCACCAATAATTGTGTCATCGTACGAATATTCCGCGACCAAATGAATATTTTATGACAACTTACTTTGCAAAATTTTCACATATCACCCATAACTATAATATTATATCAAATCAACACCTTATTATTCAAAATAACATTTAGAGAAAATTAAATCTTTATTCATAAAAATTTGGGGTCTTACAACCTCCCCTTCTTATAAAATTTTGTCCTCGAAATTGATGTACATACATGGTATGTCGAAGAGTTAAGGATACCTTGTTTTCATTTCAGATTCTAACTCCCAGGTCATTTCTTCAATATCGTGGTTTCTCCATAAAACTTTGACTTGAGGTATAACCTTTAAGCGTAGAATATGTTCCTTCTTATCTAAGATTTTAACAGGTACCTCTTCATACGTTAAATCTTCTGCTATCTCGTCTGGTTCTAATTCAATTATGTTGTTCGGGTCTTCCACATATTTACGTAACATAGATATGTGAAAAATATTATGAACACGAGACACACATGGCGGTAAGGCGAGTCTATAGGCCACAGTTCCTACTCGGTCGAGGATTTCAAATGGACTAATGAATCGAGGGTTGAGCTTTCCTCTCTTTACAAATCTCGTAACTCCTTTCCATGGAGCAACACGTAACAATACATTATCTCCAACATTAAATTCCACGTCCCTTCGATGAAGATCAGCATAACTCTTTTGTCGATCTTGTGAGGTTTGTATATGTTGTTGGATCATTTGAATCTTTTTTGTAGTCATGCGTACCAATTTTGGTCCCAACAATGTTTCTTCACCCACCTCATCCCACCATACTGGAGAACGACACTTTCATCCATACAATGCCTCGAATGGAGTCATGCCTATACTTGCTTGATAACTGTTGTTATAGGAGAATTCCACTAATGGTAAGTATTTGTACCAACTTTCTTTGAAGTCTAGGACACAGAGTCTTAATAGATCTTCAAGAGTTTGAATAGTCCTCTCAATTTGCCTTGTCCGTCCATGCGAGGATGATATCTGAGAACTAAATCGTAAATCAGTGCACATAGCTTTCTACAAGCTGACCCAAAATCGTGAAGTGAATCTTGGGACTCGATCAGAAACTATGGATACTGGCATACCATGCAATCTCATAATCTCATCTATGTATATACGAGCAAGACCTTCAAGTGAATATGTTTCTCGTATAGGTAAGAATTGAGCAGACTTGGTTAATCTATCGACAATGACCAAAATCTATGCCTTGAGAAACCTTGGAAAGACCAGTAAAGAAAGCCATGTTAATGTGCTCCCACTTCTATTCTGGAATTTCAAGTTGTTGCAATGGACCTTTTGGCACTTAATTCTCTGCCTTGACACGTTGAAAAGTTAAACACCTTGAGATAAACTTCGCGATCTCTCTCTTCATATTGGTCCACCAAAATAACCTAACCCCTTTCCTCGATAGAACTTTCTAGACATTGTCAATAATGCAAATAATAATATGAATAATTGTGTCGTCTCAATTAATTATTTAATAATATAAAATATTACACATATGATACGGTGACAATAATTGAATCAATAATATGAGATACTATGCAGCAACTACTGTAGCAATTATTGAATGAAACTGAGTGACCTATTACATAAGCATCAATAATCAGAGATACTGTGAAATACAATGTGCTACTGTGCAACAACGCGTATTATTGTACTTTTATCACAGGGTATTTCAACAGTTTAACGGTAAAAGTCTTGCCATTATTTTTATAAAAAGGTTATTTATGTCACTTTCTATATCCGACAGTCATTCTGTTGTGGGGTCCACCAATGATTGTGCCGTCATACGAATATTCCCCGACAAAAAAAATATTCTCCTACCAAACGAATATTTTATGACAACTTGTTTACTTTGCAAAATTTATAAATATCACCCATAACTATAGCATTATATCAAATCAACACCTTATTATTCAAAATAACATTTAGAGAAAATTAAATCTTTATTCATAAAAATTTGGGGTCCTACAGGTAATCCACCAAGGAAGAACAAAAATCAAGATGAATGATATTTGACAAAACCCTAGTTTTCTATCTCTATAGAAAATGTGTACTCTCCCAACTCTTAGAATAAAGCGCGTAACTTGTGTTAACCTTACCCATAACAAGACTTCTCTTATTTATAAATGTAGGGAACCCTCCTAAACTATTTAGGAATGATTTTTTAATTTAATTAATTAAACTCATTTAATTAATTAGGTTTCTTAATCTTATTAGAAATAATTAATTAAACTCTTTTAATTAATTAGCCTCCTAATTTTATTAGGAATACATGAGAGTACTTATATTAATTAATTTCCAAACCCTTTAGAAATTAACTTAATAATAATATTAGATATAATAATAATAATAATAATAAGGCTCCTCTTATTAATTTATACTTAATATTTTAAAAATATTAAATGATAAATATCAAGTTATTTAATATATTCTATCACCATAGATTAAATTAAATACACTTAACTTATTATTACGATTATTTCATTTATTTCTTAAATAAGTATTCTTCCTTTTATGATGTGACCTTTAGATTCTTCATATTATACCATTTGTGAATAAATCAATTAGAACAATTCTAATCTTATTTAAATAAATAACATTTATTCTACAATAAGGATAAGTATCCTTAACGATCAACGACTTTCCAGATAATATAGATTTCAACATTAATCATAAAAGAACATTTGAGTAAATAGTTACCGTACAATTCAATCCTTCTACTATACAATGTCTCAATTAAATATAAGACATAAAATTACTGTTAAGTCTTATTTTTTTTAATTATATGTATTTCGATTCACAAATGCACAACTCTAAATAATACAAATTAGAAACTCCTTTCTAATTTTATTCCACCTTGGCCAAGGATTCCTGGGTTATCATTTATCGAATCACATATGACATTTCTCTTCTTTTACTAGAAGCGGTAGATTCTTTGTTGATAATTCATTATCTCCATATATAACTTATTATACCCAAGCATACCCTTTTGTATAACCTAAGGGTCTTAAGGAATATTTCAAAGTATAACTTATCATACACTAGATACTATGATGATCTCAAGTCTAAGGATTACTTATACTACTATCACTTCAAGAATTCCTTTTGACAGACAAGTAAAACTCCATTAAGTATTTCTTAGCGAGCCATGTTCAGTGAACTTATTCTCCAAGAAGTACCTAATATTTTCTTTAGTGTCTCCACACAAATGATCACAGGATCATCCATCCTTATCCAATGAGCAAGCAACGTATGTACTTATCTATTCGGATTCACTAATTCCCTTTTTAGTAATCCATTGATTGGGAATATTTTAGTTTTTAAGTTATCTAAGAATTTAGATCTCATCATGATTCTAAAAGTATTGCTTAAAACTATGAGTTTATCACATATTATTAAAACAACATATAATTAAATGCCTTTAGTAAATAAATAATTTTATTAATAAATGAATAAAATTATTTACAAAGTATATGCTTTATCTTCAAACACGATTAACTTGTATGCATATTACTTTCAATCTCCCACTTGTACTAAAGTCAATTGCCACGGTATCTCATACCCATGTTCTGTAAGTGACGATTGAACTGTTGTTGTGTTAAAGCTTTAACACTACAAAAAATGGTGATTTTACAACAAACAGTTTTCATTGCTAAAGTTGTGAAATTCTGTAGCCAAATGTCATTTGCAACAATTTTTTGGTCGTTAGGCCTTTCATTGCGTAATAAGCGTTGCTAATTGTCTAGCAATGAAATTTGATTTTCGTTGCAGAAAGTAATATAATTTGTAATGAAATTTTGTTTTTGTGTAAAATCATAGATCATTTAGCAACGTAATTTTTTGTAGCAAATTTACTAAGAAATTATTACTAAAAAATATCTTTCGTTGCAAAATCTGCCTAATTGGCAAAGAAAAGAAAAAAAATTCAATGAAGATGAAATTCGTTGCATTTGATACACATTTTCCAATGATGTTTGTCGTTGCTGAATAGTATAAAATTTGTTGCCTTAATTGATTTTTGTTGGTAATTGTGTAATTTTTGGTAACGATGTTTGTTGCTAAATGTACAAAATAAATTGATTATATATTAATTACAATGAAATTTTGCATTGTTTATGGTTTTGTTATGGATAATTATGATCAATTAGCAACGATACTATTCGAAGCTAATTATTTTTAGAGAGCGACTAAAGTTATTGTCATTCGTTGTCGTTTTCTTTTTCTGTGCAACGAAAGTTATTATGATTTGCAACGATATAAATGTTGCCTTTTCTTTTGTTATGTAACAAATATTGTGACGCCCCCAAAATAGGTATACATCACCCATTTTGAGTCGCCAAATACATGGTACAGAAAACAACTACAACTTTATTATTACAATTGTCGTGCAAAATACGACAACACATACTGTGAGTTTAAATACAAATATTGTCTTCTAGACAATATTCACACTCAAATAAAGTCCTCATTAAAATTATTGATGCACTATTTTACAAAAATAGTGAGAACTGCTAAAACAACTGTCTAGGACCATCACTCTATACCCCGACTGGTTCCTGCTATATTCTCGCTTTCTGAGAAGAAAAATGGAACAAAAAGGAAAAGGGTGAGCTCAACTTGCCCAGTAAAGAATATTATGACTAAGATAATATACAACAAATTATCCTTAGTCTTCAACAGGAAAAAATTTGATAGAATATAATAGACACCAAGTTTTAGATCAACAACTGCAGCGGAAACAACAATTCATTAGAAGAGTTAAGTAGAGAATGAAATCTACTATCATCTTTGAATTTAAAAGTCCATCATCAATATTTTATCCCTGTAACATCAATCAATATACATCTTGAATCAAATATTCATCTTTGCACTATGGGCCAAAGATATTCATTTATATCACCACATTGGTCATATTCATCTCAACACTGTTCATCTTTTGCACTACGGGCCAAAGATATTCATCGAGTAATCATTCATCTTTACCTTCTGAGCCAAAGATATTCATCAAGTATCATCATTAAGGACTGAAGATGATGAAAAATATTTTAGAGAACGAATCAAGTAAGATAAAAGGATAAAGTTTAGAGATTCGTACTTTAGATAATTCAAGTTTAAAAATACTCCATAATAAATCATAATGGAGTAAAATTCATGAAGGAAGATCAAAACATGGATAAAATCAAAGATAGTAACCATAATAGATATCTGGAACAAAGAAGAGAAATTTTTATTTTTCGGTGAATAGTTTCGTATTTGTGAATAGTGTCGTATACGTGAATAGTGTCATATATGTGAATAGTAACCTTGACACAAAAAGGTATAAATTCCACAATTAAATTCATATCAATAATTCAGCATAATGATATTGAAGAAAATAATATCATTTACGAAGAAAATAACACCCCTTATCTCAAAATAATAGATATTTACGATGAAATATCGGATGTAATCAAAGGAAACTTACCTTGAATAGCAACTCTCAAAGTATCTAAATACTCACAAAATACGCTCGATAATATAGAGAGAGAAAACTTATTTCTGCTGTGATTTTCAATTCTAACCTAAGTGCCTATTTATAGAAAAATGCTAGAACGCCAAAGGACACTAAATAATAAAATAATATTATTTATTTTTCCTTCTTTCTACGCCCACCCATTTTGAAAGCTGAGCATGTCATCTTGGAAGAACATTTACAACCCACATGTTTTTAACAAAAGTAGGTCCCACACTTTTTAATAAAAATATTTAATTTCTTAAACTTCAATAATTCATAATAAATAGCCCTTTTATCAGAAAAATATGAATTTTATGTCCATTGCATAGGAAATCGAATTCTCTACAACTTTACAAAAGAAAGTTTTTCCAAATTCCAAACAGAAAATGTCCGAAATCCACATACGGATGATTTTTAATACCTCTATTCCGATAAAATACTGATAAAACACCTCAACTTTAATTCTTTCATTTATAACCACATAAAATAAATATATCCATCAATTATATCCGCATAAAAATAAATATTTCCTTCATTTATATCCACCTAAAATAAATATTTCCTTATCATATAAATCAATAAATAATTATTCACAAATAATATTATAGAATTACAATAATGAATGACGGTAGTTCCCAGGAAGAGGGAGGCTTTCAGATAAGGATTTCTCTTCTTGCCGCTGATTAGGTGACCAAATCTCTCCTTGATGAACTTTCTAGACATTGCCAATAATGCTATCTAATAGTATTATTCAAATAATATGAATTCTTGATCTGATAATGAGAAATACTATGTAGTGACAATTATTAAAACAACAATAATATACAATATCAACGCAGCAATGATTGAATCAATAAAATAAAATATTAAACAGTAATTACTGTAACAATTATTGAGTAGTGCCTTCTTACGTAAGAATTAATAATTCAAAAATCTTTATTAAATCTGGTGTATCTCTTGTGCGACCACGTGTATTACTATATTTTAACCACCGGGTAACCCAACGATGTTACTTGATAACAATTACTGTAGTTATTTATAAAAACTCAAACTTGTCGTTTTCTTCATCCGACAGTTATTCTATTATGGGGCCCACGAATGGATGCGCCGTTGTATGAATATTCCCCGACAACAAGAATATTCCACGACCAAATGAATATTCCCCGACAAAAATGAATATTTTATAACCACTTGCTTATTTTGTAAAATTTACATATTTCACCCATAACTAAAGCATTATATCAAATTAACTCCTTATTATTTCAAGATAATGGATAGAGAAAATTCAATTTTATTTATAATAAGTTGGGGTCTTACAACCTCCCTCCTTATGAAATTTCATCCTCGAAAATTGGCGTCGTACACAGTGTTTGAAAAGGTGAGGTACCTCACTTTCATTTCCGATTCAACTCCCGTCATTTCTTCAATAGCATGGTTCCTCCACAAAACCTTGACTTGTGGTATAACCTTTGTTAAATAGGACATACTCTTTCTTATCCAATATCTTAACGAAGTACCTCCTCGTAGGTTAAATCTTGACTATCTAAATGCGGTTCTAACTTGAATAATGTGGTTTGGATCTTTCACATATTCTGAAGCATAGATATGTAAAAAACATTATGAACACGAGACATGCTTGGAGGTAATCTGAGGCTATATGCCACATTTCCTATTCGGTCAAGAATCTCAAATGGACCAACAAATCGTGGATTGAGCTTTCCTCTCTTCCCAAATCTTGTAACTCCCTTCCATGGAGCAATACGTAACAATACATGATCTCGATATTAAATTACACGTCCTTTCGATGAAGATCAACATAACTCTTTTGTCAATCTTGTGAGGTCTTTATGCGTTGCCGGATCATTTGAATCTTTTCTGTAGTCATGCGTTCTAATTCTGGTCCCAACAACTTTGCTTCACCCACCTCATCCCAACATACTGGAGAACGACACTTTCGTCTATATAACGCCTCGAATGGAGCCATAACTATACTTTCTTGATAACTGTTATTGTAGGAGAATTCCACCAATGACAAGTACTTATCCCAATTTCCTTTGAAATCTAGGACACAGATTCTTAATAGATCTTCAAGGGTTTGAATAGTTCTTTCCTATTGCCCGTCCGTTTGAGGATGGTATGCCGAACTAAATCGTAAATCCGTGCCCACAGCTTTCTGCAAGCTAACCCAAAATCGTGAAGTAAATCTTAGGTCACGATCCGAAACTATGGATACTAGCATGCCATGCAATCTCACAATCTCATTCACGTACATACGAACAAGACGTTCAAGGGAATACGTCTCACGTATAGGAAAGAAATGAGTAGACTTGGTTAATCTATCAACAATAACCCAAATCGCATCTATACCTTGAGAAACCTTGGGAAGACCTGTAGCAAAATCCATAGTAATGTGTTCCCACTTCCATTTTGGAATCTCAAGTGGTTGCAATAGACCCTTTGGCACTTGATGCTCCACTTTTACACGTTGACAAGTTAAACACCTCGAGATAAACTCTGTGATCTCTTTCTTCATATTGCTCCACCAAAATGTATGTCAAAGATCATGATACATTTTTGTACTCCCAGGATGGATTGCAAATGGTGTGTTGTGTGCCTCCATCATGATTCTATGCTTCAAGTCAGAATCGTTAGAAACACAAAGTCTGGAGTTGACTCAAAGTATTCCTTCTTCATCGATTCTTGCTTCTGGAATAGCACCTTCTTGCACTTTCTTCTTCATACGCATCAGCTCCAGGTCTATAGCTTGAGCAACTTTAACTTTATCGATTAAAGTCTGTTCTACTTGTATATTTGCCATCATCACATGGGTCCCTGGAGTCTTTAACTCTATCTCCATCCTTTGTAAGTCGTACAAAATGGCTCTTTGTGTTAACAACATCGCACTCGTACCCGCATACAATCTTTTACTCAATACGTCAGCTACAACGTTTGCTTTTCCAGGATGATATTGAATGCTATGGTTGTAACCTTTTAAAAGCTCGAGCCAACATTGTTGCCGCATGTTGAGTTCCTTTTGGGTGAAGAAATATTTGAGGCTTTTATGATCCGTATAAATCTCCACTTTCTCCCCATACAGGTAGTGTCTCCAGATTTTCAACGCAAAAAAAATGGCTGCTTGACTCCAGATCATGAGTAGGATAATTCCTCTCATATTCTTTGAGTTGTCGCGAGGCATAGGCTATGACTTTCCCATGTTGCATGAGAACACATCCAAACCCTTTGCCTAAAGCATCGTTGTAGATAAAAAAATCCATCTGAACCAGATGGTACTATCTGAACAGGTGCCAAAATGAGTCTCCTCTTGAGCTCTTGGAAACTCTTCTCGCATTCCTCGCTCCATATGAATTTTGTATCTTTTCGAGTCAGCTTAGTTAACGGAGTAGCAATTCTACAAAATCCTTCCACGAATCTCCGATAATAACCAGCTAAGCCCAAAAAGCTACGCACTTCGATTGCTCCCGACTTTGTATTTCTTCAATCTTCGCCGGGTCAACGGATACTCCATGTTTTGACACCACGTGCCCAAGGAATGCTACTTCCTTAAGCCAGAACTCGCATTTCTTCAGCTTGGCATATAGCTTGTTGTCACGAAGCCTTTGAAGTACCAGCTTCAAATGGTGCTCATGATCTTCATGACTTTTGGAATAGATGAGGATGTCATCAATAAAGACAACAACGAACTGATCCAAATATTCCTTGAATACACGGTTCATCATATCCATGAAAGCAGCAGGAGCATTAGTCAATCCAAAAGGCATGACTAAGAATTCATAATGCCCGTCTGGGATTACTTAGGCGGTCTTTGGAATATCCTCGGTTTTTAATCTTGGTGATGATATCCAGAATGAAGATCAATCTTTGAAAAGAATTTTGCTCCTTGTAACTGGTCAAACAGGTTATCAATGCGAGGTAGTGGATACATATTCTTGATGGTGACATGGTTTAATTCTCGGTAGTCAATACAAAGTCGCATACTACTATCTTTATTCTTTACAAATAAAATAGGAGCACCCCAAGGAGATGTACTAGGATGAATGAAACCGATGTCTAACAATTCCTGTAGTTGGACTTTTAACTCCTGAAGTTCAATAGGAGCCATTCGATACGGGGTTTTAGAAATAGGCTTTGTGCGGTTCAAGATCAATAAAGAATTCAACTTCACGTTACGGGGGTAGACCGGGAAGTTCTTGAAATCGTCGGAAATTCACTAACAACAAAAATATTATTCAAATCTGACGTGTTTTTGTTCAAGTCCATGACATGGGCTAAGAAAGCTTGACATCCGTTTTTTAATAAACGAATGGCTTTATGGCTTGATATGACATTGATTGACTTTAGTGGTTTGGTTGCTTGAATTCATATAACAAGTTGGTTAGGAATATGAAAACTAATAACCTTACGAAAATAATCAATTTTGGCATAATGAGTAGTTAACCAATCAATCCCTAAAATCACATCAAATGCAAGTATCTTTAAAGAGATAAGATCAACAGGTAATGTGATTGTGCCCACTTGGATCAAGCAAGATTTATAAGCGATGGATGTAATAAAGTTTCTCTAGCGGAGTCTCCACGAGATAAATCAAAGTCTAATTTCTCGGTCGAGTTTAAACATTGAGCCTGGTAAGAGAGATAAAGGAATGGGTAGAGCGGTATCTAGTAAGGTATAAACTTCACGAGAGTTTAATATTAGCTTACCGTGATCACCCTCGTTCGGGTTTCTCGCATTTTGGCGATCACGACAAACGCTTCTCCTTGAACCACCGACTTTGTTTTGTCCGTAGTCGCCTTTGGTGCCGCCGTCCCAGCTGGACTTGACTTCGCTACAGGGACAAAATCGGGCTATATGACCGTCTTTTCCACAACTGAAACACACCTTGGAAGGCTGTGAACAGTTTGGACTTATGTGTCCCTCCTCTCCGCATCTGTAGCATCTAACTGGCGGTCGTTCTCCTCCCCTAGAATTTGTTGTTGGTGTTGGTTTTTGCTTCTGTGATGTCTTCCGTCATTGTTGAATCTCCTCTTTTGAAATTTCCACTTGACTCACCTCTCCTATTATCATGGCCACGATTACCACCAGAGTGGTTACTGCTTTTGTCCGTATTTTTCCTCCTCATTTGGTTATCATCGCTCGATGATTTTACTATCATCCATAGGTATGACCACAGGTTGTGGTCCCTCGGTTGAACATACCTCATTATCTCGCTCTAATAATTGAGCCTTGTTGACAACATCTGAATATAGAGAAAATTTGTGAGAGATAAGGTATTGACAAATCTCGGGTTTTAGACATCTCAGAAACATCCGCGTCATATGTTCCTCATTATCTACCAAATGAGGTGCAAACTGGATAACTCCATGAACTTAGCCTCGTCTTTGGGACCACCGTCATGTTGTTACGTTCGATCTAATAAACTCTACCTCCTTTATATATGATGAATACTTTCGGAAAGTACTTGTCATTGAACAATTCTGAAATCTTTCCCAAGATATGTTGAGTCTGGTTTGGTGAGGTGCAGCTTCACAGATTCCCACCAATGTCTGCTTCACCACGGAACATAAAGGTGGCGAATGGAACCTTCTGTTCTTCCGTGCATCCCAAGACATCGAATATCTTGGTAATTTACTTGACCCACGTTTCCGCCTTAATCGGATCCGGCTTTCCCCAGAAATCTGGTGGTCCCAACTCCTTGAACTGCTTGGCTATGATAAACCGCGCGTTGCTATCATTTCCACCCATATTTTGTACACGAGTCTCCCTCGTCTGATTTTGCATGAACTGCAAAAAGCTTCTAAACATCGCATCATTCATCGTTTGCTCGGTAGTGTTGTTTACAGGAGGAATATTGCCTTCCTGTTGCACGTTCTCTTGGTTGGTGATTGAAGGTTGTTCCACGGTCTCATACACTCCATTGTTAACGTTCTCAGCTGCCATTCTTAAATACTGCCATAAAACAAGGGTTAATTAAACAAATTAATATATCACATAATATCCCTATATTATGACCGACCAACAAATAAGCTTAGGTAGGACACACTTTAGCGAAGGATTTACTCATCTCTCCCCTCTAGTTCTATTCCCGATCTTCGCCAGAGACCATATCCCTAAGCTCGATACCAACTGTGTGCGCCCCAAAATAGGTATACATCACCCATTACGAGTTGCCAAATACATGATGCTGAAAAACAACTACAACTTTATTATTACAATTGTCGTGCAAAATACGACAACACATCTTGTGAGTTTAAATACAAATATTATCTTCTAGACAATATCCACACTCAAATAAAGTCCTTATTACAATTATTTATGCAATATTTTACAAAAATAGTGAGGACTGCTAAAACAACTGTCTAGGACCATCACTCTATACCCCAATTTGGTTCTGTTATATTCTCTTCTTGAGAAGAAAAATGGAACAAAAAGGAAAAGGGTGAGCTCAACTAGCCCGAAAAAGAATATTATGACTAAGATAATATACAACAAATTATCCTTAGTCTTGACGAGGAAAAATCGATAGAATATAATGAATGACAACAAGTTTTAGATCAACAATTGCGGTGAAACAACAATTCATTAGAAGAGTTAAGTAGAGAATGAAATCTACTATCATCTATGAATTTAAAAGTCCATCATCAATATTTTATCCTGTAACATCAATCAATATACATCTTGAATCAAATATTCATCTTTGCACTCTACAGACGAAAGATATTCATTTGTATCACCGGTTGGTCATATTCATCTCAACACTTATTCATCTTTTTTACTACTGGGCCAAAGATATTCATCGAGTAATCATTCATCTTTGCACTACTGGGCCAAAGATATTCATCAATATATCATCATTAAGGACTAAGGATGATGAAAAACATTTTAGAAGAAACGAATCCGGTGAGATAAAAGGATAAAAGATTAGAGATTAGTACTTTAGATAATTCAAGTTTAAAAATACTCCATAATAAACCATAATGGAGTAAAATTCAAGAATGAAGATCAAAACATGGATACAATCAAAGATAGTAACCATAATAGACATCTGGGACAAAAGAAGAAAATTTTATTTTTTGGTGAATAGTGTTGTATTTGTGAATAGTGTTATATCACGTGAATAGTGTCTATAGTATATATCGTGAATAGTAACCCCACACACAAAAGGTAGAAATTCCAAAATAAAATTCATATCAATATTTCAACATAATGATATTGAAGAAAATAATATCATTTATGAAGAAAATAACATCCTTACCTCAAAATAACGATATTTACGAATGGAATATCGGATGTAATGTTGAAGGAAACTTGCCTTGAATAGCAACTCTCAAAGTATCTAAATACTCACAAAAAAAACTCGATAATATAGAGAGAAAAAACTTATGTTTACGGTGTGATTTTCAATTCTAATATAAGCACTTATTTATAGGAAAATGCTTAGAAACATGCAAAGGAGACTAAATAATAAAATAATATTATTTATTTTCCTTCTTTCTCGCCCACCATTTTGAAAGCTTTAGCACACCATCTTGGAAAAAAATTTAGCACCCATGTTTTTAACAAAAAAGTGGGTCCCACCATTTTTTAATAAAAATATTTAATTTCTAAAACTTCAATAATTCATAATAAATAGCCCTTTTATCGAAAAAAAATACAATTTTATGTCCATTCCATATAAAATTGAATTCTCTAAAACTTTGTAGAAGAAAGTTTTTCCAAATTCCAAGCAGAAAATGTAAAAATCCACATACGGATGATTTTTAATACCTCTGTTCCAACAAAATCTTGATAAAACACCTCGACATTTAATTCCTTCATTTATAACCACATAAAATAAATATATCCATCAATTATATCCACATAAAAATAAATATTTTCTTCATTTATATCCACATAAATAAATATTTCCTTATCATATAAATCAATAATTAATTATTCACAAATAATATTATAGAATCACAATAATAACAACCGGTCGTTCCCGAGGAAAGAGGGGCTTTTCGATAAGGATTTCTCCTTCTTGACGTCGTAATTAGGTGACCAAACCTCTTTCCTTGATGAACTTTCTTTAGACATTGCCAATAATCTTATCTAATAATATTATTCAAATAATATGAATTATTGATCGATAATGGAAATCTTTGTGCGATGACAATTATTGAAACAACAATAATATAAAATATCAACGTAGACAATTATTGAATCAATAAAATAAAATATTGAGCGATAATTACTTTGTAACAATTATTGAGTAGTGCCTTCTTACGTAAGAATCAATAATTCAAAATAATATGCAATACCGGTATGTCTTCTTGTGCGACCACGCGTATTATTATATTTTAACCACCGGTATTCAAACGATTATTAACTTGATAACAATTACGCCATTATTTATAAAAAACTCATACTTGTCGTTTTCTTCATCCGATAGTTTTTTTATTATGAAGGCCCACAAATGGTGGGCTGCAAATGTAGTAATATGCGAATATTCCCAGACAACAAGAATATTCCACGACCAAACGAATATTCCCAAATAAAAATGAATATTTTATAACCACTTACTTATTTTGTAAAATTTGCACATTTCACCCATAACCAAAGCATTATATCAAATTAACTCCTTATTATTTCAAGATAATGAATAGATCAAATTCAATTTTATTTATAATAAGTTGGGGTCTTACAAATATCAAAATTATTTTACAAACAAAATAAATCCTGGCTCAATAACCCCATAACAAATTATGACAGAAGTACAAAAAAATTAAATATTATTTGTGACGCCCCCAAAATAGGACCACACAACCCATTCTGAGTCGCCAAATACATGGTACAGAAAACAAATACAATTTCATTATTACAATTGTTGTGCAAAATACGACAACAAATATACTGTGAGTTTAATTACAAATATTATCTTCTAGACAATATCCACACTTAAATAAGTCCTCATTACAATTATTGATACACTATTTTACAAAATAGTGAGGACTACTAAAACAACTGTCATGAAATATCACTCCACACCCCGATTAGTTCCGCTATATTCTTGCCTTCTGAGAAGAAAAATAGAACAAAAAGTAAAAGGGTGAGCTCAATTAGCCCAGTAAAGAATATTATGACTAAGATAATGTAGAATAAATTATCGTTAGCCATCAATAAAGCAAATAAAATATAGTGGACAACAAGTTTTAGGATCAATATTCGCAGCAAAAATAACAATTCATTAGACGAGTTAAGTAGAGAATGAAATCAACTATCTTCTATGATTTGAAAGTCCATCATCAATATTTTATCCCTATAACATCAATCAATATACATCTTGAATCAAATATTCATCTTTGCACTACAGGCCAAAGATATTCATTTGTATCACCAGTTGGTCATGTTCATCTCAACACCTGTTCATCTTTGCAATACGTGTCAAAGATATTCATCAGGTAATCATTCATCTTTGCACTACAGGCCAAAGATATTTAGTTATATCACCATTTAGGACTGATGCTGATGAAAAATATCTTAAAGAAAACAAATCCAGTGAGATAAAAGGACAAATATTTGGGATTTGTACTTCGGTTTACCCAAGTTCAAAAATATTCCATAATAATCAATTGTGGAGCAGAATTCAAGAATGAAGATCAAAACATGGATACAATCAAAGATAGTAACCATAATAGACAACTTGGACAAAGAAAAGAAAATTTAATTTTTTTATGAATAGTGTCGTATTCATGAATAGTATCGTATACGTGAATAGTGCCGTATACGTGAATAGTAACCTCGACACGAAAAGGTAGAAGTTTCACAAGAAAAATCATACTTCGTGAATCGTACTCGTGCATAGTACCATATTCGTGAATAGTGCCGTATACGTGAATAGTAATCTCGACACAAATTTAAGGTAGAAGTTTCACAATAAAATTTATATCAATATTTTGGTATAATGATATGGAAAGAAATAACATCATTTAAGAAGAAAATAACATCCCTTACCTACTTTCGGCTGAAATATCGGATATAATGTTGAAAAAAACTTGCACTGCTTATCAGCTCTCAAAGTATCTAACTACTCACAAAAATACACTCGATATTATAGAAAAATAAACTTATGATTCTGGTGTGATTTTCATTTCTAACTAAGCACCCTATTTATAGGAAAATGCCAAAACGCCATGTTTGACAAAATAAATGGATAGCATGTTATGTTGGAAAAGAAATTCCCACACGTTGCAGTACACCACACTTGAAATTTTAGCATTTTACCACAAAATACAAAAGTGGGGCCCTCCCATGTTTTTATTTAAAAACATTTATTTCCAAAAATTTAATAATTCATAATAAATAGCCCTTTATTAGAAAAATACGAACCTTATATCCACTCCATATAAAATTTAATTCTCTACAACTTTGTAGAAGAAAGGTTTTCCAAATTCCAAATAGAAAATGACCGAAATCCACATACGGATAATTTTTAATACCTCTATTCCGATAAAATACTGATAAAACACCTCAGCATTAATTCCTTCATTTAAATCAACATAAAATAAATATTTTCGTATCATATAAATTAATAATTAAGTATTCACAAATAATATTACAGAATCACAATAATGACAGCCAGGTCGTTCCCAGAAAAGAGGGGGGTTTTCGATAAGGATTTCTCCTTACTGACACGCAATTAGGTGACCAAACCCCTTTCCTAGAAAGAACTTCCTTAGACATTGTCAATAATGCTATCTAATAATATTATTCAAATAATATGAATTATTGATCTGATAATGGGAAATGCTGTGCAGTGACAATTATTGAATTAACAATAATATAAAATATCAACGTAGCAATTATTGAATTAATAAAATAAAATATTGAAAAGTAATTACTGTAACAATTATTGAGTAGTGCCTTCTTACGTAAGAATCAATAATCCAAAAATATTTTGCAATACTGTGTGCTACTGTGCAACCACGTGTATTATTGTACTTTAACCACCAGGTATTCTAACAGTTTTAATAGTAACAATTATGTCGCTATTTATAAAAAAAACTCATACTTGTCGTTTTCTTCCTCCGATAGTTTTCCATTATGGGGCCCACAAATGGTTGCGCCGTCGTACGAATATTCTCCGACAACAAGAATATTCCACAACCAAACGAATTTTCCCCGACAAAAATGAATATTTTATAACCACTTGCTTATTTTGCAAAATTTGCACATTTCACCCATAACTAAAGCATTATATCAAATTAACACCTTATTATTTCAAAATAATGAATAGAGAAAATTGAATTTTATTTATAAAAGTTGGGGTCTTACAACCTCCCCTCCTTATGAAATTTTATCCTCGAAATTGACATATGTACCTGGTGTTTTGAAAAAGTGAGGATACCTCGCTTTCATTTTTGATTCCAACTCCCAGGTCATTTACTCAATAGCATGGTTCCTCAACAAAACCTTGACTTGTGGTATAACCTTTGTGCGTAGGACATGCTCCTTCCTATCCAAGATCTTGACAGGTACCTCCTCGTACGTTAAATCTTCGGCTTTCTCATCTGGTTCTAACTCAATAATGTGGTTTGGGTCTTTCACATATTTACAAAGCATGGATATATGAAAAACATTATAAACACGAGACAAGCTTGGAGGTAATGCGAGTATATATGCCACATTTCCTACTCGGTCAAGAATCTCAAATGGACCAACAAATCATGGATTGAGCTTTCCTCTCTTCTTGAATCTTGTAACTCCCTTCCATGGAGCAATACGTAACAATACATGATCCCGAATATTAAATTCTACGTCATTTCGATGAAGATCTGCATAACTCTTTTGTCGATCTTGTGAGGTTTGTATATGTTTTCGAATCATTTGGATCATTTCTGTAGTCATGCGTACCAATTTTGGTCCCATCAATGTTGCTTCACCCACCTCGTCCCATCATACTGGATAACGACACTTTCGTCCATACAACGCTTCGAATGGAGCCATACCTATACTTGCTTGATAACTGTTGTTGTAGGAGAATTCCACCAATGGCAAGTAGTTATCCCAATTTCCTTTGAAATCTAGGACACAGAGTCTTAATAGATCTTCAAGGGTTTGAATAGTTCTTTCTGATTGCCCGTCCATTTGAGGATGGTATGCTGAACTAAATCGTAAATCCGTGCCCATAGCTTTCTGCAAGCTAACCCAAAATCGTGAAGTGAATCTTGGGTCATGATCCGAAACTATGGATACTAGCATGCAATACAATCTCACAATCTCATTCATATACATACGAGCAAGACTTTCAAGGGAATAATTCTCCCGTATCGGTAAGAAATGAGCAGACTTGGTTAATCTATCAACAATAATCGAAATTGCATCTATGCCTTGAGAAACCTTGGGAAGACCCGTAACAAAATCCATGGTAATGTGTTCCCACTTCCATTTCGGAATCTCAAGTGGTTGCAATGGACCCTTTGCCTCTTGATGCTCCTCCTTTACACGTTGACAAGTTAAACACCTCAAGATAAACTCCGCGATCTCTCTCTTCATATTGTTCCACCAAAATGTATGTCGAAGATCGTGATACATTTTGGTACTCCCAGGATGGATTGCAAACGGTGTGTTGTGTGCCTCCATCATGATTTTATGCTTCAAGCCAGAATCGTTAGGAATGAAAAGTTTGGAGTTAACTCGAAGTATTCCTTCTTCATCGATTCTTGCTTCAGGAATAAAACCTTCTTGTACTTTCTTCTTCATACGCATCAGCTCTGGGTCTGTGGCTTGAGCAGGTTTAACTTTATTGATTAAAGTCGGTTCTACTCGTATGTTTGATATCATCACATGGGTACTTGGAGCCTTTAACTCTATTTTCATTCTTTATAAGTCATACAAAATGGGTGTTTGTGTTAACAACATCACACTCGTACCCGCATACGATCTTCTTCTCAATGCGTCAGCTACCACGTTTGTTTTTCCAGGATGATATTGAATGCTATGGTCGTAATCTTTCAATAGCTCGAGCCAACGTCGTTGCCGCATGTTGAGTTCCTTTTGGATGAAGAAATATTTGAGGCTTTTATGATCCGTATAAATCTCAACTTTCTCCCCAAACATATAGTGTCTCCAAATTTTCAACGCTAAAACGACTGCTGCCAACTCCAGATCATGAGTAGGATAATTTCTCTCATATTCTTTCAGTTGTTGTGAGGCATAGGCTATGACTTTCCCATGTTGCATGAGAACACATCCTAACCCTTTGTATGAAGCATCACTGTAGATAACAAATCCATCCGAACTAGATGGTATTGTTAGAACAAGTGCTGAAATGAGTCTCCTCACGAGCTCTTGGAAACTCTTCTCGCATTCCTTGCTCCATACGAATTTTGTATTTTTCCGAGTCAGCTGAGTTAACAGAGTAGCGATTCGAGAAAATCCTTCCACGAATCTCCGATAATAACCAGCTAAGCCCAGAAAGCTACGTGCTTGATTACACCGACTTTGGTTGCTCTCAACTTTGTATTGCTTCAATCTTCGTTGGGTCAACAGATACTCCATGTTTTGACACCACGTGCCCATGGAATGCTACATCCTCAAGCCAAAACTCGCATTCCTTCAGCTTAGCATATAGCTTGTTATCACGAAGCCTTTGAAGTAGAAGATTCAAATGGTGCTCATGATCTTCATGACTTTTGGAATAGATGAGGATGTCATCAATAAAGACAACAATGAACTGATCCAAATATTCCTTGAACACACGATTTATCATACCCATGAAAGCAACAGGAGCATTAGTTAATCCAAAAGACATGACTAAGAATTCATAATGCATGTACCAAGTTCTGAAGGTAGTCTTTGGAATATCCTCAGTTTTAATCTTCAGCTGATGATATCCAGAACGAAGATCGATCTTTGAAAATAATTGTGCTCCTTGCAACTGGTCGAACAAGTCTTCAATGCGAGGTAGCGGATACCTATTCTTAATGGTGACATGGTTCAATTCCCTATAGTCAATACAAAGTCACATACTCCCGTCTTTCTTCTTTACGAATAAAATAAGAGCACCCCAAGAAGATGTACTAGGATGAATGAAACTGATGTCTAACAACTCCTATAGTTGGACCTTTAACTCCTGAAGTTCAATAGGAGTCATTCGATGTGGGGTTTTAGAAATGGGTTTTGTACCAGGTTCAAGGTCAATACAGAATTCAACTTCACGTTCTGGGGGTAGACCAAGAAGTTCTTCAGGAAATACGTTAGGAAATTCACTAACAACAGAATTATTATTCAAATCTAACGTACTTTTGTTCAAGTCCATGACATGGGCTAAGAAAGCTTGACATCCGTTTTTCAATAAATGAATGGCTTTATGGCTTGATATGACAGTGATTAACTTTAGTGGTTTGGTTGCTTGAATTCACATAACAGGTTGGTTAGGAATATGAAAACTAACAACCTTACAAAAATAATCAATTTTAGCATTATGAGTGGTTACCCAATCAATCCCTAAAATCACATCAAATGCAAGTATCTTTAAAGAGATAAGATCAACAAGTAATGTGATGGTGCCAACTTGGATCAAGCAAGAATTATAAATATTAGATGTAATGAAAGTTTCTCCTAATGGAGTCTCAACAGATAAGTTAAAGTCTAATTTCTCCGGAGTCAAGTTCAAACGTTGAGCACAAGCAGGAGAGATAAAAGAATGGGTAGAACTGGTATCTAGTATTGTATAAACTTCGCAAGAGTTTATGATTAGCTTACCTGTGATCACCTCGTTTGGGTTCCTCGTGTTTTGGGCAGTCACAACAAATGCTCTTCCAGGAATCGCTAACTTTTACTTGTCCGGGACAGCCTTTGGAGTCACCATCCCCGCTGGACTTGGTTTCACTACAGTACAATCTCGAGCTATATGACCTTCCTTTCCACAGTTATAACACACCTTGAATTGTTGTGGGCAATTTGGGCTGATGTGTCTCTCTTTCTCGCATTTATAATATACGACCGATGGTCGTTCTCCTCCCCTAGAAATAGTTGATGTTGGTGCTGACGTCTTCACGTTGTCATTGTTGTACCTTCTCTTTTTGAAATCTCCCCCCGACTTGCTTCTTCTACTATGATGGCCACGATTACCACCAGAGTGGTTACAGCTTTTGTCCGGATATTTTCCTCCATGCTGGTTATCATTGCTTCGATGATTGCTGCCACCGGTATGACCCTGGTTGTGGTCCCTCGGTTGACCATGTTGACAACATCTGAATATAGAGAAAATTTGTGAGAAATGAGATATTGACGAATTTCGAGTTTCAGACCTCTCAAAAACATTCGTGACATACGTTCCTCATTCTCTACCAAATGAGGTGCAAACCTAGATAACTCTGCGAACTTAGCCTCGTACTGGGACACAGTCATGTTGTTCTGCTCCAATCTAATAAACTCTACCTCCTTTATATGACGAATACTTTCAGGAAAGTACTTGTCATTGAATAGTTTTTGAAACGTTTCCCAAGACATATTGAGTGCGGCTAGCTGGGTACGCTTCACAGATTCCCACTAGTAATCTGCCTCACCACGGAACATAAAGGCGGCGAATGGAACCTTTTGTTCCTCCGTGCATCCCAAGACATCAAATATCTTGGTAATTTTCTTAACCCACGTTTCCGCCTTAATCGGATCCGGCTTTCCCAAAAACATTGGTGGTCCCAACTCTTTGAACTGCTTAGCTGTGACAAGCCACGCGTTGCTATCATTTCCCCCCGTATTTTGTACACGAGTCTCCCTCGTCTGATTTTGCATGAACTGGAAAAAGCTTTTAAACATCCCATCATTCATCGTTTGATCGGTGGTGTTGTTTACAGGAGAAATAATGTCGTCCTGTTGCACGTTCTCCTGGTTGATGATTAAAGGTATCTCCACGGTCTCATTCACTCCATTGTTAATATTTTCAGCTGCCATTCTCAAATACTGCCATAAAACAAGGGTTAATTAAAGAAATTGACATTCCACATATTATCCCTATATTCTGACCGACCAAATAAGCTTAGGTAGGACACACTAGCGAAGGATTTACTCGTCACTCCCTTCCTAGTTCTAACCCTAGATCTCCATCGGAGATCATATCCCTAAGCTCTGATTCCAACTGTGACACCCCCAAAATAGGTCCATACAACCCATTCTGAGTCGCCAAATACATGGTACAAAAAATAACTACAACTTCATTATTAAAATTGTCGTGTAAAATACGACAACAAATATATTGTGAGTTTAATTACAAATATTATCTTCTAGAAAATATCCACACTCAAATAAGTCCTCATTACAATTATTGATATACTATTTTATAAAATAGTGAGGACTACTAAAACAATTGCCATGAAATATCACTCCACACCCAACTAGTTCCCGCTATATTCTCGCCTCCTGAGAAGAAAAATGGAATAAAAAGGAAAAGGGTGAGCTTAACTAGCCCAGGAAAGAATATTATGACTAAGATAATATACAACAAATTATCGTTAGGCTTCAATAAACCAGATAAAATATAATGGATAACAAGTTTTAGATCAATATTTGCAACGGAAATAATAATTCATTAGAAGAGTTAAGTAGAGAATGAAATCTACTATCTTTTATGATTTAAAGTCCATCATCAATATTTTATCCTGTAATATCAATCAATATACATCTTGAATCAAATATTCATCTTTTTGCACTATAGGCCAAAGATATTCATTTGTATCACTAGTTGGTCATGTTCATCTCAACACTTGTCCATCTTTGCAATTTGTGCCAAAGATATTCAGCAGGTAATCATTCATCTTTGCACTACAGGCCAAAGATATTTAGTTATATCACCATTTAGGACTGATGCTGATGAAAAATATCTTAAAGAAAACAAATCCAGTGAGATAAAAGGACAATGATTAGGGCTTTGTACTTCGGTTTACCCAAGTTCAAAAATATTCCATAATAATCAATTATGGAGCAGAATTCAAGAATGAAGATCAAAACATGGATACAATCAAAGATAATAACCATAATAGACAACTTGGACAAAGAAAAGAAAATTTCATTTTTCTGTGAATAGTGTCGTATTCTTGAATAATGTCGTATACGTGAATAGTAACCTCGACATGAAAAGATAGAAGTTTCACAAGAAAAATCATACTTCATGAATCATATTCGTAAATAGTACCATTCGTGAATAATGTCGTATACGTGAATAATGCCATATACGCGAATAGTAACCTCAACACAAAAAGGTAGAAGTTTCACAATAAAATTCATACCAATATTTCGGTATAATGATATAGAAAGAAATAACATCATTTAAGAATAGTATTTCCGACTGAAATATCGGATATAATGCTGAAAAAAACTTGCACTGCTTATCAACTCTCAAAATATCTAAATACTCACAAAAATACGCTCGATATTATAGAGAAATAAACTTCTGATTCTGGTGTGATTTTCATTTCTAACTAAGCACCTTATTTATAGGAAAATGCCAGAATGCCAAGTTTGACAAAATGAATGGATATCATGCTATGTTGGAAAAATAATTCCCACACGTTGCAACACACCACACTTGAAATTTTAGCATTTTTCCATAAAATACAAAGTGGGGCCCACCCATGTTTTTAATTAAAAACATTTATTTCCAAAACATCAATAATTCATAATAAATAGCTCTTTTATCAGAAAAATACGAACCTTATGTCCATTCCATATAAAATTTAATTCTCTACAACTTTGTAGAAGAAAGTTTTTCCAAATTCCAAGCAGAAAATGATCGAAATCCACATAGGGATGATTTTTAATACCTCCATTCTGTTAAAATACTGATAAAATACCTCAGCATTAATTCCTTCATTTATATCCACATAAAATAAATATTTCCTTATCATATAAATAAATAATTAATTATTCATAAATAATATTATAGAAGCACAATAATGACAACCAGGTCGTTCCCAAGAAAGAGGGAGCTTTCCGATAAGAATTTCTCCTTACTGGAGCGTAATTAGGTGACCAAACCCCTTTCCAAGACAGAACTTCCTTAGACATTGTCAATAATGCTATCTAATAATATTATTCAAATAATATGAATTATTGATCTGATAATGGAAAATACTGTGCAGTGAAAATTATTGAATTAAAAATAATAAAAAATATCAACATAGCAATTATTGAATCAATAAAATAAAATATTAAACAGTAATTACTGTAACAATTATTGAGTAGTTCCTTCTTACGTAAGAATCAATAATCCAAAAATAATGTGCAATACCCTGTGCTACTGTGCAACCACGCATATTACTGTACTTTAACCACCAGGTATTCAAACAGTGTTAACGATAACAACTACGCCATTATTTATAAAAAAAACTCATACTTGTCATTTTTTTCATCCGATAGTTTTCCATTATGAGGCGCACAAATGGTTGCGCCGTCGTACGAATATTCCCCGACAACAAGAATATTCCACGACCAAACGAATATTCCCCGACAACAATGAATATTTTATAACCACTTGCTTATTTTGTAAAATTTGCACATTTCACCCGTAACCAAAGCGTTATATCAAATTAACACCTTATTATTTCAAAATAATGAATAGAGGAAATTCAATTTTATTATCTAGTACATGATCATTTGTCATCTTTACAATCATCTATCTAAATGATTTGATGGGGCACATGTGTCGACGTCGGTATTTTTATTGTCCCTCTTCTGTTCTTATTTTTTGGTGTTCACATGTTAGGTGAGATTTGTTTGAAAAAACAAGTTGTGAAAAGGTCCGACATTTATATGTCAACGATTTAACTGTAAGAGTCGCCAATTGGTTTTTTAAATAGTTGTACCAACACAACCGAGAAAAGTTTTGCACATTGACCCAGTGATGTGACATTGCTAAACGAGTCTGTGAAACCGAGATTCATTAGGGTCCGGGGACTTGCTTATGCGGAAGGAAGGTGTTAGGCACCCCCCGACATCCGTGTTACCACGGTGACCAGTACTTTTCAGTTAAACTGTTATATGAATGTGTGTGTGTGTGTGTGGATCAATGTGCAATTTATTTAAAAGTAGTGTTATGCCTCGTTCGCACCTATATACAAAGGGTTTGAATTTATGTAAAATTTCAATTTTACCAAGATATAGCAGTGATGTTTTATAAAAGAGGTTTTTCAAACTCTGTGCTCAATAGTAATTGAGGCCTTTGATACTTCTATTTTATTAAATGTTCAACTTGATTGCTTTTATTTTTGAGATGCGAAGCATCTTCGAGAAAATAATATATAAAACAGTGCCGAACTCCTTATGGGCATGAAAGCCATCTAAGAAAATTCAAAGACCGTGAATAATTTACAAGCTGCTTACAGCTAAAAATGTCCATCACGGGAACCAAATCTAGATTCAGTAGACTGAATCTGTGATCACATGATTCCTAGGCTCACATGATGCCGTAATTTATATAAAAGCGATGGCGATTATATATATAAAAGGCGTATATATATATATATATATATATATATATATATATCTGTGTGTGTGTGTGGTTGTGTGTGTGCGTGTGTGTGTGACACCCCCAAAATAGGTATACATCACCCATCTTGAGTCTCCAGATACATGGTACTGAATATAAATACAAACTAATTATACAACAGTTGTGTAAAATACGACAAAACATATGATGTGAGTTTTAATACAAATATTGTCATCTAGACAATATCCACACTCAATGGAGTCCTCATTACATTTATTATTAAACTATTTCACAGAATAGTGAGGACTACTAATGCACCATCTAGGACCATCACTCTTGTTCCCCATTAGTCCCATTCGTTCTCATTTTACGAAGAAACGGTGAAAGAAAGGTTGAGCTTAACTAGCCTAGTAAGGAATATTATGACTAAGATAATGCAGAATAAATTATTGTTAGCCATTAACAGTGTTAAACTGATACAATATAACAAACATCAAGTTTAACTACAGCGGAACAAGCAATCCATTAGAAGAGTCAAGTAGAGAATAAAATCTACTATCTTCTATGATTTAAAAGGTTTTTCATCACTTTTATCATTGAGACTCAGCTCAATAAATAATCCACATCATCAAATCATCCCTGCACTACAGGCCAAGGATATTTTTTAGTATCAAGACCACGAATTATCCATGCACTACGGACTAAAGATAATCGTGATTTCATCAACGATCCTGATCATGCCATAAAACAATTCATCTTTGCACCCTTGGCCGAAGAGAATCCATAGTCATAATCATACCAAAAACTGTCCATTAATACATTACGGGCCAATGAGGACTTTTTCACATCATTTGTAACATTACGGTCATGATTATACCAAAAATTCATGGTCATAATCATACCAAGTCCATCTATGCCCTACAGGCCACAAATGACTTTCAACATAATGTAAACATGAGGATGATGACAATGACATAATAATTCAATAAAACAAGTTCAAGAATTAATTTATCCGAGAACCCAATAACGTCCAAATTGTCAACATGATACTTCTTTGTAGAGTAAAATTCAAGAATGCTCGGAAGAATATTTCCATGAAAAGATCTTTGGATGAAGCGCAAATATCGAGGATATTCCACTAATTTCATGGAGTATAGAAGCTAAAACTTTAACCAATTTGAGTATAATAGAATATATGAAACTATGAAATGGATTTTTTTCGCCGCCATGCGGTAATCCATAGGCAGATCATTTCCACAATTTAATAAGGAATGAATACAAAGGATCATTCACCATGCGTGTGATAATCCACATGGCGAGTTATTCCAATGAAATAATAAAGAATGGAATAACGAAAGAAATCACAATGCATGCGATAGACCCGCATGAGATAGGTTATTCCAATAGAATAATAAAGAATAAAACCGGTCATGCGTAAATAAGCGCCGCAGACGAGATATTCAACGAATAATAAATAACGGAACCGAATTCAAAGCGTAAATTACATGCCAAGCGGGATATTCCAACGAATAATAAAGAATGGAATAACAAAGAATCACCGTGCATGCGATAGACCATGCAGCAGACGAGTTATTCCATCAAAATAATAATTAATGGAACCCGTGTCGGTAATAAATGCACCAGCGGATAATCAATGAATAATAAAGAATGGAATAATAGAAGAATTTCACCATGTATATATCGGTGCTTAGCATAAGCAGTTATTCCAACATAATAATGAAGAATGAAATAAATTTGACTCTTACGAGTATTGAAAGAAAATAATTCTCTTCATGAATACGAAAAACAATACCCTTACCTTTGAAAGAAAAGTATTAAAATGGGTAGAGGCGATGATATACTCGAAGAAAACTTGCACTACTACGCTCAAAGCTTTCTTAAACTCTAAAGAAATACGCTCAAGATTATAGAAGAAGAATCTCTCCTATAGTTTATCTCTTTAGAGTTTTAGTGAATTAAATAAGAAAATTATGAAGGAATGAGCTTATTTATTTATAGATAATGGACTGAATAGTAACTAATTCATGAACGGTCCAGTTGATTTACTTTTAATCGGATGGTCCATATTGATTTAATAAAATATTCTAATAAAACAAAATTATTTAAATAAAATATAATATATTCTATTTATAATCTAATAAAACGAATAACTTTATAAAAGTATTCTATTTTATATAAAATATTTTACTATGCTGAAAATACTATCTTAGGAGCACTATGCAACAATATAATATAATAAATATAGTATATTCTATTTATAATCTAATAAAACAAATAACTTTATAAAAGTATTCTATTTTATATAAAAAGATTTTACTATGCAAACTACTATGCATAATAATACTATAATATATTCTATTTATAGTCTAATAAAACAAATAACTTTATAAAAGTATTATGTTTTATATAAAAATCTTTTTGTTTTATTACATTAATAATACTAATAAAAACAAATCTCATCATCATTATTATAATTCACACTATTAATCGACCGAGTCTTTCCGGGAAAGAGGGCTTTCAATAAGGATATCTCCCTATTGGCGCCGCAATTAGGTGACGAAACCTCTCCTTGGTAGAACTTACAGACATCGTTAATATTGCAAATAATAATATTAATAACTTTGTTATCTCAATTATTGATTTAATAATATATAAAATATCGACAATAATTAAATCAAATAACGTGAGATCTTATCAACAATTCTTGAAGCAATAATTGAACAAAAGCGGTGACTTCTCACGTAAGAATCGATAATCAATCTGGTGTGCTACTTATGCAACCACAGCGTATTATTGTACTTTTACTACTTAGAGTAGTTCAACGGTTTTAACGGTAAAACTTCGTAGTTATTATTTTCATAAAAATATTTTTGTCGTTTTCTCAATCAAACAATAATTCCGTTCTAGAGGTCCACCAATGATTGTCTTGGTTATGCGAATATTCCTGTTAAAAAAAGAATATTCCCAGACCAATCGAATATTATATAACAACTTGCATACTTTGCAAAATTTATAAATATTACCCGCAACTATAACATTATCTCAAATCCACACCATAATTTTGAAAAAAATATTTCGAGAAAATTAAATCTTTATTCGTAAAATTTGAGATTTTAAAATCTCCCCTCCTTATGAAATTTTGCCCTCGAAATTTACGTACATACCTGGTATGCCGAACAAATGAGGACACTTCGTCATATTCTAATTCTTGAGGTATAACCTTTGAGCGTCGAATATGATCCTTCTTATCCAAGATTTTAACACGTATCTCCTCATACGTTAAATTTTTTGCTATCTCATCTAGTTCTAATTTAATAATGTGGTTCGGGTCATCCACATATTTACGTAACATCGATACGTTAAAAACGTTATGAACACGTGACATACTTGGCGGTAAAACGAGTCTATAAGCCACAGTTCTTACTCGATCGAGGATTTCAAATGGGCCAATAAAATCGAGGGTTAAGATTTCCTCTTAATCGATTCTTGCTTGAACCTCTTGAACCTTCTTCTTCACATTCATCAGATTCGGGTGTATAGCTTGAGCGGCTTTAACTTTATCGATTAAAGTCGATTCTACTCTTATATTCATTATCTTCACGTGGGTTCGTATATTCACACTTGTAACCGTATAAGATCTTCTACTCAACGTGTTAGTTACCATGTTCGCTTTTCCTACGATGGTATTGAATGGTACGATCGTAATTTTCAACAACTCGAGTCAATGTCTTTGGCGCATATTACGTTCATTTTAGTTGAAGAAATATTTTGAGGGTTTACGAAATGGGTTTTGTCTTTGGGGTCGATACAAAATTAGATTTCACGCTCTAGGGTAGGCTAAGAAAAATCTTGAGAATACGTCGAAAATTTATTAACGATAGAAATATCATTCAAAACTGTGACCCTCATCCAAGACTTGGATAGTACGTTACATTGATACCTATCAACTTCCCATCGTCATTCACGACGTCGCCTACAAAAAGTCTGGCTTCAGTGCATTCCACACAAGTAAGTCACCAGCAAAAGGACCGGGGCTCTTTACTTATAGCTTAATATGACAATGATTGACTTTAGTGGTTTGGTTACTTTGAATTCGTATAACAGGTTGGTTAGGAGTATGAAATCTAACAACCTTATAAAAAGCATGATGAGAAGTTAACCAATCAATTCCTAAAATCACATCAAAGGCAAGTATTTTCAAAGAGATAAGATCGACAGGTAACGTGAAAGTGTCGATTTAAATCAACAAGATTTATAAACAGTGGAGGTACCGAAGGCTTTTATTAACGAAGTTTCAACCAATAAGTCAAAGTCTAATTTCTCTGGAGTCAAATTAAAATGTTGAGCGCAAGCAAGAGAGATTAAAGAATGGGTAGAATCGGTATCTAATAAGGTATAGACTTCGCAAGAATTTATGATTAACTTACCCGTGATAACTTTGCTCGAGTTCCTCGACAAACGCTCTCACTTAAACTACCGGCTTTGACTTGTCTGAGACATCCTTTGGCATCACTACCCCAGCTGGACTTGACTTCACTACATGACAAAATCGAGCTAGGTGACCTTCTCTTTCACAATTAAAACACACTTTGGGTTGCTGTGTACAGTTTGGACGGATGTATCCCTCCTGTCCGCATTTGAAACATACGACCGGTGGTCGTTCTTCTTCCTTTGAAACGGGTCTTTGGTCTTTGCTTGTCTTTCCATCATTATTGAACCTTCTCTTCTTTAAATTTCCACTTCTATTATCTTGGCCATGATTACCACCGAAGTGGTTACCATTCTTGGCATGATAATTTCCCCCACGATGGTTATCATTGTTCCGATGGTCATTGCCACCGATACGATTATTATCGTGTTGCTGGTCATTACCTTTTGGTTGTGCTGACTCATTATCGCGCTCCAATAACTGAGCCCTATTCACAACATCTGAATATAAACAAACGTTATGAGAAATGAGGTATTGATGTATTTCAGGTTTTAAACCTCGCAAAAACATTAGCGTCATTCGCTCCTCATTATCAACCAAATGGGACGCAAACCGGGACAACTCGGAAAACTTGGCTTCGTACTGTGACACGGTCATGTTGTTTTGCTCCAACTTGATGAATTCCACCTCCTTCATGTGACGAATACTTTCGGGAAAGTACTTGTCGTTGAACAACTCTTGCAACTTTTCCCAAGACATCTTGAGTGCGTCAGGCTGGGTACATTTTATAGATTCCCACCAGTAATCTGCTTCTTCACGCAACATAAAGGTGGCCAAGGGAACCTTTTGCTCCTCGGAGCATCCCAAGACATCAAATATCTTGGTGATCTACTTTAACCACGTCTCCACCTTAAGTTGTTCTGGCTTTCCCAAAAACTCTGGTGGTCCCAGCTCCTTGAACTGCTTAGCGGTGACCGACCATGAGTTGCCATTATTTCCACCTATATTTTGAGCAGAGTCTCTCTTACGATGTTGCATGAATTTGCATAAAGCCTCTGAACATCCCATCGTTCATCATCGATCGATGGTGTTATTTTTACGAGGATTATTGTCTTTCTGTTGCACATTATCACAGGTATTGATGATTTGGTGACTCAGCGGTCTCATGTGCTTCATTCTTTGATCTCAACATTTTCGGATGCCATTTTCAAATAATGTCACAAAACAAGGGTTAATTAACATATCACATATTATCCCTATACTACGTGACCAATTAAATACCAAATAAACTTAGGTAGGTCATACTAGTGAAGAATTCCCGTCTCTCCCCTCCTAGTTCTTGTCTCACATCTCGGCCGGGGATCATATCCTAAGCTTTGATACCAAGCCGTGGCGCCCCCAAAATAGGTATACATCACCCATCTTGAGTCGCTTGAATACATACATACAATCAATCAAATACAAACTAATTATACAACAGTTGTGTAAAATACGACAAAACATATGCTGTGAGTTTTAATACAAATATTATCATCTAGTCAATATCCACACTCAATGGAGTCCTCATTACATTTATTATTACACTATTTCACAGAATAGTGAGGACTACTAATGCACCATCTAGGGCCATCACTCTATTTCCCCGAAGCTAGTCCCACTACGTTCTCATTTCTTTGAAGAGAACAATGAAAGAAAAGGGTGAGCTCAACTAGCCCGATGAAATATTATGACTAAGATAATGCGAGAATAAATTATCGTTAGCCTTGAACAATGTTAAAGCGATACACTATAACAAACATCAAGTTTAAGCTGCGGTGGAACAAAGCAATCCATTAGAAGATTCAAGTAGAGAATAAAATCTACTATCTTCTATGATTTAAAGGTTTTTTCATCACTTTTATCGTTGAGACTCACTCAATAAATAATCCACATCATCAAATCATCCACTTTTCTGAGGCCAAGGATATTTTTAGTATCACGACCACGAATTATCTATGCACTACGGGCCAAAGATAATCGTGATTTCATCAACGGTCCTGATCATGCCATAAAACAATTCATCTTTGCACCCTTGGCCGAAGAGAATCCATAACCATAATCATACCAAAAACTGTCCATCAATGCATTACGGGCCAATGAGGACTTTTCCACATCATTTGCAACATTACGGTCATAATTATACCGAATAATCCCTGGTCATAATCATACCAAGTCCATATATGGCCTACAGGACACAGATGACTTTCAACATAATATAAACATAAGGATGATGACAATGACATAATAATTCAGTAAAATAAGTTCAAGAATTAATTTATCCAGGAACCAATAACGTCCAAATTGTCAACATGATACTTCTTTATAGAGTAAAATTCAAGAATGCTCGAAAGAATATTTCAATGAAAAGATCTTTGGATGAAGCGCAAATATCGAGGATATTCCACTAATTTCATGGAGTATAGAAGCTAAAACATTTTAACCAATGAGTATAATAGAATATATGAAATCTATGAATGGATTTTTCGCGCCGCCATGCGGTAATCCACTTAAACGAGATCATTTCCACAATTTAATAAGGAATGAATACAAAGGATCATTCACCGTGCATGTGATAATAATCACATAGACAGGTTATTCCAACAGAATAATAAAGAATGGAATAAAAGAATAAATCACAATGCATGCGATAGACCCACGCAGCGCAGAGTTATTCAACGAGAATAATAAAGAATGAAACCGGTTAAATGCGTAAATAAATGCAGACGAGGATATTCAACGCGAATAATAAATAATGGAACGAGGTCGGGCAAAAATTAAGCGGCGGGATACTCCAACAAAATAATAAAGAATATAATAACAACATAAATCACCATGCATGCGATATACCATACAAACAGGTTATTCCAATAGAATAATAATTAATGGAACCGAATCGGAAGCGTGTCATATGCGACGCACGGGATATTCAACGAGAATAATAAAGAATGAAATAATAGAAAATTTTCACCATGTATGTGGTACTTCGCATAAACAGGTTATTCCAACATAATAATGAAGAATGGAATAACAGCTCTTACGAGTATTGAAAGAAAATAATTCTCTTCATGAATACGAAAAATAATACCCTTACCTTTGAAAGAAGAGTATTCGAATTTGGTAGGGTGATGATATACTACTCGAAAACTTGCACTATCTTCGCTCAAAGCTTTCTTAAACTCTAAAAGAAATATGCTCAAGATTATAGAAGAAGAATTCTCTCTATAGTTTCTCTCTCTAGAGTTTAAATTGAATTAAATAAGAAATTATGAAGGAATGAGCTTATTTATAGGAGAATGGACTGAATAGTGACTAATTCATGAGCGGTCCAGTTGATTTACTTTTAATCGGACGGTCCATATTAATTTAATAAAATATTCTAATAAAATAAAATCTTTTAAATAAAGTATAATATATTCTATTTATAATCTAATAAAACGAATAACTTTATAAAAGTATTATGTTTTATATAAAAGATTTTACTATCAAAACACTATCTGAGATATTATGCAACACCATAACTTTATAAAAGTATTTTACAACAATAAAATTAATATAGTCATCTCAACGATTATATATCATAATAGAATATAATATATTCTATTTATAATCTAATAAAACAAATAACTTTATAAAAGTATTTTGTTTTATATAAAAGCTTTTACATTTTATTACATTAATAATACTAATAAAACAAAACTCATCATCATTATTATAATTCACACTATTAATCGACCGTGTCGTTCCCGAGAAAGGGGGCTTTCAAATAAGGATTTCTCCCTATTGGCGCCGCATTAGGTGACGAAACCTCTCCTTGGTAGAACTTCTAGACATCGTTAATATTACAAATAATAATATTAATAACTCATCGTCATCTCAATTATTGATTTAATAATATATAAAATATCAACAATAATTGAATCAAATAACGTGAGATCTTATCACAATAATTCTTGAAGCAATAATTGAACAAAAGTGAGAATGACTTCTCACGTAAGCATCAATAATCAATCTGGTGTACTCTTATGCAACCACGCGTATTACTATACTTTTACTAGAGTAGTAAAAGCAGTTTTAATGGTAAAACTTTAAATCGTTATTTTCATAAAATATTTTTTGTCGTTTTCTCGATCCAAATGATAATTACATTCTTGAGAGTCCACCCGATAGTTGTGTGGTTGTACGAATATTCCTATTAAAATGAATATTCCCCAGACCAATATAGAATATTATATAACAACTTGCGTACTTTGCAAAATTTATAATTATTACCTACAACTATAACATTATCTCAAATCCACACCATAATTTTGAAAAAAATTATTTGAGAAAATTAAATCTTTATTAGCTTTTGTTATTCCATTAGCTGTTATAATATAAATGTTTTATAAGCGGAGGATACGCCAACATCTTATTTCTCATAAACCGTAGTCAATGTAACTAAAAGAAAGTAAATGAAAAATTATAATACCAAATGGGAGTAGTCATCGGCGAGGTTGGACAACAAGCGAGGGGAATCAACAAAGCCGTATATGTAACCACTTCTAGTTGGTAATGAGTACAAAACAATAAGAATGGACATTTCAAGAAAAGGATAACAATGATGGAAAGACGTATCAAAGACTTGTTGTTAAGGAATGAGAAGGACCATCTATTATATGGAGGCACCAAAGGTTTTTTTAAGAACCACCTTTTATTTCACCTAGTTGCGCTTCAACGCTTAAATTGGACCGAGATATATATGGCGACTCATGAAATTTAAACTAGAAGCTCACGTTAACATGTGTAAGGTCCTGCCAAGATTTGGGAATTTTGGAGTTAAACTTGAGGTAGCTAATTTCTTAAAGAATTAAGTGGAAATTGATTTTTAAAAAATAGTAAATGAATTTTAAAATTCAGAAAAATTTATTTTCATTGGTGGACTATATTATGCTAAATTCAGAAAGAAATATTTTTTGGGGCTGATTTGGTATTTTTCATGAAAATAGGTTTGATTTAACATATGAGTTAAATATATTATGTGTGAAGTAACAAAAGTTGAAAAAATAGGATTTTATGCCATGAGAATCCTATATATAGAGTATATACATATTTTTTTGATGAGGGATTTGATATTTGGTGATGATATCATGAGTAATGACATTTTTGAATGATTAAATGCATTATATGGTAAAGCGTAAACAATTGAGATAAATTGTTTATAAATTTAAGAAGTGATTAAAATATTGTTATAATATTAATGTTATTAGATTATGAGTTATTAAATGATTGATAACATGGGGATATTCTTGAATCCTGGATAAAATTATATTATAAATGTTTAATATTTATCCTTTATCTCATTTGATTGATTCTTTATATCATTATCCTCACGCTTATATTATGTTGAAAGTCATCTGTGGCACTGTGGTGCATAGATGGACTTGGTATGATTTATGACCAGGATGAGTTGTTGGTATAATCATAACATCTTTAGTAGTAATAATTTGTGGTCTTGACAACTAATGAATACACACTTTGGTAGTAGATGCATATAATGTATAATAAACACAATTATCTTTAGTAGTAGTGCAATAAATGGTCGTGATACTAATGAATACACGATTATCTTTGGCGTAGTGCATGGATAATTTGTGGTCGCATTAATTAATGAATACACAATTATCTTTGGCCGTAGTGCATGGATAATTTGTGGTCGTGATACTTAATGAATACACAATTATCTTTTGTAGTAGTGCATGGATAATTTGTGGTCGTGACACTAATGAATACATTATCTTCGGGTCAGTAGTATGGATAATTTGTGGTCGTGATACTAATGAATACACAATTATCTTTGGCCGTAGTGCTTGGATAATTTGTGGTCGTGGATATCTTAATGAATACACAATTATCTTTAGGCCGTAGTGCATGGATAATTTATGGTCGTGATACTAATGAATATCCTTGGCACGTAGTGCGAGATGATTCGATGATATAGAATTAATTATTGAAATTTGAGTCTCACAATGAAATATTAATTCAATGGATGTGGTAAAAGTCAATCTTTGGTAGAGTGCATTGACAGACTTCGGTATGATTATGACCGAAGATTATTCGGTATAATCATGGCCAGTGATTGAAAATACCTAATATCCTTGCCGAATGGTGCTGGATAATTAGAGTCGTGATACTATTAAGGACAAGCAATCATCAGTGGACCCTATACCGGTAATTATTGTTGATTGAGAAAACGACAAAAATATTTTATTGAAATAACGGCGGAAGTTTTACCGTAGTTACCGTTGAACTACTTTCGTTAGTAAAGAAATACGATGTCGTGTGGTTGCATAGTAGCGCAGTGTTGATTATTGATTATTATGCTTATGAGAAGTCACTCGTTTTGATTCCATTATCACGATTAATAATATGAATTATTATAGCGATAATGACGCTTTTGTTTTATTAAGTATTATTAACGTAATAAAACGAAACATCTTTTATATAAAATAGAATACTTTATTAAAGTTATTCTATAAATAGAATATATTATATTTTATTATGCATAGTGTTGCATAGTGTTTTCGTAGTGTTTTGCGATATATTGCATAGTGGTTTGCATAGTAAAATATTTTTATATAAATAGAATATATTATATTTTATTTAAAGATTTTTCTTTAAATACGGATACGTCAGTATAATAACACACTGTCTGGCACGCGTCGACGTGATTTCTTTTGTTATTCCATTCTTTATTATACCCAAATAAGTTAAAACTTTGACTATATATTACTATGTCATTGTCATCATCCTCATGTTATATATATTCTTGTATAATCGATGACATGAATGCAAACCACCACGAAGCACCTCATGAGTAGACTTTATTCTCTACTCGATAGAAATGTAAATATATAAAAGCGATAAATATATACATAGAGACATGATTAACCATTTGAATATGAAGCACCTCCATGGGGATGGAAATATAAATAAAAAAGCGATAAATCATGATCAACCGCCATGAAGTAAACTCCAGACGGGACTAAATGTAAATAAAGCAATAAAAATGATCAACCACCACGAAGTAAACTCCAGGCGGGATGGAATGTAAATAAAGCAGTAAAAGGACACGAAGTAAACTTCAGGCCTGGCAGAAATGAATATATATATATATATAAGCAATAAACGCACATGATATATATCGATCCCGGCTCGGTTTATCATTTCAGCGATTTGTCGCTATATATATATAAAAGCAGTAAACGCACCGGATGTAAAATCTAGGCTCATCGAACAAAGTCCGACAATAGTTTATATATATATATATAAGTATATATATATATAATCAATAAACGCTCCGGATATAAAATCCAGGCTCATCGAACAGAGTTCGACAATAGTTCATATATATATACAAAAGGAAATAAAAGCCACGGACCGAAGTCCAGGCATACATACGCAACATGAGTCTCAATGTGAAGAACAGTGTGTGCAAAGTAGAAGAGAAAGGATTTAAATGGTGTAAGAAGGCTTACGATTGGATCACGTGAAAGAAGACTTCTCTGACTTTAAATGGATGAACACTTTCGGCTCCGTAAATAAAAACTATGAGTGAATATAAGCTCACAAGTGTTTAAAATGAGAAAGCACTCAGTTTAGGGTGTGTACAGAGCAAATTGGATAGGGCTTCCTCATTGTTTTCTCTTACAAAATGGCCACCCCAAGCCCTCTATTTATAGAGGGGGAGCCATGAGTACACTGCGGCGGCCATGAGATGTACTGCGGTACTGAAGTGCCTCGGCTCCACGAGTCCTGCCATCTCGAAGTACATGCACATGTACAACGTGATGTCCGCTCGAACTTGCAGAACTTCAATCCGAGCCTCCGATTGAGGTGTATAAGACCTTTTACAGAGTACTATTTTTGAGAGCTATTCCATGACATGGGATTAGAGGTTGCCAGAAGTCAAAAAGATGGGACCATGTCCTTGGTTTTCAAGCTTCAAATTCTATCTGGTGTGCTTCCTTGAATAGTAGTCACTCAGAATTGGAATTTCTTGGTTCTTGTGGGACAATGTTGTGTAGAATGTATGTTGAACTATTGTTGAGATGGCGTAATGTGGAATCGAGGTGGAAAAATGATGATTTTGCCCCTCATGGGGGTTATCTATGGTTTGGACTGATAGAGCAGTCGTTACTCAGGGTTATCTTTGAGATTGGGCTGTTGCAAGTACTGGATGTCCTCAGGGTTGTCTGTGAGGTATGCCTAACCTCCCGGGGTTATCTCCGGGCTTGGAGCTGAGTGCCTCGATGTGATTTTTGAGGTTGAAGCTGACCTCATAGATTGAAACGAGCATCTTCGGGGTTATCTCTGAAACTGCAACTGCACTCCTCGAGGTTATCTCTGAGGTTTAGGCTATCTTTTTCGGTGTTGTTTTTGGGACTGAGACTGAGTATCTCGGTGTTATCTCTAAGATGAAACGACCTTCTCTCGTGTGATTTCCAGTATTGAGCTGACATGTCCTCCAGGGTTATCTCTGAAAGACGATTCTGCCCTTCTGCAATGTTAGTAGCAGATATGCAAAAAAAATCGAGTGTCTACAGATGCCCCTCTTTATCATATTCATGCAATGCAATGGCATGGATAGGATAAAGAATACTAGACACTTAAAATGCAACAAGATGATCATGATGCAATGTATAACAACATGATGCGAATGTATGTGGTTTGTTGGATTATTCTCCAACATGATTAGATGATTGCCGGCTCCCTTTAACTTCTACCAGGATTGACAGTTATTACTAACAACCCTAATGAACTGTATTGGACGTAACAATCCAATGCTCTTAGGAGCTTCCAGGATGTTGACATTGGGGTTATCACCAAAGTCCTTAATCCTTTGATACAGACTTCACACTGAAGATGCATCTCTCATGTACAAGAGACTATGTGGGGGATAAGGATTTGTCTATTGAGGATGTGTATAAAATATTCTATCATCGGTCCTCCCCGGTGAGGATGTTCTTTCCTAGTTTGTATCGCCAGGTCTTTCCGCTGTTCTGTTGGAGTTACTGTCAACAATCAGTGTTGTGAGGGTTGCTGACCTTCATTGACATGTGCACCAATGGATGAGCTCCCTGCTGGGGATAATGTTAAGGCTTCTTGACTTTCGTTGACATGTGCATCAATGGATGGATTGTATGAAAACCCACTGGGGAAAAGGTTTCAGGGCTACGACCCTGAATTGATGGCATCAGACCTTCGTGAGGTATTGCCAAATGTAGTTTGCAATGGCTGAGATCATTGGTATAGTGTACCCTATGTTTGGGCGAATTCCAATGAGTGATATGTAAAGCCACAACTTGACCCGTGAAAACCAAGATTTCAGGCTATTCTGCTCAATCGCGTAGCGTTTTCATTCCTAATTTGGCCTTTTCAGCTTGTGAGTACTCCTTTACAACTCAAACTGGACCGAGCCAGAGGGGTGGACCCCATTCTCGCTATATGTTTTGATAGGACTTTGTTAGTAGATCTGTGCCCCATTTCCCTGTATTTTTAGCTGTACAGAGATGTATTAGATGATGATGTACTTAGGAATATATTTACTATTATTCCTTACATCATATTGCCATCTATTGTCGATCATGCATGTATTGTGTTATGCATATGTATGTATGTCCAGATATATTTAGCATTGACCCCTGGATGGTCTTATGACATAACCCACACAGATGTCTTCTTCGACAGTTAGCCGTATTGATCATACCCCACCAGTATTGGTGGCATCTCGTCTGAGATCGTGGTATAATAGTATATCACCTTGAGCATGAGTGGTAATCAGAGATCGATTATTACGACATACTATGACTCTCCACGATGCTTGAGTTCCCTGAGAGCTTTGTAGAGGGTATGCTGGAGCATTTGATACCGGAGAGGCAGGTTTTTCAGTTTGGTATCTGTAGACACTCGAAATTTTATGTGCGCCTGTTACTAACATTGCAGGAGGGCAGATTTGTCTTTCGGAGATAACCCTGAAAGAAAGCTCACGTCCATTCCAGATACTACCGGAGGTTCAGTTGTAAACTTGGAACACACACTGAAAGGATCATTTCCAACCCTGGAACACACACCGGAAGGATCATTTCCAAACCTCGGAGATAACCCCGAGTTTCATCCTTGGCGATAACCCCAAGGAATGCTGTTGTAGTTTCGGCGATAACTCCGGAAATGCTTGTTTCAAATACATGCTATCAGCTTCAATATCAGACCTCTTGTCGAGGCACTCATACCTCAGACCCGAAGCTAACACCGGGCAAACAGGCACTCTCACAAGATGACATTGCGGCATACAAACAAGTAGTCCAATCTAAGATGTAACACTGAGCAACGTCTGTTTTCAGCTCAAACTGGAGATAACCCCGGTAAAGAGTCAAACGTCATCTTGCCACCTTAACACCTGCGCGTCGTCTCAACACTTCATACATACATACCTACAACGATGTCCCACAAGAACCGAGGAGTTACAATCCCGAGTGACTATTACGCATGGCAGCACACCGGATAGAATTTGAAGCTTGAAGACCATGGGCATGGTCCCCTCTTCCTGACTTCGTACAACATCTATTCTATGTCATTGTGTAACTCTCGACACAAGAAATCCGAAGAAGGTCACATATACCTCATTCGGATGCTCGGATTGAAGTTCTGCAAGTTTGAACGGATATTACAGTGCAGGAGTGCACATACTTTGAGACGACGGGACCCGCGAAGCTCGGGGACACCTCGGCCAGCTGCAGGTGCAACTGCGGCCATCAGTCTATAAATATAGACCTTGGGCCAGCCATTTTGAGAGGAAGAGATAGAGAAAAAGGCAAGGAAGCCTTGTCCAATTTTCTTTGTACACACCCATATTGAGTGTTTCCTCATTCTAAACATCTATTAGCTCACATATAGCTATATTTTTATCCGGCGGGAGCTGAGTGTTTATCCATATAGAGTCATAGAAGTCTACATTGGCAGCCCACTGTAAGCCTTCTTACATTCTATAAAGCCTTTCCTTTCTTCTCTGCACACACTATTATACAAATTGAGAGTCGTGTTGTGTGCGTATGCCCGGACTTCGGTCCGTGGTTTTCATTTCTGTCTATATATATATACTTATATATGTATATATTTTATATATAGACTAACATTATCGAGTTATGCCTCGATTGAGCCTATACTTATGTCTGGAGTGTTTATTTGCTTTCATATATATATATATATATATAATTGTTGTCGGACATATCCGATGAGCGTGGATTTACATCCGGTGCGTTTAGTACTTTTATATATATATATGTACATATATATATTTACATTTCTATCAGGCCTGGAGTTAACTTCGTGGCCTTTTACAACTTTATTTACATTTCGTCTTGCCTAGAGTTTACTTCGTGGCAGTTGATTGCTTTTACAGCTTTATTTACATTTCGTCCCGCCTGGAGTTTACTTCATGATGGTTGATCATGTCCATATATATATATTTACCGCTTATATATATTTACATTTTCGATCCCCCATGGAGTTGCTTCGTGGTGGTTGATCATGTCCATATATATATATATATATATATATATATATATATATATATATATATATATATATATATATATATTAACATTTCTGATCCCCCATGGAGTTGCTTCGTGGTGGTTGATCATATCTTTATATATATATTTACAGTTTTTATATATATATATAACTGCTTATTACTTTCCATACAAACTGCGGTATCATGTGAGCCTAAGAATCATGTGATCACAGATTCAGTTTACTGAATCTAGATTCGGTTTCTGTGATGGACATTTTTCAGTTGTAAGCAGCCTGTACATTATTTACAGTGTTTGAATTTCCTTGGATGGCTATCATGCCCATGAGGAGTTCGGTACTGCTGTATATTATTTTCTCGAGAATGCTTCGCATCTCGAAAATAAAAGCAAACAAGCCGAATATTTAATAATAAAATGGCAGTATGAAAAGGCCTCAATTCCTATTGAGCAACGGGTTTGAAAAACCTCTTTTATTAAACTTCATTGCTATATCTTACTAAAAATTGAATTTTTCTATAAATTTAAACCCTCTATATATAGGTGCAAACGAGGCCTCGCCCTACTTTCAAATAAATTGCACATTGATCCACACACACATACACACATTCATATTACAGTTTCTTTGAAAAGTTGCGGTCACCGTGGCAACACGGATGTCGGGGGGTGCCTAACACCTTCCCTCCGCATAATCAAGCCCCCGAACTCAAATGAATCTCGGTTTCACAGACCCGTTTAGCAGTGTCATATCACCGGGTCAATGTGCAAACCTTTTCGGTTGCGTTGGTGCAACCAATTAAATACACCAACTGGCAACTCTTAAAGTCAAAAGTCAACATTATACATGTCGGACCTTTTTCACTTGTTTTTTCAAACAAATCTCACATTAACATGTGAACACCAAAGAACAAGTAACGAAAAGGGACAATTAAAAATCCCGATGTCGACAGGTGGCGACTCTGCTGGGGACTCTAGTAAGAGGGCTTAAGCCGCTATTGCAAGCTTTTTAAAACTGTTATATGCTTGTTTGTGAATGTTGCATTTACATTTATGATGAATGTGTACGAATGCATCTTACTTACTACACTATACTATATCTATCTGTGATATTAGTGCTTCGCACATGTCATCATTTTCATAAACGGTGAGACACGTTGTATGTGAATGTATGTTGTGTGGTTCCTCCACCAGGAGGCTATCCTGTCGGTGTTTGATTACTGGACTCGTAGGAAGAATAATTCCAACGGGGCTCAGGAAAGGCACCACCCATATTCGCTCCAATTGAAAGACCGGATTAACTTCTCGTCAAGTAGATTGCGATGATCTGGGAACCTTCATGCCAAAAAGCCGCGAGAGTAAACCTAAGATAGGTTAACCTCTGATAAACCAAATGTGGAGGAAAGTCTCGTCATGCTTTCAATTTTCAATTACTTGTAAAAGCATTTACTTGTAATTTTATTCCATGTTCATCTTTATGTAATGGAAAATATGAAGGCAGCTTATGCATACATGTTATCAATTAACACCCGATTTTGCAGGACAACATTCCTAAAACGGACATGTTATGATAACATTTACATTACCCTAAGACTAAACTACATAAGTCTTTTATAGGGAAATCATTGGTCCTGTTACCCGCTCAAAATCCAAAAAGGCCACGAGCCTACAACCAATCATGTCTTCATCTGACCAGTCTAATCCTGTTTCTCGTGAAGAATTTGATGTATTAAGTCAGCAAATCACAAATATGGCTATCTTGCTTAAAGAATTGCATCAGTCCACTCAAGTTACAAAGATGCCTCCACATACAGAACCTTCTACACAAAGAGGAACACAAGGTCTAGATAAAATAAATCCAGAACCTCAGTTGGATATGACCAACAAAGACCCTGAAAGCACCCATCTCAAAAGAGATCCAGACACCGGTGATATCAGGAAGAAAGTTCCAAATGGAGGAAACTATCCGTGTTCTCAAAGGATTGGAAAGTAGTATGCACACAAGCCAATCATGTTTGATGATAAAGCATATACTTTGTAACAATCTTATTCATTTATTAATAAAAAGTATTAATTTATTAAAGGCTTTTAATTATCTACATGATCTTTGTTTTATAATATGTGATAAACCCGTAGTTTTAAGCAATGCTTTTAGAATAATGATGATGATCATTCTAATGAGATCTAAATTCTTAGAAAGCTTAAAACTAAAATAGTTCCCAATCGTTGGATTACTAAATTGGGGATTAGTGAATCCGGATAGATTGGTACATCGTTGCTTGCTCATTGGATGAGGATGATTGATCTCATGATCATTTGTGTGGAACACTAAAGCAAGTATGTAGGTGCTTATTAGAGAATAAGTTCATTTTGAGCATTGGCTCGCTAAGGAATACCTAATGGAGTTTTACTTGCTGTCGATAGGAATTCTGTAGTGATAGTAGTCTGAGTGATCCTTGGACTTGAGATCATCATAGTATCTTGTGTATGATGAGTTATACTTTGACTTATTCCTTAAGACCCTTAGGGTATATCAAAGGGTATGCTTGGGTATAATAAGTTATACATGGAGATAATGTATGATCGATAAAGAATCTACCACTTCTAATAAAAGAGAAAATGTCTATGTGATTCGATAAATGACAACCCGGTAGTCCTTGGCGAAAGCGAAATGAAATTAGAAAGGAGTTTCTAATTTGCATTATTTGGAGTTGTGCATTTAAGGATCGAAATACATATAATTAAATAAAATAAGACTTGTGATAATTCCATGTCTTATATTTAATTGGGACATTGTATGGTGGAAGGATTGAATTATCACGTAACTATTTACTCAAAGGTTCTTTTATGATTAATGTTGAAATCTATATTATCTGGAAAGTGGTTGATCATTGGGAGGCTTATCCTATTGTAGAATAAATATTATTTATTTAAATAAATTAATTGTTTAATTTATTTATTTAAATAAGATTAAATTATTCTAATTGATTTATTCTGTAGGGTTTAATATGGAGAACCTAAAGGGTCACACCATAAAAGGAAGAATAATTATTTAAGAAGTTAATGGCATAATCGTAATAATATGTTAAGTATATTTAATTTAATCTATGGTGATAGAATAAATTAAATAGCTTAATATTATTATTTAATATTTTAGAAATATTAAATATAAATTAATAAGAGAGTCTTATTAATATTATTACAATTATTATTATTTTAATTTCTAAAAGAGTTTAGGAATTAATTTAATATAAATACTCTCATTTATTCCTAATTGGATTAGGAAGGAAAATTAATTAAAGGAGTTTAATTAATTATCCTAATAAGATTAGGGAGCTTAATTAATTAAAAGAATTTAATTAATTAAATAAAACCTTATTCCTAATTGTTAAGGTTACTTGCCCACTTCTATATAAAGAGAGAGTCTTATATGGGTGATGGGGGTTGTTGACTTTTCATATCTGTAATAATTCGATTTGTTGGAGAATGCGCTCTTTTTCTATAGAGATAGAAAAAAAACTAGGGTTTAGCCAATACCACCCATCTTCTTGAATCCTTCTTTTTTCCTTGGTGGATCACCTCTGAGGCCAAACACTTGGGTGGCTAACGTTGATCGAAGGAAGGAACCAAACCGGTGGATTCAAGTTGAGCGAAAAAAGATTGGAGGTGAACTTGTACACGAGGAAGCTCGATCTTCAAGGTATGATTTTATTCTTTATCTTTTTTAATTTAATTAATAATTGTGCATAAAGGGTGATCCGGGTATATGGTTTGTAAAATTTTAAACTCGATTTTTACGTTTTTAGCTTATTTTATGCAATTTGATTGCGTTCTTGAATATTACAAACCTAACGGTGGCATCGAGCCCAACCTTTATGCGAATTATTAATTGTTTTAATTTGATATGTATATTGATATGTGTTTAGAACAATTTAATTGGGCATAATTTTATTGTATAAAAATTATTTAAAAAAAAAAAAAAAAAAAAAAAAAAAAAAAAAAAATTTTTTTTTTTTTTTTTTTTCATTTTTTTTTTTTTTTTTTTTTTTTTTTTCAGATTCATTTATTTACATATTAATAATATATATATATATATATTATATATATATATATATATATATATATATATATATATATATATATATATATATATATATATATATATAATTATTATAATATTATATATTATATATATATAATATATATATATATATATATATATATATATATATATATATATATATATATATATATATATATATATATATATATATATATATATATATATATATATATATATATATATATATATATATATATATATATATATATATATATATATATATATATATATATATATATATATATATATATATATATATATATATATATATATATATATATATATATATATATATATATATATATATATATATATATATATATATATATATATAATTAAAAATAAAATTTATATTTAATTTTAATTTTAAAGTTTATTTTAATTTTAAAATAAAAGTTTATTTAATTTTAAAATAAAAAGTTTATTTTAATTTTAAATTTAAAATTAGATTTCATGCTAACTAATTAGAGTTGGAATTGGATTCCATGATAACTAATTGGAGTTGAAATTGGAATTGGATTTATTTTGAATAGGAAGTAAATCCATCTTTCCTTAAATAAAGGAGTTTATTTAGATATGAAATAAGATTTCATATTATTCAAAATAAAGAGTTTATTTGTGAATAGGAAAAGAAATCCATGTTTCCTTAAATAAAGGAGTTTATTTAGATATGAAATAAGATTTCATATTATTCAAAATAAAGGAGTTTATTTGTGAATAGGAAAAGAATATCAAGTGTTTCCTTTAATAAAAGATTTTTTTTACATGTTTTCCTTTAATTAAAATAAAAGAGTTTTTTTAATTAAAGATTTTTTATTTAATGGAATTGGATTCCATAATTAATTAAAATAAAGGAGTTTATTTTGATTAAAGATTTTGATTAAAATAAAATAGTTTATTTTATTCAAAATTGGATAAATTAAAATAAAATAGTTTTATTTTGATTTAAATTTGGATTAAAATAAAGGAGTTTATTTTGATTCAAAATTAGATTTTATACTAACTAAATTTGCCCATTAAATGATATCATATATATATATTAAATGTTTATTATTCATAAGATGAATGTTATTTATTGATGCGTATGGTGATGTGTATGATAATAAATGGGATTGATTATGGACTATTGACGATGTGATTGGATTTTATTTTAGTTGGATGCATGAATGTATGGGTTTTATTAAATGGGGTTACTGCGTACCTCGTCTTCTCTAATTTTTCTTAATAATAAAAATTCTATCTCCTCTATGTACTTCCCTTGGCTAGCGATCAAGGTTTCTATTTATTTTAAATAGTTTTGTAATAGGAATAGTTAGAATTAATTTTGAAAAATTGGAGATCGAAAAAAAGGAGGCGCTTGAAGACCCGTTTGTAATGGAGCAGGGTTTAAATGTAATAGTTATATTTAAATATTATTTCTTGCACCCTAGGGTTTGACCTTTTGGTTCACTTGGTGGCTCTAGTGAACGAAACTAGAATAAAAGTCCCATAATCAATCAAGGTAGAATATAGTATTCTATATGTGCATGCTTATACTATATATATATATATATATATTATGCAAACATGCTTAGCATGTTTATATTAATATAATAGCGTATTTTATATATATATATATAATGCATGCTAAACAAGATGAGACAAATTAATAACAAACCCTCAATTTTTTTATATTAAGTCCTAAGCGTTCAAAGATATTTGGAATATCGAGCGTAAGCCTTCTAGCATGATAAAATTAATAGAGTATTAAATATTTAATATGAGTTTGTTGTGTCACCACAAAATGAGTATTAAGTATTTAAGATGTTAATTTATCACATTTGATGCTTATAAAGAAAATTGAACAATATTGTTTTGTTGTGTCACCACAAGGATGATATTTTTCTTTTTTTGAATATATGGAGTGCTAGGTTGGACTTAACTTGGATAATTTTGATTCGGATGTGCCACCACTTGATCAAAATAATCTAAGAGGCAAAATAAAAGGAGTTGCATAGTTGATGTAATTGACAAAAGTTGTCTACCTATTTATTTATATATAGTTTGTTGTGTCACCACAAGGCTATATACATTTGAAATGGGATCCTTATTCTCACTAGCAAATCTTTAATTAGATTTTGCGAACTATATAAGTGAGGTAATATAGTTTGAAGAAAATAGTGGGAGATACCAATTTAAAACAAGACCTAATTTATTTTGGTAATTAATAAAAGAATGTATGTTAAAATGTTGTTAATTACAAATTCATTTACTGAAATTTTACAATGTCTAAAATTACTATCAACTTTGAAGCATATTAGATGCTAAATTAACGGGGCCAAATTAAGCGGATTGGTTAAGGAATTTGAGAATAGTTCTCATGGTGAAAAGCTATCTTATGTCATTAATACTTTATCCTGCAATGGTTGCGAACAATGCCTCTGAGGAAGAGATTGCTACTTTTAGAAAGTGGCAAGATGATGCACAGATTGGCTCGATGCATCATGCTCGCATCCATGAGTAACTTGAGCTTGACGTCGGCATGAAACTATGGATGCTCTACTATATTCCTGCACATCAGTAGTTGATGGTGAGGAAAATAAATGGGCCGATAGATATCGGATATCTAAGGAGCTCTTAGATCTAGAATGGCCAATGGCACTATAAATGCAGACAAAAAGTCCTTAACATAATCAATTTGATTGATCGATTAGGACAACGGTTTTGTCATGGATGGAGAGTTGAGCGAATTTGATCTTGCACTCACTCCGGGACTCCTTTCACAATTGTTGTGAATTTTTCATATGAACAAGCTAGATATCGACCTCATTTGATTTGCTTAACATATTGAAAAATGTTGAGAGTCACTTTCCAACCAAGAAAGATCCAAGTCTTCTTGGTAGGGGCCAAAGGATCTTACGAAAAGAAGAAGAACGATTCAAAGAAGGTAAATAGAAAGGCAAAACAAAGGATAATAAGAACAAAAGCGTCACGGATAGCAAAGGAGTTTGCTTCCTTTGCAATAAGCTTTGGACCTTTGGAAAAAAGCTGCGAGAAGCATCTTGCGAGAGGCTAACGAAAGAAGCTTAGTGAAGTTTGGTTACAAATCTGAATTTGTTCATGATTTAAATAAATTTTTCTTTAAGTCGAGGTTCTACTTGGGTATTGGATCTGAGCTTTGGTTATCATAAATATAGATTTATGAAGGGACCAAGCGAGTAGAAAGCTAAACAAATATAAGTAATCTATGTGTGGGAAAATGAAGCAAAGGTTGCCATTAGCCATAGAAACTTATAGTTTAGCAATGCTACGAGGCAAATCTATTAAGTCGATAAGTTGTTATTGTATTCCGATTCTTGTTAAAAATATTATTTCCATTTTATTGTTGGACAATGAAATCTTTGGTATTATAATTAAGAACAATTGTTGTTCTATTTATAATAATAATGTTTTGTATATAAATTGGAATATTACTTAATAAATTTTGTATACTTGACTTACGTGAAAATAATTTTGCATATTGAACAAATTAGTATAAGAAAAGGAGATGATCATTCAAAGAGTTGAATGTGTGTATTTGTTGAAATACAAGTGTGAATTATTTGAAAGGTTCAAAGAATTGAAAGTGAAACAAATTGGCAAAATATTAAGATTCTTTGATTAGATCGAGGAATAAATACTTGTGCAATAAGTTTCTAGATCATCTCAAATGGTTTTCTCATAATGGACACATCGATCTGTAATAATTGATTGATGTATACTGAATGAAAAATCGTACCTTGTTGGACATAGTGCGGTCCATAATGATTTTACTGAGCATTCCGGTATCCTTACAGGATAATGTCCTAGAAATGGTTGCATATCTACGAAAATGGTAACCTCAAAATCCATTTGAGACTCCATAAAAGTTATGGACGGGGAGGATTCTAATCTTAAGTATGTTAAGAAGATAAGGGGTTGTCGACTTATGTGAAAAGGTTTGAAAGGATAAGCTTGGGACAAGATTTGACAAGTATGATTTGTGGGACATCCTAAAAGTAAGTTTAGGGTATATGTTCTATAATCCTACTTAGCAAAAGGTGTTTATTGCGAAACACACTTTGCCTTCTAAGATAAAGGTGTTTATCATTGAAGGGGGCTAGTGGGAGGATAATAGATCTTGAAGAGTTCAAGAACCACAAAACACTATAAGTCGAATAAGAGGAACACTATAGATAGACCTATTGTACCTGGCAGAGAATAAATAAATGCGGAATAGTACAGAAGATACCTAGGAGGTATGGATTCATCATGGATGATGATGATGAGGTACACATCATAGAAGATGATGATCCGATTTACATCTGATGAGGTAAGTGTTGTAGACACTTTCGAGAAATGGATTGAAGCAAGTTTCTCAAATATGGAACATTCGTTTTGATGAAACAATCAAAAGAGTTTGATTTTATCAAAAATAAGAATGAACCTAGTGTGTACAAAGGGGGTCGATTAGAAGCGTCGTGACATTCCTAGTATTATATGTTGATATACTACGGATGAGGAATGACATACCAATGCTACATCGATAAAGAAAGATAAAGTTGTCTAAACATTCCTCCATGAATGATTTGGAAGAGTATCTTAATTGGGGATATAAATCTATATAGATAGATTTAAGAGGATGCTCGACTTAACCCGAGGCGTATATTCATTTGATGCTAAAAAGTCGTTTAGCATGGCAAACTCAAGAGATGTCTCATGTTGATGAGCTATGGGTGTATCTCTCTTAATAGTCCCCACAGACTCACGAAAAGAGAGATCATGAGTGACAATCATGTATGCAATGAAATATCTGAGACACGATGTTGATCGGTCATATTATGGAGAAGTTCACTATGAGTCGATGAAAAACATCTTAAAGTGCTTAGCTTAGGCACTAAGGATTGTGATCATATTCATGGTGGGTCTAAAATTAAAACTAGAGGGCTTAACAGAGACTCAAGTTTTTTTTGAATGAGACCAAGATGACGAAAAAATCCACTTTAAGGTAAAGCGTTATCTTGAGCGGTGGTGCGATGAATTGGAAAGGTTCCAAACAACAAAAGAGTTCTTTGGTTTAGTGATAAAGACAAAGTATATAGCTATAAATGAAGGCTGCAAGTTGATTGTTTGGATTAAAAGTTCATTCTGAGAACTAGGAATAGTTCTAAGTCTCATCTTGGATCTAAACATGTGTTGTGGCACTTTCATTTGATTATTAGAATCATTGAAAGATGGGAAATCACTATAGAGATAGTGGACTCTCATGAACAACATTACATATCCATTAACTAAAAAACTTATCCAACGGCGGGATAATAATCGTCAGAGAGAAGAGTATGAGATATACCATGACGATTGGCTTTAGTGCAAGTGGGAGATTGAAAGTAGTATGCACACAAAGCAATCATGTTTGATGATAAAGCATATACTTTGTAACAATCTTATTCATTTATTAATAAAAAGTATTAATTTATTAAAGGCTTTTAATTATCTACATGATCTTTGTTTTATAATATGTGATAAACCCGTAGTTTTAAGCAATGCTTTTAGAATAATGATGATGATCATTCTAATGAGATCTAAATTCTTAGAAAGCTTAAAACTAAAATAGTTCCCAATCGTTGGATTACTAAATTGGGGATTAGTGAATCCGGATAGATTGGTACATCGTTGCTTGCTCATTGGATGAGGATGATTGATCTCATGATCATTTGTGTGGAACACTAAAGCAAGTATGTAGGTGCTTATTAGAGAATAAGTTCAACGAGCATTGGCTCGCTAAGGAATACCTAATGGAGTTTTACTTGCTGTCGATAGGAATTCTGTAGTGATAGTAGTCTAAGTGATCCTTGGACTTGAGATCATCATAGTATCTTGTGTATGATGAGTTATACTTTGACTTATTCCTTTAAGACCCTTAGGGTATATCAAAGGGTATGCTTGGGTATAATAAGTTGTACATGGAGATAATGTATGATCGATAAAGAATCTACCACTTCTAATAAAGAAGAAATGTCTATGTGATTCGATAAATGACAACCCGATGAGTCCTTGGCGAAGCGAGAATGAAATTAGAAAGGAGTTTCTAATTTGCATTATTTGGAGTTGTGCATTTAAGGATCGAAATACATATAATTAAATAAAATAAGACTTGTGATAATTCCATGTCTTATATTTAATTGGGACATTGTATGGTGGAAGGATTGAATTATGCGGTAACTATTTACTCGAAAGGTTCTTTTATGATTAATGTTGAAATCTATATTATCTGGAAAGTCGTTGATCATTTGGGAACTTATCCTATTGTAGAATAAATATTATTTATTTAAATAAATTAATTGTTTAATTTATTTATTTAAATAAGATTAAAATTATTCTAATTGATTTATTCTGTAGGTTTAATATGGAGAACTAAAGGGTCACACCATAAAAGGAAGAATAATTATTTAAGAAGTTAATGGCATAATCGTAATAATATATTAAGTATATTTAATTTAATCTATGGTGATAGAATAAATTAAATAGCTTAATATTATTATTTAATATTTTAGAAATATTAAATATAAATTAATAAGAGAGTCTTATTAATATTATTACAATTATTATTATTTTTTAATTTCTAAAAGAGTTTAGGAATTAATTTAATATAAGTACTCTCATTTATTCCTAATTGGATTAGGAAGGAAAATTAGTTAAAGGAGTTTAATTAATTATCCTAATAAGATTAGGAGCCCTTTTAATTAAAAGAATTTAATTAATTAAATAAAACCCAATTCCTTAATTGTTAAGGTGGGTTGCCCACATCTTTAAATAAGAGAGTCTTATTATGGGTGATGGGGGTTGTTGACTTTTCAACAACATACGTAATAATTCCAATTTGTTGGAGAGTGCGCTCTTTTTCTATAGAGATAGAAAAACTAGGGTTTGAGCCAACCACCCTTCTTCTTGAATCTTTCTTCTTCTCCTTGGTGGATCACCTCTAGAGGCCAAACACTTGGGTGGCTAACGTTGATCGAAGGAAGGAACCAAACCGGTGGATTCAAGTTGAGCGAAAAGAAGGAAGTTGGAGGTGAACTTGTACACGAGGAAGCTCGATCTTCAAGGGTATGATTTTTATTTTTTTATCTTTTAGTTAATTAATAATTGTGCATAAAGGGTGATCCGGGTATATGGTTTGTTTAAATTTTTAAACTCTACATTTTACAATTTTTAGCACTTTTTTTGCAATTTGATTGCGTTCTTGAATATTAAAATCTCCTTCCTTTTGTTATGAATGCTCCATCACCACCTTCAGAAAGCGAAGCTATGGAGGATAAGGTTGCGAAGAGAGTAAATGCTAAAGCCCGTTGGGATTTTGCCAATTAGAAGGAATTTACCTATCTGGGCCCATCTATGGATGAGATATTGCAAATGCTGATCAATGAAGGAAGAATTACCTTCCTTCTGCCTCCAATCAATCCCCGCTCAAGACGGTTCAACTACGATGAAGTGTGTCAATATCATTCACATTCTCGCAGTCACAGCACAGAATAATACTAGGCACTCCGCCATCTCATTCAGAATCTTATTGATAGCGGTGTCCTGTAGATAGAAGATGATCACACTGTGTAACTCAAGAGTGGGAATACATGTCCTACCAAATGGAAGGGATCAGTAGCAGTTATATCCGAAGTGGATAATGAGACTGTCAAAGTATTTCCCATACAAGAAATTCAACTCAAAGGAGCTGACAATCCTTTGAAAGTGGCTGCGCCAAAGCCAATTTCTTTACCCTTCAGACCACAACATCCTGTTGTTAGCTTGCACAAAGTTGCATGGAATCATGGAAAAGCTAAAGGATCCACGTCTCATACTACTACTACAATGTCGAAGGAAAATCCATTGTATCTTCCTCAACGGGTTATGAAACCTACTTGCAAAGAAAAGGGGAAGATTCCCATGGAGAAGATTGAAAAATTCCTCCGCACTATGGGTCATAATGAAGCCAAGGTGGTTTTAAGATTGCGAGAAGCTTCACACCAGATATCAATACTGGACTTGGTTTTCTCTTCCGAGGATCATTGGAAGATCTTATTAAAGGTTTTGGAAGAAGCCTACTTGCCAAAATCAGTGGATGTAGAGAAATTTCAACATCTGGTCGATCACATTTTCGACAACAATTTGATATCCTTCACTGACGACGACATACCGCCCGAAGGGACCGGTCATTGCAAGCCATTACACATTGCAGTTCTGTCTTCTGGGTACATACTAGCTGGAGTTTTGATAGATGGAGGCTCATCTCTAAATATATGTCAGTATGCCACCTTGGTGAAGATGAATGTCAATCTCAAACGGATCCAAAGTAGCCATACGGTTATCAAAGCTTTTGATGGATCCCGATGAAATTCCGTTGGAAAGATTGAGTTACCAATTGAGATTGGTCCAAATACATTCAATGTATCCTTCCACGTCCTCAATATAGATTCAGGATACAACCTGCTATTGGGGAGACCATGGATATACATGGCTGGAGCCGTTCCCTCTATGCTCCATCAACAACTCAAATACATTGTCAATAACAGTCTGGTCACTGTCAATGCTGAGCCAGAATGTCCTGAATAAGGAACTTTACCAATCATCAGCTTCAATTCAGAAGTTGAACCGGCCAGTTTTCATACTCTGGAAGTGAGTACCACGCAATACCATTCTATTGGAGCGCCACTTCCTTTACCCAAGAAGATTTATCTGAGGGTTATATCGGCCACTCGAGAAATGATGATGATATTGGGTCATCAACTGGATAAGGGCTTGGTAAAGATCAGCGGGGGTATTAAGCACCCTATTCAAGTGTCGATCAAATTGGAACAATAGGACTAGGCTATTACGCGATTCATTCAATCACGGAATCCTCATAAGCACAAGCGGGTTCCTCGATGCTTAGCCTTTGACAAATTTTCTCAACCTTTACCTCATGAGTTGATACAATCTCTAGTAAAGGTTCCAGCCCATGTTGTGGTCATGCTGTTTCCTAGACCAGTACCAATCAAAGCAAAAGAGGTGCTGATTCCTGATCCCGAAGTGGAAGAAAAGGAATGGAAACGTAAACATGACATCGCCTTGATGATGTCAGGCATACGCGTCATTGTTCATGATGAACATACCAACAGTTACACCCCAGACGATGATTTCCCAGATGTCATGGTTATCATTCGGGAGAAGGAAGACAATGACAATCCCTCCATCACTGCAGTCCATCGGGACTTTGCCCTTGACAATTGGAGCAGCACTTCATGCATTGGTCGACGAGGAAGAAATGGGCAGAAAAATCCCTCTGCCATGTAGATAACTTTAATTGCTTGCTTTTCTTTACAGTATTAGCAGTTATTTTATCAAGTACATGCTAACACTTTTGTATGGTCAAACAGTTGCACATATTAAGTGAAAGCATACTTTGTTTCAGGAATCTGAATTTAGATGTGTCTATACTTGCTGATGAGGTGCCTTCTCTCCACAAGGGTTGTAACTTTGATGCAAAGTTGGACTCAGACTTGATGGAAATGCAAGAGGACATTGAGACACCTCAAGAGATTAAGGAATGGGTCGCAGACAAACCTAAACCCAACCTTGACCAAACCACTTCTATCAATCTTGGAACCTTAAAAAAGCCTAAGCTAATCCAGATTGGTTCAGACCTTACCACAAATCAACGAAATGATATGGTTACAGTATTAAATCAATTCCAGGATGTGTTTGCATGGTCTCATTAAGACATGGTGGGTTTGTCCACTAACATTGTTCTTCATCGCCTTCCCATTAAAGAAGGATTCAAGCCAGTTAGGCAAAAGCTCAGGCGATTGAAACCTGAATGGAGTTTAAAGGTTAAAGAAGAAATTGTGAAACAATTTCAAGCTGGCATTATCATGGTGTCTACATATTTGGAGTGGATATCCAACATTGTTCCCGTTCCTAAACCAGGAGGAAATGTGCGAGTTTGCTTGGATTACCGGGATTTATACAAATCTTGCCTTAAAGATAGCTTTCCCGTACCCTTTATCCACACTCTTATTGATAACACTGCTCAATATGGCATGTACTCCTTTGCTGATTTCTTTGCAGGATACCATCAAATTATGGTCACTGAGGAGGACCATGAGAAAACTGCTTTCATCACGCCGTAGGGGACTTTTTGCTACAGACGGTTGTCATTCGGCCTCATCAATGCCAGGGCAACCTACCAGCGAGCTATGATGGCTCTTTTCCACGATTTAATGCACAAAGAGATAGAGATCTATGTGGATGACATCATTGTCAAATCCCGAAAGGAGGAAGACTACTTAGACCATCTCAGAAAGCTTTTCAACAGGTTGCATAAGTACAACTTGAAGTTGAATCCAGCCAAGTGCGCCTTTGGTGTCAAATCAGGCAAGTTGCTAGGTTTCCTAGTCAGTCACAAAGGAATTGAGTTGGATCCTACAAAAATCCAGGCCATCAAGGAAATGCCCATTCCTCAGACAGAGAAGGAAATACGGGGATTTTTGGGAAGAATTAACTTCATTAGCAGGTTCATTTCTCAACTCACAGCAACCTGTGAGCCAATCTTCAAGTTATTAAGGAAGAACTCCTCCATGAAATGGAACAATGAGTGTCAAAAAACCTTCTTTACCATTAAAGAGCAGCTGGTTAACGCTCCTGTTTTGGTACCACCCAGGGATGATGTTCCCCTATTCATATACCTGTCCATAAATGACAATGCCATGGGTTGTATGCTGGGGGAAAAAATACGATAGAGGCCAAGAATGAGCTATCTATTACCTCAGCAAAAGATTCAGCATCAGTGAACACAAGTACACTCTAATTGAGAAAACGTGTTGTGGTTTAGCATAGGCTTCCATGAGGTTACAGCATTACCTCCATGGTCACACAACCCATCTCATATCCCGCGTGGATCCTCTCAAGTATGTGTTCAGTAAGCCCATATTGAATTATCGACTGTCCAGATGGCAGTTGATCCTCCAGCAATTTGATATCGTCTATGTGACGCAAAAGTCTGTCAAAGGTCAAGGAATTGCAGATCAACTAGCCGCCGCACCTACAGGGGACTACAAACCCTTGGAAACATACTTCCCCGATGAAGGGGTAATGACAGTTCAGCAACAACATCAGTACGATACATGCCGTACGTGGAGAATGTATTTTGATGGAGCTATTAACACAGAAGGTTCTGGAGCTGGAGCAGTTCTAGTATCCAGTACGGGGGAGTAGTATCCCGTCGCTGTCAAATTGCAGTTTGTCAGCACCAACAACACAGCTGAGTATGAAGTTTGTATCATGGGGCTAAAACTTTCCCGTTCAATGGGCGTCAGGCGGTTAATTGTCTTTGGGGATTCAAAGTTGGTAATTAGACAATCCACGGAAATCTATCAAACAAAAGAATTACATTTGTTGCCTTACCATCGACAAGTTTATAGATGGCTTTGGAGTTCGAAGAAATCTCCTTTCTACACATTCCTCGTAATAAGAATGATTTTGCGGATGTATTAGTAATGTTGGCCTCCTTGATTCACATACCTGACAAGGAAAACATGCCAAGCATCACATTTTCCCTGCAAAAGGCCCCAGTTTATAGGAACTATGTTGGAGAAGTATCGGATGAACTACCTCCCATCCACAACCCTTGGTATCAGCACATCAAGGAGTATCTACGAGATGGATCTACACCCGCTGAGGTGAGCCTAACTAAGAAGAGGCGGATTCATCGACTTGCTGTGAAATTCTACCTAAGCGGAGATGCACTCTACAAAAGAGATGCAGGATTAGGTCTCCTCAGATGTCGGGATAATGACCAATCTCAGAGGCTCATGGATGAGATCCATGGTGGAGTATGTGGCCCTCATATGAGCGGACCCTTACTCATTAAGAAGATCCTCAGAACAGGGCATTATTGGCTTACACTCAAAGCTAACTATGAAGATCACGTCAAGAGGTGCTATCAATGCCAGATTCATAGGAATGTTATCCACGCCCCTCTAAGGGAACTCCACAATATGAGTTCGCCATGGCCCTTATCAATGTGGGGAATGGATGTGATCGGGCCCATCGAGCCCAAAGCCAGTAATGGACATCGATTCATATTCACCATGATCAACTACTTCACCAAATGGACAGAAGCAGCCTCCTTCCCCAGGGTTAGTAAAGAAGTTATTATTGCTTTCATCAGAAACAATGTCGTTTGTCGATATGGACAACCAGAGGTCATTGTGTCAGATAATGCTAAGAACCTCAACAAAAGAATGATGAAGGAATTATGTAGCAAATTCCACATCAAACACCTCAACTCCGTCATCTATCATCCAAAGATGAATGGTGCTGTTGAAGCGGCTAATAAAAACATCAAAAAGATCATGCAGAAAATGTTCACCAATCACAAAGGATGGCCTGACCTCTTGCCTCTGACTTTATTAGCCTACAGAACTTCCATGCGTACTTCTACTGGGGCAACCCCCTACTCATTAGTGTAAGACCCCGACTTATTATTAATGAAATTTAATTTTCTCTATTTATTATTTTGAAATAGTAAGGGTTGATTTGATTAATGTGGATAGTTATGGGTAAAATACGCATATATTTCAAAATAAGCAAATGGTTATAAAATATTCATTGTTGTCGGGGAATATTCGTTTGGTCGTGGAATATTCTTCACGTCGGGAATATTCGCATGCGACGCCGCAGCCTTTTGTGGGCCCCATAATGGAAAGCGATTGGATGAAGAAAACGACAAATATAAGTTGTTTAAAAATAACGGCGTAGTTATTCTGAAGTTAATCTTATTAAAATACTCGTGTGGTTAAAACACAAGAGCTTTACCAGTATTGCACCAATTATTGATTCTTACGTAAGAAGGCACTACTAAATAATGGTTACGATAATTCTTGATCGATATTTTATTTTATTGATTTAATAATTGTTGCGTTGATATTTTATATTGTTGTTGTTTGATAATTGTCATTACACAAGATTTTTTATTATCGAAGCAATAATTCATATTATCTGAATAATATTATTAGATAACATTATTGGCAATGTCCGGAAAGTTACATCTAAGGAGAGTTTGGTCACCTAATTGTGCGGCGATGAAGGAGAAATTCTTATTGAAAGCCCCTCTTTCCTCGAACCGCTCGTCATTTATCGATATTGTGATTCTATAATATTATTTGTGAATAATTAATTATTGATTCATATGATGAGAAAAATATTGATTTTATGTGGATAAAGATGGAGAAAATTTTTAATGTGACAATTGTTGAAAATTGAAATTTTATCTTTTTCTGATAAAATAATTCATTTAAATATAATATTATATTTTAATAATATAATAATGATGATATTTTTACGATGAATGTGGGATATATGAGTATATGTGGAGGAGGAGTATTTTTGTTACCAAAAATATTTAAAGCATGTTTTATATGTCGGTGGACCCCATTTCTTGACTGAAATTTGATTATAGCCTGTAAAATTATCTGTTTGTGGATTTTGGTCAATTTCTATTTGGAATTTGGAAAACCTTTCTTCTGTAAAGTTGTAGAGAATTTAATTTTCTATAAAATGTCGCAAGCTTCGAATTTTCTGACAAAAGGACTATTTATTGTGAATTATTGAAGTTCCGAAGCTCCGAAATAATTAATTTTTGGAAGTTTAAAATATTTTAAATAACAAAAACGTTTTTTTCATTATGGTGTGTTACACATGTGTATTGAATTAGCTGAATTCAGTTCTTGGAAGGTTGGCGTAGGAAAATTTAATTTATATATTAATATTATATTAAATTTTCTGCTTTGGTGTTCTAAGCATTTTCCTATAAATAGGGTGCTTAGGTTAGAATTGAAAATTACACCGAAATCAAGTTTTCTCTCTATATTATCGGCGTATTCTTGTGAGTATTTTGAGTATATTTTGAGTATTGCTATACTCTGAAGTTCAAGTTCAAGTCATAGCCTATATCCGGTGTTTCAGCTAGAAGTACTGATCTTTCGAGGTAAGGGATATTATTTTTTTTAATGATATTATTTATTCTAATATCATTATGCCGAAGTATTGATCTGAACTTTTTAATCAAATTTGGAACTTTTAGTGTCGGAGTTACTATTCACGTATACGGCACTATCCACGTATACGGTACTATTCACGAATACGGCACTATTCATCGAAAAAAAAAATTTCCTTTTCATCCAAAATATCTATTCTGGATACTAGCTTTGATTGTATCCATGTTTTGATCATTCTTGAATTTTACACCACTATGATTATTTTTGAGGTATTTTTGGACATGGATAAAACAAAGTACGAATCCTTAATCCTTAATCCTTGTCATTTTGTTTCACTAGATTCGTTTCTTTAAAAATATTTTTCATCATCCTCAGTCTTAAATGATGATATTATTAAATATCTTTGGCCTATAGTGCAAAGATGAATGATTTCTGATGAATATCTTTGGCCCGTAGTGCAAAGATGAACATGTGTTTAGATGAACATGACCAACTGATGAATATCTTTGGCCTGTAGTGCAAAGATGAATATTTGATTCCAGATATATATTGATTGATGTTACAGGGATAAAAGATAGACGATGAACTTTTAAATTCATACATAGAAGATAGTAGTTTGCATTCTCTACTTAACTCTTCTAATGAATTATTATTTTCGCTTCGAATATTGATTTAAAACTTGTTGTCTATTGTATTCTATTAGATTTTTTCCCTGTTGAAGACTAATGATAATTTGTTGTATATTATCTTAGTCATAATATTCTTATTGGGCTAGTTGAGCTCACCCTTTTCCTTTTTGTTCCATTTTTCTTCTCAGGATGCGAGAATATAGCGAGTACGAGTCGGGGTATGGAATGAAGGTTCTAGAGAGAGTTGTTTAGTAGTCCTCACCATTTTTGTAAAATAATGTATCAATAAATGTGATGAGGATTTATTTGAGTATAGATATTGTCTAGAAGATAATATTTGTATTCAAACTCATAGTTTTACTGTTGTAATAATAAAGTTGTTGTTGTTTACGTACCATGTATTGACAACTTTCGAAATGGGTGATGTATACCTATTTAAGGGGCGTCACGGTTGGTATCGAGCTTAGGGATATGATCTCTCTGGCGGAGATCGGGGAATAGAACTAGGAGGGAGAGATGAGTAAATCCTTCGCTAGTGTGTCCTACCTAAGCTTATTTGTTAGTTGGTCAAGATATAGAGATATTATGTGATATATCGATTTCCTTAATAAATCCTTATTTTATGACGGTATTTGAGAATGTCGATCGAGAATATTAACATGGAGTAAATGAGACCGTGGAGATGCTCATACTCACCAATGAGGAGAACGCGTAACAGTCGGTGGCAATGTTCCTCCTATGAACAACACCAACGAGCGGATGATGAACAAGGGATGTTTAGAAGCTTTTGCAGTTCATGCAAAATCGACGAGGAGACTCGTGTTCAAAATACTGAGGAGGAAATGATAACAATTCACGGGTTGTCACTGCCAAGCGATTCAAAGTTGGGACCACGAATTTAAGGGAAAGCCGATCCGATCATGGCGAAAACATGGGTCAAGCAAATTACCAAGATATTCGATGTCTTGGGATGCACGCGAGGAACAGAAGGTTCCATTCGCCACCTTTATGTTACGTGGCGAGGCAGACTCTTGGTGGGAGTCTCAGGAAGCGTACCATCCAAAAGACTCAAAGCATGTCTTGGGAGACATTTGAAACTATTTAATGACAAATACTTTCACGAAAGTGTTAAATCATATGAAGGAAGTGGAGTTTATTAGATCGAGCGAATAACATGGCGGTGTCTCTCGAAGACGAGGCAAAGTTTGCAGAGTTATCCAGGTTTGCACCTCATTTAGTGGAGAATGAGGAACGTATGACGCGGATGTTTCTGAGAGGTTTGAAACCCGGCATACGACAATATCTCATTTCTCATAAATTTTCTCTCTATTCAGATGTTGTAAACAGGGCTCAATTATTAGAGTGAGATAACGAGTACGGTCAACCGAGGGACCACAATCAGGATCATACCGGAGATAGAAGTCAACAAAACAACGATAACCAGTGGAGAAAGAAAAAGACGGACAAAAATGGTAACCACTCTGGTGGTAATCATGGCCATGAAAATAGAAGAAGCGATTTAGGAGGAGATTTTAAAAAGAGGAGATTTAACAACGACCATGTGAAGACGCAGCAGTCTTACAAGCGACAAGCGGTTCTAAGGGAGGAGAAACGACCACCGGTCATATGCTATAAATCTGGGAAAGATGGACATATCGATCCAAACGCCCACAATTCAAGGTATGCTATAATTGTGGAAAGGAAGGACATATCGCTTGAGATTATGCGGTGGCGAAACCTAGTTCAATGGATGGTGACTCAAAAGATCATCCCTAGAAAAGTCAAAGTCAACGGTTCTGGAAGAGCGTTTGTTGTGATCGTCAAAATGCGAGGAACCCAAACGAGGTGATCACGAATAAGCTATTTATAAATTCTTCCGAAGTTTATACCTTACTTGATAATCTGGGGTCTTACCCATTCATTTATCTCTCCTCGCTTTTGCTCAACGTTTAAACTTGACTCAGGAGAAATTAAACTTTGACCTATCTGTGGAAACTCTGTTAGGAGAAACTTTCATCACATCCACTTGCTTATAAATCTTGTTTGATTCAAGTTGGCACCATCACCTTACACCAATTGACCTTATCTCTTTAAAGATACTTGCTTTTGATATGATTTTAGGGATTGATTGGTTAACTACTCATCATGCCAAAATTGATTGTTTTCGTAAGGTTGTTAGTTTTCATATTCCTAACCAACCTATTGTACGAATTCAAGCAACTAAACCATTAAAATCAATCACTGCCATATCTAATCATAAAGCTATTCGTTTATTGAAAAACGGATGTCAAGCTTTCTTAGCCCATGTTATGGATTTGAATAAAGACACGTCAAATTTGAATAATATTCCTGTTGTTATTGACTTTCCTAACGTATTTCCTGAAGAACTTCTCGGTCTACCCCCAGAACGTGAAGTTGAATTCTTTATTGATCGTGAACCTGGTACAAAGCCCATTTCTAAAACCCCATATCGAATGGCTCATATTGAACTTCAGGAGTTAAAGGTCCAACTACAGGAATTATTGGACATCGGTTTCATTCTACCAAGTACATCTCCTTGGGGTGCTCTGTTTTATTCGTAAGAAGAAAGACGGGAGTATGCGACTTTGTATTGACTATCGGAATTGAACCATGTCACCATCAAGAATAGGTATCCTCTACCTCGTATTGATGACTTGTTTGACCAAATTCAGGGCACAATTTTTTTTCAAGATCGATCTTCGCTACGGATATCATCACCAAGATTAGAACGAGGATATTCCAAAGACGCCTTTAGAACTTCGATGCAGGCATTATGAATTCTTAGTTATGTCTTTCGGATTGACTAATGCTCCTGCGGCTTTTCATGGATATGATGAACCAAGTATTCAAGGAATATTTGGATCGATTCGTTGTTGTCTTTATTGATGACATCCTCATATATTCCAAAAGTCATGAAGATCATGAGCACCATTTGAAGCCGGTACTCCAAAGGCTTCGTGAAAACAAACTATATGCCAAGTTGAAGAAATCGAGTTACGGCTTGAGGAAGTAGCATTCCTTGGGCACGTGGTGTCGAAAACATGGAGTATCTGTTGATCCGTGAAGATTGAAGCAATATAAAGTTGGGAGCAACCGAAGTCGGTGGATCAAGTCGTAGTTTTTTGGGCTTAGCTGGTTATTATCGGAGATTCGTGGAAGGGTTTTCTAGAATCGCTACTCCATTAACCCAGCTAACTCGGAAGGATACAAAATTCGTTTGGAGAGAAGAATGCGAGAAGAGTTTCCAAGAGCTTAAGAGGAGACTTATTTACGACACACTGTTCTAATAATACCATCTGGTTCGGATGGATTTGTTATCTCTGACGATGCTTGAAATGAAGGGTTAGGATGTGTTCTAATGCAACGTGGGAAAGTCATAGTCTATGCCTCACGACAACTTAAAGAGTATGAGAGGAATTATCCTACTCATGATCTAGAGTTGGCAGCAGTCGTTTTCGCGCTAAAGATCTGGAGGCACTATCTATATGGGGAGAAAGTGGAGATATATTCAGACCATAAAAGCCTCAAATATTTCTTCACGCAAAAGGAACTCAACATGCGGCAACGACGTTGGCTTGAGTTGTTGAAAGATTATGACCACACTATTCAATACCATCCTGGAAAAGCGAACGTGTAGTGGCGCGTTGAGTAGAAGATCATATCTGGGGAATGAGTGCGATGATGTCAAGTATACGCGTAGAGCCAACTTTAATAGAAAAGTTAAGGTTGCTCAAGCCACCGACCCGGGAGCTGATGCGTATGAAGAAGAAAGTACAAGAAGGTGCTATTCCAGAAGCGAGAATTGATGAAGAAGGAATACTTCGAGTCCACTCCAGACTTTGTGTCCCTAACGACTCTGATTTGAAGTACAAGATTATGATGGAGGCACACAATACACCATTTGCAATCCATCCTGGAAGTACCAAAATGTATCGTGATCTTCGACATACATTTTGGTGGAACAATATGAAGAGAGAGATTGCAAAGTTTATCTCAATGTGTTTAACTTGTCAACATGTAAAGGCGGAGCATCTAGTACCTAAGGGTCCGTTGCAACCACTTGAGATTCCGAAATGGAAGTGGGAACACATTACCATGGATTTCGTTACGGGTCTTCCTACGGTTTCTCAAGGCATCAATGCTATTTGGGTTATTATTGATAGATTAACCAAGTCTGCTCATTTCTTGCCGATACGGGAGACTTATTCCCTTGAACGTCTTGCTAGTATATATGTAAATGAGATTGTGAGGTTGCATGGCATGCCAGTAATCCATGGTTTGGATCGTGACCCAAGATTCACTTCAAGATTTTGGGTTAGCTTGCAAAAAAAGCTATGGGCATGGATTTACGATTGATTCGGCATACCATCCTCAAACCAGACGGACAATCGAGAGGACTATTCAAACTCTTGAAGATCTATTAAGACTCGTGTCCTAGACTTCAAGGCGGTTGGGATAAGTATTTACCATTGGTGGAATTCTCCTACAATAACAGATTATCGAGCAAGTATAGGTGTGGCTCCATTCAAGCATTATATGGATTTAAAAATGTCACTCTCAATATGTTGGGACGAGGTGGGTGAAGCAACATTGTTGGGACCCGAGTTGGTACGTATGACTACGGAAAAGATCCAAATGATTCGACAACGTATACAAACGGCACAGGATCGACAAAAGAGTTATGCGAATCTTCATCGAAAGGACGTGGAATTTAGTATAGGGGATCATGTATTGTTGCGAGTTGCTCCATGGAAGGGAGTTACAAGATTTGGGAAGAGAGGAAAGCTCAATCCACGATTTATTGGTCCATTTCAAATTCTTGACCGAGTAGGAAATGTAGCCTATAGACTCGCGTTACCTCCGAGTATGTCTCGTGTTCATAATGTGTTTCACATATCTATACTTTGTAAATATGTGAAAGACCCGAACCACGTTATAGAGTTAGAACCGGACGAAATAGCTGAAGACTTAACGCATGAGGAGGTACCTGTCAAGATCTTGGATAGGAAGGAGCATGTCCTACGCGCAAAGATCATACCACAAGTTAAAGTTTTGTGGAAGAATCATGCTATAGAAGAAATGACTTGGGAATTGGAAACGGAAATGAAAACGAGGTATCCTCACCTTTTCGAAACACCAAATACGTACGTCGATTTCGAGGACGAAATTTCATAAGGAGGGGAGGTTGTAAGACCCCAACTTATTATTAATGAAATTTAATTTTCTCTATTTATTATTGTGAAATAGTAAGGGTTGATTTGATTAATGTGGATAGTTATGGGTAAAATACGCAAATATTTCAAAATAAGCAAGTGGTTATAAAATATTCATTGTTGTCGGGGAATATTCGTTTGGTCGTGGAATATTCTTCTTTGCATCGGGAATATTAAATGCGACGGCCAAGCAGCCTTTTATGGGCCCCATAACGAGAAGCAAATTGGATGAAGAAAATGACAAATATAAGTTGTTTAAAAATAACGGCGTAGTTGTTACCATTAATACTGTTAAAATACTCGGTGGTTAAAATACAGTAGCACATGGTATTGCACCAATTATTGATTCTTACGTAAAATGGCACTACTCAATAATGGTTACAGTAATTATTGATCAGAATTTTATTTTATTGATTTAATAATTGTTGCGTTGATATTTTATATTCTTTGTTGTTTGAATAATTGTCATTACACAAGATTTTTCATTATCGAAGCAATAATTCATATTATCTGAATAATATTATTAGATAACATTATTGGCAATGTCTAGAAATTTACATCTAAGGAGAGGTTTGGTCACCTAATTGCTACCAAGAAGGAGAAATTCTTATTGAAAGCCCCTCTTCCTGAGGAGCGCACAGTTGTCAATATTGTGATTACGTAATATTATTTGTGAATAATTAATTATTGATTCATATGATGAGAAAAATATTGATTTTATGTGGATATAGATGGAGAAAATTTTAATGTGACAATTGTTGAAAATTGAAATTTTATCTTTTTCGATAAAATAAGTCATTTAAATATAATATTATATTTTAATAATATAATAATGATGATATTTTTACGATGAATGTGGGATATATGAGTATATGTGGAGGAGGAGTATTTTTGTTACCAAAAATATTTAAAGCATGTTTTATATGTCGGTGGACCCCATTTCTTGACTGAAATTTGATTATAGCACATAAAATCGCCCATTTTGTGGATTTCGGTTGATTTACATTTGGAATTTGGAAAAACTTTCTTACAGTAAAGTTGTAGAGAATTTAATTTCCTATATAAAGACGCAAGTTTCGAATTTTCTGACAAAAGGGCTATTTATTGTGAATTATTGAAGTTTGAAGCTCAAAATAATTGATTTTGGAAGTTTAAAATATTTTAAATAACAAAAAGTTTTTTCATTATGGTGTGTTACATGTGTGTTGAATGAGTTTGAATTCAGTTCTTGGAAGGTTAGCGTAGGAAAATTTAATTTATATATTAATATTATATTAAATTTTCGCTTTGGTGTTCTAAGCATTTTCTATAAATAGGGTGCTTAGGTCTTGATCTTTCGAGGTAAGGGATATTATTTTTTAATGATATTATTTATTCTAATATCATTATGTCAAGTATTGATCTGAACTTTTAATCAAATTTGGAACTTTTAGTTATCTGAGTTACTATTCACGTGTATCTGGCACTATCCACGTATCTGATACTATTCACGAATCACGGCACTATTTCATCGAAAAAAAATTTCCTTTTCATCCAAAATATCTATTCTGGATACTAGCTTTGATTGTATCCATGTTTTGATCATTCTTGAATTTTACACCACTATGATTATTTTTGAGGTATTTTTGGACATGGATAAAACAAAGTACGAATCCTTAATCCTTAATCCTTATCATTTTGTTTCACTAGATTCGTTTCTTTAAAAATATTTTTCATCATCCTCAGTCTTAAATGATGATATTATTAAATATCTTTGGCCTATAGTGCAAAGATGAATGATTTTTGATGAATATCTTTGGCCCGTAGTGCAAAGATGAACAGGTGTTTAGATGAACATGACCAACTGATGAATATCTTTGGCCTGTAGTGCAAAGATGAATATTTGATTCGGATATATATATGATTGATGTTCTGAGGATAAAAGATAGAGCGATGAACTTTTAAATTCATACATAGAAGATAGTAGTTTGCATTCTCTACTTAACTCTTCTAATGAATTATTATTTCATTGCGAATATTGATTTAAAACTTGTTGTCTATTGTATTCTATTAGATTTTTCCTGTTGAAGACTAATGATAATTTGTTGTATATTATCTTAGTCATAATATTCTTCTTTGGGATAGTTGAGCTCACCTTTTCCTTTTTATTCCATTTTTCTTCTCGGGATGCGAGAATATAGCGAATACGAGTCTGGGTATGGAATGAAGGTTCTAGAGAGAGTTGTTTAGTAGTCCTCACCATTTTGTAAAATAATGTATCAATAAATGTGATGAGGATTTATTTGAGTATAGATATTGTCTAGAAGATAATATTTGTATTCAAACTCACAGTTTCTTGTTGTAATAATAAAGTTGTAGTTGTTTCTGTACCATGTATTGACAACTTAGAATGGGTGATGTATACCTATTTTGGGGGCGTCACAGTTAGCCTATGGGATGGAAGCAGTGCTCCCCATAGAGGTGGAAATGGAATCCCTCAGAGTATTGATGGATGCTCAGTTGGATAAAGACCAATGGGTACAAGACAGGTACACCAATTGTCTCTAATAGACGAAAGGCGAACCGTGGCTATCTTCCATGGCCAGTTATATCAGTAAAGGATCGCACGATCCTATAACAAAAAAGTCTGACTATGGCAGTTTAAACAACATGACTTGGTTTTGAAGAAGATCATTGACAACCAAGATCAGTCTAAGGGAAAATTTGCTCCTAACTGGAAAGGCCCATTTGTTGTCAAGGAGGTATTGACAAGAGGTGCTCTCAGATTGCAGGAAATGGATGGTGATGAATTTCAGCAGCTCATCAACTCGAACACCGTGAAACGGTACTATGTCTGAAGTTACCATCAAACAAACATTCTGGTTTTGATAATCAAATCACCAGTCATTCCGGTTTTGAACCCTTTCCTTCCTACATACTCTTCTACCCCTCAGGGAAACATACACTTCAAACCAGCAGCCTGGTTTCACTTCAGTTCAAACATTTCACACAATTTCGGTTATCTTGAAGATGGGATTAAACCTTTCAAACCTTCAGTTTATCCTGAAGATGAGATTAAACTTTTCTACGCTTTCAGTTTATCCTGAAAACGGGATTAAACTTTTCTACGTTTGCAGTTTGTCCTGAAGAAGGGATCAAACTTTTTCCACACCTGCAGTTTGTCCCCATCATAGGATCAAACTTTCTTCTCCCCACAGTATAGCCTGCACATGGGATTCACGCTTCTCTTTGGCTGTGATTTCATTCTGAGGGGCAAACTACGTCGACCTGATCTCCCTAATACCCGGGAGTACGTAGGCAACCATATTCTCTATGGCCCGGTCGCAATAAACAAAAAACAACAAAAACATTTCTGCCCTTTCTCTACAAAAATCACAAAAAACATTTCTACACCCTTTTTCATTAATAAAGCTTTACACACATCTGCCTTTCACATTCAGCGTTGAACCTCTTACACTAGGCTCGAACTACACAGACTTGATCTCCTCTTCAATAGGAGTGCGTAGGCAGCCATTTATGGTTCAGTCTAACCCCTACCAGAACAAAAATATTTGTCACACGGCACTGGGATCAACCTTTAATTCACCACATTTCATCGATTTCAGATCAAAGGGATGGAATTACCTAACCTCTTCTCATAAATAGAAGATTCGATGACCATCTAAGCTGCGATCGTGCCTCAAAGAGCAATACCAACCCATAAGAGATGAAATTAACTAGGCTTCTCACAAATAGAAGTACTGGCGACCATCTGTGGTGCAATCAATCTCAGAGAGGAAAAACCACCCCCCTCTCTACATTTTCCATACAGATACCAGTCCCAAGACACCAAAGATGGTAGGGATATACAGAAATCAATGATCCATTCTGAGAGATCTTGCGACGTCTCAATGTCCACCTATCAAGAATAGGTTTAGAATGCATCAAGATCACAAGGCCCTGAAGAAACAGGCAAATATCAAGCAAGTATCACGGCATAACTAAAAGAGAAGTGAATCAAAATATATTTCCCTGCCATACAGAATAGTGTTTGATATATACATATGTACTGTACATGACAAAATGGCTAAGCTAGTCTGTGCAGGACAATAGTGTTTGATATATACATATGTACTGTACATGACAAAATGGCTAAGCTAATCTGTGCAGGAAAATACAAAGCTATCTACAGATCTGTGTGTATGCGGACTATCAGTTCTAATATGGCATCCCTCTCTGAAGAAGGAGGTAACGCTGCAAGCTCCTGCCCAAGGGTATCTACACGAGCTAGCAGATCAGAGGCTAACTGCATGGTGGCATAATGCTCATCAATGTAGGCACTCATGTCAGCAAGAATGGCTGTCATCTGTGATCTCACTGAAGTACTATCTGCAATGGCCACATCCCTAGTAGATAATGTGGCATCCCGCTCCACAATAAATGCATCCCTGGCTGATTTAGCCTCACCCCTCTCTAATAGAGCGGTATCTCTCTCATTAAAAGCTGTCAACATCGCGGTCCTAGCCTGATCTATGTCATAGCTCATCAGATGTAAGCTTTGCTCCAAATGTTGTGCTAAATACTGAGTAACAGTAGCACTAAGGGTGGGAGAATCCATCATAAACACCGGGCGACCAAAGATCCAAATCCCCATCAATGGGAAGGTCGACCTCTATAGGCTCCTCATCGTCAAATCAGGTCCCTGTCTTGTGGATACTACATAACCGATGCGATCTCTGTCTCCATCCATGCGGAATACTCTGCAGAACAACTGGATGATGACAAAAAAACTCAAATGACTCTCATTGATCCCAACAGTATACAACTGGATCATCCTCCATTGATAAATGGTATGAAGCGAAGCGCTAACTCACTGCCCCCTCATAAGGATAAAAATCATGAAACTGGTCAAACTGACACATCACGACCAGTGGGTGGTAAGTAATCATGCCCCTCAAACCAGCTAGAGGGAGATAATCCATGCCCTAAGCATGAGTAATGAAGTTGTAGGGTGAGCTAAGCCCCGAACACGACAATATAGCAAACGGATCTCCGATCCCTGCTAGAAAGGCTGACCAAGATGCAACATCTGTACACTCCGCAGGCTGAAAGGAGTATGATATGGCTATATCATGGGTGAAGTAATACCCTTGCCGTCTGAATGTGCCGATCAGTCTCAAGTGTTACATTAACCACACATACTGACATGATGAAATTGCTGTGAACACTCTGCCAGATATAAGTGCAAAGAGATATGTAGTGACCTCAGAGTCTCTGCAATGATCATCGGTATAATAGTATGACCCTCCCTGAGAGCTCTCACTGCCATAATGACGCCGATATCTAGCTCATCCATATACCGTGGCATGAAGACGTATGACAATACACACAAAAGTAATACATCCACTCTGGCTGAAAGCCAATGGTCCTCCGGTGTGGCGAAATCCCCGGAATGTCGTGAATAACTATCCTCAGAGCGAAATCTATCAAACAGAAAATGCTGGGATATCACGTGGACGGATGTAATCTCGTCCTGTACCACTCTACGCCTCAATCCGGTGAGGGTCATGAACTATCTACTCATGTCTCCAGTCGCCATGTGCACGCAAGGTCTGTCTAATGGAAGCATCATCAACCGTGCATACTCCTCCAAAGTAGGAGTCAACTCCTAGGTCCCAAATCGAAAAACATGTCTCTCCGATACCTAATACTCTAGCATACCATCTATGAATCCTGTAGGGACCTGAAACATCAACAAGGTCATAGTATGTTGCAGCAAACCATCTACGGTCACCATGTCTGATGGTGACATACTATCATACCATGAGTGCATACCAGATCCCACCAAAAATGGTGGGGTATGATCAATACGGCTAAATGTCGAAAAAGACATCTGTACGGGTCATGTCATAAGACCATTCAGGGGTCAATGCTGAATATCTCTAGACATACATACATATGCATAACATAATAACATGCATGATACAATAGATGGCAATATGATATATGGAATGGAAAACTGTGCATAAATTCCTAAGTATATCATCATCTAATACATCTTTATACAGCTAAAATACAGGGAAATGAGGCGAATCTACCCAACATCTAACAGAGGCCTATCAAAAGATATAGCGAGAATGGGTCGAAGCTACCCAGCATCTAACAGAGGCCTATCAAAAGAAATAGCAAGAAATACATTGGAAAAAGTCAATGGTGTCGATGCCTACATCATCGATCTTATCCACCTAATGTAACTCCTCTTGAGTCACTAGATCTCTATCTCTGTGGGATGTCGAGGCCTATCTGAGGAGGATCTCAGATCGGCAGCCAAAGCCATATGGGTCACTTGAGGGGCCAGCGCCAGAGCTGAAAGAATCAAAAGTGTCTGCCTCTGAAGGATCTCTACCCAAATATCGGATAAAGAAATGTGCCCGGTCCAACTACCGGGTTAAACTGTCAATCTGTGTCACATGAGTCAGATCTCTGACATAGGCTAGTCAATCCATCATCATCACGGATCCTGGAACCATATCCCCCATAAACTGTGTGGTGCGGGTCTGAGCTCCAATGGTACGAGGGAACCACCAATGCTGGATCATCTCCTGAGTGCAGGGGCCCTCTAACAATGTGAAACTGTTAATCCCCAATAATGGGATGTCAATGACGGGTGACTGCTAAACAGGCCAATAATGCCTGGCAGGAGGCAAGATCAGCATGTGAATCTCTCCTGTAGTGCTCCTGATAGCACGCTCTCCTAAATAGAGCTCCCATCCTCCATCTATGAAGAGAGGACTCCAACGGGTGGACATGACGTACTCAACTCCAATCGGGTACCCATCCTCAAATCCAACGCCCAAATGCTCCCCAGAGTAGGGAACCCATGTGATGACATCCGTTGTCAACAACTCCAGCTGTAGGCGACAATGAATGAAACCCTCAGCAACAGGGACCTCTGCCAGTATGGAATGATGCCATCTCCGTCCTCATGGATAGGTATCTAAACCTAACACGCTCACAGGACGCAAATATGGAAGCCTTTCATAGGCCCAAAACTGCCAACACAAAGGTAACATCTGCTGTCAGTCAACACTCTTAACCTATACATGGGAAAAGATAAGAGAAATACTTACCAACAAAAATGGGTAGAATCCTAACCACGCCTCGGTCAAGCCCTGTGATCGCATGCGCATTCCCCTAAGGAAGTAGGCAAAGGTGTAGGAACCCCAATTATACTCTCCTATATGGTCCACGGGTCGAGTGGCGCTAATCAAAGCGAAGGACATCATAGAGAAATTATCTGCTATGAAGCAGCCCCTAATGATCATTAGGAATAATCGCCGAAGAATGCGATCCCTGACTCTCACATCATCAGGTATAGGCTCACTCAACAGCCCGCTCATAGCATCTATGCTCAAAGGACCTGTACGAATAGTCCTGCCCTTGAGTGCCTCCGTTGGAACTCCCAACAAGGATCTGACAGCAGTAGGGGTAATATCCGTCGTGCAAGGCACTGGATCCCCTCCAAACTCTATACCAGTGATAAACCGCTAATCCATCAGCGTCATCATCACCTCACGATCCAAAGAATGGAGTGATCGAGTCTGTGAAACCGGCCTTTCGAGACAACATACGAGGTAACCCCAGGGACAGCGATGGGGAAGAATGGAACAGAACATCCCAAATCCCCAGCCATGTAAAATCGCTCTATAGTCATCATGCAAAGCCTGATACATAGAGTGGATGCTGAACCAGTTCCCTCGAGGCTGTGTAAAGCCAAGAACCTACATCAAATGCAGATTAACTTCAGAACCCTTTGCTCCTCATCAATAGGAAATAAGGAAGATTAAAGATCTAACTTCATACCTCGTTTGCGTGTAGGTAAACTGAAAGATGCCTACTCAAGTCACCCGAAAGATGCAGGTTACGCCACCGAATACTCGGAAAATCCCTACGGGAACACGTCTGGCAGGCGCAGGGAACCTCAATAGTATGCCTCCTCCTCCTCATCCTCGACATCCGGCACTTCAACCCGGATAGGACGTATCACCGTCTCCACCAAACGACGAGGCTGTCTAACAGAATGGGGACGAGGAACTTCGAAAGCCCTCATCCATACACCTGAAGTGGTCCTGCGGGAACTACTCGGCTGATCCGGATCCATAATATCTGGACAACAAGTCTCCAAATCACCTCAGAAAGGCTGTGGTAATCTCTTACCTGGAGCTTTTCAAAATGCATTTTATGATTACATGCATGCATGCATTGTTTTAACATACATCTACAGTAGAGTTAAAAATGCATGACTATCCAATGCCTACATTTTGAAAATTTTTTTCCATAGCCCCCTTTGTAAATGGGACTATCCACATGCACATAGGCATGACTAGGTGGCCATTCAGTAGCACACCTATACACAATCATATATATCCTACATGCATTAATCACATCATAGTAAAAAAAATCCATAAGTGTAGTCTAATTACCAGGATTATTTTGCTTTTATACCTTTACTCATTTGTCCTCAGATAGGATAAGAAATGACAGTAAAAGGTACCAATTTGACTGTTTCAAAAGTCAAATTTTTTTACATCATTATGTTCAGCATGGTTTAATACTAACATTTGCTATGTTGAATATTTTTTATCAAGTCATATCAGCATGCATGTTCACTACTATGTGTCTAAATGCATTTCATGTGATAAGTCATTTTCCAACGGGTAGAAACTGGAAAAGAATACATGCATATATTACCAGGACAGTGAAGAGCGCTTGTACGGTGGCAGAATATGCAAAAAGTTTCCCAAACTCAGTAGGTCTGAAGAGAAGATCTCAGATTTCCTTCGTCTCACAGCTTGAAAATAACTTATGAAAGTAACCTTTGGTCTTTACATATCCACGGTTGGCCGTAGGTCCACCTGTGGCTGTTGTAGGTGTATCTGCGACACCCTTATGTGGGTCCCACACCTCCGGCTTGCTCCAGTTAGAGTTGCAAAGGAGATCTCACAAGCTGAAAAGGCCAAATTAAGAATAAAAAACGCTACGCGACTAAGCGAAATAGCCTGGAATCCTGGTTTTCATGGGCCGCAATCTGGTCCCACATCTCACCCATAGGTATTTGCCTGAATGCAGGGTATACTATACCGATGAGCTCAGCTTTCATAGATCATGCTCGGTAATACCCCACAAAGGTCCAATGTCGTCATTGCAGGGTCACAACCCTAAACATCCTCGGCGGGGGTTACAACGCCGAAGTCACAAAATGCTAATGTATCCCCGGAGGGGGTTACAACTCCGAAGTCACGAAATGATAATGTATCTCGGCGGGGGTTACAGCGCCGAAGTTACAAACTGATGAAGTATCCCCGGCGGGGGTCACAACGTAAATCTTTCAAGCATCCACGTATCCCCGGCGGGGGTTACAGCGCATTCTCGACCATTGATACACACATCAATGAAGGTCAAGCAACCTTGACGACATATCAGCCGGTGGCAAGTAAACCCATCGAATCAACCTTCCCCAGTAAGGGTCACAACGAAATGCAACCATTGACACATACATCAATGAAGGTCAAGCAACCTTGACGATGCACCCAGCAGGGATCTATCCGGTGATACACACATTAACGAAGGTCAGACAACCCTAACAACAACAGACTATTTGCAGTAACTCCGACGGGATGAGGGAATATGTTATACACATCCTCAAATAGACAAAGCTTTATCCCCACAAATCTCTTGTACATAAGAGGCACCTCTATGGAATATAAGCCAGTGTCTAGGATTCAAGACTTTGGTGATAGCCCCAATGTTAACATCCTTGAAGACTTGGATCTCATGTCCAAGACATCACTAATTGTCATCCCGGCAGGATTATTAGGGAACCGACAATCATTCATCATGAATCATGCATTTACATCATGTTGTTACACATAGCATCATGTCTATCTTGCTTGCATTTCAAGTGTCTAGGATTCTTTATCCTATCCATGCCTTGCATTGCATGAGTATGATAAAGAGGGGCATCTGTAGACACTCAAAATTTTCTGTGCGCCTGTTACTAACATTGCAGGAGGGCAGATTTGTCTTTCGGAGATAACCCTAAAAGACAACTCACATCCATTCCGGATACTACAGGAGATTCAGTCGTAAACCCGGAACACACACCGGAAGGATCATTTCCAACTCTGGAACACACACCAGAAGGATCATTTTCAAACCTTGGAGATAACCCCGAGTTTCGTCCTTGGCGATAACCCCAAGGAATGTTGTTGTAATTTCGGCGATAAATCCAGAAATGCTTGTTTCAAATACATGCTATCATCTTCAATATCAAACCTCCTGTCGAGGCACTCATACCTCAGACCTAGATCTAACACCGGGCAGACAGGCACTCTCACAAGATGACATTGCGACATACAAACAAGTAGTCCAATCTAAGATGTAACCTTGAGCAACGTCTGCTTTCAGCTCAAACCAGCGATAACCCCAGTGAAGAGTTAAACGTCATCTTGCCACCTTAACACCTGCGCGTCGTCTCAACACTTCATACATACATACCTACAACGATGTCCCATAAGAATAGAGGAGTTACAATCTCGAGTGACTATTACGCATGGCAGCACACCGGATAGAATTTGAAGCTTGAAGACCATTGGCATGGTCCCCTCTTCCTGACTTTGTACAACCTCTAATCCATGTCATTGAATAACTCTCAACACAAGCAATCCGAAGAAGGTCACATATACCTCGTTCGAATGCTCGGATTGAAGTTCTGCAGGTTTGAGCGGACATTATAATGCTCGAATGCACGTACTTTGAGATAACAGGACCCGCGAAGTTCGGGGACACCTCGACCAAATTGTAGTAATGCATACGCGCCGCAGTACACACTGCGGTCATCAGTCAATAAATATAGACCTTGGGCCAGCCATTTTGAGAGGGAGAGAGAGAGAGAAAAAAAACAAAGGCGAGGAAGCCCTGTCCAATTTGCTCTGTACACACCCATATTGAGTGTTTCCTCATTCTAAACATCTGTTAGCTCACATATAGCTATAGTTTTATCCGGCAGGAGCTGAGTGTTTATCCATATAGACTCATAGAAGTCTACATTGGCAGCCCACTGTAAGCCTTCTTACATTCTATAAAGCCTTTCCTTTCTTCTCTGCACACACTGTTATACACATTAAGAGTCGTGTTGTGTGCGTATGCCCGGACTTCGGTCCGTGGTTTTCATTTCTGTCTATATATATACTTATATATGTATATATTTTATATATGGACTAACATTATCGAGTTATGCCTCGATTGAGCCTAGACTTATGTCTGGAGCGTTTATTTGCTTTTATATATATATATATATATATATATATATATATATATATATATATATATATATATAGCAAATAAATACACCCTGGATGTAAATCCAGGCTCATCGGATATGTCCAACAACAATTATATATATAAGTATATATATATATATATATTACATTTCTATCAGAGCACAGAGTTTACTTACGTGACCTTTTACGACTTTATTTACATTTAAATCATGCCTTGAGTTTACTTCATGGCGGTTGATTGCTTTTATGACTTTATTTACATTTCATCCCTTTGGAGTTTACTTCATGGTTGTTGATCATGTCCATATATATATATATATATATATATATATATATATATATATATATATATATATATATATATATATATATATATATTTACCGCTTTTATATATTTACATTTTCGATCCCCATGGAGTTGCTTCGTGGTGCTTGATCATGTCTTTATATATATATATTTACAGGTTATATATATATATAACTGCTTATTGTTTTCCATACAAACTATGGTATCATGTGAGCCTAGGAATCATGTGATCACAGATTAAGTCTACTGAATCTAGATTCGATTTTCGTGATGGACATTTTTCAGCTGTAAGCAGCCTGTACATTATTTACATTGTCTGAATTTCCTTGGATGGCTGTCATGCCCATGAGGAGTTCGGCACTGCTGTATATTATTTTCTCGAGAAAGCTTTGCATCTCGAAAATAAAAGCAAACAAGCCAAACATTTAAAAATAAAATGGAAGTATGAAAAGGCCCCAATTCTTATTGAGCAACGGGTTTGAAAAACCTCTTTTGTAAAACTTCACTGCTATATCTTGCTTAAAATTGAATTTTTCTATAAATTCAAACCCTCTGTATATAGGTGCGGACGAGGCCTCGCCCTTCTTTCAAATAAATTGCACATTGATCCACACACACACACACAGACATTCATATAACAGTTTCTTTGAAAAGTGGCGGTCACCGTGGCAACACGGATGTCGGGGGGTTCCTAACACCTTCCCTCCGCATAATCAAGCCCTAGAACTCAAATGAATCTCGGTTTCACAGACCCGTTTAGCAGTGTCATATCACTGGGTTAATGTGCAAACCTTTTCGATTGCGTTGGTGCAACCAATTAAATACACCAACTAGCGACTCTTAAAGTCAAAAGTCGACATTATACATGTCGGACCTTTTTCACTTATTTTTTCAAACAATTCTCACATTAACATGAGAACACCAAAGAACAAGTAACGAAAAGGGACAATTAAAAATCCCGACGTCGACAGTATCCATGAGTTGACTCCTACCTTGGAGGAGTATGCACGGTTGATGGTCTGCCACTGGACAAACCTTGCTCGCAGATGGCTATCAGTGACGTGAGTCGATAGCTTATGACTGTCACCGGGCTGAGGCATAGAGTTGTGCAGGATGAGATCACATCCGGCCACGTGGTATCCCAACATTTTCTAATGGACAGATTCGGCTTAGAGGATAGTTATACACGGCACTCCGAGAATTTTACCATGTCGAAGGATCATTGGCATTTGGCCAGAGTAGATGTCTACTGCTTGTGTGTATTGTCATATGTATACATGCCACAGTACATGGATGAGTTGGACATTGGCGTCATTATGGCAGTGAGAGCTCTTAGGGAGGGTAACACCATTGTACCGATTATTATAGCAGAGATATTGAGATCGACTACATATTGCAGCACCTACCTTGTAGGGGTATTCACAGGTAGTTCAGTCATGTTGTACATGTGGTTAATGTCACACTTAAGACTGATTGGGACATTCTGATGGCATGGGTATTGTTTTACCCATGAGATAGCCATGTTGTACTCCTTTCAGCCTGCAGAGTGTATAGATCCTGCATCTTGGTCCATTTTCCTGGCAGGGATTAGAGATCCATTTGATATATTGTCGTGTACAGGGCTTTGTTCACCCTACAGCTTCATCACTCATGCTCCGGGCATGGATTATCTCCCTCTAGCTGGTTTGAGGGGCATGACTACTTACCTCCCACTGCTTGTGATGTGTCAATTTGACCAGTTCAAGGACTTCCATCCTTTTGAAGGGGCATTGAGTCGGCGCTTGGCTTCTCGCCACTTGTTAGCAGAGGACAGATCCAGGGTGTATGCCTGTTGGGATCAGCGTGAGCTAGCTACATTTTCTATTAGCCATCCGGGTTGTTCTGCTGAGTATTCTGCATGAATGGAGACAGAGACTACATCAGTTGTGGTAGTATCCACATCGTCGGGGATTGATTCTGATGATGGGGAGCCCATAGAGGACCTTGATATTCCCACGGAGGAGGAGCCATTCACTGGGTTGCCAGAAGCTTTGCAGATTCTCCTAATACGAGTGCCACTATGATTCAGCATTCAGCACAATATTTAGAGCAGATTCTTTATCTAATAACCTTTAAGAGAGATCAGGCTAGGGCCTTGATGTTGACAACTCTTGATGGGAGAGACACCGCTCTATTGGAGAGAGATGAGGCTAGATCAGCCAGAGATGCATTGATTATTGAGCGGGATGCTGCCCTATCTGCCCAGGATGTAGCCGTTAGAGATAGTACTTCAGTGAGATCCCTTATTACTGGCATGCTTGTCGATATAAGTGCATATATTGATGAGCACCATGCCACCATGCAATTGATTGGGGATCTGTTAGCTCATTTAGATACCCTTGGGCAGGAGCTTGCAGCATTACCCCCTTCTTTAGAGAGAGATGCCATGTTAGACTTGATAGTTCACATATCCACGGGATTATAGATAGACTTGTATTTTCCTGCACAGATTAGCTTGGCCATTTTGTCATGTACATCACATATTGTATATATCAAACAACATTATATATGACAGGGAAATATATTTTGATGCACTTCCCTTTTAATTATGCCTGGATACTTGCTTGATATTTTTTGTGACGCCCCCAAAACAGGTATACATCACTCATCTTGAGTCGCCAAATACATGGTACATAAATCAAATACAAACTTAATTATATAACTTTATGGAAATATACGACAAAACATAGCTGAGAGTTTAAACAAGAATATTGCCTTCTAGACAATATTCACTCTCAATGGAGTCCTCATTACAATTATTATCACACTATTTCACGGAATAGTGAGGACTACTATAGCCACCATCTCGGACCATCACTCCATTCCCCGACTCGTCCCAATTATATTCTCATTTCCTGAAGAGAACAGTGAAAGAAAAGGGTGAGCTCAACTAGCCCAGTAAGAAATATTATGACTAAGATAATGCAGAATAAATTATCCTTAGCCTTCAACAGTATAAAAACTGATAGAATACAATAGACAACAAGTTTAAGATCAACAACTACAACGGAATAAGCAATCCATTAGAAGAGTCAAGTAGAACATAATGTCTACTATCTCCTCTAGATTAAAAGTCCATCGTTAATATTTCATTCCTGTAATACTCATCAACAGTTCTTTGTTATACCCAAGACAAAAAGAACTCTCATCACCTGTCTTCACCTGAACCACCAAAGATTATAATTAAATCCACAATTCATATTTATAATCATGTAAATTAACAGTTTCTCCTTGCCACAAAGGCTTAATAGAACGTTTACTCAATATCCTTACCCCAAAGGCTAAATATATTCCAATGTAATAACAATGATCATACCAATCAGTTGTCTACCTTTGCACTACGGACCAAAGATATTCAACTATAAAACCAATGGTCATGATCATACCAATCAATTGCCTGTCAGTGCACTACGGCCAAAGACATTCAACTGTTAACTAATGGTCATGATCCTGCCAATCACATCATCGAATTATCCATGTACTACGGCCAAAGATATTCGTTAGTATCACCAGTGGTCATGATCATGTCATACATCTGTCCATCTTTGCACTACGGGCCAAAGCTATCAATCAACAATTCATCTTTGCACTACGATCAAAGATATCAATTAACAGTTCTTCTTTGCACTACAGGTCAAAGACATACAACTATAAAACCAATAACTAACAGTCCATCTATGCACTACGGGCCAAAGATGACTTTTAACACAATATAAACATGAGGATCATAACAATGATATAAAGAATCAATCAAATGTGATAAAGGATAATATTAAACATTTATAATACAATTTATCCAGAGTTCAAGAATATCTAAATTGTCAACAAGATCACCAATTGTGGAGTAAAATTCAAGAATAATATTCATGTATCAAAATTAATTTGGACAAAAAAGAATCAATTTTTCGTCGTGAATAGTACCCCGTGAATAGTACTTCGTGAATAGTACTCTGTGAATAGAAATTCATGAATAGCACCCAATGAATAGTACTTCGTGAATAGTATTTCATGAATAGTACTTTGTGAATAGTACCCTGTAAATAATACTTTGAGTAAATAGTACCCAAGTGAATAGTACCCCATAAATAATACCCAGAGTGAATAGTACCTGAGTAAATAGTAAGAAATAATACCCCTTACGAATAAGAAATAAATAACATCCCTTACGGATATTGAACGAAAATAATATTCCTTACGAATATTAAATGAAGACAATGAATATTGAACGAAAATGATATTCCTTACGAATATTGAACGAAAATAATATTCATACGAATACGAAAAATAATATCTCTTCAGAATATAAAATAAATAATACCCCTTAGAACTGTTGAACGAAAATAATATTCCTATGAATATTGAACAAATATGATATTCCTTACGAATATTGAACGAAAATAATATTCATACGAATACGAAAAATTATATCTCTTCAGAATATGAAATAAATAATACCCCTTACCTCGGAAGAAGACTGGATACCGGAGTAGTGAAGTAGCAGACTACTCTTCTTCTTTCTCTCTATAGCTTCTCTCTCTATAATTGTTCTTGTGAGTCTTAGTGAATTGGTGAGAATGAAGGAAAAATGAGCTTCTATTTATAGGAAAATATAGTTTTGATAATTGCAGATTTTGGGACTCAAAATATTACAATATAATACCTTCATCTTTTCCTTCATTTTTAATTTAGTCCTGCAAGTATTATCAAACTTGCACCACCTCCCCTAATAATACATCATGTGAATCAATAGTACAATCATGTGACTCAATAGTTCTATACATGTGAAAAAAATAATTACAGTATAGTACCTTCATCTATACCTCCATTTTTAATTTAGTCATACAAGTATTATCAATCTTGCACCACCTCTCCTAATAGTACATGCATGTGAATCAATAGTACACTTATGTGAACAAATAGTTATAAGCATGTGAATTAATAGCAATTAATTGCTCATTTATCTTATTAATTACCCGATTGGTCGATATAACCTCCAGACATCAATTATTATCGGAATAGATGTCGATTTTCACTAATACTAATAATCCCAACACAATGGAAATATTTTAATCAACAATTTTATTTTTGAATTTTTAAAGTTTGACTTTTTTCAAAAAAGTCAACTATTCACTTTTTTACCAAAAAAGTCAAATGTTGACTTTTTTTACCAAAAAGTCAACCCTGGTAAATTTTGTGTTTATAGTCTATTTTTATTAATTTCATCGTTCCGGACTCAAATATCACGTCCGCGTCTCTAAATTCAACTCCGAGCTCAAATTCAATTTTTAATAACATTCATCATTAATATTATAACTCACAATATTAACAACCAGATCGTTTCCCAGGAAAGAGGGGACTTTCCGATAAGGATTTCTCCCTATTGGCGCGCAATAAAATAACCTAACCTCTTTTCTCGATAGAACTTTCTAAACATCGTCAATAATGCAATAATAATATGAACAACTTGTCATCTAAATTATTAATTTAATAATATAAAATATTGTGACAATAATTGAATAAAACTGAGTGACTTCTCACGTAAGCATCAATAATCAATACCGTGTGCTACTATGCAATCACGCGTATTACTGTACTTTTACCATCAGGTATTTCAACAGTCTAACGGTAAAACTTTCACCGTTATTTTTATAAAAAGATTATTTCTATCGCTTTCTATATCCGACAATTATTTCGTTTCGGGGTCCACCAATGATTGTGTCGTCGTACGAATATTTCCCGACAAAAAGAATATTCTCCGACCAAACGAATATTTCCCGACACAACGAATATTTTATAACTTACTTACTTTGCAAAATTTTCAAATATCACCCTTAACTTTAAACTTTTATCAATTTAACTATTTACCAAAATAGAAAAATTGAATACTTTTATTTCATAAAATTTGGGATCTCACAATCTCCCTCTTATGAAATTTAAGCCCTCGAAATTTACGTGCACTGTAGTTCAAGAGATGAGAATACCTTGCTTTCTTTTCAGTTGTACCTTCCTGGTTATTTCCTCTCTATCATGATTTTCCCATTTCTCATCTCCTGTATTTCACATATCATTCTAGAATATAGTTTCAAAATAAGGGTTAATTGACATGCCACATATTATCCCTATATTCTGACCGACCAATTAAATAACAAATAAACATAGGTAGGTCATACTAGCGAAGGAATTACCTGTCTCTCCCCTCCTAGTTCCAGCCTCACATCTTAGCCAGGGATCATATCCCTAAGCTTTGATACCAACTGTGATGCCCCACAAAACAGGTATACATCACCCATCTTGGGTCGCCAGATACATTGTACAGAACTCAACTACAAACTTAATTATACAACTTTTGAGTAATATATGACAAAATATAACTAAGAGTTTAAACAAGAATATTGCCTTCTAGACAATATCAACTCTCAATGGAGTCCTCATTACAATGAGTGTCGGCGTCGAGATTTTTATTTGTCCCTTTTTCGTTACTTGTTCTTTGGTGTTCTCATGTTATGTGAGATTTGTTTGAAAAAACAAGTGAAAAAAGGTCCGACATGTGTAATGTCGACGATTTGAGTTTAAGAGTCACCAGTTTGTGTTTTTAACTGGTTGCACCAACGCAACCGAGAAAAGGTTTGCACATTGACCCAGGGATGTGACACTGCTAAACGGGTCTATGAAACCGAGATTCATTTGGGTTTCGGGGCTTGATTATGCGGAGGGAAGGTGTTAGGCACCCCTCGACATTCCTGTTGCCACGGTGACCGCCACTTTTCAAGAAACTGTTATATGAATGTGTGTGTGTGTGTGTGTGGATCAATGTGCAATTTATTTGGAAGTAGTGCGAGGCCTCGTTCGCACCTATATACAAAGGGTATAAATTTATAGAAAAATTTAGTTTTAAACATGATATAGCAGTAAAGTTTTGTAAAAAGAGATTTTTCAAACCCTGTGCTTAATAGTAATTGAGACCTTTTAATACTTCTATTTTATTATTAAATGTTCAGATTGTTTTCTTTTATTTTCGAGATGCGACGCATCTTCGAGAAAATAATATACAGCAATGCCGAACTCCTCATGGGCATGACAACCATCTAAGGAAATTCAAACACTGTAAATGTAAGACCCCGAAATTTTTAAATAAAAAAGGAATTTCCTTTATTTATTATTTTGAAATAGTAAGGGTTGTTTTGATTAATGTGAATAGTTAAGGGTTAAATATGCAAATATTTCAAATTAAGCAAGTGGTTATAAAATATTCATTACTGTCGGGGAATATTCGTTTGGTCGTGGAATATTCGTATCGCTTGTCGAATATTCTATTCTTACGACGGCCTTGACCATGTGTGGGCCCCATAACGGAAAGCGATTGGATGAGGAAAACGACAAAAGTTTGGGTGGTTATAAATAACGGCGTAGTTGTTACCAAGTAAGACCATTGGAATACCCGGTGGTTAAAATACGTGTCTGATACGGCGTGGTCGCACAAAGAAGACACCAGTATTGCATGTGATTGTTGAATTATTGATCCTTACGTAAGAAGGCACTACTCAATAATTTTCACAAGAGTTACCGCTCAATATTTTATTTTATTGATTCAATAATTGCCGTTGGTATTTTATATTATTACCGCTTCAATAATTGTCACACGCATGACAAAGATTTCCCATTATCGGATCAATAATTCATATTATTTGAATAATATTATTAGATAACATTATTTGGCAATGTCTAGAAAGTTCTGCTCAAGGAGAGGTTTGGTCACCTAATCACGCCAAAGAAGGAGAGATCCTTATTGAAAGCCCCTCTTCCCGGGAACAAACCGGTTGTCATAAATGTGATTCTGTAATATTATTTGTGAATAATTAATTATTGATTCATATGATAAGGAAATATTTATTTTATATGAATATAAATGATGGATTTATTTATGTGGTTATTAATGAAGGAATTAATGTTGAGGTGTTTTATCAAGATTTTATCTGGATTGGAGGTATTAAAAATTAAATCGGGGTTTTGAGATATATTATGGGGTTATAATTTTAATCCGACCGCTGGATTGTGGTAATTTTTGGGTATGTTATACATACATAAGTTGAGTATATGTCCACAAATTTTGAACTGCTAAAAATTCACAAATGATTTGTTATGAATTTTAAGAGGTGTCTCGATTCGAAATTAGGGTTATAATTGATTTTGGTGGAAAATTCTAGAATTGAGTGGGCCCCACTTGTGGTTGGTGAAGAAATGTGCTGAATTTTATTTCAAATGTGGTGGGTGGCAATAGTAGCGTAAAGCCATCAAAGAAAGTGTCAAGTCTACTTTACGTAGCTAACATTTTCCTATAAATAGAGGGCTAAGTTAGAATTGAAAATCACACCGTAAACAAAGTTTTCTCTCTCTCTCTCTATATTATCGAGCGATTTTGTGAGTATTTAGATACTTTGAGAGTTGTTGTCAAGATAAGTTTCATTCAAAGATCACTTCCGACCTTTCCTTCCGGTAATCGATTCTTTGAGGTAAGGGATATTATTTTTTTTTCAAATGATATTATTTCTTCAATATCATTATACCAAATGTCGATCCGATGTTTTATCAAATTTGGAACTTTTTCATGCTCGGTTACTATTCATGAGTTACTATTCACGAAGTTACTATTCATGAGTTACTATTCACGAGTTACTATTCACGAGTACTATTCATTCACGGCGTGAAGATGTTTTTGTGGAATTTCTATCTTTCGTGGTTTGAGTTACTATTCACGATACTACTCAAGACTATTCACGATATACTGACTATTCATTCATCATCACGCAAGACTATTCAATCGAAAAAATGAAAATTTTTCTTTTCGCCTAAAATATCTATTCTCGATACTAGCTTTGATTGTATCCATGTTTTGATCATTCTCGAATTTTACACCACTATGATTATTTTTGAGGTATTGTTGGACATGGATAAAACAAAGTACTAATCCTTAATCCTTAATCCTCGTCATTTTGTTTCACCGGATTCGTTTTTAAAAATATTTTCATCATCCTCGATCTTGAATGATGATATTATTGAATATCTTCGGCCAGTAGTGCAAAGATGAATGATTTCTGAAGAATATCTTTGGCCCAGTAGTGCAAAGATGAACAGTGTTTAAATGAATACGACCGATCGATGAATATCTTTGGCCTTTAGTGCAAAGATGAACAGTGTGTTGAGATGAACACGACCGATTGATGAATATCTTTGGCCTGTAGTGCAAAGATAAATATTTGATTTGAGATGAATATTGATTGATGTTACAGGATATAAAATATTGATGATGGATCGTTAAATTCATAGATTATAGTAGATTTCATTCTCTACGTAACTCTTCTATGAATTATTATTTCATTATGCTAATATTGATCTCAAACTTGTTGTCTATTGTATTCTATCGTATTTTTCCTCGTTGGAGACTAACGATAATTTGTTATATATTATCTTAGTCATAACATTCTTTTATCGGGCTAGTTGAGCTCACCCTTTTCCTTGTTGTTCCATTTTTCTTCTCGTGAGGCGAGAATGTAATGCGAGTACTAGCTCTGGGTATGGAATGAAGGTTCTAGAGAGAGTTGTTTAGTAGTCCTCACCATTATTGTAAAATAATGTATCAATAAATGTGATGAGGATTTATTTGAGTATAAATATTGTCTAGAAGATAATATTTGTATTTAAACTCACGCTTTATTGTTGTGATAATAAAGTTGTAGTTGTTTCGCACTCATGTATTTGGGCGATTTCGTGAACGGGTTGGATGGAATGGACCTATTTTGGGGTCGCCACAGCTGGTATCGTAGCTTAGGATATGATCTCCATTGAGATCGGGAATAGAACTAGAGGGGAGAGACGAGTAAATCCTTTGCTAGTGTGTCCTACCTAAGCTTATTTGTTACTTAATCAAGATATAGGGATATTATGTGATTGATTTCTTAATTAACCCTTGTTTTATGACAAGAGTTGAGAATGTCGAATCGAGAATATTAATAGTGGTGTAAATGAGACCGTGGAGATGCCTGTACTTACCAACGAGGAGAACGTGCAACAGTCGGCAATGTACCTCCGTGAATAACACCACCGAAAGCGATGATGAACGAGGGATGTTTAGAAGTTTTTGCGCTTCATGCAAAAATCGACGAGGAGACTCGTGTTCAAAATATGAGAGGAGATGATAGCAATTCACGGTGGTCACAACCAAGCAAGCGCTTCAAAGAGTCAGGGACCACCAGACTCGGGAAAGCCGATCCGATCATGCGCGAAACATGGGTCAAGCAAATTACCAAGATATTCGATGTCTTGATGCGCGAAGGAAACGTAAAGTTCCATTCGCTACTTTTATGTTCCGTATGGCGAGGCAGACATCGGTGGAATCAGGAAGCGCACTCCATTCACCGCACTCAAAGATGTCATGGAGACGTTTTCAGAACAGCTCAATGACAAGTACTTCCCTAAAAGTATTCGCTATACGAAGGAAGTGGAGTTTATTAGATCGGGCGTAATAAATACGATGACGGTGTCCCAAAGACGAGGCGAAGTTTATGGAGTTATCCGTTTGCACCCTCATTTGGTGGAGAATGAGGAACGATGACGCGGATGTTTCGAGAGGTTTGAAACCCTAGATACGCCAAGATCTCATTTCTCATAAATTTCTCTCTATTCGTGATGTTGTCAATGTGGCTCATTGTTAGAGCGAGATAACGAGTACGCTCAACTGAGGGACCATAACCGTGGATCATACCAAGATAGCAGTCATCGTAATAACGATAACCAAAGGAGAAAGAAGAATACATTAAAGGCGGTAACCACTCGGTGGTAATCGTGGTCATGAAAATAGAAGAAGCGAGCCGGGAGGAGATTTTAAAAAGAGGAGATTCAACAACGACCATTTGAAGACGCGCCAAAGAGAGATAGCCGGGTTCCAAGGGAGGAGAAAGACCACCTATCAGATGTTACAAATGCGGAAAGAGGGACATATCACCCAAACCGCCCACAACAGCTTTAAGGTATGCTATAATTGTGGAAAAGAAGGACATATCGCCGAGATCAGACGATATCGAAACCTAGTCGCAATGGGGGCTGACTCAAAAGGATGTCCCGTAAAAGTCAAAGTCAACGATTCTTGGAAGAGCGTTTGTCGTGACCTAATAAAATACGAGGAACCCGAACGGTTAGCATCGTTAGTTAATTATAAATTCTCGCTAAGTTTATACCTTACTAGATAATCGGTTCTACCCATTCTTTATCTCTCTTGCTTGCGCCAACGCTTAAACTTGACTACGGAGAAATTAGACTTTGACCTATTTATGGAGACTCCATTAGAGAAACTTTCATTACATCCGTTGTTTAAAAAAAAAATCTTGCTTGATTCAAGTTGGCACTATCACATTACCCGTTAACCTTATTTCTATAGAGATATTTGCTTTTGATGTGATTTTAAGGTTAACTACTCATCGTGCCAAATTGATTGATTTTGTAAGGTTGTTAGTTTTCATATTCCTAAGCAACCTATTATTCAATTCAAGCAATCAAACCATTGTAATCAAACATTTTCATAGCAAGCCGTGAAGTCATTCGCTTATTACGGATGTCAAGTTTTCTTAGTCCATGTTATGGATTTGAATAAAGACACGCCGATTTGAATAATATTCCATTGTTGTTATTGATTTTTTCCCACGTATTTCAAAGAATTTCTTGCTTACTCCCAAAGCCCGATATTAAATTTTGTATCGAATTTGAACCCTATGACAAAACTCATTTCTAAAATATCATATCGAATGGCTCCTATTGAACTTCGTGAGTTAAAAATTCAACTATAGAATTTGGTACCGAGCCTTTATTTTGTGACTTCCTTTGTGGAATGCAACGCCGCACTCTCTCGTAAGGGGACGCTCATATTCGTATGCGATAGTAAATCGATAGGTGTCATTGTGACGTGTTATCCAAGGTTGGGATATGAGTCACATTGAGAACAACCTAAGCTCAGAATCGAAATGCGTAGTTTTCTAGCTTAGTTGGTTATTATCGGAGATACGTTGAAGGGTATTCTCGAATCGCTATTCCATTAACGTAGCTAACTCGTAGAGATACAAAATTCGAATGGAGCAAGGAATGTGGGAAGAGCTTCGAAGAACTCAAGAGGAGACTCATTTCAGCACATGTTCTGACCATGCCATCCTGGAAAAGCGAACGTGGTAGCTGACGTGTTGAGTAGAAGATCGTATACAAGTACGAGTACGATGTTGTCAAAGACTAATTTCGTATAATATACAAATAATAGAAATGGAGATGAAAACTCTAGGTACCCACGTGATGATATACGAGTACGTGATGATATACGAGTATAATCGACTTTAATCGATAAAGTTAAAGCTGTTCAAGCTACACACCGGAGCTGATGAATTTGAAGAAGGAGGTGCAAGAAGTTATTATTTTAAAAGCGAGAATCGGTGAGGTGAAGCTCAAACCTTCGATTTATTAATCCATTTGAAATTCTCGATCGAATAGGAACCGTAGCCTATAGACTCGCTTTTACCACCAAGTATGACGCGCGTGTTCATAACGCTTTTCACGATCGATGTTACGAAATATGTGGACGACCAAACACGCTCATTGAGTTAGAACCGGATGAGATAGCCAAGACTTAACGTCGACGAGGAGGTACTGTCCAAGATTTTGTAGAGGAAAGAACATGACCTATGTACTGAGGTTATACCATAAGTTAAAGTTTTGTGGAGAAACCATGCTATAGAGGAAATGACCTGGGAATTGGAAACGAAAATGAAAGCGAGGTATTCTCATCTTTTCGAAACACCAGGTACGTACGTCAATTTCGAGGACGAAATTTCATAAGGAGGGGAGGTTGTAAGACCCCGAAATTTTTAAATAAAAAAGGAATTTCCTTTATTTATTATTTTGAAATAGTAAGGGTTGATTTGATTAATGTGGATAGTTAAGGGTTAAATATGCAAATATTTCAAATTAAGCAAGTGGTTATAAAATATTCATTACTGTCGGGGAATATTCGTTTGGTCGTGGAATATTCGTATCGCTCAGGAATATTCTTACGACCAATGCAAGCCCATGTGTGGGCCCCATAACGGAAAGCGATTGGATGAGGAAAACGACAAAGTTTGGGTGGTTATAAATAACTGCCGTAGTTGTTACCAAGTAAGACCGTTGGAATACCCGGTGGTTAAAATACGAATACGCGCGGTCGTTGCAAAGAAGATGGCGGTGATTGCATGTGATTGTTGAATTATTGATCCTTACGTAAGAAGGCACTACTCAATAATTTTCACAAAGAGTTACCGCTCAATATTTTATTTTATTGATTCAATAATTGTCGCGTTGGTATTTTATATTATTACTTGCTTCAATAATTGTCAACGCACATTATTTCCCATTATCGATCAATAATTCATATTATTTGAATAATATTATTAGATAACATTATTTGGCAATGTCTAGAAAGTTATGTCTAAGGAGAGGTTTGGTCACCTAATCATGCTACCAAGAAGGAGAGATCCTTATCGAAAGCCCCCTCTTTCCGGAAATGTACTCGTCATTATAAATGTGATTCTCAGAATATTATTTATGAATAATTAATTATTGATTCATATGATAAGGAAATATTTATTTTATATGAATATAAATGATGGATTTATTTATGTGGTTATTAATGAAGGAATTAATGTTGAGGTGTTTTATCAAGATTTTATCTGATTGGAGGTATTAAAAATTAAATCGGGGGTTTTAGAGATATATCATGGGTTATAATTTTTAATCCGACCGCTGATTGTGGTAATTTTTGGGTATGTTATACATACATAAGTTGAGTATATGTCCACAAATTTTGAACCGTTAAAAATTCACGAATGATTTGTTATGAATTTTAAGAGGTGTCTCGATTCTTAAATTAGGGTTATAATTGATTTTGGTGAAAAATTCTAGAATTGAGTGGGCCCCACTTGTGGTTGGTGAAGAAATGTGCTGAATTTTATTTCAAATGTGGTGGGTGGCAATAGTAAAGGTGTAAAGCCATCGTGTAGCGAAAGTCAAGTCCGCTTTTACGGGCTAACATTTTCCTATAAATAGAGGGGCTAAGTTAGAATTGAAAATCACACCGTAAACAAAGTTTTCTCTTTCTCTCTATATTATTGAGCGTGTTTTGTAAGTATTTAGATACTTTGAGAGTTGCTCAAAGATAAGTTTCATTCAAAGATCACTTCCTGAGCCTTTCCTTCCAAGTAATCGATTCTTTGAGGTAAGGGATATTATTTTTTCAGAATGATATTATTTCTTCAATATCATTATCTTCAAATGTCGATCCGATGTTTTATCAAATTTGGAACTTTTTCATGCTCTGGGTTACTATTCATGAGTTACTATTCACGAGTTACTATTCATGAGTTACTATTCACGAGTTACTATTCACGAGTACTATTCATGAAAGCGTGAAGATGTTTTTTGTGGAATTTCTATCTTTTGGTGTTCTGAGTTACTATTCACGATACTCAAGACTATTCACGATACTAACGACTATTCACGCATATCGGACTATTCAATTTAAAAATGAAAATTTTTTCTTTCGCCTCTAAAATATCTATTCGGATACTAGCTTTGATTGTATCCATGTTTTGATCATTCTTGAATTTTACACCACTATGATTATTTTGAGGTATTGTTGGACATGGATAAAACAAAGTACTAATCCTTAATCCTTAATCCTTGTCATTTTGTTTCAATCGGATTCGCTCTTTAAAAATATTTTCATCATCCTCGGTCTTGAATGATGATATTATTGAATATCTTTGGCTTTTGTAGTGCAAAGATGAATGATTTCAAGAATATCTTTGGCCTCAGAGTGCAAAGATGAACAGTGTTTAAATGAACACGACTCGATCGATGAATATCTTTGGCCTTTAGTGCAAAGATGAACAGTGTTGAGATGAACATGACCGATTGATGAATATCTTTGGCTGTAGTGCAAAAGATGAATATTTGATTTGAGATGAATATTGATTGATGTTACAGATAAAATATTGATGATGGATCGTTAAATTCATAGATTATAGTAGATTTCATTCTCTACGTAACTCTTCTATGAATTATTATTTCATTGCGAATATTGATCCGAAACTTGTCAGTTTATTGTATTCTATCGATTTTTCCCTGTTGGAGACTAACGATAATTTGTTATATATTATCTTAGTCATAACATTCTTTATCGGGCTAGTTGAGCTCACCCTTTTCCTTGTTGTTCCATTTTTCTTCTCGTGAGGCGAGAATGTAAAGGCGAGTACTAGTGGGTAATGGAATGAAGGTTCTAGAGAGAGTTGTTTAGTAGTCCTCACCATTATTGTAAAATAATGTATCAATAAATGTGATGAGGATTTATTTGAGTATAAATATTGTCTAGAAGATAATATTTGTATTTAAACTCACGCTTTATTGTTGTGATAATAAAGTTGTAGTTGTTTCGCATCTACATGTATTTGGCGACTCGTAATGGGTTGGATGGAATGGACCTATTTTGGGGTCGCCACAAAGAATAATGTACAAGTGCTTATAAATGAAAAATGTCCATCACGAGAATTGAATCTAGATTCAGTAAACTGAATCTGTGATCACGTGATTCCTAGGCTCACATGATGTCGCAGTTTATATGAAAAGTAGTAAGCAATTATATATATATATATATATATATATATATATATAAGCTGTAAATATATATATATAAACATGATCAACCAGCACGAAGCACCTCCATGGGGGATCAAAAATGTAAATATATAAAAGCAATAAATATATATATATAGACATGATCAACCAACACAAAGCACCTCCATGGGGGATCAGAAAAGTAAATAAAGCTGTAAAAGACGATCAACCGCCACAAAGTAAACTCCAGGCGGGACTAAATGTAAAGAAAGTAGTAAAGACGATCAACCGCCATAAAGTAAACTCCAGGCGAGACTAAATGTAAATAAAGCAGTAAAAGGCCTCAAAGTAAACTCTAGGCCTGACAGAAATGTAAATATATATATATAAGCGGTAAACGCACCGGATGTAAAATATAGGCTCATCGGATATGTTCGACAACAGTTCATACATATATATAAAAGGAGTAAACGCTCTGGATATAAAATCCAAGCTCATCAGATAGAGTCTGAAAATAGTTTATATATATATATAAGCAAGTAAACGCTTTAGACATAAGTCTAGGCTCAATCGAGGCATAACTCGATAATGTTAGTCCATATATAAATATATACATATATAAGTATATATATATATAGACAGAAATAAAAACCACGGACCAAAGTTCAGGCATACACACAACCCGACTCTCAATGTGAAGAATAATATGTGCAAAAATGAAGAGAAAGGCTTTATAGAGTATGATAAGGCTTCCAGTGGGCTACCAAGGCAGGCTTCTATGACTCTAGATGGATAAACACTCAGCTCCCGCCGGTAAAATATAGCTTTTTTACAAATGGCCACCCCGAGCTCTATATTTATAGAAATTTGGGAGTCGCAGATGTACTACTATGGCGCACATGATAGCTACCCTCAAGGTCACCTGGGAATGCCCAGAGCTCTGCAGTCCCACCACTTTGGCAAATACGTGCACTCGTGCACTATGATGTCTGCTCAAACTTGTAAAACTTCAATCTGAGCATCTGAACGAGGTATACAAGACCATCTTCGGACTGCTTTTGTCGAGAGTTACACAATGACATGGGATTAGAGGTTGTGCGAAGTCAGGAAGAGGGGACCATGCCCATGGTCTTCAAGCTTCAAATTCTATCCGGTGTGGTGCCGCGCGTAATAGTCACTCGGGATTGGAACTCCTTGTCTCTTATGGGACATTGCTTTGTTAAAATATATGTATGAAATGTTGAGACGGTGCGCAGGGGTTGAGGTGGTAAGATGACATTTTGACTCCTCACCAGGGTTATATCCGATTTGGGCTGATAGCAGACGTTGCTCAGGGTTACATCTAAGATTGGACAGCTGCAAGTGTTTGAATTCCACAAGGTCATCTATAAGTGTGTCTTTCTTCCCGGTGTTAGCTCCAGGTCTTTGGTATGAGTGCCTCGACGGGAGGTCTGAGATTGAAGTTGATTGCATGCATTTGAAACAAACATTTCCGGAGTTATCGCCGGAACTGCAATAGCACTCTCCTTGGGGTTATCTCCAAGGACGAAACTCGGGGTTATATCCGAGGTTGGAACTGATACTCCCGGTGTGTGTTCTGGGGTTGAAACTAAACTTCTGGTAGTATCTAGAATGGATGTGAGCTATCTTCCAGGGTTATCTCTGAAAGATGAATCTGCCCTCCTACAATGTCAGTAACAGGTGTGTAGAAAATTTTGAGTGTCTACAGATGCCCCTCTTTATCATATTCATGCAATGCAAGGCATGGATAGGATAAAGAATCCTAGACACTTGAAATGCAACAAGATAAACATGATGCTATGTGCAGCAACATGATGCAAATGTATGATGTATGTACAAATGATTGTCAGTTCCCTGTTAATCCTGTCAGGGATGACAATCAGTAATGTCTTAGAAATGCGATCCAAGTCTTCAAAGATGTTGACGTTGGGGCTATCACCAAAGTCTTGGATCCTTGATACAGACTTTTATTCCATAGAGGTGCCTCTCATATGCAAGAGACCTATGGGGATAAAGCTTTGTCTGTTTGAGGATGTGTATAACATATTCCATCATCGATCCTCTCCGATGAGGATGGTCTTCTCTAGTTTGTGTCACCAGCATATACCACGGTCCTGTTGGAGTTACTGCCAACAGTATACATTGTTAGGGCTGTCTGACCTTCGCTGATGTGTGTATCACCGGATAGATTCCTGTTGGGCAAACTGTCAAGGCTGTTTGACGTTCATTGATGTGTATATCAACGATTAACTTTAATTGTGACCCTTACTTGGGAATATGTCAAGGCTACTTGACCTTCATTGACGTGTATATCAATGGTTGAATCACGTTGTGACCCCCGCTGGGGTATGTGGATACGGGTACTAATAGATGAGATCATCGAATGGCCTCCAATGCTTCGATGGGTTTACTTTCCATTGGTTGAAATGACGTCAAGGTTGTTTAACCTTCATTAATGTGTGTATCAATGGTTAAGAACGCGTTGTAACCCCCATCGGGGATTCGTTGATAGATGAATAATGCGTTGTAACCCCGCCGGGGTTATGTCAATGGATAACAATGCATTGTAACCCCCGTCGGGGATTCATGGATGATTGAAAGTTTGCGTTGTGACCCCCGCCGGGGATGCTTTATCAATGTTTGAAATCGGCGTTGTGACCCCCGCCGGGGATACTTGGATTAGTGTTACGGCCCTGTGTTTGGCGGCATCAAACCTGTGTAAGGTATTACCGAGCATGATTTGCAAAAGCTGAACTCATCGGTATAGTATACCCTGCATTCAGGCGAATACCAATGAGTGATGTGCAGGCTATTCCGCTCAATCGCATAGCATTTTTATTCCTGATTTGACCTTTTCAGCTTATGAGACCTCCTTTGCAACTCGAACTGAACTAAGCCGAAGGTGTGGGACCCATGTAGGGGTGCCACAGGTACACCTGTAGCAGCCGCAGGTGGACTTGCGACCAACCGTGGGCATAAAGGCCTGTGGGTTGCTTTCATAAATCACTTTCGAGCTGCACCGCGAAGGAAACCTGAAAGCTCTTCTTCAGACCTGCTGAGGTCGGGCAACTTTCTGCATATTCTACCACCGTACAAGTGTTCTTCACTGTCCTGGTAACATATGCATGTATTATTTTTCAGTTTCTATCCGTTGGAAAATGATTTATCACATGAAACGCATCTAGACACATAGTAGTGAATATGCATGTTGATATGACTTGATAGAAAATATTCAACATAGTAAATGTTAGTATTAAACTATGCTTAACATAATGATGTGAACAAAATTTGACTTTTGAAACAGTCAAATTGGCACCTTTTACTATCATTTCTTATCCTATTTGAGGACAAATGAGTAAAGGTAGAGAAGCAAAATAATCCTGGTAATTAGACTACACTTACAATTTTTTTACTATGATGTATTAATGCATGTAGGATGTATATGACTGTAGGTAGGTGTGCTACTGAATGGCCACCTAGTCATGCCTATGTGCATGTGGATAGTCCTATTTATAAAGAGGACTATGTCAAAATTTTCCAAAACGTATGCATTGGGTAGTCATGCATTTTTAACTTTACTGTAGACGTATGTTAACATAATGCATGCATGCATGTAATCATAAAATGCATTTTGAAAAGCTCCATGTTAAACATTACCAAACCTTTTCTGAGGTGATTTAGAGACTTGTTGTCCAGATATTATGGATCTGGATCAGCCGACTAGTTCTCGCAGGACCACTTCTGGTGTACGGAAGAGGGCTTCTGAAGTGCCTCGACCCTGTTCTGTTAGACAGCCTCGTCGTTTGATGGAGGCAGTGATACGTACTATCCGAGTTAAAGTGTCGGATGTCGAGGACGAGGACGAGGATGTACCTGTTGAGGTTCCTGCTCTTGCTGCACGTGTTCCCCGTAGGGAGTTGCCAGGTATTCAAGTGGTGAACCCAGAGCTTCTAGGCGACTTGAGTTAACATCCTTCAGTCTACCTGCACACAAATGAGGTATTAAAGTTAGATCTTAATCTTCCTTTTCCTATTGATGAGGAGTCAAGGATTCTTATGTTGATCTGCATTTGATGTAGGTTCCCGAATTTATAAAGCCTCGAGGGAACTGGTTCAGCATCCACTCTATGTATCAGGCTTTGCACGATGACTATAGAACGATTGTACATGGCTGGGGATTCAGGACGTTCTTTTCCATTCTTCCCCATCGTTGTCCCTGGGGTTATCTCAGGGCAATGTCTGGCGCTGGTTTCACAAGACTCAGTCACTCCATTTGCTGGACTGTGAGGTGATGATGACGCCTATGGATTGGTGGTTTATCACAGGTATGGAGTTTGGAGGGGTGTCAGTTCCTTGTATGGCGGATATTTCCCCTACTACCGTCAGATCCTTGTTGGGAGTTCTGACGGAGGCGCTCAAGGGCATGACTGTTCATACAGGTCCTTTGAGTGTAGATGTTATGAGCGGGCTATTGAGTGAGCCAATACCCGATGATGTGAGAGTCAGGGATCTCATTCTTCAACGATTATTCGTAATGATCATTAGGGGATGCTTCGTAGCAGATAACTCTTCTACGGTGTCGTTCTTTTTGATCAGCGCCACTTGACACGTGGGCCGTATAGGAGAATATGATTGGGGTTCCTACACCTTCGCCTATTTCCTCGGGGAATGCGCATGCGATCGCAAGGCTTGACCGAGGCTTGGTTAGGATTCTACCCATTTCTGCTGGTGAGTGTTTCTCTTGTCTTTTCCCATGTATAGGTTAAGAGTGTTGACTAACAGCAGATGTTTGCCTTTGTGTTGGTAGTTTTGGGCCTATGAGAGGCTTCCATGTTTACGTCATGTGAACGTGTTAGGTTTAGACACCTATCCACGAGGACGGAGATGGCATCATTCCATACTGGCGGAGGTCCCTGTTGCTGAGGGTTTCACTCATTGCCGCCTACAGCTAGAGTTGTTGACAGCGAATGTTATCATGTGGGTTCCCCATTCTGGGGAGCATTTAAGCATTGGATTTGAGGATGGGTACCCGACTGGTGTCGAGCACGTGATTTCCACCCGTAGGATTCCTCTCTTCACAGATGGAGGATGGGAGCTCTATTTAGGAGAGCGTGCTATCAGGAACACTACAGGAGAGATTCGCATGCCAATCTTGCCTCCTTCCAGGCATTATTGGCCTGTTTCATAGTCACCTGTCATTGATATTCCATTGTTGGGGATTGACGGTTTCACATTATCAGAGGGTCCCTGCACTCAGGAGATGTTCCAGTATTGGTGGTTCCCTCGTACCATTGGAGCCCAGACCCGTGCCACTCAGTTCATGGGGGATATTAATCTAGGATCCGTGATGATGATGTATTGGCTAGCCTGTGTCTGAGATCCGACTCATTTGACACAGATTGACAGTTTAACCCGGCAGTTGGACCAGGCACATTTCTTTATCCAACATTTGGGCAGAGATCCTTTAAAAACAGATACTTTTGATCCTTCCAGCTCTGGCGCTGGCCCCTCAGGTGACCCATATGGTTTTTCCGGTGCAGATCCTCCCTTGTATAGGCCTGACATCCTTGTAGATAGAGATCCAATGACTTAGGAGGAATTACATCAGGTGGATAGGATTGATGATGTAGACATCGATACCATTGACTTCTTCTGATGTATATTCTCGTTATCTCTTTTGATATGCCTCTGTTAAACATTGGATAGCTTCGCCCCATTCTCGCTCTATCTTTTGATAGGCCTCTGTTAGTTGTAGGGCAGTTTTGCCCCATTTCCCTGTATTTTAGCTGTATAGAGATGTATTAGATGATGATATACTTAGGAATATATGTACAGTTTTCCATTCCCTATATCATATTTCCATCTATTATATCATGCATATTATTATGTTATGCATATGTATGTATGTCCAGAGATATTCAGTATTGACCCCTTGATGGTCTTATGACACGGCCCGTACAGATATCTTCTTTGACAGTTAGCCGTATTGATCATACCCCACCATTTTTGGTGGCATCTGGTATGTGATCATGGTATAATAGCATGTCATCATCAGAAAGGATTACTGTAGATCATTTGTTGTAGCATACTATAACCATGTTGATGTTTTAGGTTCCCACAGGATTCGTGGAGGGCATGCTGGAGCACTGGGTATCGAAAAGGCAGGTTTTCCGATTTAGGGACCCGGAGTTGACTCCTACTCTAGAGGAGTATGCACGTTTGATGATGCTGACATTGGACAGACCTTGCGTGCATATGGCGATTAGAGACATGAGTAGGCAGTTCATGACCCTCACCGGCTTAAGGTGTAGAGTGGTGCAGGAAGAGATCACATTTGGCCACATTATATCCCAGCATTTTCTGTTTGATAGATTTAGCTCTAAGGATACTTATGCATAACAGTTTGGGGATTTCATCACACCGGAGGATCATTGGCGTCTGGCTAGAGTGGATGTACTGCTACTGTACGTACTGTTGTATGTCTACATGCCACGATATATGGAAGAGTTGGACATTGGCGTCATTATGGCAGTGAGAGCTCTCAGGGAGGGTCACACCATTATACCGATGATCATTGCAGAGACTCTGAGGTCAGCCACATACTGTCGTACTTATCTGATGGGAGTGTTTACAGGAAGCTCGATCATACTGTACGTGCGGTTTATGTCACACTTGAGACTGGTTGGCACTTTTAGACGGCAGGGATTGGAGATCCATTCGCTATGTACGTGCGGTTTACATAATATCAACTCTGCAATTTGACTTATTATTTTGGCACTTATAAATTGTAGATATCAATGGCAAACAACAACAACACAAGTAGTCTTTCACTACGATCAGTCCTTGAGAAGGACAAGCTGAGTGGGATTAATTTCCTTGACTGGCACAGGAAATTGAGGATTGTCCTCAAACAAAAGTGTAAGCTATATGTCCTTGATGGGCCCATTCTGCGCAAAGACCGTACATCATCGCACTTTTGTCATGAGCATAATGCTTACAAGAAGCATCAAGATGATGCTCTGGACGTGAGTTGTCTCATGCTAGCAACCATGAACGCTGAGCTTCAGAAGCAACATGAGTTGATGGATGCTTATGAGGTGGGGTGGCTAAAGAAGGTGATTGTCACTTCTGTGGAAAACCTGGACACTGGAAAAGGAATTTTCACGCTTATTTGGAAGAAGTGAAGAAAAGGAAAGGAAGTATGACTTCCGATTCAGGTATATATGTTATAGAAGTCAACTTGTTTACTTCTACATTATGGGTATTAGATACTGGATGTGGTTCTCACATTTGTGTTAATGTCCAGGAACTCCGAAGGAGTAGGACTTTGGCAAAAGGAGAGGTTAACCTACGTGTTGGGAATAGAGCAAAAGTTGTTGCACTGGCCGTAGGAACTTATCATTTACCTTTGCCCTCTGGGCTAGTTTTAGAATTAGAAGATTGTTATTTTGTGCCTGCTATAAGCAAAAACAATATCTCTATTTCTTGTTTGGACAAGAAAGGTTTTTCATTTATAATAAAGAACAACCGTTGTTCGTTTTACTTAAATGATATATGTTATGGTGTTGCATAATTATTTAATGGTCTCTATATTCTTGACGTAGATATGCCTATCTATAACATAGATACAAAACGATTTAAATCAAATGATTCAAATCCGACATATCTATGGCACTGTCGTTTAGGCAATATAAATGAGAAACGCATATCAAAACTCCATAAAGATGGGTTTTTGGATTCATTTGATTTTGAATCATATGAGAAATGCGAGTCTTGTTTATTAGGCAAGATGACTAAAGCCCTTTCATCGGACACGTTGAGCAGAAGCAGCGATATATTGGGACTTATACATAGTGATGTATGTGGACCCATGAGTTCGTTAGCAAGAGGTAGGTTTTATTACTTCATTACATTTACTTACGACTTCAGTAGATATGGATATGTGTATCTTATAAGACACAAATTTGAATCCTTTGAAAAGTTCAAGGAATTCAAGAATGAAGTTCAAAACCAATTTGGCAAAAGCATAAAAGCCCTTCGATCCGATCGAGGAGGTGAATACTTAAGCCAAGACTTTGATGACCTTCTAAAGGAGTGTGGTATTATATCACAGCTCACTCTACCTGGAACACCACAATGGAATGGTGTATCTGAGAGGAGAAATCGCACCTTCTTGGACATGGTACGATCAATGATGAGTCATGCAGATCTTCCAATAAGCTTCTGGGGTCATGCCCTAGAGACAACCACATTCACACTTAACCATGTTCCTACAAAGACGGTTCAGAAGACACCATATGAGATGTGGACTGGGAAACGTCCTAGTATGTCATTCATGAAGATTTGGGGTTACGAGGCATTTGTAAAACGTCTGGATTCTGACAAGCTCGGACCCAAATCTGACAAATTTAATTTTGTGGGATACCCAAAAGAAACAAAAGGGTATTATTTCTACAAACCTTCTGAGAATAAAGTGTTTGTTGCTCTAACTGGTATTTTTCTAGAAAGAGAATTTGTCTCTAAAGGAAACAGTGGGAGGAAAGTAGAACTCGAAGAAATTCGAGAACCACAGAATATCATTAAACCTGAGTTGGAATGTGAGTATGAACCACAAGATGTTGTGGAAAGTGAACCTGCTCAAATTACACAAGGAATTCGTAGATCTGGAAGGACACGCCAAGTGCCCGAGAGATATTATGGATATCTTGTGACTCAAAATGGCGATGTGATGATCATAGATCAGGATGAGCCTGCTTCCTACCAAGAAGCTATGAATGGACCAGATTCTAAGAGATGGCTTGAAGCCATGAGATCTAAAATGGACTCCATGTATACTAACCAAGTATGGACTTTGGTTGATCCACCCGAAGGGGTAAAACCAATAGGGTGCAAGTGGGTTTACAAGAAGAAAATCGACATGGATGGTAATGTACAAACCTATAAAGGCCGACTGGTAGCAAAAGGTTTCAAACAAGTTCAAGGTGTTAACTATGATGAAACCTTCTCTCCATGGCAATGGTTAAATCCATCGAGATCTTACTTGCTATTACAGCCTTTTTATGATTACTTAAATCGCGATGGATGTCAAAACTACTTTCCTTAATGGAAATCTCCTTGAGGATGTGTACATGACACAACCTCGAGGGTTTTGTCGCCCAAAAGGATGCTAGAAAGGTATGTAAGTCTAAACGATCCATTTATGGATTGAAGCAAGCATCTCGAGTTGGAATCTTCGATTTGATGAAGCGATCGAAGAGTTTGGCTTTATTAAAATGAAGATGAACCTTATGTATATAAGAAGGTTAGTGGGAGTCACATTGTATTCTCGATATTATATGTTGACGACATATTAATTATTGGGAATGACATTCCTTCATTACAGGCTGTAAAAACATGGTTAGGAAAATGTTTCTCCATGAAAGATTTAGGCGATGCAGTCTACATTTTAGGAATCAAGATCTATCGAGATAGATCTAGAAAAATGATCGGCCTAAGTCAGAGTACATATATTGATAAAGTGCTGAAACGATTCAGCATGCAAGAGGCAAAAAGAGGACATTTACCCATGACTCATGGTGTAAAGATCTCTAAGGCCCAATGTCCTAAATCACAAGATAATGAGGAGCGTATAAGAAAGATCCCTTATGCTTCGGCAATTGGATCTATCATGTATGCAATGATATGTACTCATTCGGATGTCTCGTATGCTTTGAGCATGACGAGCAGATACCAGTCGAATCTAAGTGAAGGTCACTGGACAGCAGTCAAGAATATCCTCAAGTACCTTAAAAGGACTAAAGATTCATTCTTGGTATATGGAGGTGAAGACGAACTAGCAGTAAAGGGTTACACAGATGCTAGTTTGCAGACTGATAATGATGATTATAAGTCTCAGTCAGGTTTTGTATTTTTCCTTAATGGTGGTGCTGTTAGCTGAAAGAGTTCGAAACAAGAGACAGTGGCCGATTCTACAATAGAGGCTAGTATATTGCTACTTCTAGTGCGGCCAAGGAGGCTGTATGGATTAAAAAGTTCATCACTGAACTAGGTGTTATTCCAACCATTGTTGATCTGGTTAAGCTATACTGTGATAACAATGGAGCCATTGCACAGGCTAAGGAACCCAGATCTCACCAACAATCCAAGCATATACTTAGGCGGTACCATCTCATCCGTGAAATCATTGATAGAGGAGATGTACATATAGGAAGAGTGCTAACAGATGATAATGTTGCAGATCCACTGACCAAGGCTTTGTCACAACAGAAGCACGACGGTCACACTAGTTCCATGGGTATTAGATACATGAGTGATTGGCTCTAGTGCAAGTGGGAGACTGTTAGAGTTTATGCCCTAGAGGCCAATTATTTGATATAATTGCTTAACGTTTTGATATTATATTTGATTGAATAAATGAATGATTTTATTATGGTTTTATTTACTGCATTATATAAATGTTAACATAATAAAAAAATCCTTAGAATAGTGATACAAATTATATAGTTTTAAGTATGTGACTTGAACATGAGATTATATAATTATAATTAGTATCATTGTTCTTAAATGTCCCTAGTCGAGTATCATTGTTGATGGGACAACAATGATGCATTGAGACTAAAGATGTGGATCGATTGATGACCAAATCTCATTGGTCATAAATATATGAGATATTAAGTCAATGCATAGGTACATGTTGAGAAAACGATGTCTTCGGATGGACCACCATGAGAATTCTATGTGGAGCATTATGCGAAGTGTCATTAGCAATTCTCATAGTGATAATGATGTAATGGTCCTCTGACCTGAAATCATTATATTGCTACACGGGAATTTATGTACTTTGATATCATCAAATGTCACCTTTAATAGGGTGGACTATAAAGGTGATTATTGTGTACATCATGAATCGTGTGAGGAATATGAGTGATCTAGATGCAATTTAACCTTCCTATATATTAGGGATGATATCCATAGGCCTCTTGATTGAGTAGGACTATGAAATGCATGGCCTTGCTCAAATAGTGATTTGTTTCATATAGTCTACTCATTGATCAAGAAAACTCAGATTAAATTATGAAGAGTATGACACATTCCATGACTCGAGTTTAATCTAGGATATTAAGGTTAAAAGGATTAAATTACATTGAAACATTGGTCACGAAAAGGTTGCATCGAATCATCGATCTTATTATTACTTGGGTAGTAGTGATGCATTACTAGATGCCGCTCACTATTTATAATTTTATAATATGATTTTAAAATTATTGCCAACGTAATAATAACCTATAGGGTCACACACATAGAACGTTATTAAAAGGGAATTAATTTAAATTGTAAGGATTTAAATATATCAATATGATTGATAGTATTTAAATCGCGAATTTAAATTAAAAGGATGATTTATATATATATATATATATATATATATATATATATATATATATATATATATATATATATCGGGATTTTATTTTAATTAGATTAGGGTTTTGATTAATTCCGTTTTATTGCTATATATATGATATATCAGCATATTAGGGAGGTTAATCAAAAATAATAAAAAAAAAAACCTAACCGCTCTTAGAGAGAGACTAGAGAAAAACAGAAAATCCATTCCTTTTGGTGGCTAGTACCGCAATTCCTTCTTCTGCAGATCGTAGGACGATTCGTACGGAGCGTTTGTGTGGATACCGTAGAGTCGCAGTCCATTTGAATTGCGTTGGAGATTCGATCGCATCGATTCAACAGAAATAATAGGTATAATTTCTAAACCACTGGATTAATTTATGTTTCGCATGGATCCTGTTTTTGGGTTTCGGAAATTGCTTTAAATTGTTCTATTTTCGCTGCGTTTTATGTGCCAAAACCCTACATGACCTATCTTAAGGTTACTCTCACGGCTTTTTGGCATGAAGGTCCCTAGATCATCGCAATCTACTTGACGGGAAGTTAATCCAGTCTTTCAACTGGAGCGAATCTAGGTGGTGCCTTTCCTGAGCCTCGTTGGAATTAGTCTCCCTACGAGTCCAGTAATCAAACACTGACAGGATAGCCTTCTAGTGGAGGAACCACACAACATACATTCACATATAACGTGTCTCACTATTTATGAAAATGATAACATATGCGCAGCACTAATATCACAGATAGATATATTGCAGTGCAGTAAGTAAAATGCATTAGTACATATTTATCATAAATGTAAATGCAACATCCACACACAAGCATATAACAGATTTGAAAAGCTTGTAGTAGCAGCTTAAGCCCTTTTTATGGAATCCCCAGCAGAGTCGCCACCTGTCGACGTCAGGATTTTTATTTGTCCCTTTTTCGTTACTTGTTCTTTGGTGTTCTCATGTTATGTGAGATTTGTTTGAAAAAACAAGTAAAAAAAGGTCCGACATGTGTAATATCGACGATTTGACTTTAAGAGTCGCCAGTTAGTGTTTTTAACTGGTTGCACAAACGCAACCGAGAAAAGGTTTGCACATTGACCTAGTGATGTGACACTGCTAAACAGGTCCGTGAAACCGAGATTCATTTGGGTTCGGGGGCTTGATTATTCGGAGGGTGTTAGGTTTGTAATATTCATTAACGCAATCAAATTGCACAAAATAAGCGGAAGCATGGAAAATCAGAGTTTTAAAAAATTTACAAACCATATACACAAATCATCCTTTATACACAATTATTAATTAAATGAAAAAATAAAGAACAAGAATCATACCCTTGAAGATTCGAGCTTCCTCAGGTACGAGTTCACCTCCAAACCCTTTCGCGTTCAACTTGAATCCGCCGGGCTTGGTTCCTTCCTTTGATCAACGTTAGTCATCCAAGTGTTTGGCCTCTAGAGGTGATCCACCAAGGAAGAACAAAAATTCAAGAAGATGCGTGTTTGGCAAAACCCTAGTTTTCTATCTCTATAGAAAAAAAGCATACTCTCTCAACTATTGGAATTACGTATTCTATGAAAACGTCAACCACCACCACCCATAATAAGACTCCTCTTATTTATAGATGTGGGCAACTCTCCTTAATAATTAATGAATTGAGTTTTATTTTAATTAATTAAATTCTTTTAATTAATTATGCTCCCAATCTTATTAGGAATAATTAATTAAAATCTTTTAATTAATTTGCCTCCTAATCTTATTAGGAATCAATGAGAGTACTTTTATTAATTAATTCCCAAACTCCTTTAGGAATTAAATAATAATAATAATAATAATAATAATAATAATAATAATAATAATAATAATAATAAGACTCCTCTTATTAATTTATATTTAATATTTTCAAAATATTAAATAATAAATATTAAGCTATTTAATTTATTCTATCACCATAGATTAAATTAAATATACTTAACTTATTATTACGATTATAACAATAACTTCTTAAATAATTATTCTTTCTTTATAGTGTGACCCTTCAGGTTCTCCATATTAAACCGGTTGTGAATAAATCAATTACAACAATTCTAATCTTATTTAAATAAATAAATAAAACTTTTAATTTATTTAAATAAATAATATTTATTCTACAATAGGGATAAACCTCCCTAGCGATCAACGACTTTCCAGATAATATAGATTTCAACATTAATCATAAAAGAACCCTTGAGTAAATAGTTACCGTACAATTCAATCCTTCCACCATACAATGTCCTAATTAAATATAAGACACGGAATTAATGTCAAGTCTTATTTTATTTAATTATATGTATTTCGATCCTTAAATGGACAACTCCAAATAATGCAAATTAGAAACTCCTTTCTAATTTCATTCTGCCTTAGCCAAGGACTACTGGGTTGTCATTTATCGAATCACATAGGAAATTTCTCTTCTTTTACTAGAAGTGGTAGATTCTTTATTGATCATACATTATCCCCATGTACAACTTATTATACCTAAGCATACCCTTTGATATACCCTAAGGGTCTTAAGAAATAAGTTAAAGTATAACTCATCATACACAAGATATTATGATGATCTCAAGTCTAAGGATCACTTGTACTACTATCACTACAGGAATTCCTATTGACAGGCAAGTAAAACTCCATTAGGTATTCCTTAGCGAGCCACGTTTAGTGAACTTATTCTCCAATAAGCACCTACAGACTTGTTTTAGTGTCTCCACACAAATGATCATGAGATCAATCATCCTCATCCAATGAGCAAGCAACATATGTACCAATCTATCCGGATTCACTAATCCCTAATTTAGTAATTCAACGATTGGGAACTATTTTAGTTTTAAACTTTCTAAGAATTTAGATCTCATTAGAATAATCATCATCATTATTCTAAAAGCATTGCTTAAAACTATGGGTTTATCACATATTATAAAACAACATCATGTAGATAATTAAAAGCCTTTAATAAATTAATACTTTTTATTAATAAATGAATAAGATTGTTACAAAGTATATGCTTTATCATCAAACATGATTGGCTTGTGTGCATACTACTTTCAATCTCCCACTTGCACTAAAGCCAATCGTCATGGTATCTCATACCCTTCTTCTCTAAGTGACAATTATCCTGCTGTTGGATAAGCTTTAGTCAATGGATATATAATGTTGTTCTTGAGAGTCCACTATCTCTATAGTGATTTCCCATCTTTCAATGATTCCTATAATCAAGTAAAAGTGCCACAGCATATGTTTAGATCCAAGATGAGACTTAGGAACTATTCCTAGTTCTGTAATGAACTTTTCATCCAAACAATCAACTTGCAGCTTTATTTACAGCTATATACTTTGTCTTTATCACTAAACCAAAGAACTCTTTTCATTTGGAACCTTTCAATTTCAACGCACCATCGCTCAAGGTAACACCTTAACTTAAAGTGGATTTTCTGTCATCTTGGTCTGTCTGAAAAACTTGAGTCTATTAAGCCCTCTAGTTTTAATTTAGACCCACCATGAATATGATCACATCCTTAGTGTCGGTTAAGTACTTTAAGATGTTTTTCACTGACTCACAGTGAACTTCTCTAGAATATGACTAATCATCATCAGGTCTCGTATATTTCATTTCATACATGATTGTCACTCATGCGATCTCTCTTTTTAGGAGTTTGTGGGGACTATTAATAGAGATACACTCCATGGCTCATCAACATGAGACATCTTTTGGAGTTTTCCACGCTAAACGACTTTAGCATCAAATGAATATACGTTCCTTGGGTTAAGTCGAGCATCCTCTTGAATCTATCTATATAGATTTTATCCCCAATTAAGATACTCTTCCCAAATCATTCATGGAGGAATATTTAGACAACTTTATCTTTACTGACTGTAGCATTGGTATATCTTTCCTTATTCGTAGTATATCAACATATAATACTAAGAATGTCACGACGCTCCTACTGACCCTTTTGTACACACTAGGATTCATTCTTATTTGTGATAAAATCAAACTCTTTTGATTGTCTCATCAAAACGAATGTTCCATTATTTGAGAAACTTGCTTCAATTCATTTCTCTGAGTGTCTATAACTCTTCCCTCATCGTATGTAACTGGATCATCATCTTCTATGATGTGTACCTCATCATCATCTTCCATGATGAATCCATTCCTCCCAGGTATCTTCGGTATTATTCCAAATTTATAATTCAGTTGTGGTACAATAGGTCTATCTATAGGTTCCTCTTATTTGACTTATAGTGATTTGTGGTTCTTGAACTCTTTAAAATCTATTATCCTCCCACTAGCTCCTTCAATGATAAACACCTTTATCTTAGAAGGTAGCGTGTTTCACAACAAACAGCTTTTGCTAAGTAGGATTATAGAACATATACCCTAAACTTACTTTAGGATCTCCCAAAAATCTATACTTGTCAAATCTTGTCTCAAGCTTATCATTTGAAACCTTTTCACATAAGTTGGACAACCCCTTATCTAAACATACTTAAGATTAGGAATCCTCCCTATCCATAACTTTTATAGAGTCTTGGAGCTGGATTTTGAGGTTACCTTTTCGTAGATATGCAACCATTTCTAGGGCATGACCCCAGAATGATACTGGAATGTCGGTAAAATCATTATGGACCACACCATGTCCAACAAGGTATAATTTTTTTTTTAGATATATCAATCAATTATTGCGTATCAGGAGGCATCCATAGTGAGAAAATCATTTGAGATGATTTAGAAACTCATTGCACAAGTATTCCTTCCTTGATCCGATCAAAGAATCCAAATACTTTGCCAATTTGTTTCACTTCTGAATTCTTTGAACCTTTCAAATAATTCACAATTGTATTTCAGCAAATACACACATTCAACTTTTTGAATGATCATCTCCTTTTTCTTATACTAGTTTGTTCAATCTACAAAATAATTTTTACGTAAGTCAAGTACACAAAATCCATTAAGTAATATTTCATTTCTATACAAAGCATTATTACTATAAATAGAACAACAATTATTCTTAAATATAATACCAAAGATTTTATTTTCTAACAATAAAATGGAAATAATGTTTTCAACGAGAACTGGAATACAATAACAACTTATTGACTTAATAGATTTGTCCGTAGGCAGTGCTAAACTATAAGTTCATATGGTTAATGCAGCAACCTTTGCTTCATTTTCCACACATAAGATTACTTATCCTTTGTTTAGCTTTCTACTTCTGCTTGGTCCCTTCATAAATCTATATTTATGATAACCAAAGCCGGTATCCAATACCCAAGTAGAACCTTGACTTAAAGAAAAATTTATTTTAAATCATAAATAAATTTGTATTTGTAACCGAAACTTCACTAAGCTTCTTTGGTTAGCCTCTTCAAGATGCTTCTCGCAGTTTCTTTCTAGTGTCCAGGTTTATTGCAGGGGAAAAAAACTCCTTTGCTATCCGTATAAGTTTTGTTCTTATTATCTTTTGTTTTTGCCCTTTCTATTTACCTTCTTAGAATTGTTCTTCTTTTCAGAAGATCCTTTGACCCCTACAAGTAAGACATGGTCTTTCTTGGTTGGAAAGTGACTCAACATTTTTCAACATGTTAAGCAAATCAGCGAAGCTGATATCTAGCTTGTTTATATGAAAAATTCACAACAATTGTGAAAGAAGTCCAGGAGTGAGTGCAAGATCAAATCTTGGCTCAACTCTCCATCCATGACAAAACTCGTTGTCCTAATTGATCAATCAAATTGATTATGTTAAGGACTTTTTTCTTTACTGTAGTGTCATCGGTTATTCTAGATCGGAAGAGCTCCTTAGATATCTGATATCTATCAGTCATACTTTCCTCACCATCAACTACTTGATGTGTAGGAATATAGTAAGAGCATCCATAGTTTCATGCTGATGCTGAAGCTCGTTACTTATGGATGTGAGCATGATGCATTGAGCCAACTGTGCATCATCTTGCCACTTTCTAAAAATAGCAATGTCTTCCTTACAGGCATTGTCTGCAACCATTGCAGGGATAGGCGTATTAAGGACATAAGATAGTTTTTCAGTCGTGAGAACTTTTTTCAATTTCCTTAACCAATCCGTTTAATACGGTCCGGTTAAATAACATCTAATATGCTTCGCAGTGATAGTAATTTAGACATTATAAAATTCTGTAAATAAATTTGTAATTAACAACATTTTAGCATACATTCTTTTATTAATTACAAAAATAATTTAGGTCTTGTTTTAAATTGGTATCTCCCACTATTTTCTTCAAACTATATTACCCTTACTTATATAGTTCGGCAAAATCTAATTAAAGATTTGCTAGTGAGAATAAGGATCTCATTTCAAATGTATATAGCATTGTGGTGACACAACAAGCTATATATAAATAAATAGGTAGACAACTCTTGTCAATTACATAAACTATGTAACTCCTTGTATTTTGCCTCTTAGATCATAATGGTCAAGTGTGTGCACATCCGAACGAAAATGATTTAAGTTAAGTCCAACCTAGCACTCCATATATTCAAAAAAGAAAAATATTGTCCTTGTGGTGACACAACAAAACAATATTGTTCAATTTTCTTTATAAGCATCAAATGTTAAAATTAACATCTCAAAGAATTAAGATAAGCCTTGTGGTGACACAACAAACTTATAATAATTAATTGATACTCTATTATTTTTTATCATGCTAGAAGGTGACATTCGATATTCCAAATATCTTTGAATGCTTAGGACTTAATATAAAAAATTTGAGGGGTTTGTTATTAATTTGTCTCATCTTGTTTAGCGCATGCACACACACACACACACACACACACACACACACATATATATATATATATATATATATAACATACGCGTCATATTAATTAACATGCGAAGCATGTTTGCATAATATATAATATATATATATATAGTATAAGCATGCACATATAGAATATTATATTCTACCTAGATTGATTATGGACTTTTATTCTAGTTTGGTTCACTAGAGCCACCAAGTGAACCAAAAGGTCAAACCCTAGGGGTGTAAGAATTAATATTTAAATATAACTATTACATTTAAACCCGGGCTCCATTACAAACGGGTCTTCAAGCGCTCATTGATCCTTGATCTCCAATTCTTCAAAATTAATTCTAACTATTCCTATTACAAAACTATTTAAAATAAATAGAAACCTTGATCAGCAGTCAAGAGGAAGTACATAGGAGGGAGATAGAATTTACATTAAGAAAAAATTAGAGAAGACGAGGTACGCAGACCCCATTTAATAAAACTCATACATTCATGCATCCAACTAAAATAAAATCCAATCACATTGGTCAATAGTCCATAATCAATCCCATTTATTATCATACACATCACCATATGCATCAATAAATAAATTCATCTCATGAATAATAATCATTCAATATATATATTGATATCATTTAATGTGCAAATTTAGTTAGCATAAAATCTAATTTTGAATCAAAATAAACTCCTTTATTTTAATCCAAATTTAAATTAAAATAAACCTCTTTATTTTAATTTATCCAATTTTGAATAAAATAAACTATTTTATTTTACTCAAAATCTTTAATCAAAATAAACTCCTTTATTTTAATTAATTATGGAATCCAATTCCAAGTAAAAAAAAACTCCTTTATTAAAGGAAACACAGATTCTCTTTCCTATTCATAAATAAACTCCTTTATTTCAATAATATGAAATCTTATTCCATATCTAAATAAACTCTTTTATTTAAGGAAATTAGGATTCTCTTTCTTATTCACAAATAAACTCCTTTATTTTGAATAATATGAAATCTTATTTCATATCTAAATAAACTCCTTTATTTAAGAAAACATGGAATCCAATTTCAACTCCAATTAGTTATTATGGAATCCAATTCCAACTCTAATTAGTTAGCATGAAATTCTAATTTTAAAATTAAAATAAACTTTTTATTTTAAGATTAAAATAAATTTTTATTTGAATAATAAAATAATTAAGATTAATATATATATATATATAGCTTATATTAACTAAATCCTGATCTTGTAAAGTAATTTCTTATAACCAAGTGATTCATAATTCAAGCTTGGTCCACGTGACTTCATATAGTTAGTTATATAAATGTACAACAACATCATATAATGAAATATTCATGATTCACGGTTTTTTTTTAAATAAGTTTTATACAACAAAATTATGCCCAATTAAATTGTTCTAAACACATATCAATATACATATCAAATTAAACAATTAATAATTTGCATAAAGGTTTGGCTCTGATACCACTGTTAGGTTTGTAATATTTATGAACACAATCAAATTGCACAAAATAAGTGGAAGCATGGAAAATCGGAGTTTTAAAAAATTTATAAACCATATACCCGGATCATCCTTTATACACAATTATTAATTAAACGAAAAGATAAAGAACAAGAATCATACCCTTGAAGATTCGAGCTTCCTCAAATACCCTTGAAGATTCATACCCTTGAAGATTCGCGTTCAACTTGAATCCACCGGGTTTGGTTCCTTCCTTTGATCAACGTTAGCCACCCAAGTGTTTGGCCTCTAGAGGTAATCCACCAAGGAAGAACAAAAATTCAAGAAGATGCGTGTTTGGCAAAACCCTAGTTTTCTATCTCTATAGAAAAAGAGCGTACTATCCCAACTATTGGAATTACGTATTCTATGAAAACGTCAACCACCACCACCCATAATAAGACTCCTCTTATTTATACATGTGGGCAACTCTCCTTAACAATTAATGAATTGAGTTTTATTTTAATTAATTAAATTCTTTTAATTAATTATGCTCCCAATCTTATTAGGAATAATTAATTAAAATCTATTAATTAATTTACCTCCTAATCTTATTAGGAATCAATGAGAGTACTTTTATTAATTAATTCCCAAACTCCTTTAGGAATTAAATAATAATAATAGTAATAATAACAATAAGACTCTCTTAATAATTTATATTTAATATTTTTAAAATATTAAATAATAAATATTAAGCTATTTAATTTATTCTATCATCATAGATAAAATTAAATATACTTAACTTATTATTACGAATATGCCATTAACTTCTTAAATAATTATTCTTCCTTTTATGGTGTGACCTTTTAGGTTCTCCATATTAAACCTTTGTTGTGAATAAATCAATTAGAACAATTCTAATCTTATTTAAATAAATAAATTAAACTATTAATTTATTTAAATAAATAATATTTATTCTACAATAGCGATAAAAGCCTCCCTAGCGATCAAATCGACTTTTCGAGATAATATAGATTTCAATATTAATCATAAAAGAACCTTTGAGTAAATAGTTACCATACAATTCAATCCTTCCACCATACAATGTCCCAATTAAATATAAGACATATGGAATTACCGACAAGTCTTATTTTATTTAATTATATATATTTCGATCCTTAAATGCACAACTCAAATAATACAAATTAGAAACTCCTTTCTAATTTCATTACGCGCTTTAACCAAGGACTACTGGGTTGTCATTTATCGATCACATAGGACATTTCTCTTCTTTTACTAGAAGTGGTAGATTCTTTATTGATCATACATTATCCCTATGTACAACTTATTATACCCAAGCATACCCTTTGACATACCCTAAAGGTCTTAAGGAATAAGTCAAAGTATAACTCATCATACACAAGATTTTATGATGATTTCAAGTCCAAAGATCACTTGTACTACTATCACTACAGGAATTCCTATTGTCAGGCAAATAAAACTCCATTAGGTATTCCTTAGCGAGCCACGTTCAGTGAACTTATTCTCCAATAAGCACCTACATACTTGCTTTAGTGTCTCCACACAAATGATCATGAGATCAATCATCCTCATCCAATGAGCAAGAAACGTATGTACCAATCTATCCGAATTCACTAATCCCCAATTTAGTAATCTAACGATTGGGAACTATTTTAGTTTTAAGCTTTCTAAGAATTTAGATCTCATTAGAATGATTATCATCATTATTCTAAAAGCATTGCTTAAAACTATGGGTTTATCACATATTATAAAACAACATCATATAGATAATTAAAAGCCTTTAATAAATTAATACTTTTTATTAATAAATGAATAAGATTGTTACAAAGTATATGTTTTATCATCAAACATGATTGGCTTGTGTGAATACTAATTTCAGAGGGAAGGTGTTAGGCAACCCCCGAAATCCGTGTTGCCACGATGACCGCCACTTTTCAAGAAACTGTTATATGAATGTGTGTGTGTGTGGATCAATGTGCAATTTATTTGGAAATAGTGTGAGGCCTCGTTCACACCTATATACAAAGGGTTTGAATTTATAGAAAAATTCAGTTTTAAACATGATATAGCAGTGAAGTTTTGTAAAAAGAGATTTTTCAAACTCTGAGCTCAATAGTAATTGAGACCTTTTAATACTTCCATTTTATTATTAAATGTTTGGCTTGTTTGCTTTTATTTTCGATCGAGATGCGAGGCATATATCTTCGAGAAAATAATATACAGTAGTGCCGAACTTCTCATGGGCATGACAGCCATCTAAGGAAATTCAAACACTATAAATAATGTACAAGCTACTTATAGCTGAAAATGTCCGTCATGGGAATCGAATCTAGATTCAGTAGACTGAATTTGTGATCACATGATTCCTAGGCTCACATGATGCCGTAGTTTATATGAAAAGCAGTAAGTAGTTATATATATATATATATATATATATATATATATATATATAAAAAATATATATATATAGACATGATCAATCACCACGAAGCACCTCCATGGGGATCGGAAATGTAAGTATATAAAAAAGAATATATATATATATATATATATATATATATATATATATGATCAACCACCACGAATCACCTCCATGGGGGATCGTAGAAGTAAATAAAATCAGTAAAGATTTATCAACCGCCACGAAGTAAACTCCAAGCGAGACTAAATGTAAAGAAAACAAGAAAGACGATCAATCGCCACAAAAGTAAACTCCAAAGGGACTAAATGTAAATAAAGTAGTAAAAGGCCTCAAGTAAACTCCAGTGCTCTGACAAATGTAAATATATATATATATATATATATATATATATATATAAGCGCAAACGCACTTGGGATGTAAAATCCAGTCTCATCGGATATATCCCAATAACAGTTCATATATATAAGTATATATATATATATATATATATATATATATATCGAATGAGTCTGATAACAGTTTATATATATAAGTATATATATATATAAGCAAGTAAACACCTCAGACATAAATCTAGGCTCAATCGAGACATAACTCGATAATGTTAGTCTATATATAAATATATACATATATAAGTATATATATACAGACAAAAATAAAAACCACGGACCGAAGTCCGAGCATACACATATAACACGACTCTCAATGTGAAGAATAGTGTGTGCAAAGATGAAGAGAAAGGCTTTATAGAGTGTGAGAAGGCTTACAATTGGTACGCCAAGGCAGGCTTCTATGACTTCTAGATGGATAAACACTTAGCTCCATAGGTAAAATATAGCTATATGTGAGCTAACAGGTGTTTAAAATGAAAAAGCACTCGATATGGGGTGTGTACAGAGCAAATTGGACAGGGCTTCCTCGCCTTTTTCTTTTTTATAATTGGCCACCCCAACCTCTATATTTATAGAGCTGGGAGCGGCAAGTGTACTGTGGCAGCCGCAGATACACCTGCGGCTGCCCGGGGTGCTCCGAGCTTTGCGGGACCTGCCATCTCAAAGTACGTGCACTCATGCACTGTGATGTCTGCTCGAACTTGTAGAACTTCAATCTGAGCATCCGAATGAGGTATACAAGACCATCTTCGGACTGCTTTTGTCGAGAGTTACACAATGACATGGGATTAGAGGTTGTACGAAGTCAGGAATAGGGGACCATGCCCATGGTCTTCAAGCTTCAAAGTCTATCCGGTGTGCTGCCACGCGTAATAGTCACTCGGGATTGGAACTCCTTGGCTCTTGTGGGACATTGCTGTGTTGAAATGTATATTTGAAATGTTGAGACGGTGCGCAGGGGTTGAGGTGGCAAGATGACATTTTAACTCCTCACCGGGGTTATCTCCGGTTTGGGCTGATAGCAGATGTTGCTCAGGGTTATATCTGAGATTGGACTGCTGCAAGTGTTTGAATTCCGTAAAGTCATCTGTAAGTGTGCCTGTCTTCCCGGTGTTAGCTCCGGGTCTTTGGTATGAGTGCCTCGATGGGAGGTCTGAGATTGAAGCTGATTGCATGCATTTGAAACAAGCATTTCCGAAGTTATCACCGTAACTGCAACAACACTCCTTGAGGTTATCTCCAAGGATGAAACTCGGGGTTATATCCGAGGTTGGAACTGATACTCCCGGTGTGTGTTCTTGGGTTGAATCTGAACTTCCAGTAGTATCCGGAATGGATGTGAGTTATCTTCTAGGGTTATCTTCGAAAGACGAACCTGCCCTCCTACAATGTTAGTAACAGGTGTGCAGAAAATTTCAAGTGTCTACAGTGAGGACTACTATAGCCACCATCTCGGGCCATCACTCCATTCCCTGACTCATCCCAACTATATTCTCATTTCCTGAAGCGAACAGTGAAAGAAAAGGGTGAGCTCGACTAGCCCAGTAAGAAATATTATGACTAAGATAATGCAAAATAAATTATCCTTAGCCTTCAACAGTATAACAACTGATAGAATACAATAGACAACAAGTTTTAGATCAACAACTGCAGCGAAATAAGCAATCCATTAGATGAGTCAATTAGAACATAATGTCTACTATCTCCTCTAAATTAAAAGTCCGTCATTAATATTTCATTCCTGTAATACTCATCAACAGTTCTTTGTTGTACCCAAGACAAAAAGAACTCTCATCACCTGTCTTCACCTGAACCACCAAAGATTATAATTAAATCCACAATTCATATTTATAATCGTGTAAATCAACATTTTATCCTTGTCACAAAGGCTTAATAGAACCTTTACTCAATATCCTTACCCCAAAGGCTAAAGATATTCAAATGTAATAACAATGATCATACCAATCATTTTTCTACCTTTGCACTACGGGCCAAAGATATTCAACTATAAAACCAATGGTCATGATCATACCAATCAATTGTCTGTCAGTGCACTACGGCATTCAACTGTTAACTAATGGTCATGATCCTACCAATCACATCATTGAATTATCCCTGTATTATGGCCAAGGATATTCGTTAGTATCACCAGTGGTCATGATCATGTCATACACTTGTCCATCTTTGCACTACGATCAAAGATATCAATCAACAGTTCTTCTTTGCACTACAAGCAAAAGACATACAACTGTAAAACTAATAACCAACAGTCCATTTATGCACTACGGGCCAAAGATGACTTTTAACGCAATATAAGCATGAGGATCATAACAATGATATAAAGAATCAATCAAATGAGATAAAGGATAAATATTAAACATTTATAATACAATTTATCCAGAGTTCAAGAATATCTAAATTGTCAACAAGATCACCAATTGTGGAGTAAAATTCAAAAATAATATTCATTTATCAAAAATTAATTTGGACAAAAAAGAATCAATTTTTCGTCGTGAATAGTACCCCGTGAATAGTACTTCATGAATAGTACCCCATAAATAGTACTTCGTGAATAGTACCCCGTGAATAGTACTTCGTGAATAGTATTTTGTGAATAGTACTTTGTGAATAGTACCCCCAAGTGAATAGTACCCCATAAATAATACTCTAAGTGAATAGTACCCCGTAAATAATACCCAGAGTGAATAGTACCTGAGTGAATAGTAAGAAATAATACCCCTTACGAATAAGAAATAAATAACATCCCTTATAGATATTGAACGAAAATAATATAACTTACGAATATTAAATAAAGACAATGAATATTGTACAAAAATGATATTCCTTACGAATATTGAACGAAAATAATATTCATACGAATACGAAAAATAATAACTCTTCAGAATATGAAATAAATAATACCCCTTACAAATGTTGAACGAAAATAATATTCCTACGAATATTGAACGAAGATGATATTCCTTACGAATATTGAACAAAAATATATTCATACGAATACGAAAAATAATATCTCTTCAGAATATGAAATAAATAATACCCCTTACCTCATAAGAAGACTAGATACTAGAGTAGTGAAGTAGCAGACTACTCTTCTTCTTTCTCTCTATAGCTTCTCTCTCTATAATTGCTCTTGTGAGTCTTAGTGAATTGGTGAGAATGAAGGAAGAATGAGCTTCTATTTATAGGAAAATATAGTTTCGATAATTGCACATTTTGGGGCTCGAAATATTACAGTATAATACCTTCATCTTTTTCTTCATTTTTAATTTAGTCCTGCAAGTATTATCAAACTTGCACCACCTCCCCTAATAGTACATCATGTGAATTAATAGTATAATCATGTGACTTAATAGTTCTATACATGTGAAAAAAATAATTACAGTATAGTACCTTCATCTATACCTCCATTTTTAATTTAGTCATGCAAGTATTATCAATCTTGCACCACCTCCCCTAATAGTACATGCATGTGAATCAATAGTACACACATGTGAACAAATAGTTATAAGCATGTGAATTAATAGCAATTAATTGCTCATTTATCCGATTAATTACCCGATTGGTCGATATCCAGACATCAATTATTATCGGATTAGATGTTGATTTTCACTAACCCTAATAATCCCAACATAATGGAAATATTTTTATCAACAATTTTATTTTTGAATTTTCAAAGTTTGACTTTTTTGAAAAAGTCAACTATTGACTTTTTTACCAAAAAGTCAACCCCGATAAATTTTGTGTTTATAGTCTATTTTTACTAATTTCATCGTTCCGGACTCAAATATCACGTTCGCGTCTCTAAATTCAACTCCGAGCTCAAATTCAATTTTTAATAACATTCATCATTAATATTATAAATCACAATATTAACATCCAGATCGTTCCCAGGAAATAAGGGGCTTTCCGATAAGGATTTCTCCCTATTGGCGCGCAATTAAATAACTTAACCCCTTTCCTTGACAGAACTTTCTAGACGTCGTCAATAATGCAATAATAATATGAACAACTTGTCATCTCAATTATTGATTTAGTAATATAAAATATTATGACAATAATTGAATAAAACTGAGTGACTTCTCACGTAAGCATCAATAATCAATATCATGTGCTACTATCCAACCACGCATATTACTGTACTTTTACCATCGGGTATTTCAACAGTCTAACGGTAAAACTTTCACCGTTATTTTTATAAAAAGATTATTTCTGTCGCTTTCTATATCCGACAGTTATTCCGTTACGGGGTCCACCAATGATTTTGTCGTCGTACGAATATTCCGCGATAAAAAGAATATTCTTCGACCAAACGAATATTTCCCGACACATCGAATATTTTATAACAACTTGCTTACTTTGCAAAATTTTTAAATATCACCCTTAACTTTAAAATTTTATCAATTTAACTATTTACCAAAATAGAAAAATTGAATACTTTTATTTCATAAAATTTGGGATCTCACATTTTTCCTGCTTCTTCAGGGCTTGTGATCTTGATGTATTCTGAACTCATCCTTGATGGACGGACATTGAGACATCGCAGGATCTTTCAAAATGGATCATTGATCTGTATGTATCCCTACCTTCTTTGGTGTCTTGGGACTGGTTTTTGTATGTAGATGTGGAGAGGAGTGTGGCTTTTCTCTCTGAGATTGACCTCACCACAGATGGTCGCCAGTACTCCTATTTAAGAGGAGCCCAGTTAGTTCCATCTCTTATGGATTGGTGTTGCTCTTCAAGGAATCAACCGTGACTTAGATGGTCGCCAACTCTCCCATTTATGGGGAGGCCAGGTAGTTCCATCCCTTTGGTCTGAAGCCGATGAAATGTGGTGGATTGAAGTTTGATCCCAGTACCATTGACAAGTATTTTTTTTGGCAGGGGTAAGACCGAACCATAAATGGCTGCCTACGTACTCCTATTAAAGAGGAGATCAGGTCAGTGTAGTTTGAACTTGGTGTAATGGTGTAGAGAGATGTAGAGATGTTTTTGTTGTCTTTGTTTGTAGAGAAGGGTGTAGAAATGTTTTTGTTATTTTTGTTTTATTACAACCGAGCCATATAAAATGGTTGCCTAGGTACTCCCAAGTATCGGGGAGATTAGGTCGACATAGTTCACCCCATGTTCAGGACGATTTGTAGCCAAAAAAGTTTGATCCCATGTTCCGACAAACTATAGGGAAAAGTTTGATCCCATGTTAAGGACAAACTGCGGGTGTGAAAAAGTTTGATCCCATGTTTAGGACAAACTGTAGGGTAAGGGTTCAATCCCTTGTGGGATAACCAAAATTGTATGAAGTGTGAAATGAAAGATCTGATGATCTAAAAACCAGGTTGCTGGCTTGAAGAATGTGTTTCCCTAATGGGGAAAATAGGTATGAAGAAAGGGTTGTGTGTAATAAGGGTTACAAAACCTGAAATGACTGGTGATCCAAAAATAGGATGTTTTCTTGATGGTAACTTCAAACATAGTACCGTTTCACGGTGTCTGAGTTGATGAGTTGTGGAAATTCGTCGCCATCCATTTCTTGTAATCTGAGAGCACCTCCTGTCAATACCTCTTTGACAATAAATGGGTCTTCCCAGTTTGGAGTGAATTTTCTCTTTGACTGATCTTGGTTGTCAATGATATTCTTCAAAGCCAAGTCATGTTATTTAAACTGTCGTAGCCAAAATTTCTTATTGTAGGATCTGGCGATCCTCTAGTTGTATAACTGACCATAAAAGATAGCATCACTTCGTCTTTAGTCTATTAGAGACAATTGATGATATCTATCTTGTAACCATTGGTCTTCATCCAGCTGAGAGTCAATCAACACTCTGAGGGATTCCATTTCCACTTCTATAGGGAGCACTACTTCTATCCCATAGGTCAATGAGTAGGGGGTTACCCCAGTGGAAGTACGCATTGAAGTTCTATAGGCTAATAGAGTCAGAGGCAAGAGGTCAGGCCATCCTTTATGATTGGCGTACATCTTTTGCATGATCTTCTTGATGTTCTTATTAGCCAATTCAACAAGACCATTCATCTTTGGACGGTAGATGACGGAGTTAAGGTCTTTGATGCGGAATTTACTGCACAACTCCTCCATCATTTTGTGTTGTGGTTCTTAGCATTGTCTGACAAAATTACCTCTGGTTGTCCATATCGACAAATGACATTGTTTCTGATGAAAGCAATGATGACTTCTTTAGTAACCATGGGGAAGGAGGCTGCTTCTACCCACTTGGTGAAGTAGTCGATCATAGTGAAGATAAACCGATGCCCATTATGGCTTTGGGCTCGATGGGCCTGATCACGTCCATTCCCCACATTGAGAAGGGTCAAGGTGAACTCATATTGTGGAGTTCCCTCGGAGGGGCGTGGATAACATTCCCATGAATTTGGCATTGATAACATCTCTTGATGTGATCAATCAAAGTCAGCTTTAAGCGAGAGCTAGTAATGCCCTGTTTTGTGGATCTTTTTAACAAATAGAGGGCCACTCATGCGTGGGCCACATAATCCACCATGGATTTCATCCATGAGAAACTATGGTAGTGTTAACTATTCAGATCTGTGCATATTCCCAGGGGCTCGATATCTTGACAAATTCAAAGTCCCAGAGTTTGAAAAGTACAATGAGGAAGGCGATCCCTATACGCACCTGAAAGTGTACATTGGCGAACTGGGGTCTTATACTGAAGATGAAAGCCTCAAAATGCAACTTTTTCAAAAGAGTCTCACTGGAGAGGCTAAAGCCTGGTATGCCCGACTTGACAATGCCAAAATTCACAACTAGGAAGAATTGGCCCATGCCTTTCTAAATCAGTATAGTTTTCAGTCACAAATGGCACCGGATCGATACTAAGTGACTAAAGTTAAAAAGCAAAGTACTGAATTTTTTCGAGAATATGCCAAGAGGTGGAGACATCTAGCAGCGCAAGTCATTCCATCAATGACGGAAACTGAGATGGTAATAACGTTTATTGATATCCAAGAGGCTCCTTACATCCTAGCAGGCATAGGAAAGCCATTCTCAGAAATGATCAAACACGACGAAATGGCAGAGATGGGTCTAAAGGCAGGCAAGATTAAAGACTTCACTGCCTTGGAAGCGATCGCCGCCACATATATGATGGCAAGTATGCGAAGCGATCCCAAGGGGTACCCGATAAAGGCATCAAGATGTATCCTTGTTGTCATGCACAAAAAGCTAGTAGACCAACCTATAGTCCCCCCATTTGGAAAAAGCGAGACAATCTGCCATTTCAACAACAGGCTGCATTTAACCAATTCCAGGACAAGAAAAGAAAATTTGAGAGAACGAAAAATTGGGTGTTCACTCCACTAGGTGATTCTCTTGAAAATGTATTGGCGATATTGATGGATCATAAGAAAATTACCGAACTGGCTCCACCTCTAGAACAAGGGAGCAAAAGATATAATCCAAGCCAGAGATGTGCTTACCACTCAGGGTCTCCAGGACACGATACACAAGATTGTTGGTCCTTAAAGCATAAAATTTAAAATCTGATCGAAAGTGGCAATATTGTGGTCCAGCAACCTGACCAACAAAATGTCAACACCAATCTTCCGTTCATAGCATGATCGAATCGAGAGCGTTGAAATATATCCAATTAAATGAAGTCCATATGAAGGATGAGGACTACCCTAAAGGCACGTAACAAATGTTCTAAAGTGGGAAAACTTCGGATGAGGGTATCATTGTAATGCAAAAATTAGAGACGATCCGTAATCAAGTAAATCATAGCTAAGCCGATAAAGTGCGACAACATCGAGGATACGAGGCAGTTTTTCACTCAACTATCAGAAGGCCAAGAAAAGGGGGATGATAAAATTGCTAGAAGATCTCGCCAACGAAAAAATCGCTCAGGGGAATGCGAATTCTCAAAGAAGAAAGATCAAACAAGCTCCACAAGAGTCCGAAAATTCACCACTCTAAGAAAATCCAATGAAGAAATGCTACACTTTCTGATAAGCGAAGGAAGGATTACTGAGTTGCTGCCTCCTATAAATCCCAAGATAAAGAGTTATGATTCCACCAAGATATGTCTCTACCATTCTAACTCACTTGGACATACGACTGAGGAATGTTGGTCTTTGCGACATAAAATATAGGATCTCATTGAAAATGGAGAGCTGGAGATAGAATTCCCCATGACCAAAAAAGGCGAAAAAGAAATAAAAAGCTTAAGATGTCCACTTGAGACAGGCAGTTTAGATGAGGTGAAGGCTATGAGCGATAATCTTGGCAGAACACAAGATAGAGTGATCCTAATGCAGGAAATAACAGAGGAGACAAGGGAATCCCCAAAGGATATTCCTCCGCCAACATCAAACATCTTCTGGTCCAAAGATAGCAACCACGTTCCTGATTTTATAACCTTGGATGATGAGAAGGAAATACTAATCCTATCCAAGGAAGGAAAAGCCAAAAAGGAAAATTCCTTGTAAGAAATGCAACCACAGTTCGAGGGAGATTTCATGGTCGAATCCTCTCAAGCCCAGGAAATATACGATTGAACAGATGAAAGAAAAGATGGTGAGATTGTCGGGGAAGCCAACCCATTGAAGAATCAAGAGTTCATCCCTTTTTGCGATGGGTCCAGTTTAAGCATCCATGAGAAATGTACTGCATCAGGGGGTGATCAAGTTATGGTCATAAGCGAAGATATTCAGAATCAAGAGGTAACCTATATCGCGAGCCTTGAAGGCAACATCACCATTGACAACTGGATTATCAGGCCTCAACTAGCCAAGAAGATGTAGATCCAGGGGTTAAAGTTGTGAGTTCCAGAAGATGTTGGGACGGTATCACTTTCTTCGCAGTATACCTTTTATTTTCCATGCATGTAAATATTGAAAAAATCGAAAAATCAAAAAAATCAAAAAATAAAAAATCAAATCAGTTAGGTTTCATCTTAAAGGGTAAACTACGTCGACTGATCTCCCCGATACCTGGGGATACTTGGGAGTACGTAGGCAACCATTTTATATGGCCCAGTCACAATAAAACAAAAACAATAAAAATATTTCTACACCCTTTTCATAAATAAAAACAACAAAAACATTTCTACACCCTTCTCTATAAACAAAAACAACAAAAACATGGTACATCATCAGCGGTTTTCGAGATTGGTGCATTTATCAACAATCCTAAAGAGGAAAATGCACCAGTCACCACCATCAGCATGGTACATCATCATCAGAGTTTCCCTCACATCGTCTCACTAGCGATTCGGTATGATCATTTGGTCTTTTTCAATTATATTGTTCTCAGAATTAATAATCCACATGTGAGGTATGACTCTTTCATCTCTTTATGAGCTTTTAGTCTCCATTTACATGCATTAGCGATAATATAGATATTAAGTATTCTTAGAAAGAGGTTTTTTTCTTAACTTGTTATGAATGGGATTAATTTTCATAAGTGTCCGTGGGGCGAGAATCACGGGAACGATTAGAGATTTAAGACTATTCAACCTTTTGATTGGGCACGACATCCCAGTTCAAAGCGCTTTTTGGAATAGACTTGACCTCATATGCATGTCTGCACTTTGCGATTGCCTTGACTCTTAGTTGTGGGGTATGAAGTTATGACAAAAATAATGGCAAATAATGAAAAGTTAAAACATGTCGCCAGCCTAATGTCTCGAATCGTGGCCTAGGTTACTTGAGTTATTAAGCCTGAGGGGTGTCTTTAGACCTGGTGCCCTAAAGCCATCTGGTTTGGGAGTCATCGGCCTAACGCTCATTACATTGGGTAACTTAGCGCCTAAGAAAGCGAGCATTGCAAAAGGCAAAACCTGAGCAGATCCGAATCGTGGCATAGGTTACTCGAGTAATTAAGCCTAAGGGGTGTCTTTACACCTGGTGCCCTAAAGCCCTCTGATTTGGGAGTCATCGGCTTAACACTACTACAAAACAGTAAATAGACAACGCGAAAAAATGTTGATTTCAGTCAGAAAAACGTGGTTAAGGGTGTTGTGTATTTGACACCCTTACACAATGTTTTTAAAAACGTTGTAGTTAAGCACAATACACAACGTTTTTTAGGAAAAAAAACATTGTAGATTTGTTTTTCAAAAATTAACAAATGCTTATAAATGTTGTAGAAGGTATGTTTCCACAACGTTTTCTGGATAAAAACGTTGTTTAGTATATCAGACAACATTTAGGCACATTTACACAATGTTTTAAAAGTGTTGTAGATTGACTTGAAAAAAAAAAGAAAAAAAAATTATGGTTCACCTATATTACCAGTGCACCTACAATCTGTTAATGCCATGATATATAACTAAAAAAGTTCTAAAAAGCCAAAATATATCAACCATTCAAAATACATCCCAATAATATCATTCGTTTACAGTTTCGAATCACTACATCCACAAAATATATACCAAACTATCCATATATACATCTCAAATTCACTTTTCAATATAAATTACTAATATATTAAATTATGAATTTGATTACATCCACAAAATAAACCAAACTATCCATAAAATTAAACTACTACCTAAGTAAATGCAAAAAAGTCTAGGTTCTCCCAAAATACGTACATTCATCCACAACTTTCTGTGTGTGCTTCATCAGACTATGCATCTCTCCATTCTCCTGTTGTACAGCCTAAAATATTTGACCATCAAGAGATAGCTTCTAAAATGGACTCCTGAAACATATGTAGAACAATATCAATTCATTGTAGAAATTAAAACCTGAGGTTCATGGTGCTATCAAATGTTAAATTTCACTTTTCTCAAGAGCAGTTTCATGGTCTTTCTGCAAGCTGTAGCAATTCCCCATAGCAAACCTGCCAAAACCATGCAATACCAATTATACCAGGAAAATTTTCGTCAATGCAAACTGAAAACATATTGAAATAAAATCCAAGGCTTCTGAAACGACATTTCTAGCAAAGATTTACACGAGTAAAACAAGAATTAATTTTTAACAGCAGTATGCCATTCCGCAACTAAAAACCATATCATCACTAGGAGGTATATAAGAATGTATTCAATTTATGGGAATAGGCACCCCAAATATTAATCCACTAGTCAGTTAGGAAAAGTCAACAGCATTCGATAACTACAATAGACCACATGATTCTGAAGCTCAATAACAGCATGATAGGAAGCATATTACATCTCAAAATATAAAATCTTTCTCAGCTTTATGAATATTTAATCCAAAAAAAACCACACACACAAACAAAACAAAACAAAAAACTTGTATTAGTACCATGAAGACGTGCATACATGCAAAAATAATGCAAATCTATTTCCAAATTGTAGTCGATGAAGACAAGATGTAAATCTATTTCCAAATTGTAGTCAATGAAGACAAGCTGATAGATGAAAAGATATCTAAAGTGAGACCAAGATGTAACTCATAAGAGTTACATGCAACTCATGCTAAAAGATAAAAAGTAAAAGTTTTGGAGCACTCTTCAATATATATGTAGTTCAATATAGTTACCAAGATTGAGGAGCTAAGCGGTCAGTTGATACCAGCTCCTGAGCCAAGTAACTTAACTTCATGTCCTCCTTCAAATGCTGCAACAAAACAAGATTTCAAATTTAAATTTTATGTCTAGTTATTGAAAACTGTCCCACCATAGTTGGGTCAAAACAGAAAAAATAACCTAAAAAGAAGCATAAAAGCATCGAATAGAAGCATTTAGCTGCACCAAGTACAAACGAAGATCCTAAAAATAACTCAACATGTTATCCTAAATATATGACTGATACCGTGTGTGGTGTGGGGTGTGGGGTGTGGGGTGGGGGGAGGGGGGCAAAATTAACAGATTACGGATCAGGCACTGATATTTTTCTGCTAACTGCCTAATTTTCAATGCCAAAATACCAAGGTATTATTTTCATTACAATAACCTATATACATTTTCCTTTCTCCCAAACCTGAGTCATCTTTTCCAAATCAGCAGTCAGCAAAGATATGGATCTCGTGGGAGAAAAGTTATTGTGCTCACATTGTAGTCACTGTCTCACAGGCATAATCAACTTCCACATTCCAAAGCTGATAACTAGGAAAGTAAGAAACAACAGAACCTATAGAAGAAAACTGGTAACAATAAGAACTAATGGAATTACCTGAGAAAGCACCCAGCCTGTGTTGTAATGCTTGTGCGGAAGTTTCAAATAAACATCCAGCGCATCCTGTTCTACTAAGAAGAATTAGTAAATTCAAAAGGCAGCAACTTGAAATAAGAATGTACAACTTTTGCTGCCATCACTATTTAGATGAGTGGCTAGTTCCATTTCCAGTAAATGATGTAGCACTTGAGTTTGTGTTAGGCCCTGCTTCTCCAGCAAGTCTAGCTAGAGGGAAAACATTTTTAAATAAGCAGAGTAAATCACAGGTATTAAGGTCTATGAATTATCAATATCGCACCTCCTCGGCCAATATTTCATTAGTTTTCATTGCAGTGAGCCAGAAATCAGGCACACCTTTCTCTGCATCAATTATTTCAAAATACCAAATCAAAATCCCATATCAAACAATTTTACCAAAAAGAAGAATAAATATGAAAAATAACAGGCAATCTTTGAATGTGATAATCACATTTTTCTTTATATACATCTTGGTCCATTACAGTTTCACTTTTAACTCCTTCAGCTTCAAGAATACCATTCACTATCATTTCTAGAAAAAGCTACACAATAAGCCTGTCTATAAATAATAATCATTCTTGCATACACTTATAAATAAAGAAATACATAAACAAATAATAATCGTCAAAGAGAAAGCTCACCGTACTTCAAAACAATAGTTTTTTGGCCGATCTTGACTAGCAAAACTGATGATTATAGCTGAAGAAGAAATCAGAACCAAAAAATGAATGCATTCATATTAAACACACCTGCAACAATACCAGAAAAGGTAATAACAGGAAACCAAAGAAGAAAATCAATTCACATGACAAATGAGGGGTAATGTAGAAATAAATTTATGTAACAACAACAAAAACTCCTTAAATGAATGAGTACTCAACAACTAATCTAACTTACTCGATGCTCTGCCTCAACTGTAATGCCTCCGCTGCTCTCCTTGCCCTAAAACTAAGCACATGCTAGATTTTTCATAGGGTTGACACACTTTTGGAATCGGAAACCAAATTAGGCTTAAAGTTGGACTATGAGATGTTTTCAAGATGAATCTCTGTTGGCAATTGAGATAGTGTCGGATGGGTTTGTTTTTGAAGGCCTCGGGGCTGATATGAGGTGAATTGGGGGTTGAACTGCCAAACAAAAGCCAACTTAACCAACAAAATATTTGAACTGGTGTTGCGGCATTTTTTTGTTAATCTAGACAACTGGTCATCTTGCGGATTGCTATAGTTGACATAACCATAACCCAGAGATCGACCGGTACTCAAATCCCTACAAACCCTAACCGAAGCAACCTGACCCACTTGGTTAAACAGGAGACACGGCGGCAGAGAGTGGAGGAGGACAAAAAACCCCAGATTGAGAAATTTGGTCTGTTTGTTTGTGTTAGGGCTGAGAAATTAGGAGAGGAGAGAAATTTGGTCTGTTTTGTTTGTGTTAGGACTGAGATTTTTGAAAGATGAACAAAATTGGAAAAAATATAGACTCTAGATTCATACCTGATTGTCTTTTGCTAACAGCGATGGTGGTGCTGAGATGGTTAATCCGCAGAGCAGCGGGAGAGACGTATGCGGAAGAAAGGGTTTCCTCACCTTCCGGTGAGGCGGCTTGCGAGAAGTGGGTTTTTGATGAAGAAGATCTGAATCTGCTGAATGGGGGGGTTTAGGGATTTAGAAGAAGAATAGCTGGTAGGATCTGCTGAAGTGGGTTTGCTCTGTGTCTTTTTTTTTTTTTTCTCCGTGTCTTTTTTTATCTCCTTGTTTTTCTTGATAGATAACGTTTTTAAAAAAAACATTATCTAATTAAAACAAAAAAATACCCTTTTAAATAGATAACGTTTTTGTATATATATATACAACATTTTTTAAAAACGTTATAAAAAAAATCACATTTTTTAAAAAACGTTGTGGTTTAAGTGTTATCTATTAGGTACTTTGTACTGGTGTAACGCTCGTTACATTGAGGTGACTTATAGCTTAAGAAAACGGACCTGGCAAACTCAGGCAAAGAGATAAACAGATTATCACCTGACTTATCTCGAAGTGTGGCCTTTATAACTCGAGCTAGTAAACCTGAAGGGGTTTCTTAACACCTAGTGCCCTAAAACCCTCCGATTTGGGAGTCATTAGTCCAAAACTCGTTACATGGCTAATTTTGAATAGCCTAAGAAAACGAGACAAGATTAGTCGAGAAAAAAGAAAATTTTTCAAGGCATAGAAGTAAAGGCTGTGACGCCCCCAAAATTAGGTATACATCACCCATCTTGGGTAGTCAGATACATGGTACAGAATTTAAATACAACTTACTAATATAACTGTAGGTATGCAATACGACGTAAACCGTGAGTTTGAATACAAATATTATCTACTAGATATTATACAAACTCAAAAGGAGTCCTCATTACAATTATTATCACACTATTTCACGAATAGTGAGGACTACTAATGCTATCCTCCGGACCATTACTCCGCTCCCGACTTCGTCTCCAAATGTATGTTCTCATTTCCGAAGAGAACAAAGGAAAGAAAGGGTGAGCTCAACTAGCCCAAGAAGAAATATTATGACTAAGATAATGCGAATAAATTATCATTAGCCTTCACATGATGTTAAACCGATAAAATATAATAAACATCAAGTTTAACTGCAATGAACAAGCGATCCATTACAAGAGTTAAGTAGAAAATAAAATCTACTATCTTTTATGATTTAAAAGGTTTTTCATCATCATTATAAATTTGAGACTCGAAACTTTAATAAATAATCCACATCATTGAATCACCCCGCGCACTACTGCCAAGAATATTCTTTAGTATCACGACCACAATTATTCATGCACTACGGGCCAAGAATAGTTGTGTATTCATTAATAATCATGATCATGACAACAATCGGTCCATCAATGCACTACTACCACCGAGGATTTTTACCCACATCATTTGTAACATTACGGTCATGATTACACAATCGAATAGTCTCTCGGTCATAATCATACCAAGTCCATCTATGCACTACAGCCATGATGACTTTAAAAAAAATATAAACATGAGGATGATGATGATAATGATATAAGAATTCAATAAAACAAGTTCAAGAATTATTTTATCCGAAATTATTAACGTCCAAATTGTCAACACGATCTTTGTTTTGTAGAGTAAAATTCAAGAATGATCGGAAGAATATTTCCATGAAAAGATATCTTGGATGAAACGAAATATCAAGGATATTCTACTAATTTCATGGAGTATAAAGTCAAAGTTTTAACCAACCGGGTATAATAAAGAATGGAATAACAAAAGAAATCACCATGTACGTGCGGTACTTGGCGCATGACGGTTATTCAATGAGAATAATAATAACGGAACCGTGTCGGTGAAATTCACATGAAGCAGGATGTTCCAATAGAATAATAAAGATGGAACCGGATCCGGTGTAAAACACGATAGGATATTCCAACAGAATGATAAAGACGGGAACCAGTCCGTGTAAAACACACGAACAAGATGTTCCAACAGAATAATAAAGATTTTAACCAGTCCGGTAAAAAACACACATGAGCATGATGTTCAACGAGAATAATAAAAACTGGAACCGTGTCCTGTAAAACACATGATAAGATGTTCCAACAGAATAATAAAGACGGAACCAGTCCTGTAAAAAACACGCATGTGGATGTTCCAAAGAATAATAAAGACGAATAATAGAAGAATGTCACCAAGTATAGGGTAGTCCGCGATACAAGTTATTCCAATGTAATAATAAGGAATGGAATAATCGAAGTTCTCTTCATGAATACAAAAGAATAATATCCTTTACTGAGTACAACAAATAATATTCCCTACCTTAGAAGAACCTGAATATTGGCGCAAAGTGAATTAGCGAGAATACTTTTCTTCTTTCTCTCTATAGTTTCTCTCTCTAGAGTTTTAGTGAATTCGTAAGAAAATAATGAAGGAATAAGCTTCATTTATAAGAAAATAGAATGGATAAGTAATTAATCCATGAACGGTCCAGATTGATTTACTTTAATCTGACGGTCCATATTTAAAGCAAAATCTTTTAAATAAAATAAAATATATTCTATTTATATAAAAACATTTTACTATGCAAACACTATGCAACACTATGCAAAACACTATGCAAAACACTATGCACACTACGCATAATAAAATATAATATATTTTATTTATAGAATAACTTTAATAAAGTATTCATTTTATATAAAAGATGTTTACGCTTTTATTACGTTAATAATACTGAATAAAACAAACGTCCATTATCGCTATAATAATTCATATTATTAATCGATAATAATGGAATCAAACCGAGTGACTTCTCACATAAGCATCAATAATCAATATCGTATGCTACTATGCAACCACACATATATTCTCGTACTTTTACTACTACCGAGTAGTTCAACAATGATCAACCAGTAAAACTTCCGCCGTTATTTCAATAAAATATTTTTGTCGCTTTCTCAATCCGACAATAATTACATTAGGGGGTCCACCAATGATTGAAATACATTGTATGAATATTCCCTACTAAACCTAATATTCCTTGACCAATCGAATAATATAACCACTTGCATACTTTACAAAATTTATAAATATTACCCACAACTATAACATTATATCAAATTTATTCAAAAATAATATTTATACAAAAAAATTCATCTTTATTTATAAAAGTCGGGGTCTTACAACCTCCCTTCTTATGAAATTTAGCCCTCGAAATTAGAATACGTGATACAGGTATGTCGAAGAGGTAAGGATACCTTGATTTCATTTCGATTCTAACTCCCATGTCATTTCCTCAACATCGTGGTTCCTCCACAAAACTTTGACTTGAGGTATAACCTTGGGCGTAGAATATGTTCCTTCTTATCCAAAATTTGAACAGAACCTCTTCATACGTCAAATCTTCCGCTATTTCGTCCCTGGTTCTAACTCAATAATATGGTTCGGGTCTTTCACATATTTACGTAACATGGATATGTGAAAAACGTTATGAACACAAGAGAGCATATTTACGCATAAAGCGAGTCTATAGGCCACGCTCCTACTCGATCGAGGATTAAAATGGACCGATGAATCGAGGATTAAGTTTTCCTCTCTTTCCAAATCTTGTAACTCCTTTCCATGGAGCAACTCTTAACAACACATGATCTCTCTATATCGAATTTCACGTCCTTTCGATGAAGATCAAGATACTTTTTCGATTTTGTGAGGTTTTTATACGTTGTTGGATCGTTTGAATCTTTTCCGTAGTCATGCGTACCAAATCCGGGCCCCAACAACGTTGCTTCACCCACCTCATCCCAAAGATACCGGAGAACGACACTTTCTTCCATACAACGCTTGAATGGAGCCATGCCAATACTTGCTTGATAACTGTTGTTGTAGGAAAACTCCACCAATGGTAAGAACTTGTCCCAACTCCCTTGAAATCAAGGACACAAAGTCTTAATAGATCTTTAAGAGTTTGAATAGTCCTCTCCATTGTCCGTCCAAATCGAGGATGATATCTTAGAGCTAAATCGTGAAGTCTGTGCCCATAGCTTTTTGCAAACTAACCCAAAATCGTGAAGTGAATCTTGGGTCTCGATCGAAACTATGGATACTGGGCATACCATGCGATCTTACAATCTCGTTTATGTACATACGAAAGCAAGACGTTCAAGTGTATAAGTTTCTCGTATCGGTAAGAAATGAGCGACTTGGTCAATCTATCAACAATGACCCAAATCAGATCAATGCCATGAGAAACCTTAGGAAGACCGGTAAATGAAATCCATGGTAATGTGCTCCCACTTCCATTCGGAATTTCAAGTGGTTGCAATGGACCTTTTGGTACTTGATACTCCGCTTTAACTCGTTGACAAGTTAGACACCTTGAGATAAACAATGTTATCTCTCTCTTCATATTGTTCCACCAAAATGTATGACGAATATCATGATACATTTTGGTACTCCCGAGATGGATTGCAAATGGTGTGTTGTGCGCCCCATCATGATATTATACTTTAAATCGTGGTCGTTAGGAACACAAAGTCCAGAGTTGACTCAAGTATTCCTTCTTCATCGATTCTTGCTTAAGCATAGCACCTTCTTGCTTTCTTCCTCATACGCATCGGCTCCAAGTCTCAGAGCTTGAAGCGGCTTTAACTTTATCGATTAAAGTCGCCTCTACTCAGTATATTCGCTATCATCACTTGCGTCCCCTGAGTCTTTAACTCTATCTCCATCCTTTGCAAGTCACACAAAATGGGCTCTTTGCGTTGACAATAACACACTCGTGCTTGCATATGATCTTCTACTCAATCGTCGGCTACCACGTTCGCTTTTCGGGATGGTATTGGATGATATGATCATAATCTTTCAATGATTCAAGCCAACGTCGTTGTCGCATGTTGAGTTCCTTTTGAGTGAAGAAATATTTGAGGCTTTTATGATCCGTAAAGATTTCCACTTTCTCCCCATACAAGTAATGCCTCCAAATTTTAAGTGCAAAAGACAACAACCGCCAACTCCAGATCATGAGTAGGATAATTGTTCTCATATTCTTTAAGTTATCGCGAGGCATAGGCTATAACTTTTCCATGTTGCATGAGAACACATCCCAACCCTTTGCTCGAAGCATCATCAGATGACAAATCCTCCGAGCCGGATGGTATTGTCGAACAGTCTTTGAAATAAGTCTCCTCTTGAGTTCTTGAAAACTCTTCTCACATTCTTCGCTCAAACCGAACTTTATATCTTTTCGAGTCACCGAAGTTTAATGGAGTAGCGATTCGAAAAAAATCCTTCCACGAATCTCCGATAATAACCAAATTAAACCGAGAAAGCTACGTGTTTCGGTCATCGATTTAGGTTGTTCCCAACTTTGAATAGCTTCAATCTTTCTTTGGGTCAATGATAATCTATGACTTGATACCACGTGCCCAAGGAATGCTACTTCTTCAAGCCAGAACTCGCATTTCTTCAACTTGGCATAAAGCTTATATTCACGAAGCTTTTGGAGTGTCAGCCTCAAGTGTTGCTCATGATCTTCACGGCTTTTGGAATAAATAAGGATGTCATCAATAAAGACGACCACAAAGTGATCTAAATATTCCTTGAATACTCGGTTCATCATATCCATGAAGGCAGCAGGAGCATTAGTCAATCCAAAGGACATGACTAGGAATTCATAATGCCCGTACCGAGTTCTGAAAGCCGTCTTTGGAATGTCGTGGGTTCTAATCTTCAATTGGTGATATCCTAACGAAGATCAATCTTTGAAAAGAATTTGGCTCCTTGCAATCGGTCAAACAGTCATCAATACGTGGCAATGGATACCTATTTTTGATGGTGACATGATTCAACTCCCGATAATCAATACAAAGTCGCATACTCCCATCTTTCTTCTTCACGAATAGAACAGGAGCACCCCAAGGAGAAGTACTAGGATGAATAAAGCCAATGTCTAACAATTCCTCGTAGTTGGGTCTTTAACTCCACGAAGTTCAATAGAGCCATTCGATATGGGGCTTTGGAAATAGGTTTTGTGTCTGGGGTTCAAGGTCGATACAAAATTCAATTTCACGCCTGGGGGGTAGGCCAGGAAGTTCTTCTGGGAATAAGTCGGAAATTTATTAACAATAGAAATATCGTTCAAAACCGCGTATTTTGTTTAAATCATGACATGAGCTAAGAAAGCTTGACATCCGCTTTTCAATAAACGAATAGCTTTATGGCTTTAGATGACCGTGATTGATTTTAATGGTTTGGTCGTTTGAATTCGCATAATAGGTTGATTAGGAATATGAAAGCTAACAACCTTACGAAAACAATCAATTTTTGCATGATAAGTAGTTAACCAATCAATCCTAGAATCACGTCCAAATGCAAGTATTTTTAATGAAATAAGATCGACGGTAATGTGAGGGTACCGATTTGAACCAAACAAGACTTATAAACGAAGGGATGTAATGAAGGTTTCTCCCAACGGAGTTTCCACAGATAAGTCAAAGTCTAATTTCTCCGAGTCAAATTTAATCGATGAGCGCAAGTAGGAGAAATAAAAGAATGGGTAGAACCGGTATCAAATAAAGTATAGACTTCATTAGAGTTTATGATAAGCTTACCCGTGATGACCTCATTCGGGTTCCTTGCTCTCTGGGAGGTCACAACAAACGCCTCCTCAGACTACTGGGTTTGACTTTTCGGGACTACCTTTGGTGCCTCCATCCTAGTTGAATTTGTCTTGATGGCGACAAAATCGAGCTAAGTGACCTTCTCTTCCACAATTATAACATGCTTTGACTATGACGGGCGCAGCTTTGATCGATGTGTCCTCTCCTCCGCATTTGAAGCATATGATAGGTGGTCTTTCTCCTTCCTTAACAACGGTCTTTGGTCTTTGACGTCTTTCCATCATTGTTGAATCTCCGCTTTCTTGAAATGTCCATTCTTATTGTTTTGGCCTGATTACCACCGAAGTGGTTACCATATCTCGCCCGTTGATTCCTCCACGCTTGTTGTCACCGCTTGATGACTACTCTCATTGGTATTATAATTTTGCTTTTGCTCTCTCTTTTTTAGTTAAGTTGACTCGTTATCGCGCTCCACTAATCGAGCCATATTTACAACATCCGAATACAAACACGGTTTATGAGAAATAAGATGTTGATGTATCTCCGACTTCAAACCTCTTAAAAACATCCGCGCCATTCTTTCTTCATTATCCACCAAGTGGGACGAAAATCGTGATAACTCATAAAATTTTGCCTCGTATTGCGATACGGTCCATATTATTTTGTTCCAACTTGATAAACTCCACCTCCTTCATGTGGCGAATACTTTCGGAAAAGTATTTGTCGTTGAAACGACTCTTGGAACTTCTCCCAAGATATCTTCATCTGACAAAGAAGTTGAGTACGTTTCTACCGATTCCCACCATGAATCGCCTCTCCGCGCGAACATAAAGGCGTGAAAGGAACCTTTTGCTCCTCGGAGCATCCCAAGACATCAAATATCTTGGTAATCTGCTTTATCCATGCTTCCGCTTGAAGTGGTTTTGGCTCTCCCTTAAACTCCGGTAGTCCCAGTTCCTTGAATTGTTTAGCGGTGACCGCCGAGAGTTTTCCGTGTTTCCACCACGTTTTGGACGAGTCGCTCTCTGCTTCTTTGCAGCATAAATTGCATAAAGCCTCCGAACATTTGATCATTCATCATTTGGTCGGTGTTGTTGTTTGAATGAGGATTGTTGCCTTCCCGATGCACATTATCCCCGATTATTGATATGTGGCGAATCAACGATCGCTCAGGCTCCATCTTATTCTCAACATTCTCGGATGTCATTTTCAGACATCGCCACAAAAAAAAAAGGTTAATTGACATGTAACAAATTATCCCTATATTCGACCAACCAATAAAATAAAGACATAAACTTAGGTAGGTCATACTAGCGAAGGTATTCCCTGCTCTCCCTCCTAGTACTATTCTCACATCTTAGTCAGGGATCATATCCCTAAGCTCTGATACCAACTGTGACACCCCCAAAATTAGGTATACATCACCCATCTTGGGTAGTCAGATACATGGTACAGAATTTAAATACAACTTACTAATATAACTGTCGTGTACAATACGACATAAACTGTGAGTTTGAATACAAATATTATCTACTAGATATTATACAAACTCAAAAGGAGTCCTCATTACAATTATTATCACACTATTTCATAGAATAGTGAGGACTACTAATGCTATCCTCTGGACCATTACTCCGTTCCCCGACTCGTCCCAGCTATGTTCTCATTTCCTGAAGAGAACAGTGAAAGAAAGGGTGAGCTCAACTAGCCCAGTAAGAAATATTATGACTAAGATAATGCAAAATAAATTATCATTAGCCTTCAACAGTGTTAAACGATAAAATATAATAAACATCAAGTTTAACTGCAACGGAACAAGCAATCCATTACAAGAGTCAAGTAGAAAATAAAATCTACTATCTTTTATGATTTAAAAGGTTTTTCATCATCATTTATAATTTGAGACTCAACTTTAATAAATAATCCACATCATTGAATCACCCCCACACTACTGACCAAGGATATTCTTTAGTATCACGACCACAATTATTCATGCACTACTTCGGGCGAGAATAGTTGTGTATTCATTAATGGTCATGATCATTCCAACAATCGTCCATCAATGCACTACTACTAATCGAGGATTTTTACCACATCATTTGTAACATTACGGTCCATGATTTCACCGAATAGTCTCTCGGTCATAATCATACCAAGTCCATCTATACACTACAGTGCCACGTATGACTTTAAAAAAATATATATAAACATGAGGATGATGACAATGATATAAGAATTCAATAAAACAAGTTCAAGAATTATTTTATCCAGAATTATTAACGTCCAAATTGTCAACACGATCTTTGTTTTGTAGAGTAAAATTCAAGAATGATCGTAAGAATATTTCCATGAAAAGATCTTTGGATGAAACACAAATATCAAGGATATTCTACTAATTTCATGGAGTATAAAGTCAAAGTTTTAACCAACCGGGTATAATAAAGAATGGAATAACAAAAGAAATCACCATGCATGCGGTGCTTTCAGATGATGCGAGTTATTCCAACGAGAAATAATAATAACGGAACCAGTCGTGTGAAATTCACAATCGACGGGATGTTCCAACAGAATAATAAAGATGGAACCCGGATCCTGTAAAACACACAGATAGGATATTCCAATGTAATGATAAAGATTTTAACCAGTCCGGTGTAAAACACATGCATGTGATGTTCCAATGTAATAATAAAGATTTTAACCGTGTCCTGTAAAAACACACGTATGTGATGTTCCAACATAATAATAAAAAGATTTTAACCGGTCCTTGTAAAACACATGCATGGGATGTTCTAACGAATAATAAAGATGTAATAATAGAAGAATGTCACCAAGTATAGGGTAGTCCACGTATCACAAAGTTATTCCAATGTAATAATAAGGAATGGAATAATTGAAGTTCTCTTCATGAATACAAAAGAATAATATCCCTTATGAGTACAACAAATAATATTCCCTACCTTAGAAGAACCAATATTGGCAAAGTGAAGTAGCATAATACTTTTCTTCTTTCTCTCTATAGTTTCTCTCTAGAGTTTCAAAGAATTCGTAAGAAAATAATGAAGGAATGAGCTTCTATTTATAGGAAAATAGAATGCATAGTAATTAATCCATGAATCGGTCCAGATTGATTTACTTTAATCTGACGGTCCATATTTAAAGCAAAATCTTTTAAATAAAATATAATATATTCTATTTATATAAAAATATTTTACTATGCAAACACTATACAAAAACACTATGCAAAACACTACGCAACACTATCGTAATAAAATATAATATATTTTATTTATAGAATAACTTTAATAAAGTATTACATTTTATATAAAAAGATGTTTCGCTTTTATTACGTTAATAATACTGAATAAAACAAAACGTCATTATCGCTTATAATAATTCATATTATTAATCGACAATAATGGAATCAAACCGGTGACTTCTCACATAAGCATCAATAATCAATACCGCAATGCTACTATGCAACCACACGTATTATCGCATACTTTTACTACCGAGTAGTTCAACAAGATCAACCAGTAAAACTTCCGCCGTTATTTCAATAAAATATTTTTGTCGTTTTCTCAATCCGATGATAATTACACATTAGGGGTCCACCAATGATTGAGTACATTGTATTTAATATTCCCTCGCTAAACCGAATATTCCCAGACCAATCGAATAATATAACCACTTGCATACTTTGCAAAATTTATAAATATTACCCACAACTATAACATTATATCAAATTTATTCAAAAATAATATTTATACAAAAAAATTCATCTTTATTTATAAAAGTTGGGGTCTTACAAAGGCCCTGCTAAAGAGTTGCGTCACTCATAATGCGTGTGTCATATGAAGTCAATTCTGCGAAGAATAACGTCTAGAGCGAAGATGAAGTTTCTATGATAAAGGGAGATAAGTCTTTTAAAATATAATCCTGCCCATAAATAATGACCATGGATGTTTACAAATTTCTTTGCGATTTCATAACTCATTCCATTTCATAATTTGTACTTCAAATGCCTTATTCACAAGAGTATACTAATCCGGCGACTAAAAAGTCGCCAAGCTTTTCGTACATTTTACTCTTTTGATGTGCAGGATATTGCTCACTCGTGACTTAGTCAACAAAGAGAGTTTCCCATATGAATCCCCGATAACAACATGCGAAAGGACTGGGGCATTTTCTAATTCCAAGAAATGGAAGGAGTTTAAGGCGAGATCAAGCTTCTCATCAAAAGAAAGGAGAGAACTCCTGAAGGAAATCATGGCAATGTAAGTTTGGCCCTACAGAAGAAGGGGAAATTTTTCAAAAAAGTCCTTAACTCAAGAGCAGAAGGCCAATGACAAATGGTCTAATGAATGAAATCCTCACCATCAAATGTGTCTACCCGTGTCAAGTCCTCACGAGTAAAGGCTTCAACACCGAAGTTCAAATCAAGGCGAAAAAATAATGGGTCAGTACCCTCCGGGGATGTCGTGACATTCGGATAATCAATGCGGTAGGGTTCATGAATCAAAAGCTCAAGGGAATGGGGCACAAGTACCCCAACAGTGAAAAGAAACTCCAAATCGCCTCAGAAGGGGTGAGGTAAGTTTCTATTCCAGACACTTTAAAATGTGCATCAACCTAGGATAATAGACTCCTAAGGACAAATCTAGGTCATCACATCATGCATGATCTGCACATGTGCAAAAACGCTACATCAACGTACATCTCCATCAACATTTAGCATGCATCTCCAATAGATTTAAATATGCGTGCACATTGAATGTCTAGATTAGAGGAAAATTTCGTCGTAAACATCCGTTGGTTGTCATCAATTCAGCGCAACATCAATACAGTTCAGTGATGAAAGCTTTGTATACTACCGTTCGAGTTGGAACCGAAGCAGTTTGGTGATGTCAGCATATTCAACTACCAACAGGGTAGGATCTGTTGTCAAACTACCATCAGGGTAGGCACCATTGTAAACTACCATCGTATACATCGGGAAGGTCCGATGATTTCAGAACATCATCCCCAGTAGAAATGTAGAAAACATCTCAGTTTCTCTTCATCAAACAGTCATTAGCGACACCGACAAAAAGCCAAACCGTTGTAGTCAACACCAGCATAGGCATCAGTAATCCCCGGTAAAGGTAAAGCGATTTGCGAAAGCATTTTAACATTCATCATAACATTCATTACATTGTGATTTGCGAGTTATGAAGTGCGATTGGCCAAAAGTGAAGTGCGAAATGCGATGTGCGATTTGCGAACTGTGATTTGCGAAGACATTTTAACATTCATCATAACATTCATTACATGGCGATTTGCATTATTAAAAATACCTTATCATATTTCAAGTGTCTACTAATCTTTATCATGTCCATTCCATTTCATTGCATTAACATGATAAAGAGGGGCATCTGTAGACACTCAAAATTTTGTTTTCCTGTTACTAATTATGCAGGAAGACAAAAGCGTTTTTTTCACATTTCAGAGATAACCCTGGAGGACCACAACATCAATTCCAACCCCGGAGATAGCCCCGGGAGATCCAGTTTTTAACCCCAGAGATAACCCCGGGAAAACAATTTCCAACCCTAGAGATAACCTCGGGAAAGCAGTTCCAACCCCGGAGATAAACCCGGGAGATCAAGTTCAATGCCCGTAGTCAACCCCGGATGGGTAACCCAACCTCAGAGATAACCCCGAGGACATTTAGAGTCAACAAAATGACAATCTCAGAGATAACCCTGAGGAAAGACTGCTACAACTGTGCAAAAACCGGAGATAACCCTAGGAGAGGCAAAATGGTCATTTTACCAACTCAAGTTCAACTCAAATCAAATACACTCATTCCAACTCATATTTCTTCAAAAGAAGTCCCACAAGAACCATATCTTAACTTTCGAGCACAAACTACGCAAAACAGCTCAACGGACTACTTGACAGAAACCCAAAAATGTCATTTCGGTCATGGACCCATCTTCTCGGAATAAAAAAGGGCAAATCCTATGTCATTGCATAGCTCTTGGAAAGAGCTTTTCGGAATGGTATGATACGCTTCCATCGGACTCCCGAATTAAAAGTTATGAAGGTTCGAGCGAACAGTGCGTTGTCTGAGTACACGTACTTTGAGATAACGGGACCCACACTGCCCGGGGCACCCCAAGAAGCCGCAGGTAAACCTGTTGCTACCACAGGTACACCTGTGGCACCCCCCTCTATAAATAGAGGGCTTGGGGTGGCCATATTTGGAAGAAAAAAGGCGAGGAAGCCCTGTCTAATTTATTCTATACACACCCCATATTAAGTGCTTTCTCATTTTAAACACCTGTTAGCTCACATATAACTATATTTTACAGGCGGGAGATGAGTGTTTATCCATATAGAGTCATAAAAGCCTGCTTTGACAGCCCATTGTAAGCCTTCTCACACTCTATAAAGCCTTTCTCTTCATCTCTGCACACACTATTCTTCTCATTGAGAGTCGTGTTGTGTGTGTATGCCCGAACTTCGGTCCGTGGTTTTCATTTCTGTTTGTATATGTATACTTATATATGTATATATTTATATATGGACTAACATTATCGAGTTATGCCTCGATTGAGCCTAGACTTATGTCTGGAGCGTTTACTTGCTTTTATATATATATATATATATGTACATTTCTGTCAAGCCTGGATTTTACTTCGAGGCCTTCTACTGCTTTCTTTACATTTAGTCCCTCCCGGAGTTTACTTCGTGGCGATTGATCGTCTTTTACAGCTTTATTTACATTTCTGATCCCCCATGGAGGTGCTTCGTGGTGGTTGATCATGTCTCTATATATATATTTACCGCTTTTATATATTTACATTTCCGATTCCCCATGGAGGTGCTTCGTGGTGGTTGATCATGTTTGTATATATATATATATATATATATATATATATATATTTTTTCTGACTTTTATATATATAACTGATTACTGCTTTTCATATAAACTGCGGCATCATGTGAGCCTAGGAATCGTGTGATCACAGATTTAGTTTATTGAATCTAGATTCGGTTCCCGTGATGGACATTTTCAGCTGTAAGCAGCTTGTACATTATTTACGCTGTCTAAATTTCCTTAGATGGTTGTCATGCCCATGAGGAGTTTGGCATCGTTGTATATTATTTTCTCGAAGATGCTTCGCATCTTGAAAATAAAAGCAAACAAGCCGAACGTTTAATAATAAAATGGAAGTATGAAAAGGTCTCAATTACTATTCAAACCCTTTGTATATAGGTGCGAATGAGCCTCGCACTACTTCCAAATAAATTGCACATTGATCCACACAAACACACACATTCATATAACAGTTTCTTAAAAAGTGGCGGTCACCGTGGCAACACGAATGTCGGGGGATGCCTAACACCTTCCTTCCGCATAATCAAACCCCCAAACCTAAATGAATCTCGGTTTCATAGACCTGTTTAGCAGTGTCATATCACTGGGTCAATGTGCAAACCTTTTATCGGTTGCGTTGATGCAACCAGTTAAAAACACCAACTAGTGACTCTTACTGTCAAATCGTCGACATTACACATGTCGGACCTTTTTCACTTGTTTTTTCAAACAAATCTCACATAACATGAGAACACCAAAGAACAAGAAACAAAAAGGGACAAATAAAAATCCCGATGTCGACACTAATCAACAGTCCATCTATGCACTACGGGCCAAAGATGACTTTTACCACATCATTTGTCTGTAACATTACAGGCCATGATTATACCAATATAAAATTCCCAGTTCTAATCATACCAATCAACAGTTCATCTATGCACTACGTGCCAAAGATGACTTTTACTACATCATTTGTCTGTAACATTACAGGTCATGATTATACCAATACACAATTCCTGGTCATAATCATACCAATCAACAGTCCATCTATGCACTAAGGGCCAAAGATGACTTTTACCACATTATTTGTCTTTAACATTACAGGTCATGATTATACCAATATACAATTCCTGGTCATAATCATACCAATCAACAGTCAATCTATGCACTACGGGCCAAAGATGACTTTCATCACAATATAAGTATGAGATTGATGACAATGATATAAAAAATCAATCAAGTAAGATCAAGGATAAATATTAGAGATTTATAATTTAATTTATCCAGAGTTCAAGAATGTCCAAATGGTCAACATGATGATCAAAATGTGGATTTAAATTTAAGAATAAGATTCATATATCAAAGATAATTTGGTCAGAAAGGAAACCAATTTTGTCATGAATAGTACCCCGTGAGTAGTACCCAAATGAATAGTACCAAATGAATAGTACCCCGTCATGCAAAGTACCCCAATAAATAGATATTTATGTATTACAAATAATTTGGACAGAAAAGAAATCACTTTTATCCTGAATAGTACCCCATGAATAGTACTCGAATGAATAATATCCCGTCATGCAAAGTACCCCGAATAAATAGTACCCCGAGTGAATAGTACCTGAGTGAATAGTACCCTATCATACAAAGTACCCCGAATGAATAGTATCCCATCATTCAAAGTACCCTGAATGAATAGTACCCCAGATAAATAGTACTCTGGTATCAATAGTACCCATAAATGGAGAATACAAAAGAAAATGATATCACATAACGATTACAAAAGAAATGATATCTCATACGAGTATAAAAGAATATACAAAACTGCAAATGGATTTTCATCCGCCATGCGGTAATCCGCATAGACAGATTATTTCTAAAATTTAATAAAGAATGAATACGAAGGATTATTCACCATGCATGCGGTAATCCGCATAGACAGGTTACTCCCGCAGATTTATAAAGAATGAATACGAAGGGTTATTCTCCATGCATGCGGTAATTCGCATAGACATGTTACTCCCGCAAATGAATACGAAGGGTTATTTACCATGCATGCGGTAATCCGCGTTGACAGGTTACTCCTGCATATTAATAAAGAATGAATGTGAAGGGTTATTCACCATGCATACGGTAATCCACGTAGAAATGTTATTCTCGTAGATTAATAAGTAATAGAATGACAACCCTTATGAGTATGAAGTAATATCACGTACGAATATGAAATACATAATACCCCTTACCATACGAAAAATAACATCCCTTACCTTAGTAGGAGGTTGGATACTATAATAGTGTAGTAGCAGAATACTCTTATTATTTTTCACTTATTATCTCTTTATAGTTTCTCTCTCTAGAGTTAAAGTAAATTCGTAAGAAATAATGAAGGAATGAGCTTCTATTTATAGGAGAATGGACTAAATAGTAACTAATCACGAACAGTCCAGATTGATTTACTATTAAAACGAACGGTCCATATTGATTTACTATTAAAACTTTCAACTAACGGTCCATATTGATTTACTATTATAACTTCAACCAGCTGTCTATACTGATTTACTATTATAACTTCAATTAGCGATCCATATTGATTTACTATTATAACTTCAACCGGCGGTCCATATTAATTTATTATTATAACTTCAACCGACGGTCTGAAAAATTAGCACATCTCCCCATAGAATTGTAGACACTCAAAATTTCATTTTCTTGTTACTAACTATACAGGAGGACAAAAACATCTTTTTCACTATGACACCCCCAAATCCAGGTACTCCATTCCCTCAGGATTTGGTGTTCACTATTCAAAACCATTACACCTAACTACCCATCTAAAAGGATAAAGACATAATTTAAATAACTTAAACAAAAATCTTTCCCATTAAAGGGTTACATCATAAACTCAAATAAATCCCAGGTAATCTAACCTTAAAATTATTACATAAGTTTGCGGAATACATCACATATTAAAATAAGTCTTTAACATAATTCATTAAAATAAAATTCTCATAAGTCTTCATCATTTGGACATCTTGCCCTTTCCTTTGCTTGTAGACGGCTCATCGACTTTCTCAACTTTAGCTGCAGTGTTAAATGAAAGAGTGAACAAATAATTGCTCACTGATATAGAGAATAACAATGATAGCAACATGAGAGTGAACAACAAATGCTGAACAATAATGAACATGTTCTACGGATAAAAAATAGAAAACAAGTTCAAAATCAATATCTGAGGGTCTTAAGACCACGAACTATGTCTCTGGTATTTAGGTATTATTACATCAACCTTAACAGTCATTTAGACTATACAGACCCTTCTTAACGTACTTAGGGGGATCAACCCTTTGTACCATGTATTGTACACAAACATCTAAATGTTACACGTACAAAAATCCCCTATGTTAGGGTTGTTCGTCTCAGCTTGAATTTAGAATTTCCACACTAAAGAAAGTTTAGTTTGGAACTAGCTTATCAGTGTTTCTAGAATTTTAGAACACTATTCAATTTCCATCAATAAAGGTTTAATACAAGAATGTATAACTGAACAAGGCTATCAAAGTCAAAGATCGGATATCAACAATATATATAATTGAATAACATGATATACATACAAAGCGCCATGTTCAGAAGAGTTAGCACAATCTTCTTTGAATCAATGTGTTAGAACAATATATGCTTCGAATAATAATAAAGAAAGTAATACTCGCTCGATGTAACGAAGTAGGTTACAAGAGCTTGTACAATCATACACGGGATAGAATCAATAGGCTTACTTAACTTCAATGTAAAATTTAGGAATATATAGATTGCTTGACTTAAAGGTAACATAGCTATGAAACAGGCGTAATTGTAATTGAGACAGGGTAAATAAACTTGCTCAATAATCACAAGGTAGAGTTAGGAAACCTCAAGCGTAAGCTATAATATTATAACTCACGTTCACCTACACATTTTAGTGGAATCACAATATCTATTAGATATGCTAACATACCATACCATGTACAATTCTAGCTAATCTTATCATTTTAGCACAAGTCTTTCATTACCATACATATTTTAGAACCACAAGTGTACATTTCTCAACACTTATTCATTACTCACTAAGTTCCTTAAATCATACATATCATTTTCACCACTTACTAACTTTGCATTTTAGAATTACTAACCACGTGATACACTTCTGCTTTAACCTTGTTTTTACACATTTAACACGTTAACATAATCATTAAGCCATGCTATAATAAATGACCAAAGTCTGCATAAGTAGCAGACTTCACTTTGTCATGATGACTAAACTCTTGGCTCGGCCACGCCAAGAATAATAATACAATGGGTTCTGCATGGCGCAGCATGCAAAGAATATTACCACAGCGCTTAGATCGCAGCGTCCATCCATGCCATGAACAAATACCATACGTGATGATGCACCGTTCGAGCTTTTATAGAACGCGAACTTAGACTCTGCTATAGGCCAAAAATCCCAATTCTACATAATTTCACTACCCTTCAACATCTAGAACTTTGGAATATCCTAGTTAAGCATGTTATACACCATTCTATATACAAAAACATCACATACACATCATTTTGAAGAATCAAAATTATATTTTTTTCAAATTTCTTCTATTTTTGCACTTTTAACGAATTTGATCGCCACAAATTCGTTTCTTAATCAATTGACATGATTTAAACTACGTTGTTTTCGTTTCTTAACATATTACCACAATCCAACTTCAATTCGCAGATTACAACACATATAAGGCATAAAATTTGGTACTTTCCAAGGCCATATTATATGAACATAAACACTGATATTTCAACTTCTTTCCTACAAAGCCAATCCCTCACAAATTTGCCAAATAAGTATCAAGTATACATAATGATTACAGATTTTGCAAACTATATGCACATACCTCTACCACCATTCACATGATTTCCAAATCATATCAAAATATATATATACATATACTACCAAAACTAGGAATAAAAATAGGAATAGTTTATTCCTTAAATCTTTGATGGTATGATAGCCAAATTAAGAGAAATCCTTTCCCCAAAGCCCTTCTCTAACCCTCCAATATCACTGTGTTCTCTTCTTCCAAGCTCTCTCTTAACACTTTGTGATATCTAACTAAGCCTTAGAAAAGTAGACGCATAGGAATTATAAACTGACTCCCACTTCCCTCACTAACATCAGGTAAAAATATAAAAAGTTTGAGTCAGTTGAATAAGTCAAAGGCCACAAGGCCTTGTTTGGCTAAACACATAAACCCCCGACTAGATTATTTAAATAATATTTATATCATATAGTTACACTTGTCACACATGTAACCCATTTTAATAGATTATAATTTATAATTATAATAATTATATTCTTATTATAATTATGCTTATAATAAATAATTAAATAATTATATATCTAATTTAATTAATAAATTAGAAACATCACTTTGTTTAATTTATTTATTTCCTTTAAATTAAACAATTCATTTAATTTAATTATTTTCTTAAATATTAAGTAATTGATTTAATTTAATTATTTTCCTTAAATTAAATCCTTCAGATAAAATTATCAACACTCAATTTAATTATCATTAATTAATTTAGTTATTAAATTAATTCACCACAATTCATCAATTATTTATTTTTCTCAATAAATAAATTACTTAAAATATTTATTTAATTTAATAAATATTTAAATTAAATTACAAATTTCTAGATCGTTACATCCTTCCCTCCTTAAAAGGATTTTGTCCCTAGAATCACAACTCAAAAAATTTATTCGTTACATTCTTCCCTCCTTAACAAGATTCTGTCCCCAGAATCGCTATACAAAATCAAGTAAACAACTGAGGATAATTCTTCATCATAACGCTTTCAAGTTCCCATGTAGCTTCCTCAACATTGTGGTTCCTCCAGACTACCTTAACAGAAGGTATCACTTTATTCCTCAGTACATGCTCTTTTCTATCAACAATTTGAACAAGGAATTCTTCATATGATAAATCTTTATCAAACTATAAGGGCTCATATTCTATAACATGTTTATAATCAGGCTTATATGGCCTCAATACTGATACATGGAAAATATTATGAATATGCTCCAACTCTAGAGGTAAAGCTACCTCATACGCCAATTCACCAACTCGTCGAAGCACTTCAAAAGGTCTTATAAACCTAGGGCTCAATTTCCCTTTCTTGACAAACCGAATTTGCCCATTCTAGGGAGACACTTTCAAGAAAACATAACTACCAACAACGAATTATCTATTTTGTCGATGTTGTTCGGCATATTTCTTTGGTCTATCCTGTGAAGCTATTAATCTTGCTTAAATAATCTTGATGATCTCGACAGTCTATTGTACCAATTTTGGACCCAATAGCTAACGTTCTCCTACCTCATCCCAACATAATAGAGTTCTGCATTTCCTGTCGTATAACGCTTCGTAAGGCGGCATGCCAATACTCGCGTGATAACTATTATTATAGGCAAATTCCACCAATGGTAGATGGTCGTCCCAATTTTCCTTAAAATCCATAATACATGCTCTTAGCATATCTTCTAGTGTTTGGATGGTTCTCTCACTTTGTCCGTCGGTCTGAGGATGGTATGTTGTGCTCATTCTTAGCTGTGTCCCCAAACATTCTTGTAATAGTCTCCAGAAATTAGATGTGAAACGTGGATCTCTGTCTGATACAATAGACACTGGTACACCGTGTCTTGAAGCAATTTCCTTCACGTACAGTTTTTCCAACCGATCTAGGGTAAATCGAAGCTTGATTGGCAAAAAGTGTGCTGACTTCATCAGTCGATCGACAATCACCCAAATGGCATCGTAACCTTGTTGGGTCGTTGGAAGACCTACCACAAAATTCATTATGATATGCTCCCATTTCCATTTTGGTATCTCCAACGGTTGTAATAATCTGCTTGGCCTTTGATGTTCAGATTTGACTTTCTGACACGTTAAACATTTTACCACACACTCAGCCACATCCTTTTTCATATTCGGCCACCAAAAATGATGTCTAAGATCCTGGTACATCTTTGTACTCCTAGGGTGAATCGAATATCTTAAATTATGAGCTTCACTCAGAATTTCTTCTTTAACTTCTGATACTTGAGGAACCTAAATTCTCCCTTCGAATCGAAGTAACCCTTCCAAATCGATTTTGAATTTGTTTGCATCACCTACAGATATTTTCTGTTTTATCTTTTCGCAGTCTTCATCTTGAAGTTGTGCATTCTTCACCTTATCCACCAACATTGAACTATTTCCCATCTAGAATAACTTTTCATCGGATTCTATCGGATATTTAATTTCCAACTCCATCTTAGCCATTTCCGATAGCTTCTCTTGAGCAGTTAACAACATTAACTTTTCCCATCCCTTCCTACTTAAGGCATCAGCAACAACATTTACTTTTCCGGGATGATAAAAAAATTCGCAATCATAATCTTTGATCAGCTCCAATCATCTTCTTTGTTGCATGTTCAAATCTTTTTGTAAAGAAAGATATACTTGAGACTTTTTATGGTGATATATCTCACACCTCTCTCCATAAAGATAATGTCTCCAAATTTTCAGGGCAAACACCACTGCTGCCAACTCTAAGTCATGAGTCAGATACCCTTTCTCATAATCTTTCAACTGTCGTGATGCATACTAATAAGTGGGTTTTATACCTACTTATTGAATACCAATTCACGCGAACTATGCCCATCTCAAGTACATTTTAGGGTGTTTTTAGTTGCATTTCATGTTATTTTGCAATGCATTTACTTAAAACTCCTTTTGGTGAAAAAGTGTAGGAAATGGCCCAATTTGGTGGTATTAATGGCATGAGGCTAATGGATGTATGGTTTGAGGATCTAGTGGAGCAAGGAAATCAAGCATGACTAGGACGAACATCATAACAATTCAGTAGTAGCAGCAAGAATAATGCGTAACCAAACTCGTAAGTAGCAAAGTAGTAGCGATCGATCGTCGCGCTACCGCATGCAACACCTACCGAGAGAGACATTGCACACTACAAGTCGCATACCGCCGATTAACACACTGGAGAGGAGCGCGCGCGCGTCTTGATACTGATACCCGAGGTCATGAACTATTTTATTTTAATTTTTAATTAAAAGGGTTGTAATTGATAAAAACGATTTTTGACTGGTGTCCGACATATCATTCATTACTTTTTTTACGTATTTTCATATTGGGAACTAGGGTTTTACACTCTAAGAGAGATTCCAACGTAGAACGAAGCCTAAACCCAATCTTTTCTAATTCTTCGTGGAATTTCTAATCATTGTGGATAGCTTTTGTTATTTTGCTGGATTTATATGAGGATTTGAACGTTAATATTGGATTATAATCAACAATTGGGTTTGATCATTTCTATCCTTCATCTTTCAATTGTTTGCTTATTAGCCATGTTTTTCTTTAATCCCATAATGGCTTTTGGTTCAGTCATGAACTAAACTCCATTATGGGATTCTAACGGATTTTAATATGTAGTTTAGTTGCATGCTTGATTGTTGGGGCTATTTTACATATCATATGGGATTTCTATTATGATTGTTTTGCATGTATGAATGCTTGATCACCATTCGTTTTCAGTACTTGTATGGAATTGACAATGAACATGCAAGTATGGATTGTAATCATGATAACATACGTATATGGGGCTGTTTTGTATGGCTTGTGTATTTCGTGAACCAGATAGACATATATTGTTTCACTGTATGGGTTAAAATAAGGGCTTGTGCTTAAATTCAGTATGATTGCAATTTCACATAGACATATAGTGATTTTGGTTATATTGATGATTACATGGAGTCTATCGCTTATGGATGCTGTGTAAGTAGGTCATAGTACATTGAAAATGGCTATAACTCTATTAGTGCTCTTGGCTACTTTCTTGTGATATGTGAACAATTCTTGCATGATAGTGGTAATTAGATGAAGTATTAAATGAAGTTAGGATCCCATTATTTCCAGACTTAGTTTATTCCATTATTATTCTTATTTTAGTTGTTATATGAAATTAGAGTAATTCACCAATATAGTCATTAGTTTAAGCATATAAACATAGTGATTTAATTGATGCATAGTAGTTTAAATTTGACAACTTTCTTTGTGGGATCGATACTCTACTTACTCTGTATTACTTGTTGACACATGTATGCTTGCATGAGTTAGAGCTCTTTTATCAGAACTGAAAAAGAGGCAACAAGTTTTTGGCGCCGTTGCCAGGGAAAGGCGTTTAAATTTAAATAATTATCATCAATTTCAAGCTATATTGTACGACTTAGACAATTCTGATCATTTCTCATTTCTATTTTTGTTTTTGTTTTTGGTTTCAGGTACTTGTAGATTTTTGTGCACACGCAGATCATCCAACTCAGAATTAACACCAGCGCAAGATAACATTAATGGAAGAGGTTGGAAAGTAAGTGTACGGAGAAATTTGCAAGCTCAGTTAGAGAGTACAACAACTAGTATGGCAGAAGAACAGAGAATTGAGCAAAGAGAAGAGCACCGGGCTCTAAGAGATTATTCCATGCCAAATATTAACGAACTACAGTCTAGCATAGTCAGACCGGCAATAGCAGCAAATACTTTTGAGATTAAACCTGGCACTATTCAGATGGTGCAGAATTCGGTACAGTTTGGGGGTGCTACTATGGATGATCCGAATGAACACCTGTTGAGTTTCATTGAGATTTGTGATACATTCAGATACAACGGTGTGACGGAGGATGCTATCAGACTTAGGTTATTCCCATTCTCATTGAGGGATAAGGCTAGAAGTTGGCTACATTCTTTGCCATCAGGGTCAATCACTACATGGGAGGACTTAGCACAGAAATTTTTAGCCAAGTTCTTTCCAATGGCTAAGACTACAAAAATGAGGACAGCTATCTCTCAGTTTGAGCAACAACAGGGCGAGTCCTTATATAAGTATGGGAGAGATATAAAGAGATGATGAGGAAGTGTTCACATCACGATATGCCAGATTGGATGGTGATCAACACATTTTACAATGGACTAGGATGGCAGTCGAGACCTATTATAGATGCAGCTGCAGGAGGGGCATTATGGGCCAAGAGCTATGAAGAGGCCTATACCCTTATTGACACAATGACTGCAAATGATTTTCAGAATCCTACAGCTCGGATGCCACAACCCAAGGTTGCGGGTGTGTTGGAGGTAGATGATATTACTCAGTTGTCGGCACAGATGGCAGCTATGGCAAAGAAGATAGATACTTTGGCAGAAAGCAAGACGAAAATAGTTTCCTTTGTATGTGAGATTTGTGCGGGGTCACACTTGACAGATCAGTGTGCTATCAGCTCAGAGTCGGTACAGTATGTGGGCAATTACAGGAAACATCAAGGACAGTTTCAGAACACATACCACCCCAACAACCAAAATCATCCAAACTTTAGTTGGTCAAATAACCACGGGAATCATCAGAATCAATTTCAAATAAATTAACAGTTCCAGCCACAGTCACCTCAGCCACAATTTTCATCAAAACCACTGTTTCCACTGGGATTTTCTCAACAACAACAACATCACACTCCAGCTACACCACAACCAGAAAAGAAATCAGAAATGGAGGAGATGATGTTGAAATACATGGCAAACACGGAGGTGATGATCAAAAGCCAAGCAGTGGCTATCAAGAATCTGGAGACTCAAATGGGGTAGATGGCGAGCATGCTTAACAACAGGCCCCAAGGTTCTTTGCCAAGCAACACAGAGACAAATCCAAGATGAGACAAGAAGGAGCAGTGTCAAGCGATCACATTGAGATCTGGGAAAAACATTGCAGTCTTGATCGATAGTCGCTGCGCGCCGCTACCGATTACACTAAGGAAGCCGCTACACAAGCCTGCGAAGCGTAAGCGGTGATCTGCACGAGAAAGAAATCCTTTAAAATTCTGAAGTTCAGCAGGAAGAGAAAGTTAAAGTAGGTTCAGAGGAGAAGCTCAAGGGTTTAGTACCACAAATTCACCCTCAAGTACCGTATCCATAGAGATTGAATAAGCAGAGGGAAGATAAATAGTTCAGCAAGTTCTTGAAGGTATTTAAAAAGATGCATATTAACATACCTTTCGCTGAGGCATTGGAACAAATGCCAAGTTATACAAAGTTTATGAAGGGTATATTATCAAGGAAGAGAAGACTAGATGAGTTTGAGACAGTGGCCTTGACAGAGGAATGCAGTGCAGTGCTTCAACGTAAACTACCACCAAAGCTGAAAGATCCGGGCAGTTTCACAGTTCCATGCACGATCGAAAAGATAAACTTCAAAAAGTGTTTATGTGATCTTGGGGCAAGTATTAATCTAATGCCCTTGTCAGTGTTTAATCAGTTGGGATTGTCGGTTCCAAGGCCGACACACATTTCTTTGCAACTAGCTGACAGATCCATCACGTATCCACGAGGAATTGTTGAAGATGTATTGGTGAAAGTGGACAAATTTATCTTTCCGGCTGACTTTATCATCTTAGATTATGAGGAAGACAAGAGTATACCGATCATACTGGGGAGACCATTCTTGGCCAGAGGAAGGACTTTGATAGACGTACAAAAAGGGGAACTCACTATGCGTGTACATGATCAAGAGGTTACTTTTAACGTCTTCAAGGCAATGAAGTTCCCAACAGATGAAAAAGAATGCTTCCGGGTGGATTTGGTGGATCGGGTTTCAAATGATGGAGTACAGCGAGTAGTGGATTATGAACCAGTGAGAAGTGTCATTTCTGAAAATTCAGATGTAGAGGATGAGGGATTAAATGAACTCGTTCAATATCTGGATACCACTCCATAGTATGGAACCATTGCAGTATGTGATAAGTTTCTGGACAAGCCTCTTAAAGTTAATGGACAGAGATTGAAGCGTTATTCTGGTGGTGAGGTGGACAAAAAGAAAATCACCTCGATTTTATCTTCAATATGAGATTCAGAGACAGTCAAGCTAATTGACTATAACTTAGCGCTTGATGGGAGGCAACCCATTGTTTCTATCTCGATTTTCTATTTATTTATTTTGTTTAGATTGTTTTAGTTGGTTCATCTTTGTTTCATTATTGATCGTTTATCGGATTTGCATAATTGAGTGCGTAGCAAGGTTTGCATTGAGAATAGTTGAAATAGGTTAAAGTTTATTTGGTCAGTGATTCATGTTTTAACAGAGTGTATTAATGTCTATATAGGTCTCAGCAATTGAAGGCATCACTGGTATGCAGATTGAAGTTGAACATTAGCGATGCGAGATAGAGAGATCGCGCTTGATCGCTAAATGAATGAATGTAGTACATATACGCGCTGCTGCATGCATCATGCGATGGCTTTCACCTTAACTCATACTCGCGTGCTCGCGCCTGAGAACCATTGAAAGAGCGCGCGGCCGTGCGCGACACCGGACTAAGACAATTTTAAAAGTTTTAAAAATGTGTTGGAGACTATGTTGGACTCTCATTTGAAATAATAACAGAAGCGCAATCATCTTAGTCTCCAAACCGCACGTCTCTTCATTTCCCTTCTATCAGTTACAAACTTGAAGCCATAAATCTTGCTACCACGTGATTATCCATAATTTCTTCCACGTTCTACATCTACCCACGTCTAATCAGTGCATTATAAAACTAGGGTTTCAAGAGAGGGTTGTGAGACATCAGTGTGGAAAAAATCAAAGCTTTTGCTAGCATTCATTCTTAGTCAAATCATCTGTATTATCGCTATCAACTGCAAATGGGTCCAAAGAGGGCACGATCTTCTTCTTCTTCCTCATCATCATCTTCCTCTGGCAGTTAAGGGGAGGATATCGTCGATCATACCAAATTTCTAGATTTGGCAGCCCAGCAAGAGTACTACAGAATTGTGGTAAAGACGTTTGTCAAGGAGTGTGGTTTCAAACCGGAGGGGCAAGATGGTTAGTTATGTGCCATGATTCGCGAACGAGGATGGGGTGGATTGACTGTCGCTCCTATACCCATTCCGATGAGTATAGTCCGAGAGTTCTATGCCAATGCCAAAGTCACTATGAGTGGTGTTTCTCTGGTTTGCGGTTTTGAAATCGATTACAGACCCCCCAATAGGGTCGGCTAACTGGGTTACAGGTGCACACTTGGAGACGGACTTGGAATTGGTGATTGCTGAGTTGTGCGTGCCTAGCACGAAGTGGACCTATAAAACTGGCACGAATCAACCTCGCATATTCCCAGCCACAGCCCTAAACCGTTATGCATAGGCGTGGAATCTGTTTATATGTGCCAAATTAGTGCCTTCGTCACATCAGCATGAGATCACAGCGGAGCAGGCGATCATTTTATGGGGCATAATCATAGGCAAATATATTGATGTGGGCCATCTTATCAATCAAAATATATTGCGGTATCTGCGGGGAGGCACTACAGGTAGCATTCCATACGTGTCAGTAGTAGCTATGCTATGTGCTCATCAGGGTTGCCATTGGGACAATGAACAGATGCTGAACCTAAGTCAGGACATCACCCATGCCACCATTGCGAAATTCAAGGAGTGGGCAGGAGGTGACTCACACCCGCGCGGACGAGGATTTATTCTTCGACCCACATTTCCAGAGCCACCACCGCAGCCCACTCAAACAGATGAGGCAGGCCCGTCCACGCAAGCACCTGCTGCCCATGGTGATCTCCAGCTCCGAAGGTTAGAGCGAAAAGTCGATGCCATGTACGATAATTTTGGAGCATTTGCGACATGACTCACGAGGGCCTTGGCCGAGGCTTTTGCATAGCAAGGAACGATGCTAGAGTGGCCTCAGTTCGGGACAGCAGTGCCATATCTACCACCAGATTCACCACCCGAGGAGGGTGGTACAACTGATCATTAGGGGAGTTTTCTTTACCCATTACCTTCATTCAATGGGGCATTGAATATTATAAGTTTGGGGGTATTGGGGTAGTAGAATAGTTGCATGTAGTATTGGCATGATTAGTTTAAATTTTGCATGTTTATGTGTTAGATACAATTTTGCAAAAAATTTTTAAGTTTTAGTTACTATTGTTTGTGCTAGTATGTTTTAGTTTGCATGTCTCACAAAGTTTAGCTTTATGGAAATTTTGTCTAGCCAGTGATGATAGTGAATTTTAAAAGATTTTTGAGTATGTTGGATAACATAAACCTAGATATAATGTTTTACACGATGGAATTCATGTTGCTGTTTAAATGCTTTCGGTTTGCACGAATGTGTTCACAGTCACTTGTAGGTATAAGACTTATGTGTCGCATTGCTCGATAGAAAATGTAGTTTTAAAAAGAGAAATATATGGAAAGAGATCTTAGACTGTATGAAACATTGATATTCAAACTTTGGGAACACACGGGTATGCTATTGGGACGAGATGGAGCGTAAAACGCACTCGTTTAAAGGGAAATGGAAAGTGAGATGGAGCGTAAAACGCATTCGCTATATATAAAAAAAAGAAAAATAGCAATAAACACCGCGGGAAAGAGCGAAAATTGCCCTCGTGAGTAGCAATAAAGCAGTTAAGCCCATTGTGGAACCTCAATTTATTTTGATATGTTGTAATAGTCTGTGTTGCATGAGTATACATGAGTCTTGATTTAGGTTATAATTTTCTGTTTTAAGCACTGTAGCATGTGTATTCTTTGCTTAAGTCAAGTTCTGGTGAACACAACACACACACACACATCTCTATAGCATTTATGAATTATCTGAGTGTATGATATTATGCCTATAGTTTAGTTCGAATCTGTATTCTTGAATCTGGACAATTCATTGAGGCAATTTGGACTGAAGTTTTGTTAAAGCTGGAACAATGTGAGACTAGTTTGCATCATAGCTTAGTTGCATAGTAATGTAGATGCATTTTCATTATTCGTTAGTATGCATTGCTTGAGGCAAGCAACAGTTCAAGTTTGGGGGTATTTGATAAGTGGGTTTTATACCTACTTATTGAATATCAATTCACGTGAACTATGCCCATCTCAAGTACATTTTAGGGTGTTTTTAGTTGCATTTCATGTTATTTTGCATTGCATTTACTTAAAACTCCTTTTGGTGAAAAAGTGTAGGAAATGGCCTCATTTGGTGGTATTAATGGCATGAGGCTAATGGATGTATGGTGTGAGGATCTAGTGGAGCAAGGAAACCAAACATGACAAGGATGAACAACATAACAATTCAAGCGTGTGAAAGAACAATGCGTAATCTAGACTCGAAAGCAAAGAGCGTAGTCTGAGCATTGCAGCAAGCGCGTGGGCACATGCAAGCAGAATAAGCTTGAGGACGTCTTACCGCATGAAAGCACCTACCGATGTACACATTTCACACTACAAGTCGCGCGCCCGCGCGATAAACACACTGGAGGAGCGCGCGCCCGCGCGTGATGCCTGAGGCTGCTGAACTGTTTTATTTTAATTTTTAATTAAAAAGGTTGTAATTGATAAAAACGATTTCTCTTTTCAAACACTTGTGTGCTTGTACTGTGCTATATTTTATCGGTGGAAACCGAGTGTTCATTCATTTAAATCCATTTGAAGTCTTCTGGGTAGCCCAATGTAAGACTTCTTACATTTCTTAAAGCCTTTCTCCACTACTTTTCACACACAGTTATTCACGTTGACAGTCGCGTGTGTGCGTATGTTCGGACTTCAGTCCGTGACTTTTTATTTCTTTTGTGTATATATATATATATACACACTAACATCATCGAGATATGCCTTGATTGAGCCTGGATTTATATCTGGAGCGTTTACTGCTTTTATATATATAAATATAAGTATATATAAGTAAGAGAGCTTGAATGTGTACTTGTGTATGGATGTTGCATTTACATTTGAATGAATGTGTACTAATTCATTTACTTACTGCACTTAGTGCTCCGCACCATATCTGCTTATGATATTACTGTTTCACACATGTCATCATTTCCATACCGTGAGACGCGTTGTATGTGAATGTATATTGTGTGGTCCCTCCTCCAGGAGGCTATCCTGTTGGTGTTTGATTATTGGACTCATAGGGAGACTAATTCTAACGAGGCTCAGGAAAGGCACCACCCAGATTCGCTCCAGTTGAAAGACCGGATTAACTTCTCGTCTAGTAAATTGTGATGATCTGGGAATCTTCATACCAAAAAGCCGCGAGAGTAGCCTAAGATAGGTCAACCTTTGGTAAACCAAACGCGGAGGGAAGTCTCTTCATACCTTCTCATTTCAATTACTTGTAATTTCATTTCCATGTCAATCTCAATGTAATGGAAAATATAAAGAAAAATGTGTACATGCATTCCCTTTTTCATATCAAAACATGTCATGTTATATTGTTATTAAACCCACTGACATCCGTTTTTTTGCAGGATAATACTCCTAAACACAAACACATCACATAACATGTAACATTACCATATTTCCCTAAGACTAAACTACATAAGTTTTTTTATATGGAAACAATTGGTCTTGTTACCCGTTCAAAGTCCAAAAAGGCACTAAGCCCGCAGTCAGACATGGCTACAAGTGCCCCACCTGATCCTACTCCTATCTCTCAAGAGGAGTTCAAAGGATTAAGGAATCAGATCGCAGAATTGGCTGTCTTTCTAAAAGAACAAAGTAAAAACACTCGAGGCTAGACAATACCTACTCAACCAGAGTTATTCACACCAGGGGACAGTCAGGATATTGACAAAAAGATAGAAACTCAGATACCCGAACCTCATTCCAAGAAAGGAACCAACAAAACCCCTGAAATCACAAAACTAAGGGATGATTGAGAAACTGGGGATATAAGAAAGAAAGTCCAAAAAATGGAGGAATCCATTCGGTCAATCAAAGGGACTGGAAACTATGGAAGGGTCACCTATTCCGATCTCTGCATATTCCCAGGGGCTTGATATCCTGAAAAATTCAAAGTCCCAGAGTTTAAAAAGTACAATGGGGTAGGCAATCCCTATACGCACCTAAAAGTATACATTGGTGAGTTGGGGTATTATGTTAAAGATGAAAGCCTCAGAATGTAGCTTTTCCAAAAGAGTCTCACTGGAGAGGCTAAAGCTTGGTATGCCCGACTTGACAATGCCAAAATCCACAAATGGAAAAAATTGGCACACACCTTTCTAAATCAGTACAGTTTTCAGTCACAAATGGCACCGAATCGATACCAAGTGACTAAAGTCAAAAAACAAAGTACTGAATCTTTCCGAGAATATGCCCAAAGGTGGAGACATTTAGCAGTGCAAGTCATTCCATCAATGACAGAAACTGAGATGGTAATGGCGTTTATAGATATCCAAGAGGCTCCTTACTATGAGAGGATCCTAGAAGGCATAGCAAAGCCATTCTCGAAAATGATCAAACATAGTGAAATGGCAGAGATGAGCCTGAAGGCATGCAAGATTAAAGACTTCACTGCCTTGGAAGCAGTTGCCAAGCATATACAGACTGGCAAGTATGCGAGTGATCCCAAGGGGGTACCCGATAAAGGTAATGAAGATGTATCCCTTGTTGTATAGGTGTTGGGTAAAATCTAATTACGCACAACACGCAAGTATACATGGTCAACAAGTAATAAAGTGAAAGTAGAGTATTGTTCCCACGAGGAATTATTTAATAAAAATCACCAAATACTAAACCGTAACCAACTCAATCTTATTTAAACAAATGAATTTCAAATTATATAATTAAACTACTATTAAATTCCACTAGTTAAATTAAGATTACGGAGATTTAAAATCACAACTTCACTTATTGCTTCATTTAAGTTAACACACTTCTCATTAATTATTCTCTATTCTGAATTGTTAATCAAGAACACTAAAGCAGATAAAACCACCTCTCGATGCATAATACCCATACTCACTTAAATCCACAGATGACAGAATTAAGCAAGACACCCTAATTAACTAATTCACTATATCTCTATGTGAATTATAATTAAAAAGGATTTAAAGCACAAGTTCTCTATAAGATTACATATGGCGTAAAGGCATATCTCTATCCTAAACACGAATCATGAATTCCATCTATGCAAAAATCATAAACACATGCTATTATAATCAGATCTAAATCTAAACTTCATCTCTCGAGTTCATATAGATTATCACGGTAATTGATGGTCAATCAATTAAACATTTAAGTCCAAATCACAATAGACAATCCTCATAATAGAACATAATAATTGATAGCGAAGCATATTAAAATAAACTACACAATAAGATCCATTGTAATCTCAAACAAAGAATTAGTTCATTTAATTAAAACTAAGAATCCACACTTGAATACAAATTAAAAAATAAGAATAAGATTAAGGGAAAAAAGTGAATCTGTTGTCGACAAATTCGTCCTCCGTCTCGCTCTTGATCTAGATCTCCAATGGCTTCCAAGTGCTTCAATCTCCAAATCTCATAAGAACTAGTATTTTCTCCTATTCTACTCTACGATAATCTAATAAAATCCTCACTCTCTCTCCTAATCCTTGAGATTTTACTCCTTTTATATGTCTTTTTATATGTCTTTAAGTCCTCTTGGAAGTTCTTGAGTCAATCGGATCGAACCAATCCTTCTTGGACTCAAATTTGGACAAAAATGACTTTTCTGCGCGTACCCCCACCCCAGCGGGGGTTTATACACTAACTAGGCCCACCCCGGCGGGGGTCCCTACTTGTTTTACTTGTAGGCGTATGCACCCGGTGGGGGGTTTTGTGAAGGAAAGTTTGCCGCCCGGGGTCCTTTTTTTACTGCAGTGTCCTCTGGTAAAATTACCATAACCATTGATCCAGGAGGAGTTACGGGGCCTGCGACCTATCAAATCGAAGATATCAACGAGCTCTACAACTTTCATTCTTTGAGAATTGAAAGATTCGGATTGGATCAAGGTGTAAATCGGGCTTGAAGTAGATGTTATGTAAATGGCAAGCATGACAACTCTTATCTTTGATCTTTGTTGATAAAAAAGCCATAACTCTCGCATCCAAACTCCTATTGGGATGATTCAAGATATTCCAGAGAGCTAAGAAGAAGATCTACAGTATAATCCAGGTTCCAAGCCAAGAACATGCATCCAACTTGGTGTTAAAATCCCTACAATCTTCCTTTCTTGTATTTGCTTGCATATTTTAGTCCAAAAGATGTCCGAATTACTTTTCCTTGCTTCTTCATGCCAATGTTATGTCATAGCCTACTAAATAACATAAAACGTATGAAAAGCAACTAAGAAACATTAATATAAGAAACTAATTCAAGTAATAGATACCGGATAAGTAAGTATAAAATCTACTTATCAAATACCCCCAAACTTAAACTTTTGCTTGTCCTCAAGAAAAAACATAAAACAACAATGTTATGCAATACAACTAATCTACATGCTTACGAATCCAGCAGTAATGACAGAAACAAGTCTAATCAACCGGCTATAGAAAAATCAAGTAAACATGATAATACATCATATCAAAACTCATCAGTAACTTCCCAATCAATCATCAAATCTTAGATTGTTATCACTAATATAGTGCGTGTGTGCTCTAGAACAATGTTAACTGATATAAGATCAAATTTAACACAAAACAAGTCTCTTCGACGGCATCATACAATGTAAACTCAAGAAGTCCAAAAACAAGCTAGATCCAACTAAAATTAAATAATTACCAATATTGAGGGTCAGCATGGGATACTTATGCTTTTATTTTTCATCTACGGGGGCTTTTTTCTCTTATTTCCCATTTTATTCATTTTTTTCTTTTGGTTTATATACACATAGCTATGCAATGTCTTATTCCCTTAGGCTTTTCAATGCTACCTTAACGAGCTTTTGACCAATGACTCCCAGGCCATTAAGACCTTAGGGCGCTAGGTGTAAAGATAATCCCCTCGGGCTTACTTACTCAAGTAACAAAGGCCACAAAACTAGACAAGCACGCGATGGTGTTTATTCATACTTTTTATTTCTTTTTTATTTTTTTTCTTTTTTTCTTTTTACAATATAGCTTATATACCCCAAATATTCCCTCAAACTTAGGTTCTTGTCTAACTTTAGCCATCACTACTTATTCTTGTCATTCTTTCATTCAAACTAGCATTATCCTTTAGAGTCCCATTATGTATCAATTTAAACTTAATCAATCAACAATTTGTTTTTACTATGCTATCCTTATTATACAAGTTTCAAACAGAAAAAGACTCAATTCCTAACAAGAAATCACATCAAAGCTCTAATAGTAAATACTATACTTGTCTACCCAATTCCAATCTCATCATTGGCCAAAACAAACTGTAAATATCAAACAGTTGGACTCATACAAGATGTACTAAATGCTATATAAACATAGTAAACTAACTACTATTTTTGAAAGTTTTCAATTTTTCAATTTTTTTTTAATTTTTTAATTTTAAAAAACTTAATGCAAAAACTAAATGTAACTATACGAACTATAATGTAAATAATTAACTATATGCAATACGATACTAAAATGCCCCCAAACTTAAACTAGACATTGTCCTCAATGGCTGAAATAGAAAAAAGTAAAGCAGAGGACTTCCCTAAAAATATAGCAATCCTCCTCCTTGTCTGCTAAGTCTGAAGAATAGGCCAGACACATTGGAATACATCAGGCATCAAACTTGAGTTATACTTGACTAACCTGATATAAGCAAGCTTGTTAGATCTTAAGGCATAAAAATTTATTAAATACTTTGAAACCTAAAAATTAAACTTGGGTTACCTCCCAATAAGCGCTTGATGTATAGTCCTTCAGCCAGACTTTGTCTGGTCAACGCTATCCAATTCCTCTTCGATGATTGAGGAACCCTCCATCCATCAGAAATAATATATCTTTTGGTAGGTTCCCATTTGTGATGGCTAATGCATCAAAGTCACCTAGCATGCTCTGATTTGGTATGATCTCAATCAAGAATGTCCCACATCTAGGTGTTTTCTCCATTGTGTATGTGATCACTTTGGGGCATGGAAGCTTGTCACACACAATGGGCTCTTCGTCTATCTTCTCTTTCTCGTCCCACCATGGATTCAAAATTGTACTCGCTCTTATGTCATCAAGAGCTTCACCGATGACATGACTACCAAGTGGGCATGCTTTTTCAAATCTGATTGACTCTTTAATCTTTGGTGGAGACCTATTTAGATCTTTGTCGACCTCTATTTCATTATCCCCAATTGTCTCCACACTTTTCATATCTTGTGGCTCATCCAATCACAGATTTGGTTTGGGTTCTCTGTCAATTTCGTCATCTATGTCATAAAGCCAAGTGTTTGAAGGAAGGTTGCTTACGACTTTGGTCATTTGATCTATCTTATTCTGAAGATTCTGAATTAACTTCTCTTGATTAATCCTTCTCTCCTCATTTGATGCTATGAACTAGGACAACAATTCCTCCAGTCTCGAATTATCTGTCTCAGTTTCGGAATCCATGTATTAAGGACCATGAGTTGAAGTGGTGATGAGTTGTTCCATCTAGTGCTGAAAATTGTGGCTCGATATTTCTTGACTCATCATCCTCTCCTCTTGGTTTGCTATAACCTTTGACAGTAACTCCTCCAACTTTGACTTTTCTTCTTTTAATGGAGGTTGATATGAGAATTCCGGCGTGTATGTTTGATTTGGAGTAGAGTATTGATCTTGATAATTATAGCTCCATGAAGAATCCGGGTGATACCCCCAAACTTGATGATAACTGGGATAATAATAGTTGTTGAGGTAGTTACCACCATACTGTACCGGCCCAAGACTGATGGTGCATTGATTACTCGGGTGATTTCCAGCATAATAATTGCAAGTAACTGTTTTCCTTCGATTACGTTGGGCTGCAAAAACGTCCAACCTCGTCGAAAGTGTCTCAAGTTGTGCAGATAATGCAGAAATACATTGAGTCCATCAATCCCTGCTCCCTTTGGTTGAGTCATACTCGAATATGGCCTTTGATAATTGAATCCAGCCATGGTACCTAAAACGAGAGAAAAAGAAGAAGATAATAAAATAAAATAAAAATAAAGAAAGAAAAAAAATGTTTAAATTAAGACTAATTTGATTGAAGCTAATATTGGCAAAAATATATTAAACTAATTCCCCGGCAACGGCGCCAAAAACTTGTTGGGTAAAATCTAATTACACACAACACGCAAGTATACGTGGCCAACAAGTAATAAAGTGAAAGTAGAGTATCGTTTCCACGAGGAATTGTTTAATAAAAATCACCAAATACTAACCCGTAACCAACTCAATCTTATTTAAACAAATGAATTTCAAATTATATAATTAAACTACTATTAAATTCTATTAGTTAAATTAAGATTACGGAGATTTAAAATCACAACTTCAGTTATTGCTTCATTTAAGTTAACACATTTCTTATCAATTATTCTCTATTCTGAATTATTAATCAAGAACACTAAAGCAGATAAAACCACCTCTCGATGCATAATACCCATACTCACTTAAATTCACAGATGACAGAATTAAGCAAGACACCCTATGTAACTAATCCACTATATCTCTATGTGAATTACAATTAAAAAGGATTTAAAACACAAGTTCTCTATAAGATTACATATGGCGTAAAGGCATATCTCTATCCTAAACACGAATCATGAATTTCATCTATGCAGAAATCACAAATACATGCTATTATGACCAGATCTAAATCTAAACTTCATCTCTCGAGTTCATATAGATTATCACGGTAATTGATGGCCAATGAATTAAACAATTAAGTCCAAATAACAATAGACAATCCTCACAATAGATCATAATAATTGATAGCGAAGCATATTAAAATAAACTACATAATAAGATCCATTGTAATCTCAAACAAAGAATCAGTTCATTGAATTAAAACTAAGAATCCACACTTGAATACACATTAAAAATTAAGAATAAGATTAAGGAAAAAAAGTGAATTTGTTATCGACAAATTCGTCCTCCGTCTCGCTCTTGATCTGGATCTCCAATGGCTTCCAAGTGCTTCAATCTCCAAATCTCATAAGGACTAGTGTTTTCTCCTATTCTACTCTAATCTAATCTAATGGATTCATCTCTCTCTCTCTCTCTCTCTCTCTCTCTCTCCCAATCCTTGTGATTCTACTCCTTTTATATGTCTCTTTATATGTCTTTAAGTCCTCTTGGAAGTACTTGAGTCAATCGGATCGAACCAATCCTTCTTGGACTTAAATTCGAAAAAAAAATAACTTTTCTACGCGTACCCTCGCCCCAGCGGGGGTTTATACACTAACTAGGCCCACCCCGGTGGGGATCCTTACTGTTTTGCAGCTTGTATGACTTGTATACTACCTGGGTTTTGTGAAGGGAAGCCAGCCCGTGGCGGGGTCCTTTTCTCTTCATGCAGTGTCCTCTGGTAAAACGGCCATAACTTTTGATCTAGGAGGAGTTACGGGGTGTACCACCTATCAAATCGAAGATATCGACGAGCTCTACAACTTTTATTCTTTGAGAATTGAAAGAGTCTGATTAGATCAAGGTGGAAATCAGGTTTGAAGTAGATTTTATGTAAATGTCAAACATGACAACTCTTAGCTTTGATCTTTGTTGATAAAAAGGCCATAACTCTCGCATCCAAACTCCAATTGGGATGATTCAAGATATTCTGGTAAGCTAAGAAGAAGATATATAGTATAATCCATTTCCAAGCCAAGAAAATGCATTTAACGTGGTGTTAAAAGCCCTACAATGTTCCCTTCTTGTATTTGCTTGCATATTTTAGTCCAAAAGATGTCCGAATTGATTTTCCTTGCTTCTTCATGCCAATGTTATGTCATAGCCTACAAAATAACATAAAACGTATGAAAAGTAACTAAGAAACATGAATATAAGCAACTAATTCAAGTAACAGATACCAGATAAGTAGGTATAAAATCTACTTATCAACAGGGGCACGCTAGGAGACCAACCTATAGTCCCCCCATTTGGAAAAAGCAAGAAAATCTGCCATTTCAACAACAAGCTGCATTCAACCAATGCCACGATAGAAAAAGAAAATTTGAAAGAACGAAAAATCGGGTGTTCACTGGACTAGGCAATTCCCTTGAAAATGTATTGGAGATATTAATGGAGCACAAGAAAATTACCAAACGGGCTCCACCTCTGGAACCAGGGAGCAAAAGATACAATCCAAGCCAGAGATATGCTTACCACTCAGGGTCTCCAGGACACGACACATAAGATTGTTGGTCCCTAAAGCATAAAATTCAAAATCTAATCGAAAGTGGCAGTATTGTGGTCCAACAACCTGACCAACAAAATGTCAACACCAACCTTCCGTTGCAGCATAATACGGAGAGAGAGTAAATATGATCGGGTCAGAAAGCGATGAAATGTATCCAAATCGTAAGTACATTTGAAGGATGGAGGAATACCCCCAAAGGCACAAAACAAATGTCCTAGAGTGGGAAAACTCGGAGGAGGGTATAACAGTAATGCAAAAATTAGAGACGATCTAGAATCAAGTAAATCTGCTAGCTAAGATGATAGTGTGCCAACATCAAGATACGAGGCAGTTTTCCACTCAACTATCATAAAGCCAAGAGAAAAAAAGAAGTTAACCATAATGCAAGCCCATATCTCTCCAAGATGAGCCAGCTAAATGAAGAAGATCAAAGCAGACTAAAAGGAAAAGAAAAGGGGGGGTGATAAAATTGCTAAAAGATCTCGCCAACGGAAAAATCGCTCGGGGGAATGCGAATTCTCAAAGAAGAAAGATCAAACAACCTTCATAAGAGCCCAAAAATTCACCCCTCTAAACAAATCTAATGAAGAAATGCTACATTTTCTGATAAGCGAAGGAAGGATTACTGAGTTGTTGCCTCTTATAAATCCCAAGATAAAGAGTTATGATTCCAACAAGATGTGTCTCTACCATTCTAACTCACCTGGACATACGACTGAGGAATGTTGGTCTTTGCAACATAAAATCCAGGATCTTATTAAAAATGGAGAGTTGAAGATAGATTTCCTCATGACCAGAAAAGGCGAAAAGAAAATAAAAAGCTTAATATGTCCACTCGAGACAGGCAATTTAAAGGAGGTGAAGGCTATGAGCGCCAATTCTGGCATAACACAAGGTGGATTGATCCTAATGCAAGGAATGACAAAGGAGATTCCTCCGCTAACATCAAACATCTTGTGGTCCAAAGATAGCAACCACGTTCCTGATTTTATCACTTTGGATGATGAGGAGGAAATACTAATCCTTTCCGAAGAAGAAAAAGCCAAAAAGGAAAGTTCCTTGCAGGAAATGCAACAACAGTTCGGGGGAGATTTCATGGTCGAATCCTCTCAAGCCTAGGAAAAATGTGAAAGTACAGATGAAAGAAAAGATGGTGAGGTTGTCGGGGAAGCCAACCCATTGAAGAATCCAGAGTTCATCCCTTTTTGCGATGGGTCCAGTTCAAGCATCCCTGAGGAATGTACAGAATCAAGAGGCGATCAAGTTATGCCCATAAGTGAAGATATTCAGAACCAAGAGGTAACCTCTATCGCGAGACTTGAAGGCAACATAACCAATGACAACTGGACTATCAGGCCTCAGCTAGCCAAAAAGATGTAGATCCATAGGATAAAGTTGTGAGTTCCAGGCGACGTTGGGATGGTATCACTCTCTTCGCAGTCTGCCTTTAATTTTCCATTCATGTAAATATTGAAAAAATCAAAAAATCAAAAAAATTAAAAAATTAAAATAAAAAAATCAAGCTAGTCAGGTCTCAGCCAAAAGCCTGAACTACGAAAGACCTGATCTCCCCTCATCAATGGGACTATGTAGACAGCCATTTATGGTCCGGTCAAAATAAACAAAAACCCAAAAAAAACTAAACAAACACTTCTCAAACCGTTCAGCTTATCAAGTAGGAACTACGCAGACCTGATCTCCTGCATACACAAGAGTATGTAGACAGCCATTAGTGGTGCGGTCTGACCCTCAAAAGAAACATTCAAACCCAAACATCAATCCCAAGACACCAAAGAACAACCCTCCAAGTCAGCGACCCATGTTAAGAAGACCCAATAACACTTTAATGTCATTCCATCAAATCTGGCACAAATCCTAGAAAAGAAGAAACAGTGATACACTAAGACAACCAACAGCGACGACCTTCAAAGAGTCGACACCCTCAATCACAAGTCTTCATCAAATCAAAAGAAAACCATCAAGGCCGATTGTGAGAATAAGTCAGGAACAATGATTAAGGGTATCAAAGCCCAAATCCACTACTTGTTCACCATCTGGTACAGAGGTAAAAGCCTCTTGCGATCTTGGCATCTTATCAGCCCATCTGTCAAAGCAACTATCCCAGACAACAAGCAAGGATGGGGCAATTTCAAAATTGGCGATAACCTGATATTGGAATCCTTACAATAAGATTGGGACAATCTCAAAAACAACGATAACTCAATACTGGGGCATTTATCAACCATTCTAGAGAGGAAAATGCACCAATCAGTACCATCAGCATGGTACATCATCATTGGAGCTTCCCTCGCATCATCTCACTAGTGATTCGGTATGATCATTTGGTCTTTTCCAATCATACTATTCTCAGAATGAATAATCCACATCTGAGGTATGACTCTCTCATCTCTTTATAAGCTTTCAATCTCCATTTACATGCATTAGCGATAATATACATGCTAAGTATTCTTAGAAAGAAGGTTTTGCTTAACTTGTTATGAATGGTATATTCTAATAAGCGTCCGTGGGGCAAGAATCACGGGAACGATTAGAGAATTAAGACTATTAAACCTTTTTAATTGGGTACAACATCCCAGTTCAAAGCACTTTTTAGAATAGACTTGACCTCATATGCATGTCTGCACTTTGTGATTGCTCTGACCCTTAGTTGTGGGGTATGAAGCTATGGTAAAAATAATGGCAATTAAAAGATAAAAGATAATTCGTCAGCTTAATGTCTTGAATCGTGGCCTAGGTTGCTCAAGTTATTAACCCTGAGGGGTGTCTTTACACCTGGTGCCCTAAAGCCATCTGCTTTAGGAGTCATCAGCCCAACGCTCGTTACATTAGGTAACTTAGCACCTAAGAAAATGAGCATTGAAAAAAAAGAGGCAAAACATGAGCAGATCCGAATTGTCGCCTAGGTTATTCGAGTAATTAAGCCCGAGGGGTATCTTTAAACCTGGTGCCCAAAAGCCATCTGGTTTGGGAGTCACCGGCCTAACGCTCCTTATATGGGTGACTTAGAGCCTAAGAAAATGGGCCTGTTAAACTCAGGTAAAGAAGCAAATAGAGTGATCGCCTGATTTGTCTCAAAGAGTGGCCTTTATTACTCGAGCCAGTAAACCCGAAGGGGTGTCTTAACACCTAGTGCCCTAAAGCCCTCCAATTTGGGACTCGTTGGTCCAAAACTCATTATGTGGGTAATTCTGAATAGCCTAAGAAAACGAGGCAAGATTAAGCGAGAGAAAAGAAAATTTGCCAAGGCATAGAAGTGAAGCCCCTGCTAAGAGTTGCGTCACTCATAGTACGTGTGTCATATGAAGTCAATTCTGCGAAGAATAATATCTAGAGCGAAGATGAAATTTCTTTGATAAAGGGAGATTAGTCTTTTGAATCTAATCATACCAATGAATAATGACCATGGATGTTTCCAAATTTCATTGCGATTTCATAACTCATTCAATTGCATAACTTCTACTTCAAATGCCTTATTCACAAGAGTATACTAATCCTGACGACCAAGCCATCAAGCTTTTAGTGCCTTTCACTCTTTTGATGTGTAGGATATTACTCACCCGTGACTTGGTCAACAAAGAGAGGTTCTCATATGAATCCCCAACAATGACATGCGAAAGGACTGAGGCATCTTCCAATTCCAAGAAATGGAATGAGTTTAAGGTGGGATCAATCGTCTCATCAAAAGAAAGGGGAGAACTCCTAAAAGAAATCATGGTGACATAAGCTTTCCCCTATAGAAGAATGGGAAAATTCTCAAGAAAGTCTTTAACTCAAGAGCAGAAGCCCAACGACAAAAGGTCTTGTGAATGAAATCTACACCATAAACCATGTTAACCTACGTCAAGCCCTCACAAGTTGAGGCCTCTACACCAAAGTTCAAAGGTGGGTAGCGAAAGAATGGGATGCACCCTCTAAGGATGTCAGTGGCATTCAGATCATCAGTTCAGCCGGGTTGCGAATCAAAAGCTAAAGGGAATGGGGCACAAGCACCTAACAGCTGAAAAGAAACTCCAAATCGCCTCAGAAAGGGTGGGGTAAGTTTCTACTCCAGGCACTTTAAAAAGTGCATCAACCTAGGTTAATAGACTTCTAAGGATAAATCTAGGTCATCACATCATGCATGATCTGCACATGTGTAAATGCGCTACATCAACGCGTGCATCTTCATCAAGATTTAACATGCATCTCTAGTAGATTTAATATGCGTACACATTAAATGTCTATGTTAGAGAAAAATTCCATCGTAGATATCAGTTGGTTGTCATCAATCTAGCGTAACATTAGGTGAAGTCTGGTGAAGCAAATCGTTGAATATTAATTACTTCAGCGAAGGTATTAGAAGATTCGATATTCTAAACCATTGGCATAAATTCATCTTAACATCAAGATAGTTCAGCGATGAAAGCTTTAGATACCACTGTTCGAGTGGGAATCGCAATAGTTTGGCGATGTCAGCGTAGTCAACTACCAACAAGGTAGGATCCGTTGTCAAAATACCAGCAGGATAGGCACCGTTGTCAAACTACCAGCAGGGTAGGCACCGTTGTAAACTACCAGCGATATACATCGGGAAGGTCCGGTGATTTTAGAACTTCATCCCCAACAGAGATGTAGAAAACATCTCAACTTATCTTCATCAAACAAGCATCCGCAACACCAATAAAGAGCCAAACCATTGGAGTCAACACCAGCATAGGCATCAAGAATAACCGGTAAAGGTAAAGAGACTTATGATTTGCAAAGTGCGATTTGTGATATGCGAAATGCGATGTGCGATGTTCGAGTTGCGAAGTACGATTGGCCAAATGCGAAAAGCGAAGTGCAAAGTACGAAATGCGATGTTCGATTTGTGAACTGTAATTTGCAAAAAACATTTTAACATTCATCATAACATTCATTACATTACGATTTGTATCATTAGAAATACCTTGTCATATTTTAAGTGTCTAGTAATCTTTATCATGTTCATTCCATTTCATTGCATGAACATGATAAAGAGGGGAATCTGTAGACACTCACAATTTCATTTTCCTGTTACTAACTATGCAGGAGGATAAAAGCGTCTTTTTCACACTCCAGAGATAACCCTGGAGGACCACAAAATCAGTTCTAACCCTGAAGATAACCCCGGGAGCTCAAGTTCAAAGCTCGAAGTCAACCCAGGAAGGTCAAGCCAACCTCAGAGATAACCCTAAGGACATTCAGAGTCAACATCATGACAATCTTAGAGATAACCCTGGGAAAAGACCGCTACAACTGCGCCAAAGTCAGAAACAACCTGCGGAGGGGACAAATGGTCATTTTGCCAACTCAAACTCAACTCAACTCATTTCAACTCAAACTTCTTCAAAAGAAGTCCCACAAGAACCATATCTTAACTTCTGAGTGCAAACTAAGCAAAACTACTCAACAAACTACCTAATAGAAACCCGAAAATGCAATTTTGGTCATGGACCCATCTTCTCAAAATCAAAAGGGAAAATCCTATGTCATTGTGTAGCTCTCAAAAAGAGATTTTCGGAATGGTATGGCACACTTCCATCGGACTTCCGGATTGAAAGTTATGAAAGTTTAAGCGAACAGCGCGTTGTCTTAGTGCGCGTACTTTGAGACGGTGGGACCCACATTGCCCGAGGCACCCCGGACAGCCACAGGTAGACCCACGGCTATAGCAGGTACACCTGCGGATCCCCCCTCTATAAATAGAGGGCTTGGGGTGGCCATTTTTAAAGAGAAAAAGGGGAGTAAGCCCTGTCCATTTTGCTCTATACACACTATAAACTGAGTGCTTTCTCTTTTCAAACACTTGTGAGCTTGTATTGTGCTATATTTTACTGATGGAAACCGAGTTTTCATTCATTTAAAGCCATTTGAAGTCTTCTTGGCAGCCCACTGTAAGACTTCTTATATTTATTAAAGCATTTCTCCATTACTTTTGACACACATTTATTCACGTTGAGAGTCGCGCGTGTGTGTATGTCTGAACTTCGGTCCATGGCTTTTTATTTCTTTTGTGTATATATATATATATATACTAACATCATTGAGTTATGCGTCGATTGAGTTTGGATTTATATCCGGAGCGTTTACTACTTTTATATATATAAATACTTATATATATATTGTTATCATTAAACTCTATGTGATTGAGCCTGGATATAATATCCGGTGCGTATACTTCTTATATATATATATATTTTTATATTTCTGTCAGGCTTGGATTTTACTTTGTGGCCATTTATTGCTTTATTTACATTTAGTCCCACCTGGAGTTTACTTCGTGGCGGTTGATCGTATATATATATATATATTTACTACTTTTATATATTTACATTTAGTTCAGCCTAGAGTTTACTTCGTGGCGGTTGATCGTCTATATATATATATATATATATTTTTTTTTATAGCTTTTATATATTTATATTTCCAATCCCCCATGAAGTTTACTTCGTGGTGGTCGATCGTTCATATATATATATATATATATATATATATATAACTTTTATATATATAACTGATTACAGCTTTCATACCAACTGCTACATCATGTGAGCCTAGGAATCATGTGATCACAGATTCAGTCTCCTGAATCTAGATTCGGTTCCCGTGATGGACATTTTTAGCTGTAACCGGCTTGTAAATTACTAACGATGTTTGAATTTCCTTAAATGGCTTACATGCCCACAAGGAGTTCGGCACTGCTTTGTACATTTTTTTCTTGAAGATGTTTCGCATCTCGAAAATAAAAGCAATCAAGTCAAACATATAATAAAATAGAAGTATCAAAGGCCTCAATTACTATTGAGCACAAGGGTTTGAAAAACCTCTTTTTCTAAAACATCATTGCTATATCTTGTTAAAACTGAACTTTTATACATAATTCAAACCCTTTGTATATAGGTGCAAATGAGGCATAACACTACTTCCAAATAATTGTACATTGACCTATACACACACAAACACACATTCAGATATAAGTTTAAATTTAAAAGTGGTGGTCACCATGGTAACACGGATGTCGGGGGGTGCCTAACACTTTCCCTCCACATAATCAAGCCACGGACCCTAACAAATCTCGGTTTCACAGACCAATCAAGCAGTGCTACATCACTTGGTTAATGTGCAAACCTTTTCTCGGTTGAGTTGGTGTAACCATTTAAAAATACCAACTGGTGACTCATACTATCCAATCGTCGACATATACATGTCAAACCTTTTCACAACTTGTTTTTTCAAACAAATCTCACCTAACATGAGAACACCAAAAGACAAGAACAAAAAAGGGACAATAAAAATCCCGACGTCGACAAGAATAATAAGTCAAACTTATAACAAACGCCTCATGACAAATTCCTATATTTATATCAAAAATTGAATAAATATTGACCACAAATTACTTATCTTCAATCAACATATTTTTAATCTTTCAACAATTATTCATCATTTAATATTATAACTGATAATATTGACAACCAGATCGTTCCCAGGAAAGAGGGGCTTTCCGATAAGAATTTCTTCTTATTGGCGTGCAATTAAATAACCAAACCCCTTTCCTCGACAGAACTTTCTAGACATTGTTAATAATGTAAATAATAATATGAATAATTGTGTCATCTCAATTATTAATTTAATAATATAAAATATTGTGCATATGATATTGTGACAATAATTGAACAAAACTGAGTGACTTCTGACGTAAGCATCAATAATCAGAGATATTGTGCAATATCGTGTGCTACTGTGCAATAACCCGTATTACTATACTTTTATCACTGGGTATTTTAACAATAAAAGTATTATCGTTATTTTTTATAAAAAGGTTATTTCTGTTGCTTTCTATATCCAGCAGTTATTCCGTTATGTGGTCCACCAATGATTGCGCCGTCGTACGAATATTCCTCGACCAAACGAATATTTTATGACCACTTGCTTACTTTGTAAAATTTTCACATATCACCCTTAACTTTAACCTTTTATCAATTTAACCATTTACTAAATATAATAATAATTATAAGAAAATTGAATACTTTCATTTCATAAAATTCGGGGTCTTACAACATGTTAGCTCAAGCTATGGAAATTAGGGCACCAGTAATAAGAGATCAGCCAGCTAATAGATTGGCAAATTTCAAATATTTTAAAGCGGTAGGGCAGCCAGAATTTAAAGGAATCACTGATCCTATTGAAGCCCAAACTTGGGTAAAGGAGATGGAGAAGGCTTTTATTATTGCAAGACTAGCAGAGGAGAAAAATATAACTTTTGCTACCTATTTGATGAAGGGTGAAGCTAATTATTGGTGGGAAACAAACCAGGCTAGAGTTGGGACAACAGTAGTAATGTGGGCAAGATTTAAGGAGTTATTTTTTGAAAATTACTTTTTGCCAAGTATGCAAGCAAGAATGGAGATAAAATTTTTGGAGTTGAAGCAAGAGAATATGTCGGTTTCAGAATACACCGCTAAATTCAATGAATTAGCGAGATTTGTTCCACATCAGGTGGATATGGAGGCATGCAAAGTGCGAAAGTTTAAGAACGGACTGAAGCCAGGGATATTTAACAAGGTAGCAGTGTTGCAGATTAATACATTTGTGACTCTATTGGAAAAAGCAATCATTGCTGAAGGAGGAAGTGAAGCTGCATCAAAATATCATCAAGAAAAGAAGAAGAAGAAGACAAATAAAGGATGTAGTAGTGGATGAAGTTACCCCAATAAGCGGAAGTGGAATGATAACACCCAATCGGGAAATAAATCAATAGAGAGTAAGAAGAGAGGTGAGCCGTGTGCAGTTTTTGGTAAAAACCATCAAGGAGTTTGTTTAAAGGGAAAGAGAGTATGTTTAAATATGGTCAAGAGGGACACATTTATCCCAATTGTCCCAGTCCAAAGAAGATACAAGATTGTTTTTTTGTGGATTGTTAGATCATCAGATTCGGAACTGCCCAAAGAAGAATGCAGATAAGGAAAACAACATCAAAAGAACTAGCAGTGGAACACTGGCGATCAAAGGACCTGCTCAGCCGGGAAGACCAACGGCACGTACTTTTAACATGACGGTTCAAGACACAGTTGTAAGACCCCAACTTTTATGAATAAAGATGAATTTTCTATAAATATCATTTTTTAATATTATGGAGTGAACTTGATATAATGTTATAGTTGTGGGTAATATTTATAAATTTTACAAAGTACGCAAGTTGTTATATTATATTCGATTGGTCAGGGAATATTCATTTTAACAGGGAATATTTGTACGATGACACAATTATTGGTAGACCCCACAATAGAATTATTGTCAGATTGAGAAAATGACAAAAATAGCTTTTTATAAAAATAACGGCAAAAGTTTTACCGTTAACTGTTGAAATACCTGGTGGTAAAAGTACAGTAATACACGTGGTTGCATAGTAGCACACGGTATTGATTATTGATGCTTACGTGAGAAGTCACTCAGTTTTGTTCAATTATTGCTACATAGTATCTCACGTTATTTGATTCAATTATTGTCAATATTTTATATTATTAAATCAATAGTTGACGCGACATAATTATTCATATTATTAGTTAGCATTATTGACAATGTCTAAAAAATTTTGTCGAGGAAAGGGGTTTGGTCATCTAATTGCGCGCCAATGAGGAGAAATCCTTATCGGAAAGCCCCCTCTTTCCTGGGAATGATCTGGTTGTTGATATTATGAGCTTATAATATTAATTATTATGTGATGGATATTGGTTCAATTTTTTTTAAATGAAAGAATTTATTTGCAAAAAACAATTGTTGAAAGTTTAACAAATTTTTTCTGTGGAATTATAATTATCTCCTCTTATAAAATATTCATTCAAGTATATTATAATATATATATATATATGTGTGTGTATATATATATATATATATATATATATATATATTTACATGTGATTAAAATGGTGGGTGGTGGATTATTGTTACCTATAAAACTTATTCCAAAATGGTGGGCCCCTAACTTTTGAAATGATAAGAGTTAGGCATTGAAAATAAGGATTTTGGCAGAAGAAAAGTTAGGCGGAGAAAAATTGGGGAAAAGTTAGGCACGTCATGGCGCCCCAAAATAGGTCCATTCCATCCAACCCATTCTCGAAGTGCCAAATACATGATGTAAAACAACTACAACTTTATTATCACAAAATAAAATCATGGAGTTTAAATACAAATATTATCTTCTAGACAATATTTATACTCAAATAAATCCTCATCACATTTATTGATACATTATTTTACAATAATGGTGAGGACTACTAAACAACTCTCTCTAGAACCTTCATTTCATACCCCGACTAGTACTCGCATACATTCTCGCCTCCTGAAGAAAAATGGAACAACAAGGAAAGGGTGAGCTCAACTAGCCCAAGAAAAGAATATTATGACTAAGATAATATACAACAAATTATCGTTAGTCTCCAACAGGAAAAACTGATAGACAACAAGTTTCGCATCAATATTCGCAATGAAATAATAATTCATAGAAGAGTTACGTAGAGAATGAAATCTACTATAATCTATGAATTTAATGTCCATCATCAATATTTTATCCTCGTAACATCAATCAATATTCATCTCAAATCAAATATTCATCTTTGCACTACAGCCAAAGATATTCATCAATCGGTCATGTTCATCTCAACACTGCTCATCTTTTGCACTAAAGGCCAAAGATATTCATCATCGGTATGTTCATTTAAACACTGCTCATCTTTGCACTACAGCCAAAGATATTCATCAATCGGTCATGTTCATCTCAACACTGCTCATCTTTGCACTAAAGGCCAAAGATATTCATCGATCAGTCGTGTTCATTTAAACACACTGCTCATCTTTGCACTACAGCCAAAGATATTCTTCAGAAATCATTCATCTGCACCTACAAAGCCAAAGATATTCAATAATATCATCATTTAAGATCGAGGATGATGAAAATATTTTTAAAGAAACGAATCCAAAGAAACAAAATGACAAGGATTAAGGATTCGTATTGGGGTTTTATCCACGTCCAAAAATACCTCAAAAATAATCATAGTGGTGTAAAATTCAAGAATGATCAAACATGGATACAATCAAAGCTAGTAGTATCCAAAATAGATATTTTGGACGAAAAGAAAAATTTCATTTTTCAAGAATAGTGCCGTATTCGTGAATAGTCTGTCAGATATCGTGAATAGTCTTAGATATCGTGAATAGTAACTCCTACACCAAAAGATAGAAATTCCACAAAAACATCTTCACGCTTCATGAATAGTACTACTGTGAATAGTAACTCGTGAATAGTAACTCATGAATAGTAACTCGTGAATAGTAACTCATGAATAGTAACTCGACATGAAAAGTTCTAAATTTGATAAAAAGTACCAACTAATATTTCAAAGATAATGATATCAAAGAATTAATATCATTTGAGAAGAAAATAACATCCCTTACCTCAAAGAATCGATGATTTCCTAAGGAAAGGCTCAAGTGATGCCGAATGAAACTTGTCTTTGACAAAGAACTCTCAAAGTATCTAAATACTCACAAAATACGCCAATAATATAGAGAGAGAAAGAGAGAAAACTTTGTTTCGGTGTGATTTTCAATTCTAACTTAGCCTCTATTTATAGGAAAATGTTAGCCCATAGAAGCGACTTGACTCAAGCACCGATGGCTTTTTACTCCGCTACTATTGCCACCCACCACATTTGAAATAAAATTCAGCACATTTTTCACCAACCACAAGTGGGGCCCACTCAATTCTAGAATTTTCCACCAAAATCAATTATAAACCTAATTTCCGAATCCGACACCTCTTAAAATTCACAACAAATCATTCGTGCATTTTAACGGTTTCAAAATTTGTGGACATATACTCAACTTATGTATGTATAACATACCCAAAAATTACCACAATCCAACTATTCGGATTAAAAATTATAACCCCATGAATATATCTCAAAACCCCGATTTGATTTTTAACACCTCCAATCCGATAAAATACTTGATAAAACACCTCAACAATAATTTCTTCATTAATAACCACATAAATAAATCCATCATTTATATTCATATAAAATAAATATTTCCTTATCATATGAATCAATAATTAATTATTCACAAATAATATTACGTAATCACATTTATGACAACCAAAGTTGCTCCTGTGAAAGAGGGGCTTTCCAATAAGGATCTCCTCATCGGGCGCCAAGAATTAGGTGACCAAACCTCTCCTTAGATGTAACTTTCTAGACATTGCCAATAATGTTATCTAATAATATTATTCAAATAATATGAATTATTGATCCGATAATGGGAAATATCGCAAAGGACAATTATCAAAACAAAGAATAATATAAAATACCAACGCAAAGAATTATTGAATCAATAAAATAAACTATTGAACAAGAATTCATAATAATTATTGAGTAGTGCCTTCTTCACGTAAGGATCAATAATTCAACAATCTGCAGTAATACCGCAGGTGTCACGCGCAACCACGCCAGACATCTTGTATTTTAACCACCGGGTATTCCAACATGATTAATTAACGGTAATAATTACGCCAAGTAATCGCTTTTCAGCTTATGGGGCTCCACACATGGTCATACTGGTCAAATATTCCCCACAAGATTTAATATTCCACGAATTAAACGAATATTCCCCAATAAAATGAATATTTTATAACCACTTGCTTATTTTGAAATATTTATGATTTAACCCTTAACTATCCACATTAATCAAATCAACCCTTACTATTTCAAAATAATAAATAAAGGAAATTCCTTTTTATTTAAAAAATTTCGGGGTCTTACACATGCATTTGGTTTTTCTTTCCTCCGTTGCACTATATAAGGAGGGGCAACCTCCATCCTAAATCACACCAAAAATCTCAAGCATTTTTACTATAGTATTGTGAGAATTTCTTTTAAGTATAACAATACTTTGAGCGTAGTTTTCTGCAAGATTTTCTCAGAATAATATCCGATATTCCATTCAAATCCAGTTTCTACTAAGGTAAAGGATATTATTTTATTTCAATACTCGTAAGAAATATTATTTTCTTCATACTCCATAGTATGGAAGGGATATTATTTCATTTCATATTCCTAAATTTAAACTTACTATGGTAAGTATTGCTTCTATAATTCCTGAAATTAGTAGAATATCCTTAATATTTGCGCTTCATCCAATATCTTTTCATGAAAATATTATTCTGAGCATTCTTGATAAGTTTTAACTTTTTCATGCCAGAGTACTATTCACGGAATACTATTCCTGAAGTACTATTCACGGGGTACTATTCACTTGGGTACTTTCACTCGGGGTACTATTCATAACAAAAATTGATTTCTTTTCGGTCCAAATCATTTTTGATACAATATTATTCTTGAATTTTACTCCACAAAAAAGTATCATGTTGACAATTTGGACATTATTGAATTCTGGATAAATTAAATTATAAATCTTTAGAATTTATCTTTTGTTTGCATTTAATTGAATTCTTATATCATTGTCATCATCCCCATGTTTATATTGTTATGAAAGTCATCTTTGGCCCGTAGTGCACAGATGGACTGTTTATTGGTATGATTATGACCAGGAATCATTTGGTATAATCATGACCTGCAATGTTACAAATGATGTGGTAAAAGTCCCCATTGGCCCGTAGTGCATTTATGGACAATTGTTGAGATGACCATGACCATTGGTAATAATAATGAATATCCTTGGCCCGTAGTGCATGGATAATTCAGTGATGTGGATTATTTATTACGCTGAGTCTCAACGATAAAATTGGTGATAACTTTAAATCATAGAAGATAGTAGATATCATGCTCTACTTGACTCTTCTAATGGATTGTTTGTTCTGCTGCAGTTAAACTTGTTATCTATTATATTCTATCAGATTAACACTGTTGAAGGCTAACGATAATTTATTCTGCATTATTTTAGTTATAATATTCTTTACTGGGCTAGTTGAGCTCACCCTTTGCTTTCATTGTTCTCTTCAGGAAATGAGAATATAGCTGGGACTAGTCGGGGAACGGAGTGATGGTCTAGATGGTTGTTTTAGTAGTCCTCACTATTCTATGAAATAGTGTGATAATAATTGTAATAAGATTGAATTTGAGTGTGGATATTTTCTAGAAGACAATATTCGTATTAAAACTCTCAGCTTATGTTTCATCGTATTACACGACAACTGCATTAATTAAGTTGTATTTGAATTTTGTACCATGTATTTGGCGACTCAGATTGGGTGATGTATACCTATTTTGGGGGCGTCACAATTGGTATCAAAGCTTAAGGATATGATCCCTGGCTAAGATGTGAGACTAGAACTAGGAGGGGAGAGATGGGTAATTCTTTCGCTAGTATGACCTACCTAAGTTTATTTGTTACTTACTTGGTCGGTTAGAGTATAGGGATAATATGTGGCATGTCAATTAACCCATGTTTTGTGGCAGTGTTTGAAAATGACATCCGAGAATGTTGAGATAAGCAATGGAGCACATGAGACTGTTGAGTCACCAACGATCAATACCCAAGAAAATGTGCAACAGGAAGACAATAATCCTCAGGTAAACAACAACACCGATCAAATGATGAACGATGGGATGTTAAGAGGCTTTATGCAATTTATGCAACTTCAGGCGAGAGCGGCTCCTGTTCAAAATGCAGGTGGAAACACTGGCAACTCTCGGATGGTCACCGCTAAGCAATTTAAGGAGCTGGGACCATCAGAGTTTTTGGGAGAGCCAAAACCACTTAATGGGAAGACGTGGATAACGCAGATCACCAAGATATTTGATGTCTTAGGATGCTCCGAGGAGCAAAAGGTTCCCTTTGCCACCTTCATGTTGCGAGGAGAGGTAGATTACTGGTGAGAATCTGTAAAGCGTACTCAGCCTGCTGCACTAAAGATGTCTTGGGAGAAGTTTCAAGAATTGTTCAACGACAAGTACTTTCCTGAAAGTATTCGTCACATGAAGGAGGTGGAGTTCATCAAGCTGGAGCAAAATAACATAACCGTGTCGCAGTATGAGGCTAAGTTTGCCGAGTTGTACCGGTTTGCATCCCATTTGGTTGATAATGAGGAGAGAATGACGCGAATGTTTCTGCGAGGTTTGAGACCCGAAATATGTCAATACCTCATTTCTCACAAACTGTGTTTGTATTCAGATGTTGTAAATAGGGCTCAGTTATTAGAGCACGATAATGAGTCAACCCAACCAAGAGAGAGCAACCAACAAGTCAATAATACCAGTGGTAGCAGTCATCAAAGCGGTGACAACAAACGTGGAAGAAATCAACATGCCAGAAATGGTAACCACTTTGGTGGTAATCATGGCCAAGATAATAGAAGTGGAAATTTCAAGAAGAGGAGATTCAATAACGATGGAAAGACGTCAGCACCAGCACCTGTTGTTAAGGAAGGAGAATGACCGTTGGTCGTATGTTAGAAATACGGAGGGGGGACACATCAGTCCAAACTGTACGCAGTAGTCTAAAGCATGTTACAATTGTGGAAGAGAAGGTCGCCTAGGTCGATTTTGTCATGCACCGAAGTCAAGTCTAACTGGGATGGAGGCATCAAAGGCCGTCTCAGATAAGATAAAACCGGTAGTTCAAAAGAGAGCGTTTGTCGTAACCTTCCAAAAAATGAGGAATTCGAACGAGGTGATCACGGGTAAGCTAAACATAAACTCTAGCAAGAAGTCTATACTTTATTTGATACCGGTTCTACCCATTCTTTTATTTCTCCTACTTGCGCTCAACGTTTAAATTTGACTCCGGAGAAATTAGACTTTGACTTATCTTTTGAAACTCCATTGGGAGAAACCTTCATTAAATCCACTATTTATAAGTCTTGTTTGGTTCAAATCGATACCCTCACATTACCTGTCGATCTTATTTCATTGAAAATACTTGCATTTGACATAATTCTTGGGATTGATTGGTTAACTACTCATCATGCAAACATTGATTATTTTCATAAGGTTGTTAGCTTTCATATTCCTAACCAACCTATTATGCGAATTCAAGCAACCAAACCATTAAAATCAATCACTATTATATCAAGCCATAAAGCTATTCATTTATTGAAAAACGGATGTCAAGCTTTCTTACCTCATGTCACAGATTTAAACAAAAATACGTCAGTTTTGAATTATATTTCTATTGTTAATAAATTTCATGACGTATTCCCTGAAGAACTTCCTAGCCTACCCCCAGAGCGTGAAATTAAATTTTGTATCGACCTTGAACCCGGTACAAAACCCATTTCCAAAGCCCCATATCGAATGGCTCCTATTGAACTTCAGGAGTTAAAAACCCAACTACAGGAGTTGTTATACATTGGTTTCATTCGTCCTAGTACGTCTCCTTGGGGTGCACTTATTCTATTCGTAAAGAAGAAAGATGGGAGTGTGCGACTTTGTATTGACTATCGAGAGTTGAATCATGTCACCATCAAAAATAGGTACCCGTTACCTCGTATTGATGACCTGTTTGACCAGTTGCAAGGTGCCAAATTCTTTTTAAAGATTGATCTTCATTTCAAATATCATCAGTTAAAAATTAAAACTGATGACATTCCAAAGACTGCTTTCAGAACTCGGTACGGGCATTACAAATTCCTAGTCATGTCTTTTAGATTGACCAATGCTCCTGCGGCCTTCATGGATATGATGAACTGAGTATTCAAGGAATATTTGGATCATTTTATGGTTATCTTTATTGATGACATCCTCATCTACTCCAAAAGCCGTGAAGATCATGAGCAACACTTGGGATTGATACTTCAAAAGCTTCGTGGAAACAAGTTATATGCCAAGTTGAAGAAATGCGTGTTCTGGCTTGAGGAAGTAGCATTCCTTGGGCACGTGATATCAAATCATGGAAATCTGTTGACCCGACAAAGATTGAAGCAATTCAAAGCTAGGAGCAACTTAAGTCAGTAACCGAAGTACGTAGCTTTCTGGGTTTAGCTGGTTATTATCGGAGATTCGTGGAAGGATTTTCTCGAATCGCTACTCCATTAACTCAGGTGACTAGGAAAGATATAAAATTCGGTTGGAGCGAGGAATGTGAGAAGAGTTTTCAAGAACTCAATAGGAGACTCATTTCAGCACCCGTTGTGACAATACCATCTGGTTCAGCGAGATTTTTCATATACAGCGATGCTTCAGGCAAAGGTTTAGTATGTGTTCTCATGTAGCATGGGAAAGTCATAGCCTATGCCTCACGACAACTCAAAGAATATGAGAGGAATTATCCTACACATGAACTAGAGTTGGCAGCAGTCCTTTTCACGTTAAAGATCTGGAGGCACTACCTGTATGGGGAGAAAGTGGAGATCTATACGGATCATAAAAGCCTCAAATATTTCTTCACCCAAAAGGAACTCAACATGCAGCAACGATGTTGGCTTGAACTGTTGAAAGATTATGACCATACCATTCAATACCATCCTTGCAAAGTTTAATGTGGTAGTGACGCATCGAGTGAAGATCATATGCTGGTCAATACGAAAATGATATTGTCAACACAAAGGCCCATTTTGTATGACTTGCAAATGATGGAGATAGAGATAAAGACTCCAGGGACCCACGTGATGATGGCAAATATACGAGTAGAATCGACTTTAATCGATAAAGTTAAAGCTGCTCAAACTACAGACCTGGAGCTTATACGTATGAAGAAGAAAGTGAAAGAAGGTGCTATTCCGGAAGCAAGAGTCGATGAAGAAGGAATAATACGAGTCAACTCTAGACTTTGTGTTCCTAACGACCTTGATTTAAAGTATAAAATAATGATAGACGCGCACAACACATCATTTGCAATTTATCTTGGGAGTACCAAAATGTATCGTAATCTTCGACATACATTTTGGTGGAGCAATATGAAGAGAGAAATCGCGGAGTTTATCTCAAGGTGTTTAACTTGTCAATGTGTCAAGGCAGAGCATCAAGTGCCAAAAGGTCCATTGCAACCACTTGAAATTCCAGAATAGAAGTGGGAGCACATTACCATGGATTTTGTTACTGGTCTTCCCAAGGTTTCTCAAGGCATAGATGCAATTTGGGTCATTGTTGATAGATTGACCAAGTCGGCTCATTTCTTACCTATACGAGAAACTTATACACTTGAATGTCTTGCTCGTATATACATAAATGAGATTGTAAGACTTCATGGTATGCCAGTATCCATAGTTTCTAATACAAATACAAACTGTGAGTTTTAATACAAATACTGTCTTCTAAACAATATCCACTCTCAAATAAGTCCTCATTATATTTATTGTCACACTATTTCATAGAATAGTGAGGACTACTAATACTATCATCTGGTCCATCACTCCGTTCCCTGACTCGTCCCAGCTATATTCTCATTTCTCAAGAGAATAAAGGAAAGAAATGGTGAGCTCAACTAGCCCAAAGAAGAAATATTATGACTAAGATAATGCGTAATAAATTATCATTAGTCTACAACAATGTTAAACCGATAAAATACAATAGACATCAAGTTTAATCATGGTAAACAAGTAATCCATTAAAAGAGTCAAGTAGAGAATAAAATCTACTATCTTTTATGATTTAAAAGGTTTTCATCACTTTTATCACTTTTATCACTGAGACTCAGCTTAATAAATAATCCACATCATCGAATCACCCCTGCACTACGACCAAGGATATTCTTTAGTATCACGACCACAAATTATCCATGCACTACGGGCAAAGGACATTCGTGTATTCATCAATGGTCATGATCATGCCAACAACTGTCCATTAATGCACTACGGGCCAATGAGGACTTTTACCACATCATTAGTAACATTACGATCATGATTACACCGAATAATCCCTGGTCATAATCATACCAAGTCCATCTATGCACTACAGGCCACAAATGACTTTCAACAAAATATAAACATGAAGATGATGACAATGATATAAGAATTCAATAAAACAAGTTCAAGAATTAATTTATCCAAGAACTAATAACGTCCAAATTGTCAACATGATACTTCTTTGTAGAGTAAAATTCAAGAATGCTCAGAAGAATATTTCCATGAAAAGATACTGGATGAAGTGCAAATATCAAGGATATTCCACTAATTTCATGGAGTATAGAAGTCAAAACTTTAACCAACTGAGTATAATAAGGAATGGAATAACAAAAGAAATCACCAAGCATGCGGAAGACCGCACAGGCAGGTTATTCCAACAGAATAATAAAGACGGAACCAGGTCCAGCGTAAAACGCATAGACAGGATATTCCAACAGAATAATAAAAGACGAAACCAGGTCATGCGTAAAGCACAAACAAGATGTTCCAATAGAATAATAAAGACATATCCAGCTCCTGCGTAAAACGTACAGATAGGATATTCCAACAGAGTAATAAAGATAGAACCAGGTTATGCATAAAGCACAGATATGATATTCCAACGGAATAATAAAGAATGGAATAATAGAAGAATTTTACCAAGTATGCGGTACTTCGCATAGATAGGTTATTCCAATATAATAATAAAGAATGGAATAACAAAAGTTCTCTTCATGAAGACGAAAGAAAGAAATAATACCCCTTACCTCAGAAGAAACTGGATACTGGAATAGTGAGGTAGCAAGCTTCTCTTCTTCTATAGATTTTCTCTCTATAATTTCTCTCTATAATAATTGCTCTATAGCTTTAGTGAATTGGTGAGAAATGAAGGAAGAATGAGCTTCTATTTATAGAAAAATATAGTTTCAATAATTGCACGTTTTGGGGCTCAAAAAATTACAATCTGAATACCTCCAACTTTTCCTTTATTTTTAATTTAGTCATGCAAGTATTATCAAACTTGCACCACCTCCCCTAATAGTAAATAATGTGATTCAATAGTAAATCATGTGAATCAATAGTTATAGACATGTGAAAATACGAATTACAGTATAGTACCTCCATCTATACCTCCATTTTTAACTTAGTCATGCAAGTATTATCAATCTTGCACCAACTCCCCTAATAGTAACAAGAATGTGAAACAATAGTATACACATGTGAACAAATAGTTATAATCATGTGAAATAATAGCAATCAATTGCTCATTTATCCGGTTAAATACCCGATTGGTCAATATAACCTCTAGACATCAATTTTTATCGAAATAAATGTCGATTTTCACTAACACAAATAATTCCAACACAATGAAACAATTTTTAACAACAATATAAATTTTGAAATTTTGAAGTTTGACTTTTCCTGAAAAAGTCAACTATTGACTTTTTGACCAAAAAGTTAATCCCGAAAAATTTTGTGTTTATAGACTATTTTTACTAATTTCATCGTTCACGGACTCAAATATCACGTCTGCGTCTCCAAATTCAATTCCGAACACAAATTCAATTTTAATAACATTCATCATTAATATTATAACACACAATATTTATCAACCAGGTCGTTCCCAGGAAAGAGGGGGCTTTCCAATAAGGATTTCTCCCTATTGGCGCAAGAATTAGGTGACCAAACCTCTCATCGATGTAACTTTTAGACATTGTAAATATTGCAATTTAATAATATGAATAACTTTATCGTCTCAACTATTGATTTAATAAAATAACATATTATGCGATGATCTTGACAATAATCGAATCAATAATATGAGAGATATGATGCGTGAATTCTTCATGAAAGTAATAATTGAGTATAACCGAGTGACTTCTCACGTAAGCATCAATAATCAATACCGCGTGCTACTATGCAACCACGACCACCGACATCGTACTTTTACTACCGAGTAGTTTAACAGTATTAACGATAAAACTTCCGTCGTTATTTTCATAAATATATTTTTGTCATTTTCTCAATCCGACAATTATTTTGTTGTGGGGTCCACTAATGATTGCGTCGTTGTACGAATATTCCCTGCTAAAACGAATATTCTCCGACCAATCGAATATAATATAACAACTTGCATACTTTGCAGAATTTATAAATACTACCCACAACTATAACATTATAACAAATTCATTCCATAATATTCAAAAATGATAATTATAGAAAAATCATCTTTATTCATAAAAGTTGGGGTCTTACAACCTCCCCTTCTTATGAAATTTCACCCTCAAAATTAGGGTATGTACCTGGTATGTCGAATAGGTGAGGATATCTTGACTTCATCTCAGATTCTAACTCCCAAGTCATTTCTTCCACGTCGTGGTTTCTCCACAAAACTTTGACTTGAGGTATAACCTTGGAGCGTAGAATATGATCCTTCTTATCCAAGATTTTAACAGGTAACTCTTCATACGTTAAATCTTCCTCTATCACGTCCGATTCTAATTCAATAATGTGGTTCGGGTCTTCCACATATTTACGTAACATGGATATGTGAAAAACGTTATGAACACGAGACTTACTTGGCAGTAAAGCGAGTCTATACGCCACAGTTCCTACTCGATCGAGGATTAAAAATGGGCTAATGAATCGAGGATTGAGCTTTCCTCTCTTTCCAAATCTCGTAATTCCTTTTCATGGAGCAATACGTAACAATACATGATCTCCAATATCGAATTCCACGTCCTTTCGATGAAGATCAGCATAACTCTTTTGTCGATCTTATGAGGTTTTTATACGTTGTCGGATTGTTTGAATCTTTTTCGTAGTCATACGTACCAAATCCAGTCCCAACAACATTGCTTCACCCACCTCATCCCAATATACTCTAGAACGACACTTTCTTCCATACAACGCCTCGAATGGAGCCATACCAATACTAGCTTGATAATTGTTGTTGTAGGAAAACTCCACCAATGGTAAGAACTTGTCCCAACTTCCCTTGAAGTCAAGGACACAGAGTCTTAATAAATCTTCAAGAGTTTGAATAGTCCTCTCTGATTGTCCGTCCGTCTGAGGATGATATGCCGAACTAAATCATAAATCTGTGCCCATAGCTTTTTGCAAACTAACCCAAAATCTTGAAGTGAATCTTGGGTCTCGATCAGAAACTATGGATATTAGCATACCATGCAATCTTACAATCTCGTTTATATACATACTAGCAAGACGTTCAAGTGTATAAGTTTTTTGTATCGGTAAGAAATGAGCAGACTTGGTCAATCTATCAACAATGACCCAAATCGCATCTATGCCTTGAGAAACCTTGGGAAGACCAGTAACGAAATCCATGGTAATGGGCTACCACTTCCATTCTAGAATTTCAAGTGGTTGCAATGGACCTTTTGGCACTTGATGCTCCTCCTTGACTTGTTGACAAGTTAGACACCTTGAGATAAACCCCGCTATATCTCTCTTCATATTGCTCCACCAAAATGTATGTTAAAGATCACGATACATTTTAGTACTTCCAGGATGGATTGCAAATGGTGTGTTGTGTGCCTCCATCATGATTTTATACTTTAACTCAGGGTCGTTAGGAACACAAAGACTGGAGTTGACTCGAAGTATTCCTTATTCATCGATTCTTGCTTCCGGTATAGCACCTTCTTACACTTTCTTTCTTATAATGCATCGCCTCCAGTGTCAGTAGCTTGAAAGCGAAATTTTAACCTTATCGATTAAAGTAGGTTCTACTCAGATATTTGCCATCATCACGTGGGTCCCCAGGTCTTTATCTCTATCTCCATCCTTTGCAAGTCATACAAAATGGGCCTTTGCGTTGACAATATCGCGCACTTCATTCGCATATGATCTTCTTCTTAATGCGTCAGTACCACGTTAAACTTTTCAAGATGGTATTGGATGGTATGATCATAATCTTTCAATAGTTCAAGCCAATGTCACTGCCGCATGTTGAGTTCCTTTTGAGTGAAGAAATATTTGAGGCTTTTATGATCCGTAAAGATCTCCACTTTCTCCCCATACAAATAATGCCTCCAAATCTTTAGTGCAAGAACAACTACTGCCAACTCTAGATCATGAGTAGGATAATTCTTCTCATATTCTTTGAGTTGTCGTGAGGCATAGGCTATGACTTTCCCATGTTTCATGAGAACACAACCTAACCCTTTGCCCGAAGCATCACTGTAGATGACAAATCCCTCTGATCCAGATGGTATTGTCAGAATAGGTGCTGAAATGAGTCTCCTCTTGAGTTCTTGAAAACTCTTCTCATATTCCTCACTCCAACCGAATTTTGTATCTTTCCGAGTCAGCTGAGTTAATGGAGTAGCGATTCGAGAAAATCCTTCCACGAATCTCTAATAATAACCAAATGGCTAGCAGAAAGCTACGTACTTCGGTCACTGATTTGGGTTGCTCCTAGCTTTGAATAGCTTCAATCTTTGCTGGGTCAACAGATATTCCATGACTTGATACTACGTGCCCAAGGAATGCTACTTCCTCAAGCCAGAACTCATATTTCTTCAACTTGGCATAAAGCTTATATTCATGAAGTTTTTGGAGTATCAGCCTCAAGTGTTGCTCACGATCTTCACAGCTTTTGGAATAAATAAGGATGTCATCAATAAAGACTACCACAAAGTGATCCAAATATTCCTTGAATACTCAGTTCATCATATCCATAAAGGCAGCAGGAGCATTAGTCAATCCAAAAGACATGACTAGGAATTCATAATGCCCGTACCGAGTTCTAAAAGCCATCTTTGGAATGTCATCGGTTCTAATCTTCAATTGGTGATAACCTGAACGAAGATCAATCTTTGAAAAGAATTTGGCTCCTTGTAACTGGTCAAACAGGTCATCAATACGTGGCAATGGGTACTTATTTTTTATGGTAACATGGTTCAACTCCGATAATCAATACAAAGTCGCATACTCCCATTTTTCTTTTTCACGAATAGAATAGGAACACCCTAAGGAGACGTAATAGGACGAATGAAACCGATGTCTAATAGTTCCTGCAGTTGGGTCTTTAATTCCTGAAGTTCAATAGGAGCTATTCGATATGGGGCTTTAGAAATAGGTTTTGTACCGGGTTCAAGGTCGATACAAAATTCATTAACAATAGAAATATCATTCAAAACTGATGTATTTTTATTTAGATCCGTGACATGAGCTAAGAAAGCTTGACATCCGTTTTTCAATAAATGAATAGCTTTATGGCTTGAGATGATAGTGATTGATTTTAATGGTTTGGTTGTTTGAATTCACATAATAGGTTGGTTAGGAATATGAAAACTAACAACCTTACGAAAATAATCAATTTTTGCATGATGAGTAGTTAACCAATCAATCCCTAGAATTACGTCAAATGCAAGTATTTTCAATGAAATAAGATCAATAGGTAATGTGAGGGTACCGATTTGAACTAAACAAGACTTATAAACAGTGGATGTAATGAAGGTTTCTCCCAATGGAGTTTCAACAGATAAGTGAAAGTCCAATTTCTCCGGAGTTAAATTTAAACTTTGAGCACAAGTAGGAGAAATAAAATAATGGGTAGAACCGGTATCAAATAAGGTATAGACTTCACTAGAGTTTATGATAAGCTTACCAGTGATGACCTCGTTCGGGTTCCTTGCTTTCTGGGAGGTCACAACAAACGCTCTCCCTTGCACTACCGGCTTTGACTTTTCGGGACGGCCTTTGATGCCTCTATCCTAGCTGAACTTGTCTTCGGTGAATGACAAAATCAGGCTAGGTGACCTTCTCTTCCATAATTATAACATGCTTTGGATGGCATCGCGCAGTTTGGACTGATGTGTCCCTCCCCTCCACATTTGAAGCATAAGATAGGTGGTCGTTCTCCTTCCTTAACCACGGGTCTTTGGTCGACGCCTTTCCATCATTGTTGAATCTCCTCTTCTTGAAATGTCCATTCTTATTGTTTTGGCCATGATTACCACTGAAGTGGTTACCATTTCTGGCATGCAGATTCCCTCCACGCTTGTTGTCACCGCTCGATGATCGCTTCTCACTGGTTTTATCATTTTGCCACCGCTTCTCTTTTTGGTTGGGTTGACTCGTTATCACGTTCCAATAACTGAGCCCTATTAACAACATCTGAATATAAACATAGTTTATGAGAGATAAGATATTAACGTATCTCGGGTTTCAAACCTCTTAGAAACATTCGCGTCATTCTCTCCTCATTATCAACCAAATGAGACACAAACCGGGACAACTCGGCAAACTTGGCTTCGTACTGCGACAGGGTCATGTTGTTTTGCTCCAGTTTAATGAACTCTACCTCTTTCATGTGACGAATACTTTCGGGAAAGTACTTGTTGTTGAAAAGTTCTTAAAACTTCTCCCAAGATGTAAGACCCCAACTTATTATTAATGAAATTTAATTTTCTCTATTTATTATTTTGAAATAGTAAGGGTTGATGTGATTAATGTGGATAGTTAGGGGTAAAATACGCAAATATTTCAAAATAAGCAAGTGGTTATAAAATATTCATTGTTGTCGGGGAATATTCGTTTGGTCGTGGAATATTCAGACCGCTTCGGAGAATATTCGTATTTACTGCACAGCCATGCCCATGTGTGGGCCCCATAACTAAAAGCGATTGGATGAAGAAAACGACAAATATAAGTTGGTTAAAAATAACTACAGTAGTTGTTACCATTAATATCGTTAAAATACTACGTGGTTAAAACACGTGAAGATTACCAGATTGCACCAATTATTGATTCTTACGTAAGAAGGCACTACTCAATAATGGTTACGTAATTACCGCTCAAAGATTTTATTGATTCAATAATTGTTTGCGTTGATATTTTATATTATCATTGTTTCAATAATTGTCATTACACAATATTTTTCATTATCGAAGCAATAATTCATATTATCCTAATAATATTATTAGATAACATTATTGGCAATGTCTAGAAAGTTCTCGCTCTAAGGAGAGGTTTGGTCACCTAATCATACCAAGAGAGGAGAAATTCTTATCGAAAGCCCCCTCTTCCTGAACCGCACTCGGTTGTCAATATCAGGATTCTCAGTAATATTATTTGTGAATAATTAATTATTGATTCATATGATGAGGAAAATATTGATTTTATGTGGATATAGATGGAGAAAATTTTAATGTGACAATTGTTGAAAATTGAAATTTTATCTTTTTCTCGATAAGATAATGTATTATTATATTTTAATAATATAATAATGGTGATATTTTACACAACGAATGTGGGATATATGAGTATACGAGGAGGAAGAGTATTTTTGTTGCAATAAATGTTTAAAACATGTTAAACATGCTCTGGTGGACCCCATTTATCGACCGAAATTTGATTATAAATGTAAAATCGCCTGCTTTGTGATTTCTTCAATTTCTTCGCTTTGGAATTTGGAAAACTTTCTTCCGCAAAGTTGTAGAGAATTGAATTTCCTATAAAAACACGCGAGATTCAATTTTTCTGATAAAAGGGCTATTTATTATGAATTATTGATGTTCAAATTCTAAATAATTGATTTTTGGAAGTTTTAATTATTTTAAATAATAAAACGTTTTTGATTTGTTTTGGTAGACTTATTTGTTGTCAAGCATGGCTGAATTCAGATCATAGATTGTGTAAGTAGGAATTTATATATAATATATTAATATTATATTAAATTTTCGCTTTTAGTGTTCTAAGCAATTTCCTATAAAAAGGGTGCTTAGGTTAGAATTGAAAATCACACCGTAAATCAAGTTTTCTCTCTATATTATCGAGCGTATTCTTGTGAGTATTTTGAGTATAATTTGAGTATTGCTATTCTAAGCAAGTTCAAGTCATAGCCTTTATATCCTGTTTCAAATAGAAGTATTGATCTTCGAGGTAAGGGATATTTTTTTTTTTTTCAGTAATGATATTATTTCTTCAATATCATTATGTTGAAATATTGATCCGAAGTTTTTATCAAATTTGGAACTTTTGGTGTCTGAGTTACTATTCACGATACTCACACTATTCACGATATCGACCTTATTCACGAATACTCACACTATTCATCGAAAAATGAAAATTTTTCTTTTCGTCCAAAATATCTATTCGATACTAGCTTTGATTGTATCCATGTTTTGATCATTCTTGAATTTTACACCACTCGCGATTATTTTTGAGGTATTTTTGGACGTGAATAAAACAAAGTACTTAATCCTTAATCCTTAATCCTCGTCATTTTGTTTCACCGGATTCGCTTTTTTTAAAATATTTTCATCATCTTCAGCCTTAAATGATGATATTATGGAATATCTTTGGCCCAGAAGTGCAAAGATGAATGATTTCTCAAGAATATCTTTGGCCTCAGTAGTGCAAAGATGAACATGTGTTTAGATGAACACGACTAATCGATGAATATCTTTGGCTCAGAGTGCAAAGATGAATATGTGATTCCGTATATATATCGATTGATGTTACAGGGATAAAAGATAGATTTATGAACTTTTAAATTCATACATGGAAGATAGTAGTTTGCATTCTCTACTTAACTCTTCTAATGAATTATTATTTCACTGCGAATATTGATTTAAAATTTGTTGTCTATTGTATTCTATTAGATTTTTCCCCTGTTGAAGACTAACGATAATTTGTTGTATATTATCTTAGTCATAATATTCTTTACTCGAGCTAGTTGAGCTCACCCTTTTCCTTTTTGTTCCATTTTTCTCGTGGAGGCGAGAATATATAGCGAATGCAGTTCCTGGGTATGGAATGAAGGTTCTAGAGAGAGTTGTTTAGTAGTCCTCACCATTTTTGTAAAATAATGTATCAATAAATGTGATGAGGATTTATTTGAGTATAGATATTGTCTAGAAGATAATATTTGTATTTAAACTCACGCTTTACCGTTGTAATAATAAAGTTGTAGTTGTTTCATATCATGTATTGACAACTCGTAATGGGTGATGTATACCTATTTTGGGGCGCCACAAATTGGTATCGTAGCTTAGGATATGATCTCCGCTGAGATCGGGAATAGAACTAGAGGGAGAGACGAGTAAATCCTTCGCTAGTGTGTCCTACCTAAGCTTATTTGTTAGTTAATGTCAAGATATAGGGATATTATGTGATATATTGATTTCCTTAATTAACCCTTGTTTCACGACAAAGATTTGAGAATGTCGAATCGAGAATATTAACAATGGAAATGAGACCGTGGAGACGCTCAGACTCACCAACGAGGAGAACGTGCAACATCGGGCAATGTTCCTCCCGTGAACAACACCATTGAGCGTATGATGAACGAGGGGATGTTTAGAAGTTTTTTGCAGCTTCATGCAAAATCGCATTTAGGAGACTCGTGTTCAAAATACAGAGGAAATGATAGCAATTCACGGTTGTTGTCACAAATGCAAGCGCTTCAAAGAGTTGGGACCACCGTAATTTAAGGGAAAGCCAGATCCGATCATGCGCGAAACATGGGTCAAGCAAATTACCAAGATATTCGATGTCTTGGGATGCACGGAGGAACAGAAGGTTCCATTCGCCACCTTTATGTTCCGTGGGCGGGCGTATCATCGGTGGGAGTCTCAGGAAGCGCACTCCATCCAAATTTCAGACTCAAAGATGTCTTGGGAGACGTTTGAAGCTATTTAATGACAAATACTTTCCTGAAAGTGTTCATTATACGAAGGAAGTGGAGTTCATCGATTGGAACAAAAAAACATGACGGTGTCTCAAGACGAGGCAAAGTTTGCGAGTTATCCGTGTTTGCACCTCATTTGGTGGAGAATGAGGAACGATGACGCGGATGTTTCGAGAGGTTTGAAACCCGAAGATACGCATAAATATCTCATTTCTCATAAATTTTCTCTCTATTCGATGTTGTTAATGTGGCTCAATTGTTAGAGCGAGATAACGAGTATATTCAACCAAGGGACCATAACCAGATCGTACTGCAGATAAAGAATCAATGTAATAATGATAACCAAATGAGAAAGAAAAAGAGACGGATAAAATGGTAACCACTCCGTGGTAATCATGGCCATGAAAATAGAAGAAGCGAAATCGAGGAGATTTTAAAAGAGGAGATTTAACAACGACCATGTGAAGACGACAAAGTCAAAGAAAGAATCGGTTCTAAGGAGGAGAAAACCACCACCCATATATACTACAAATGCGAAAAGAGGGACATATCACCAAACCGCCCACAACAGCTTCAGGTATGCTATAATTGTGGAAAGGAAGGACATATCGCCGAGATTGTACGATAGCGAAACCTAGTTCAATGCGGGATTTGACTCAAAAGACCGTCCCCGTAAAAGTCAAAGTCAATGATTCCGGAAGAGCGTTTGTTGTGACCGGTCAAAATGCGAGAAACCCAAACGAGGTGATCACGGGTAAGCTATTTATAAATTTTTGCAAGTTTATACCTTACTTGATACCGGTGCTACCCATTCATTTATCTCTCCCGCATGTGCTCAACGCTTAAACTTGACTCGGAGAAATTAGATTTTGACCTATCTCGTGGAAACTCCGCTAGAGAAACTTTCATCACATCCACCGCTTATAAATCTTGTTTGATTCAAGTTGGCACCATCACCTTACCCGTTGACCTTATCTCTTTAAAGATACTTGCTTTTGATGTGATTTTAGGGATTGATTGGTTAACTACTCATCATGCCAAAATTGATTGTTTTCGTAAGGTTGTTAGTTTTCATATTCCTAACCAACCTCGTTGTACAATTCAAGCAACTAAACCATTAAAATCAATCACTATCATATCTAATCATAAAGCTATTCGCTTATTGAAAAACGGATGTCAAGCTTTCTTAGCCCATGTTATGGATTTGAATAAAGACACGCCAAATTTGAATAATATTCTGTCATTGTTATCGACTTTCCGACGATTTCAAGAACTTCCCTGCCTACCCCTGTAACGTGAAGTTGAATTCTTTATTGATCTTGAACCCGCACAAAGCCCATTTCTAAAACCCCATATCGAATGGCTCCTATTGAACTTCGTGAGTTAAAGGTCCAACTACAGTGAATTGTTGGACATCGGCCATTTCGTCCCAAGACATCTCCTCGGGGTGCCCTGCTTTTATTCGTAAAGAAGAAAGACGGAGTATGCGACTTTCAGATTGACTATCTGGAATTAAACCATGTCACCATCAAGAATAGGTATCCTCTACCTCGTATTGATGACTTGTTTGACCAACCCAGGCAAGGCACAATTCTTTTCAAAATCGATCTTCGCTTCGATATCATCAATTTAAGATTAGAATCGAGGATATTCCAAAGACCGCCTTTAAACTCCCAGATGGGCATTATGAATTCTTAGTCATGTCTTTCGACTAACTAATGCTCCTCGCGCTTTTCATGGATATGATGAACCGAGTATTCAAGGAATATTTGGATCAATTCGTTGTTGTCTTTATTGATGACATCCTCATATATTCCAAAAGCCGTGAAGATCATGAGCACCATTTGAAGTCGGTACTCCAAAGGCTTCGTGAAAACCAACAATATGCCAAATTGAAGAAATGCGAGTTCGCTTGAGAAGTAGTAGCATTTCTTGGCGCGTGTGTCAAAACATGGAGTATCTGCTGATCCAACGAAGATCAAGCAATACAAAGTTGGGAGCAACCAAGCTCGCGGATCAAGTACGAGTTTTTTGGGCTTAGTTGGTTATTATCGAGATTCGTGGAAGGTTTTCTCGAATCGCTACTCCATTAACCCAAATTTAACTCTAAGGATACAAAATTCATTTGGAGTGAAGAATGCGAGAAGAGTTTCCAAGAGCTTAAGAGGAGACTTATTTCGCACTGTTTCTAACAATACCATCCGGTTCGGATGGATTTGTTATCTACAAATGATGCTTCGTGCAAAGGGTTAGGATGTGTTCTCATGCAACGTGGGAAAGTCATAGCCTATGCCTCGCGACAACTTAAAGAGTATGAGAGGAATTATCCTACTCATGATCTAGAGTCATGCAGCCATTTTCGCTTAAAGATATGGAGGCACTATCTATATGGGGAGAAAGTGGAGATATATTCGCACCATAAAAAACTTAAATATTTCTTCACTAAAAGAACTCAACATGCTAAGAAATGACGCTGGCTCTCGAGCTATTGAAAGACTACGACCACACTATTCAATACCATCCTCGAAAAGCGAAACGTGGTAGCCGACGCGCTGAGTAGAAGATCATATGCGGAACGAAAAGCGATGATGTCAAGTACACGACAGAGCCAACTTTAATAGAAAAAGTTAAGGTTGCTGCCGCCACCGACCCTGAAATGATGCGTATGAAGAAGAAAGTACAAGAAGGAGCTATTCCTAAGCGAGAATTGATGAAGAAGGAATACTTCGAGTCCACTCTAGACTTTGTGTTCCTAACGACTCGATTTGAAGTACAAGATTATGATGGAGGCACACAATACACCATTTGCAATCCATCCATCCTCGAAAGTACTAAAATGTATCGTGATCTTCGACATACATTTTGGTGGAACAATATGAAGAGAGAGATTGCAAAGTTTATCTCGATGTGTTTAACTTGCCAACGTAAAGGCGGAGCATCTAGTACCTAAGGGTCCGCTGCAACCACTTGAGATTCCAAAATGGAAGTGGGAACACATTACCATGGATTTCGTTACACGTCTTCTTCCTACGGTTTCTCAAGGCATCAATGCTATTTGGGTTATTGTTGATAGATTAACCAAGTCTCGCTTCATTTCTTGCCGATACACGGAGACTTATTCCTCGAACGCCTTGCTAGTATAATGTGCGTGAATGAAATTGTGAGGTTGTATGGCATGCCCAGATCCATAGTTTTGATCGTGACCCAAGATTCACTTCAAGATTTTGGGTTAGCTTTGCAAAAAGCTATGGGTACGGATTTGCGATTTAGTTCGTATACCATCCCCAAACGGACGGACAATCGTAGAGGACTATTCAAACTCTTGAAGATTTATTAAGACTCGTGTCCTGGACTTCAAGGGCGCTTGGGATAAGTATTTACCATTGGTGGAATTCTTCTACAACAACAAAGTTATCGTGCAAGTATAGGTGTGGCTCCATTCAAGCATTATATGGACGAAAATGTCATTCTCCAATATGTTGGGATGAGGTGGGTGAAGCAACATTGTTGGGACCCGAAAGTTAGTACGTATGACTCACCGAAAAGATTCAAATGATTCGACAACGATGTAAGACCCCAACTTATTATTAATGAAATTTAATTTTCTTTATCGGTCCATTTATTATTTTGAAATAGCCTAAGAAGCTTTGATGTGATTAATGTGGATAGTTAGGGTAAAATACGCAAATATTTCAAAATAAGCAAGTGGTTATAAAATATTCATTGTTGGAGCATTCCCACGCCAAGAATATTCGTTTGGTCGTGGAATATTCGAGGAAATGACCGAATCGTCAGGAATATTCGTACGACACGCCAATTTCGAGGACAAAATTTCATGGAAGGGGCCCCATAACTGAAAAATTTTCTATTTATTAAGAAAATACAAATATAAGTGGTTTAAAATAATTTCAAAATAAGAAGTGGTTATAAAATTATTGTTATTAATATTCGTTTGGTCGTTAAATATACTTTGCCTAGCCCATGGTTAAAACACAAAGAAAACGATAAGTTGGTTAAAAATAGTGATTGCACCAATTATTGATTCTTACGTAAGAAGCACACTACTTCAATAATGGTTACACTCAATAATGACAGAATTACCGCTCAAAGATTTTATCGATTCAATAATTGCCGCGTTGATATTTTATATTGTCATTGTTTCAATAATTGTCATTACACAATATTTTTCATTATCGGCTAATAATTCATATTATCCTAATAATATTATTAGATAACATTATTGGCAATGTCTAGAAAGTTCTCGCTCTAAGGAGAGGTTTGGTCACCTAATCATGCTACCAAGAAGAGAATTTTTATCGAAAGCCCCTTTCCCCTGAACCGCCTCGTCAATAATATTGGATTCTCAGAATATTATTTGTGAATAATTAATTATTGATTCATATGATGAGGAAAATATTGATTTTATGTGGATATAGATGGAGAAAATTTTTAATGTGACAATTGTTGAAAATTGAAATTTTATCTTTTTCTCGATAAAATAATGTATTATTATATTTTAATAATATAATAATGGTGATATTTTTACAACGAATGTGGGATATATGAGTATACGAGGAGGAAGAAGAGTATTTTTGTTGCAATAAATGTTTAAAACATGTTAAACATGCTCTGCGGACCCCATTTATCGACCGAAATTTGATTATACCAGAAAAAATCGCCTGCTTGTGGATTTCTTGGCCAATTTCTGCTTGGAATTTGGAAAACTTTCTTCTCGCAAAGTTGTAGAGAATTGAATTTCCTATAAAAAACTCATGAGATTCAAATTTTCTGATAAAAGGGCTATTTATTATGAATTATTGATGTTCAAATTCAATAATTGATTTTTGGAAGTTTTAATTATTTTAAATAATAAAAACGTTTTTTTTGATTTGTTTGGTAGACTTATTTGTTGTCAAGCATGGCTGAATTCAGATCATAGATTGTGTGCGAGGAATTTATATATAATATATTAATATTATATTAAATTTTCTCGCTTTCATGTTCTAAGCAATTTCCTATAAATAGGTGCTTAGGTTAGAATTGAAAATCACACCGTAAATCAAGTTTTCTCTCTATATTATCGAAATTATTCTTGGAGTATTTTGAGTATAATTTGAGTATTGCTATTCTATAAGTTCAAGTCATAGCCTATATCCTGTTTCAAATTTGTAAGTACTCGATCTTCGAGGTAAGGGATATTATTTTTTTTTTCATGATATATTATTTCTTCAATATCATTATGTTGAAATATCGATCCGAAGTTTTTATCAAATTTGGAACTTTTGGTGTCTGAGTTACTATTCACGATACTAAGACTATTCACGATACTTACACTTATTCACGAATCACGGCACTATTCATCTAAAAAAATGAATTTTCTTTTTCGTCTAAAATATCTATTCGATACTAGCTTTGATCATCCATGTTTTGATCATTCTCAATTTTACACCACTACGATTATTTTTTTTGAGGTATTTTTGACGTGAATAAAACAAAGTACTAATCCTTAATCCTTAATCCTCATATTTTGTTTCACCGGATTCGCTTTTTAAAATATTTTTCATCATCTTCACCTTTTAAATGATGATATTATGGAATATCTCTTGGCCCAGAAGTAAAGATGAATGATTTCTCAAGAATATCTTTGGCCAGAGTGCAAAGATGAACAGTGTTTTTAGATGAATACGACTTAATCGATGAATATCTTTCGCCCAGAGAGCAAAGATGAATATTTGATTCCGTATATATATCGATTGATGTTACAGGATAAAAGATAGACGATGAACTTTTAAATTCATACATGGAAGATAGTAGTTTGCATTCTCTACTTAACTCTTCTAATGAATTATTATTTCACCGCTAATATTGATTTAAAATTTGTCATCTATCAGATTCTATTAGATTTTTCCCTCGTTGAAGACTAACGATAATTTGTTGTATATTATCTTAGTCATAATATTCTTTATCGAGCTAGTTGAGCTCACCCTTTTCCTTTTTGTTCCATTTTTCTCGTGAGGCGAGAATATAAATGAAGTACGAAGCCTGGGTAATGGAATGAAGGTTCTAGAGAGAGTTGTTTAGTAGTCCTCACCATTTTTGTAAAATAATGTATCAATAAATGTGATGAGGATTTATTTGAGTATAGATATTGTCTAGTAAGATAATATTTGTATTTAAACTCACAGCTTTTTTATCGTTGTAATAATAAAGTTGTAGTTGTTTCGCACTCATGTATTGACAACTCGTAATGGGTGATGTATACCTATTTTGGGGGCGCCACAAATTGGTATCGTAGCTAGGATATGATCTCCGCGAGATCTGTGAATAGAACTAGAGGGGAGAGACGAGTAAATCCTTCGCTAAAGGTGTCCTACCTAAGCTTATTTGTTAGTTGGTCAAGATATAGGATATTATGTGATATATTGATTTCTTTAATTAACCCTTGTTTTACGACAATGATTTGAGAATGTCGAATCGAGAATATTAACAATGGAAATGAGACCGTGGAGACGCTCAGACTCACCAACGAGGAGAACGTGCAACAGTCGGGCAATGTTCCTCCCGCGAACAACACCATCGAAAGCGATGATGAACGAGGGATGTTTAGAAGTTTTTTGCGCTCATGCAAAATCGCATTTAGGAGACTCGTGTTCAAAATACAGAGAGAAATGATAGCAATTCACCAAGTTGTCACAACAAGCAGCAGCTTCAAAGAGTCAGGACCACCAGAATTTAAGGGAAAGCCGATCCGATCACGGCGAAACACGGGTCAAGCAAATTACCAAGATATTCGATGTCTTGGGATGCACGGAGGAACAGAAGGTTCCATTCGCCACCTTTATGTTCCGTATGCGAGGCGATCATCGGTGGGAGTCTCAGAAGCGCACTCCATCCAAATTGCACTCAAAGATGTCTTCGGGAGACGCTTTCAGAAATTTATTTAATGACAAATACTTTCCCGAAAGTGTTCATATACGAAGGAAGTGGAGTTCATCGATTGAACAAAACAACACGACGGTGTCTCAAAGACGAGGCAAAGTTTGCAGAGTTATCCAGTTCAGACCTCATTTGGTGGAGAATGAGGAACGATGACGCGGATGTTTCGAGAGGTTTGAAACCCTAGATACGCATAATATCTCATTTCTCATAAATTTTCTCTCTATTCGATGTTGTTAATGTGGCTCAATTGTTAGAGCGAGATAACGAGTATATTCAACCAAGGGACCATAACCAGATCGCATCTGTAGATAGCAAATAATGTAATAATGATAACCAAATGGAGAAAGAAACAGACGGACAAAATGGTAACCACTCCGTGGTAATCATGGCCATGAAAATAGAAGAAGCGAGTCGAGAGGAGATTTTAAAAGAGGAGATTTAACAACTAACTATGTGAAGACGACAAAGGTTTAGAAAGAATCGGTTCTAAGGAGGAGAAGAACGACCACCCATTATATGCTACAAATGCGAAAAGAGGGACATATCACCAAAACCGCCCACAACAGCTTCAAGGTATGCTATAATTGTGGAAAGGAAGGACATATCGCCGAGATCAGACGCAGAATAAAAACCTAGTTCAATGGGGACTTGGTGACTCAAAAGATCGTCCCGTAAAAGTCAAAGTCAACGATTCCGGAAGAGCGCTTTGTCAGGATCGGTCAAAATGCGAGAAACCCAAACGAGGTGATCACGGTAAGCTATTTATAAATTCTTGCGGTTTATACCTTACTTGATACCGGTATACCCATTCATTTATCTCTCCCGCATGTGCTCAACGCTTAAACTCGACCGAGAGAAATTAGATTTTGACCTATCTCGTGGAAACTCCGCTAGAGAAACTTTCATCACATCCACTCGCTTATAAATCTTGTTTGATTCAAGTTGGCACCATCACCTTACCCGTCTGACCTTATCTCTTTAAAGATACTTGCTTTTGATGTGATTTTAGGATTGATCGTTAACTACTCATCATGCCAAAATTGATTGTTTTCGTAAGGTCATTAGTTTTCATATTCCTAACCAACCCGTTGTATTTAATTCAAGCAACTAAACCATTAAAATCAATCACTATCATATCTAATCATAAAGCTATTCGCTTATTGAAAAACTGATGTCAAGCTTTCTTAGCCCATGTTATGGATTTGAATAAAGACACGCCAAATTTGAATAATATTCCCGTTGTTATCGATTTTCCCGACGATTTCAAGAACTTCCCTGGCCTACCCCGTAACGTGAAGTTGAATTCTTTATTGATCTCAACCCGCACAAAGCCCATTTCTAAAACCCCATATCGAATGGCTCCTATTGAACTTCAGAGTTAAAGGTCCAACTACAGAATTGTTGGACATCTGCTTCATCTGGCCCCAAGACATCTCCTCGGGGTGCTCCTGCTTTATTCAGAAAGAAGAAAGACGGAGTATGCGACTTTGTATCGACTATCGGAATCGAAACCATGTCACCATCAAGAATAGGTATCCTCTACCTCGATTGATGACTTGTTTGACCAAATTGTAAGGGGCACAATTCTTTTCAAAATCGATCTTCGCTCGATATCATCACCAAGATTAGAATCGAGGATATTCCAAAGACCGCCTTTTAGTAACTCCCCAGATGGGCATTATGAATTCTTAGTCATGTCTTTTTTCTGACTAACTAATGCTCCTCGCGCTTTCATGGATATGATGAACCGAGTATTCAAGGAATATTTGATCAATTCGTTGTCAGTTTTTATTGATGACATCCTCATATATTCCAAAAGTCCGTGAAGATCATGAGCACCATTTGAAGTCGGTACTCCAAAGGCTTCGTGAAAACCAACTATATGCCAAATTGAAGAAATGCGAAGTTCGCTTGAGGAAGTAGCATTTCTTGGGCACGTGGTGTCAAAACATGGAGTATCCGCTGATCCCAACAAGATCAAGCAATACAAAGTTGGAGCAACCAAGCTTTGCGATCAAGACGAAGTTTTTGGCTTAGCCGGTTATTATCTGAGATTCGTGGAAGGGTTTTCTCTAATCGCTACTCCATTAACCCAAATTTAACTCTAAGGATACAAAATTGCTTTGGAGTGAAGAATGCGAGAAGAGTTTCCAAGAGCTTAAGAGGAGACTTATTTCTAAGACTGCTCTAACAATACCATCCGGTTCGATGGATTTGTTATCTACAATGATGCTTCAGTGCAAAGGGTTTAGATGTGTTCTCATGCAACGGGGGAAAGTCATAGCCTATGCCTCGCGACAACTTAAAGAGTATGAGAGGAATTATCCTACTCATGATCTAGAGTCATGCAAATGCTGCTGCTTAAAGATATGGAGGCACTATCTATATGGGGAGAAAGTGGAGATATATTCGCACCATAAAAGCCTTAAATATTTCTTCACTCAAAAAACTCAACACGCGGCAAATGACGCTGGCTCGAGCTATCGAAAGACTACGACCACACTATTCAATACCATCCCGAAAAGCGAACGTGGTAGCCGACGCTGCCGAGTAGAAGATCATATGCGGAACGAAAAGCGATGATGTCAAGTATACGACAGAGCCAACTTTAATAGAAAAAGTTAAGGTCGCTCAAGCCACCGAATCTTGAGCCGATGCGTATGAAGAAGAAAGTACAAGAAGGAGCTATTCCTAAGCGAGAATCGATGAAGAAGGAATACTTCGAGTCCACTCTAGACTTTGGTTCCTAACGACTGATTTGAAGTACAAGATTATGATGGAGGCACACAATACACCATTTGCAATCCATCCTCGAAGTACTAAAATGTATCGTGATCTTCGACATACATTTTGGTGGAACAATATGAAGAGAGAGATTGCAAAGTTTATCTCGATGTGTTTAACTTGCTAACGGTAAAGGCGAGCATCTAGTACCTAAGGGTCCGCTGCAACCACTTGAGATTCCAAATGGAAGTGGGAACACATTACCATGGATTTCATTACGGGTCTTCCTACGGCTTTCAAGGCATCAATGCTATTTGGGTTATTGTTGATAGATTAACCAAGTCCGCTTCATTTCTTGCCGACACGGAGACTTATTCCTCGAACGCCTTGCTAGTATGTACGTGAATGAAATTGTGAGGTCAGCATGGCATGCCCGTATCCATAGTTTCGATCGCGACCCAAGATTCACTTCAAGATTTTCGGGTTAGCTTGCAAAAAAAGCTATGGGCACGGATTTATTTATTTAGTTCGCATACCATCCCCAACCACCTTGACAATCGAGAGGACTATTCAAACTCTTTGAAGATTTATTAAGACTCGTGGTCCTAGACTTCAAGGGCGCTTGGATAAGTATTTACCATCAGGAATTCTCCTACAACAACAACAGCTTATCGTGCAAGTATAGTGTGGCTCCATTCAAGCATTATATGGACGAAAAATGTCGCTTCCAATATGTTGGGATGAGGTGGGTGAAGCAACATTGTTGGGACCCGAAAGTTAAGACGTATGACTCACCGAAAAGATTCAAATGATTCGACAACGATATAAAACGGCAGACAAGATCGACAAAAGAGTTATGCGGATCTTCATCGAAAGGACGGGAATTTAGTGTAGGGGATCATGTATTGTCATGAAGTCGCTCCATGGAAGGGAGTTACAAGATTTGGGAAGAGAGGAAAGCTCAATCCACGATTTATCGGGTCCATTTCAAATTCTCGACCGAGTAGGAAATGTAGCCTATAGACTCATACATTCTCCAAGTATGTCTCGTGTTTCATAATGTGTTTCATATATCCAGATTTCAGAATATGTGAAAGACCCAACCACGCTATATAGAATTAGAACCGACGAAATAGCCAAGACTTAACGTATGAGGAGGTACCACCAAGATCTTGGATAGAAGGAGCATGTCCTACGCCAAGAAAGGTCATACCACAAGTTAAAGTTTTGTGGAGGAATCATGCTATAGAGGAAATGACCGAATTGAAACTAAATGAAAGCGAGGTATCCTCACCTTTTCAAAACACTGTGTACGTGACGCCAATTTCGAGGACGAAATTTCATAAGGAGGGAGGTCAGAAGACCCCAACTTATTATTAATGAAATTTAATTTTCTATTTATTATTTTGAAATAGTAAGGGTTGATGTGATTAATGTGGATAGTTAGGGTAAAATACGCAAATATTTCAAAATAAGCAAGTGGTTATAAAATATTCATTGTTGTTGTGGGAATATTCGTTTGGTCGTGGAATATTCGCATCGTTGTGAATATTCGCATTTACTGCCAAAAATGCATGTGTGGGCCCCATAACTAAAAAGCGATCGATGAAGAAAACGACAAATATAAGTTGTTTAAAAATAATCTACAGAATTTGTTACCATTAATACCGTTAAAATACTTTGCGGTTAAAACACAAGAAGACACTACCTGTGATTGCGCACCAATTATTGATTCTTACGTAAGAAGGCACTACTCAATAATGGTTACAAAAATTACCGCTCAAAGATTTTATCGATTCAATAATTGTCATTGCTGATATTTTATATCATTGTTGTTTCAATAATTGTCATTACACAATATTTTTCATTATCGGCAATAATTCATATTATCCTAATAATATTATTAGATAACATTATTGGCAATGTCTAGAAAGTTCTGCTCTAAGGAGAGGTTTGGTCACCTAATCATGCCACCAAGAAGTGAGAAATTTTATCGAAAGCCCCTCTTCCCTGAACCGCCTCGTCATTAATATCAGGATTCTCGTAATATTATTTGTGAATAATTAATTATTGATTCATATGATGAGGAAAATATTGATTTTATGTGGATATAGATGGAGAAAATTTTAATGTGACAATTGTTGAAAATTGAAATTTTATCTTTTTCTCGATAAGATAATGTATTATTATATTTTAATAATATAATAATATAATGATGGTGATATTTTTACAACGAATGTGGGATATATGAGTATACGAGGAGGAAGAGTATTTTTGTTGCAATAAATGTTTAAAACATGTTAAACATGTCTCATGACCCCATTTATCGACCGAAATTTGATTATAAATTTGTAAAATCGCCTGCTTGTGGATTTCTGGCCAATTTCTGCTTGGAATTTGGAAAACTTTCTTCCGCAAAGTTGTAGAGAATTGAATTTCCTATAAAAACACGCGAGATTCAATTTTCCGATAAAAGGGCTATTTATTATGAATTATTGATGTTCAAATTCTCAAATAATTGATTTTTGGAAGTTTTAATTATTTTAAATAATAAAAACGTTTTTGATTTGTTTGGTAGACTTATTTGTTGTCAAGCATGGCTGAATTCAGATCATAGATTGTGTGCGAGAGGAATTTATATATAATATATTAATATTATATTAAATTTTCTCGCTTTAGTGTTCTAAGCAATTTCCTATAAATAGGTGCTTAGGTTAGAATTGAAAATCACACCGTAAATCAAGTTTTCTCTCTATATTATCGAGCGATTCTTGTGAGTATTTTGAGTATAATTTGAGTATTGCTATTCTAAGGCAAGTTCAAGTCATAGCCTATATCCTGTTTCAAATGTAAGTACTGATCTTTCGAGGTAAGTGGATATTATTTTTTTTTTCAGAATGATATTATTTCTTCAATATCATTATGTTGAAATATTGATCCAAGTTTTTATCAAATTTGGAACTTTTGGTGTCTGAGTTACTATTCACGATACTGCACTATTATTCACGATACCTACACTTATTCACTTAATCACTAAGACTATTCATCGAAAATGAAAATTTTTCTTTTCGTCTAAAATATCTATTCTGGATACTAGCTTTGATTGTATCCATGTTTTGATCATTCTTGAATTTTACACCACTATGATTATTTTTGAGGTATTTTTGGACGGAATAAAACAAAGTACTAATCCTTAATCCTTAATCCTTTATCATTTTGTTTCACCGGATTCGCTTTTTTAAAATATTTTTCATCATCTTCACCTTAAATGATGATATTATGGAATATCTTTGGCCCAGTAGTGCAAAAGATGAATGATTTTCAAGAATATCTTTGGCCCAGAGTAAAGATGAACAGTGTTTTTAGATGAACACGACTTAATCGATGAATATCTTTCGCCTCAGAAGTGCAAAGATGAATATTTGATTCCGTATATATATATTGATTGATGTTACAGGATAAAAGATAGACGATGAACTTTTAAATTCATACATGGAAGATAGTAGTTTGCATTCTCTACTTAACTCTTCTAATGAATTATTATTTCACATGCGAATATTGATTTAAAATTTGTCATCTATCAGATTCTATTAGATTTTTCCCCTCGTCAAGACTAACGATAATTTGTTGTATATTATCTTAGTCATAATATTCTTTACCGAGCTAGTTGAGCTCACCCTTTTCCTTTTTGTTCCATTTTTCTCTCGTGAGGCGAGAATATAAATGCGAGTACGTAGCCTGGGTAATGGAATGAAGGTTCTAGAGAGAGTTGTTTAGTAGTCCTCACCATTTTTGTAAAATAATGTATCAATAAATGTGATGAGGATTTATTTGAGTATAGATATTGTCTAGAAGATAATATTTGTATTTAAACTCACGCTTTACACATGTAATAATAAAGTTGTAGTTGTTTCTGCACTATTGATCGTATACGACAACTCGTATTGATGGGTGATGTATACCTATTTTGGGGCGCTCTCCAAAACAGGTCTCATATTCTCATGCTTCCGATTGATGTTCTCATCCCACATTCTCTCCGATGCCATTTTCAAATCTTGACACTCTTGATGTTTCAAAGGTTATGTCAGATGAAGCCTCTAATATTCCATCGCTCATCATTTGGTTAGTGTCCATGAGGATTGTACCTCCCGATGCACATTGTCCTCGTTATTGATCCGTGGAGACTAACGGCAATGATGTTCTCAACATTCTGATGCCATTTTCAAATACCGGTAAACAAAGGTTAATTAATATATCACATTTTATCCCTTTACTCGTACTCTGAACCAATTAAATACCAAATAAACTTAGGTAGGTCATACTAGCGAAGGAATTCTGCCTCCTAGTTCTTGTCTCACATCTTAGCCAGGGATCATATCCCTAAGCTATGATACCAACTGTGACGCCCCCAAAATAGGTATACATCACCCATCTTGAGTCGCCAAATACATGGTACAAAATTCAAATACAACTTAATAATACAACTGTCATGTAAAATACGACAAAATACAAACTGTGAGTTTTAATACAAATACTGTCTTCTAGACAATATCCACTCTCAGAATAAGTCCTCATTACATTTATTATCACACTATTTAACAAAATAGTGAGGACTACTAATACTATCATCTGGTCCATCACTCCGTTCCCTGACTCGTCCCAGCCATATTATCACTTACTGAAGAGAACAGTGAAAGAAAGGGAGAGCTCAACTAGCCCAGTAAGAAATATTATGACTAAGATAATGCAAAATAAATTATCATTAGTCTACAACAATGTTAAACTGATAAAATACAATAGACATCAAGTTTAACTGCAGCGGAACAAGCAATCCATTAAAAGAGTCAAGTAGAGAATAAAATCTATTATCTTTTATGATTTAAAAGGTTTTCATCAGTTTTATCACTTTTATCGCTGAGACTCAGCTTAATAAATAATCCACATCATCGAATCACCCCTGTACTACGGCCAAGGATATTCTTTAGTATCACGACCACAAATTATCCATGCACTACGGGCCAAGGACATTCGTGTATTCATCAATGGTCATGATCATGCCAACAACTGTCCATTAATGCACTACGGGCCAATGAAGACTTTTACCACATCATTAGTAACATTACGATCATGATTACACCGAATAATCCTTGGTCATAATCATACCAAGTCCATCTATGCACTACAAAAGCCACGTATTGACTTTCAACAAAATATAAACATGAGGATGATGACAATGATATAAGAATTCAATAAAACAAGTTCAAGAATTAATTTATCTAGGAACTAATAACGTCCAAATTGTTAACATGATACTTCTTTGTAGAGTAAAATTCAAAATGCTCGTAAGAATATTTCCATGAAAAGATATTTGGATGAAGTGCAAATATCAAGGATATTCCACTAATTTCATGGAGTATAAGTCAAAACTTTAACCAACCGAGTGTAATAAGGAATGGAATAACAAAAGAAATCACCAAGCATGCGAAGACCGCATGCAAGCGAGTTATTCCAATGTAATAATAAAGATGGAACCGTGTCCCACAGAAAAGCATGTATAGGATATTCCAACGTAATAATAAAAAGCGGAACCAGTGTCACGCGTAAAAGCACGTATGGATGTTCCAACAGAATAATAAAGACGGAACCAGGTCCGACGTAAAAAGTACAAACAGGATATTTCAACAGAATAATAAAGACAGAACCAGGTTATGCGTAAAGCACATACATGATATTCCAACAGAATAATAAAGAATGGAATAACAGAAGAATTTCACCAAGTATGCGGTACTTCGCATAGACAGGTTATTCCAACATAATAATAAAGAATGGAATAACAGAAGTTCTCTTCATGAAGACAAAAGAAAGAAATAATACCCCTTACCTCTGAAGAAACTGGATACTGGAATAGTGAGGTAGCAAGCTTCTCTTCTTCTATAGATTTTCTCTCTACAATTTCTCTCTATAATAATTGCTCTATAGCTTTAGTGAATTGGTGAGAAATGAAGGAAGAATGAGCTTCTATTTATAGAAAAATATAGTTTCAATAATTGCACGTTTTGGGGCTCGAAAAATTACAGTACAATACCTCCAACTTTTCCTTTATTTTTAATTTAGTCATGCAAGTATTATCAAACTTGCACCACCTCCCCTAATAGTAAATAATGTGATTCAATAGTAAATCATGTGAATCAATAGTTATAGACATGTGAAAATACAAATTACAGTATAGTACCTCCATCTATACCTCCATTTTTAACTTAGTCATGCAAGTATTATCAATCTTGCACCAACTCCCCTAATAGTAACAAGATTGTGAAACAATAGTATACACATGTGAACAAATAGTTATAATCATGTGAAATAATAGCAATCAATTACTCATTTATCCAGTTAAATACCCAATTGGTCAATATAATCTTTAGACATCAATTTTTATCGAAATAAATGTCGATTTTCACTAACACAAATAATTCCAACACAATGAAACTATTTTTATCAACAATATAATTTTTGAAATTTTGAAGTTTGACTTTTCCCAAAAAAGTCAACTGTTGACTTTTTGACCAAATAGTTAATCCCGGAAAATTTTGTGTTTATAGACTATTTTTACTAATTTCATCATTCTGAACTCAAATATCACGTCCGCGTCTCCAAATTCAACTTCGAACACAACTTTAATTTTAATAACATTCATCATTAATATTATAACTCATAATATTTATCAACCAGTCATTCCTGTGAAAGAGGGGCTTTCCAATAAGGATTTCTCCTTATCATGCCATTAATTAGGTGACCAAACCTCTCCTCGATGTAACTTCTAGACATTGTAAATATTGCAATTTAATAATATGAATAACTTTGTCGTCGTAATTATTGATTTAATAAAATAACATATTATGAAGATGATACTGTGACAATAATCGAATCAATAATATGAGAGATATGATGCAACAATTACTATAGCAATAATTGAGTATAACTGAGTGACTTCTCACGTAAGCATCAATAATCAATACCGTGTGCTACTATGTAACCACGCGTATTATTGTACTTTTACTGTGTGCTACTATTATATCATTGTCATCATCCTCATGTTTATATTGTTATGAAAGTCATCTTTGGCCCGTAGTGCATAGATGAACTGTTGATTGGTATGATTATGACAAGAAATCATTCGGTATAATCATGACCTGTAATGTTACAAATGATGTGGTAAAAGTCCTCATTAGCCCGTAGTGCATTGATGGATAGTTGTTGAGATGAACATGACCATTGGTAATAATAATGAATATCCTTGGCTTGTAGTGCATGGATAATTCAGTGATGTGGATTATATATTACACTGAGTCTCAGCGATAAAATTGGTGATAACTTTAAATTATAGAAGATAGTAGATATCATGCTCTACTTGACTCTTCTAATGGATTGTTTGTTCCGCTGCAGTTAAACTTGTTGTCTATTATATTCTATCAGTTTAACATTGTTGAAGGCTAACGATAATTTATTCTGCATTATTTTAGTTATAATATTCTTTACTGGGCTAGTTGAGCTCACCCTTTTGTTTCATTATTCTCTTCAGGAAATGAGAATATAGCTGGGACTAGTCGGGGAACGGAGTGATGGTCCAGATGGTTGTTTTAGTAGTCCTCGCTATTCTATGAAATAGTGTGATAATAATTGTAATAAGATTGAATTTGACTGTGGATATTGTCTAGAAGACAATATTCGTATTAAAACTCTCAGCTTATGTTTCGTCATATTACACGACGGCTATATTAATTAAGTTGTATTTGAATTTTGTACCATGTATTTGGCGACTCAAAATGGGTGATGTATGCCTATTTTTGGGGCGTCACAACAGTGGCTGCACAGGAGGTGGTGACAGGTAAGGATTTCGCTCAGTAATATAATTATGCACGTATTATTGGGTAGATAGCTCTGTGAGTTGTTTTCATTTACGGACCCGTGTCACATGTTAATATATGAGTCACAAATTAGTATTGTGTATATAGAGGAATTGATGATACAACTTTAAAAAAAATATTAGAACATAAGTATGATTAGAGGGTTTACGGTAAACCTTAGAGGTTTTGTACTTTTCGCTCTGAATTGGGATCGGAAAGAATAGATGAAGTAATAAACATAATTTGAATGTAAGGAAATAGTGATTTTGGGGAGAGAATCCTTATAAGGAGGGGAAAATGTCAAGACCCTGAATTTCAAACAATTCTATTTTTACGGATAATTTTTTTTTATTAATATCGGTATTGATTAGCATTATTATGTTAGAGCATATGTGATACGAGTGTAGAAAGATAGTCAAATTGGTTATTGACTAAGAAATATGCATGAAGTTATGTTGAGCAACTGATGAAAACCCTAACCCTAATAATAGATAGGGTTTTGATTAATTAATACAGTTATTATAATTGTATTTATGATTATGTGTTCGTACAGTATGGGATTAATGATCAAATATTAATCAGATAAGGTATAACCTTAGTAGACCCTAATGGTAGATTAGAAACCCTAATCTGTAGTTAAGAAACCCTAACGATCAGTTAGGAATCCTATTTTTATTTTCAAAAACCCTGATTTCTTATTCGGGAACCCTAAACCCTAATTAGCAAACCCTAATGATGATTATTAAACCCTAAGGGTTAAGATTAAAGGGAATTATGTCAAATGACCAAAATACCCTTAAAATTATGTGGGAAATTACCAAAATACCCTTATTAGAGGTGAAATTACTAAAATAACCTTTTTACTTAATTTGCAAGTTAAAAGATTTGCCAAATCTAGTGACTCGTCTCTTGAGATATCATCATGTGCTAAAAATCTAAGCTAAATCAGCCATTTCATGCCACATAGCAACATTAGTAACCACAAGATCAAAGAGTGAGAGATTAAAGAAATAGAAAATATCAAGATAGCCTCATTTGTGTTCATTCACTTAGCCAAGTCTCTTTCTCTCTCTCTCAAGCCACGAAATTGTTAGATTTTATGCCCTAGAGACCAATTATTTGATATAATTGCTTAATATTTTGATATTATATTTGATTAAATAAATGAATGATTTTATTATGATTTTATTTACTGCGTTATATAAATGTTAACATAATAAAATTCCTTATAATAGTGATACAAATTATATAGTTTCAAGTATGTGACTTGAACATGAGATTATATCATTACAATTAGTATCATTGCTCTTAAATGTCCCTAGTCGAGTATCATTGTTGATGGGACAACAATGATGCATTGAGACTAGTATGTGGATTGACTGATGACCAAATCTCATTGGTCATAAATATATGAGATATTAAGTCAATGCATAGGTACATGTTAGGGAACGCTGTACTGGACAAACCCACAATGAGAATTCTACGTGGAGTGTTGGGTAAAATTTATATACGCACTACACGCAAGTATACGTGGTCAACAAGTAATAAAGTGACGAGTAAAGTATCGTTCCCACAGAGATCAACTAGTAAGAAACTTAACTTACAATTAACAATTTCCTATTAATCCTAATTTTATTAAACTATTCAACTCAATGATTATAATTAAAGAAACTAAAATTAAGAAATAAATAAATTTTCACAAACCAATCACAAATATCAAAATCTAGAATTTTAAACAATTAATGGAGAATTAGACTTATGATTTCACCCTAAGCTTCACTCTGATTTTAACACTTTTATTCCAATTCAATTCACTATCCCAGTTTATTAATCAAGAACACGAATGTAGCATTAACCACCTCTCGATGCACTAATACCGTATTAACTTAAATCCACAATTAATATAGAAACAAGTTAAACACCTTAATCAACTAACTCACTATATCTCTATGTGAATTACAATTAAAGAAGGTTTAAGATTAAGTTCTCTATCCGATTACATGCGATGTCAAGCATATCTCTACCCTAACATTCGTCAAGATTCTGCTATTCACAAAATTCATGAACATATGCTATATTAACTAAGTCTAGATTTGAATATCCTCTCTCGATTCCATACAAATCCACAAAGAATTGTTGATCAGGCAATTCATAAATTCAAACTCAAGTTAATATAGATAAAGTGGAAATAGAGTATTAAACTGGAAATCAAAGTTTACAAAACCATCGATTCATTTAAAGATCCATCATAAGCCTAAAAAGTGAATTAGTTCATCATAAATGAAATAACTACTGAATAAATCATAGAAAACATTCTATCAATTACAATTAATAGTCTACGAAGAAGGATATTGAAAAAACCCCTTCACGTAGCTTAGAATTGCAGTCGACTCGAAAAATCTCCTCAAAATACTCCTCCAACGCTTGCTAAGAAAAACTGGAATTAATCTTCGTATATTGCCCTTGTGTCTTGTTGAATTCCTCGTTAATTGAGTAATAGATGTCCAACATGCAAGTCCCAACCGAAATTCCATCTCTTTAGAGTTCCATTGCCATGCAATAAGCTACAATCCATGCCCAAGAAGAGTTTAAAGCTTAATAGTAGTCTGCAGAATTCGACACCCCCCGCCCTGGTGGGGTGTATGTGTTAAAAAGGCCCGCCCCGGAGGGATACCATTCTGTTAATTCTTGATGAAGACCCCCCGCCCTGGCGGGGGTATACAAAGCAAAAAGGGCCGCCCCGGCGGGGGTCTATTCTGCTAAATGATGACTGCTACTTCAGGACTTCTTCCAATATTGCACTGAATTGACTCCAAATGATTCCAAATAACTCCAAATCCTCGTTAAATGCCGCAACAACCATCCTACACATAAAAGAACACAAAAAAAAGTAAAAATGAATATGAACACAAGAAAATAGCAACCAATAAGCATGAAATGAACACCGATTCGTGCATATAAAATCCACTTATCGAAATCCCCCAAATTTAAATCGTACTAGTCTACGAGCACAAAACAACTACATGCTATGTAATACAATGAGATGAAATGAATACGATCTAATCTATATGCTTTCGAATCCAACAGTATCGTAGAATCAAGATTATCTCATTGGCCTCAGAGAAAACAAGCAACCCTACAATATTAACTATCAAAACAAATCCACAACTCCCTTTTAATCCTCAAATCTTAACCCATCATCACTGGTATAGTGTACGTGTGTGATCAACTTCCATGATAACTGCTACAGACTCAAATTCAATACATAATTAATTTCTTAGATGGAATCATACAGTGCAAACTTAAAAATTCCAAAAATAGACCAGTTTCAACTAAAACTCAGCAATTACTATTTCCAGGGGTTCACATAGGGTACTTATACTTTATTTATATATATATTTCTTTTCTTTCTTTTTTTTCACGTGGGCTTTTTGCTCTTTTCCCGTTTTATTCGTTTTTTTAGATAAAGCTTATATAGCCCGCATATAATCCCCCAAACTTAGGTTCTTGCCTAATTTTCGCCTTTACTGTCTATCCTTGTCGTTTTCTCATTTACTCTAGCATCATCCTTTAAAGACTATTTATGTATCAATTTGAACTGACCAGTCAACAAAGATGTTTGTTAATCGTGATAACCTTTTTATACCAGTTTCAAATGAGCGAAAGATTCGATTTATAACAAATTTTTTATCACAGTTCTAGTAATCAATGCTGTATTTGTTAACTTATTATCAATCTCATCATTGGCCCACAAATAACATGAACTACCACACTGCTGGACATATGCAAACACCATATTTAACTATTTTTTTTTATTTTTTTTAAATTCAAAATGCACTATTTACAAAACTAAAAACAATGCAATGACAAAAATAACCTAAGCTACTATGTATGCACCTAAGCTATCATGCAATTCTTCCTAAATTACTATGCAATACTGGAATTAAACTGACAAAATTTAAACCTAAATACTACATATGCATGCAAACATGAATTTAAATCCCCTAAACTTAAGTAATACAATGTCCTCATTGGATAAATTATCATAATTAATTACGTGAGGACTTCCCTGCCATCGCTTAAGTCTGAGGAGGTGGTTGTTGATCTTCGTCATCTGAATCACTTGGTGGAAACCTCGGCATTGGCACGGGTTGCTGATATGGAAATTGGGACGCTGGGTTGAAGCTCTGAAGAGTTGTGTTGAGTGAGACGAAAGATACGTTCATAGCATCAAACATGTGATCTTGTCTCAATGCTAGTCGCCGCATCTCCCGACGTGCTGCCTTGTTATGCGCATTCATTTGATTTTTAAAATCAAGGAACTGAGGACTGGATAGTGCCTCAATCTGCGGTACCTGCTCAGCTCCTTGCTCTCCCATAGCTTCATCCTCATCCTCTGATGTGTCTTCAGTATCAACTTCATCCTCTGACTCCGATGGAAAAATAAAGCCCAGTCCACGAGGATGTGACTCACCTCCTGCCCATACAGAATACCGCACTATCATTCTAGAGTCTAGCAATGCAAGCAGCATTTGTGTGGGCTCATCGTCGGACCATCTCACCCCTACTTGGCGACACAACCCACATATGAGTGCTGGGTGTGGCAAGCCGCCCGAATAATTTCCATGTAAACACCGGCGAATGGAGAAACAGATAATGGCCCCAACGTCGATGATGAAATCTTACACAATTGCGTACATCAGTAATGCCTTCTCTTTGGTCACATCCGAGGTGTGTTGGGACAGATATAGTTTAACGCATAGGAATGCATACCAGATTTTGCCATACCGGCTAAGGTCCTTGTTGTGGAACACTATACCACCCTTTCGGCCTTTGATCTAAGTTGTTCCCGGCTTAGTCATCTCCTTGAGTATTACCTCATAGTCCAGATCAAAATCACGTAGTTGAGCATATTGGCATTGGCAAGGTACCCACAGTTGATAGTAGGTGTTTATTTCATCGGCACTGAACAGAACCAAACGACCCCTCACAAATGCATTGAATAGAGCTTTATCCTCAGCGTTTGCATAGAATTTCTTAACAATGTTGACCACAGCGGGTTTCGGATCTTCGGTTAATTTAGTCCACCACTTTTTATAGATTTGAGGCATCATCTCCCCATCACTAGGATCTGGTGCCAACCCTCGCTCCGGTGTAAGGGCTTTGGTGAGCATGTACTCATACTCTACGTAATGCATGACACACTCACAAATTTTCCCATGATCAAAGGTTCGGGTTGGTTGTGAGGGCCTTGAACTCTCTCCCCTTTGGCGTTTCAATGTTGGTTGTGAAGCCATGTTCTCTCTCTTGCTTGTGTTGCCTTAGCTCTCCCCCAAACTTTTCAATTTGACCCTCTCTAGCTCTCAAGTTTTCTCTATGAATGCCCACTTCAATTTGGTCTGAGAAATATGGTTGGAGATATGGTAATATATAGAGATGGTAGAGTGAATTTTATTGGTGGAATGAAGAGGTGGGGGAATTAATGGAGTAATGGAGGTAGTGGGGAGTAAAAGTGGTGGTAGTGGGTGGTGGTTAGAGTTATGGTAGATGAGGAATAATTGAAGTGGAAGTTGTAGAAGTTGTAGAAGTTGAGGAGTCTAGCACATATAACTGCCGACCAATCAGTTGAATTCCAGGACCCCATACTGGCTGAAGGTGCTAAACAAAAAACCCACCCGGTGAGCATAGCTACTGTAATTCAAAGTAAGGGACCCCCGCCCCGGCAGGGGGTTTAAGGCTGTTTGGTCCCACCTTGGCGGGCATGTGTTCTGTTAAAAACTGGGAGACCCCCGCCCCGGCGGGGGTTATAGTACAAAATTGGCCCGCCCCGGCGGGCATGTCTTCTGCCAAATTCCCTTGTTTCTCAACTTTTCTCCCTTGTGACTCACTCAATGATCCTTTTTCCATCTTGCAAGATATAAAACATGAGCATTAGTGGATTGTTGATAACATAATGTATTATGGAGAGATTAACAAGACTTTTATTGTATGCTACTACCTAGTAATTTAATAAAAACTATATTTTAATAATAATGAATGAAAAATACGATAAATAAACTAAAGATTGGGTTGCCTCCCAATTAGCGCTTGATTTTAAGTATTTCAGCCTGACTACTTCTTGTTTATGGTGTGTCGGCTAATGTGATGGCGATGACATCGGTGTTGGCCTCGCCACCCCAATAGTGCTTTAACCGATGACTGTTGACTTTGAATGTTTCTAATGGATTGCGACTATAGAGTTCAACGGTGCTATGTGAGAATACCCGCTTTATAGTAAATGGTCCCGACCATCTCGACTTGAGCTTTCCTAGGAACAATCGCAGCCGTGAGTTGAACAAGAGGACTGATTGACTCGGCTCGAATGTTTGATGCATAATTTTCTAGTCGTGCCATCTTTTTACCTTTTCTTTGTATAGTTTGGAGTTCTCATAGGCGTGAAGGCGAAATTCTTCGAGCTCATTCAGTTGAAGTAGTCTCTTTTCTCCTACAGCTGCTTGATCGAAATTGAGTTTTTGAACCGCCCAATAGGCCTTATGTTGTAGCTCGACTAGTAAATGACATGCCTTTTTGTACAGTAATTGATATGGTGACATCCCAATCGGTGTCTTGTACGTAGTTCGGTATGCCCATATTGCATCGTCCAACCGAAGCGACCAATCCTTTCAACTCGGATTCACTACTTTCTCCAATATTTTCTTGACTTCCTTGTTTAACACCTAAGCCTGCCCACTTGTTTGGGGGTGATATGCTATCGCTACCTTGTGGTTGACCCCATACCGTGCCAAAAGAGCTGTGAAAGACTTATTACCGAAGTGACTACCTTTGTCACTGATTATAGCTCTTGGCGTACCAAACCTCGTGAAAATATTTTTCTGTAGGAATTTGAGGACCACCTTAGCATCGTTTGATGGTAGTGCTGCAGCTTTAACCCACTTTGATACGTAATCCACTGCGAGTAGAATATACTGATTGTTCAGAGACAATGGGAATGGCCCCATGAAATTGACGCCCCATACATCAAAAATTTCAACTTCAAGAATCTTTTGTAGAGGCATCTCATTCCTTTTCGAATTGTTGCCCACCCTTTGACACCTATCACATGTTTTGACAAAATGTTGGGCGTCTTTGAATAGTGTAGGCCAATAGAACCCGGCTTGCAGCACCTTTGCTGCTGTCCTCTCACTACCATAATGACCGCCATACGCAGATGAATGACACTCATGCAAAATATTCTTCACTTCACTGTAAGGCATGCACCCTCTAATCATTTTGTCGGCGCACTGCTTGAACAAATACGGTTCGTCCCACATGTACCACTTTACATCATGAAGAAATTGTTAGGTTTGTTATATTCTAGAACGTAATCAAATTGCATAAATTATGCGGAAACGTGTAAAATCAGAGTTTAAAAATTTACAAACCATATACCCGGATCACCCTTTATGCACAATTATTAATTAAACAAAAAGATAAAGAATAAAATCATACCCTTGAAGATCGAGCTTCCTCAGGTACAAGTTCACCTCCAAATCCTTTCGCGTTCAACTTGAATCCACCGGGTTTGGTTCCTTCCTTTGATCAACGTTAGCCACCCAAGCGTTTGGCCTCTAGAGGTGATCCACCAAGGAAACATAAAGAATTCAAGAAGATGGTGTATTGGCTCAACCCTAGTTTTCTATCTCTATAGAAAGGGTGTACTCTCCCAACAATTGGAATTATGTCGTATGTTGAAAAAGTCAACAACCCTTAACACCCATAATAAGACTCCTCTTATTTATTGATGTGGGCAACCCTCCTTAACAATTAAGAAATTGGGTTTTATTTAATTAATTAAATTCTTTTAATTAATTAGGCTCCCTAATCTTATTAGGGATAATTAATTAAACTCTTTTAATTAATTTAACCTCCTAATCTTATTAGGAATAAATGAGAGTACTTATATTAAATTAATTCCTAAACTCTTTTAGAAATTAAAATAATAATAATTGTAATAATATTAATAAGACTCCTCTTATTAATTTATATTTAATATTTCTAAAATATTAAATAATAAATATTAAGCTATTTAATTTATTCTATCACCATAGATTAAATTAAATATACTTAACATATTATTACGATTATGCCATTAACTTCTTAAATAATTATTCTTCCTTTTATGGTGTGACCCTTTTAGGTTCTCCATATTAAACCCATTGTGAATAAATTAATTAGAACAATTCTAATCTTATTTAAATAAATAAATTAAACAATTAATTTATTTAAATAAATAATATTTATTCTACATAGGATAAGCCTCCCTAACGATCAACGACTTTCCGGATAATATAGATTTCAACATTAATCATAAAAGAACCTTTGAGTAAATAGTTACTTAAGTACAATTCAATCCTTCCACCATACAATGTCCCAATTAAATATAAGACATGGAATTCTTCACAAGTCTTATTTTATTTAATTATATGTATTTCGATCCTTAAATGCACAACTCCAAAAAATGCAAATTAGAAACTCCTTTTTAATTTCATTCGCCTTGCCAAGGACTCTTGGGTTGTCATTTATCGAATCACATAGGACATTTCTCTTCTTTTATTAGAAGTGGTAGATTCTTTATTGATCATACATTATCTCCATGTACAACTTATTATACCCAAGCATACCCTTTGATATACCCTAAGGGTCTTAAGGAATAAGTCAAAGTATAACTCATCATACACAAGATACTATGATGATCTCAAGTCCAAGGATTACTTGTACTACTATCACTACTGAAATTCCTATTGACAGTAAATAAAACTCCATTAGGTATTCCTTAGCGAGTCATGTTCGATGAACTTATTTTATAATAAGCACCTACATACTTGCTTTTAGTGTCTCCACACAAATGATCATGAGATCAATCATCCTCATCCAATGAGCAAGCAACGTATATGCACCAATCTATCCTGGATTCACTAATCCCCAATTTAGTAATCCAATGATTGGGAACTATTTTAGTTTTAAGCTTTCTAAGAATTTAGATCTCATTAGAATGATCATCATCATTATTCTAAAAGCATTGCTTAAAACTATGGGTTTATCACATATTATAAAAACAACATCATGTAGATAATTAAAAGCCTTTAATAAATTAATACTTTTTATTAATAAATGAATAAGATTGTTACAAAGTATATGCTTTATCATCAAACATGATTGGCTTGTGTGCATACTACTTTCAATCTCCCACTTGCACTAAAGCCAATCGCCATGGTATCTCATACTCTTCTTCTTTAAGTAGACGATTATCCTGTTTGTTGGATAAGCTTTAGTTAATGGATATGTAATGTTGTTCATGAGAGTCCACTATCTCTATAGTGATTTCCATCTTTCAATGATTCTAATAATCAAATGAAAGTGCCACAACACATGTTTAGATCCAAGATGAGACTTAGGAACTATTCCTAGTTACGTAATGAACTTTTAATCCAAACAATCAACTTGCGGCTTCATTTATAGCTATATACTTTGTCTTTATCACTAAACCAAGAACTCTTTCTTTGTTTGGAACCTTTCAAATTCTTTGCGCACCTTTATTCAAGATAACGCTTTTACCTTAAAGTGGATTTTTCATCATCTTGGTCTATCTCGAAAAACTTGAGTCATTAAGCCCTCTAGTTTTAATTTAGACCCACCATGAATATGATCACATCCTTAGTGCCTAGGTTAAGCACTTTAAGATGTTTTCAACGACTCATAGTGAACTTCTCCATAATATGACCGATCAACATCGTCTCTCATATATTTCATTGCATACATGATTGTCACTCATGCGATCTCTCTTCTTAGAGTCTCTGTGGGGACTATAAAGAGATACACTCCATAGCTCATCAACATGAGACATCTCTTGGAGTTTGCCATGCTAAGCGACTTTAGCATCAAATGAATATACATTCCTTGGGTTAAGTCGAGCATCCCCTTGAATCTATCTATATAGATTTTATCCCCAATTAAGATACTCTTCCCAAATCATTCGTGGAGGAATGTTTAGACAACTTTATCTTTACTGATTGTAGCATTGGTATGTTATTCCTCATCCGTAGTATATCAACATATAATACTAGAAATTTCACGACACTCCCACTGACCCTTTTGTACACACTAGAAGTCTTACCTCATCGAATGTAACTCTGGATCATCATCTTCTATGATGTGTACCTCATCATCATCATCCATGATGAATCCATACCTCCTAGGTATCTTTGGTACTATTCTAGATTTACGATTCGGTTGTGGTACAATAGGTCTATCTACAGGTTCCTCCTTTTTGACTTATAGTGTTTTGTGGTTCTTGAACTCTTCAAGATCTATTATCCTCCCACTAGCCCCTTTTAATGATAAACACCTTTATCTTAGAAGGCGTGTTTCAGTAACAAACACCTTTTGCTAAGTAGAATTATAGAACATATACCCTAAACTTACTTTAGGATGTCCCACAAATCACATACATGTCAAATCTTGTCCCAAGCTTATCCTTTGAAACCTTTTCACATAAGTTGGACAATCCCTTATCTTAACATACTTAAGATTAGGAATCCTCCCATCCATAACTTTTATGGAGTCTTGGGCGAATTTTTTGAAGTTACCTTTTCGTAGATATGTCGACCATTTCTAGGACATGATCCTGAGGGATCTTTGGAATGCTCGGTAAAATCATTATGGACCGTACCATGTTCAACAAGGTATGATTTTTTTTTAGATACATCAATCAATTATTACGTATCAGGATGTGTCCATTATGAGAAAACCATTTGAGATGATCTAGAAACTTATTGCACAAGTATTTATTCCTTGAGCCGATCAAAGAATCCTAATACTTTGCCAATTTGTTTCACTTTTGAATTCTTTGAACCTTTCAAAAAATTCACACTTGTATTTCAAAGAAATACACACATTCAACTCTTTGAATGATCATCTCCTTTTCTCATACTAATTTGTTCAATATGCAAAATTATTTTCATGTAAGTCAAGTATACAAAATTTATTAAGTAATATTCCAGTTCTATACAAAACATTATTATTATAAATAGAACAACAATTGTTCTTAAATATAATACCAAAGATTTCATTGTCCAACAATAAAATGGAAATAATGTTTTCAACGAGAACTAGAATACAATAACAACTTATTGACTTAATAGATTTTCCTGTAGGCATTGCTAAACTATAAGTTTTTATGGCTAATGTAGCAACCTTTGCTTCATTTTCCACACATAGGATTACTTATCTTTGTTTAACTTTCTACTTCTGCTTGGTCCCTTCATAAATCTATATTTATGATAACCAAAGTCGGTATCCAATACCTAAGTATAACCTTGACTTAAAGAAAAAATTTATTTCAATCATGAACAAAAAGCGTATTATGGCAAAACTTCACTAAGCTTCTTTGGTTAGCCTCTGCAAGATGCTTCTTGCAGCTTTCCAAGTGTCCAGCTTATTGCAAGTGAAGCAAACTCCTATGCTATCCGTATCAGTTTTGTTCTTATTATCCTTTGATTTTGCCTTTCTATATACCTTCTTTGAATCGTTCTTCTTTTCAGAAGATCCTTTGGCCCCTACCAGTAAGACATGGTCTTTCTTGGTTGGAAAATGACTCTCAACATTTCTCAATATGTTAAGCAAATCAGCGAGGCTGATATCTAGCTTGTTCATATGAAAAATTCACAACAATTGTGAAAGGAGTCCGGGAATGAGTGCAAGATCAAATCTTAGCTCAACTCTCCATCCATGACAAAACCTGTTATCCTAATTGATCAATCAAATTGATAATGTTTAAGACTTTTGTCTGTACTATAGTGACATTGGCCATTCTAGATCGGAAGAGCTCCTTAGATATCTGATATCTATCAGTCCTACTTTCCTCACCATCAACTACTTGATGTGCGGGGAATATAGTAGGAGCATCCATAGTTTCATCTTGTGACTTGAAGCTCGTTACTCGTGGACGCGAGCATGATGCATTGAGCCAATCATGCATCATCTTGCCACTTTCTAAAAGTAGCAATCTCTTCCTCGGAGGCATTATGCGCAACCATTGCGAGGATAGGCGATATGGGACATAAGATAGCTTTTCACCATGAGAACTATTCTCAATTTCCTTAACCAATCCGTTTAATTCATTCGATTAATTTAGCATCTAATATGCTTCGCAGATGATAGTAATTTTAGACATTGTAAAATTACGTAAATGAATTTGTAATTAACAACATTTTAACATACATTCTTTTATTAATTACCAAAATAAATTAGGTCTTGTTTTAAATTGGTATCTCCTACTATTTTCTTCAAACTATATTACCCTCACTTATATAGTTCGACAAAATCTAATTAAAGATTTGCTAGTGAGAATAAGGATCCCATTTCAAATGTATATAGCCTTGTGGTGACACAACAAACTATATATAAATAAATAGGTAGACAACTTTTGTCAATTACATCAACTATCTGAACTCCTTGTATTTTGCCTCTTAGATTATTTTGATCAAGTGGTGGCACATCCAAATCAAAATTATCCAAGTTAAGTCCAACCTAGCACTCCATATATTCAAAAAGAAAAATATCATCCTTGTGGTGACACAACAAAAAATAATATTGTTCAATTTTCTTTATAAGCATCAAATGTGATAAATTAACATCTTAAATACTTAATACTTACCTTGTGGTGACACAACAAACTCATATTAAATATTTAATACTCTATTAATTTTATCATGCTAGAAAGCGACGTTCGATATTCCAAATATCTTTGAATGCTTAGGACTTAATATAAAAAATTTGAGGGTTTGCTATTAATTTGTCTCTCATCTTGTTTAGCGCAGCATGCACATATATATATAAAATACGTCGTATTAATTAACATGCGAAGCATGTTTATATAATATATAATATATATAGTATAAGCATGCACATATAGAATACTATATTCTACTACGGATTGATTATGGACTTTTATTCTAGTTTGGTTCACTAGAGCCACCAAGTGAACCAAAAGGTCAAACCCTAGGGGTGCAAGAAATAATATTTAAATATAACTATTACATTTAAACTTGGGACTCCATTACAAACGGGTCTTCAAGCGCTCCTTACTCCTTTGCTCTTTGATCTCTAATTCTTCAAAATTAATTCTAACTATTCCTATTACAAAACTATTTAAAATAAATAGAAACCTTGATCGTGATCGAGGGAAGTACATAGGAGGAAGATAGATTTTACATTAAGAAAAATTAGAGAAGGCGAGTCTGTGAGACCCCATTTTAATAAAACCCATATATTCATGCATCCAACTAAAATAAAATCCAATCGCATTGGTCAATAGTCCATAATCAATCCCATTTATTATCATACACATCACCATATGCATCAATAAAACCTGGCTCTGATACCACTGTTAGGTTTGTTATATTCTAGAACGCAATCAAATTGCATAAATTATGTGGAAACGTGTAAAATCAGAGTTTAAAAATTTACAAACCATATACCCGGATCACCCTTTATGCACAATTATTAATTAAACGAAAAGATAAAGAATAAAATCATACCCTTGAAGATCGAGCTTCCTCAGGTACAAGTTCACCTCCAAATCCTTTCGCGTTCAACTTGAATCCACCGGGTTTGGTTCCTTCCTTTGATCAACGTTAGCCACCCAAGCGTTTGGCCTCTAGAGGTGATCCACCAAGGAAAAATAAAGAATTCAAGAAGATGGTGTATTGGCTCAATCCTAGTTTTCTATCTCTATAGAAAGGGTGTACTCTCCCAACAATTGGAATTATGTCGTATGTTGAAAAAGTCAACAACCCTTAACACCTATAATAAGACTCCTCTTATTTATTGATGTGGGCAACCCTCCTTAACAATTAAGAAATTGGGGTTTATTTAATTAATTAAATTCTTTTAATTAATTAGGCTCCCTAATCTTATTAGGGATAATTAATTAAACTCTTTTAATTAATTTAACCTCCTAATCTTATTAGGAATAAATGAGAGTACTTATATTAAATTAATTCCTAAACTCTTTAGAAATTAAAATAATAATAATTGTAATAATATTAATAAGACTCCTCTTATTAATTTATATTTAATATTTCTAAAATATTAAATAATAAATATTAAGCTATTTAATTTATTCTATCACCATAGATTAAATTAAATATACTTAACATATTATTACGATTATGCCATTAACTTCTTAAATAATTATTCTTCCTTTTATGGTGTGACCCTTTAGGTTCTCCATATTAAACCTTGTGAATAAATCAATTAGAACAATTCTAATCTTATTTAAATAAATAAATTAAACAATTAATTTATTTAAATAAATAATATTTATTCTACTAATAGGGATAAGCCTCTCTCAATGATCAACGACTTTCCGGATAATATAGATTTCAACATTAATCATAAAAGAACCTTTGAGTAAATAGTTACCGTACAATTCAATCCTTCCACCATACAATGTCCCAATTAAATATAAGACATGGAATTCTTTATCAAGTCTTATTTTATTTAATTATATGTATTTCGATCCTTAAATGCACAACTCCAAAAAATGCAAATTAGAAACTCCTTTTAATTTCATTACGCGCTTGCCAAGGACTACTTGGGTTGTCATTTATCGAATCACATAGGACATTTCTCTTCTTTTATTAGAAGTGGTAGATTCTTTATTGATCATACATTATCTCCATGTACAACTTATTATACCCAAGCATACCCTTTGATATACCCTAAGGGTCTTAGGGAATAAGTCAAAGTATAACTCATCATACACAAGATACTATGATGATCTCAAGTCCAAGGATTACTTGTACTACTATCACTACTGAGAATTCCTATTGACAGCAAATAAAACTCCATTAGGTATTCCTTAGCGAGCCACGTTCGGTGAACTTATTTTCTAATAAGCACCTACATACTTGCTTTAGTGTCTCCACACAAATGATCATGAGATCAATCATCCTCATCCAATGAGCAAGCAACGACGTATGCCAATCTATCCGGATTCACTAATCCCCAATTTAGTAATCCAATGATTGGGAACTATTTTAGTTTTAAGCTTTCTAAGAATTTAGATCTCATTAGAATGATCATCATCATTATTCTAAAAGCATTGCTTAAAACTATGGGTTTATCACATTTTATAAAACAAAGATCATGTAGATAATTAAAAGCCTTTAATAAATTAATACTTTTTATTAATAAATGAATAAGATTGTTACAAAGTATATGCTTTATCATCAAACATGATTGGCTTGTGTGCATACTACTTTCAGAAACTTCTTTTTCTGTTGTCTTGTGAGATCAGGTTGAAGAATGTTGCTCATAAGAAAATTTGCATAATCTGCATACCAAGGAAATTCTGTAGAAATCCTAAATAATTGCTCATCCGAGAATGATTTGTTAATTTCACACCTATCTTCTTTCGCTTTCCCTTGGTTTTCCAGCCTAGACAAGTGTTGATTGATTTCACAATCAATGAATACGTGCAAGTATACACGGTCAACAAGTAATAAAGTGAAAGTAGAGTATCATTTTCACGAGGAATTATTTAATAAAAATTACCAAATACTAACTCTTAACCAAATCAATTTTATTTAAACAATTGCAAATTGTGAATTTTCTAATTAAGAAAACTAAATTAAATAATTAAAAGAGATTAATCTAAAATAAAGCAAATAAACAAAACTAAGATTTGATTGAATTCAGGTAAATAAGGATTAAGACTCCAATATCCCCAATTATGAATTATATCAATTATTCAACAATTCCAATTATTATGTCTACTGAATTGTTAACAGGAATTCTCAAATGCCTAAAGCCCTTTCTCAAGTGATCGTTTTCCTTCTATTTAATCCAAGTTAATTTTGCTATATCCCTATGCAAAAAAATTGAATTAAACTCATTACAATCCCAATTCCTTATGTGTTACATGCGGCAAATAGATATTCTCATTCTATTCATAAACCTAATTATTCACTGTGCAAATAACGAAGTCACATGATATCATGCCCAGTTCTAACCCTAGAATTCCTTTCCCAATTCCTTCTAGAGTAACAAGGTAATTACTGATCAGATAATTAATCAATAAGCATAAGGCAAGATAAACAACTCACTTTGACACAAATAATTGGAATAAATTAATTAACTAATTTATAGCCATAAAAGGTTCAATTAAAATCTTAATAAAAGAGTTAGTTCATAATTAATGAATTAAAACCAAGAATCCACAACTGAATAGACATTAAAAGATAAAAGTATGATAAGAAAAGAGAATAAAATCTATTGTCAGCAAATCTGATGCTCCCCTCTTGCTCTTGCTCTTGATCTTCAGTGTTCTTCAATTTGTTTCAATCTCCAATGGCTAATTAAGAACTAGGGTTTAGATTATAATTTAATGGAGTGTTTAATCTAGTCTAATATATGTAATCTCCCTTTATTTTATGCCTTACATCATGTATTTATAGGTTACAAGTCCAATTTTTAGCTTAAGAACAAACCCAATCCAATGTGGAGTCAAAAAGGTGTCAAAATTCGCCCAAAAACGCGTCCAGGCCATCACCAAGCCCTTCCCGGTAGCCATGATGCTGGGCTTAACGCTCAAACATTTGCTCCCCAAAGGTTCTTGGCTGGCATAGGCCTATTTTGGGTGCCCCGACGCTGGCACTTATTCTGACATTTTCTGCTCTGACGTCCTTTGGGAAAATGGTCATAACGTCTTCGTCCGAACTCCGATTTCAAGGATTAAAGAAGATCCGGAAAGAGGAGAAGTAGATCTACAACTTTAATTCTTTAAGTGTTTCAAAATAAGGTCCAGAGCTATACTCAAATTGTCTCTGAAGTGATTGTGTAAATGGCAAGCCTAAAACGCTAATCTAGCCACCCCAAACATCGATCCAAGTAACTTTTGTCCCAAATCCTACAAAACAATGTAAAACATGCATGAATGGACACAAACACTTAATTCACTCATCAATAAAAAGATTAAGCTCAAACGCATTCAATTCATGGGTATAAAACTCACTCATCAACAAGTGATCGGCTACTTGATTCTCCGTACCTTTTCTATCCTTTATTTCTAAATCAAACTCTTGAAGTAGAAGAATCCATCGGATAAGGCATGGCTTAGAATTTTGCAATTAGGTACCGAATCGCCGAATGGTCCGTGTAGACTATCACCTTAGTCCCGATCAAGTATGCCCAGAATTTGTCGAATGCATACACTACAACAAGCAATTCCTTTTCCGTGGTTGTATAGTTCATTTGAGTCTTCGTGAGTGTTTTGCTTGCATAGTATATGGCGTGAAACACCTTGTCTCGGCGTTGACCCAAAACAGCCCCAACTACATAGTCGCTTGCATCACACATCAGCTCGAACGACTTATTCCAATCCGGTACGACGATCACAGAGGTTGTAGTTAATTTCTTCTTCAATAATTTAAACGCTGACTTGCATTCCTCATCAAAACTGAAAATAACATCCTTCTCTAAAAGACTGCATAAGGGTTTTGCAATTTTAGAGAAGTCCTTTATGAACCTCCCTAGAACCCAAAGATGTCCCGTAAAAACTTCTAATACCCTTAATCGAGCTCGGTGGAGCGGTTTCGATTGTTTCCAGCTTTGCTTTGTCAACCACCAATCCTTGAGCCGGTACCTTGTGGCCCAAAATTATGCCCTCTTCAACCATGAAGTGGCATTTTTTCCAATTAAGCACGAGGTTTGTGTCCTTGCATCGCTGTAACACCATTACCAAATTCCCTAGACAAGCATCAAAGTTGTCCCCATAGACAGAAAATTTGTCCATGAAGACTTCAACATTTTTCTCCACCATGTCTAAGAAAATGGCCATCATACACCGTTAAAAGGTTGCAGGTGCATTGCATAACCCGAATGACATCCTCCTAAACGCAAATATGCCATAAGGGCACGTAAATGTTGTCTTTTCTTGATCCTCAAGAGCGATGACTATCTGGTTATAGCCCGAGTAGCCATCCAATAAATAGTAATATTCATGTCCCGCCAATCTGTCCAACATTTGATCAATAAAGGGCAGCGAGAAATGATCTTTTAGGGTTACCTTGTTCAACTTCCTATAATCCATGCAAGCCCTCCAACCTGTCACTGTTCTTGTCGGTATTAACTCGTTATCCTCATTTTGCACCACAGTCATTCCTCCCTTTTTTGGCACGCACTGGACCGGACTAAACCACTTACTGTCAGAAATCGGGTAGATGATACCGGCATCCAACCACTTCAAAATTTCCTTCTTCACCACTTCCTTCATAATCGGGTTGAGTCGACGTTGTTGCTCCACCGTGGGTTTTGCATCATCTTCCATCAAAATCTTGTGCATGCAAAACGAAGGGCTAATTCCCTTTATATTCGTAATCGTCCACCCAATCGCTGATTTATGTTCCCTGAGCACCCTCAACAACTTTTCTTCCAGCAAATCATTAAGTGCAGCAGAAATAATAACAGGTAACGAATTTGAATTGCCTAAGTATGCATACCTGAGGTGTTTAGGGAGTGGCTTAAGTTCCAAAGTTGGTGGCTCCTCCAATGACGATTTCAGTTTTTCTGCGGCTATCTCCTCAGTGTGCAAAGGTTCAAACGGTGCTCTAAATCAGCTAACTCATGGCAATGAATCTAATATCTGTAAGTAGTCCACAAATTCTGGGTCGTCAAACTCTTCATCCCCCAATAAAGTCATTTCTAATGGATCATTGACCAAACTCTTGCCCATATCTTCACTAATGATTTGCTTAATTAAATCCATCCGAAAACATTCTTCTTCTTCCATAGGGAATTTCATGGCCTTGAACACATTAAATTTGATTTCTTGGTCTTGGACCCTCATAGTAAGTTCTCCTTTTTGTACGTCTATGAGTGTCCTACCCGTGGCCAAGAAAGGTCTCCCTAGGATAATCAGGATGTTCTTGTCCTCCTCAAAATCCAGAATGATAAAGTCCACGGGGAATATAAACTTATCCACCTTAACCAATATGTCCTCTACTATGCCTCTCGGATATGTGACTGACCTATCCGCCAACTACAATGAAATATTCGTAGGCTTAGGCGCGGTCAAACCCAATTTTATGTATACTGACAATGGCATAAGGTTCACACTCGCCCCCAAATCACATAAACATTTGTTAAAAGACATGTTCCTAATTGCGCATGGGATAGTGAAGCACCCCGGGTCCTTGAGTTTTGGTGGTAATTTCTGTTGTAACACTGCACTACACTCTTTCGTTAGTGCAACTGTTTCAAAGTCTTCCCATTTCTTCTTCCTTGACAGAATTCCTTTCATGAATTTTGCGTAACTCGGCATCTGCTCTAAGGCCTCTGTAAACGGAATATTAATCTGAAGTTTCTTGAAAACTTCCAAAAACTTAGCGAATTGCTTATACAATTTTTGTTTTTGAGCTCTCTGCTGAAACGGTGGAGGAGGATAGGCAACTGGTCCGTTAACTGGTTTGTTCTTTTCTACTTATTTCTCGTCCACCTGCTTGACCTCAACCGCTGTATTTTCTTTCTCTGTTTCAACCTCCTTTGTACCCGAAATTTCTGTTTCTTGACCCTCAAGCTGTTTTCCACTTCTCAACATAATAGCCTGACATTGCTCGTGATTACCCTTCGGATTTCTCTCGGTGTCACTTGGTAACGTTCCTTGAGGTCTATTATTCAATGCTAACGCAATCTGTCCTATCTAATTTTCCAGATTCTTGATATCCATCTCTTTTGACTTCATTGCCATTGCTTGATTTTTCATAGCCACCTCATTGCTTGTGATGTATTTTGTCACCAACTCCTCTAGATCTGATTTCCTTTCTTGATGTTGAGCTTGATGTTGATGGTTCTGAAATCTTGGAGGATATGATGGTCTTGGAGCTTGTTGTTACTGGTTATTACTCCATGAAAAATTTGGATGATTCCTACTCCCTTGATTGTACGTATTCTGGTATGTATTCTGTGGAATTCTATTATAGTTACCCACAAATTGCACCGAGGCTGGATTAATTGCGCATTGATTTGTAGGATGCTCTCCCGCGCAGAACTCACATATAATTGCCACTTGATGTGCCTGTTGTGGCTGTACCCCTGTCATAGAATCCAACTTCTTTGAAAGTGCTAAAATCTGCGCTTGTATTGTCGTCACACCATCTACTTCTAACACTCTCGCGGCCTTTTCTTGAGTCATTCTTGTCGTGGGCCACTGGTAGTTGTTGGCCGCCATGGGTTCAATCAACTCGTAAGCCTCCTCATAGCTCTTTGCCATAAACGCTCCACCCGAAGCTGCATCAATGCTAGTTCTGAGGTTTTCTATTCAATCCGTTGTAAAACGTGTTCATTTGCAACCACTTTGGAAACCCATGATGTGGACACTTTCAGAGCAATTCTTTGTACCTTTCCCATGCCTCATACAGTGACTCCTTGTGTTGCTGTTCAAACATCGTTATCTCGTTCCTCATTTTTGCAGTTTTCGCCGGTGGGAAGAATTTTGCAAGGAATTTCTGGGCTAGGTCTTCCCAAGTAGTTATTGATCCCGACGGTAGAGAATGTAACCAAATCTTCACCTTGTCCCGTAAAGTGAATGGGAACAAGCAAAGTCTCACCGCATCATCCGACACCCCATTATACCTAAAGGTGTCACATATCTCCATAAAGCTAACTAGATGTTCATTCAGATCGTCATTAGCCAATCCCCCAAAACTGAACTGAATTCTGAATCATTTGAATTGTCCCAGGCTTAATTTTGAATGTATTTAACGCAATTGCGGGCCTGGTGATGCTTGACTGCAGTTCACTCACCTTGGGTGTGGCGAAGTCCCTTAATGCTTTCTGATCTTCGGCTGCCATTTCCTCTTCTTTCTCAGATGTTTCAAATTCTTGCCTCGTTTCCTTGATCCACTTACTTTACCTTTGAAACCTTTTCTCAATGTCGTCCTCAAAAGGTAGCAAGTCTGGATTTTTGGACTGAGTTTGCATAAACTACTTCACACACCTGAAATAAGAGGAACAAAACAAAAATAAAAATGTTTAAGTAAAACTGGATTAATTAAACTGATATTGGAAAAATATTAAGATTTATACTAAATTGATCCCCGACAACGGCGCCAAAAACTTGTTGGGTAAAATCTATATACGCACTACACGCAAGTATACGTGGTCAACAAGTAATAAAGTGATGAGTAAAGTATCGTTCCCACAGAGATCAACTAGTAAGAAACATAACTTACAATTAACAATTTCCTATTAATCCTAATTTTATTAAACTATTAAACTCAATGATTATAATTAAAGAAACTAAAATTAAGAAATAAATAAATTATCACAAACCAATCACAAATATCAAAATCTGGAATTTCAAATAATTAATGGAGAATTAGACTTATGATTTCACCCTAAGCCTCACTCTGATTTTAACACTTTTATTCCAATTCAATTCACTATCCCAGTTTATTAATCAAGAACACGAATGTAGCATTAACCACCTCTCGATGCACTAATACCGTATTAACTTAAATCCACAATTAAGATAGAAATAAGTTAAACACCTTAATCAACTAACTAACTATATCTTTATGTGAATTACAATTAAAGAAGGTTTAATATTAAGTTCTCTATCCGATTACATGCGATGTCAAGCATATCTATACCCTAACATTCATCAAGATTCTGCTATTCACAAAATTCATGAACACATGCTATATTAACTAAGTCTAGATTTAAATATCCTCTCTCGATTCCATACAAATCCACAAAGAATTGTTGATCAGGAAATTCCTAAATTCAAGCTCAAGTTAATATAGATAAACTGGAAATAGAGTATTAAACTGGAAATCAAAGTTTACAAAACCATCGATTCACTTAAAGATCCATCATAGGCCTAAAAAGTGAATTAGTTCATCATAAATGAAATAACTACTGAATAAATCATAGAAAACATTCTATCAATTACAATTAATAATCTAAGAAGAAGAATATTGAAAAACACCCTTCACGTAGCCTAGAATTGCAATCGACTCGAAAAATCTCCTCAAAATACTCCTCCAACGCTTGCTAAGAAAAACTGGAATTAATCTTCGTATATTGCCCCTGTGTCTTGTTGAATTGCTCGTTAATTGAGTAATAGATGTCCAACATGCAAGTCCCAACCGAAATTCCATCTCTCTAGAGTTCCATTGCCATGCAATAAGCTAGAATCCATCCCAAGAAGAGTTTCAAGCTTAACAGTCAAGTCTATTAGATTCGACACCCCACCCCAAATGGGTGTGTATGTGTAAAAAAGGCACACTTGACGGCGGGCTACCATTATGTTAATTCCTGATGAAGACCCCCCCGCCCCGGTGGGGGTATACAAAGAAAAAAGGCACGCCCCGACGGGGGTCTATTCTGTTAAATGGTGACTGCTACTTCAAGACTTCTTCCAATATTGCACCAAATTGACTCCAAATGATTGCAAATAACTCCAAATCCTTGTTAAATGCCGCAACAACCATCCTACACATAAAAGAACACAAAACAAGTAAAAAAGAATATGAACACAAGAAAATAGCAACCAATAAGCATGAAATGAACACCGATTCGTGCATATAAAATCCACTTATCATGGAGCATTATGCAAAGTGTTATTAGTGATTCTCATAGTGACAATAATGTAATGATCCTCTGACCTGAAATCACTATATTACTATATGGGAATTTATGTACTTTGATATCATCAAAAGTCACCTTTAATAGGGTGGACAATAAAGGTGATTATTGGGTACATCATGGATCGTGTGAGGAATATGAGTGATCTAGATGGAATTTAACCCTCCTATATATTAGGGGTGATATTCATAGGCCTCTTGATTGAGTAGGACTATGAAATGCATGGCCATGCTCAAATAGTGATTTGTTTCATATAGTCTACTCATTGATCAAGAAAACTCAGATTAAATTATGAATAGTATGCCACTTTCCATGACTAGAGTTTAATCTAGGATATCAAGGTTAAAAGGATTAAATTACATTGAAACATTGGTCACGAAAAGGTTGCATCAAATCATCGATCTTATTATTACTTGGGTAGTAGTGATGCATTACTAGATGTCGCTCCCTATTTATAATTTTATAATATGATTTTAAAATTATTGCTAACGTAATAATAACCTATAGGGTCACACACATAGAACGTTATTAAAAGGGAATTAATTTAAATTGTAAAGATTTAAATATGTCAATATGATTGATACTATTTAAATTATGAATTTAAATTAATAGGATAATTTATAGGTATATTAATTAAGTAAGACATAATTAAGATATATATATATATATATATATGTATAAATTCGAATTTTATTAGGTTTTTGATTAATTCTTTTTTAACCGCTATATATATGATATGTAGCAGCCATTTTAGGGATTACCATTATAACCTAACAAACCCTAGCCGCTCTTAGAGAGAGATTAGAGAGAAAAAGCTTCGAAAATCCTAATCCTTTGGTGGCTAGTACCGCAGCTACCTTTATTGCAGAATCATACAACGATTAGCTGGCGTTCGTGTGGATACCATAGAGACGTAGTACCGTGAGGGATTGCATTGGAGATTTGAAGCGTTTTAGCTTTTTCATAATCGGTATAATCTCTATAACACTGAATTAAGTTCTGTTTCGTATAGATCCTGTTTTGGGTTTAGGAATTTTTTTTTATTCCGTTGTACGTTTTTGTACTGAAATTCCCAACAGAAATTTAGATAGATATTCAGTCACAAGATAATTCAAGAACACCCCAAGATCATATTAGAAAGTGAAGATCAAAGGTTGTTCAAAGAAAGATATAAACCCTAACCAAGCTAGATCTTATATTCTTAGAAATTTTTTGTGTTTTTATGTTTATTTATGTGTTATGGGATAATATATAGTGATCTATGATGATATATCATGGATCCATAACATCTAAGTGCATTAAAATGAAGTTTTTATAAACTGTCAAGAACCCTAGATTTATGGCCTGACAGTCAAATGTCAGAGGTCATAGATCCAAATCTGTTAATTGTTAGACTTGCTAAGTGTATCATTGTTGAAGTATGCTATGAGAAGAGTAAACTGGAAGTGGAATCATGTCTATATCATGTCAAGATTCCAAGGTATTAATGGTCGAACATGGTGTACCAGTGGGTAACCTAGAAAATTCCCAAAAAGTGTCTGACAGGTTTTGAGATGCTTAGATCTTGCATATGTTTTGAGTTTAGCTTATATAAGTGTATCATTGATATACCCTAATATATTGACTATAGAACCATGACATCAAAACACCTTAGCAATCAACAGGATCCAATTTATTAGCAATCAAAGTAGGTTGACCAACCACAAATACAGTTTTCTAGAATTTCCAGAAAAACTGAAGAACAAGGCTCTGTCATCATTTTGACCAAGTCATATCTTTAAATTATAATGTAGTTAAGCTACCTAGGTGTAGTACTTTTGTATTAGTTTGGACATGTAAACTATAAGAGTGTGACACTCTAACACTCAAACAATACACATAAACCAAGTTATTGAAGCTCTAAAGTAGCCACTCAACACTGTTTGGGTTTCTAGGTAACCCAGAAACTCCAGAACAATCCTGACAGCTACTGTGGATGCTTAGATCTTCATGCTATGAAGTAGTTAGACCCTGAAATTAGTTAGTACATATAGTCTTACACTAGTACTACACCATGAATACACTCTCATGCCCAGAATCATAACCAGTTAGGAATTAAACATGGTCAAAGTAGCCCCCATGGCATTGACCATGACTGTTCTTCGTTGATGAAGAACACCTACTGTGACAATTTTCGTCGCTAAAGCCTATAGCGACAGTTTTATTAAAATTAAATTAATTAATTTAAATAAATTAAGATAAATAGAAAATAATTAATAAAAAATCATAAATGAGTTTTAAAATTTATTTTAAGTTATAAAAATTAAATTTTAATAATTTGACATAAATTTCATTAATATTTTAATTTATTTAAATATTAATGATATTAAATTTATTTAATAATTATATTAAGTAGATTAGTTAAAATGATTTTAATATTTTAAAAATGTTATTAAAGTGTTAAAAATATTTTAAAATATAATACATAACTTTTAATATTTTGATATAAATTTTATTAATAAATTAATATTAATGATAATAAATTTATTTATTAATTATATTAAATAAATGGTTTAAAAATGATTTTTATGTTTTAAAAATCATTTAAAATGATAAAAAGTATTTAAAATATTTTAAATTATTATAAATGACTTTTAATATTTTGATTTAGAAATACATTAATATTTTAATATTAATGATAATTATTTAAAATGATTTTAAATATTTTAAAAAATCATTTAAAGCTGATATTATTTTTTAAAAAATATTTTGAGTTATTATAAATAACTTCTAATATTTTGACAAAGGTTTCATTAATATTTTAAATTATTTAAGTATTAATGATAATGGAATTATTCAGTATTTAAATCATTTATTTGGACTAGATTGTTATTAAAAGATCAATGTCAAATATTTTGGCTAGATCAATGTTGATATTATATGTTGAAATCATAGTATTTATTTAAAAGCAATCCAAACCATATTGTTGTGGCACAAACTCATGATGTAAGACTGAGATGAACAACCCTTGTAAAAAGGGAAACTTTATTGTCAGAAAATGACACACGTGACGTATGTGAGTATTATGCATAATATAGGGTACAATGAAGCTAATCACTTCATGTAATTGCAGAAGAATATGATTTAATCTTTATAGTTAAATGATACCCGTGAGGTAATTCAGTATTGAATGTCTGATAATTCCTCCATTAGTTCAAGATCCCATTTGTGATCACTCAACATGAAATTTGGGAATATCCCACTTTATTATTGCAGTAGTATTATCTCTTAATAATCAATTGAACATTATTGAAACTTCGAAAGAGTTTACTCTTTCATCATTGAATTATTGTTTAGCATGAAATTTGATAAACACTACAAAAAAATGGGGCTTCAGCAACAACCGATTTTCCTTGCTAAAGGTGCCAAATTTCATTGCAAGAGGGTTTTGGCAACGACTTTACTGTCGTTGCGTCTTTCGTTGCGTAATGAGCGTTGCTAATTGTTCTGCAATGAACGTGTTTTTGTTGTTGCCAAAAGTAATACATTTTGCAACGAAATATGTCTTTCGTACAGAGACATCGATCCTTTAACAACAAAATGTATTATTGTAGAATAATTAAACTTTCGTTGATAAAAAGCCCATTTCGTTGCCAATTTTCGTTGCAAAAGCCTTCTAATTGGCAATGAAATGAACTTTTTTTTTTGCAACGACTATGCATTTTCGTTGCAATTGACACCATTTTGGAACGATATTTTACCGGACTTCAATCCCATCTCAGCCATTTCTCCGTGTTTGATCATTTCAGAAAATGGTTTGCCAATACCAGCTAAGACTCTCTCATAGAAAGGAGCTTCACAGTCGTCTACGATGAAAGTCATGACCATTTCGATTCCGTTATGGAAGGAATAACTTGAGCGAAGAAGCGCCTCCACCTTTGAGCATACTCTCTAAATGACTCATTAGGATCGTTTTTTGACCTTGGTAATTTGGTACCTTTGGTCGAGAGCCATCCGAGATTGAAAATCAGATTGAGTGAGGAAGGCGCGAGCTAGCTCTTCCCAGCTATGGATCTTTGAGTTGTCTAATCTGGTATACCATGAACGGGCTTCTCCAGTCAGACTCTTCTGAAACATCTGCATTCTGAGCTTCACATTTTCCACATAAGATCCAAGTTCTCCAATAAACACCTTCAATGTGTGTAAGGATCCCCTAATCCGTTATATTTTTCAAAATTAGGGTTTTGAATTTCTCTAGATAATGAACACCAGGGAATATGCAAAGGCCGGCATATGAAACACTTCCATGTGTTCCAATCCCTTTGAGAGCATGGATAGTTTCCTCCATTTGGAGTACCTTCTTCCTGATATCACCAGTGTCTGGATCTCCTTTGAGATGGGTGTTTTCAGGGTCTTTGTTGGTTGAATCTAACTGAGGTTCTGGATTTTTTTTATCCAAACCTTGTGTTTCTCCTTGTGTAGAAGGTTCTGTATGTGGAGGCATTTTTGAGCCTTGAGTAGACTGATGCAATTCTTTAAGCAAGACAGCCAAATCTATAATTTTTTGACTTAATCCGTCAAATTCTTCACGAGAAACATGATTAGCCTGGTTAGAAGAAGACATGATTGGTTGTAAGCTCGTGGCCTTTTTGGATTTTGAGCGGGTAACAGGCCCAATGATTTCCCTGCAAAAGAGTTATGTAGTTTAGTCTTAGGGATAATGTAAATAATATTTATAATGCGCCCATTTTAGGAATATTTTCCTGCAAAAATGGGTGTTATTTGATAACATGTATGCACAAAATATTCTTCATATTTTCCATTACATAAAGATGAACATGGAATAAAATTACAAGTAAAGGCTTTTATAAGTAATTAAAAATGGAAAGCATGAAGAAACTTTCGTCTGCGTTTGGTTTATCAGAGGTTGACCTATCTTAGGGTTACTCTCATGGCTTTTTGGCATGAAGGTCCCCAGATCATTGCAATCTACTTGACGGAAAGTTAATCCAGTCTTTCAACTGGAGCGAATCTGGGTAGTGCCTTTCCTGAGCCTCGTCGAAATTATTCTCCCTACGAGTCCAGTAATCAAACACTGACAGGATAGCCTCCTGATGGAGGAACCACACAACATACATTCACATACAACGTGTCTCACCGTTTATGCAAATGATGACATGTGCGAAGCACTAATATCACAGATAAATATAGTACAGTGTAGTAAGTAAAATGCATTCGTACACATTCATCATAAATGTAAATGCAACATTCACACATAAGCATATAACAATTTTGAAAAGCTTGTAATAACGGCTTAAGCCCTCTTCTTTGAGTCCCCAAAGAGTGTCACACACCGTCGACGTCGGGATTTTTATTTGTCCCTTTTCGTTACTTGTTCTTTGGTTTTCTCATTATTATGTGAGATTTATTTGAAAAAACAAGTAAAAAAGGGCACGACAGCCATCCAAGGAAATTCAAACACTGTAAATAATGTACAAGCTGCTTACAGCTGAAAAATGTCCATCACGGGAACCGAATCTAGATTCAATAGCACGAATCAGTGATCACATGATTCCTAGGCTCACATGATGCCACAGTTTATATGAAAAATAGTAAGCGATTATATATATATATATATATATATATATATATATATATATATATATATATATATATATGATATGATCAACCACCACGAAACACCTCCATGGGGATCGAAAATGTAAATATATAAAAGCGATATATATATATATATATATATATATATATATATATATATATATATATATATATATATATATATATATAGGACATGATCAACCACCACCACTAAGCACCTCCATGGGGGATCGAAATGTAAACAAAGCAGTAAATGCGATCAACCGCTACGAAGTAAACTCCAGGCGGGACTAAATGTAAATAAAGTAGTAAAAGGCCTCAAAGTAAACTCCAGGCCTGACAAAAATGTATATATATTTATATAAGCAGTAAATGAACCGGATATAAAATCCAGGCTCATCAGATATGTCTAACAACAGTTATATATATAAGTGTGTGTGTATATATATATATATAAGCAGGTAAACGCTCCGGATATAAATTCCAGGCTCATCAGATATGTCTGACAACAGTTATATATATATATATATATATATATATATATATATATATATAAGCAAACGCCGAGACATAAGTCAGAGGCTCAATCGAGGCATAACTCGATAATGTTAGTCCATATATAAATATATACATATATAAGTATATATATACAGACAGAAATGAAAACCACGGACCGAAGTCCGGGTAAACGCACACAACACGACACTCAATGTATAGAATAGTGCGTGCAAAGATGAAGTGAAAGGCTTTATAGAGTGTGAGAAGGCTTATAGTGGGATGCCAATGCAGGCTTCTATGAGTCTATATGGATAAATACTCAGCTCCCGTCGATAAAAATATAGCTATATGTGAGCTAACAGATGTTTAAAATGAGGAAACACTCAATATGGGGTGTGTACAAAATAAATTGGACAGGGCTTCCTCGCCTTTCTTCTTTTTCAAAATGGCCACCCCAAGCCCTCTATTTATAGAGGGTGGAGCCGCAGGTGTACCTGCGGTTGCCCGGGGTGCCCCGGGCTCCGTGGGTTCTGTCATCTCAAAGTACGTGCACTCGTTCACTGTAAATCTGTAATGTCCGCTCGAACTTACAGAACTTCAATTCGAGCATCCGAACGAGGTATATAAGACCTTCTTCAGACTGCTTGTGTCGAGAGTTACGCAATGACATGGGATTAGAGGTTGTATGAAGTCAAGAAGAGGGGATCATGCCCATAGTCTTCAAGCTTCAAATTCTATCCGGTGTGCTGCCACGCGTAATAGTCACTCAGGATTGGAATTCCTTGGTTCTTATAGGACATTGTTGTATGTATGTATGTATGAACTGTTAAGAGAACGCGCAGGTGTTAAGGTGGTAAGATGACGTTTGACTCCTCACCGGGGTTATCTCCAGTTTGAGTTGAAAGACAACGTTGCTCAGGGTTACATCTGAGATTGGACTGCTACAGGTGTTTGAATGCTACAAGGTCATCTGTAAATGTGCCTGTCTTCCCGGTGTTAGCTCCGGGTCTGAGGTATGAGTGCCTCAGCAGGAGGTTTGAGATTGAAGCTGATAGCATGCATTTGAAACAAGCATTTCCGGAGTTATCTCCGGAATTGCAACAACATTCCTTGGGGTTATGGCCAAGGACGAAACTCGGGGTTATCTCCGAGGTTGGAAATGATACTCCCGGGGTGTGTTCCAGGGTTGAGACTGAATTTTCGGTAGTATCCAGAATGGATGTGTGCTGTCTTCCAGGGTTATCTCCGAAAGACGAATCTGCCCTCCTGCAATGCTAGTAACAGGTGTGCAGAAAATTTCGAGTGTCTACAACTAGGCAATCCTAAACTCTTTACAAAATCATCAAATATAAATGAGCAAGTAGAACCCAAATTAAATAATACATATACATCTATATCATTGATTGAAATGATACCTGACACCACATCTTTTGACTGCACTGCATCCTGCATAATCATGTTAAAGGTTCTGGATGTGGGTCTGCTCGATGATTTTGGTCCAACAATAGCTAATATACCTCTACTGCCACCTCCCTTGCTTCTATTTATACCTCCAGTAGTCTTTTTGGGACACCCAGAAGCTAAATGATCCTTTGACCCGTATGTGTAACTTGTATTCTTCTTCAGTTGATGGTAATTCAGAGCAATGTGACCCTCTTGGCCATAGTTAAAGCACACTCTCTTACCCCTCAAGCACATGTCAGTGTGATTTCTTCCACAGGTAGCACATGCTTCAAATTTCCTCTTCTGTTGGCAACTCTACTAGCTTCCAGCACCTGCATTCTCATTCCACTTCCTCTTTGGGTAATTATTTTTGCCACTGCTACCACCAGTTTTGCCTTCATTCTCATTCTTCTTTTTTCTCTATTCCTGATTATATTTTATTGAGGCATCGCTTCCACCCTCCACGATAATTGCCTTCTCGAGAACTGCTGCAAATGTCTTCAGCTGAGATATAGAGACTCTGCTACACAACCAGAGCTTCAATCCCTATTCAAACCTTCTTTCCATGTGCTCATATGTGTTAACTTGATACGGCGCAAACCTCGCCAACTCATTGAATATTGCTACATACCCCGACACCGTCATCGTATCCTACTTTAATTCTAGAAACTGGACTTCCATTTGATTCTGTGAGCTCTCTGGAAAATAGGTCTCAAAAAATATTTCTTTAAACTTATTCCATGCCATTATTCCCTATCCCCTTCGGGTTTTTTTTGCTGTCCATCAGTAGCTGGTTTCTGTTTTCAACATAAATGCTGCAAAACCAGTCTTCTAGTCTTCCCCGACTCTAGCAACGTCAAATATCTTCTCTATTTTAATGATCCAGGTCTCTGCCTCCACTGGATTCATGGACCCACGAAACTTTGTTGGTCTAACCGCCTTAAAATTTTTAAAGGTTGTTGCTTAGTTCTGCGGCTGATTCTGCAGTGCTCCAGTTAGTAATGTTGTAAGACCCCGAAATTTTTAAATAAAAAGGAATTTCCTTTATTTATTATTTTGAAATAGTAAGGGTTGATTTGATTAATGTGGATAGTTAAGGGTTAAATACGCAAATATTTCAAAATAAGCAAGTGGTTATAAAATATTCATTATTGTTTGGGAATATTCGTTTGGTCGTGGAATATTAAATCGCTTGTGGGATAATATTAAATGCGACCAGTAGCGACCATGTGTGGGCCCATAACGTGAAAAGCGATTGGATGAAAAAGCAGACAAATATAAGTTGTTTAAAAATAACGGCGTAGTTATTACTGAATTATCTTGTTGGAATACCCGATGGTTAAAACACACTAATACGCTGTCTGTCGCGTTGTTGAAGCGATTACACGGTATTGCACCAATTATTGATTCTTACGTGAAGGCACTACTCGATAATGGTTACGATAATTCTTTATTCGATATTTTATTGAGTTAATAATTCTTTGCGTTGATATTTTATATTGTTGTTGTTTGATAATTGTCATTACACGGTATTTTTCTTTATCGAAGCAATAATTCATATTATCTGAATAATATTATTAGATAACATTATTGGCAATGTCTAGAAAGTTACATCTAAGGAGAGGTTTGGTCACCTAATTGCGCGCAGAGATGAAGAAATTCTTATTGAAAGCCCCTCTTTCTGAGAACTGCACGGTTGTCAATATTGTGATTACGTAATATTTTTTATGAATAATTAATTATTGATTCATATGATGAGAAAAATATTGATTTTATGTGGATATAGATGGAGAAAATTTTATAGTGACAATTGTTGAAAATTGAAATTTTATCTTTTTACGATAAAATAATTCATTTAAATATATTATTTTAATAATATATTAACTTGGTGATATTTTTACAATGAATGTGGGATATATGAGTATACGAGGAGGAAGAGTATTTTTGTTGCAATAAATGTTTAAAACATGTTAAACATGTCGGTGGACCCCATTTATTGATTTGAAATTTGATTATAGCACATAAAATCGCTGCGTTTGTGGATTTGATTCGATTTACATTTGGAATTTGGAAAAACTTTCTTACGCAAAGTTGTAGAGAATTGAATTTCCTATAAAAACTTGCGAGATTCAATTTTCTGATGAAAGGGCTATTAATTATGAATTTTTGAAGCTCTAGAAGTTACGAAATAATTAATTTTTGAAAGTTTTAATTATTTATTTTATGAAAACGTTTTTTTCTTACTTTTCTAGAAGGTGGCATGTGGGAAATGCTAGGATCTGAATTCTAAGGTTGGTATGAATTTGATATATATATATAAATTTATTAAATTTTACGCTTTGGTGTTCAAAGCGATTTCCTATAAATAGGGTGCTTAGGTTAGAATTGAAAATCACACCGAAACTGAAGTTTTCTCTCTCTATATTATCGGCGTATTCTTGTGAGTATTTTGAGTATACTTTGAGTATTGCTAGGCGATGCAAAGTTCCTTGACCTATATACGGTATTCTAGCTAGAAGTACTGATCTTTCGAGGTAAGGGATATTATTTTTTCGTAATGATATTATTTCTTCAATATCATTATACTGAAATGTTGATCTGAAGTTTTTATCAAATTTGGAACTTTTTCATGTATGGGGTTACTATTCATGGGTTACTATTCATGAGTTACTATTCACGAGTTACTATTCATGAGTTACTATTCACGAGTTACTATTCACGAGTACTATTCATGAAGCGTGAAGATGTTTTTGTGGAATTTCTATCTTTTGGTGTCGGAGTTACTATTCACGTATCTGGCCTTATTCACGTATCTGATCTTATTCACGTATCTGGTACTATTCAATAGAAAAATAAAATTTCTTCTTTTAAGTCCAAAACATCTATTCGGATACTAACTCTTTCTGATTGTATCCATGTTTTGATCATTCTTGAATTTTACACCACTATGATTATTTTTGAGGTATTTTTGGATGTGGATAAAACCAAGTACGAATCCTTAATCCTTAATCCTTGTCATTTTGTTTCAATCGGATTCGTTTCTTTAAAAAAATATTTTCATCATCCTCGGTCTTAAATGATGATATTATGGAATATCTTTGGCTTTGTAGTGCAAGATGAATGATTTCTTAAAGAATATCTTTGGCACATGTAGTGCAAAGATGAATGATTTCTGAAGAATATCTTTGGCCCGTAGTGCAAAGATGAGCAGTGTTTAAATGAACATGACCAATGATGAATATCTTTGGCACATAGTGCAAAAGATGAATATTTGATTCGGATGTATATTGATTGATGTTACGGGGATAAAAGATAGAGCGATGAACTTTTAAATTCATACATAGAAGATAGTAGTTTGCATTCTCTACTTAACTCTTCTAATGAATTATTATTTCATTTATGAATATTGATTTAAAATTTGTTGTCTATTGTATTCTATTATATTTTTCCTGTTGAAGACTAACGATAATTTGTTGTATATTATCTTAGTCATAATATTCTTTCTTGAGCTAGTTGAGCTCACCCTTTTCCTTTTTGTTCCATTTTTCTCGGAGGCGAGAATATAAGCGAGTGCGAGTCGGGGTATGGAATGAAGGTTTTAGAAAGGATTGTTTAGTAGTCTTCACCATTTTTGTAAAATAATGTATCAATAAATGTGATGAGGATTTATTTGAGTATAGATATTGTCTAGAAGATAATATTTGTATTCAAACTCACAGTTTCTTGTTGTAATAATAAAGTTGTAGTTGTTTACGTATACCATGTATTGACAACTCAAAATAGGTGATGTATACCTATTTTGGGGGCGTCACAGTTGGTACCAGAGCTTAGGGATATGATCTCTGGCGGAGATCAGGGAATATAACTAGGAGGGAGAGGCGAGTAAATCCTTAGCTAGTGTGTCCTACCTAAGCTTATTTGTTAGTTGGTCGATATATAGGGATATTATGTGATATATTGATTTCCTTAATTAACCCTTGTTTTATGGCGGTATTTGAGAATGTCGTTGAGAATATTAACAATGGAAATGAGGCCGTGGAGATGCTGTACTCACCAACGAGGAGAACGTGCAACAGTTTGGCAATGTTCCTCCTGTGAACAACACCATTGAGCGAGATGATGAGCGAGGGGATGTTTAGAAGTTTTTGCGGTTCATGCAAAATCGAGGACGAGGAGACTTCGTGTTCAAAATCTGAGAGGAAATGATAGCAATTCACGGGTTATCACAACCCAAGCAGTTCAAAGAGTTGGGACCACGAATTTAAGGGAAAGCCGATCCGATCATGGCGGAAACATGGGTCAAACAAATTACCAAGATATTCGATGTCTTGGGATGCGGAGGAGGAACGAAGGTTCCATTCGCCACCTTTATGTTCCATGGCGAAGCGGAGACTCTTTGGTGGAGTCTGCAGAAGCGTACCCATCCAAACCCGCTTTCAAAGCATGTCTTGGGAGGCGTTTGAAGCTATTTAATGACAAATACTTTCACGAAAGTGTTCGTCATATGAAGGAAGTGGAGTTCATCAGATTAGAACAAAACAACATGGCGGTGTCTCGATGCGAGGCAAAGTTTGCGAGTTATCGGTTTTTGCACCTCATTTGGTGGAGAATGAGGAGCGTATGATGCGGATGTTTCTTAGAGGTTTGAAACTTCGGCATCGTCGATATCTCATTTCTCATAAATTTTCTCTTTATTCGGATGTTGTAAGCAGGGCTCAATTATTAGAGCTAGATAACGAGTACGGTCAATTGAGGGACCACAACCGAGATCGTACGAGAGATAGCGATCAATGAATAATGATAACCAATGGAGAAAAAACAGACGGACAAAAATGGTTACCACTCGGTGGTAATCATGGCCATGAAAATAGAAGAAGCGAGTCGGGAGGAGATTTTAAAAGAGGAGATTTAACAACGACCATGTGAAGATGACGGTCTTGGCGTGCAAATTGGTTCTAAGGGAGGAGAACGACCACCGGTCATATATCTACAAATGCGGAAAAGAGGGACATATCGGTCAAACCGCCCTAACAGTTCAAGGTATGCTATAGTTGTGGAAGGGAAGGACATATCGCTCGAGATTATCAGATGCGAGCAAAAACCTAGTTCACGGGGACGGTGACTCAAAAAGATCGTCCCGAAAAAGTCAAAGTCAACGATTACGGGAAGAAGCGTTTGTTGTGATTGGTCATAATGCGAGGAACCCAAACGAGGTGATCACGGGTAAGCTATTTATAAATTCTTGCGAAGTTTATACCTTACTTGATCTGGGTGCTACCCATTCATTTATCTCTCTCTGCATGTGCTCAACGTTTAAACTTGACTCAGGAGAAATTAGACTTTGACCTATCTGTGGAAACTCAGTTAGGAAAACTTTCATCACATCCACTGTTTATAAATCTTGTTTGATTCAAGTTGGCACCATTACCTTACACCATTGACCTTATCTCTTTAAAGATACTTGCTTTTGATGTGATTTTAGGGATTGATTGGTTAACTACTCATCATGCCAAAATTGATTGTTTTCGTAAGGTTGTTAGTTTTCATATTCCTAACCAACTGTTGTATGCAATTCAAGCAACTAAACCATTAAAATCGATCAACATCATATCTAATCATAAAGCTATTCGTTTATTAAAAAAAGCGGATGTCAAGCTTTCTTAGCCCATGTTATGGATTTGAATAAAGACACGTCAAATTTGAATAATATTCTGTTGTTATTGACTTTCTGACGTATTTCTGAAGAACTTCCGGTCTACCCCGAGCGTGAAGTTGAATTCTTTATTGATCTTGAACACAGTACAAAGCCCATTTCTAAAACCCCATATCGAATGGCTCTATTGAACTTGAGAGTTAAAGGTCCAACTACTGAGGAATTGTTGGACATCGGTTTCATTAGTCTAGTACATCTCCTTGGGGTGCTCTGTTTTATTTGTAAAGAAGAAAGATGGGAGTATGCGACTTTGTATTGACTATCGAAATTGAACCATGTCACCATCAAGAATAGGTATCCTCTACCTCGTATTGATGACTTGTTTGACCAGATTGCAAGGGGCACAATTCTTTTCAAAAATCGATCTTAGTTACGGATATCATCAAATGAAGATTAGAATCGAGGATATTCAAAAGGCGCCTTGAACTCGGTATGGGCATTATGAATTCTTAGTCATGTCTTTTCGGACTAACTAATGCTCCTGCGACTTTCATGGATATGATGAACCGAGTATTCAAGAATATTTGGATCAATTCGTTGTTGTCTTTATTGATGACATCCTCATATATTCCAAAAGCCGTGAAGATCATGAGCACCATTTGAAGTTGGTACTCCAAAGGCTTCGTGAAAACCAACTATATGCCAAATTGAAGAAATGCGAGTTACGGCTTGAGGAAGTAGCATTCCTTGGGCACGTGGTGTCGAAACATGGGAGTATCTGTTGATCCGTGAAGATTGAAGCAATACAAAGTTGGGAACAACCGAAGTTGGTGGTCAAGTACGTAGCTTTTTGGGCTTAGTGGTTATTATCGGAGATTCGTGGAAGGGTTTTCTCGAATCGCTACTCCATTAACTTCATTAACTTTCGGAAGGATACAAAATTCGTTTGGAGCGAAGAATGCGAGAAAAGTTTCCAAGAGCTTAAGAGGAGACTTATTTGACTGTTGTTCTAACAATACCATCTGGTTCGGATGGATTTGTTATCTCTGATGATGCTTCGAGCAAAGGGTTAGGATGTGTTCTCATGCAACGTGGGAAAGTCATAGCCTATGCCTCGCGACAACTTAAAGAGTATGAGAGGAATTATCCTACTCATGATCTAGAGTTAGCGGCCCGATCGTTTTCGCTTAAAGATATGGAGGCACTATCTATATGGGGAGAAAGTGGAGATATATTCGGACCATAAAAAGCCTTAAATATTTCTTCACTCAAAAGAACTCAACATGCGGCGCTGACGTTGGCTCGAGCTATTGAAAGACTACGACCACACTATTCAATACCATCCCGTAAAAGCGAGCGTGGTAGGCGGCGCATTGAGTAGAAGATCATATCTTGAGGAGCGAGTGCGATGATGTCAAGTATACGCATAGAGCCAACTTTAATAGAAAAAGTTAAGGTTACTCGAGCCACAGAATCGGGAAATGATGCGTATGAAGAAGAAAAAGTACAAGAAGGAGCTATTAGGAAGCGAGAATTGATGAAGAAGGAATACTTGAGTCCACTCTAGACTTTGTGTTCCTAACAACTCGATTTGAAGTACAAGATTATGATGGAGGCACACAATCGCCATTTGCAATCCATCTGGAAGTACTAAAATGTATCGTGATCTTGACATACATTTTGGTGGAACAATATGAAGAGAGAGATTGCAAAGTTTATCTCGATGTGTTTAACTTGCCAGCGTGTAAAGGCGGAGCATCTTGTACCTAAGGGTCCGTTGCAACCACTTGAGATTCCGGAATGGAAGTGGGAACACATTACTATGGATTTCATTCTGGGTCTTCCTACGGTTTCTCAAGGCATCAATGCTATTTGGTTATTGTTGATAGATTAACCAAGTCTGCTCATTTCTTGCCAATCGGGAGACTTATTCCATTGAGCGTCTTGCTAGTATGTGCGTGAATGAGATTGTGAGGTTGCATGGCATGCTGTATCCATAGTTTCGATCGTGACCCAAGATTCACTTCAAGATTTTGGGTTAGCTTGCAAAAAAAGCTATGGGCGCAGATTTATTTATTTAGTTGACATACCATCCCCAAACGGACGAGACAATCGAGAGGACTATTCAAACTCTTGAAGATTTATTAAGACTCGTGTCCTAGACTTCAAGGGCGTTGGGATAAGTATTTACCATTGGTGGAATTCTCCTACAACAACAAATTATCGAGCAAGTATAGGTGTGGCTCCATTCAAGCATTATATGGGCGAAAAATGTCGTTCTCCAATATGTTGGGATGAGGTGGGTGAAGCAACATTGTTGGGACCCGAGTTAGTACGTATGACTACCGAAAAGATCCAAATGATTCGACAACGTATACAAAAGCACACAAGATCGACAAAAGAGTTATGCGGATCTTCATCGAAAGGGCGTGGAATTTAATGTAGGGGATCATGTATTGTTGCGAGTTGCTCCGTGGAAGGGAGTTACAAGATTTGGGAAGAGAGAAAAGCTCAATCCACGATTTATTGGTCCATTTCAAATTCTTGACCGAGTAGGAAATGTAGCCTATAGACTTGCGTTACCTCAAAGTATGTCTCGTGTTCATAATGTGTTTCACATATCCGTACTTAAGTAAATATGTGAAAGACCCGAACCACGTTATTGAGTTAGAACCGGACGAGATAGCCAAAGACTTAACGTATGAGGAGGTACTGTCAAGATCTTGGATAGGAAGGAGCATGTCCTACGCCAAGAAAGTCATACCACAAGTTAAAGTTTTGTGGAGGAATCATGCTATAGAGGAAATGACACGGGAATTGGAAACGGAAATGAAAGCGAGGTATCCTCACCTTTTGAAACACCAGTATCGTCGTCGTCAATTTAGAGGACGAAATTTCATAAGGAGGGAGGTTGTAAGACCCCAAAATTTTTAAATAAAAGGAATTTCCTTTATTTATTATTTTGAAATAGTAAGGGTTGATTTGATTAATGTGGATAGTTAAGGGTTAAATACGCAAATATTTCAAAATAAGCAAGTGGTTATAAAATATTCATTATTGTTAGGAATATTCGTTTGGTGGTGGAATATTAAATCTTGTCGGGGAATATTAAATGCGACCAGTGCCTGCGACCATGTGTGGGCCCCATGCGGAGCGATTGGATGAAGAAAACGACAAATATAAGTTGTTTTAAAAATAACGGCGTAGTTATTACCGATTATCTTTGTTTGAATACCCGGTGGTTAAAACACACTAATCTGCGTTGTTGAGCGGTTACTGCGGTATTGCACCAATTATTGATTCTTACGTGAAAGGCACTACTCGATAATGGTTACGATGAATTCTTTATTGATATTTTATTGAGTTAATAATTCTTTGCGTTGATATTTTATATTCTTGTTGTTTGATAATTGTCATTACACGATATTTTCTTTATCGAAGCAATAATTCATATTATCTGAATAATATTATTAGATAACATTATTGGCAATGTCTAGAAAGTTACATCTAAGGAGAGGTTTGGTCACCTAATTGCGGCGCCCGATGAAGAAATTCTTATTGAAAGCCCCTCTTTCTGAGGAGCGCACTGGTTGTCAATATTGTGATTACGTAATATTATTTATGAATAATTAATTATTGATTCATATGATGAGAAAAATATTGATTTTATGTGGATATAGATGGAGAAAATTTTTATAGTGACAATTGTTGAAAATTGAAATTTTATCTTTTTCTGATAAAATAATTCATTTAAATATATTATTTTAATAATATATTAACGGTGATATTTTTACAATGAATGTGGGATATATGAGTATACAAGGAGGAAGAGTATTTTTGTTGCAATAAATGTTTAAAACATGTTAAACATGTCGGTGGACCCCATTTATTGGCTGAAATTTGATTATAACTTTGTAAAAATCACCCGTTTGTGGATTTCGGTCGATTTCTGTTTGGAATTTGGAAAAACTTTCTTACTGCAAAGTTGTAGAGAATTGAATTTCCTATAAAAACTCGCGAGATTCAATTTTTCTGATGAAAGGGCTATTAATTATGAATTTTTGAAGCTACGAAGTTCGAAATAATTAATTTTGAAAGTTTTAATTATTTATTTTATGAAAAACGTTTTTTTCTTACTTTTCTAGAAGGTGGCATGTGGGAAATGCTAGGATCTGAATTCTAAGGTTGGCGTATGAATTTGATATATATATATATATTTATTAAATTTTAAATTTTACTTGGTGTTACACTAGCGATTTCTATAAATAGGGTCTTAGGTTAGAATTGAAAATCACACCGCTGAAGTTTTCTCTCTATATATTATCGGCGTATTCTTGTGAGTATTTTGAGTATACTTTGAGTATTGCTAGGCGGTTGCAGTTCCTTGAAAGACTATACGGTATTTCTAGCTAGAAATCTTGATCTTTCGAGGTAAGGGATATTATTTTTTCGTAATGATATTATTTCTTCAATATCATTATCTTTGAAATGTTGATCTGAAGTTTTATCAAATTTGGAACTTTTTCATATCGGGGTTACTATTCATGGGTTACTATTCATGAGTTACTATTCACGAGTTACTATTCATGAGTTCTTATTCACGAAGTTACTATTCACGAGTACTATTCATGAAGCGTGAAGATGTTTTTGTGGAATTTCTATCTTTTGGTGTCGAGATTTACTATTCACGTATCTTGCCTTTATTCACGTATCTGATACTATTCACGATATCTGGTATTATTCATTCATAGAAAATAAAATTTCTTCTTTTAATCCAAAACATCTATACGGATACTAACTCTGATTGTATCCATGTTTTGATCATTCTTGAATTTTACACCACTATGATTATTTTTGAGGTATTTTTGGGCGTGGATAAAACCAAGTACGAATCCTTAATCCTTAATCCTTGTCATTTTGTTTCACTGGATTCGTTTCTTTAAAAAAAATATATTTTCATCATCCTCGGTCTTAAATGATGATATTATGGAATATCTTTGGCACATAGTGCAAAGATGAATGATTTCTTAAAGAATATCTTTGGCTCAGTAGTGCAAAGATGAATGATTTCTGAAGAATATCTTTGGCTTGTAGTGCAAAGATGATCAGGTGTTTAAATGAACATGACCAACTGATGAATATCTTTGGCCTGTAGTGCAAAGATGAATATTTGATTCCAGATGTATATTGATTGATGTTACAGGGATAAAAGATAGACGATGAACTTTTAAATTCATACATAGAAGATAGTAGTTTGCATTCTCTACTTAACTCTTCTAATGAATTATTATTTCATTGCGAATATTGATTTAAAATTTGTTGTCTATTGTATTCTATTATATTTTTCTGTGTTGAAGACTAACGATAATTTGTTGTATATTATCTTAGTCATAATATTCTTTATTGAGCTAGTTGAGCTCACCCTTTTCCTTTTTGTTCCATTTTTCTCGGGGAGGCGAGAGAATATAAGCGAGTACTGGTCGGGGTATGGAATGAAGGTTTTAGAAAGGATTGTTTAGTAGTCCTCACCATTTTTGTAAAATAATGTATCAATAAATGTGATGAGGATTTATTTGAGTATAGATATTGTCTAGAAGATAATATTTGTATTCAAACTCACAGTTTCTTGTTGTAATAATAAAGTTGTAGTTGTTTCTGTACCATGTATTGACAACTCAGAATAGGTGATGTATACCTATTTTGGGGGCGTCACAAATGTCACCAACTGTTGAATTAGGTTAGCATTGGCGTTGTTGTTAATGATAGAACCCTCAGGGGTTCGTTGTCTTGGTTGACGTCTTAGAGGCATTTTCTATTTTAAAAATATAGTTATTAGATCATTACTCAATTTTTAAGTATTTTCTACTTAACTTGCACATCATAAATGATCATCACATAACACATAACATCTTGAATTAATATTAATATTTTATTCATTCATCATCTTTTAAAAAACATAGAAATGATAGCGTCACTGCTATTTACATCACTTTCCCGAACTGATAATGTTTCAGGATAACATCATCATATCCCATCGGTGACATAACACTTGGGATTTACATCTTATTTATTATATAATTATTCATTCAACAATCACATTTTCTATTAAGGCCTACTAAGACGTTGCACAGCCTTATGGCGCTCCTCTTCCATGATACGGAACATCATTCTACGATTTAGTATATACCATGGCAATTCCTCGAACTGAGTCGGATAATACATGACCCGGTCTTGAGCTCTGTTTATCACAGTGTGGAAAACACAGTCCATCTCTTCTATCTTGACCTTCTTTGTTTGTACCTCTCCCTTTACTACATCTGCACGCTGAGAAGCCTTCTCATAAGCATTTTCTGCCCTTGTTCTCTTGGCGGACTCCTCTTTTAGGTCATCTTTCAGTTTCGCAACCTCTACCATCAGCTCCTCCTTGTCACCTTCTACGTGAACCAGCTTCCACTCCACATTACCAAGACGTTCATCAAAATCCTGGATCTCATCGTCCTTTTGTCCTTCTGTGCTATCGCGGTCTATTGTTCATCAACAAACTCCTCCAATTCCACTGACTCTATCCTGAAGCTTAATGTTACGGTCGTACACCTCGTCATACATTTGAGATGCAATAGAGTTTGGTGGAAACTCTTCCCCTTCCTCCTCCTCATTTGTCTGTGGTAGTTCCACAGGATCCTCCTCATCCATCTTTACCACATCATCGTCATCAGGTAACCCCTCCTGCTCAAACTCCAGGGCATAACCAACCACTGTGACCAACAGAGATGACTCCCTTGGCACCAGCTGTTCCCAGACTACCTGAACATCTCGAGGCTCCTCCTCTCTAGGCATCTGAGATCCCTCCTCCCTAGTCTGACTGGATTCTCCCACATTAGCCATCCTAACAACAAAAAATTTAAGTTTTTTTTAAATTATTAATCGCCACTACTCGACACTCACGAGCATATAGGTTGAAACATATAAGCATATAGAGTGTTTTATTATTTATTCCTTAAAACTCGATAAGAGTTTATCACCACTATCTTTTCAATCTCATATAAGGTTACTTCCGAAGGTTTTTTTCCACCTAAGGTTCATAACCTAAGTCTTTGATACCAACTTGTGACACCCCCAAATCTGGGTACTCTATTCCCACAGGATTTGGTGTTCACTGTCCAAACATTCATTTCTAACTACCCAAATTAAATAAAACCTAAGCAATAAATCTTCCCATTAAAGGGTTACATAATTTAAACCAATAAATCCCAGGTTGTATAACCTTAAAACATTCATCAAGTGCGGAAAAAAAAATTAATTACATCTCATCATTGAAACTAAGTCTAAAAAAATATAAGTCTCAACAAATTAACAAGTCTTCAACACTTGTTCATCTTGCCTTTTCCTTTGCTAGTGGTTAGCTCACCCACCTTCTCAACTTTTGCTGCAATGGTTATATATATGCAAGAGTGAGCAAAACAAATGCTCACTTGAAAGGACATAATATCTGGCAATGAATAAACTCAATTGAATTAAATAACATTTTTTAACATCGATAATCAAGAACTGATACTGGAAATCATCTGAGGGTCATAAGACCATGAACTATGTCCTAGGTGTGAGATCTCAAATTTTATGAAATGAAAGTATTCAAGTTTTTTATAATTATTATTCTATTTAGTAAATGGTTAAATTGATAAAAGGTTAAAGTTAAAGGTAATATGTGAAAAAATTTCAAAGTAAGCAAGTTGTCATAAATAATCGGTGATAAAAGTACAGTAATACGCGTGCTTGCATAGTTACACACGATATTGATTAATGATGCTTACGTGAGAAGTCACACAGTTTTATTCAATTATTGTCACAGTAATTGCTGCATAGTACCTCACGTTATTGATTCAATTATTGTCACAATATTTTATATTATTAAATCAATAATTGAGACGACACAGTTATTCATATTATTAATTGCATTATTGACGATGTCTAGAAAGTTCTGTCGAGGAAAGGGGTTTGGTCACCTGATTGCGCGCCAATAGGGAGAAATCCTTATCGAAAAGACCCCTTTTCCTAGGAATGATCTGGTTGTTAAATATTGCGAGTTATAATAATGATGAATAAATGTTATTAAAAATTGAATTTAAGTTCAGAGTTGAATTTGGAGACGCGGACGAGATATTTGAGTCCGGGACGATGAAATTAGTAAAAATAGACTACAAACACAAAATTTTCCGAGGTTGATTTTTTGGTCAAAAAGTCAATAGTTGACTTTTTCAAAAGAGTCAAACTTCAAAAATTCAAAGATGAAATTGTTGATAAAAATATTTCCATTGTGTTAGGATTATTAGTGGTAGTGGAAATCGACATTTATTTCGATAATAGTTGATTTCTGGATATTCAATTGACCAATCGGGTAGTTAATTGGATAAATGAGCAATTAATTGCTATTAGTTCACATGCATATAACTATTTGTTAACATAAATAAAACTATTGATTCACATGATGTACTATTAGAGGAAGTGGTGCAATTTTGATAATACTTGTAGGACTAAATTAAAAATGGAGGAAAAGATGAACGTACTATACTGTAATAATTCAAACCCCAAAATGTGCAATTATCAAAACTATGTTTTCCTATAAATAGAAGCTCATTCTTCTTTCATTCTCACCAATTCACTAAGACTCACAAGAGCAACTATAGAGAGAGAATCTATAGAGAGGAAGAAGAAGAGTATTCTGCTACTTCACTATTGCAGTATCCAGTCTTCTACTAAGGTAAGAGATGTTATTTATTTATTATTCGTAAGGGTTATTATTTCTTACTATTCACTCGGGGTATTATTCACGGGGTACTATTGACTCGGGTACTATTCACTTGGGGTATTATTCACGGGATACTATTCACTCAGAGTATTATTTACGAGATACTATTCACTCGAGTATTATTCACTCGGGGGTACTATTCACAAAATACTATTCACAAAGTACTATTCACATGGTACTATTTATGAAGTACTATTCATGAGGTACTATTCACGGGGTACTATTCACGACGAAAAATTGATTCTTTTCTGTCCAAATTAATTTTTGATACATGAATATTATTCTTGAATTTTACTCCACAATTGGTGATCATGTTGACAATTTAAATATTTTTAAACTCTGGCTAAATTGAATTATAAATATTTAATATTTATCCTTGATTTCATTTGATTGAATTCTTATATCATTGTCATCATCCTTATGCTTATATTGCGTTAAAAGTCATCTTTGGCCCGTAGTGCATAGATGGACTGTTGGTTATTGGTTTTACAGTTGAATGTCTTTGGTCGTAGTGTAAAGAAGAGTTGTTGTTTGATATCTTTGGTCGTAGTGCAAAGATGAACTGTTGATTGATAGCTTTGGCCTGTAGTGCAAAGATGAACATGTGTATGACATGATCATGACCACTGGTGATACTGACGAATATCCTTGGTCGTAGTTCATGGATAATTCGATGATGTGATTGGTAGGATCATGACCATTAGTTAACAGTTGAATGTCTTTGGCCATAGTGCACTGACGGGCAATTGATTGGTATGATCATTACCATTGGTTTTATAGTTGAATATCTTTGGCCCATAGTGTAAAGATAGATAATTGATTGGTATGATCATTGTTATTACACTTGAATGTCTTTAGCCTTTAGGGTAAAGATATTGAGTGAATGTTCTATTAAACCTTTGTGGTAAGGAGAAACTGTTGATTCACATTATTATAAACATAAATTGTGAATTTAACTAAAATCTTTGGTGGTTCAGGTGAAGACAGGTGATGAAAGTTCTCTTTGTCTTGGGTATAATAAAGAATTGTTAATGGGTATTATAGGGATAAAATTGATAAACTTTTAATTCATAGAAGATAGTAAATATCATGCTTTACTTGACTCTTCTAATGGATTGCTTGTTCCACTGCAGTTGTTGATCTAAAACTTGTTGTCTATTATATTCTATCAGTTGTTATACTATTGAAGGCTAATGATAATTTATTCTGCATTATCTTAGTCATAATATTTCTTACTGGGCTAGTTGAGCTCACCCTTTTCTTTCACTGTTCTCTTCAGGAAATGAGAACGTAGCCGGGACTAGTCGGGGAATGGATTGACAGTCCAAATGGTTGTTTTAGTAGTCCTCACTATTCTATGAAATAGTGTGATAATAATTATAATGAGGACTCCATTTGAGTTTGAATACTGTCTAGAAAACAATATTCGTGTAAAAACTCTCAGCTACGTTTTGTCGTATTCTGCACGACAGTTGTATAATTAAGTTGTAGTTATATTCTGTACCATGTATTTGGCGACCCAAGATGGGTGAGGTATACCTATTTTGGGGGCATCACACTAGGTTATAAGTATTTTCAAATTAAACCTTAACAGTCATTAGACTATAGGGACCTTTGTCTCCCGTATTTAGGGTGATCAGCCCTTCGTACCATGTATTATGCACAAACATCTAAACGCTTCCACGTAAATAATCCCCTATAATAGGGTTGTTCATATTAATTTTAACACACGAATCCACGCCAAAGGAAGTTTGGTTTGGATATGTTTCAAGAGTAATTTAGAGTTCAACGTACATCAACTAAGGATTAGTTGAATCAAAAGTTTAGTGACAATGCGAGGGTTCAACAACGACATGTTATAGAGTAGTTATGAACCATAAATGAATAATGTAAAACATCTAAGTCACGCTTTAAGAATAAAGTTCAAAGCATTAAAAGATATAATAAACCTTGCTTGAACAAAAATGGTAAGCTAAGGTCACATTCTTCAATAAGGAAAAAAAATTAAGAACTTACGTAATTTATAGCAAGACGGGATGACAATCTTGTATAACTATCAATAAGGTAGGATAAGCTCAAATAGAGATTAGGGTTAAAGAAATTGCTTAAAATAAAAGTAGGATTCGGAAACTTGCTCAAATAAAGTTAGGATTAGAGAACTTGCCTTGTGTGTAAGCTAAACAGTACAACTTAATTCTCAATATCCTATACACATGTCATCATGACATAATTAGTTACCACATGATCACATTACATAACTGAATATCTATTTCATTTACAACTCTTAGTCTTAGGTTTAACCACATGGTTAAACCACACTTCTAATTTATTAAAACCAATCTCAATTATCACATAACTCATTACTTACAAATAATAACTGTTATATTTGGTATTATAACAACACAACAACATAATTAATCACATTTTATAGTCATAGGATTACACTATATTAACAATTACACAATTGTATATTAAAAATTAAATATCTGGGCCGAATTGCTAACTGGCGCTGTAGTGCCACCATTTGAACTAAAAATTGACTCTATAGCTCAATTTGGTCTTTGCGGACTCCACCATTTGAACCAAGATCATCATCTTTTGACTTGGTAAACATCGCAACTCGGGACTTTAGGATTTAGTGCGGTGTTGCATCTCATTTGCGTCATTGCAAATTTCTAATTTTAAGCCTAACTCTGACGTTACAGCGTGAAGCACCTGTTCTAGAATCTGAAGTTCGCGAAAAACGCAGAACAAAGCCAAATAGGCCTAAAAGCTCCTTTCTAACAACAATTCCAACTTACCCAAATAGTATAAACTTTACAGAAAACAATAACTATAATGTTTCTAACCATATAAACAACATAAACAACAAATTAAAACCTCTAAATTTCATTATTTTTGATATTTCTTCACTTTTTGACATTCTTAGCAAAATTAATCACTGTGAATTCTTTTTTCAACAAAAAAAGTCCGTTTAAATTACATTATTTTCGTTTCTTCGTGTATTTACATAATCAAAAATCAATTTACACTTTATATTACGAATTTAGTATCAATTTTGATTCTAAAACAAGCCATATCATATATACATATCTCAGTATTTTTACGTAAACATAATTTCTTCACATATATCATTTTTTCATGGATTATTCTACACTAAATAATATACTAAACATATAAACAGTTTATATCAACAAATTAATATATACAAACCATATAATCAACAAATTAATATATACAAACCATAAAATCAACAATTAATCATCCATATAAATTTTACAGAGGACTTTTAATAAAAAAAACTAAAACTTTAGAAGGTAGGATTATACATTTGATTGCTAGTTTAGCTAGAGAAGATGATAGAATCCTTCTTAGTTTGCTCAAGCTCACAAGGAAATTGTTTCTCTCTTTTCTCTCTTTTGTCTCTGTGTTTTCTCTTCTTTCTCTTCTTTGTTCTTTCTTTAGTATTAGGCTTAGACTTAACGTAAAATAAAAATAGACTTAAACGCCAAATAAAACTGACAATAATAATAACCATAATAACCCTACTTATTACTTATCAGTTATGTTTTTTTTTTTAAAATTCAAAAGCCACTAAGGCTTGTTTGGCAAAACCAATTTAAAATTAAAAACTTCAAATCCTTAAGCCTTGTTTGGCAAAACTGAATTAAAACTCTTTTAATTTATTTTAATAACTCATTTATTATATAGTTTATTGTCATACATTGTTTAATTAAATTCTAATACTCCAACTCAATTAAATGAAATTCATATCAACTTACTAAATCAAAATGCCACATAATCAAATTGCTACAAAATTATTATTTTTATTATAATTTTATTTAATAAATTAGTACATCACTTTTAATCACTAAACAACATTATAACAATTCATTTAATCATTATCAACTCTCTAATTAAATTATTAAATTATATTAGAATATTATCACATAATAATTAATTCATCACTCTTTAATTTACTTAACTTCAAAATACAAAATATATCTTGAATATCAACTTAATTAGCATATTACACTTAATCAAATTAATTCCACACAACTCATGAATTATTTATTAAATTATTAAATAATCAAACAAATAAATATTTATTTAACAATAAATATTTATTTAATTCAATAAATATTTGAAATTACATGAAAAAATTCTGGATTGTTACAATAAAAACCATGGTCTTTGAGGTTTAGTGGTACTACTACCTACTACCTCTTTCAATTATGAAAAAGGTAATCTACCTCAAAAAATGTTAACAGTACTTCACCACAATACTTTATACTATAAGCCAAACGTAATAGTGCTTCACCACAGTTCTTCACACTAATACGCGTATTCTAGGTGATTAGCCTATTGTACTCTATAACGACTATATGCGTTTCATAGAGTGGAATATTTTATCCAACCAGTATATCCCCATTTTTTGGCTTTGTTCACCTCAGTCTTAACACAAGATTCCGCACCAAAACAATTTGGTTCGGGATAAATTCTCAAAAAATACTTGAATTTTAATAAACATTTGTCTAGCTGAATCAAATAGCTTAGATGTATACCAATAATTCAAACATTAATCAAAATATTTGTCTAGCCACTTTAATTGGAATTGACTTTTCTTTAATTAGTTCAAAATTAAAAAAAAAACATTTTATGACGTCATAATATCGCACTGTATTTAGAGTCCGTTTGAGGATTCCGTCATTTTGTGACTTTATCATACTACATCATACCATAGTGGGCTAGAGATCCTTAGATCACATCCAACACGAGGTTACTCTGCATTAATGACTCCATCGTTTTTATCATCTTTGCATCATGTTCAATGATGCATTGATGATATAAAAAAATACATTTTGATATTTCAAATCATTTTTGTCTAGCCGAACAATTAGCATAGACATACGAATAATTGAAATTTTAAAACTCATTTGTTCAATAATCTGACACAATATTTTTCAAAAATTCTTTTATTAGCACGATGTCAATAAATTTCGAAGTCTAACATAGCTAGATTATTTGGAATACATATGATTCCGCCATCAACTCCAATTTTCTCCAATGCTTCATTCCTTAATAATTATATCTATTTCTAACATTCTTAATGTTTATTACACAGAAAATTCTCAGTTCTCAATACACAACTTTTCTATACTCTAGTATAGTTTATCAAACATACCACACGTTATGAGTTCAGGAACTTACCACAATAATATGAGTTTAGGAACTTGTCCTATTAATATGTAGTCCAAGAAAAGATCAGGGAGTGTCAATACGCTTAGAGGTCAAAAATATACCATACGATTATGAGTCACAAACTTACCATAAGCATTAGTTTGCACCTAACCTTATATTCTCTAACTATCAAGTATAATATCATAAAAGAATCACATTCTCGCCATATATATTTCGATAGCGCGACACCAACATTTCAAGGATTATCAATGTAAAAAACTAAATGGTTGTCGAACCAAACACAATCCCCTGCCCATACAATGAATTAGTCAACTCAGCCACTAATCAATATAGGAAGCTAAGCGGTTTGTTAACCCAAGGACAAATCCCTTGCCTATACAAGGAATTGTTCAACTTAACCACTATATCAATATAGAAAGCTAAGTGGTTCTCAAACCAAGTTCAAATTCTCCGCCCATACGAGGAATAGAACAACTCAACCACTAACATGAGTCCTCAATTGAAATCTCATATAATCCAAATTTTCTCTTTTCTCAATATGAATTTTCTTTAATCTATATCTTAGCATTTATGACTCTTTCATGAGTTTACATCGTACAATTTCATAGTGTATTCTCTTTATAGCGTCAGGCTATAACATTCCAATTGTTTAACATATCATATGTTATTCAACAATTTCATCAGATCACAGCGTGATCTTATTTTGCAATTATTTCTCTTTATCCTTACGATTGTTTCTTCCTACGATCTTTTTATTCTTATTTAATCATGTTATATCATGATTATATTTAGGCTTTTCATCTTATATATTGTGTCTATCCATCATTACTTTTCATCTTTATTACTGAAATTAGGTAACTCCATATTATTATCTTTATAGCTCCTCAAGATTCTTCTTTGAATCTCATTTATTTTCTTCTTTACTTAATAATGAATTTCCTAAATTTATCTCTTATCACTTAAACTCTATTCGAGTTTATTTCTCATCATTCTTATTCTCATCTCCACAGTCATAGCCTAAGGTATTCCTAACTAAGGTTTATAACCTAACAGCTCAGATACCAACCTATCACGCCCTCAAATCCGGGTTCCTTGAGCCTTGGACCTAGTGTGTTACGATGCTACAATAATCTCAATATATACAACCTTTATTCATAAATTGATGAACATAACCCAGCTTTTATACCAATTGATACATTATTCCCTTATGTTTCAGAATCTGTAACCTTTACAATCAGTTATTACATTTGTAGATCGTTCATGATCTATAATTTAATTAATGAACTTGATTATTGAAAATATTAAACATTCATCTACTACCAAAACCACATTCTTTACATTTTTCTATAACAACTCTTTATCATATACATTATGATTAACACTTAATCTTTCATTTTATAAGTTCTTCTTTATAATCCAGTAAACCGAATACCTAATCCAACAACCTGGATTATCCAAACAACTTGCTATTTCTCAACACAAGAAGCTAAAATAACTAAAAAACAAATTGTATACTAATACAGAAAATTGTTTACTAATACAACAAACTATTTCCTAATACAGCAAATTGTATACTAATACAACAAACTGTATTCTAATACAGCAAACTGTATTCTAATACAATAAATTGTATACTAATACAGCAAACTGTATTTCCTCTTTCAGCGTATTGAATTTCAATCTAGCATACCATATATCAAATGTATCATATTTAATTTCCAATTCAACATACTATATTCTTAAAATAACTTAACTTCTCTCTATTAATCCAATTGTATAAGTTTACATTTAAACAAAATGCAAAGTATACAACTTATTTTAAATAGTGAATATCTTTTATTCATTTTCTCAAGTTTATTATAACATAATTCATTTTCCTTATAACAAATATAAGTAAATATAACTCACCATCTAATTTCAAATTTCTCGTAACATATACAAATCGTTTCTTATAACTAAACGATTTACTAACTTACTAACAATTAGTTAAATCATAAAAACCATTACATTAAATGCTCTTTATAACAACATCATAACATACGTCTTCTATAATCTGATATCGTCAACGATTTCTTTAACATCTGCAAAAGTTTTATTTTTGTAAGGAATGAGCACGATCGCTCAAAAAGTTCAACAATCTACACCTTTCATGCTTCACATAGCATACAAATTTCATATATTCATGCATCAAAATTTTTAGTCAATGCATCTACACATGCTTCATACATCTCTATATGTATCATACCTTTCATGATATACATCTCTATATCATTCATACTTATTATACAACACAATATATTCTTCATATTGTAAATTTAACACATAGTTCAAAAATTTCATGCTTTGTATTTAGTCACATAACATTCATATATTCAATGAGTTCATATAAAACATGTATTACATTAAATACCATAACATGGTTTAATACACATTATCACATAAGAGCAAGTTACTGAATAACTTGCATCGAAGCGTTCCTTGCGCGGTTTTGCGACATAGCTCTTCGAATAACCTACATATATCAATAATGTAGAATATATCAATTAGTCACTTAATGATGCTCAAATTGGTTTATATATATAAATTTTTATTTCATCTTGTTTGCGCATTATAGTTTAATTAACTCCAAAACGTGATGACCCTCATAATCACCCATCTTTATTGGTTTACAGTAACCATATACCACATCTTAAAATGTTCACTTCATTTGAATTGAAACTCTTTTTAAGTTCATTAATAATTTGACACGGCGTTTCGACGTTCATTCGTCACATAACCGATTCACACTCTTGCGTATGCTTAGCATACTCATAAACTTATCTAATACATCATTGATTAATGTTAAACATCATTATATTTTATAATATTCAAGTCTTATAACATAACATCTTTTATCGTTGAAGCACTTCACTTGCATACGTGCATGCCCAACGCCCTCTAATTGCCTCCACATGCACATCAGTCCCAAAAATTACCATTTTAACCCCTTCTCCCGACCTCAAATCTAAAAAAAAATTAGAATGAAATTTTTATTTCTACTCATTTTCTTTCCGAATCATCTTGATTCATCTCAATCAAAGTCCGTATGAGAAAGTTATGCCCATTTTACTAAAGCATGTCCGGACAGATTTTTCTCCAACACTTGGCCAGCGCCTAGGCTCCCAACTTTTACCTTGGGCAAGCGCCTAGGTGCCCAAGAACAAAGTTTGAGTGTCACGCCCATCGCCTAGGTGCTCGACCCTTGGAACTTAACTCCGATTTCCAGATTTTGCAATATTTGATGCATATACTTCAAATCTTCATTACTTCTTCATCTGTTATCGTAATTAGTCTTTTTTAAGGCTATGGAAAGCCTTTAACATTCTCTACAAAAACCCCATGATGGATTAATTTTTCAGCATCATTATCAAGCCGTAATATTTTCCCGAAAGTCCCCCGAGACTAAGTTTTCATCATTTTAACATACTTTAAGAAACAAAATCCACGACTTTGATTTAAATCATTTTTAGTCCATTCAAATTAGAATATTTACATAACTTCTTGATCTATAGATCCTCCTTCTCGGATCTCACACCTAAATCCACCATCAACACTTTTACAAGTCTGATTTACGTTCTCTACATTATTTTTGTTCATCCTCAAGCATAGGCTTACGATTTAATACTTCACTTTCATTTTCGTGCATATAAACAAGTGATTTAATGTTTAAACCACCTTATTTCTTAAGATTTATCATAATCCAGCATAAACCACCACAAATCAAACTCTTAGAAAATTAAAGTGATGAAAAGTTTTGAATTTACATTTTTAGTTCATGATCTCCTTATTTCCTAGCTTTGATCTTAAATTTGATTATGACATGGATTATACATAAAATCTTTATCATATACTTCCTTATTACTTTGGATCCATCATGATCCCGCATAACCCAACCTTCAACAAATCAAACCTATAAGAAAAATTAAAGAGATGAAAAAGTTTTGAGTTTACCTTTTGAGATCTTCTTCTTGATCTTCTCCTTCTTGATTATCAAAGCTCCCATGCTTGATCTTGATCCTCTTGTTCTCTTTCTCATGCCTAGTCATCTCTCTTTCTTCTAAGCTTTTCTAGTTTTTCTCTCTTTCTCTCTCTTGTTCTTCCCCTCTTTCTTGCTTTCTCTCTCTTATTCTTCCTCTCTTTCTTGTTCTCTCTCTCTTGTTCTTCTTTCTTCCTCCCATGGAAACCCTCTTCTCTCTCTTCCTCTCTATTTGGTCGGGTGTGGTGTAGGAGAATGAGAGAAAATGGCTTTGCTTTATTTCCTTTTCTTTAGTTAAAAGAATTAGAAGTCTCATCTAACTTGCTTCCTTTTCATTTATCTTTCTTTATCCAATTCGTGGACAACCATTTATTTTTAGCCCAAGTCTCATCTAACTTGCTTCGGCTCATGACTACCTACTTATTCTCAATTTATTCTCAGGTATTAACACCTTTATCAACATCTCTCATAAACTCATATAAAAAATTTATTCTTTAACATTCTTTTATTATTGTCACCTTGACATAATTCATTCTTTTAGTTGCAAAACTTTATACAACAATCTTCTCACTTCTTACTCTTCAAAATTTCTTTCATTCACATTTAATTCTCTTTACATTCTTTCAAATATCAAACTATATTGGTTTTTCTTAAAAGTTTAAATCACTCCTTTATTTTGAAATCTAGGTTTTATTCTTTAAACCGTCATTTATTTATTTGAGACAAGTCTCATAATATAGGTTTTATTACTTAAACCTTTATTTAATTATTTGAGACTAGTCTCCTAAATTTTCGGGTTATCACACAATCAATCTGGCTAAGCAAAGCCAAGCAAGTTCAGCGCTACTGAGCGCTTGGAGTAAATCAGTTAAATCGCATTTCTGCTACCGACCACTATGTTCGTGTGTCAATCGCAATGTATGTTGACTCCACATGTCTGTGTTTCTTCTTGCCTTGCCTTGCTTCTCCAAAACTAATAAATAAATAATAGAATTAAACTAAAAATTAATTTCCCAAAAGATAAATATATTTATATATAAAATGACCCACGACTCGAGCCAAGCACGGTCAGCGACAGCGCGCGTGTGGTCAAATCAAGCCTTGGCTAGATCCTCTCCCCTCCACAAAAGTGGGGAGCCCCTTAGGGCCCAAACCCAAGAGCAATCTAATTGTATATATACACTTCCCACAAGAATTTATTTATCATCTTCATGGGTAATCTTTGAGAGTAAATTTCTTATTCATTACCCCATATATTTGAGCTTTCTAATACTTGATTTTCATCTACTCATGGAGTAGAGCACATTGATAAATGAATTCATCTCTAATGATTAGAGGAACCCATTTAAATTTAAGCTCAAATTCTAACAAGAAAAAACAAGTAGTTAGGTTAGATATTTTATCGTACATTATTATTCAAAATTTTATCTGATTTAATTGCTTAGTTATTATGAAATATATTTATTGAAAATATCTTTTTAAAGAGATATAGTTAAAACTAGTTTAGATATAATGAGTTGTTTCCATGTATAGTGTTGTCACGACAAACACATTTTCATGAAGATTATGTCATGTTATGGCTTACTTGACATGCACAATGCTCTCATTTGGCTATATTGGATGACATTTCATAATCTCCTTTTATGTATTAAAGTTTTAAACTTTTTTTACTTTCATCTATTTTTTGAGGTAGGTAATTTGCAGTGCTCATTCGAGAATGATACTTGAATAGCTAACTCATGTTTTCACTCCATTTAATTTCATTACGAAGATATATCACGTCAGGATCCATTGCTCAAATCGAATCACACCAACATTATGGAAGCTCCTAGATCGTGTAAAATAATAGAAGTACCAAAGCCAGCACCTTCTAAATTCAAAATCAAAAATGGAAAATTGACCATGGAGATTCCACGCGGTCAGAAATTAATACAGAAAAAAGGGCTTCGATAGGAAAGTCATTCCAATCTAATCCATTCTTGGGGTCAAATAAAGAGTCTGTCAGTCACCTAGCATGACAAAGCACTCTTCGAGGGCATGGAATGTCTAATTTTTTTTCAAAATCTCCACCGTAATGTCTTTGTTAGATTCTCCGGTCAAAATAACGAGAAAACTCCATTCAATTTAAATCATAAAATAATGTTGCAATCATACTTTTGAATAGAAGTTTAAGTAAATAGGAGGGGAAAAAAATTGGATCATCGCATTTGATATTTCAAAATAAAAGTGTACCATGTTTTGAAATGTTTGTATCAAAATGCAATTAGTTTTTTCGAAAAACATAACTCACGAAGTCATTAGGTGTGGTGGGTTTCTTTGTTGATTTATATCATGTGTTATAGTTTTAATGATGAGAATTGGTTTGTGAAATATTTTTATATGATACAAATTTGAATAATGGTAGCTTAAAAAGTAGATGAAAGCTCGGTTAGTCAAGATAAGTTGCCGAGATTTCCAAGCGTGAAATATGAAGACCAAAGGCAGCTGATGGGAGTAGGAATAAGGGCAAGAAAGACATAGAGACGAGGTTTCTGGCAGAACATCTAATTTAAAGGCATTTTATTTTTGCTAGAATTCCTCTTAAAAAGAGTAGTTTTCTTAAAGTTCTCCCGATTATTTAGCAAAAAAAAAAAAAAAAAAAGTTCTCCCAATTAAGATAAAATTATTTTTAAACCGGCTAAGTTTAATCAAAACAGCTTTTGATTTGGAGATAATTGTTCTTAAAAGTGCACTAAACAATGTTCAGCAAAATAGTGTTCTGATAACAAATCTGTTTTTAAATAAAACTCAAATTCTTCTTTTCATATTTGAATAGGTTTTCGAAATACTCTCTATCTCTATGTATTTGTTATTAATTTATAATTGAAAACAATCAGTTTATATTTTGAGATAAAATCTTTTTGATATCTTTGAGTATTTGTTTTTCAAAATTGATTTCATTAGTTAAGTTTAAAATATTTTCTAGTCATTGGAACTTCGAGTTTATAACTATCAGTGTTCGGGAGCGTTTTAACCGACCTCCAACTAGGCCGAAGGCCTGATGCTAAATGAGGTTCATAAGTCTGATGGGCCGAAGCCCTCAGAGATATTGAAGGTGTTCGGGTTCGGCATCCGAGTCCTTTGGGTCGGATCCTTACGGTAGTGTATGGTGTTCGGGGTCGGGCCTTCGAGTCTTTTGGACCGAAGCTCATACCAGCTGGTGAGTTCGGTTGGGTTGGGTCTGTGCAGTGGGCTGTCCTGCGTACAGAGTCTAGAGTCCTAACTGTATTTGAATAAGGTAACTCCAAAGGTAGTGTTTGGATTGGATTCCACTATCACCTTTTAAAGAGATTGTGTTGGACCCAAATTATGGTAACTACTATGTTTAGGAGTCCTAATCCGACTCAGAGAGGGATTCTAAGGTGATGGGGGTACTATAAATATAAGGCCAGGGTTACAATTAACAGGTAATACTTTCTTTGAGCACTAAACATTTAAGCCTCCATTGTTAAACCTTGTGAACGACCTGTACTTATTCTCACACCGGAGCTATCCCCTAGCGGCACAAGCCTTCAAGCTTCGTGAATGATCTGTTATTGTGCAGGTTCAAGTGTGTGGATTCTGTGATTGGACGCGCTGGCGAAACTTGGCGTTAACATTGACGCTAGAAGAAGGGCTTTTTAGTGCTTTTACAACCACAACCAACTTTTCCAGTAGCTGGCCATGGCGAGCAGGGAGAATAGTGCCACTGCCCAGGAAAAGGCGAAATCCCACCAGACCACCCAGGTTAGAGGGTCGGTGAAAGACAGATTGGGTTCCAGGGTTCCAGGGTTCAGGGTGATCAGGAGGAACCGGCCCCTTCCCTCAGACGCAGACTCTTCCATGACAGTCAACACACACCCAATCAGGCTAGTCATGCGGATGAAAACCACTCTCAGGCAATTGAGGTGCAAGAAAAGGACCGAGGCAAAGGCAGCCGAGACCAGAGGGAGTTTATCCTGAAAAAGAAAATGCAGCAGAACAAAGACGTCATGTTGGCCTTGCGTCTTCAGCAGGAAGAGCTCGAGGAGCAGATGGCGAAGATGGTGGGGGAACAAGAGGCGTCCTCTAAAAGACGCCGGCATCGGAGTCGATCCCGATCACCACGTAGGGGAGAGGCAGAAAGAGAAAGGAGCAGGCACAGAAGCCGCTCTCGGGACGGCCGAAGCAGAAGGAGCCGAACGGCAGAACGGAGATCGAAGCATCCAGGCAGATCGGGACAGAGGAGGAGGGACGCGTCTCCTGAATACGAGAGGGATAGACCCGGATCGTCCCCTCGTAAAGAGGAGTCCGACCCCCTCACTCGAAGGGTGGCAGAGTTGGAGAAATTGTTGGTGGCAAAGAGTTCAATGGGAACGCCTTCGACTTCCATAGGCTTGCCCTTCTCACCCGAGATAAATTATGTCACCGCCGACCCCAAGAAAAAGATGCCCCCGATGGAGACGTATGATGGGCTGGGAGACCCTTATGATCATTCAGACAGGTACGACAGGTTGATGACCTACTATGGGCATTCAAACGCTGCTAAATGCCATATGTTTGCAACAACCTTGAAGAAGAGTGTCCGGGAATGGATGGGGACCTTAGCAGCTGGGTCAATTAACTCTTGGAATGATCTTCGAGAGAAGTTTCACGCTCGGTTCGGGAGCAACAGGAGACAGGGAATGATTACTGCTTCCCTCATGCAGGTTCGACAGAAGTCAGACGAAAGCCTAGGCCAGTATGTCAAGAGATTTCGGGAGGCTATTGGTTTGGTAGCAGAGTTGAACTCGCCACAGGCCTTGGGTTTTTTCACAATTGGTCTTGATATCTGGAAGTCAAAGAAATTGATGAAAGATCTGGTGATCAACCCTCCGACGGATTTGACAGAAGCTTTCCATCAAGCAGAGGGATTCATAGAGATTGAAGAGGCTATGGGAAACTTCAAACCGCACTCCCAATCTTATGAGAAGTCTAGTGACCGGGACAAACAGACTTATTAGCGGTTGGAAAATCAGGGCAGGTCGAACAACTCGGGAAGAAAAAACTATAGCGGTGGAGGTTCAGGCAGTTGCCGACCACCCTTCCCGAATAGAAATGTCAACAAAGTCTACACCGCCCTCAACACAGATCGGGCAAAGATATTGGAGGAAATGCGAACAAACCATTTTTTGAGACATGTTTGACACACCCGAAGCCCGACAAGAGATGTCCGGACATATACTGTGAATACCATCAAAGTCGCAGGCATACGACGACGATGTGTAATGATCTGAAGGATTTGATAGAGAAGAATGTTCAGAATGGGTTGTTGGTACAGTATGTGGTCGGCCGGGAAGGTTCAGAAGTGCCTCGAGAGGAAAATAGAGGGCCGGCTCGAGATACACAGTCAAAACTGAACCAGCCACCTCGAGGCGTGATTGACGTAATTTCAGGCGGTTTGGTAGGACATGTAACAGGAAAGAAGAGAAACGAACATCTCAAGGCAGTGTTGTCAGTAGCAAGTTCCTCACCACAAAAAGATCGGGCCTACCCGGGAGTAACCATCTCATTCTCAGACGAAGACTACCCTACAGATCTCATAGAACCACACGACGGGGCATTGGTAATAACAGCTCAGGTCGGGCCGGTGGACATGAAAAGGATGATGATCGACAATGGGTCCTCGGTCGATATACTGTACACGCACGCCTATTAGAGGATGGATCTAGAAAAAAAGAATATGGAGCTAGGGGGAGAAGGTCCGTTGTACGATTTTAGTGGGGACCCGATGCATGTGTCAGGAACCATCGAGTCGCCAACGAGTTCTAAGACAAAGACTCTCAAGAAAGTGTAAATTCTTGTCAAATTTTTCGTGGTACAGGTAGATTCGGCATATAATGTTATTCTGGGAAGGCCGACCCTAGTAACTTTGAAAGCAGTAACATCCATACCCCATTTCAAAATCAAGTTTTCGACACCGAACGAGATTGGGGAGGTAAAAGGCGATCTTGACATTGCTCAAGGTGCTATCGGAATACTTTGATTTCTTCGAGTGTCGGGGTCAGCAAGCAAAAACAGACGATGGCCATCAAAATAGAGCCTTTCACCGAGAGTAGTACTGAACCGTTGGATCTGCCAGACGAAGAGACGGAGGATGTGGAGTTGATCCCGGGAAATACAGAGAAGATTATCAAGATTGGGTCAGGATTGGAAAAAACACTACGGACAGGACTGGTCAATCAGCTTCGTGTATATGCCGACATATTTGCATGGAAGCCTAGCTATATGCCTGGGGTAAGCGAGTCGGTGGCTTTACACAGTCTGCATGTCGACCCGAAGAGGAAGCCAGTGATACAAAAAAGAAGAATTTTTGCCCCGAAATGGCAGAGGATCATAGATGAAGAAATCGCTAAACTGCTAGAGGCAGGATTCATTTTCGAGATCGACTACCCCGAATGGTTGGCAAATGTGGTTCTGGTTCAGAAACAGAATGGGAAGTGGAGGTTATCTATCGATTACACCGACCTGAACAAGGCGTGACCGAAAGATTTCTATCCTTTTCCTAACATAGATCAGTTGATTGATGCCACATCAGGGTATGGCATGTTGAGCTTCATGGATGCCTTCTCGGGATATCACCATATTTTGATGAGCAAGGAGGATCCCGAAGACTAGTTTAATTACTCATTGGGCCATCTATGCATATCGGAAAATGACCTTCGGGCTGTTAAATGTCGGGGCGACATACTAGAGGATGATGAACTTCGTGTTTAGGAGGCAGTTAGGTCAAAGTATGGAGGTTTACGTGGATGACATGATCGTTAAAAGCATGTCAGTCCGAGAACACCTGGGAGATTTGGAGAGCTGCTTCGAGACAGTGCGAAGACACAATCTACGACTGAACCCGACTAAGTGCACTTTTGGATTGGGATCAGGAAAATTTCTAGGATATTTGGTCAGCAAAAGTGGCATCAAAGCAAATCTAGAAAAAATTCAGGTAATCTTTGATATAAAGTCTCTAAAATCTTATAAGGACGTTCAGAGGTTAATGGGTCGGATAGCGGCACTTCGGAGATTTGTGTCAAAATCAACTGAAAGATGCTTACCCTTCTTTGACACTCTCAAGGGGCCGAGAAACGAGAAGAGTTTCCAGTGGACTTCAGAGTGCGAAGACGCATTCCAAGGAATTAAGAAATATTTGTCCTCGACACCACTATTAATGAAACCGATCCCTTCGGAACCCTTATACTTATACTTAGCTGCAAGGTCAATGGTCGTAGGGGCAGCACTGGTAAGGGATAGGGGAGGAAAGCAGTTCCCAATATACTACATTAGCTACGTTCTTCGAGATGTAGAAACAAGATACCCAAACCTGGAAAAGTTCGCTTACGCCTTGATCATCGCAAGCAGGAAGCTTCGAGATTATTTCTAGGGACGGTTGATGGTAGTGTATACGGATCAGCCATTAAAGAAGATTTTGCATAGGCCGAAAGTCTTATGTCGGTTGGCTATGTGGGTGATGGAATTAACTCAATTCACGTTGGAATACCATCCCCGAACAACTATCAAGGGGCAGGCATTGGCAGACTTTATAGTGGAATGTTCTTTCACCGAACCAGACGTGAATACAGTCATCGGAGCTAAGCATGTGCCAACTTCGTGGACCTTGTATGTGTCATCAACATCAGACATCAGCGGAGCAGGGGTCATTCTGACAAGTCCCGAAGGGTTTAAGGTCCAACAAGACATATATCCAATTTCAGTTCAAAGCTACTAATAATGAAGCAGAATATGAAGCCATACTAGCTGGACTTCGGTTGGCCCGAAGCTTGGAAGTGCAGAAACTGGTCATCTATAGCGATTCCCAGCTGGTAGTAAAGCAGATATCGGGTGAATATGAGGCCTGGGGGGGCAGAATGACAAAATATCTAGCTGAAGTAAAGGAAAAATTGGCATACTTCACCTCATGCAGTTTCCAAGGGGTGGATCGGGCAGATAACACAATAGCAGATGCGTTAGCATGATTGGCCACAGCCGAAGCAAGCTCATTCAACGAGTCAGTGTATCTAGAAGTTTTGGAATAACTCAGCATTTCGAAAGCGGATGTGCTAGCATTGGATCGGCTCAACTGCTAGCTCACCCCTTATATCTTGTACCTGGCTGATGGGGTGTTGCCTTCGGATCGTATATTGGCGAGAAAGATCAAGCATAGGAGTTCAAACTTTATTCTTATCGATGGAGAGCTATACCGAAAGGCCTTTATCTCCCCACTACTCAAGTGCTTAACTCCATCGGAAGCAGATTACACACTTCGGGAGGTGCATGAAGGAATTTGTGGAGATCACATGGGGGCTAAGTCACTGGCATATAAGATTCTAAGACAGGGATACTATTAGCCGATCATCTACCAGGAGGCCAAAGACTTTGTCAAAAAATGTCCCAAATGCCAGCTGAACAGTGCCATACCTCACCAGCTTCCTGAAGAGTTGTGCTCGGTCTTGTCCCTGTTTCCTTTTGCTGTATGGGGAATCGACATCTTGGGACCGCTACCAAAGGCCAAGGGACAAGTATGCTTTGTGATCGTGGCCATTGACTATATGACAAAGTGGGTCAAAGCCAAACCTCTACAGAAGATCACTGAACAAGAATGCTTGAAGTTTTTCAAAGAAAGGGTTGTTTATCGATTCGGGATCCTGATGGCGGTGGTATCAGACAATGGCAAGAAATTTGTAGGGTCAAAATTTGAAGCATTTCTGAAAGAATTGGGAATTCAGCACCGAAAGACTTCAGTTGCCCAACCTTAGTCGAACGATCAAGTGGAAGTCACCAACCCAACCCTACTTAATGGAATTAAAAGGCGATTAGACGAGCTAAAGGGTCGGTGGCCAGAGGAATTACTCAGTGTTCTGTGGGCTTATCGAACTACTCTGAGAACAACAACGGGGACTCACCGTTCCAATTGGCATATGGAACCGATGCACTCATACCAGTTGAGATCGGGTCTCCTACTCTTCGGGTTAGTCAATACAAGGAGTTGTACAATGACCAAGGATTACGGTTAAATCTGGACCTTTTAGAGGAAGTTCGGGATTCAGCTCTAATAAGGTTGGCTATTTACCAGAAGCGAATAGCCCAACACTATAATCAGAAGGTGAAACAGAGGAGATTTGAAGTTGGAGACTTAGTCATTTGGGAGTCGGAGGCATCAACCCCCCAAAACACCGACAAGTTGATGCCTAACTGGGAGGGACCTTATGAAGTAGTAGAGGTGCCGAAGCCGGGTACTTATCGGCTTCGAGCACTGGATGGTTCAGAGATAAAGAACACATGGCATGCTGGAAGACTTAGAAAATATTACCAGTAAAATCTATGTCATTCTTTCCTTTACTTATGTAAGCCATTCTATTTATTAATGAAATAAATGAGATCTTTCTTCGGAAATGTTTGTACTCCATTTATATTCATAAAATTTTACATGCCCGATCAGATAAACTTCCGACTCAAACCAATCAGGAAGTTCAAAATTATGGAACTGATCGGTAAAAGTATCGGGTATGAATGATCAGGATAACCACCAATCGAATCAGATAAGCTTCGGACTTAAGCTGATCAAAAAGTCGGAAATGACATAACTGATCGATAAAAGTAACGAGTATAACTGATCGAGAAAACTGAAATTGTTCATTAGACAAACTTCGTGAGTATAACTGATCAAAAAGTTCACAAACAAAAAATTGGTACTTCATTCATATCTTTAAAGTTTATAAGACCCGATCGTATAAGATTCGGGCAAAGTACACGTAAAGAGGAAAAATGAAGATTACAAAAATTATAAGTCCTAAAGCGGAGCTAATCTCCAGCTTCAGATTCTTCATTCGATGAGTCTAGAACGAAAGCATCGAGGCCAACAGCAATCAACTTGGCCCAAGCCTTCTCCCGATAAGTTTCATAGCCTTCAGCAAACTGAGCCATGATCTTTTCGATCAAGGCTGGGGATTCTTCATATTCCTCGATCGCACGCTGCTTTTCCCTGGCACGTTCATCTTTTAAGGCATTGTTCTCCCGGATCAGGTGCATCATCTTACCATGAATCCCATTGAACCTCTCCTCAAGCTGATGAAGCGCCTGCAACCGTTCAGTGCTCTCTTCGGACAGATGATCTTTCTCCTCAAGAAGCCTCTTGGCATGACCTTCGAGACTGACGAACTCCTGCTGAAGCAGCGAATACTATTCTTAGAGCTCATCGGCCTGTCGTTCAGCCTTAGTCACCTTATTTCGGGTCTCAGCATGGAGATCCCTTTATTTCTTCAAGTCTAAGTTCAGACCTCGAACCTCAGCCTCAAGAAGTAGCACATCCGACCTTAACTGAACTTCCTTTTTGGTCATTCGGGCAAGAGGCGGAATGGCTAGGGCCAGGACGGCGTTGGCCTGCAGCAAAAAAGGCACATCAGCTTTGAAGAATAAAGCATGATGATAACAGCAGAGGCTAACCAATTTGGGAATTACCTGACACTGAGCTCGAATATAGGCGACGAGATACTCCTCAAAAGAGAATCCCTTGAAGTGTTCGTCATCACCAGGAAGTTTGAAATGGTTGAACAGCTGGAAGGGAAACACTTCCGCAGGGCCCTTCGGCCAACAAGTAGTCGGCGTCCCTTGAGAAGAACTTGCTTTAGACGTAGGGGTTGAGGTGACAAGGAGTTCGACCTCAACAACTAGATGCTCGGGACCTTCAGTCGGGCGTGGTTTCTTGGATCGAGGTTTAAGAGGAACTTCATCAGTTTCCTCTGAATCTTCGATCACCGCAACCTGTGTTGGAGGTGGTGGAATCGGCTTCGGGGGAGCTGAAGAAGTGGCCTTGAGAGGGGCCCTTGTAGAAGGCTTTGCAGGTTTCTTGGTCTTCTTTAACAAGGCCATCTTCTCAGCACGGCTCATTTTCAACATATTTTTGGTGGCCAGTTCGGCAGTGATGGCATCTGGAGGAGCAGGACCCGATACAGAACCAGTTGAAAGTTTGGCGATAGGGATGGTTTCTTCCTCTACTACCCCGTCAAGAACAGGAAGGTGGATGGGTTCGCTCTTTATTGGCAGGGGGGTTAGGGATTCAGCGGCTCCTTTGGGCTTGAAGATAGTCACTACGTAACGAGTAGAATAATTATTACAAAATCAACAGAAGGTAATCCAGGATCATTGAAATCACAAAAAGGTTCGGGCTAAAATACTTACACTCATGTTTGTACAGCCAAGCCTCGTTTGATAGAATGCCTGTAACGATCGAGAAATTCCACTTATTTTAAAAATTAAGTTTTGAATATTATTTGAATTGTGTGTTTAAAAGTTGTTTTATGACCTAGGATAGTGATAATATTGTAGTATTTTTATTACGTGCAAGAATAAATAATTAAGAATTTTAAAGACGAAAATAAAAAAATTCGGAGAAAGTTTGCGTAAAAAACATTATTCACGTGAAGACCGATACGAGTTAGGTTTTGACCCTAAGTTCTTTTGAGAGATCCATACGTCGTATTGACTTTTCATTTCAAGATATACCGGTAATATGTCATGAAAAGTCGTATTGTCCAATAAAAAATTTTCTCCGAAAAACGTCGTGCTTAAAAAAAATTTCTTCAGCCTATGGACTTTTCGGTATATTTGTTTTGACAAGCTGCTTTGTCATGCTTACACTGACAAAATGCTTTATTGTGCTTATAATGACAAGATGCTTTGTCGTGCTTACGCCGACACACGCTAACACGCTCCCTACACGCCGACACATGTAAAACACACCTTGCACACACGCTGCACATATGGGGTACTAAAGTGTAATTAACTTAGGTACCAAAATGTAATAAGTCGGGTGTAAAATGTAAATAAAATAATTAGCCTAGGTACTAAAGTGTAATTAACCTAGGTACCAAAGTGTAATAAGCCGGGTGCAAACTGTAATAAGCCAAGCCCCTAACGTGCAATTAGTGAAACTATGTTTTTCTATAAATAGTAAGCTAAATTCATTCATTTCCTACCAATTCACAAGGAAATTCAAGAGCAAAAATACTCTATATTTATATTCTGAGAGATATTGTGAGAAAATAGTTACTTTTGAAGCATCGAAGCGCTACGTAATTGGAAGTAAAGCTAGCAACTACAAGAGATAACATCTCTAGTTGTTGTTATGTTCGATTTTATTTCATTTTATAGTCTATAAGCTCAAGAACATAAGTCATTACCATGTTCGGATTTTCCAACTTCGTGTCCTTCGTAAGTTTTTGAGAAAGACGTTATTATGTTCAATTTATGTAATTGTATAGTACAAATGTCAAGAACACAAGTCGTTACCATGTTCAGATTTTCCAACTTCATGTTTCTTCATGTGTTCTTGATCAAATCTAATATTATTTAAGTTTATGTTATTTCTTTTATAAAATGTTATAATCACATATGCAAGCCGTTATAATGCCCAAAATATTTTAATTATGAAAACCAAAAGCTCAAGAACATAAGTCGTTACCATGTTAGATTTTTTGTTCTTCGCATTCTTCGCGTTTTTCGTATTTTCTTGAGAAAAAGGTATAAGTTTTACATAAGTAGGTTTATGATTTTATTATTTTTATGTTATGATATGTTATTAAGTGTTAGAAGATGTTATCCTTGCAAATTAATGCTCGTAGTATCATGTTTTACTAAATGAAAAGAAGAATTGTGAACCAAAATCACAATTTTGACATTTCTGTCCATTTTTCGAAATTTTAAAATGGTAATATGCTTTTGAATGATTAAGAAAGTCTTAGATATGGAATTTAGGAGCGCGTAGGCACAAGAATCACCCAAAAATGTTTTAAAACGAAAACGATATGGAAATTTTCGTAAAGGACGTCAAAGCTGAAAATTTCTTGGAGACTCTCTAATTTAAGGGCTTAAAAGAGCTAGGGTGTTAAGAAGCTTATATCACCTATGAACATAGTTAAGTTAAGTTATTATATAACCTATAAAGTTATATAAAATAACGAATCTAACCGCTTATGCACTATATGATTGTGTAGGGTTATTTTAACAAGGTTACGCTTATAGTTTAGTATACTAAACATCAAGGCAAGTTTCCTAAACCCTAAACTTATTTCTTCATTATGAAAGTTTCCTAAACCCTAAACTTATTTCTTCATTATGAAAATTTCTTGAACCTTGTATATTCGTTAAACAAGATTACTATCTTGAATTACTTTTGATATGTTATACCAAACCTAAACTTCAATTGCCAATTGTTGTAAAGTTATTGCTATAGTTTCAGCATAACTCAAAAATGAATTGTTTATTCATATGATATTGTTTATTGAGCATAACTGTTGTGTCAAACCAAATTGTTTGGTAAGACATCATATACTGAAGTTGGGTATCCCGTAAGGGATCGAGATTTGGACAATAATATATTGACACTAATGTTGGGTGCGTTTGAGCACTGATAGGATGAGATGCATACTCCTAGGATATTGAATAGGCTGATCCCCTATCTCATGTCTGAACAAAATTTCTAAGTATGTGTGATTGACAGAAATAAAGAAAAATTCCAGAAATAGTTGAAATAAATAGAAATCCAGAAATGGTAACAACTATTAGTCGAAATTTAAATTGTTGTATTTCTTCAAATCATATATTGTTATAAATACAAAAGTTGTTGAGCATGTCATAGCTCACCCTTGCAAATTATTCCCTTTTCAGTTTTAGATGGTAACCCTGGAACATCTGGAGTAGATAAAGGGAAGCGTCCCTGCTTAGATTAGATTATATTCTTGTCTATTTGAATACCTTGTAATAAGAAACTTGTTATGAGAATCATGTAATCGAATCTTAATATTATGATATATAACATCTTTTATTTTCGCAACCGTGTTTTCCTTACATATATAGATGTAATTAGAATCTTCAATTTAGTTGAGATCCTTGGGAACTATTTATCTGAGTGAGGGTATTAATAACATGGACTATTCATGTTGTTATTAATACTCTGGATTTCGATAGATAGTTACTATCGATACGATAGTGTAAATTCGCATGATATAGACTATACATTTGAGTGAGGGTATTGGTAATATGGACTGTTCATGTTATTACTAGTACCCTGAATTTCGGATAGATAGATACTGTAAGACCCCAACTTTTATGAATAAAGATGATTTTTCTATAATTATCATTTTGAATATTATGGAATGAATTTGTTATAATGTTATAGTTGTGGGTAGTATTTATAAATTCTGCAAAGTATGCAAGTTGTTATATTATATTCGATTGGTCGGAGAATATTCGTTTAACAGGGAATATTCGTACAACAACGCAATCATTAGTGGACCCTACACAATGAGAATTATTGTTTGATTGAGAAAACAACAAAAATATATTTATGAAAATAACGGTGGAAGTTTTACTGATTAATCTTTGTTGAACTACTCGGTAGTAAAAAACACGATAATACATGCGTGGTTGCGTAGTAGCACCTGTATTGATTATTGATGCTTACGTGAGAAGTCACTCGCTTATACTCAATTATTGCTACAGTAATTGTTGCATCATATCTCTCATATTATTGATTCGATTATTGTCACAATATCATCTGCATAATATGTTATTTTATTAAATCAATAATTGAGACGACAAAGTTATTCATATTATTAAATTATAATATTTACAATGTCTAGAAGTTACATCGAGGAGAGGTTTGGTCACCTAATTGCGCGCGCCAATAAGGAGAAATCCTTATTGGAAGCCCCTTTCCTCTGAGCGACTTCGTTGATAAATATTGTGAGTTATAATATTAATGATGAATGTTATTAAAATTGAAGTTGTGTTCGGAGTTGAATTTGGAGACGCGGACGTGATATTTGAGTCCAGAACGATGAAATTAGTAAAAATAGTCTATAAACACAAAATTTTTCGGGATTAACTTTTTGGTCAAAAAGTCAACGGTTAACTTTTTCGGGAAAAGTCAAACTTCAAAATTTTAAAATTTCAAAATTTATATTGTTGATAAAAATAGTTTCATTGTGTTGGAATTATTTGTGTTAGTGAAAATCGACATTTATTTCGATAAAAAATGATGTCTGGAGGTTATATTGACCAATCGGGTATTTAACCGGATAAATGAGCAATTGATTGCTATTATTTCACATGATTATAACTATTTGTTCACATGTGTATACTATTATTTCACATTCTTGTTACTATTAGGGGAGTTGGTGCAAGATTGATAATACATGCATGACTAAGTTAAAAATGGAGGTATAGATGGAGGTACTATATCTTGTAATTACATATTTTTTCACATATAGAACTATTGATTCACATGATTTACTATTGAATCACATTATTTACTATTAGGGGAGGTGGTGCAAGTTTGATAATACTTGCATGACTAAATTAAAAATAAAGGAAAAGTTGGAGGTATTGTACTGTAATTTTTCGAGCCCCAAAACGTATAATTATTGAAACTATATTTTTCTATAAATAGAAGCTCATTCTTCGTTCATTTCTCACCAATTCACTAAAGCTATAGAGCAATTATTATAGAGAGAAATTGTAGAGAGAAAATCTATAGAAGAAGAGAAGCTTGCTACCTCACTATTCCAATATCAAGTTTCTTCTGAGGTGAGGGGTATTATTTGTTTCTTTCGTCTTCATGAAGAGAACTTCTGTTATTCCATTCTTTATTATTATGTTGGAATAACCTTTCTATGCGAAGTACCACATACTTGGTGAAATTCTTCTGTTATTCCATTCTTTATTATTACATTGGAATATCACATGCATGCGTTTTCTGCCGGACTGGTTTAAATTTTATTATTACATTGGGAACATCACATGCGTGCTTTACGCATCTTTATTCCGCCTATTATTACATTTGGAATATCCTCGTCATATGCTTTTACGCATGGACCGATTCCGCCTTTATTATTACATTGGAATATTACATGTACATGCGTTTCTGTACGACTGACCTAAAATCGCTTTTATTATTCATTGGAATAACTCACTTTTTGTCTGCGATGCGCGCGCTTAGTGATTTCTTTTGTTATTTCATTCCTTATTATACTCGGTTGGTTAAAGTTTTGACTTATACTCCATGAAATTAGTGGAATATCCTTGATATTTGCGCTTCATCCAAATCTTTTCATGGAAATATTCTTCCGAGCATTCTTGAATTTTACTCTACAAAGAAGTATCATGTTGACAATTTAGGCGTTATTAGTTCCTGGATAAATTAATTCTTGAACTTGTTTTATTGAATTCTTATATCATTGTCATCATCCTCATGTTTATATTTTTTTGAAAGTCATCCATGGCCTATAGTGCATAGATGGATATGGGTATGATTATGACCGAGGATTATTCGATTGTAATCATGACCGTAATGTTACAAATAATGTGGTAAAAGTCCTCATTGGCCCGTAGTGCATTGATGGACAGTTGTTGGCATGATCATGACCATTGATGAATACACGAATGTCCTTAGTCCGTAGTGCATGGATAATTTATGGTCGTGATACTAAAGAATATCTTTGGCCGTAGTGCAGGGGTGATTCGATGATGTGGATTATTTATTAAGCTGAGTCTCAGCGATAAAAGTGATAAAAGTGATGAAAACCTTTTAAATCATAAAAGATAGTAGATTTTATTCTCTACTTGACTTTTTTAATGGATTGCTTGTTCCGCTGCAGTTAAACTTGATGTCTATTGTATTTTATCAGTTTAACATTATTGTAAACTAATGATAATTTATTCTGCATTATCTTAGTCATAATATTTCTTACTGGGGTAGTTGAGCTCACCCTTTCTTTCACTGTTCTCTTCAGAAAATGAGAATATAGGCCGGGACGAGCCTCGGGAGACGGAGTGATGGACCGGATGATAGTATTAGTAGTCCTCACTATTACATTAAATAGTGTGACAATAAATGTAATGAGGACTTATTCTGAGAGTGGATATTGTCTAGAAGACAGTATTTTTATTAAAACTCACAGTTTGTATTTTGTCGTATTTTACACAACAGTTGTATTTGAATTTTGTACCATGTATTTGGCGACTCAAGATAGGTGATGTATACCTATTTTGGGGGTGTCACAGATACTAGTCGTAGATACAGTCTATACATCCAAGTGAGGGTATCCAAACACAACAATAGTTCTGACTAGAACTATTATCTGTTATGGGATACTGTGAACCCTGGATCTATGGGAATTGTATCTTGTAATAATTGTAGTCACTCGATTAGATATAAGTATAAAATCGAATACAATGGGTGTATAGATTTAAATGCGTTATATTAATTGATTAGTCGTGAGCACCAAATCGGATACCACGGGCGTATAGATTTGGGGGCGTCACAATGCTCAGGCTCCAGTCGGTCGCGGATAGCTTCTTGTAAAATAACTTGAAGGCAGCCGACTTAGTGATCTTTGCGATGGGGTCTTTGGGAGAAGACCAGTTCTGTAGAAGCTTGAGGTTGGTTCCCCTCATGAAGAACCACTATGGGTGCCAACCCTTGTTACTGGAAGAGGTCTTCATGAAGGTGGCCCGACCTGCCACTCGGTTCAGTTGTCAGAAGCCAAGCTCCTTCGACTTCGCGATGGAGAACAAGACAAATAAAAAATCATGACCAGGAGTTATCCCGGCCTTCTGGCATAAGGCGATGAAGGTGATGAGATGGATGTATGATTTCGGCACCAACTGTGCGAACCCGATTCTCACAAAACAGAGGAAAGATGATATGAATTCATGGAGGGGAAACCAGACCCCATATTTCAGGGTCCAGAGAGGAATGGCGGTCCAGTCACCCTCGGGGAGCCAAAATATTCGTTCCTGAGGCTCCGGTACCCGAAGCTTGTACTCTTCAGAATGTTGAAGAGAATACGGATATCAGAAAGCTGGGACGAAGTGATGGAGGATGGGGTATTGATGTGAGAGAAGTCAGTTTCAGAAGAGTAGACGTTTCGGATTATGGATTCGGTATTGTTGGTAGCAGTATCGGTAGGAGCCACCAGAAAATCAACCGAAACCAAGTCACCGGTGGTGACAAAGGGGGGAACTGGTTCAGTAGCAGGGGGAATGCTAGAATCTGCCATTGGAGGTGATGGGAATGGTGATATGAAGTTTCAGAAGTGAAAACGAGCAGAATAACGGAAATTAGTGAAGTTTGAGGAAGGAAAGAGCTTGCCGGAAATCGCCTCGGCCGGAAAACTCAAAGCAGGAATTTGAAATGAGTAAGTCTGGGAAAAGTGACAGTGATTGATGGAGAGGGGTTTTTATAAGCTGAGCTGCATGGAACCCAAGGGTGGCTATTAAAAGCAGTAGGGGTCCTGCCTTGGGACACGTGTGGCATTCCAGAAAACGAAGAAAAATCATTTAGGTTCCCCAGGCAACTTATCATTTGTTGTCGTGGCTATTCGAATTCATGTCTTTCTAAGTCCCTAATTATAAATAAATTATAACAAGATCGAGACTTGGGGACAATGTTCGGGAGCATTTTAACCGACCTCCAACTGGGCCGAAGACCTGATGCTAAAAGGGGTTCATAAGCCTGATGGGTCGAAGCCCTCGGAGATGCTGGAGGTGTTCGGGTTCGGCATCCGAGTCCTTTGGGCCGGATCCTTACGGTAGTGTATGGTGTTCGGGGTCGGGCCTTCGAGTCCTTTGGATCGAAGCTCAGACCAGCTGGTGAGTTCGGTTGGGTTGGGCTGGGCACATGCGTTGGGGTGCATCCTGCGTCTGAGTCTGAGTCCTAACAAGTATTTGAATAAGGTAACTCCAAAGTAGTGTTTGGATTGGATTCCACTTCAACCTTTTAAGGAGATTGTGTTGAACCCAAATTATGGTAACTACCATGTTTAGGAGTCCTAATCCGACTCGGAGAGGGATTCTAAGGTGATGGGGGCACTATAAATACAAGGTCAGGGTTACAATTAACAGGTAATACTTTCTTTGAACACTAAACATTTAAGCCTCCATTGTTAAACCTTTGTGAACGGCCTGTACTTATTCTCACACCGAAGCTATCCCCCGGCGGCACAAGCCGTCAAGCTTCGTGTGTGATCTGTTATTGTACAGGTTCAAGCACGTGGATTTTATGATTAGACGCGTCGGCGAAACTTGGCGTTAACAATCAGTTTTCATTTTGCTGAAAATTAACTCTGTATTACACAACAACTGATATACTCAAAAACATTTTCTAGCAAATCAAAGTACTTCTTGTCCAAAATTTTAGAACTCAGTTATAATTAATATTACTACACATTAAAAATTGTTAACACTTTGTAAGCTTGTATTGATCCAGTGGTAGATAGTTTAGTACAAATGAAACTCAAGGTTGCGGCGGTGCAAAAGGGGCACAAAGGTGTCCAAAGAAGTTTGAAGCTTATTTTTATATGGAGTTCTTATAATTAGTTAAAGATTAATTAATGAAAACCTATTGGGTATCGATTTAATTATACCTAATCTTAGATGTAGGTCTAGATATTAGAAGTTTAAGGGGTCGAACAAAGTATAAATTGTGGTGTGGATGTGTATTTGGTTTTTATATTTTTATTGCATTACAATTTTAGATCATTTATATATGTTTGATATCTGCATCTGCATCAAACAAACTAAAAAGATCACTGCATTTAAAATTGAACTCATTCACAAAGAAGTTAGGTAATTTATAAAAGGGTCGAGTAAATTATAAAGCACTCAGGTAATTTATAAAGGAGTCAAGTGAAGTATAAAGTAGTCAGATAAATTAACGCCTGCTTTTACGAGTTTTAAAATGAACGAAAAGAAAGAAAAGAAATGGATGAGAAAATTTAAGTTTTTCTTTCCAATTCTTATGTTTCGAGCTTTTTAATAAACGGAAAGAAAAGAAATGGATAGAAAACTTGGCCACTTTTCTCGCTAAAGTTTTCCGTCCAAAATTGGCATGATTTGAATGGAAAAGAAATTAGAATAAGTAATATTTTATAATTCCCATATTATCCTCAACTTTTAATATAATAAATTTTAAATTACAACTCATGTCCTCAATTTTAAATTTTCTATCCTTTTCCATTAAAAACTCGAAAACAACATGTTAAAAAAACTTTAAGTTTTCTATTCTTTTCTTTTCTGTTCTAATTTAAGTTTTCTATTCTTTTTTTTTTTTCTGTTCAAAACTCAGAAACAGAGTGTAATTGACTGTATTAGACCTGGATAAATTTTTTATTTGGCATAATTTATCTGTTTACACACATTTATTCAACCCCAGGTGTACACATAGAATTTCATTTTTGTGACATGGTTGGTTTCTTTTGTTTTTTTAGAGCGTTATATTTGACTTAAAGGATCATAAATGCTTTTCATTTTCGTGACATGGTGGGTTTCTTTTATTTTTTTAGAGCCTTATATTTGACAAAGGATCATAAATGCTTTTGAATTGAATGGAGAGTTCTACTATGTATTGTGATAAATTTATGTCGAATTACAATTACAAAATTTATCAATATATAGGATTGTTAGGAATTATAGAAAGATCTCAGTTATTACACATCTCTCTAAAAATATTACCACTAATATTTATTCACCTAACTGACAATCAAAATTAAACGTAAAACATTTATAATATATATCATTACCGTTGAATGGAAGTTATGGAACAAAAAATGTCACCATTCAAATTCCATAGATTGAAATTTATTTACACTTTTTACAAGCTAAATTACGCTTTCTAGCATATTAGCAGCTTGCAAACAAATTTACAGTAAGTGAAGGACAACTAGACATTTTCTGATCAAGAATTATAGGCTCACACACCAATTGTAAATGTGTTCTTTATATTTTTACACACCATATGTAAATGTGCTTTTTCTGGTCAAATAGAGGGTATTCATTGAAATATAGTGGGCTTGAAGCTGCGAATGGATTTGTTGTAACTGGAATTTTACTTGGAATCCTAATGAATAAAACACATACTTTCCTTCGGCCCTTGAGGCAACACATTGATACGTTAATTGCATGGTTGAACTAGTTGTGTAGTAGAATAGTACTCCCTTTCTTCCATACTCCTTTCTTCCATAAAATAGTCTGATTTGTAATATTTTTATTAAGGTTGGATAGAGGTAGACAGAGAATTAATATATATTTTTTCTGAATTAAAATTTTGAGAAAGAAATTCATGATTGAAAAAATTAGCAACAAAGCAAAAATTCCAATAAAACCCACCCTTGAGTTGAGTCTAGGGGTGAAAGCGAGTCGAATCTTAGTGAACACTCTAATGCTCAGATTCGGTTCGACTAAAAAAATTTGAGCTCGAATTAGATAAGAAATTTCTAATTTTGCGTCAGATTCGATTCGAATCATTACTCAGACCTACTCGGCTCGTAAGTACTCGACTCGTTTACAAAACGAGTTACTCACAAGCCTTCAAATCGAGTTTCGAATATGAACCATTTCGCTTAATACTGAACCACTACATACTAAATTGATTATTGAACTAATGTTTATATATAAAAGTCTTTTACTTTTATTTATGTAAAGAAATTACAAAGAATGTAAAACGAATTGACAATCAATTCACTGATTTATTCAAGTACAAGCTTACACAATTTAATACTACACTTTATAAATTATAAAGATTGATACAAATATCACATATTTAGCTTATTAGTATGGATCAAATCAGTATTCGAACATGATCCATCGAGCACGTATCGAGTATGGTTCAAGAAAAAATGAAATACTCGAACCCTAATCTGAGTGAATACTAGTATACTCGAATTCGAATCGTGTATCATTAAACGGAAAACGAGTATGGATCATATTCGACTCGAATCAACTTCGAATTCGAGCTTTGAATCATATTTTTAAACCGATCTCGAGTCGAGTATCGAGCTACTCTGCTCGGCTAACACCCCTAGTTGAGTCAAGTCGAGTCGAGTCTGTAAAGACTGAAAATTTTACATGATTATATATATAATTTTTCACGAATAATTTTTTTTTTAGAAATTACTTGGATCATATATAAGTGAATATGTGAATTAAGTACGATAATTAATTTATTTATTTTAAGTTAACTAAGATGATTACTTAATCAACTTAATTAAGGAAAAGTAAGATAAGCTTATGTTAAAAATTTAACATAACTTGAATTAGCCTTGAAGGGTAAATGAAAAGATTTATAATCTTTAAATTTTAAATGATTAATTAGTATTACTAATGTAAAGTGATTATATGAATATGAGAATAGATGTGTAATAACTTATTAAGCCAATTAGGGCTAATTAAGTTAAGGAATTAATAGAACAAAAAGGAAATCCAAGAAATAAGTATATTAAATTATTTAACAATATATTGAACACTTTGTGTCATATATATATATATATATATATATATATATATATATATATATATATATATATATATATATATATATCTAATATTTGATTAAATAAAATAATAATTATTTATCAATGATGATAAATAAGTTATGACTTATGTGGAAAGTGTATGTCTACATAAATATATATATATATATATATATATATATATATATATATATATATATGTATGTATTTATTTATTAAAGAGAATTAAAAAAGTTACATAACCTAATTACACATTAGGTATGAAAATTTAATAACCTAAGGGTTATGGTATTAAAGAATATTAATATTTAAAATATATACTTACCCTAAGGGATTTATTTTATACATCTCAATTAATTAATTTTATAACTTAATTAAAACAAGTCTAATTGGGTTATAGAATTAAATATACATGAATAATCATTTAAATTCCAAAATGAGTGTGATAGAAACCCTAATTCAATAATTAGGGTAATATAAAATTAGTGTGTTGAATCCATAATATTTTACATGGCCCATACAAATAAAATAGAAAGCCCAAATGAATTACTAAATTGTCCAAGCAATTAATCTAGTGACCCATACATAGCCCAACTTGAGAGGGACTTGTTAGTCATTATACTAAGCAAATATGAACAATAAAAATAAACTAAAATTGGTGGATAATGAGCCATATTTTTGGCCACTAGGAGGAGAGAAGCTCATGTGATGTTAATCATTACCTTTAATCATTATCTCACGTACATGTTATTCCACCATTTAGTTAATTGTTTATTTAATTGTGCAAGTAAAATAAAAGATAAGAAGGGGAGAGAAAAGTGTTGGGCAAATTGATGATACATAATACATAAAGTGTATCTATACTATTTCACCAATACCAATTATCATTCTATACTATTTCACATAATACACCACTTTTTTCTTTCTCTCTCCACCAATATAAAAGCAAAAGAAGCAAAATTAGAAGAGGTAGAGAGATGGGGAAAAATCGTGGGTCTAGGGGGAGAAAAGGAGGAAGAACTTCATCTTCATGCTTCCAAAATATATATCATACTTTGGAAAATCAAGAAGGGTAGCCATTAAATCAAGGTATAACCCAAAGTTCTAAGCTTTAATTTCCTTTCTTTCTTGGTTTGTTTTGTAAAAGAGATTGGTTGATATTTTCAAACTCAAATCCTTAGATCTTCGCATTATGAAGTGTTGCATGTGTGAATCTAACCATTTGAGTGCTTGCATGTTGATCAAAAGGGGAAAATGAAAACTATGTCTAAAGTGGCTAGAAAACCCTCACTTTCTTCTACTTTGATCAACTACCATTTAAGATACATCTTCTTTTTGCGATCCGTCAAAAGGGTGCTAGATATTTGAGTTAAATTTTAAACCCAAGTGGTAGTACTCGAAAATGATGATTCTACAAGCCATGGTGGCTGTTTTAGTCAAAACAATCCAGCTTGGGAAGAAAAGAGAATGGACAGCTCCTAGCCTGTTTCTTACAGGATCATTTTCGTCCTTTTTATGTGCTTTAAAAATTCTGTAAAAATTTGGATGTTAATATGATAAGTTATCAAGATCTGGTCCAAAGATGGAGATTTTTGGATGTGTAGAATGAGAGTTATGGATTTTACAAGAAAGGACTATTTTAAAAGAGAACTGAAATAACTTTTTATGTGTAACTCCAAAAATTGTGAAATTTTTACTTCGGGTAGAATATCATGAAAAGAGCATCCCCTGAAAATTTCGTAATTTTTAGACTTAAGGTATGTTCTTGATAAATGTTGCAAGATCCAACTGTTTTGGTCATTTAAAAAATAGTAAATGAAATCCAAAAATTCGAGAACAATTATATGTTCCTCATGATACCATTTACTGATATTTTCTAGAAAATAAGAATTTTTAGAACTATTTTGGTATTTTTCATGGATGTGATTGAGTTATAAATAAATAAGAATAATAAGTTATGTGATGTCATAAATGGCAAAAATGTGATTTTATGTCTTATAAACCCTTAATATGATGAGATCATATTTCAGAGGGTATTTTGGTCATTGTTGATGAAATATTATATTTATAGCATTTTAGAGTTATTAAATAAAGTAATTAGTAAAGGATAAACAATTAATATAAATTGTTTATTGGTTTAATAAATGATTAAATTATTATTAAGAGATTATTAATGTTAGTTTAAGATATTATTAATTAATTAATAATATTTAGATTAAAATTGGATTTAAAATATTATTAAGTGATTAATAATATTAGATTAAGACATTAATATATGATTAAAATATCATTAAATGACTAATAATATTAGACTAAAATATTATTAATATAATTAATAATATTAGATTTGTGGGCCGAAGCGCAAATTAGGGTTCACTTTACGTAATTGAATTAAATGCACAAATTAAGGTTCGCATTATGATTAAATGAAAAGACGGAAGAGCCAGGAATAAAGAAGCAAGACCCGAGAGAATCTTCCACGTGTCCCGAGGCAGAAGACACGTGGAGGCAACTCATTTTAGAAATTAATTGAGGGATTGGATTTGTGGCTAGAAGGGCAGGACGATCTGAGCATTACTCTAATGACTATGGGTAAATCTGGAATTTCCCCGAAGTCATGTGCCTAGCACATGACCACTCTCCATAAAACCCTAGAAATACCCCTTCCACTCAATTGGGAAGGGGCTCTCTTTTGGACTTTTGACTCTTGAACCTTTTGGAGGACGAGAAGACTTGGACATTCTCTCTCAACCCGAAGCACTCAAGAAGGCTCCCTAAATCCTTGTTACCCTAACAAGGTTCTCGAATTCTAAGAGTTCTGCCACGTGTTGTTGGAATAATCGCTCACCTGTTCTTCTCTCCTCTTCAATCAATTCCGTACTTTTCGTGGATTTCTCTCCTCCTCAGCCAACACGAAATCCTAACCCTAGTAAGGTACGATTTTTTTACCCACAAGATTAAAATATTATTAAATGATTAATAATATTAGTTAAGGATTAAAATATTATTAAATGATTAATAATATTATGAAATGAATAAGATATTATTAAATGATTAATAATATTATGAGGTGAGTAAGATGTTATTAAATGATTAATAAAACTTGAAATGAATGAAATATTATTAAGTGATTAATAATATTCAAAAGAATAAAATATTATTAAATAATTAATAATATTAGAAGAGAGTTTAAGATAAATAATAAAGAGAAGTTAAGAATATAGTATGTTGAATTGGACATTTAATATGTTATATAGTAAGCTGAATTGGAATTCAATATGCTGAAAAGGGAAAACGGTTTGTCGTATTAGTATTCGGTTTACCGTATTAGTATTCGGCTTATTGGATTATAAAGAAGAACTTATAAAATGAAAGATTAAGTGTTAAATCATAAGGTATATGATATAGTGATGAAATATTATTTGTTATTAATGAGAGTTTAAGATGATGGTTATGTCTTAGAGTAATATCAAAGGATGATAATATCACTAATGAGTTAAGGTATTATTTGATTGTGTGATTACATGTTAGAAAAATTTATATGGAATAATGGTATTATAAGTAAGTTATGTGATGCTAATAGAGAGATCAATCTTATAAATGATAGATCTTTCAAACGAAGTTAAATTAAATTGTGTAGCTGTAGTCAACGACCAAGGCAAGTTTCCTAACTCAACTTAAGTTATTAATTTCAAAGCATGATTAGTGGATAATTATTGTTGGTTATTCACATCTATAATGATTATTATTATTCACATATATTGCATCTGATTTCCTGTTCTATTACTTGAACTGTGAAGTAATTTTAAGTTCTTCTTGAACTGTTTATAAGTCATGTTTCAGCTATTTGTTTTGGCTAGACTAATAATTAATGAATCGTTCAGTTATTTGAACTAAGTTGTTATTGAAAGATTTATTCCAATTATTTTGGCTAAATCAATTTTGATATTACATGTTGAAATCATAGCATTTCTTTAAAATTAATCCAAACCATATTGTTGTGGTACGGACTCATGATGTAAAACTGAGATGAACAACATGTTAGGAATATGCATGTGAATGTTATTCCTTTATTCATATAATTTGATGATGAAGATGATGAAGTAAATGAATGAATATGTAGATATGTCTGCATTGATAAAAGTTGTAAAGTCCTTAATAGATGATAGATAATATGGACAAGGACTTAGATTGATATAGTCAAAATTGTTAGGTTGATCCATGCTTAATGTTTATCATTCTTTAAATGAATATATAGAAGAAAAGATCAAAGATGTTAGGTTAATCTATTTTGAAGTGTAATAGATAGGTATGTCTGATCGTAGACCTCTACACAAGTCATACTAGCCTGCCAAGGAAGTAAAGAAGAATCGTAGTCTGCACTTGGAATCAGAGAAGATGTCTGTTGAGCGCCTGTCATGTTAGAATTGTAGACTTGACTCCGAATCATGAAGTCTGCATGTCACCCATCAGGATCACAGTTTGTATAACCAGAGCCAAATTCACAGACATCAAGATGCTTGCATAGCCAAGGCATAATCATATAAGCACTCTACGATTCTCTGGAGAATCAAACATGAAGTATAATGCATAGATTACTTTCTCTGGTAAGAACAGTCAAGCTTAACAATATAACCTACTTGAAAACTTTCATAAAGCATTCTCTCAATGATCTGCAAGCAATTGAAAGATAAAAGCACAAATAAGAGGATTAATAGAGAAGTAAAAATCCAATCAGAAGGAATCTCCAAAAGTGATAAACAGAAAACTACGATCGCAGTGCTCACCAAAGAGAAGAAGAGACTGACAGGAAATACAGAGATTATGGTAGACTTGCCATAGAGCAAAGGATAGACAAGGAGGATGTCTATATTCAGTCTTATCATAAAGTGTGATCAAGAGATCACAAGGCAGAACGTTATATAAGCTGAGTATGAGAAACCAAAAGAGACTGTAGGAGCCAAGACAGAATCGTTGAGTATCAAAGAAGTTATTTGAATCGTAGTCTATCTTAAAAGCCGCTCAGACTCATAGAGTTGGTCCGAGCGCCTTTCGAGCCAAGTCAAGAATCGTAGTCTGCTCTCAGGAATCGTAAAGTCTGCAATACAAGCAAGTAAAGAACGTAGTTTACCAGTACTTAAGAGAAATCGCAGTGTTCTCTTTGTTCAAGATGAATCAAGCACGATCGTAGAATAGACTGTGAAAGGAAAGTTATAAGATGACACAACATTGAAAACTCTCGGATTCATAAAAGGTGTCAAGGTAAGTCACCCTAAAATTTCCACAGACAAGCACTTGTAGAGTTCATAAAGGTCAAAATCGTAAAGGGCATTCATCTTAGGAGTGAGAATGTCCAGGAAAAGAAGACTGACATTTGAACGTTTTGAATTGGTGATCCCGATATTCTTTCCAAGCATCCTTGATGAGAATCAAGGAAACAAGAGAAGAAGGTGACTACCTGCTAGCCTGCTGATAGTAACGTCTATGAAGTGTTAGGTGATAAAGGTGACTGATGTGTCAAGAAAGTCAAAAAGGAGTTGTCACATCAACCTAGCATATCTACATTAGTGCTTAGAAATGTCTGGAGCATTAATTGCTACAATAGATATCTTCGACTAAGACATTTCAAAGGCTACTTCACAAGTAAAGATTCAAAGGGAAGCTCGTCAATAGAAGACCTCCAACGGCTATATTCTAACGGGAATATAACAGATGAATCTACAAATAGCCAAAATTTTAATTAAAAAAAAAGTTGTTAACTTGAAGAGATGCAAGTCATATAGAGCATAGCAGAGAAAAGGTCTTCATGAGAATTAGAGCACTACAGTAGAGTGAAGCACAACTGATGAGAGTTCTACAATGATAAAGCTTCACTCCATATAAAGGAGTATGACAATATGATGGCATCTGTATTGAGAGCCGGAAGGCCAAGAAGGCTACAACCTAAGTGGCAGATCAGAAAGCAGAATACTTGAGCCACTTTATGTCTCATGTTAAACACATTGAGATGAAGAGAAGAAGGTACAGAATTGGATTTGTGCACAAGATAACTAGTGTTCATGGACTGCTAAGTACCCAAGGAAGCTAAGTTGATAAGCAAAGACTTAACAATACCTCAATGATGATGGTGCATAATGTTGAATATCAGATGAAGATAAACATCAATGGCAAAGAACAACAGCACCAAAGGATGGGTCAAACTGCTAAGTACCAATAAGATGCCAAACTGAACGTACATCTTAGCAGTTCAGAAGATGTGATCAAACACCAATGCTGACTGCCAAATGATCACAAGAAGCTGCTAAGTACCAGAATATGAACAAGCTGAACATCATTTTAGCAGCTCAACAACAATAAACAACCAAGCAACCAGGGCCTGCAGGGTCCTTGTCTTCGTGATTAAATCAAAGTCAAGTCTGTTGGACTTGCTGAGTACCAGAGGTTACAAAAGATTCTAAGTCTGCTATGTTTAGTCTATAGTTTCTAAGGCTTCTAGTCTTGAAGAGTTCTTAGTGAACTAGAGTTCCAAGGCTACTAGTCTTGAAAGAATCTTAGTGATTTAGAGTTGATCAAATCCTTAGTGGAATCCGCGATGCCCCCAAAATAGGTATACATCACCCATCTTGAGTCGCCAGATACATGGTACAAAATATTACTACAAACTTCTTTTATACGACTGTCATGTAAAATACGACAAAACATAGCTGAGAGTTTAAACAAGAATATTGCCTTCTAGACAATATCCACTCTCAATGGAGTTCTCATTACATTTATTATCACACTATTTCATAGAATAGTGAGGACTACTAAAACAACCATCTGAACCGTCAATCCGTTCCCCGACTAGTCCCAGCTATATTCTTATTTTTTGAAGAGAACAATGAAAGAAAGGGTGAGCTCAACTAGCCAAGTAAGAAATATTATGACTAAGATAATGTAGAATAAATTATCCTTAGCCTTCAATAGTATAACCACTGATAGAATATAATAAACAACAAGTTTTAGATCAACAACTGAAGTGGAATAAGCAATCCATTAGAAGAGTCAAGTAAAACATAAAATCTACTATCTTCTATGATTTAAAAAGATTTTCATCAACTTTATCGCTGAGACTCAGCTTAATAAATAAACCACATCATCCCTGCACCACGACCAAGGATATTCATGTAATCATCAATGGTCATGATTATTCTGAATAATCCCTGGTCATAATCATACCAACAACTGTCCATCAATGAACTACAGGCCAATGAGGACTTTTACCACATCATTCGTCACATTACGGTCATGATTATACCGAATAATCCCTGGTCATAATCATATCAAGTCCATCTATGCACATAAATCAAAGATGACTTTAATCATAATATAAGCATAAGGATGATGACAATGACATAATAATTAAATAAAACAAGTTCAAGGATAAATTTTAAAGATTTATAATTTAATTTATTAAGAAATCAATAACGTCCAAATTGTCAACATGATACTGCTTTGTAGAGTAAAATTCAAGAATGCTTAGAAGAACATTTCCATGAAAAGATACTGGATGAAGTGCAAATATCAAGGATATTCCACTAATTTCATGGAGTATAGAAGCCAAAACTTTAACCAACTGAGTATAATAGAATATATGAACTGCAAATGGATTTTCACCCGCCATGCGATAATCCACGTAGACAGATCATTTCTATAATTTAATAAGGAATGAATACGAAGGATCATTCACCATGCATGTGGTAATCCATATGACAAAGAGTTATTCCAACATAATAATAAAGAATGGAATAACGGAAGAATTCACCATGCATGCGATAGGCCAAATGCAGACGGGATATTCAAATGAAATAATAAAGAATGGAATAACAACAAAATTCACCGTACATGTGATGATAGGCATTGCAGACGGAGTTATTCCAACATAATAATAAAGAATAGAATAACAGAATAATTTTACACATGTATGCGATTACTTCACATAAACAGGTTATTCCAACAGAATAATAAAGAATGGAATAACAACCCTTACGAGTATTGAAAGAAAATAACTCTCTTCATGAATACAAAATAATAATACCCATTACCTCAAAAGAAGACTGAATACTGGAATAGTGAGGTAGCAGACTTCTCTTCTTCTTTCTCTCTATAATTTCTCTCTATAATAATTGCTCTATACCTTTAGTGAATTGGTGAGAAATGAAGGAAGAATGAGCTTCTATTAAATAGGAAAATATAGTTTTGATAATTGTACGTTTTGGGGCTTGAAATATTACAGTATAATACCTTCCTCTTTTTCTTCATTTTTAATTTAGTCCTGCAAGTATTATCAAACTTGCACCACCTCCCCTAATAATAAATAATGTGAATCAATAGTTCAATCATGTGAATTAATAGTTATAATCATGTGAAAATATGAATTATAGTATAGTACCTCAATTTATACCTCTATTTTTAATTTAGCCATGCAAGTATTATCAATCTTGCACCAACTCCCCTAATAGTTCAAGAATGTGAATCAATAGTACACACATGTGAACAAATAGTTATAATCATGTGAATTAATAGCAATTAATTGCTCATTTATCCGATTAATTACCCGACTAGTCAGTATAACTTCCAGACATCAATTAATATCGAAATAAATGTCGATTTCCACTAACACTAATAATTCTAACATAATAGAACTATCAATTTCATCTTTAATCAACACGAACTTATTCATCATTAATATTATAACTCACAATATTTAACAACCAGGTCGCTCCCAAGAAAGATGGGGCTTTCCGATAAGGATTTACGCTTATCATTGCCAGCATAAATTGGATGACGAAACCTCTCTCAATGTAACTTCTAAACATTGTAAATATTGCAATTTAATAATATGAATAACTTTGTCATCTCAATTATTGATTTAATAATATATCATATTATCACGGATGATCTTGTGATAATAATCGAATCAATAATATGAGAGATATGATCTGACAATTATCGTAGCAATAATTGAGTATAACCGAGTGACTTCTCACGTAAGCATCAATAATCAATATTGTGTTACTACTATGCAACCACACGACATTCGTATTTTTTACTACTACCGGTAGTTCAACGGTTTTAATTCAGTAACACTTTCGTAGTTATTTTTAATAAAAGATAATTTTGTCATTTTCTTACTACGATAATACTTCCGTTAATAGGGTCCACTGAATGATTGTGTCGTCATACGAATATTCCCTGTTAAAACAAATATTCCCCGACCAATCGAATATTATATAACCACTTGCTTACTTTGCAAAATTTGTAAATATTACCCACAACTATAACATTATATCAAATCCACACCATAATATTAAAAAAATATATTTCAATAAATTTAAATCTTTATTCATAAAATATGGGGTCTCATTGAATCCCTTCTTGTTAAAGCATAAGAGTGGATTAGGAGCATTCAGTCTCTAAACCACTTAAAACCTCTGGTGTCATTTACTTTATGTCATTTACATTCAGTGTTATAACTGCTATATCTGCTTGCAATTAACTTTACATTAGAACTGTGTTTAATTCTATATTTCTAAAGGGTATCTTAATCTATTCTGATGTGTATGAATTTATTCCTCTACTCACTGTCTGTTAATCACTTAACAAGCTAAAAGAAAACCAAAAAAAAAAAGTTTTAAAGGATCTATTCAACCCCCCCCCCCTTCTAGATATATTGTGTGCCTACGGGAACTAACAATTAGTATCAGAGCAGGTTCTCACGAATATGATAAAGCTCACGTTTTGAGTTTGATCCTTGGCACAAACAAGTTCTAAATGTATTATTTGTTGTAAGTTACTTCTGAATGTAGTCGAGCTCACTATGTGAAAATTATATGTGCAGATAAATGTATATATCGATCGGATACAATCCAGATTGGCCCTCTTTCTTACATGATATTATGATCAAGGCCAATCTAGCAAATCTACAGTTAATCAACAGTCTGCAACCCATAGACAGAAAATCCAGATATAGTAAGAACTAAAAACTTTCTGATCACAACTCAGGAAGACAATGCGCTTGAACAAACTATGTGCTACATCTCCAAGGAAGGAGTTAGAGAAAATCATCAAATGAAAATTTGACAAGATCCATGAATCTGATCCTTGAGGTTCAAGAGCTTCAAAGAATTTGAGGTGTCAAGATCTTCATCTGATCATGATTGAAAGACTCTGCATGACTAATCCAAAGCCACACTGAACAACAAATGTTGTCAGTATTGATTATACAAAGATATATCCATCAATGCCTCACATCATTATGCAAATAAACAGAATAACTACTTGTCAAGAGACTAACAATTGCAAGGTGTGTATTCTCATCAAAATATACTCTCATCACATTAAAATTGGACACCACTCGTTGAAAAACTTTAACCACCTATGGTTGAAGTTAAAAATATTTTATTTGGTAGATATCTGATGTGTGCCTCAATATAAGAATAATCTAAGCATTCCAAGTTGCTCGACATTTGCTAATGGGTTGGTGTGTATAGAAATTCTTACAAATCAATGTTCTATGATTTTGATAAAACAAAGAGTATGATCAAAACTATAGTTGTATCTTAAAGGTTCTTAGAGACTGATCAACTCTACCAACCAACTAGATACAATCTATAGAACTGATCCTCACTCTATGAAACTTCAGAAACTAGGAACATTGTAAAAGGAAAAGATGATTAAACCAAAAGAAAAATTTAACATGTCAAGATTTCTTAAATCATACAGACACTTAGAATCATGTTTAATAACTATAATCATTACATATGTGCATGCTTCATGATTATTAATGATAACTTCCATGAATATTGGAAATCCAAAAGGTTTAAATGACTAAAGCTTTTGTCAAAACTAACCTAGCAGGACCCAAATTGAAATGGTTACCAAAATAGAAAATCATCTAACATGCAGGTACTTGATAATGTTTGATCTTGACTAAGAAAGGATGAAGCTTAGCTGCCAAGTTGCAACATCAAAATTCCTCAGCTATGCTCCCATTCAAGATCATACAAGGAAGCATAAAGTTCATAACAAGAAATTGAAGATCGTACAAGCTCATCCATGCAAAGCACATCTGTAATCATCTACCAATAGTGATGAAATATGAATCGTAGAGTAGAAACTCAACGAGTACGGGAGATGCTGGAAGTCTGAACTATGGAAACCACGTTTGTAGTGATTTATCTACAAATCGTGGAGTGACCAGTTCTAAAAAAAGTACTTTACGATCCAATGAAACTGATTTAATTATAGAAATATCAGATCAGTTCAAAAGATTCCAGCTAGAAGGAGAAGTACAAAGTGACCTTGTAAAGATAGTTTTATAGAAGATAGTTCATCCACGATGGAGGCAGCTGAACCTGACACAAAGGAAAGAATGACTGAGGATATGAAAATCACGATGAAGAAACTTAAGGAAAAGCAGTAGTGGAACTCATTGCTATACTAAGAGATGAACTCATATGAAATTTCAATCTTCCTTACATCTCTGATAACCATGTCACAAAGCACCAGTCCTCTACTATGAAGCCTTTTGAATCGGCGTTGAACATTCAAAAGTACTGGACCTAAAATTCTCCAGAAGCTGACCATTAGCTGTTCATCTTAAGTTTTTCTTAAAACGAAAAGTGCTTCACCAGACAATGCTACATAATGAACTATCCACCTATAATTCTTAAGGTATTGAGAGAAGCTTCAATGATTCTTGATATGAAACTCTGGTTCATCCAAAAAATCTTCTCCCAGTAACAGAGTCCCAAAAATCTGTGTTTGATGTACCAAATACATTTCTCTTCATGATCGTAGAGTCCCTAAACTCTACGACTGATAGTCAAGTCAGTCTCACCATCCCAATCGTAGTTTCCACACGATCAACATCCTGATCATAGAGTATAAAAGTACTAACTCTACGATTGGAGCACTTCTTGATACACTCTCCTGACCATACAAATGCCAATATCAAGTATATTCAATGATGATGAACAAACTCTGGCAAAAAGGCTTGTTGTGATGACATTTTTACCATCAAGTATATACAGCCTTTCTTCTGATAAGTGCCTCAGTGACAAACCTAGTGCGAGACCCCAGATTTTATGAATAAAGATTTAAATTTCTTGAAATATTTTTTTGAATATTATGGTGTGGATTTGATATAATGTTATAGTTGTGGGTAATATTTACAAATTTTGCAAAGTAAGCAAGTGGTTATATAATATTCGATTGGTCGGAGAATATTCATTTTAACGAGGAATATTAAATGCGATGGCACAATCATTGGTGGACCCCATAATGTAGTATTGTTGTAGTAGTAAGAAAATGACGTAATTATCTTTTATTAAAAATAACTACGAGAAAGTGTTACTATTAAAAGCTGTTGAAATACCCTTAGTAGTAAATTTACGATGTCTGGCGTTGTTGCATAGTAGAACACGGTATTGATTATTGATGCTTACGTGAGAAGTCACTCAATTATACTAAATTATTGCTACAGTAATTGTTGCATCATATCTCTCATATTATTGATTCGATTATTATCATAGTATCATCTGCATAATATGATATATTATTAAATCAATAATTGAGACGACAAAGTTATTCATATTATTAAATTACAATATTTACAATGTCTAGAAGTTCTGTCAAGGAGAGGTTTGGTCATCCAATTGCGCCCCAATAAGGAGAAATTCTTATCGGAAAGCCCCCTCTTTCCTGGGAATGACCTGGTTGTTAAATATTGTGAGTTATAATATTAATGATGAATAAGTTCGTATTGATTAAAGATGAAATTGATAGTTCTATTGTGTTGGAATTACTAGTGTTAGAGTAAATCGACACTTATTTCGATATTAATTGATGTCTGGAAGTTATACTGAGCAGTCGGATAATTAATCGGATAAATGAGCAATTAATTGCTATTAATTCACATGATTATAACTATTTGTTCACATGTGTATACTATTAATTCACATTCTTGTACTATTAGGGGAGTTGGTGCAAGATTGATAATACTTGCATGGCTAAGTTAAAAATAGAGGTATAAATGGAGGTACTATACTGTAATTCATATTTTCACATGATTATAACTATTGATTCACATGATTGAACTATTGATTCACATTATTTACTATTAGGGGAGATGGTGCAAGTTTGATAGTACTTGTAGGACTAAATTAAAAATGAAGAAAAAGAGGAAGGCATTAAACTGTAATATTTTGAGCCCCAAAACGTGCAATTATCGAAACTATATTTTTCTATAAATAGAAGCTCATTCTTCCTTCATTTTTTACCAATTCACTAAAGCTATAGAGCAATTATTATAGAGAGAAATTATAGAGAGAAAGAATAAGAGAAGTCTGCTACCTCACTATTTCAGTATCCAGTCTTCTTTTGAGGTAAGGGGTATTATTCTTTCATATTCATGAGAGAGTTATTTTTTTTCAATACTCGTAAGGGTTGTTATTCCATTATTTATTATTATGTTGGAATAACCTGTCTATGCGAAGTACCGCATATGTGGTGAAATTCTTCTGTTATTCCATTCTTTATTATCATGTTGGAATAACTCCGTCTGCATCGTGATCTATCGCATGCCCGTGAATTCTGTTGTTATTCCATTCTTTATTATTCTGTTGAAACATCCCGTCCGTGCAGATTACGCATGACTTGGTTCCATTCTTTATTATTATTGGAACATCCATGCCCATGCGGATTACGCGTGACCGGTTCCATTCTTTATTATTCTCATTGGAATATCCTCATCGTGCGGATTATACATGACCTGGTTCCGTTCTTTATTATTCTGTTGCGAATAACCTGTCTGTGCAGTCTATCGCATGCCTGGTGAATTCTTTTGTTATTCCATTCTTAATTATTCTGTTGGAATAACCTGTCGATCTATGTGGATTACCACATGCATGGTGAATGATCCTTCGTATTCATTCCTTATTAAATTGTGGAAATGATCTGTCTACGTGGATTACCGTATGGCGGGCGAAAATCCATTTGTAGTTTCATATATTCTATTATACTCAGTTGGTTAAAGTTTTGGCTTCTATACTCCATTAAATTAGTAGAATATCCTGGATATTTGCGCTTTATCTAGTATCTTTTCATGGAAATATTCTTCTGAGCATTCTTGAATTTTACTCCATAAAGCGATGATCATGTTGACAATTTGGGCGTAGTTGATTTCAGGATAAATTAACTTATAAATCTTTAAAATTTATTCTTGAACTTGTTTTATTGAATTATTATGTCATTGTCATCATCCTCATGCTTATATTGTGATTAAAGTCATCTTTGGCTTACGTGCATAGATGGACTTGATATGATTATGACCGTGGATTATTCGGTATAATCATGGCCCGTAATGTGACGAATGATGTGGTAAAAGTCCTCATTGGCCTGTAGTTCATTGATGGACAGTTGTTGGTATGATTATGACCAAGGATTATTCGGTATAATCATGACCATTGATGATTACATGAATATCCTTGGCCGTGGTGCAGGGATGATGTGGTTTATTTATGAAGCTGAGTCTCAGTGATAAAGTTGATGAAAATCTTTTTAAATCATAGAAGATAATAGATTTTATGCTCTACTTGACTCTTCTAATGGATTTCTTATTCCGCTACAGTTGTTGATCTAAAACTTGTTGTTTATTATATTCTATCAGTGGTTATACTGTTGAAGGCTAAGGATAATTTATTCTGCTTTATCTTAGTCATAATATTTCTTACTTGTCTAGTTGAGCTCACCCTTTTTTCTTTGTTCTCTCCAGGAAATGAGAATATAGCTGGGACTGGTCGAGGAACGGATTGACGGTCCAAATGGTTGTTTTAGTAGTCCTCACTATTCTGTGAAATAGTGTGATAATAAATGTAATGAGGACTCCATTGAGAGTGGATATTGTCTAGAAGGCAATATTCTTGTTTAAACTCTCAGCTATGCTTTGTCGTATTTTACACGACAGTTGTATAAAAGAAGTTTGTAGTTGTATTTTGTACCATGTATCCGGCAACTCAGGATGGGTGATGTATACCTATTTTGGGGGCATCACACCTAGCCCTAAGTTTTATACTAAGAGGCCATCTCTTTCTGAGCTTCCTTAACCCAGAAGAAGAGTTGAAATAGAATGCATCACAAGAACTCATACGGAGTACATGTACAGAAAATTACTCAAAAGATATCAAGCTTGTTGATGAATCATGTAACTTCTAGTTGGGGATTAATGACGAATAATTCACTAAAGCATGGTCACAGAAGACGATCGTTGAGTTGATAAAGAAAAACGTAGAGCCTATAGCTTTCTCATCAAGCTACTCCACGCACTGAAGAAGTCAACGGTCAACCAACTTCAGTAATGCTTATTTTCTTGAAAGAAAAATTAAAATTGAAAAACTGATCAGTTTATGGGGAGTTACAGTTTTTTATTGGGCATCGTGCAACTAATGGCTTTTTGACACGTCATAGCTTTTGTAGAGTCAGAAGGAACTGTTATAAAGACAAATTCAAAAACCTCTAAATAGTTATTAAAGGCTATCGACTTCCTCTCCCTCCCTTTTTTAAACCCTAAATCCTCTTCAAAGCCAAAATCCACCAAACCTTGAGCTACACCCAAGTTGCCTTCAAATATCTCATGTAAGATTCCTGAGATCGAATACCCATACACTTTAAATCCTCAAAATGGAAGATTGGTGTGTTATAACTAGAATCCAACTCAGTTCTAAGAAGTTCAAAAGATCATAAAAGAAGTTCAAGGATATTCTTGAGCTTGTAAAGAATGCTGGGTTTTCATAATGCTTAGAAGCCAACACTCCAGTCTATACCGAATTAGTGAAGGAATTCTATTCAAATGCAATGGTAGACTCTGGGCTTCTATCCATAAAGGTTGTAACGCCCCCATATCTATACTCCCACGGTATCCGATATGGTGCTTACTACTAGTCAATTAATATAACACATTTAAATCTATACACCCATGGTACACTACAAAAAAATAGGTTATTGGCGATGGCCTCATTAACGATGACCGTATTCCCATCGAGAATAATGTCATTATCGACGGCCTCGCCGTCGTCAATATGTCCCGTCGAGAATAACCCTCCCTAGGTCCAATTTTAGTGGGAAATTTTTTTACGGGCGTGGGAAAAGTTATGGGCGACGGCCGTGCCATCACTATTGCAGTCGAGAATGAGTCATAGGTGACGGAGGTTAAGAGCGATGACTATGCCGTCGATAATAAGTCTTTTTTTAAAGCCCTAAGATCGACGGGAACGACTACTTTTCTTTTCCCTCTCTACTGTACTAGCTCATTCGATTTTCCCTCAATTCCATTCACCCCAATCACTCTAGACAAGTTATTACTGTCGAATTTGTCAAATTTGAGCCTCAGAGCTTCCCTCCGATGACTCTCTCCTCCCTTCGGTGACTCTCTCCCCCCTCCTGCCACTTCCGGTGACATTCCCCCCTCTGCCATACCTTCCGGCGACTCCCCCTTTCCTGCCATACCTCAGACGACCCACCCCTCTCCTTCCGGTCAGCTCCACATCTCCTTCTTCTTTACTACTGTTTTCCCACAACTTGCAATAGGTATACATCTCCTTCTTCTTTACTCCTTTCGGTTAGCTCCACATGCACTTGAATTGCTTTAATTTACAGTCACTAACATATGTTTCCCAGTATATATATGTTGTATTTTTATCTATTTGAATTTATTGTTTTTGTATTAACTTAAAGGTTGGATCTCTCTTGTATAAGAGGGGTTTAATTTCAATTTGGGCATCTGGGTATTGTTATTTTTTGCTATCTTTAGTGGGTTTTAGTTAAAATGCTTGTTTTGGTTCTTGGATTTGATGGGTTTATGTTTTTTATTGTTGACCTAAACTGCCTTACTAGGTTGGCTTGAAATCTATCATTGTACTTGTGGTTTTGTCACTGCTCTTATGTTTGGTCCAAGACAATGGAGAGTTTTGTGGCAAGATTTTTTTCTTCGTTAGCATTGACTTGTATAGCTTAGCACAAATAATATGAAGAACCTTCTAAAGAAACTTTATATCATGTTCAACCAGTCTAAAGATTTAGAAGGCTATCCTACTTCATTAAAGCGTAATAGGTTGAGTGATGTTTCCTCACCTAAGAGGTTTTCGCAGTTTTAGTCCCATCATAATTCGGAGCATAAACCCTTTTTAGCTATTTTATGTAGGTTGAATTCGGTTAAAAATAGGCATAGTCCTATATAGTCCTAGTCCACCATCATCTTCAAATGTTCCTAGAGGAGAGAGAATTGGATGAATTGTTGATTTCCTATTTAAACCGATTATCCCTGCCTACATGTGTGTTTTTGTTTGATTCCAAATGAGTTTTTATTGTTTCTCTTTTTTAAAGACTGTGTGGGTAAGAACCATTGTTCACAATAAAAAATTGATAGTAAGTGTGAGTTATCCCCACCCCTTGTGGGTAGAAGTTAAAACCTTTGCAGTGGCAAAGTAGTAAGTGTAAGTTTAAATTACAAACTACTTTACCTAGAATTAGCAAAAAAAAACACATTACTTAATTGTTTTGGCTAAACTGATTACTTTTTTTTGATCCTCCTATATATATTGTTAATAGTTTATTGTTCCTCACTAGCATAATTAAAGAGGTTCAAAACTTAAAAGTAAACCATGAGCTTGGGTTAGTGAATTACCTCTACGGGAAAGGATAGTTCTCAAATCTTACATAGATTTTCAATCAAGTTTGTGGAATGCTCAAGCACCAAAGCATGCCCTCTCTATGGTTTTGGCTAAACTGATTACTTTGTTTTGATCCTCATATTAGTTTTTTATGGATAGATTTGATTTGAGTTTAACTGATTTATATGTAACATGTAATAGATAGATGGTTCATTAAACTGCAAGCATATTTAAAAATAATATTTATTTATTTTTTTCTTATTTGAGGGTGGGTTAAGAAATTTACCAACTCATTATACTTTCACATGTGCATATTGTCATATAGTTTAGAAAACTTAGAAACCCGTTTTAGATTCACTTAGTATGAGTGAATCTCAAATAGTCCCCGTTTTGGGACTATTCTTGTATGTTTTGATCTCACTTAGGTCGGTGTTAACGACTTGAGCACGTCTTTATATTTTGGGAATTTTCGGTCAGTATATATCTCTTGATGTTCTTCGGGTGCATATTTAGACTACGATGAGTTAGTCTATTTCGTGTACTTGAAGACCATGGGGAGGTGCTGCCAAAATTTCTGATAAATTTCAAGATGTGTTCAAGTTGATGGCATCAGTGAGGCAACACATCCGGGAACGGGATAGAAGCCTGACCCGTTAGAGTGGGAGATGAAGTTAGGAAACTCATAAGCTTGCATATGCATTAACTTGGAGAGTTGTTTGTGTTTGTCTGACTTTCCATATATATAGCAGACAGTTGTCCGAGATGTCTATTGATCGAAGTTGGATGGAACGTAGGGTAGTCACTGATAAGAGTGGGCTTAGCTCTGAGTATCGTAGTGGGGTTGAACAGTTTCTCAACTTCACAGTGTGTGAATGAAGTGTGGAAGGAAAGGAGTGATGTCATGTATGAATTAATTATTTGCGTATAGGTTCAAGCAGGGTTATACGACATGGATCTATCATGGGGAAACCTGGTTGGATGAACATGAATCAGAATCGGATTCTAGAGATGACGAAACCATTGACTGTACTAACATGATAATCAAAGCTGTTGGTTCATACTTCCAGTGGAATATAGACAGGGATGGCAGTAGGGTCAAGCAAGAGCCAAATGATGGGGCTAAGGGTTTATATGAGTTATTTCATGAAGCAGCGATGCCACTGTATGACGGGCACGAAAATCACACCGTCTTATCTATCGTGACTAAGTTTTTACACTTCAAGAACGAGCATGACTATAGCGAGAGAGGTTTTAATGAACTGTTAAGCATTGTGAAGGAGTGCTTACGTGAACGAAATAAGTTACCAGAGTCGTACTATGATGTGAAGAAAATGGTCAAAAGGCTCAATCTAGGGTATGAGAAGATTGATGCTTGTGAGAATGACTGTATGTTGTATTACGGTGATGTCAATAAAGATAAAAGGTCATGTGATATTTGTGGTACAAGTAGATACTGTGAACAACACATGAAAAAGGGAAAAGACGTTCCGAGAAAGATATTATGTTACTTTCCCATTGCCCCGAGGCTTCAGTGGTTTTTCATGTCAACATATACCACCGAGGATATGAGGTGGCACTCTACACGGGACATAGTCGAAGGTCAACTGACGCACCCGGCAGATGGGCTTGAGTGGAAAAATTTTGATAATAAGCACCCCTCATTTGCTGAAGAGGTTCGCAATGTTAGGCTTGGATTTGCTACGGGTGGGTTTAATTCGTTTAACGGGGATTACACAAAGCCCTACTCAACTTGGCCGGTGATTATTGTGGCGTATAACCTCCCGCCTTCGATGTGCATGAAAGATCCCTACATGTTCATGCCTTTACTGATTCTGGGTGATAAGAGTCAGAGTAAAGACATCATTGTATACCTCAGGCCGTTAGTTGATGAGTTAAAGATGTTGTGGGAAAAAGGGGTTCATACTTATGATGTATCTCTTAAGCAGAACTTTGACATGAGGGAAGCTTTACTGTTCTTGGGAAGTATCTCGAGATGAATTGGCACAAGTGGGTCTACAATTGGAAGAAGAAGGCCCATACCAAGATGGCTGATAGACAGACACTTAGAGATGTCTGGCCAGATTTCATTGGTGATGCGGTGTGGGAGCAGATGTGCCATATATGGGAGGGCGAGGCATTCAAGAAGATGTCGGCATAGCGTACAGCTACCCGATAATAGATTTGTCTCCCACACTGCACTAGGAGTCAGTCGTACGACCTCTACAGGGAGAGACTCAAGGTGAGTCTAAAGCACTGACCTTCCCGCCTCGATTTTTGGTGGCACGTTCACCAGAAAAAAGGTGACGGTGGTTATATCTCACCCGAGGCAGAGCGCATTGCGGTAAGTAATTTAATTATTTCATTTAGTATGTATTTGGTGGCTTTGAAATTCTTTTGTATTTTTTTGTGTAATACTTTTTTTCACCTATTTCTGTGTTTTTCAGACACGATTCGAGGACCTTTCTGTGGTCCAGAGCAGCCAGAGAGGTGACACTCCAATGGCTGATGCTGAGCATGAGGACGAGGAGATGGAGGATTGGCTGCAGGCAACAGGGGGCCGAAGAAGGGTAGAGTTATGGGCATTCCCCGTGTCCCAACCTACACTATAGTCCCTGCTATGAGATCTCGACGTCGTCCACCCACTGGAGGTAGTGGTACGAGTGGATCAGGCGCTGGCCCTTCATTATCTGATGACTTCTTCAGGCCGATCATAGAGGGGTGCATGGAGAGCAGTGTCGTGCAGTCAGGCGTACCATCACCCGAGCGGATCTACCAGCTTGCTCAGGAGGTTATCCATGGCTCCATAGATCCTACAGCTACCGCTGACGACCTCATAGGTGTAGTCCGAGAGGAGGCCATCCATGTATGTACAGTTGTCTTGGCCAACATCTTTCCTCCATATATTCGACAGATAAAACTTATTATTGATGTATTTCCTTATTTGTAATTATATTGCTTATATAAACAGTCAAATAACTAGTTAACACGCAAACACAGGCATATGGTAGTAGTAGTAGTAGTGGTATATGGTAGTAGTATTAGTAGTAGTAGTAGTAGTAGTAGTAGTAGTAGTAGTAGTAGTAGTAGCTAGTTAGACTGCACAAAACACCATGACGGCTCTATGTTTATCTTCCCAAATTCCTATGACCACCTTCTTCTAATTATTACACTTGATTATCATCCTTATCTAGAAAACTTGAGAAAACTTAGAAAAATAGTCAAAAAAGAGACTAAAACCTGCCTCGGTCGTCTAAGCGACACGTAAACACAGGCAATAGTACCGTATAGGCAATTGACACGCGTTACAACTGATGGGACTCGATTTCGATATACGGAGCCCGAGTTCGAGTTTCGTCCGCCTAACTTGAGAAAATTTAGAACAATAGTCGAAAAAGAGACCAAAACCCGCCTTGGTCGTCCAAACAACACGCAAACATAGGCAATAGCACCGCATAGGTAATAGACACGCGTTATAACTAACGAGACTCGATTCTGATATACGGAGCCCGAGTTCGAGTCCCGTCCACCGTACTTGAGAAAACTTAGAAAAATAGTCAAAAAAAGACCAAAACCAGCCCCAGTCATCCAAACAACACGCAAACATTGGCAATAGCACCACATAGGCAATAGACACGCGTTACAACTGACGGTACTCGATTCCGATATACGGAGCCTAAGTTCGAGTCTCGTCCGCCGTACTTGAGAAAACTTAGAAAAATAGTCAAAAAAGAGACCAAAACCCGCCCCGATCATCCAAACGACACGCAAACATAGGAAATAGCATCGCATAGGCAATAGACACACGTTACAATTGATGGGAGTCGATTTTGATATACGGAGCCCGAGTTCGAGTTCCGTCCGCCGTACTTAAGAAAATTTAGAAAAATATTCAAAAAAAAGACCAAAACCCGCTCCGGTCGTCCAAGGACACGAAAATATAGGCAATAGCACCGCATAGGTAATAGACACGCGTTACAACTGACGGGACTCGATTTTGATATACAAAGCCCGAGTTTGAGTCTCGTCCGCCATACTTGCAAAAACCTAAAAAATAGTCAAAAAAGAGACCAAAACCCGCCTCGGTCGTCCAAACAACATGCAAACAAAGGCAATAGCACCGCATAGAGTAATAGACACGCGTTACAACTGATGGGACTCGATTCCAATATACGAAGCTCGAGTTCGAGTCCCGTCCGCCGTACTTGAGAAAACTTAGAAAAATAGTCGAAAAAGATACCAAAACCTGCCCCGGTCGTCCAAACGACATGCAAACACAGGAAATAGCACCGCATAGGCAATAGACACACAATATAATCGGCGGGACTCGATTCTGATATACGGAGCCCGAGTTCGAGTCCCGTCCGCCGTACTTGAGAAAACGTAGAAAAATAGTCCACAAAGAGACCAAAACCCGCCTTGGTCATCCAAATGACACGCAAACACAGGAAATAACACCTCATAAGCAATACACATTACAATTGATGGGACTTAATTCCGATATACGGAGCCCAAGTTTGAGTCCCGTCCACCGTACTTGAAGAACACAAACTAAAATAATGTAAATATGTTTTCATTTTGACTTTGTTATTAATATTTTAATTTTTTAGGGTCTTGTTGACGAGACTCGTGGACGTGGAGGTGGAAGCACTGATGATGACCGTCGAGTTGATGACGAGAAGCCTTCTCCAGTACAAGGCGATGACCGTCGAGTTGATGACGAACAGCCTCCTCTACTACAGAGTGATGACCGTCGAGTCGATGACAAGGAGACATGCGACCGGTTGTAGTTAGTTTATGTTATATTCTGAGTTTCATATATGTACTTGTACAGTTTTTGAGTTGTACCGACGTCCATTATATTTTTGATCTATATATTAGATTTGGATTACTATTTGAATGGTGAATTGTATGATATTTGCTTATTATTTGATGGTTGTTATTAGTTTATAATAAGTGTATGTTTATATTTGTAAATGAATAGGGAAATTTTGAAATTATAAAAAAAATCAAAATATATATAGTCATTGCTGACGGGGTAATGGCGATGGCACCGCCGTCGTTAATGACATATAGCGACAGTCATGTGTAAAATGTCATTGTCGACGACTATAAAGGCATGACCGACGAGCTCACCGTCGGGAATAACTTTTTCCCTTAAAAAATTCTTTGAGCCTTTGTCGACGGCCTCGCCGTCGCTCTGTCTGTCGGTGTTAGCATTATGCAATCGCCAATGAGTCCCGTCACCAATGATAATGATGCCGATGTCTACCGACAGGAACTAGGGGCGATGACCTGTGACGCGACGGGCTTACCGACGGCATCTGTCGTCGCCAATGACCCCAATACCGACGGCACTATAGTCATTGGCGACGGTAGTGCCCGTCGATAATGACTGGTTTTTTTGTAGTGGTATCCGATTTTATGCTTATATCTAATCGAATGACTATACAATTATTGTAAGATACATTTCCATAGATCCAAGGTTCACAGTATCCCATAACAGATAACAATTCCCTAGAGAATTGTTGATGTGTTTGGATACCCTCACTTGGATGTATAGACTGTATGTAAGACCCTGAATTTTATGAAATGAAAGTATTCAATTTTCTTATAATTATTATTTTATTTCGTAAATGGTTAAATTGATAAAAGGCTAAAGTTAAGGGTGGTATGTGAAAATTTTGCAAAGTAAGCAAGTTGATATAAAATATTCGTTGTGTCGGGGAATATTTGATTAATCGGAGAATATTCATTTTAACAGGAAATATTTGGACGATGGCATAATCATTAGTGGACTCCACAACGGAATAATTGTCGTAGTTAGAAAACGACGGAATTATCTTTTTAAAAAAATAACGGCGAAAGTGTTACAGTTAAAACTGTTGAACTACCCATTAGTAAAAAGTGCGATGTCTGGCGTTAGTTGCATAGTAGCAAATGGTATTGATTATTGATGCTTACGTAAGAAGTCACTCAGTTATACTCAATTATTGCTACATTAATTGTTGCATCATATCTCTAATATTATTGATTCAATTATTGCCACAGTATCATCTGTATAATATGTTATATTATTAAATCAATAATTGAGACGATAAAGTTATTCATATTATTATTTGTAATATTGACAATGTCTAGAAGTTCTATCAATGAGAGGTTAGATAATCTAATTGCGCGTCAATAGGGAGAAATCCTTATTGGAAAGCCCCCTCTTTCTTGGGAACGACCTTGTTGTTAAATATTGAGAGTTATAATATTAATGATGAATAAGTTAGTGTTGATTAAAGATGAAATTGATAGTTCCATTGTGTGGGAATTATTAGTGTTAGTGGAAATTGACATTTATTTCGATAATAATTGATGTCTGGAGGTTATATTGACCAATCGGGTAATTCACCGGATAAATGAGCAATTAATTGCTATTAATTCACATGCTTATAACTATGTGTTCACATGTGTGTACTATTGATTCACATGATTTACTATTAGGGGAGTTGGTGCAAGATTGATAATACTTGCATGACTAAATTAAAAATGGAGGTATAGATGAAGGTACTATATTGTAATTATTTTTTTCACATGCATAGAACTATTGAGTCACATAATTGTACTATTGATTCACAAGATATACTATTAGGGGAGGTGGTGCAGGTTTGATAATACTTGCAAGACTAAATTAAAAATAAAGAAAAGATGAAGGTTTTATACTATAATATTTCGAGCCCCAAAACGTGCAATTATCGAAACTATATTTTCCTATAAATAGAAGCTCATTCTTCCTTCATTCTCACCAATTCACTAAGACTCACAAGAGAAATTATAGAGAGAGAAGCTATAAAGAGAGAAGCTATAGGGGAGAAAGAAGAAGAATAATCTGCTACTTCACTACTCCAATATCCAGTCTTCTTCTGAGGTAAGGTGAATATTATTTTTGTTCAATATTCATAAAGAATATTATTTTCGTTCAATATTCGTAGGAATATTATCTTCGTTAAATATTAGTTGGAATATTATTTTCGTTCAACAGTTATAAGGGATGTTATTTTTGTTCAGTATTCGCTTGAAATAATATTTTCTTTCCTACTTTATAGTATGTAAGTAATATTATTTTGTTTCAGATTTTGAATTTTATACTCATTTTGTTGAAGTTTTGGCTTTTATACTCCATGAAATTAGTAGAATATACTTGATATTTGCGCTTCATCCAGTATCTTTTCATGGAAATATTATTATGTGCTTTCTTGATAATTATTGATCTTTTCATAACGGAGTATTATTCACGAGTTACTATTCACGAGTTACTATTCACCCGATTACTATTCACTCAAATATTATTCACTCGGGTATTCGAGGCACTTTTCATGCCGGAGTACTATTCACAAGTTACTATTCATCCAATTACTATTCACCCGAATATTATTCACTCGGGTATTTGGGGTACTTTTCATGCTGGGGTACTATTCACGAGGTACTATTCCCGAAGTACTATTCATAGGGTACTATTCATGGGGTATTATTTACTCGAAAAATATATTTCTTTTCTGTCCAAATTATTTTTGGCACATGAATATTATTCTTGAATTTTACTCCACAAAGTAGTATCATGTTGGCAATTTGGATATTTTTAAACTCTGGATAAATTTAAAGTCTTTAATATTTATCCTTGATTTCGTTTGATTATTGCTTATATCATTGTCATCATCCTCATGCTTATATTATGACGAAAGTCATCTTTGGCTTACGTGCATAGATGGACTGTTGATTGGTATGATTATGACCAGGGATCATTCGGTATAATCATGACCCTTAAGGTTACAAAAGATGTGGTAAAAGTCCTCATTGGCCCGTAGTTCATTGATGGACAGTTGTTGGTATGATTATGACCAGGGATTATTCGGTCTAATCATGACCATTGATGATTACATGAATATCATTGGCCCGTAGTGCAGGGATGATTCGATGATGTGGTTTATTTATTAAGTTGAGTCTCAGCGATAAAGTTGATGAGAAACTTTTTAAATCATAGAAGATAGTAGATATCATGCTCTACTTAACTCTTCTAATGGATTGCTTATTCCGCTGCAGTTGTTGATCTAAAACTTGTTGTCTATTATATTCTATCAGTTGTTATACTGTTAAAAGCTAAAGATAATTTATTCTGCATTATCTTAGTCATAATATTTCATATTGGGCTAGTTGAGCTCACCCTTTTCTTTCATTGTTCTCTTCAGGAAATGAGAATATAGCTGGGACGAGTCAGAAAATGGAGTGACGGTCCAGGATAAGTGGCTTTAGTAGTCCTCACTATTCTGTGAAATAGTGTGATAATAATTGTAATGAGGACTCCATTGAGAGTGGATATTGTCTAGAAGGCAATATTCTTGTTTAAACTCTCAGCTATGTTTTGTCGTATATTACCCAACAGTTGTATAATTAAGTTTGTATTTGATTTATGTACCATGTATTTGGCGACTCAAGATGGGTGATGTATACCTGTTTTGGGGGCGTCACACTGTATCTATGAATAATATCTATCTATCCGAAATTCATAATACTAATAATAACATGAACAGTTCATATTAATAATACCCTCACTTAGATGTATAGTCTATATCATACGGATTATATTATCGTATCGATGGTACCTATTTATTTGAAATCTAGAGTATCAACAACAACATGAACATTCCATGTTGTCAATACCCTCACTCAGATGAATAGTTCCCAAGGATCTCCAACTAAATTAAAAATTTTAATTACATCTATATATGTAAAGGAAACACGGTTGCGTAAATAAAAGATATTGTATATATCATATATTATGGTTCGATTATAAGTTTATTCATAAAGAATTTACAAAAATATTACATTCAGCTAGACAATAATATAAACTAATCTAAGTAGGGACGCTTCCCTTTATTTACTCCAGATGTGACATTGTTACCATATAATACTGCAAAGGGAATGATTTGCAAGAGTGAGCTATGACATGCTCAGCAGGTTTCTATAATTTATCACAATATAGGATTTGAAGAAGAATAACAGTTCAAAACTCAACTAATTGTTGTTACCATGTCTGGAATTTTTATATTTCAACCATTTCTGGACTTTTTATTTTGGCAGTCACAAAGACGTAGAAATCTTGTTCAAATGTGAGATAGGGGATCAACCTATTCAACATCCTAGGAGTATGCATCTCATCCTAATCGTGCCCACTTGCACTAAGTGTCAGATTCAATTGACAGACATTTATCCCTTTTTGGGATATACAACTAAGTATAGGATGTCTTACCAAAACAATTTGGTTTAACACAACATTTTATGCTCAATAAACAATATCATATGAATAAATAATGCATTTCTTAGTTATGCTGAAGCTATAGCGATAAATTTACAATAATAGGTAATTCAAGTTTAAGTTTGGTAATACATATCAAAAGCAATTCAAGATGGGAATCTTGTTCAACGAATAAGCATGGTTTAGTAAACTTGCGAAAGTAATTATGATTAGGAAAATTTCCTGACCGAAGATCGATCAAGCAACACTACTCGATTCGTTAATAAACACCTAAAATATTCATTAATATAAATCTAACATATTAGTATTGATAACAATACTCAAATACATAAACTATTTATGTTCGGGGTTAAGTTCAATATGATTTCGGTGTCCTAAGACTTTATCGGGTAATTAATAAGTTAATATTTCTTTTAAACTTAATCTATAACCTTTATTATATTTTTAGATAATTTATATATCTTTTATAATAATTTCCTAAGCTTATAACAATTTTTAAGTATTTATTTATCCCTTAAATGATTTTTAAATCATTTATTTCTATTTCTACATAATTAATATTTACTTAGAATATTATAAAAATCTTGTCTATTATTTTTAAATAATTTATAATCATTTATTATGATTTTAAATCATTAATATTATTTTTAAGTAATTATTTATTATTTATAAATAATTATTCTAATTACTTTATTATTAACTTAATTATTAATAATATCCAAATAATTAAAATATAATTGAATTTATGTAAAAATATTAAAAGTTAATTATTATAACTTAAAATAATTTTTAAAACTACTTTTATAATTATTTATATTTATTTAATAATTATTTCTAATTTTTATTAATTTATTTATTAGAAATTATTTTCTGTCTGTCCCTAAAGCTCTATATAGACAGAAAGTGTCACTATAGGTGTTCTTGAGTTTCTGGGAATCAGTTTGTCATGGCCTAGAGGTCACTTTGACCTTAACCCAACTCATAACTGTTAATGATTCTGGGTTTGAAAGTGTATGGATGTTATAGTACTCGTGCAATAGTACAACAACATACCAATTTTATGCTTTAACCTACATATAACAAGAAGTTATAGAGGCTCAAAGTCACTGCCACAGCTGTTCTTGAGTTTCTGGGTAACCCAGAACAAAGGTCATGGTCGGTCAACGGTTTTGTAGCTTCTAGATCTTTCCATTCGTGGGATAGATTTGTGTTTTGATTCTTGTAATATGTAGTCTATATATCAAGGTACATATATGTTACACTGATTTGGACAGAGTATGATTCTAAGGTCTAGATCAATGTTGGTCAAAAATGCAAACCAAGGTCGTTCTTCATATTCTTCGATTTTACGGGTAACCCGAAAACATAGCTTATGCTTTCGGTCAACGACTTTTGACCCTTAATTCTGGAATCCTATGAATTGTTTAAGCGTTTGAATGTCATAGATATGTAGTATGTATATCAAGGTATTAATTCATTACAATTAGTCATCATAACATCAAACAGAAAGCGATTAAAAAGGTTGGTCAAAGTAGCCGGTTCAACCTGTTCTTGAGTTTTCTGTGTAACCCAGAAAATAGAACTTTGTGATCGGTCAACCACTTTTGACCATCTATATCTTGCAATATATGTGTAACGACCCCAAAATAGGCCCACACAACGCATTCTGAGTCGCCAAATACATGGTATAGAAAATAACTACAACTTGATTATTACAATTATCGTGCAAAATACGACAACACATATGTTGTTAGTTTAAATACAAATATTGTCTTCTAGACAATATCCACACTCAAATAAGTCCCCATTACAATTATTGATACACTATTTTACAAAATAGTGAGGACTACTAAAATAACTTCCTTGAAACATCACTCCATACCCCGACTAGTTCCCGCTATATTCTGGCCTCCTAAGAAGAAAAAATAGAACAAAAAGGAAAAGGGTGAGCTCAACTAGCCCAGTAAAGAATATTATGACTAAGATAATGTAGAACAAATTATCCTTATTCCTCAACAGAGAAAAATCTGATAGAATATAATCGACAACAAGTTTTAGATCAACAACTACAGCGAAACAACAATTCATTAGAAGAGTTAAGTAGAGAATGTAGTCTACTATCTTCTATGATTTAAAAGTCCATCATCAATATTTTATCCCTGTAACATCAATCAATATACATCTTGAATCAAATATTCATCTTTGCACTTTGGGCCAAAGATAATCATTTGTATCACCAGTTGGTCATGTTCATCTCAACACTTGTCCATCTTTGCACTACGCACCAAAGATATTCATTAGGTAATCATTCATCTTTGCACTACAGGCCAAAGATATTCATCAAGTATCACCACTTAAGACTTAGGATGATGAAAAATATTTTAAAGAACGAATCCATTGAGATAAAGGACATGATTAAGGATTCATAATTTAATTTATCCAAGTTCAAGAATACTTCATAATAATCAATTGTGGAGCAAAATTCAAGAATAAAGTTCAAAACATAGATCCAATCAAAGATAGGTACCATAATAGACAACTTGGATACAGAAAAGAAAACTCAAGGAATTTCTGATCATTTCAGGAATTATAGAAGTAATACTTATCGTAGTAAGTTTAGAGTTAGGAATCTGAAATGAATAATATACGAAACTGCAAATGGATTTTTAACTATCATGCGGTACTCCACGTAGACAGATCATTTCCATAATTTAATAACCATTGAATACGAAGGGTTATTCACCAGGCATGCGGTAGTCCACGTAGATAGGTTATTCCCACATAATAATAAAGAATGGAATAACAAAAGGATTTCACCATGCATGCAATAGTTTATGTAGACAGGTTATTCTAACAGAATAATAAAGAATGGAATAACAAAAGGATTTCACCATGCATGCGGTAGTTCGCGTAGACAGGTTGTTCCAACAAAATAATAAAGAATGGAATAACAACCCTTACGAGTATTGAAAGAAAATAACTCTTTTCGTGAATACGAAAGAAATAATACCCCTTACGAATACAAAAAATAATATCCCTTACATTAGTAGGAGATTGTATACTGAAGTAGCGTAGTAGCAGAATACTCCTCTTCTTTCTCTCTATAGTTTCTCTCTCTAGAGTTTCAGTGAATTAGTAAGAAATAATGAAAGAATGAGCTTCTATTTATAGGAGAATGGACTAAATAGTAACTAATTCATGAACAATCCAGATTGATTTACTTTTGAACAGACGGTCCATACTGATTTACTATTAAAACTTTAAACCAGCGATCCATATTGATTTATTATTAAAACATTAAACCAGCGATCCATATTGATTTACTATTATAACTTCAACCGACGGTCTGAAAAATTAGCACATCTCTTTATGGAATAATAAGCCAAACGTATAACAAACGCCTCATAACAAACCCCTCTATTTATATCAAAAATTTAATAAATATTTACTACAAATTATTCATCATTAATATTATAACTCACAATATTTAACAACCGGATCATTCCAAGGAAAGAGGGGGCTTTTCGATAAGGATTTCTCCTTATTGGCGCGCAATTAGGTGACCAAACCCCTTTCCTCGACAGAACTTTCTAGACATCGTCAATATTACAAATAATAATATGAATAAATTTTTTGTCTCAATTGTTGATTTAATAATATAAAATATTATACAGATGATATTGTGACAATAATTGAAACAAATAACATGAGATACTATGCAACAATTATTGTAGCAATAATTGAGTATGACTGAGTGACTTCTCACGTAAGCATCAATAATCAATACCATATGCTACTATGCAACCACGCGTATTACCGTTCTTTTATCACCGGGTATTTTAACAGTTTAACAGTAAAAATTTGGTCAGAAAAAGAAACAAGTTTTGTCGTGAATAGTACCCCATGAATAGTAACTCTTAAATAGTAACTCGTGAATAGTAACCCCGACATAAAAAGGTAAAAATTTCATAAGAAAGTTTAGACCAATATTTCCATTATGGGGTCCACCAATGATTGTGCCGTCGTACGGATATTCCCCGACAAAAAGAATATTCCCCGACCAAACGAATATTCCAACGGATATTTTATATCAACTTGTTTACTTTGCAAAATTTGTAAATATTACCCACAACTTTAACATTATATCAAATTCACACCATAATATTCCAAAATATATTTCGAGAAAAATTAATCTTTATTCATAAAAGTTGGGGTCTTACAACCTCCCCTTCTTATGAAAATTTGTCCTCGAAATTATGGTACGTACCTGGTATGTCAAAAGGTGAGGATACCTTGACTTCATTTTAGATTCTAACTCCCAGGTCATTTCCTCAACATCGTGGTTTCTCCACAAAACTTTGACTTAAGGTATAACCTTGGAGCGTAGAATATAATCCTTCTTATCCAAGATTTTAACAGGTACCTCTTCATACATTAAATCTTCCGTTATCTCGTCCGGTTCTAATTCAATAATGAGGTTCGGGTCTTCAACATATTTATGTAACATAGATATATGAAAAACGTTATGAACACGAGATATACTTGGCGGTAAGGCGAGTTTATAGGCCACAGTTCTTACTCGATCGAGGATTTCAAATGGCCCAACAAATCGAGGATTGAGCTTTCCTCTCTTTCCAAATCTTGTAACTCCTTTCCATGGAGCAACACATAACAACACATGCTCTCCAACATTGAATTTCATGTCTCTTCGATGAAGATCATCATAACTCTTTTGTCGATCTTGTGAGGGTTTTATACGTTGCCGGATTATTTGAATCTTTTCCGTTGTCATGCATACCAATTTTGAACCCAACAACGTTGCTTCACCCACCTCATCTTGGCATACTGGAGAACGACACTTGCGTCCATACAACGCTTCAAACGGAGCCATGCTAATACTTGCTTGATAACTATTTTTGTAGGAGAATTCCACCAATGACAAGAACTTGTCCCAACTTCCTTTGAAATCAAGGACACAGAGTCTTAATAAATCTTCAAGAGTTTGAATAGTCTTCTCCGAATGCCCATCCATTTGAGGATGGTATGCCGAACTGAATCGTAAATCCGTGCCCATAGATTTTTACAAACTAACCCAAAATTATGATGTGAATCTTGGGTCTCGATCAGAAACAATGGATACTGGCATACCATGCAGTCTTATAATCTCACTTATGTACATACGAGCAAGATGTTCAAGTGAATAAGTTTCCCGTATAGGTAAGAAATGAGCAGACTTGGTCAATCTATCAATAATGACCCAAATTGCATCTATGCCTTGAGAAACCTTAGGAAGACCAGTAACGAAATCCATGGTAATGTGCTCCCACTTCTATTCTAGAATTTCAAATGGTTGCAATGGACCTTTTAGCACTGATGCTCCGCCTTGACTCGTTGACAAGTTAAACACCTTGAGATAAACTCCGCTATCTCTCTCTTCATATTACTCCACCAAAATGTATATCAAAGATCACGATACATTTTGGTACTCCTAAGATGGATTGAAAACGGTGTGTTGTGCGCCACCATCATGATCTTATACTTCAAATCAGGGTCATTAGGAACACAAAGTCTGGAGTTGACTCAAAGAATTCCTTCTTCATCGACTCTTACTTATGGAATAGCACCTTCTTGCACTTTCTTCTTCATACTCATCAGCTCCAGGTCTGTAGGTTGAGCAGCTTTAACTTTCTCGATTAAAGTCGATTCTACTCGTATATTTGCCATCACCACATGGGTCCCTAGAGTCTTTAACTCTATCTCCATCCTTTGCAAGTCATATAAAATAGGCTTTTGCATTGACAATATCGCACTCGTACTCGCATATGATCTTCTACTCAATGCGTCAGCTACCACGTTCATTTTTCCAAGATGGTATTGAATGGCATGGTCGTAATCTTTCAAAAACTCAAGCCAACGTCATTGCTGCATGTTGAGTTCCTTTTAGGTGAAAAAATATTTGAGGCTTTTATGATCTGTATAGATCTCCACTTTCTCCCCATACATGTAGTGCCTCTAGATCTTTAACGCAAAAACGACTACTGCCAACTCTAGATCATGAGTAGGATAATTCCTCTCATATTCTTTGAGTTATCGTGAGGCAGAGGCTATGAATTTCCCATTTTTCATGAGAACACATCCTAATCGTTTGCCCGAAGCATCGCAGTAAAAAACAAATCCATCCGAACTGGTCGAACAGGTCATAAATGCTAGGTAACGGATACCTATTTTGGATGGTGACATGGTTCAATTCCCAGTAGTAAATACAAAGTCGCATACTCCCGTCTTTCTTCTTTACGAATAAAACAGGAGCACCCCAAGGAGATGTACTAGGACGAATGAAACCAATGTCTAACAACTCCTGTAGTTGGACCTTTAACTCCTGAAGTTCAATATAAGCCATTTGATATGGGGTTTTAGAAATGGGTTTTGTACCAGGTTCAAGGTTAATAAAGAATTCAACTTCACGTTCTGGGGGTAGGCCAGGAAGTTCTTCAAGAAATACGTCAGGAAATTCACTAACAATAGAAATATTATTTAAATTTGACGTATTTTTGTTCAAGTCCATGACATGGGCTAAAAAAGCTTGACATCTATTTTTTAATAAACGAATGGCTTTCTGGCTTGATATGGCAGTGATTGAATTTAGTGGTTTGGTTACTTGAATTCTCATAACAGGTTGGTTAGGAATATGAAAACTAACAACCTTACAAAAATAATCAAATTTGGCATGATGAGTAGTTAGCCAATCAATCCCTAAAATCACATCAAATGCAAGTATCTTTAAAGAGATAAGATCAATAGGTAATGTGATGGTCCCAACTTGAATCAAGCAAGATTTGTAGACAGTGGATGTAATAAAGTTTCTCCTAACGGAGTCTCAACAGATAAGTCAAAGTCTAATTTCTCCGGAGTCAAGTTCAAATGTTGAGCACAAGCAGAAGATATAAAAGTATGGGTAGAACTGGTATCTATTAAGGTATAAACTTCGCAAGAGTTTATGATTAGCTTACACGTGATCACCTCGTTTGGGTTCATAACGTTTTGGGCAGTCCGACAAACACTCTTCCAGGAACCACTGACTTTGACTTGTTCGGGACAGCCTTTGGAGTCATCATCCTCGCTGGACTTGGTTTCACTCTATCGGACAAAATCAAGACTATATACGACTCTTTTTCCACAACCGAAACACACCTTGGAAGGTCAGGAATGGTTGGACTTATGTGTCACTCCTCTCCCCATCTATAGCATCTTACTGGCAGTTGTTCTCCTCCCCTAGAATTTGTTGCTGGTGCTGGTGCTGACATCTTCAAGTTATCATTGTTGTACCTTCTCTTTTTGAAATCTCCCCCCGACTCGCTTCTTTTAGTATCATGGCCACGATTACCACCAGAGTGGTTACCGTTTTTATTCAGATATTTTCCTCCCCGCTGGTTGTCATTGCTCCGATGACTGCTGCCACCGATATAACCCTGGTTATGGTCCCTCAGTTGAACATACCCATTATCTCGCTCTAATAATTGAGCTCTGTTGACAACATCTGAATATAGAGAAAATTTGTGAGAGATAAGGTATTGACGAATTTTGGGTTTCAACCCTCTTAGAAACATCCGCGTCATATGTTCCTCATTCTCTACCAAATGAGGTGCAAACCTGGATAACTCCGCGAAATTAGCCTCGTACTGGGACACGGTCACGTTGTTATGTTCCAGTCTAATAAACTCTACCTCCTTCATATGACGAATACTTTTAGGAAAGTACTTGTTATTGAATAGTTTCTGAAAAATTTTCTAAGACATATTGAGTGCGGCAGGCTGGGTAAGCTTCACAGATTCCCACCAGTAATCTGCCTCACCACGGAACATAAAGGTGGCGAAGGGAACCTTCTGTTCCTTCGTGCATCCCAAGACATCAAATATCTTGGTAATATGCTTAACTCACGTTTTCACCTTAATCGGATCCGGCTTTCCCAAAAACTTTGGTGGTCCCAACTCTTTGAATTGCTTGGCTGTGACAAGCCACGCGTTGCTATCATTTCCACAAGTATTTTGTACATGAGTTTCCCTCGTCTGATTTTGCATGAACTGCAAAAAACTTCTAAGCATCCCATCATTCATCGTTTGATCGGTGGTGCTGTTTACAGGAGGAACATTGTCGTCATGTTGCATGTTCTCCTGGTTGGTGAATAAAGGTGTCTCCACAGTCTCATACATTTCATTGTTAACATTTTCAGCTGCCATTCTCAAATACTGTCAAAATAAATAAGGGTTAATTAAAGAAATTGACATGACACATAATACCTGTGACGCCCCCAAAATAGGTATACATCACCCATCTTGAGTCGCCAAATACATGGTACAGAATACAAATACAAACTTAATTATACAAACGTCGTGTAATATACAACAAAACATAGCTGAGAGTTTAAACAGAAATATTGCCTTTTAGACAATATCCACTCTCAAATAAGTCCTCAGTACATTTATTATCACACTATTTAATAGAATAGTGAGGACTACTAATGCTATCATCTGGACCATCACCCCATTCCCCGACTAGTCCCGGCAACGTTTTCATTTCCTGAAGAGAACAGTGAAAGAAAAGGGTGAGCTCAACTAGCTCAGTAAGAAATATTATGATTAAGATAATGCATAATAAATTATCCTTAGCTTTCAACAGTATAACAACTGATAGAATATAATAGACAACAAGTTTTAGATCAACAACTGCAGTGGAATAAGCAATCCATTAAAAGAGTCAAGTAGAGCATAAAACCTACTATCTTCTATGATTTAAAAAGAATTTCATCAACTTTATCGCTAAGACTCAGCTTAATAAATAAACCACATCATCCCTGTACCACAGCCAAGGATATTCATGTAATCATCATTGGTCATTATTATACCGAATAATCCCTGGTCATAATCATACCAACAACTGTCCACCAATGAACTACAGGCCAATGAGGACTTTTACCACATTATTTGTCACATTACGCTCATGACTATACCGAATAATCCATGTTCATAATCATACCAAGTCCATCTATGCATGTAAGCCAAAGATGACTTTAATCACAATATAAGCATGAGAATGATGACAATGACATAATAATTCAATAAAAAAAGTTCAAGGATAAATTTTAAAGGTTTATAATTTAATTTATTCAGAAATCAATAATGTCCAAATTGTCAACATGATACTTCTTTGTGGAACAAAATTCAAGAATGCTCCGAAGAATATTTCCCTGAAAAGATACTGGATGAAGCGCAAATATCAATGATATTCCACTAATTTCAAGGAGTATAGAAGCCAAAACTTTAACCAACTGAGTATAATAGAATATATGAAACTGCAAATGGATTTTCGACCGCCATGTGGTAATCCACGTAGACAGATCATTTCCACAATTTAATAAAGAATGAATACAAAGGATCATTCACCATGCATGTGGTAAATCCACATAGACAGGTTATTCCAACAGAATAATAAAGAATGGAATAATGTAAGAATTCACCACGCATGCGATAGACCGTCCATGGCAGTTATTCCAACAGAATAATAAAAAATGGAATAACGTAAGAATTTCACCATGTATGCGGTACTTCCAGATATATGCATGTTATTCCAACATAATAATAAAGAATGGAACCAGTCATGCAGTAATCGCACATGCATGATGATTATTCCAATAGAATAATAAAGAATGGAATCGGTCATGTGTAATCCACACGCATGTGATATTCCCAATGAGAATAATAAAGAATGGAATAACAATGAACTCACCAAGCACGTGCGATAGATCGCATGCATGTGTTATTCCAATAGAATAATAAATAATGGAACCAGTGTCATGCGTAATACTGAATGCATAGGATATTCCAATGTAATAATAAAGAATGGAATAACAAGAAGAATTTCACCACGTATATGCGGTGATCACAGATGCATGTTATTCCAACATAATAAAAAAGAATGGAATAATGTAAGAATTTCACCATATATGCGGTGCTTGATGCATGAAAAGTTATTCCAATATAATAATAAAGAATAGAATAACGAAGCTCTCTTCATGAATACAAAAGAAATAATACCCTTACCTTAGAAAAAAATGGATCTTTACTTAGAAGAATCGGAATAGAGAGGTAGCAGACTTCTCTTCTTCTTTCTCTATAATTTCTCTCTATAATAATTGCTCTAAAGCTTTAGTGAATTGGTGAGAAATGAAGGAAGAATGAGCTTCTATTTATAGGAAAATATAGTTTCGATAATTGCACGTTTTGGGGCTCAAAATATTACAGTACAATACCTTCAACTTTTCATTCATTTTTAATTTAGTCCTGCAAGTATTATCAAACTTGCACCACCTCCCCTAATAGTAAATAATGTGAATCAATAGTTCAATAATGTGAATAAATAGTTATAATCATGTGAAAATACGAATTACAGTATAATACCTCCATCTATACCTCCATTTTTAACTTAGTCATGCAAGTATTATCAATCTTGCACCAACTCCCCTAATAGTACAAGAATGTGAATCAATAGTACACACACATATGTGAACAAATAGTTATAATCTTGTGAATTAATAGAAATTAATTGCTCATTTATCCGATTAATTACCCGATAACTTCCAAACATCAATTATTATCGAAATAAATGTCGATTTCCACTAACACTAATAATTCCAACACAATGGAACTATCAAATTCATCTTTAATCAACATGAACTTATTCATCATTAATATCATAACTCACAATATTTAACAACCAAATCGCTCCTGTGAAAGAGGGGCTTTCGATAAGGATTTCTCCTTATCAAGCTCGCAATTGATTAGATGACCAAACCTCTCTTTGATGTAACTTCTAGACATTGTAAATATTGAAATTTAATAATATGAATAACTTTGTCATCACAATTATTAATTTAATAATATATCATATTATGCGAGATGATAACGTGACAATAATCGAATCAATAATAATACGAGAGATATGATGCAAAGAATTATCATAGCAATAATTGAGTATAACCGAAAGTGACTTCTCACGTAAACATTAATAATCAATACAAGTGTGCTACTATACAACCACGCCAGACATCGTACTTTTACTACTAGGTAGTTCAACAGCTTTTAATGGTAACACTTTCGCCGTTATTTTTATAAAAAGATAATTTTGTCATTTTCTAACTACGACAATACTTCCGTTGTGGGGTCCACTAATGATTGTGTCGTCGTTTGAATATTCCCTGTTAAAACGAATATTCCCCGACCAATCGAATATTATATAACCACTTGTTTACTTTGCAAAATTTATAAATATTACCCACAATTATAATATTATTTCAAATTGACACCATAATATTCAAAAAAAAAATATTTCGAGAAATTTAAATCTTTATTCATAAAATCTGGGGTCTCACAATCTCCCAACTCATAAAATTTCGCCCTCGAAATTTACATACATACCTGGTATGCCAAAGAGGTGAGGATACCTTGAATACCTTTATCGTCGAAAACATTACACGTTGCATATGTGCATGCCCGATGTCCTCCGATTGCCTCTAAATGCACATCAGTCCCTAAAATAGCCATTTTAGGCCTTGATACCGACCTCAAATCTCAAAATATAAAGAATGAAAGTTTTAGGTCTACTCATTATCTTTCCGAATCATCCTGAATCACCTCAATCGGAGTTTGTATGAAAAAGTTATGCCCAATTTACTAAAGGACGTCCGGACAGATTTTGGCTTAACACTTGACCAGAGCCTAGGCGCCCAAATTTGGCCTTGGGCAAGCGCCTAGGCGCCCAAGAACAGATTCTAAGCGCCGAGCCTAGTGCGTAGGCGCTCGACCTTTGTCACTTAACTCTAATTTTCTAGATTTTGCAACTTTTGACACACATACTTCAAATCTTCATAACTTCTTCATCCGTTATCAGAATTAGTCCATTTTCAAGGCTATAGAAAGCTTGTAACATACTCTATAAAACCCCCATGATTTCATAATTTTTCAAATTCATTAATTATTCCAAAATTTGGCTCCAAAGTCCCCCAAGACTAAGTTTTTACTAACAACTATACGTGAAAAACGTTATGAACACGCGACATACTTGGCGATAAAACGAGTCTATAGCCAAAGTTCCTACTCCATCGAGGATTTCAAATGGGCCAATTAAATCGAGGGTTGAGATAACGCCTTCTTGAACCTTCTTCACATTCATCAGATTCGGGTGTGTAGCTTGAGCGGCTTTAACTTTATCGATTAAAGTCGATTCTACTCGTATATTTGCCATCATCATATGGGTCCATGGAGTCTTTAACTCTATCTCCATCCTTTGTAAGTCATACAAAATGGGCCTTTGCGTTGACAATATCGCACTCATACCCGCATATGATCTTCTACTCAATGCGTCAGCTACCACGTTCACTTTTCCAGGATGGTATTGGATGGTATGATCATAATCTTCAACAGCTCGAGCCAACGTCTTTGGCGCATGTTACGTTCATTTTAGTTGAAGAAATATTTGAGGGTTTTAGAAATGGGTTTTGTACTGGGGTCAATACAAAATTCGATTTCACGCTCTAGGGTTAGGCTAAAAAGTCTTCAAGAATACGCCAGGAAATTTATTAACAATAGAAATATCATTCAAAATCGTGACCCTCATCCAAGACTTGATAACACGTCACATTGATACCTATCAACTTGTCATCGCTATTCACACCGTCGCCACTTTAAAGTCCGCTTTTGCATCCCAAGACTTGAAGTCACCAAATAAAGGGCTCGGGGCTCTTTACTTATGGCTTGATAGAACAGTGATTAACTTTAGTGGTTTGGTTGTTTGAATTTTCATAACAGGTTGGTTAGGAATATGAAAGCTAATAACCTTACGAAAATAATCAATTTTGGCAATAATGAGTAGTTAACCAATCGATTCCTAAAATCACATCAAAGCCAAGTATTTTCAAAGAGATAAGATAAACAGGTAACGTGAAAGTGTCGATTTGAATCAACAAGATTTATAAACAGTGGAGATAACGAAGGTTTCTACTAACGAAGTTTCAACCAATAAGTCAAAGTCTAACTTCTTTGGGGTCAAATTTAAACGTTGAGCACAAGCAAGAGAGATAAAATAATGGGTAGAACCGGTATCTAATAAGGAATAGACTTCGCAAGATTTTATAATTAACTAACCCATGATAACTTCATTTGGGTTCCTCACTTGTTGGGAAGTCATGACAACCGCTCTCCCTTGAACTACCTGGCTTTGACTTGTCTGGGGTAGCATTTGGTGTCATCACTACCGTTGAAATTGACTTTTCTATAGGGCATATTCCACCCTCAACTGCTTCATCGAACTCCTGTTTCATGATCTGAATCATTAATCTTCGATCCATATCAAATTGGGGTTGACCGCCATGTACCGGGTAATTCAAAACTCGATGTTGGGTTCTCTCAATTGCTGTCCAAAAAGAGAAATACATATCATCTATTTTAGCCTTCTTAGATCGAACATCTCTTTCCACAATATCAACGCGTCATGGGGCTTTTACCCATGCATCACTCATTCTCACTCGTTCAGTTGTTTCTTCTTTCATTTTCGATTCCACTTTTTATCATCTTATACTCGCCAAAGAGTGCTTCATTTCAAGCATCACATATCGGGTAACACAAGCTTGAATTGTTGCATCCTTTTGTCCACGCACTCGCCACCATTCTTCAAATTTCTCTTCTAACTCATGAACACGATTTTTCAATTCTAAATTTTGATCATAAAATTCTTCTAATAAATTCTCCTCGTGTTCCTCTTCTTCCTCACTCTCACTTCACCTACCTCTGCGACTATCTCTTGCAACTATCAATTCTTCACTCACCACATGGATATCTCTAATTCCTTCTTCGCCTGACATCACATTATTCTGGTTGGTGATTAGAGGTGTCTCCACGATCTCATTCACTCCATTGTTAACATTTTCAGCCGCCATTTTCCAATACTGCCACAAAACAAGGGTTAATTAACATATCACATATTATCCCTATACTCTGACCGACCAATTAAATACCAAATAAACTTAGGTAGGTCATACTAGCGAAGGAATTCCCCGTCTCTCCCCTCCTAGTTCTTGTCTCACATCTCAAATGAAGGATCATATCCCTAAGCTTTGATACCAACCGTGAAGCCCCCAAAATAGTATACATCACCCATCTTGAGTCGCCAAATACATGGTACAAAATACAAATACAAACTTATTTATATAACCGATCTGTAAAATATTTAACAAAACATATAGTCGAGAGTTTAAACAAAATATTGCCTTCTAGAAAATATCCACTCTCAAATAGAGTCCTCATTACATTTTTGTCACACTATTTAATGTAATAGTGAGGACTACTAATGCTATCATCTCGACCATCACTCCATTCCTCGACTAGTCCCGCCACGTTCTCATTTCCCAAAGAGAACAAAGAAAAAGAAAAGGTTGAGCTCAACTAGCTCAAGAAGAAATATTATGACTAAGATAATGCGTAATAAATTATCCTTAGCCTTCAACAATATAACAACCGATGTAATATAATAGACAACAAGTTTTAGATCAACAATCGCAATGAATAAGCAATCCATTAGAAGAGTCAAGTAGAGCATAAAGCCTACTATCTTCTATGATTTAAAAAGATTTTCATCAAATTTATCGCTCAGACTCAACTTAATAAATAAACCACATCATCCCTGCATCACGGCCTAAGGATATTCATGTAATCATCAATGGTCATGATTATATCGAATAATCCCTGGATATAATCATACCAACAACTTTCCACCAATGAACTACAGGCCAATGAGGACTTTTACCACATCATTAGTCATATTACGGTCATGACTATACCGAATAATTCCTGGTCATAATCATACCAAGTCCATCTATGCACGTAAGCCAAAGATGACTTTAATCATAATATAAGCATGAGGATGATGACAATGACATAATAATTCAATAAAACAAGTTCAAGGATAAATTTTAATGGTTTATAATTTAATTTATCCAGAAATCAATAATGTCAAAATTTTCGACATGATACTTCTTTGTGGAGTAAAATTCAGGAATGCTCCGAAGAATATTTCCATGAAAAGATACTGGATGAAGCACAAATATCAAGGATATTCCACTAATTTCATGGAGTATAGAAGCCAAAACTTTAACCAACTGAGTATAATAGAATATATGAAACTGCAAATGGATTTTCGACCACCATGCGGTAATCCACGTAGACAGATCATTTCCACAATTTAATAAGGAATGAATACAAAGGATCATTCACCATGCATGTAGTAAATCCACATAGACAGGTTATTCCAACAGAATAATAAAGAATAGAATAACAGAAGAATTCACCACGCATGCGGTAGTCCGTGACAAAGTTATTCCAATGAATAATAAAGAATGGAATAACGAAGAATTTCACCATGTATGTGGTACTTCGCATGATAGTGTTATTCCAACATAATAATAAAGAATGGAACCAGTTATGCATAATATGCATGCATGTATTATTCCAATGTAATAATAAAGAATGGAATTAGGTCAATGCGTAATCCGCATAGACATGATATTCCAACAGAATAATAAAGAATGGAATAACAACAGAACTCACCAGGTATGCGATAGATCGCATGATGTGTTATTCCAATAGAATAATAAATAATGAAAACAGAATTAAATGCATAATACACGCATGCATGTGATATTCCAAAAGAATAATAAAGAATGGAATAATGAAAGAATTTCACCATGTATGCGATATCAGATGATGGAGTTATTCCAACATAATAATAAAGAATGGAATAATGTAAGAATTTCACCATATATGCGGTATCAGATGTGATAAAGTTATTCCAACATAATAATAAAGAATGGAATAATGTAACGCTCTCTTCATGAATACTAAAGAAATAATACCTTACCTTACCTTAGAAAAAACCGATATCGGAATAGTGAGGTAGCAGACTTCTTCTTCTCTCTCTATAATTTCTCTCTATAATAATTGCTCTAAAGCTTTAGTGAATTGGTGAGAAATGAAGGAAGAATGAGCTTCTATTTATAGGAAAATATAGTTTCGATAATTGCACATTTTTGGGGCTCAAAATATTACAAAGATAATACCTTCAACTTTTCATTCATTTTTAATTTAGTCCCGCAAGTATTATCAAACTTGCACCACCTCCCCTAATAGTAAATAATGTGAATCAATAGTTCAATCATGTGAATCAATAGTTATAATCACGTGAAAATACGAATTATAGTATAGTACCTCTATCTATACCTCCATTTTTAACTTAGTCATGCAAGTATTATCAATCTTGCACCAACTCCTTAATAATACAAGAATGTGAATCAATAGTACACACATGTGAACAAATAGTTATAATCATGTGAATTAATAGCAATTAATTGCTCATTTATCCGATTAATTACCCGATAACTTCCAAACATCAATTATTATCGAAATAAATGTCGATTTCCACTAACACTAATAATTTCAACACAATGGAACTATCAAATTCATCTTTAATCAACACGAACTTATTCATCATTAATATTATAACTCACAATATTTAACAACCAGGTCGCTCCCATGAAAGAGGGGGCTTTAGATAATGATTTCTCCTTATCAAGCAATTAGATGACCAAACCTCTCCTCGATGTAACTTTTAGACATTGTAAATATTGTAATTTAATAATATGAATAACTTTGTCGTCTTAATTATTGATTTAATAATATATCATATTATGCGATATATCTTTGTGACAATAATTGAATCAATAATATGAGAGATATGATGCAACAATTATCATGAGCAATAATTAAGTATAACCTGAGTGACTTCTCACGTAAAGCGTCAATAATCAATACCGTGTGTGCTACTATGCAAACACGCATGTATTCATCGTACTTTACTACCGCGTAGTTCAACAGTTTTAACGGTAACACTTTCACCGTTATTTTTATAAAAAGATAATTCTGTCATTTTCTAACTACGACAATACTTCCATTGTGGGGTTCAACAATGATTGTGTCATCGTACGAATATTCCCTGTTAAAACGAATATTCCCCGACCAATCGAATATTATATAACCACTTGCTTACTTTGTAAAATTTGTAAATATTAACCACAACTATAACATTATATCAAATCCACACCATAATATTCAAAAAAATATTTTGAGAAATTTAAATCTTTATTCATAAAATCTGAGGTCTCACAATACCCCTATATTTTGACCGACCAAATAAACACAAATACGCTTAGGTATGACACACTAACGAAGGATTTACTTGTCACTCTTTTCCTAGTTCTAACCCCAGATCTCCATCAGAGATCATATCCCTAAGCTCTGATACCAACTGTGACGCCCCTAAAAAAGGTCCACACAACTCATTCTGAGTCTCCAAATACATGGTACAAAAAATAACTACAACTTCATTATTACAATTGTCGTGCAAAATACGACAACACATATGTTGTGAGTTTAAATATAAATATTATCTTCTAAACAATATCCACACTCAAATAAGTCCCCATTACAATTATTGATACACTATTTTAAAAAATAGTGAGGACTACTAAAACAACTGCCTTGAAACATCACTCCACACCCCGACTAGTTCCCGTTATATTCTCGCCTCCTGAGAAGAAAAATGGAACAAAAAAGAAAAGAGTGAGCTCAACTAGCCCAGTAAAGAATATTATGACTAAGATAATGTTGAACAAATTATTCTTAGTCCTCAATAGGGAAAAATCTGATAGAATATGTAAGACCCCAACTTATTATTAATGAAATTTAATTTTCTCTAATTATTATTTTGAAATAGTAAGGGTTGATTTGATTAATGTGGATAGTTAGGGGTAAGATACGTAAATATTTCAAAATAAGCAAGTGGTTATAAAATATTCATTGTTGTTTGAGAATATTCGTTTTGGTCGTGGAATATTAAGTACTATCTAGGGAATATTTGTACGACGGCCAAAAACCATGTGTGGGCCCCATAATGGAAAGCGATTGGATGAAGAAAACGACAAATATAAGTTGTTTAAAAATAATCTAGCGAAGTTGTTATTCACAGTTAATCTTTGTTAAAATACTCGTGTGGTTAAAACACAAGAAGCACACCAGTATTGCACCAATTATTGATTCTTACGTAAGAAGGCACTACTCAATAATGGTTACAGAATTAATGTTCGTGATTTTATTGAGTTAATAATTGTTTGCGTTGATATTTTATATTCTTTGTTGTTTCAATAATTGTCATTACACAAGATTTTTCATTATCGAAGCAATAATTCATATTATCCTGAATAATATTATTAGATAACATTATTGGCAATGTCTAGAAATTTCTCATCTAAGGAGAGGTTTGGTCACCTAATTGCGGCACCAAGAAGAAGAAATTCTTATTGAAAGCCCCTTTCCTGTGAACCGCTCTGTCATTCAATATCAGGATTCTATAATATTATTTGTAAATAATTAATTATTGATTCATATGATGAGAAAAAATATTGATTTTATGTGGATATAGATGGAGAAAATTTTTATTGTGACAATTGTTGAAAATTGAAATTTTATCTTTTTACGATAAAATAATTCATTTAAATATATTATTATATGTTAATAATATAATAATGGTGATATTTTTACAACGAATGTGGGATATATGAGTATACGAGGAGGAAGAGAATTTTTGTTGCAATAAATGTTTAAAACATGTTAAACATGTCTGGTGGACCCCATTTATTGATCTGAAACTTGATTATAACTTATAAAATCGCCTGCTTTGTGATTTCAATCAATTTCTCGATTGGAATTTGGAAAACTTTCTTCTGCAAAGTTGTAGAGAATTGAATTTCCTATAAAAATTTGCGAGATTCGAATTTTCTCGATGAAAGGGCTATTTATTATGAATTATTGAAGTTCAAGCTTCAAAATAATTATTTTTGAAGTTTAAAATATTTAAAATTAGAAAAACGTTTTTTCTTACTTTTTCTAGAATGTGGCATGTGTTTGATGGCTTAAATCAGATTCTAGGCATGTGTAGAAAATTTATATAATTATATTTTCTGCTTTGGTGTTCTAAGCAATTTCCTATAAATAGGGTGCTTAGGTTAGAATTGAAAATCAAATCAGAAACTGAAGTTTTCTCTCTCTATATTATCGAGCGTATTCTTGTCAGTATTTTGAGTATACTTTGAGTATTGCTATACGGTCCAAGTCATAGCCTATATCCGGTGTTTCAGCTAGAAGTACTGATCTTTCGAGGTAAGGGATGTTATTTTCTTCTCAAATGATATTATTTCTTCAATATCATTATGCTAAAATATTGGTTGGAACTTTTTATCAAATTTGGAACTTTTTTATGTCTTCTAGGTTACTATTCATGAGTTACTATTCACGAGTTACTATTCACGAGTACTATTCATGAAGCGTGAAGATGTTTTTTTGTGGAATTTCTATCTTTTGGTGCCTGAGTTACTAATCACGATATCTAAGACTATTCACGATACTCTGACTATTCAATTTAAAATAAAATTTCTTCTTTTGTCCAAAATATCTATTCTCGGATACTAGCTTTGATTGTATCCATGTTTTGATCATTCTTGAATTTTACACCACTATGATTATTTTGAGGTATCTTTTGAACATGGATAAAACAAAAGTACGAATCCTTAATCCTTAATCCTTATCATTTTGTTTCACCGGATTCGCTTTCTTTAAAAATATTTTCATCATCCTCGGTCTTAAATGATGATATTATGGAATATCTTTGGCACGTAGTTCAAAGATGAATGATTTCTGAAGAATATCTTTGGCACAAGTAGTAAAGATGAACAGTGTTTAGATGAACACGACTAATCGATGAATATCTTTGGCCAGAGTAGTGCAAAGATGAATATTTGATTCCGGATGTATATTGATTGATGTTACAGGGATAAAAGATAGACGATGAACTTTTAAATTCATACATGGAAGATAGTAGTTTGCATTCTCTACTTAACTCTTCTAATGAATTATTATTTCACTGCGAATATTGATTTAAAATTTGTTGTCTATCAGATTCTATTAAATTTTTCCTCGTGAAGACTAACGGTAATTTGTTGTTATATTATCTTAGTCATAATATTCTTTATCGAGCTAGTTGAGCTCACCCTTTTCCTTTTTGTTCCATTTTTCTCGTGGAGGCGAGAATATAGCTAAGACGCAGCCTGGGTATGGAATGAAGGTTCTAGAGAGAGTTGTTTAGTAGTCCTCACCATTTTGTAAAATAATGTATCAATAAATGTGATGAGGATTTCTTTGAGTATAGATATTATCTAGAAGATAATATTTGTATTTAAACTCACAGCTTTCTTGTTGTAATAATAAAGTGGTAGTTATTTACGCACCATGTATTGACAACTCGTAATGGGTGATGTATACCTATTTTGGGGGTGTCACGGTTGGTATCGTAGCTTAGGATATGATCTCCGCGGAGATCGGGGAATAGAACTAGGAGGAGAGAGACGAATAAATCCTTCGCTAGTGTGTCCTACCTAAGCTTATTTGTTAGTTGGTCAAGATATAGGGATATTATGTGATATATTGATTTCCTTAATTAACCCTTGTTTTATGACAAGATTTGAGAATGTCGATCGAGAATATTAACAATGGAAATGAGACCGTGGAGAGCGCAGTACTCACCAACGAGGAGAACGTGCAACAGTCGACAATGTTCCTCCCGCGAACAACACCACCGAAAGCGTATGATGAACGAGGGATGTTTAGAAGCTTTTTGCGCTCATGCAAAATCGGACGAGGAGACTCGTGTTCAAAATACAGAGGAAATGATAGCAATTCACGGGTTGTCACAAACAAGCGCTTCAAAGAGTTGGGACCACCGAATTTAAGGGAAAGCCGATCCGATCACGGCGGAAACACGGGTCAAGCAAATTACCAAGATATTCGATGTCTTGGGATGCACAGAGGAATGAAGGTTCCATTCGCCACCTTTATATTCCGTGGCGCAGCGCGATCACCGGGTGGGAGTCTCAGAAGCGTACCCATCCAAATTAAGACTCAAGATGTCTTGGGAGACATTTGAAACTATTTAATGAAAAATACTTTCCGAAAGTGTTCGTCATATGAAGGAAGTGGAGTTTATTAGACCGAGGCGAACAACAACGACGGTGTCTCAAAGACGAGGCAAAGTTTTCAGTTATCCGTGTTTGCACCTCATTTGGTGGAGAATGAGGAACGATAACGCGGATGTTTCTTAGAGGTTTGAAACCCTAATCGTCAAGATCTCATTTCTCATAAATTTTCTCTCTATTCGGATGTTGTAAATGAGGGCTCAATTATTAGAGCGAGATAACGAGTATACGGCCAACCGAGGGACCACAACCAGATCATACCGGAGATAGCGAATAATGTAATAATGATAACCAAATGAGAAAGAAAAGCGAAGACGGACAAAAATGGTAACCACTCCGTGGTAATAATCATAGCCATGAAAATAGAAGAAGCGAGTCGAGGAGATTTTAAAAGAGGAGATTTAACAATGACCATATGAAGACGATAATCTGCCGTGGAAGAATCGATTCTAAGGGAGGAGAACGACCACCGGTCATATATGCTATAAATGCGAAAGAGGGACATATCGGTCAAACCGTCCCAACAGTTCAAGGTATGCTATAATTGTGGAAAAGAAGGACATATCGCTTTCGAGATTATGCGGTAATAAACCTAGTTCAATGGGGGACGGTGACTCAAAAGATCGTCCCGTAAAAGTCAAAGTCAACGATTCCGGAAGAGCGTTTGTTGTATTCGGTCATAATGCGAGGAACCCAAACGAGGTGATCACGGGTAAGCTATTTATAAATTCTTGCGAAGTTTATACCTTACTTGATACCGGTGCTACCCATTCATTTATCTCTCCCGCATGTGCTCAACGTTTAAACTTGACTCGGGAGAAATTAGACTTTGACCTATCTGTGGAAACTCAGTTAGAGAAACTTTCATCACATCCACTCGCTTATAAATCTTGTTTGATTTAAGTTGGCACCAGATTACCTTACCCGTTGACCTTATCTCTTTAAAGATACTTGCTTTTGATGTGATTTTAGGGATTGATTGGTTAACTACTCATCATGCCAAAATTGATTGTTTTCGTAAGGTTGTTAGTTTTCATATTCCTAACCAACCTGTTATAAGAATTCAAGCAACTAAACCATTAAAATCAATCAACGCCATATCTAATCATAAAGCTATTCGCTTATTGAAAAACGGATGTCAAGCTTTCTTAGCCCATGTTATGGATTTGAATAAAGACACGCCAAATTTGAATAATATTCTGTTGTTATTGACTTTCCGACGTATTTCAAAGAACTTCCCTTGGTCTACCCCGAGCGTGAAGTTGAATTCTTTATTAATCTTGAACCTCGGTACAAAGCCCATTTCTAAAACCCCATATCGAATGGCTCCTATTGAACTTCAGAGTTAAAGGTCCAACTACAGGAATTGTTGGACATCGGCTTTCATCTCGGCCCCAGTACATCTCCTCGGGGTGCTCCTGCTTTATTCAGAAAGAAGAAAGACGGGAGTATGCGACTTTATATCGACTATCGGAATTGAACCATGTCACCATCAAGAATAGGTATCCTTTACCTCGTATTGATGACTTGTTTGACCAGCTTGCAAGGGGCACAATTCTTTTAAAAATCGATCTTCGCTTCGGATATCATCAAATGAAGATTAGAATCGAGGATATTCCAAAGACCGCTTTTAGAACTCTTCGATGACGGGCATTATGAATTCTTAGTCATGTCTTTCTTGGATGACTAATGCTCCTCGCGGCTTTCATGGATATGATGAACCGAGTATTCAAGGAATATTTGGATCGGTTTGTTGTTGTCTTTATTGATGACATCCTTATATATTCCAAAAGTCGTGAAGATCATGAGCACCATTTGAAGCCGGGTACTCCAAAGGCTTCGTGAAAACAAACTATATGCCAAATTAAAGAAATGCGAGTTCGGCGAGGAAGTAGCATTCCTTGGGCACGTGGTGTCGAAACATGGAGTATCTGTTGATCCGACGAAGATTGAAGCAATACAAAGTTAGAGCAACAGGAAGTCGGTGGATCAAGTACGTAGTTTTTTGGGCTTAATGGTTATTATCGGAGATTCGTGGGAAGGTTTTCTCGAATCGCTACTCCATTAACTCACCTAACTCGAAAGGATACGAAATTCGCTTGGAGCGAAGAATGCGAGAAGAGTTTCCAAGAGCTTAAGAGGAGACTTATTTCGCACTGTTATAACAATACCATCCGGTTCTGGATGGATTTGTTATCTCTGATGATGCTTCGTGCAAAGGGTTAGGATGTGTTCTCATGCAACGCGTGGGAAAGTCATAGCCTATGCCTCATGACAACTTAAAGAGTATGAGAGGAATTATCCTACTCGTGATCTAGAGTTAGCGTTAATCGTTTCAGCGCTTAAAGATATGGAGGCACTATCTATATGGAGAGAAAGTGGAGATATATTCGCACCATAAAAGCCTTAAATATTTCTTCACTCAAAAGAACTCAACACGCGGCGGCGGTGACGTTGGCTCGAACTATTGAAAGACTACGACCACACTATTCAATACCATCCTGGTAAAGCGAACGTGGTAGCTGACGTATTGAGTAGAAGATCATATGCGGGAACGAGTGCGATGATGTCAATTATACGCATAGAGCCAACTTTAATAGAAAAAGTTAAGGTTGCTCAAGCCACCGAATCCGGAATGATGCGTATGAAGAAGAAAGTACAAGAAGGAGCTATTAAAAGCGAGAATTGATGAAGAAGGAATACTTGAGTCCACTCTAGACTTTGTGTTCCTAACGACTCGATTTGAAGTACAAGATTATGAGGAGGCACACAATACACCATTTGCAATCCATCCTCGAAGTACTAAAATGTATCGTGATCTTCGACATACATTTTGGTGGAACAATATGAAGAGAGAGATTGCAAAGTTTATCTCAATGTGTTTAACTTGTCAACGTGTAAAGGCGAGCATCTTGTACCTAAGGGTCCGGTGCAACCACTTGAGATTCTGAAATGGAAGTGGGAACACATTACCATGGATTTCGTTACACGGGTCTTCCTACGGTTTCTCGTGGCATCAATGCTATTTGGGTTATTGTTGATAGATTAACCAAGTCCGCTTTCATTTCTTGCCGACACGGAGACTTATTCACTTGAACGTCTTGCTAGTATGTGTACGTGAATGAGATTGTGAGGTTGCATGGCATGCCCGTATCCATAGTTTCGGATCGTGACCCAAGATTCACTTCAAGATTTTGGGTTAGCTTGCAAAAAGCTATAGACGGCACGGATTTATTTATTCGCTTCGCATACCATCCTCAAACAGACGGACAATCGAAAAGGACTATTCAAACTCTTGAAGATTTATTAAGACTCGTGTCCTGAACTTCAAGGGCGCTTGGGATAAGTATTTACCATTGGTAGAATTCTCCTACAACAACAGCTTATCGAGCAAGTATAGTGTAGCTCCATTTGAAGCATTATATGGACGAAAGTGTCGCTCTCCGATTATGTTTGGGACGAGGTGGGTGAAGCAACACCGTTGGGACCCGAGTTGGTACGTATGACTACGTAAAAGATCCAAATGATTCAAAACGATACAAACCAAGCACAAGATCGACAAAAGAGTTATGCGGATCTTCATCGAAAGGACATGGAATTTAGTGTAGGGGATCATGTATTATTGCGAAGTTGCTCCATGGAAGGGAGTTACAAGATTTGGGAAGAGAGGAAAGCTCAATCCATGATTTATTGGTCCATTTCAAATTCTTGACCGAGTAGGAAATGTAGCCTATAGACTCGCGTTACCTCAAAGTATGTCTCGTGTTCATAATGTGTTTCATATATCTCATATCCGTCAAAATATGTGAAAGACCCGAACCACGTTATAGAGTTAGAACCGGATGAGATAGCCAAGACTTAACATATGAGGAGGTACCACCAAGATCTTGGATAGAAGGAGCATGTCCTACGCCAGAAAAGGTCATACCACAAGTTAAAGTTCGTGGAGGAATCATGCTATAGAGGAAATGACACGAATTGGAAATGGAAATGAAAGCGAGGTATCCTCACCTTTTGAAACACCAGTATCGTCGTCGATTTCGAGGACGAAATTTTATAAGGAGGGAGGTTGTAAGACCCCAACTTATTATTAATGAAATTTAATTTTCTCAAATTATTATTTTGAAATAGTAAGGGTTGATTTGATTAATGTGGATAGTTAGGGGTAGATACGCAAAATATTTCAAAATAAGCAAGTGATTATAAAATATTCATTGTTGTTTGAGAATATTCGTTTGGTCGTGGAATATTCGTATTATCGGGGAATATTTGTATGACAAATAAGTGACCATGTGTGGGCCCCATAACTGAAAGCGATTGGATGAAGAAAACGACAAATATAAGTTGTTTAAAAATAATCAGGCGTAGTTGTTACTGCTAATCATCGTTAAAATACTCTGTTGGTTAAAACACAAGAGAGATACCAGATTGCACCAATTATTGATTCTTACGTAAGAAGGCACTACTCAATAATGGTTACAGAAATTAATGTTCGAGATTTTATTGAGTTAATAATTGTCATGTTGATATTTTATATTGTTGTTGTTTCAATAATTGTCATTACACAAGATTTTTCATTATCGAAGCAATAATTCATATTATCCTCAATAATATTATTAGATAACATTATTGGCAATGTCTAGAAAGTTCTCATCTAAGGAGAGGTTTGGTCACCTAATTGCGCCAAGAAGAAGAAGAAATTTTATTGAAAGCCCCTCTCCCTGGAACCGCTGCCGGTTGTCAATATTGTGATTCCGTAATATTATTTGTGAATAATTAATTATTGATTCATATGATGAGAAAAATATTGATTTTATGTGGATATAGATGGAGAAAATTTTTATTGTGACAATTGTTGAAAATTGAAATTTTATCTTTTTCTGATAAAATAATTCATTTAAATATATTATTATATGTTAATAATATAATAATGGTGATATTTTTATAACGAATGTGGGATATATGAGTATATCTAGGAGGAAGAGTATTTTTGTTGCAATAAATGTTTAAAACATGTTAAACATGTCGGTGGACCCCATTTATTGACTGAAACTTGATTATAGCCTATAAAATCGCCCGTTTGTGGATTTCGGTCAATTTCTGATTGGAATTTGGAAAACTTTCTTCTGCAAAGTTGTAGAGAATTGAATTTCCTATAAAAATACGCGAGATTCGAATTTTCTGATGAAAGGGCTATTTATTATGAATTATTGAAGTTTCGAAGCTCCGAAATAATTGATTTTGGGAAGTTTAAAATATTTAAAATTAGAAAAACGTTTTTCTTACTTTTCTAGAATGTGGCATGTGTTTGATGGCTTAAATCAGATTCTAGGCATGTGTAGAAAATTTATATAATTATATTTTCTCGCTTTGGTGTTCAAGCAATTTCCTATAAATAGGTGCTTAGGTTAGAATTGAAAATCAAATCGAAATCAAGTTTTCTCTCTATATTATCGAGTTTATTCTTGTGAGTATTTTGAGTATATTTTGAGTATTGCTATACGGTCCAAGTCATAGCCTATATCCAGTGTTTTCAAATTAGAAGTCTTGATCTTTCGAGGTAAGGATGTTATTTTCTTCTCAAATGATATTATTTCTTCAATATCATTATGCTAAAATATTGGTTGGAACTTTTATCAAATTTGGAACTTTTTTATGTCGGGTTACTATTCATGAGTTACTATTCACGAGTTACTATTCACGAGTACTATTCATGAAGCGTGAAGATGTTTTTTGTGGAATTTCTATCTTTTGGTGTCGAAGTTACTATTCACGTATACTAAGACTATTCACGATATCTGACTTTATTCACCAAAAAATAAAATTTCTTCTTTTTGTCCAAAATATCTATTCGGATACTAGCTTTGATTGTATCCATGTTTTGATCATTCTTGAATTTTACACCACTATGATTATTTTTGAGGTATCTTTTGAACATGGATAAAACAAAGTACGAATCCTTAATCCATAATCCTTGTCATTTTGTTTCACTGGATTCGTTTATTTAAAAATATTTTCATCATCCTCGGTCTTAAATAATGATATTATGGAATATCTTTGGCTGTGAGTGCAAAGATGAATGATTTCTGAAGAATATCTTTGGCTCAGAGTGCAAAGATGAGCAGTGTTTAGATGAACATGACCAATCGATGAATATCTTTGGCTGTGAGTGCAAAGATGAATATTTGATTCGGATGTATATTGATTGATGTTACGTGGATAAAAGATAGATCGATGAACTTTTAAATTCATACATGGAAGATAGTAGTTTTCATTCTCTACTTAACTCTTCTAATGAATTATTATTTCATTGCGAATATTGATTTAAAATTTGTTGTCTATTGTATTCTATTAAATTTTTCCCTGTTGAAGACTAACGGTAATTTGTTGTATATTATCTTAGTCATAATATTCTTTCTTGAGCTAGTTGAGCTCACCCTTTTCCTTTTTGTTCCATTTTTCTCTCGTGAGGCGAGAATATAGCTAGTAATTTTGCAGCCTGGGTATGGAATGAAGGTTCTAGAGAGAGTTGTTTAGTAGTCCTCACCATTTTGTAAAATAATGTATCAATAAATGTGATGACGATTTCTTTGAGTATAGATATTGTCTGCCGAAAGATAATATTTGTATTTAAACTCACGCTTTCTTGTTGTAATAATAAAGTGGTAGTTGTTTCGCATCATGTATTGACAACTCGTAATGGGTGATGTATACCTATTTTGGGGGCGTCACAGAATACATTAGACAACAAGTTTTAGATCAACAACTGCAGTGAAAACAACAATTAATTAGAATAGTTAAGTAGAGAATGTAGTCTATTATCTTCTATGATTTAAAAGTCCATCATCAATATTTTATCCTTGTAACATCAATCAATATACATCTTGAATCAAATATTCATCTTTTCACTTCGGGCCAAAGATATTCATTTGTATCACCAGTTGGTCATGTTCATCTCAACACCTGTCCATCTTTGCACTACGGGCCAAAGATATTCATCAGGTAATCATTCATCTTTGTGTTACAAGTCAAACATATTAATCAAGTATCACCATTTAAGACTGAGGATGATGAAAAATATTTTAAAGAACGAATCTAGTGAGATAAAGGACACGATTAGGGATTCATAATTTAGTTTATCCAAGTTCAAGAATACTCAATAATAATCAATTGTGGAGCAAAATTCAAGAATAAAGTTCAAAACATAGATCTAATGTGACGCCCCCAAAATAGGTATACAACACCCATTCTGAGTTGCCAAATACATGGTATAGAAAGCAAACTACAACTTCAATAATACAATTGTCGTAAAAAATACGACAACACATGCTGTGAGTTTAAATACAAATATTATCTTTTAGACAATATCCACACCCAAATAAAGTCCTTATTACGATTATTGATCCACTATTTTACAAAATAGTGAGGACTACTAAAACAGCTATCTTGAACCATCTCTCCATACCCCGACTAGATCCTGCTATGTTCTCACCTCCTGAGAAGAAAAATGGAACAAAAAGAAAAAGGGTGAGCTCAACTAGCCCAGTAAAGAATATTATGACTAAGATAATATACAACAAATTATCCTTAGTTTTCAACAGGGAAAAATTTGATAGAATATAATAGACAACAAGTTTTAGATCAACAACTGCAGCGGAAACAACAATTCATTAGAAGAGTTAAGTAGAGAATGAAATATACTATCATCTATGAATTTAAAAGTCCATCATCAATATTTTATCCCTGTAACATCAATCAATATACATCTTGCATCAAATATTCATCTTTGCACTACGGGCCAAAGATATTCATTTGTATCATCAGTTGGTCATGTTCATCTCAACACCTGTTCATCTTTGCACTACGGGCCAAAGATATTCATCAGGTAATCATTCATCTTTGCACTATCAAGTATCACAATTAAGGACTGAGGATGATGAAAAACATTTTAGATAACAAATCCAGTGAGACAGAAGGACAAATATTAGGGATTCGTACTTTAGATCATTCAAGTTTAAAAATATTCCATAATAAACAATAATGGAGTAAAATTCATGAATGAAGATCAAAACATGGATACAATTAAAGATAGTAACCATAATAGACATCTGGGAGGAAAAAGAGAAAATTTTATTTTTCGGTGAATAGTGTCGTATTCGTGAATAGTGTCGTATTCGTGAATAGTGTAGTATACATGAATAGTAACCCCAACACAAAAAGGTAGAAACTCCACAATAAAATTTATAACAATATCTCAGTATAATGATATTGAAGAAAATAATATCATTTAAGAAGAAAATAACATCCCTTACCTCAAAGAAACAGTACTTCAGAATGGAATATCGGATATGATGCTGAATGAAACTTGTACTGAATAACAACTCTCAAAGTATCTAAATACTCACAAAATACACTCGACAATATAGAGAGAGGAAGCTTATGTTTCTGGTGTGATTTTCAATTTTAACCTAAGCAGCTATTTATAGGAAAATGCTAGCACACCGAAGCAGACTTGACCTGTTACCTGATGACTTTACCTGCTACTATTGCCACCCACCACATTTGAAATAAAATTTGAGCAGATTTCTTACCAACCAAAAGTGGGGCCCACCAATTCTATAATTTTCCACCAAAATGATAAATTCTGAAACTTCAACAATTTCTGAACCAGTCACCTCTTAAAATTCATAACAAATCATACGCTCATTTTTAATTCGCTCAAAATTTGTGGACATATACTCAACTTATATATGTATAACATATCCAAAAATCACAACGATCCAACGGTCGGATTAAAAATTATAACTCATGCAATATATCAGAAGAACACTGGTTTGATTTTTAATACCTCTATTTCGACAAAAATACTGATAAAACACCTCAACATTAATTCATTCATTTATAACCACATAAATAAATCCATCATTTATATCCACATCAAATAAATATTTCTTTATCAAATAAATCAATAATTAATTATTCACAAATAATATTACAGAATCACAATTATGACAATCAGGCCGTTCCCAAGAAAGAGGGGGCTTTCCGATAAGGATTTCTCCTTATTGGCGCGCAATTAGGTGACCAAACCTCTCCTTAACAGAACTTTCTAAACATTGCCAATAATGCTATCTAATAATATTATTCAAACAATATGAATTATTGATCTGATAATGGGAAATATTGTGCAGTGACAATTATTGAAACAACAATAATATAAAATATCAACGCAGCAATTATTGAATCAATAACATAAAATATTAAACAATAATTACTGTAACAATTATTGAGTAGTGCCTTCTTACGTAAGAATCAATAATTCAAAATATTATGTAATACCGTGTGCTCTTGTGCAACAACCACGCCAGACATCAGTATTTTAACCAAATGGTATTCTAACAGTGTTAACGGTAACAATTACGCCGTTATTTATAAAAACTCAAACTTGTCATTTTCTTCATCTGACAGTTATTGTGACTCCCCCAAAATAGGTATACATCGCCCATCTTGAGTCGCCAAATACATGGTACAAAATTCAAATACAACTTAATTATACAACAGTCGTGTAAAATACGACAAAACATAATCTAAAAGTTTTAATAAGAATATTATCATCTAGACAATATCCACACTCAATGAAGTCCTCATTACATTTAATGTCACACTATTTAATAGAATAGTGAGGACTACTAATGCTATCATCTGGATCGTCACTCCGTTCCCCGGCTAGTCCCGGCTACGTTCTCATTTTCAGAAGAGAACAGTGAAAGAAAGGGTGAGCTCAACTAGCCCAGTAAGAAATATTATGATTAAGATAATGCAGAATAAATTATCATTAACCTTCAACAATGTTAAACTGATGGAATATAATAGACAACAAGTTTAACTGTAGCGGAACAAGCAATCCATTAGAAGAGTCAAGTAGAGCATAAAATCTACTATCTTTTATGATTTAAAAAACTTTTTCATCAACTTTATCGCTGAGACTCAGCTTAATAAATAAAATCGAATCATCCCTGCATCATGGCCAAGAATATTCATGTAATCATCAATGGTCATTACTATACCAAATAATCCTTGGTCATAATCACACCAACAACTGTACATCAATGAACTACAGGCCAATGAGGACTTCTACCACATCATTCGTCACATTACGGTCATGATTATACCGAATAATACCTGGTCATAATCATACCAAGTCCATCTATCCACGTAAGACAAAGATGACTTTCATCACAATATAAGCATGAGGATGATGACAATGACATAATAATTTAATAAAACAAGTTCAAGGATAAATTTTAAAGATTTATAATTTTAATTTATCCAAAAATCAATAACGTCCAAATAGTCAACATGATACTTCTTTGTGGAGTAAAATTCAAGAATGCTCAGAAGAATATTTCCATGAAAAGATACTGGATGAAGCGCAAATATCATGGATATTCCATTAATTTCATGAAGTATAGAAGCCAAAACTTTAACCAACTGAGTATAATAGAATATATGAAACTGCAAATGGATTTTCACTCGCCATGCAGTAATCCACGTAGACAGCTCATTTCCACAATTTAATAAGGAATGACTACGAAGGATCATTCACCATGCATGTGGTAATCTACATATATAGCGTGTTATTCCAACGTAATAATAAAGAATGGAATAATGTAAGAATTCACCACGCACGCGATAGAATCGCATGCATAAAAGTTATTCCAACAAAATAATAAAGAATGGAACCAATCACGCCAGTAATCCGCATGCATCGATATTCCAACAGAGTAATAAAGAATGGAACCAGTCACGCGTAATCTACACAGCATGTGATATTTCAAATGTAATAATAAAGAATGGAATAACAACAGAATTCACTGTGCATGCGATAGACCAAGATGCATGTTTATTCCAATGTAATAATAAAGAATGGAATAATGTAAGAATTTCACCATGTATGCGGTATCAGATGTATACATGTTATTCCAACAGAATAATAAAGAATGGAATAACAACTCTTACAAGTATTGAAATAAAATAACTCTCTTCATGAATACGAAAGAATAGTACCCCTTTGAAAGTAGTATGCACACAAGCCAATCATGTTTGATGATAAAGCATATACTTTGTAACAATCTTATTCATTTATTAATAAAAAGTATTAATTTATTAAAGGCTTTTAATTATCTACATGATGCTGTTTTATAATATGTGATAAACCCATAGTTTTAAGCAATGATTTTAGAATAAACGATGATGATCATTCTAATGAGATCTAAATTTTAGAAAGCTTAAAACTAAAATAGTTCCCAATCATTGATTACTAAATCGGGGATTAGTGAATCCGGATAGATCGGGTACATACGCTGCTTGCTTCATCGATGAGGATGATTGATCTCATGATCATTTGTGTGGAGACACTAAAGCAAGTATGTAGGTGCTTATTAGAGAATAAGTTCACCGAACGCGGCTCGCTAAGGAATACCTAATGGAGTTTTATTTGCTCGTCAATAGGAATTCTCAGAGTGATAGTAGTACAAGTAATCCTTGACTTGAGATCATCATAGATCTTCAGTGTATGATGAGTTATACTTTGACTTATTCCTTAAGACCCTTAGGGTATATCAAAGGGTATGCTTGGGTATAATAAGTTGTATATGGAGATAATGTATGATCAATAAAGAATCTACCACTTCTAATAAAAGAAGAGAAATGTCCTATGTGATTCGATAAATGACAACCCAAGAGTCTCGGTTAAGGCGTAATGAAATTAGAAAGGAGTTTCTAATTTGCATTATTTGAGTCAGGCATTTAAGGATCGAAATACATATAATTAAATAAAATAAGACTTGACAATAATTCCATGCCTTATATTTAATTGGGACATCAGATGGTGGAAGGATTGAATTGTATTTGTAACTATTTACTCAAAGGTTCTTTTATGATTAATGTTGAAATCTATATTATCCGGAAAGTCGCTGATCGCTAGGAGGCTTATCCCTATCAGAGAATAAATATTATTTATTTAAATAAATTAATTGTTTAATTTATTTATTTAAATAAGATTAGAATTGTTCTAATTGATTTATTCACAACCTATTTAATACGGAGAACCTAAAGGGTCACACCATAAAAGGAAGAATAATTATTTAAGAAGTTAATGGCATAATCGTAATAATATAGTTAAGTATATTTAATTTAATCTATGGTGATAGAATAAATTAAATAACTTAATATTTATTATTTAATATTTTAGAAATATTAAATATAAATTAATAAGAGGAGTCTTATTAATATTATTACAATTATTATTATTTTAATTTCTAAAAGAGTTTAGGAATTAATTTAATATAAGTATTTCTCATTTATTCCTAATCGATTAGGAAGGAAAATTAGTTAAAGGAGTTTAATTAATTATCCCTAATAAGATTAGGGAGCTTAATTAATTAAAAGAATTTAATTAATTAAATAAAACCCAATTCCTTAATTGTTAAGATGGGTTGCCCACATCTATAAATAAGAGGAGTCTTATTATGGGTGGGGGGGTTGTTGACTTTTTTTAACATACGACATAATTCCAATTTGTTGGAGAGTACGCCTTTTCTATAGAGATAGAAAAACTAGGGTTTAGCCAACCACCCATTTCTTCTTGAAAATTCTTTTTCCTCAGTGGATCACCTCTAGAGGCCAAACACATGGGTGGCTAACGCCGATCAAAGGAAGGAACCAAACCCGGTGGATTCAAGTCAACGCGAAAAGGATTTGGAGGTGAACTTGTACCGAGGAAGCTCGATCTTCAAGGGTATGATTTTATTCTTTATCTTTTCGCTTAATTAATAATTATGCATAAAGGGTGATCCGGGTATATGGTTTGTAAATAATTTTAAACTCTGATTTTACACGTTTCCGCTTAATTTTGCAATTTGATTGCGTTGATGAATATTACAAACCCAACAGTGGCATCAGAGCCAAACCTTTATGCAAATTATTAATTGTTTTAATTTAATATGTATATTGATATGTGTTTAGAACAATTTAATTGGGCATAATTTTATCAGATAAAATTTAATAATAATAAAAAAAAAAATAAAAAAAAAAAGGCCACAAAATCATCGCTTTTTTTTTTTTTCAACCATTTCAAGTATTCGTTGAATTTAAATAACGAAAGTTGTTCACGAAAATCTTTAAGGGAAAATGGGGCAGGGAGGTTGCACGGATCAGAAGGATTCAGAAAAAAGTAATGTGAAATTAAGGTATCGCTTATATTTTTTTTTTCCTCCACATAATATATTATATTATATATATATATATATATATATATATATATATATATATATATATATTCATGAGCCATACAAACTAAAAAGTTAACAGGATATAGACGTGAACATTTTTTAGCCTGTGATTCATGATATATTGGTATATATATATATATATATATATATATATATATATATATATATATATATATATATATATATATATATAATTAAAAAAAAATTTATTTTAATTTTAAAATAAAAGTTTATTTTAATATTAAAATAAAAAGTTTATTTTAATTTTAAAATTAGATTTCATGCTAACTAATTAGAGTTGGAATTGGATTCCATGATAACTAATTGGAGTTCAAATTGATTTTATTTTTTTCTAAAATAAAGGAGTTTATTTGTGAATAAGGAAGTAAATCCATCTTTCCTTAAATAAAGGAGTTTGTTTAGATATGAAATAAGATTTCATATTATTCAAAATAAAAGAGTTTATTTGTGAATAGGAAAGAGAATCCTAATTTCCTTAAATAAAAGAGTTTATTTAAATATGAAATAAGATTTCATATTATTCAAAATAAAGGAGTTTATTTGTGAATAGGAAAAAGAATATCCGTGTTTCCTTTAATAAAAGATTTTTTTACATGGAATTGATTCCATAATTAATTAAAATAAAAGAGTTTATTTTAATTAAAGATTTTTTTTTACATGGAATTGATTCCATAATTAATTAAAATAAAAGAGTTTATTTTAATTAAAGATTTTTTTTTACATGGAATTGGTTTCATAATTAATTAAAATAAAGGAGTTTATTTTGATTAAAATTTTTTTGATTAAAATAAAATAGTTTATTTTATTCAAAATTAGATAAATTAAAATAAAATAGTTTTATTTTGATTTAAATTTGGATTAAAATAAAGGAGTTTATTTTGATTCAAAAATAGATTTTATACTAACTAAATTTGCCCATTAAATGATATCAATATATATATTAAATGTTTATTATTCATAGGATGAATGTTATTTATCGATGCATATGATGATGTGTATGATAATAAATGGGATTGATTATGGACTATCGACCAATGCGATTGATTTTATTTTAGTTGATGCATGAATGTATGGGTTTTATTAAATGGGGTCTCACAGACTCGCCTTCTCTAATTTTTTCTTAATGTAAATTCTATCTCCTCCTATGTATTTCCCTCGATCACGATCAAGGTTTCTATTTATTTTAAATAGTTTTGTAATAGGAATAGTTAGAATTAATTTTGAAGAATTAGAGATCAAGGAGCAAGGAGCAACGAAGCTTGAAGACCCGCTTGTAATGGAGCCCAAAATTTAAATGTAATAGTTATATTTAAATATTATTTCTTGCACCCCTAGGGTTTGACCTTTTGGTTCACTTGGTGGCTCTAGTGAACCAAACTAGAATAAAAGTCCATAATCAATCCGTAGAATATAGTATTCTATATGTGCATGCTTATACTATATATATATATATATTATGCAAACATGCTTCGCATGTTAATTAATACGACGCGATTTTATATATATATATAACGCCACGCTTAAACAAGATGAGACAAATTAATAATAAACCCTCAATTTTTATATTAAGTCCTAAGCGCTCAAAGATATTTGGAATATCGAACGTCGCCTTTCTAGCATGATAAAATTAATAGAGTATTAAATATTTAATATGAGTTTGTTGTGTCACCACAAGGCAAGTATTAAGTATTTAAGATGTTAATTTATCACATTTGATGCTTATAAAGAAAATTGAACAATATTGTTTTGTTGTGTCACCACAAGGATGATATTTTTCTTTTTGAATATATCGAGTGCTAGGTTCGGACTTAACTTGGATAATTTTGATTCTGGATGTGCCACCACTGATCAAAATAATCTAAGAGGCAAAAGAAAAGGAGTTGCATAGTTGATGTAATTGACAAAAGTTGTCACCTATTTATTTATATATAGTTTGTTGTGTCACCACAAGGCTATATACATTTGAAATGGGATCCTTATTCTCACTAGCAAATCTTTAATTAGATTTTGCCAAACTATATAAGTGAGGGTAATATAGTTTGAAGAAAATAGTGGAGATACCAATTTAAAACAAGACCTAAATTATTTTGGTAATTAATAAAAGAATGTATGTTAAAATGTTGTTAATTACAAATTCATTTACGTAATTTTACAATGTCTAAAATTACTATCATCAAAAGCATATTAGATGCTAAATTAACCGCAATCAATTAAACTGGATTGGTTAAGGAATTTGAGAATAGTTCTCATAGTCGAAAAAGCTATCTTATGTCCTTAATACGCCTATCCTCGCAATGGTTGCGCATAATGCCTCCGAGGAAGAGATTGCTACTTTTAGAAAGTGGCAAGATGATGCACATTGGCTCAATGCATCATGCTCGCATCCACGAGTAACGAGCTTCAGCCACAAGATGAAACTATGGATGCTCCTACTATATTCCCGCACATCAAGTAGTTGATGGTGAGAAAAGTAGGACCGATAGATATCGATATCTAAGGAGCTCTTCCGATCTAGAATGGCCAATGGCACTATAGTATGCATAAAAAAAGTCTTAACATAATCAATTTGATTGATCAATTAGACAACGAAGTTTTGTCATGGATGGAGAGTTGAGCCAAGATTTGATCTTGCACTCACTCCCTTTAATTTTTTCACAATTGTTGTGAATTTTTCATATAAACAAGCTAGATATCGCCCTCACCGATTTGCTTAAAATATTGAAAAATGTTGAGAGTCACTTTCCAACCAAGAAAGATCAAGTCTTACTGGTAGGGGCCAAAGGATCTTCTGAAAAGAAGAACGATTCAAAGAAGGTATAATAGAAAGGCGTAAACAAAGGATAATAAGAACAAAACTGATACGGATAGCAAAGGAGCTTGCTTCCACTGCAATAAGCCCGACACCGGAAAGAAATCATGAGAAGCATCTTGCGAGGTTAACCAAAGAAGCTTAGTGAAGTTTCTACTTATAAATACAAATTTGTTCATGATTTAAAATAAATTTTTCTTTAAGTCAAGGTTCTACTTGGGTATTGGATACCGACTTTGGTTATCATAAATATAGATTTATGAAGGGACCAAGCAGTAGTAGTAAAAGCTAAACAAATATAAGTAATCCTATGTGCGGAAATGAAGCAAAGGTTGCCATATTAGCCATAGAAACTTATAGTTTAGCAATGCCTACGGCAAATCTATTAAGTCAATAAGTTGTTATCAGATTCCAGCTTCTTGTTAAAAATATTATTTCCATTTTATCATTGGACAATGAAATCTTTGGTATTATAATTAAGAACAATTGTTGTTCTATTTATAATAATAATGTTTTGTATAGAATCGAAATATTACTTAATAAATTTTGTATACTGACTTACGTGAAAAATTATTTTATAAATTGAACAAACTAGTATAAGAAAAGGAGATGATCATTCAAAGAGTTGAATGTATGTATTTATTGAAATACAAGTGTGAATTATTTGAAAGGTTCAAAGAATTCAGAAGTGAAACAAATTGGCAATGTATTAAGATTCTTTGATTAGATCAAGGAATAAATACTTGTGCAATAAGTTTCTAGATCATCTCAAATGGTTTTCTCATAATGGACGCCTCCTAATACGCAATAATTGATTGATGTATCTGAAAGGAAAAATCGTACCTTGTTGGACATGGTACGGTCCATAATGATTTTATCGACATTCCAGTATCCTTCTAGGATCATGTCCTAGAAATGGCTGCATATCTACGAAAATGGTAACCTCTAAATCCCGCCCAAGACTCTCCATAAAAGTTATGGACAGGGAGGATTCCTAATCTTAAGTATGTTAAGATAAGGGGTTGTCCAACTTATGTGAAAAGGTTTCAAAGGATAAGCTTGGGACAAAATTTGACATGTACAGATTTGTGGGACATCCTAAAGTAAGTTTAGGGTATATGTTCTATAATCCTACTTAGCAAAAGGTGTTTGTTACGAAACACGCTGCCTTCTAAGATAAAGGTGTTTATCATTGAAAGGGCTAGTGGGAGGATAATAGATCTTGAAAAGTTCAAGAACCACAAAACACTATAAGTCAAATAAGAGGAACCTCAGAGATAGACCTTCTATTGTACCACAAACCAATCAGAAATCGAATAGTACCAAAGATACCTAGGAGGTATGGATTCATCATGGATGATGATGATGAGGTACACATCATAGAAGATGATGATCCAGAGTTACATTCGATGAGGTAAGACTTCTAGTGTGTACAAAAGGGTCAGTGGGAGCGTCGTGAAATTTCTAGTATTATATGTTGATATACTACGGATGAGGAATTACATACCAATGCTACAATCAAGAAAGATAAAGTTGTCTAAACATTCCTCCATGAATTATTTGGGAAGAGTATCTTAATTGGGGATACAAATCTATATAGATAGATTTAAAAGGATCCTCGACTTAACCCAAGGAACGATATTCATTTGATGCTAAAGTCGCTTAGCATGGCAAACTCCAAGAGATGTCTCATGTTGATGAGCTATGGAGTGTATCTCTTAATAGTCCCCACGCACTCTCGAAGAGAGAGGTCGCATGAGTGACAATCATGTATGCAATGAAATGTACGAGACCGATGTCGATCACCATATTATGGAGAAGTTCACTATGAGTCGTTGAAAAACATCTTAAAGTGCTTAACCCAAGACTAAGGATGTGATCATATTCATGGTGGGTCTTAATTAAAACTAGAGGGCTTAATGTACTCAAGTTTTTCGTATATACCAAGATGACGTAAAATCCACTTTAAGGTAAAGGGTTACCTCGAATAAAGGTGCAAAGTTGAATTGAAAGGTTCCAAACAAAGAAAGAGTTGTCGGTTTAGTGATAAAGACAAAGTATATAGCTATAAATGAAGTCGCAAGTTGATTGTTTGGATTAAAAGTTCATTACGTAATCTAGAATAGTTCCTAAGTCTCATCTTGATCTAAACATGTGTTGTGGCACTTTCATTTGATTATTAGAATCATTGAAAGATGGGAAATCACTATAGAGATGATGGACTCTCAAGAACAACATTACATATCCATTAACTAAAGCTTATCCAACAAAGCAGATAATCGCCACTTAGAGAAGAAGAGTATAAGATACCATGACGATCGACTTTAGTGCAAGTGGGAGATTGAAAGTAGTATGCACACAAGCCAATCATGTTTGATGATAAAGCATATACTTTGTAACAATCTTATTCATTTATTAATAAAAGTATTAATTTATTAAAGGCTTTTAATTATCTACATGATGTCATGTTTTATAATATGTGATAAACCCATAGTTTTAAGCAATGCTTTTAGAATAATGATGATGATCATTCTAATGAGATCTAAATTCTTAGAAAGCTTAAAACTAAAATAGTTCCCAATCATTGGATTACTAAATTGGGGATTAGTGAATCCTGATAGATTGGTACATACGCTGTTTGCTCATCGATGAGGATGATTGATCTCATGATCATTTGTGTGGAGACACTAAAGCAAGTATGTAGGTGCTTATTAGAGAATAAGTTCACCGAACGTGGCTCGCTAAGGAATACCTAATGGAGTTTTATTTGCTCGTCAATAGGAATTCTCAGTAGTGATAGTAAGTACAAGTAATCCTTGACTTGAGATCATCATAGATCTGTGTATGATGAGTTATACTTTGACTTATTCCTTAAGACCCTTAGGGTATATCAAAGGGTATGCTTGGGTATAATAAGTTGTATATGGAGATAATGTATGATCAATAAAGAATCTACCACTTCTAATAAAAGAAGAGAAATGTCCTATGTGATTCGATAAATGACAACCCAAAGAGTCCTCTTGGTTAAGGTAATGAAATTAGAAAGGAGTTTCTAATTTGCATTATTTGAGTCAGTGCATTTAAGGATCGAAATACATATAATTAAATAAAATAAGACTTGACAAAGAATTCCATGTCTTATATTTAATCGGGACATCAGATGGTGGAAGGATTGAATTATACGGTAACTATTTACTCAAAGGTTCTTTTATGATTAATGTTGAAATCTATATTATCCGGAAAGTCGCTGATCGCTAGGAGGCTTATCCCTATCAGAGAATAAATATTATTTATTTAAATAAATTAATTGTTTAATTTATTTATTTAAATAAGATTAGAATTGTTCTAATTGATTTATTCACAACCTATTAATATGGAGAACCTAAAGGGTCACACCATAAAAGGAAGAATAATTATTTAAGAAGTTAATGGCATAATCGTAATAATATATTAAGTATATTTAATTTAATCTATGGTGATAGAATAAATTAAATAACTTAATATTTATTATTTAATATTTTAGAAATATTAAATATAAATTAATAAGAGGAGTCTTATTAATATTATTACAATTATTATTATTTTAATTTCTAAAAGAGTTTAGGAATTAATTTAATATAAGTACTTCATTTATTCCTAATTGGATTAGAAGGAAAATTAGTTAAAGGAGTTTAATTAATTATCCCTAATAAGATTAGGGAGCTTAATTAATTAAAAGAATTTAATTAATTAAATAAAATCCAATTCCTTAATTGTTAAGATGGGTTGCCCACATCTATAAATAAGAGGAGTCTTATTATGGGTGGGGGGGTTGTTGACTTTTACAACATATGACATAATTCCAATTTGTTGGAGAGTACGCCTTTTCTATAGAGATAGAAAAACTAGGGTTTAGCCAACCACCCTTCTTCTTGAAAATTTCTTTTTCCTCGGTGGATCACCTCTAGAGGCCAAACACATGGGTGGCTAACGCCGATCAAAGGAAGGAACCAAACCCGGTGGATTCAAGTTGAACGCGAAAGGATTTGGAGGTGAACTTGTACCTGAGGAAGCTCGATCTTCAAGGGTATGATTTTATTCTTTATCTTTTCGTTTAATTAATAATTGTGCATAAAGGGTGATCCGGGTATATGGTTTGTAAATAATTTTAAACTCTGATTTTACACGCTTCCGCTTAATTTTGCAATTTGATTGCGTTGATGAATATTACAAACCCAACACCCTTACCTTAGAAAAAACTTGATACTGGAATAGTGAGGTAGCAGACTTCTTTTCTTCTTTCTCTCTATAATTTCTCTCTATAATAATTGCTCTATAGCTTTAGTGAATTGGTAAGAAATAAAGGGAGAATGAGCTTCTATTTATAGGAAAATATAGTTTCGATAATTGTACGTTTTGGGGCTCGAAATATTATAGAATAATACCTTCCTCTTTTTCTTCATTTTTAATTTAGTCCTGCAAGTATTATCAAACTTGCACCACCTCCCCTAATAGTAAATAATATGAATCAATAGTTCAATCATGTGAATCAATAGTTATAATCATGTGAAAAAATGAATTACAATATAGGACCTCCATCTATACCTCCATTTTTAACTTAGCCATGCAAGTATTATCAATCTTGCACCAACTCCCCTAATAGTACAAGAATATGAATCAATAGTGCATACATGTGAACAAATAGTTATAATCATGTGAATTAATAGCAATTAATTGCTCATTTATCCGATTAATTACCCGACTGGTCAGTATAACTTCCAGATATCAATTAATATCGAAATAAATGTCGATTTCCACTAACCCTAATAATTCCAACACAATGGAACTATCAATTTCATCTTTAATCAACACGAACTTATTCATCATTAGTATTATAACTCATAATATTTAACAACCGGGTCGTTCCCAGGAAAGAGGGGGCTTTCCAATAAGGATTTCTCCTTATTGACGCGCAATTAGATGACCAAACCTTTCCTTGACAGAACTTCTAGACATTGTAAATATTACAATTTAATAATATGAATAACTTTTTCGTCTCAATTATTGATTTAATAATATATCATATTATGCAGATGATACTGTGACAATAATTGAATCAATAATATGAGAGATAAGATGCGTTAATTCATCGTAGCAATAATTGAGTATAACCGAGTGACTTCTCACGTAAGCATCAATAATCAATATCGTGTGCTACTATGAAACCACGCCAGACATCAGTACTTTTTTTACTAATGGGTAGTTCAAATTGCTTTTAACGGTAGAATACTTTCGCCGTTATTTTTAATAAAAGATAATTCTGTTGTTTTCTTACTACGACAATACTTCCGTTGTGGGGTCCTCCAATGATTGTGTCGTCGTACGAATATTCCCTGTTAAAACGAATATTCCCCAACCAATCGAATATTATATAACCACTTGCTTACTTTGCAAAATTTGTAAATATTACCCACAACTATAACATTATATCAAATCAACACCATAATATTCAAAAAATAATATTTCAAGAAATTAAAATTTTTATTCATAAAATCTGGGGTCTCACAGTTATTCTATTATGGGGCCCACAAATGGCTGCGCCGTCGTACGAATATTCTCCGACAACAAGAATATTCTACGACCAAACAAATATTCTCCGACAAAAATGAACATTTTATAACCACTTGCTTATTTTGCAAAATTTGCACATTTCACCCATAACCAAAATATTATATCAAATTAACTCCTTATTATTTCAAGATAATGAATAGAGGAAATTTAATTTTATTTATATAAAAAAAATTCGGGGACTTGCAACCATTCAAATATAGGAACCATAACAGACAACTTGAATACAGAAAAGAAAACTCATGGAATTTCTGATAATTTCAGGAATTATAGAAGCAATACTTATCGTAGTAAGTTTAGAGTTAGGAATCTAAAATGAACAATATACTAAACTGCAAATAGATTTTCAACTGTCATACGGTAGTTCACGTGGACAGATCATTTCCACAATTTAATAACCATTGAATACGAAGGGTTATTCACTAGGCATGTGGTAGTCCGCGTAGACAGGTTATTCCCACAGAATAATAAAGAATGGAATAACAAAAGGATTTCATCATGCATGCGGTAGTCCGCATAGACAGGTTGTTCCAACAGAATAATAAAGAATGGAATAACAACCCTTACGAGTATTGAAAGAAAATAACTCTTTCATGAATACAAAAGAAATAATACCCCTTACGAATACAACAAATAATATCCCTTACATTAGTAGGAGATTGAATACTGAAATAGGGTAATAGTAGAATACTCCTCTTCTTTCTCTCTATAGTTTCTCTCTCTAGAGTTTCAGTGAATTCGTAAGAAATAATGAAGGAATGAGCTTCTATTTATAGGATAATGGACTAAATAGTAACTCGTTCATGAACGGTCCAGATTAATTTACTTTTATACGGACGGTCCATACTTATTTACTATTAAAACTTTAAACCAGCAATCTATATTGATTTACTATTAAAACTTTAAACCAACAATCCATATTGATTTACTATTATAACTTTAATATTATAACTCATAATATTACATCTCTTCATGGAATAATAAGCCAAACTTATAACAAACACCTCATAACAAACCTCTTTTATATTAAAAATTTAATAAATATTTACCACAAATCACTTATCTTTAATCAACACATTTTTAATCTTTCAATAATTATTCATCATTAATATTATAACTCATAATATTTAACAACCAAATCATTCCCAGGAAAGAGGGGGCTTTCCGATAAGGATTTCTCCCTATTGGCGCGCAATTAGGTGACCAAACCTCTTTCCTCGACAAAACTTTCTAGACATCGTCAATATTGCAAATAATAATATGAATAACTTTTTCATCTCATTTATTAATTTAATAATATAAAATATTATGCAAATGATATTGTGACAATAATTGAATCAAATAACATGAGATACTATGCAGCAATTATTGTAGCAATAATTGAGTATGACTGAGTGACTTCTCACGTAAGCATCAATAATCAATACTATGTGCTACTATGAAACCACGCGTATTACTGTTCTTTTACCACCGGGTATTTCAACAGTTTAACGGTAAAAATTTGGTCAGAAAAAGAAACCAATTTTGTCGTGAATAGTACCTCATGAATAGTAACTCATAAATAGTAACTCATGAATAGTAACTCATGAATAGTAACCCTGACATAAAAAGGTAAACATTTCTTAAGAAAGTTTAAACCAATATTATTTCTGTCGTTTTCTAACTATGACAATATTTATATTGTGGGGTCCACCAATGATTGTGCCGTCGTACGGATATTCCCCGACAAAAAGAATATTCTCCAACACAATGAATATTTTATATCAACTTGTTTGCTTTGCAAAATTTATAAATATTACCCACAACTTTAACATTATATCAAATCCACACCATAATATTCCAAAATATATTTGGAGAAAAATTAATCTTTATTCATAAAAGTTGGGGTCTTACAATATGATTCTAATGAACCTGATTTCTTTTCCAGATTAAAGACCTCATGTAATACTACAACTAGCATAAAATTAACAGACCTAATTATTAACATACACGGATCTACAGGCTCTGACATTCTACTGTCCGACCTGTTTTTCCAGAATTTCCAGTTTACTTAAAACACCATTTTGATGCATCCAGATGTTATAAAAACATGTTCTATCATCTTAGCATACTTTCTAACATTTTATTACATATATCTAAACATCTAAACAACAAATTAAACATAGCATCAAAGCTCTAGGTTAAAATTAGGGTTTGCACATTTTCTTGCTTGATTTTTATTTCTGGCTACTGAATTTATTGTTGCTATCACCAAGGCTTGTTTAGGTAGGTTACAAGAGTGTATAGGCTTGTAAAATTTGTAAGTTCACACTGAACTAAGGCTGCCATTTATAGAATTTCCAAACTAGGGTTTTTGGTCATTTAATCACCTACTTGCCTCCCAAAATATCTGATCTATGATGCTTGTGCTGCTTGGGAGTTTTAAAGCATGTCATGTGATGTGTTGGAACTTGTATTGATGACTCGTTGTGAGCTAGTTGATTAAATTAATAGCTTAATTATGCCCTAATCCTCTTTAATTTTGATTAGGGTTTTGGTTTCTATGATTAGGGTTGCTTAATGTTATTTATTAGCACCTAATTGAAATTTAACAATCATGATTAGGTGTTAAGATAACCTAATTAGGGTTTAGTCTAGATAATTAGTGTTAGGGTTTACAAATTAGGGCTAAGGTTTGTAATCTAGGGTTAGGGTTTGTAATCTAGGGTTCCTAACTTAGATTTTTCATAAATCCTAACAAGCACGACAAAGCGTTTTGTCAGTGCAAACACACCAAAGTAGCTTGTCAAAATACATATACCGAAAAGTTTGTTTTCAGAAGAAAAAATTTTAGCACAACGTGTCAAGGACGTCGATTTTCGAACAAAAAATTATTTGACCTAATTTGGTAAACAGAGCATATAATAACACAATACACTTTTAGAACAGAGAGATTTTAATAATATAACTGAATTTACATAACTGAATCTTATTAGGGTTTTGGGGTTTCACAAAGGTCAGGGGAGTAAGTATGAAGATAAGAGCATCAGACATCAACCAATGCCTAGGGTTTCCTTACAAAGGTCTGATGAATCTCGAGGATGTCGATATTGAAGAAGGTAAGAAGTTAATACCCTACAAAAGAAATGTAAATTTGAAAGACATGAAGAAGGAGTTCCTGAGGAGTTTGAATTCCTAGCTAAGATTGCTAGAAAATGTATCTTATGCAAAGATACTGTACACGATACTGTTAGTGATTTACAACTGAGAATCATGACTACAATTGTCATAAAACTGCAAATGAATTTTGGAACCCTTCAGATTGATTGGTTGTCCAAATGGCTAAAAAAAGCTGAGAAAAAGAAGTCTACAGATAAACCCTCACAAAGGTTTTTTATGGAAGACTCTTGAGCATTATACTGAAGAAGAAACTGAAGAGCAAGATAAGGGATGTTGAGGAGAACCCCTAAATGTTCAAAAAGTTATGTCTCCAAAGTTGTTCAAAAACTAGAAGAAAAATCCCATGGAGAATAAAAGACTAAAGACATTTGGCAGTAGCAAGGTCACTGCAATGAAGAGGAAGGCAAGAGTAATGGAAAGCGAGTCATCTCAATCTGATGACTCTGCATCCCCAGTGGCTACTCTAGCAAAGCCAACCAAGAAGAAAGCTAAGGTCGTGAAGAAGTCTACAGAGGTTCCACCAAGCAGTCTCTCCATTGACAAAAAGAGATATGAATCAGGAAAGGAAAAAGCATCAACTGCTACACCCCCAAGGAGGAGAAAGAGTAAAAGGATACTTCAAGAAACAAATCAAAAGAAAGAAGGAGGCTCTGCATCAAAAGTGATTGATCTCAATGATAGTGATGAAGATGATAAACTTGAGTCTACAAGAGAAGACATTAAAGGAAAAAAGAGGATGATTTCTGACAGCTCCAGCAGTGAAAGTGAAAGGAATACAAATGCAAATGAACCCAAGTCAGAAGAAGATTTTGATGAAGATGAAACAGATGAGTTTTTAAATTATGAAGAGTAGGAAATCATTACTGAGTCAGACAGTTCTGAGAGGGGTACTAAAGAAAGAACAAGTGATGAAAATCAGCAAGTAAGATCCACTAATGAATCAGTTAAAATGATCCAGCATGATTCAAGCTCAAAGTCAGAAAATGAAGAGATGGAGACAGACTCCAGTTCTACAGATCAGGAATCAGCAGACTATCATGTTCCCTCTCCGGCAAGAGTTCGCAGAAGATTAGTGGTGGAAGTCTTTGATGAACCATAAGATGTGCTACCAGGGAGATGGATAAATCATGGAAATAAACAACTCAAAGTAGTAACGATGTCTACAGAAGATCTATTTAACAATTGGAAAGACATGGATTTAGATCGTACTACAATACTGTACAATCCTGACAATCCTCTAATAAAATGGTTCTACCCATGGATGCCCTGGCTAAAGGCATATACTGCTGAAGATGAGAGTTACATCAGCTGGTGTTATTCATATTTTCCCAATTTGGAGCTGGTCTCTCAGAACATTCCAAGGGTCAAGACCTTTCACACCAAACTGATCAAGAACGTCCCTAACTTCAAAGTTTATCGTCATGCTGGAAACATCTACATTCCCTTCTATCTCTTAGAAAATCAAGAAAAGGGAAAGGTCACACCAAAGCTCACAATCATAGAGGTCTCATACTCTGTGATTGCAAATAATTCAACTCATCCTGTTACCCAAGCATCTAACCCTACTCTCAGTACTCCGAGTCTCAATTATAGCATACCTTCTGATATCCCCTCTTCATCCAAAAATAATTTCTTTGACATTCTCACAGCCTTTGAAAACATCTTCAAAAGTGAAAAACTCAAACAAACTGCCCAAATCCATCAAGACTCTGAGTTACTAAAAAACTCTGAAGAATCGGATGAAAAATTATCCTATATTACTGAGGAAGCAAAGAGCCTGTCAGAAGGAAAATACACTATGTTCCACAAGAAACTTCAAGCAACCATTTCTGATATATCTAATAAGATTCATCAGCGAGATCAGATTTATTTAGAATCCATTGAGCAACAAAGGAAAGAAGCCCTGCTACTCTAGAAGAAAAATGAAGAATATATTGTATCTCTCTTCGAGAAAATAGATACCCTGAATTAGTCTCTCTCTCTCTCTACAACTAGAGCTCAGCTAACAGAAGCTAAAGATTGAAGTTTGAAATTCATCCTATCTACTTGAGCAGCTTATGTCCAATGTCCAAAATTTCTCTCAAGTGATTGATGACAATAAGGGGAAAAAAAGAGAAGGCACTCAAAGGGACATAAGAAGAATCAAATGAAGACAAAGAAGAAGATCCATAAAGAGGAGTAGGAGCTTAAAGAAAATGAAGTAATGAAGCCATCATCTCAGGGGGAGCAGGAGCTCAAAGAAGATGAAGAAATGAAGCCATCATCTCAGGGGGAGCAGGAACCGGGAAAACAAGCAGATGAATAGCAACAACAGAAAGAAGATCCAGAAGACACACACATGAAAAAGAAGGTACATCTCTAATTATAATAGTTAGCTCTGGATCCAGTATTTAGCTTTGATCTGCCATCTGTAATCAAATTTTTTTTAATAATATCATTCATATTACCTATTCTAGCAATACAGCAGCTCACTATATCTTAAGATTCATTCATCTCATGCATATGCATTTAGTATTTTTGTCATCATCAAATAGGGGGAGATTGTTAGGAATATGTATGTGAATGTTATTCCTTTATTCGTATAATTTGATGATGAAGATGATGAAGTAAATGAATGAATATGAAGATATGTCTACATTGATAAAAGATGTAAAGTCCTTAATAGATGATAGATAATATGGACAAGGACTTAGATTGATATGGTCAAAATTGTTAGTTTGATCCATGCTTAATGTTTATCATTCTTTAAATGAATGTATAGAAGAAAAGATCAAAGTTGTTAGGTTGATCTATTTTGAAGTGTAATAGATAGGCATGTCTGATCGTAGAGCTCTACACAAGTCATGCTAGCCTGCTAAGAAAGTAAAGCAGAATCGTAGTCTGCACTTGGAATCGGAGAAGATGTCATGTCGAGAGCTTGTCATACTAGAATTGTAGACTTGACTGTGAATCATGAAGTCTGCATGTCACCCATCAGGATCACAGTTTGCAGACCCAAAGCCAAAGTCAAAGACAGCGAGATGTTTGCATAGCCAAGGCATAATCATATAAGCACTCTATGATTATCTACAGAAGCAAACATGAAGTATAATGCATAAATTTCTTTCTCTAGTAAAAACAGTCAAGCTTAAGAATGTTGTGACACCCCCAAATATGGGTACTTCATTCCACAAGATTTGGTGTTCACTTGATAAAAACATTAATGTCTAAATACCCAAACATAATAAATTTAACAATAAACCTTCCCATTAAAGGATTACATCAATAAGTTCAATAAAATCTCCCTGGTTATCTAACCTTTAAATACAAACATCAAGTGCGGAAAATTAAATAACTTCATCCCAACATTTAAAATAGATTCTGACAATATAAAAGTTAACAGGTTTACAAGTCTTCAACACTTGTTCATCTTTCCTTTTCCTTTACTGTTGGTAGGTTCATCAACCTTCTCAACTTTAACTATAATGGTTATATAAGTAAGAGTGAGCTAACAATGCTCACTTGAAGTGAAAATGAATAAAATATCATAACAACTGCCAAATGAATAGGATCGATAGAATTGAATAATATTCTCTCTCAATGATAATCAAAAACAGAATTTAAAATATATATATATATATATATATATATCTCTGAGGGTCACAAGACCACGAACTATGTCCACTGTTATAAGTATTCTTTCAACTTAAACCTAAACAGACATAAGACTGTAGGGACTTCTCGTACTTAGGGGGATCAGCCCTTCGTACAATGTATTGTGCACAAACATCTAAACGCTTACGCATAAATTATCCCCTATAATAGGGTTGTTCGTCTCAGTATTTAGAATACAGGTCCGAACCAAAGTAAGTTTGGTTTGGATAAGTTTCAAGGTAATTTAGAGTTTAACGAACATCAACTAAGGATTAGTTGAATAAAATGTAATCACAATATGCTATGAAATAAGTCATAAAGGAATCAAAAATATATTAAGATCATGCTTTAGAAATGAACTAACAGCATAAGCATTGAATAACATAACATACCTTGCTTGAACAATGTTAAGCTAAGGCTAGAATTTTGTTTAGTAACAAAACTGAGCTATTGAGCATGCATAGTAAATAGCAAATTGAACGATAAAACTTGTTCAACATAAGTATATCAGAATTTAGAAGCTTGTATGCTAAGAAACAAGCTAAAGTAGGAAACCTTCTCATAGTAAGAGTTAGGTTAAATAGTTTTGCACGAACATAATTAAATTGTATAAACATGATTAGGAATAACTTGTTCAATAATAAACAAGGTAGAGTAAAGAAAACTTGCACAATACAATTAGAGTTAAGAAACTTGCACAATCGTAACAATAGAGTTAGAGAACTTTTATACTAAGAAACAAGTTAAAGATAAGAAAACTTGTTCAATATCAAGAGGTTAGGTTTAGAAACTTGCTCAATTGTAAACAAGGTAGGATAAAGAAAACATGCCTTGCATGTAAGCTAAACCATAATAATTCGATTCACAATATCTTATATACATGTCATTATGACACAATTAGTTACTACATATACTCTGTATACAAATAAGTATCTATTTCATGTATGGATTGGTTTTAATCACATTGTCAAGTCCTAAAACTCGTTAATTGTTAATAAAATTCTCATTCTTAGTACTATAATACCACTATTAACAAAAATCACATTTTTAATAGTCATAATATTGCACCTTATCAACAATTATAGACTTTGTGTAATAAAAACAAATTTTCCGCCATTCTCGCTAACCCAAGGTTATGGCACCCAGCTTTACACTACTTAACTGCATTAGCTAATTGCAAGCGCGATCTTTGAGGTGTGGCAAAAGACACATGCTCAGTAATCAGCCATGTATGCGAGACTTGGCTCTCATGGCTAATGAATCAAGGCCAAGAAGACCGAATTACAACTGATTCGATTTAACACGTAAACAAAGCTAATTTGACCTACATCTTAATTTCTAGCACCAAATTTATCACGCATAACTTACATAGATTACACATAAACATTACCCATCATATATATACTGATTTAAAATAACTAAACAACAACTTCAGAAAATTTAAATCCTTGAATGCCATGTTTTAAACCAAAAACTTCATTTTTAACATTGTTGACAAAAATTAACATTGTGATCACAATTATACACCAAATTGATTCATTCAAACTACGTTCTTTTGTTTCTTATCGAATTAACATATTCAAGACTCAATTTACAGATTAGTTTACAAACCAAGTATCAATTTTGAACTCCAACAAGCCATATTCATACACACATGCACTGTAATCAGTTTTTTTCTTATTTTTGACGTAAAGAAAGTAATTGGTACACTAAATCCTTATCTAGATGCTAGTTCTAACATTACAAATACATATAAATACAACAACTCAGTTTATAATAACAATTCACCCAATATGAATTCACAGAAAACATAAGACTCGTGAATATAAAATATTCATATATATAATATTAAAGCTTTGAAGATATACCTTCAATTGCTTGGATAATCCTTTCTAACCATAGACAACTGCTTGGAATCACAGAACTCTCTCTCAAATTCTCACAAACTTCTCTCTGCAAATTCTCTCTATTTTCTTTTCTCTGTATTCTTTCTTTTCTTTTCTCTCCTTAGGCCTAAGCCAAAAGCTTTTTACAGAAGACTACGATCGTAGTGCTCACCAAAGAGAAGAAGAGCCTGAAAAAAGAAATACAAAGATTATGGTAGACTTACCATAGAGCAAAGGAAAAACAAGGAGGATGTCTATGTTCATCTTTATCATAAAGTGTGATCAAGAGATCACAAGGCAGAACGTTATGTAAGCTGAGTATGATGAACCAAAAGAGACTGTAGGAGCCAAGACAGAATCGGAGAGTATCAAAGAAGTTATTTGAATCGTAGTCTGTCTTGAAAGCCACTCAGACTCGTAGAGTTGGTCCGAGCGCCTTTCGAGCCAAGTCAAGAATCGTAACCTGCTCTCGGGAATCGTAAAGTCTGCAATACAAGCAAATAAAGATCATAGTTTACCAGTACTTAAAAGAAATCGTAGTGTTCTCTCTATTTAGGCTGAATCAAGCACGATCATAGAATAGACTGTGAAGGAAAGGTACAAGATGGCACAATGTTGAACACTCTCGAATTCATAAAAGGTGTCAAGGTCAAGTCACCCTATGATTTCCACAGACAAGCACTCGTAAAGTTCAAAAAGGTCAATATCGTAAAGGGAATTCTTCTAAGGAGTGAGAATGTCCAAGCAAAGAAGACTGACATTTGAACGTTATGAATTTGTGATCCTAATATTCTTTCCAAGCATCCTTATTGAGAATTAAAGAAACAAGAGAAGAAGGTGACTACCTGCTAGCTTGCTAATAGTAACTTCTATGAAGTGTTAGGTGTTAAAGTTGACTGATGTGTCAGGAAAGTAAAAAAGGAGTTATCACATCAACCTAGCATGTCTACATCAGTGCTCAGAAATGTATGGAGCATTAATTGCTACAATGGATATCTTCGACAAAGACAATCAAAGGCTACTTCACAAGTAGATATTCAAAGGGAAGCTCTTCAATAAAAGACCTTCAACGGCTATATTCTAACGGGAATATAACAGATGAATCTACAAATAGCCAAAGTTTTAAAGAAAAAAAGGTGTTAACTTAAAGAAATGCAAGTCATATAGAGCATAGTAGAGAAAAGGTCTTCATGAGAATGAGACAATTACACTAGAGTGAAGCACAAATGATGAGAGTTCTGCGATGATAAAGCTTCACTCCATACAAAGGAGTATGACAATGAGATGGCATCTGTACTGAGTGTGACGCCCCCAAATCCGGGTACTTGAAACCCGTACTTGGTGCTACACGATAACATTCATTCAACTACTTACTATATTAATTAAACAAAATTATTATATCAAAGTTATCTACCTTCCCAGTCTCGAGAACCTTTAAGTCTTACATTACATTATATTATCTTAGTACAAACAGTCAAAATAACATAAGGTAACCTATTCCTTCAGCTTCCCCTTCCCTTTGTCCTTGCCGGAACCTTCAAGTCGTGCTAGCTTAGCTGAAAACATTTAAATTTAAAGCAAGAATGAGCATTTGAGTGCCCAGCAAGTAATAGCAATGAATAAATGTTATCTGAAAGATTTAAATGTTTTCTTTGGACGACACTTCTACAACGAAGTAAAAGTTACGAAGTAAACTGGAACAATACCAACTATCTATTAGTTATATTACATTTTTGAAATTACGTACTGACTATAAATAGAGAATAGCTTAATAAACTATGAACTTTATTTTAATTTTCGAAAAGGTTAAACAGAACTTCATCTGAAAACCGTTATGTCTTACGAACACGGAGGGTGATCATCCCGTTATGCCCTGTATTGATCAACACTACTTGTTTGAACGATAAGTCATTCATCTGGTCCGCCTTTGGCACATAAAAAGTGTTTTCCCTCATCGGGATGTTCATAAATAATCTGGAATTCCAACTAAAATAGTTTAATTAAATAATAACAATGTTCTATCATGGTCTACAATATTTAAATATGTGTCAACATGTGATTAAATACAAACATTATCCAAGTGAGGGAACTTGTCTAACTTAACTATATATCAACAGGATATAAATATTAATCATACATTACTACTGTATTGGTAAACGAACAAAGTTTGATAACTGACATGGATACTAAAGTTGAAATACAGGATCAATAACAGTAGGGTTTTACGAACTTATATAACAGGGGTTTAATTCGATAACTTACTTATACATGAGTATTGCATAAGTAGATACAAGAGTAAGGATACTTGCCTGATCTACTGCATACATAACTTAGTTTTATCTTTTATACTAAAACCTATCATTCATAAGATTATTCTTTTGATCAGAATAATATCTCATAACTCATAACACTGCTATTTGCAGTCATCATATAACTTAAACACATTGTCACATAATTATAACAGTCATTCTAACACAAATAATTATTTATCAAGTAAATCTATATAAGTCTGGGTCAACTTCGGTAACATTTTTGTGTACCGACGGCTCTTTCGGATAATAAACGAGTTTATAATAACTTAAACTCTATTCTGTAACTTCAATACTTTAAAATATTAATCATATTATTTTTTAAGATATTATAATAATTTTTTTAAATAATTATTATAATTTATCACGATTTTTCAAACACTTAAATCATTTTTAAATGATTTAAATTGAATAATTCCATTACCATTAATATAAAAATATTAATAAAATACTTGCTAAAATATCTAAGCTATTAATAATAACTTAAAATATTTTAAAACATCTATTTTACCCTTAAATGATTTTTAAAACATTTAAAATCATTTTTAAATGATCACCATTAATATTTAAATATTAATGTATTCTTTATGAAAATATTAAAAGTCATTTATTATAACTTAAAATATTTTTAAATCCTTTATATCATTTTTAAATGATTTTAAATCATTAAAACCATTTTAAACTATTTATTTAATATAAATATTAAATAAACTTATTATCATTAATATTAACTTATTAATGAAAATTACCTTAAAATATTAAAATTATAATTTATAACTTAAAATATTTTTAAACACCTTATTATCATTTAAAATAATTTTTATAATATAAAATCATTTTTAACCCATTTATTTAATACATTTATTAAATAAATTTAATACCATTAATATTCAAATAAATAGTAATATTAATTAAAAATATGTCAATTTATCAAAAGTTAATTTTATAATTTAAAATAATTTTTAAAATTGATTTTGTATTTTTAGAAATTTATTTCTATTTTTAATAAATTTTTCGTAAATTAGAAAACAAAAATAATTAAATCAATCAAGCTAAGGGCTTTAGCGACGCTTCGTCATGATAGGTGTTCTTGAGGCTCAAGAACATTGACGATCAATGTTCATGGTGCTTTGATTATCTCAGAACTTCTTTAGTCATGTTATTTTTACGACGAGTTCTTATAATGTTCATGTAGTATACATGTAATACTACATGAATCAAGCATCATATCAGTCATATAAACAAATAGCATGAAGATCTAGCCTTGCAAAGTCATTGTCAGAACTTTCTGGGTTTTCCAGAAACCCAGTCAGCTTCAAGGTCCATTGTGAGGCTTAAATTTCTATAGGTTCTGGTTATGGTTAATGTGTTCTAATGGTTCAGGGTTGTAGTCCACATGTTAAGGTACAATTATCAATCATCAGGTCAGTCAAACAACATCAAAATCACTAGCTAGCAACTGGTCAAACGTTGTCAGAAATAACGTTCATACGGTTTCTGGGTTTTTCCCAGAAACTCTATCCGTGAGCAAGTGGCCTAGTTTGACTGATAATAACTTTCAACATGTTGTTTATTATGGTGATTTAGGAGCATGAATATATAGTACAAATAAAAGAGTTTAGCCGTAATACAATAACATAATCAAAACATCAAACACATGCAAGATCTGGGATCATGAACAACTTGTTAGACGCTTAAAACCAATTTTGGGTTACCCAGAATTTGAAAATCAATGCCGAGAGACCAACATTGACCATCCACTACTTACAATCTATTGATTTCTTGAGTGATTTAAAGGCATGAACCTAGAGTATAACTAATAGGCTACATACTAGATACAACAACATCAAAAAAACATTTAACACCTTACAGATACGAGCCTTGTAAAATGTTGTCAGACACTGATTTTGAGTTTCTGGGCTACCCAGAAACTCTTGGTCATGCTCAATCAACTGAGTTTGACCATGAATAACTTTTGTTCTGGACATGATCTAAGCCTAATTTCAAGTCCAGATCAAAATTCATATAGCAAACTAAAATTCTAAAACATCAAACATACAAAACCATTAACAGGCTGAGATCTATGGCCTCTGACATTCAGTTGTCAGGCCATAAATCTAGGGTTCTTGGACAGTTTTGAAAAACTTTAATTTTAAGGCACTTTGAGGTTATAGATCTATGATGTAATATCATAGATCATCATATAACATCCTCTAGCATGCATCTAAACACTTAAACACAACATTTATCCTAACATATAAGATCAAATAGGGCTAGGGTTTTATACCTCTTTCTTGACAAGCTTTGAATCCTTGCTTCCTAATCTATTTGTGATGGTCTAGAGGGTTATTTAGGGACTGATTTGCTAAGAGATTTTGTGGCTTAGAGAGAGAGGAGAGTTGGTTGAGTGATAGCTAGCAAATGAGCTTAAGTTTTGATTTTATCTCTCTTTAAAATCTATATACTTTGATTCAATGAACCTAATCTTGCAAGGTGTCAATTGAGATAAGATTTGGCTGAGATTTCGAGCACATGGGATATCTAACATGGTGAGTCATGCAATTCTAGAACAATCTCTTAACTTATATTTTAAGTAAAGGGTAATTTGGTCATTTTACACACTAAAGGGTATTTTGGTCTTTTCCATTTAAATTTTAAGAGTAGTTTGGTAATTTCATATATTTCCCATAACTTTTAATCTTAAGATTTGCTAATTACCATTAGGGCTTGCTAATCACTAATTAGGGTTTTGAAATTAGGGTTTAAGTTTTCCTGAAGATCAAATTAGGGTTTCTAACTTAGCGTTTAGGGTTTCTATATAATCATTAGGGTTTCCCCTAATTAGATTCATAATCACTAATATATCTCCTTGATCACATCAACCTGATTAATAATCAGTCTTGGTTTCCTATTTAGGGTTTGAATTAGGGTTTTCAATTTAAACTTAGGGTTTTCTAATACTCTGCTATTTCTGATCAACATTAAACCATACACACATATATTACATACATATCACATTGAAATATAAACATTATATCATAACATTCGTATTCCTTGTTCATAATCCATGAATTAGGGTTCTGGACCATATCCAACTTATCTTTCATTATCCGTCAACTAAAAATTTTAAATTGACTATACTACTAAATCCATATCTCATATATTCAAAATATTATTTGTAATAATAAATAAAAAATTATTTGTCAAAATACTGATATAATTATTCAAAAAAATTTCGGGATCGTCACATTCTCCCCTCCTTATAAAGATTTCGTCCCCGGAATCACCCTTACCTTACCCTTAATATTAATGTTTTATTCTTAGATTTTTAATTATAAAAAAATTGAATTACTATATTCTCCCCTCCTTATTAAATTCGTATTACGAATTCGAAACTCAAATTCCTCCTTAAAAAATCCTTTTATTAGTGATTTATTATATTATTATATCGAATTTATGGTACAAGAATAGGTTAAATCCGAATTAGGTGTATATATTAATATTGTTGATCAGGTTTATACCTGGAACTCCATCTCCGGCTACGACCGTATCTTGAACTATCATATTGAAGGTCCTTGCGGTCGATTTGGTTGGTTGGCTTGGTGGAGTCGGATCAGTTATTGCTAGCGTCCCACTACTCTTCCCCGTATTGACATTTCCCTCATTAGCTCTCCTTTTTGGACATTCCCTCACCCTATGTTCTGTTGACCCGCAAATAAAACAACCATTATTCATCCTAGGATTAGGACAGTTGGGAGAGATATGTCCCTCCTGCCCACACTTAAAACACACAGACTTTCCCTTCAAGCATTCTCCGGAATGGTTCTTCCCACAGTTTCCACATTGCACAACCAGCTTCTTCACACTATTTTGCTTAATTTGGATATTTCTTAAATTGTCCTCTTTTCTTTTTCCCGTCTTACTTCCACCACTACCTTCCACTTTGACAACTCTCTCAACCTTAGCATTATTCTTCTTCTCCTTATTATAACGAGTCATGGCTTCACTTCCCTCTTCGGCTATGATAGCCTTGTCCAACATTGCTGTAAAAGTACCTATCTGTAATACTGCCACCTTGTTATAGAGCCAGGGTTTTAAGCCCAGCTCAAACCTTTGTGTCTTCCTTGCTTCTGTGTCCACTTGATGTGGAGTGAACCTAGCTAATTCATTAAATTTTGCGGCATACTCTGCAACTGACATGTCCCCTTGCTTCAACTCTAGAAATTTCACCTCCATCCTAGCCTGCATACTAGTCAAAATATAATTCTAAAAGAAAAGTATTTTGAACCTAGTCCATGTAACCTCTCCTACTCCAGCTCTAGTTTGATTTGCCTCCCACCAGAAATTTTCCTCCCCTTTCATCATATACGTGGAAAAAGCTGTCTTTTGTCCTTCAGCTACCCTAGCGATCACAAAAGCTTTTTCTATCTCCTTTATCCAAGTCTGAGCTTCTCTAAGTCATTGTCCCTCTAAACTCAAGGCGGTCCTCTTGCTTTGAAGTCTTTAAAGTTTGCTATCTCCTCGTGTTCCTCTTCTTCCTCTTCTTCCTCTTCTTCCTCACTCTCACCGCTACCTCTTGCAGAATAGCTCGGTGAAACAATTAGTTCTTCATTCACTACGTGGATATCTCTAATTTGTTCCTCATCCTACAATCGCATTAACTCGATTAGTGATTAAAGGTGTCACAACGGTCACATTCACTCCATTGTGAATATTTTCACCGCCATTTCCAAACACCGCCACAACACAAGGGTTAATTAATATATCAAATATTATCCCTATACTCGACCGACCAATTAAATAACAAATAAACTTAGGTAGGTCATACTAGCGAAGGAATTCCCGCCTCCTCCTAGTTCTTATCTCAGCATCTTAGCCGTGGATCATATCCTAAGCTCGATACCAACCGTGACGCCCCAAAATTAGGTATACGCCACCCATCTTGGGTCGCCACTTACATGGTACATAAATTCAAATACAAACTTAATTATACATCCGTCAGTAACATACGACAATACATAAACCGAGAGTTCTAATAGGAATATTGTCATTTAGATAATATCCATACTCAAGGAGTCCTCATTACATTTATTGTCACACTATTTAATGTAATAGTGAGGACTACTAATGCTATCTTCTGGACCATCACTCTTTTTCCCGACTCGTCCCAAAATATATATTCTCATTTCAAGAGAACAAAGTGAAAGAAAGGGTGAGCTCAACTAGCCCAAAGAAGAAATATTATAACTAAGATAATGCGTAATAAATTATCAATAGTCTTCAACAATGTTAAACCGATAAAATACAATAGACAACCAAATTAATCTGCATGCTGAATATGCAATCCATTAAAAGAGTCAAGTAGAAAATAAAGTCTACTATCTTTTAGGTTTTAAAAGGTTTTCATCAATTTTTATCACTAAGACTCAGCTTTAATGAATAAACCACAATATCTAATCATCCCCGTACCACTGGTCCAAGGATTTTCATCAAATTATCAATGGTCATGACTATACCGAATCACCCCGGTCATAATCATACCAAAACTATCCATCATCGCATTACAGCCACCGAGGACTTTTGTCACATCATTTATATCAAGCCATGATTATACCGAATGATCCCCGGTCATAATCATACTAAGTTCATCTATGCACGTAAGCCAAAGATAACATAATATAACATGAGGATGATGACAATGACATAATAATTCAATAAAACAAGTTCACGAATTAATTTATTCAGAACTAATAACGTCCAAATTGTCAACATGATAATCGCTTTGTAGAGTAAAATTCAAGAATGCTCGTAAAAATATTTTCATTAAAAATATCGGATGAAGCGCAAATATCAAGGATATTCCACTAAATTCATGGAGTATAGAAGTCAAAATTTTAACCAACCGAGTATAATAAATAATGAAATAACAAAAGAAATCACCATGCATGCGGTATCAGCACAAAAGTTATTCCAATGTAATAATAAATACGTAATAATAAAATTCAACCGTGTCCGGTAAAACACATGATGAGATATTCCATAGAATAATAAAAGATGTAATAATAAAGATTTTAACCAGTCCTATTGTAAAACACATGAGCAGTGATATTCTAATAGAATAATAAAGATGAGAATAATAAAGATTAACCAGTGTCCTGCGTAAAGCATGTATGCAGGATGTTCCAACTAATAATAAAATAATAGAAGAATGTCACCAAGTATAGGGGATTCCAGACATATACAAAGTTATTCCAATGTAAAATAAGAATGGAATAATATAAGGATTTCACCAAGTATAGGTATTCCGCATATACAGTGTCATGTATAGGGTATGCCACTTTTACAAAAGTTATTCCAATGTAATAATAAAGAATGGAATAACGTAAGTTCTCTTCATGAATAAAAAAAAAATAACACCCTTTACAAGTACAACAAATAATATTCCCTACCTTAGAAGAAATTGAATATTGGAAAAGTGAAGTAAGAAAATACTTTTCTTCTTTCTCTATAGTTTCTCTCTAGAGTTTCAAAGAATTCGTAAGAAATAATGAAGGAAATGAGCTTTCTATTTATAGAAAAACCGAGGGTGGCTCTTGGTCTTAACGAAGGGTCAAAATGACTCTTGGTAATATCAAGAGACAACTACTATTTCATGAATGGGTAATTAACCCTTGGAACAATCAAGAGGCGCTTAACTCTTGGTAATATTGAAGGGACAACTACTATTTGCTAAGGGTAATTACTATATCTATTGATGGTAATGTAATTACTATTGACGAAGGTAAATACTATCAAGAAGGTAATTACTATCGACGTAAATTACTACTATCGGTAAGGTAATTACTATTCACAAAGGTAATTAATATTGACGAAGAGACTTTAGATGATGACATATATGGGCCCCCATAAAATAATCAAACTTACCACAAACGCCTCATAATGTACTTTTATATACATCAAGGATTGAATAAATATTACCACAAATCATTTTATCAACACATTTTTAATCTTTCAACAATTATTAATCATTTATAACTTGTCGTCGTCTCAATTAATAATATAACATATTATTATACGTATGATACCGTGACAATAATTGAATCAATAATATAAGAGATATGATGCAAGATTATCGTAGCAATAATAATCGAAGTATAAATAAGTGACTTCTCACGTAAGCATCAATAATCAATACCGTAGTGCTACTATGCAACCACGCCAGACATCGCATTTCTTTTACCACCGGGTAGTTCAACAGCTTTTTAACGGTAATACCTCCGCGTTATTTTTATAGAAAGATAATTTTGTCGCTTTCTAACTAAGACAATACTTCCGCCAGGGGTCCACTAATGATTGAGTCATCGCATTTAATATTCCCCATAAAAAGAATATTCCCCACCAAACGTAATAATTTATAACAATTTGCTTACTTTGCAAAATTTATAAATATTACCCACAACTATAACATTATATCAAATTTATTCCATAATATTCAAAAATAATATTTATAGAAAATTCATCTTTATTTATAAAAGTCGGGGTCTTACAACCTCCTTTCTTATGAAATTTCGCCATTGAAATTAGGTATACGTGACTGATATGATAAAGAGGTGAGGATACCTTGAATACCTTTATCGTTAAAAATATTAAATTCATCTTCGCAATCCGCCAAAGATATTCATTAACAATTCATCTTTGCACTACAGCCAAAGATATACAATCAGAAACCAATAATGCCGAGACGCAATTTAATAGTATCACGACCACGAATTATCCATGCACTTCATCGCCAAGGATATTCGTGTTTTCAATTACTACCATGATTATACCGAATAATCCTCGTCATAATCATACCAAGTCTATCAATGACACTACTACCAAAGATGACTTTTTACCACATCCATGAATTAATATTTCATTAATTCGAGACTCAAATTTCAATAATTAATCCATATCATCGAATCATCCCCGCACTACGTGCCAAGGATATTCAATTAGTATCACGACCACGAATTATCCATGCACTACCACCACTAAAAGATAATCGTGTATTCATTAGTATCACGACCACAAATTATCCATGCACTACTACCAAAGATAATCGTGTATTCATTAGTATCACGACCACAAATTATCCATGCACTACTACTAAAGATAATCGTGTTTTCAATTACGGTTATGATTATACGTAATAATCCTCGTCATAATCATACCAAGTCCATCTATTCAAGTAAGCCATAGATAACTTTCAACACAATATAAGCAATGAGGATAATGATATAAAGAATCAATCAAATGAGATAAAGGATAAATATTAAACATTTATAATATAATTTATCCAGATTCAAGAATATCCCCATGTTATCAATCACTTAATAATCTCATAATCTAATATCATTAATATTATAACAATATTTTAATCACTTCTTAAATTTATAAACAATTTATCTCAATTGTTTACGCTTTTACCATATAATGCATTTAATCATTCAAAATGTCATACTCATAAGATATCATCACCAATTATCAAATCCTCATCAAAAAATATGCATATACTCAATATAGGATTCTCTAGCCATAAAATCCTATTTTCAACTTTGTTACTTCACATAACATATTTAACTCATATGTTCAGAATTAAACTATTTTCATGAAAAATACCAAATCAGTCCCAAAAATATTTCTTTTCTGGGATTTAGCAAAATATAGTCCCATGATGAAAATATATTTTTCTCGAATTTTTAAAATTCATTTACTATTTTTCAAAAATCAATTTCTAATTAATTCCTAAGAAATTAGCTACCTCAAGTTTAACTCCAAAATTCCCAAATCTTGGCAGGACCTTACACATGTTAATGTGAGCCTCCATTTAAATTTCATGGTCATCTGAGTTATAGAACTCCGGTTATAGCATTTTTCGCAAAAAAAACCTACATATTGAAATGGTCATAACTTGTTCATTTTAAGTCGAATGAGCTCATTTTTGGACAAGAGGTACTTTATAACATATATTTTCATGTCCCAAAAGGCCAGAATTTTTTCACATAAATTTAGTGGCCGAAATAGCCCTTAAAAGTTTCAAGGCGTTATTTTTTGTAATTTGCAGCTTTGGACTCTTTTGCTAAATTCAGGTCCACACTTAAAATCTACAACACCTTTTCCAAAGGATTCCACTTGGATAAGCTACAAAACTCATAGATCTAACTCTAGGACTTGACCACACTCAAAAATTCAAAATATAATAGGAGATATGGTCAATTGAATTTCATATTACGTTTTTACCAAAATCTAATTTTTCAACCCTTTGTGATTTCTAAGAAACTTTTATGTTTTCACATAATAACCACATAACTCATCATAACACTTACTAATACTTCATATACCCATGATTTTCATTAGTCCAATGCTTTTATTATGACTTTCATCATAATCCTCGTAAATGCATCCTTTTAGTTGAAAAAATATTCGAGGGTTTAAGAAATGGGTTTTTGTAATGGGTCAATACAAAATTCGATTTCACGCCTAGGGTAGGCTAGAAATCTTCAAGAATACGCCAAGAAATTTATTAATGATAGAAATATCATTCAAAATCGCTACTCTTATCCAAGACTTGATAGTACGTTACATTGATACCAACTGTGACTTCTATCCTTTAACCTAGATAAGACCTCACAATGATACCTATCAACTTGTCATCGCTCATTCACGACGTCACCATACGAAAGTCCGGCTTCGTGCATTCCACACAAGGAAGTCAACAACGAAAGGATCGGGGCTCTTTACTTATGGCTTGATATAACAAAGATTAACTTTAGGTTTGGTTACTTTGAATTCAGATATAACAAAAGTTGGTTAGAAATATGAAAGCTAACAACCTTACAAAAAGAATAATAAGTAGTTAATCAATCGTTTTCAAAAATTACCTCAAAGGCAAGTATTTTCAAAGAGATAAGATCGTGAAAGTGTTTATTTGAAACAACAAGATTAATAAACGGTGGAGGTAACGGGTTTCTCCCAGAAGTTTCAATAGATAAATCAAAGTCTAATTTTTCTGAGTCAAATTTAAACATTGAACACAACTAGGTAGAATAAAAGAGTGGTAGAACTTGTATTGAATAAAGTATAGACTTCGCAATAATTTATAATTAATTTACCCGTAATAACTTCGCTCGGGTTTCTCGACAATCGCTTCTCGCTTAAATTACCGAAGTTCGACTTTACTATAGGTACATTCCACCCTTAAGTGCTTCTTCACATTCTTGATCCATGATTTGAATCATTATTCTCGATCCATATCGAATTCGGCCGATCACTATGCACAGGTAATTCAATTCGATGTTGGGTTCTCCCAATTGTCATTCAAAAAGCAAAGTCCATTTCATCTATTTTGCTTTATTGATCTGGACGCCTTTTTTCTACACTTATCAACGCTACAGTGCTTTTATCCATGCATCATCTATTCTCCTTCGCTCAGCTTGTTTCTTCTTTCAAATTTATCTTTGATTTTTAAATTCTCGATTCCAACTTTAATATCTTACACCCCGCCAAAGCGTGATTTTGTTCGAGCATCACATATATCGGGTAAACCAATTTTGAATTGTTGTATCCCTTTGTTCCACGACCGCTTGCTTATTCAACCTGTTCTTCTAGCTCACGAACACGATTTTGTAATTCTAAGTTTTGATCATAAATTTCTTCTAACCAATTCTCCTCAGGTTCCTCTTCTTCCTCTTCTTCCTCTTCTTCCTCACTCTCGGTTGCTACCTCTCAAGAACTAGCTCTAAAAAGTAACAATTAGTTCTTCATTCACTACGTGGATATCTCTAATTTGTTCCTCATCCGACAATCGCATTAACTCGATTAGTGATTAAAGGTGTCGAATGGCCACATTCACTCCATTGTGAATATTTTCAGCTGCCATTTCCAAACACTGCCACAACACAAGGGTTAATTAATATATCAAATATTATCCCTATACTCTGACCGACCAATTAAATAACAAATAAACTTAGGTAGGTCATACTAGCGAAGGAATTCCCCGCCTCTCCCTCCTAGTTCTTATCTCAAGATCTCACCCAGGATCATATCCCTAAGCTCGATACCAACCGCGACGCCCCAAAATTAGGTATACGCCACCCATCTTGGGTCGCCACTTACATGGTACATAAATTCAAATACAAACTTAATTATACATCTGTCGTAGTAACATATACGACAATACATAAACCGAGAGTTCTAATAGGAATATTGTCATTTAGATAATATCCATACTCAAGGAGTCCTCATTACATTTATTGTCACACTATTTAATGTAATAGTGAGGACTACTAATGCTATCTTCGGGACCATCACTCTTTTCCCCGACTAGTCCCAAATATATTCTCATTTCAAGAGAAGAACGAAGGAAAGAAAGGGTGAGCTCAACTACCCCAAAGAAGAAATATTATAACTAAGATAATGCAGAATAAATTATCAATAGTCTTCAACAATGTTAAACCGATAAAATACAATAGACAACCAATTTAATCAGCAATGAAATATGCAATCCATTAAAAGAGTCAAGTAGAAAATAAAGTCTACTATCTTTTAGGTTTTAAAAGGTTTTCATCAATTTTATCACTAAGACTCAGCTTTTAATGAATAAACCACAATATCTAATCATCCCCGCATGCTACTGGGGTCCAAGGATTTTCATCAAATTATCAATGGTCACGACTATACCGAATCACCCCCGTCATAATCATACCAAAAACTATCCATCATCGCATTACAAAGCCAATCGAGGACTTTTGTCACATCATTTATATCAAGCCATGATATATACCGAATGATCCCTCGGTCATAATCATACTAAGTTCATCTATGCACGTAAGCCAAAGATAACATAATATAACATGAGGATGATGACAATGACATAATAATTCAATAAAACAAGTTCACGAATTAATTTATTCAGAACTAATAACGTCCCAAATTGTCAACATGATACCGCTTTGTAGAGTAAAAATTCAAGAATGCTCGTAAAAATATTTTCATTAAAAATATCGATGAAGCGCAAATATCAAGGATATTCCACTAAATTCATGGAGTATAGAAGTCAAAATTTTAACCAACCGAGTATAATAAAGAATGAAATAACAAAAGAAATCACCACGCATGCGCGATTGTGACAGATGCAAAAGTTATTCCAATGATAATAAATACGTAATAATAAAATAACTGTGTCCTGTAAAACACACGTATGTGATATTCCATAGAATAATAAAGATGTAATAATAAAGATGGAACCAGTCCCGTAAAAAACACACGCATGTGATATTCTAATAGAATAATAAAGATGTAATAATAAAGATTTTAACCAGTCCCACGTAAAGCATGCATGTGATGTTCCAACTAATAATAAAATAATAGAAGAATGTCACCAAGTATAGGGGATTCCAGCGATATACAAAGTTATTCCAATGTAAAAATAAGAATGGAATAATATAAGGATTTCACCAAGTATAGGTATTCCGCATATACAAGTCATGTATAGGGTATGCCACTTTTACAAAGTTATTCCAATGTAATAATAAAGAATGGAATAATGTAAGTTCTCTTCATGAATAAAAAAATAACACCCCTTTACGAGTACAACAAATAATATTCCCTACCTTAGAAATTTGAATATTAGAAAAGTGAAGTAGCAAAATACTTTTCTTCTTTCTCTCTATAGTTTCTCTCTGAGTTTCAAAGAATTCAGTAAGAAATAATGAAGGAATGAGCTTTCTATTTATAGAAAAACCGAGGGTGGCTCTTGGTCTTAACGAAGGGGTCAAAATGACTTTCGTAATATCAAGAGACAACTACTATTTGCATGAAGGGGTAATTAACCCTTGGAACAATCAAGAGGCAATCGTTAACTCTTGGTAATATTGAAGGGAATTACTAACTATATTTATCGAAGGGTAATTACTATTGATGAATGTAATTACTATCGATTTAAGGTAAATACTATTGAAGAAGGTAATTACTATCGGTAATTACTATTCACAAAAGGTAAATACTATTGACGAAGGTAATTCACTATTCACAAAGGTAATTAATATCGATTTAAGAGACTCTTAGATGATGACATATGGGCCCCCATAAAATAATCAAACTTACCACAAACGCCTCATAATGACTCTTTATATACATCAAGGATTGAATAAATATTACCACAAATCATTTTATCAACACATTTTTAATCTTTCAACAATTATTAATCATTTATAACTTGTCGCCTCAATTAATAATATAACATATTATATGTATGATACTTGTGACAATAATTGAATCAATAATATAAGAGATATGATGCACAAAGATTCTTCAGAGTAATAATTGAGTATAGCTAAAGTGACTTCTCACGTAAAGATCAATAATCAATACCGTAATACTACGCAACCACGCCAGACATCGTATTTTTTTACCACCAAGGTAGTTCAATAGTTTTAACGGAATAACACTCCTACATTATTTTTATAGAAAGATAATTTTGTCGCTTTTCTAACTACGATAATACTTCCGCCATGGGGTCCACCAATGATTGAGCCATCGTATTTAATATTCCCCGACAAAAAGAATATTCCCCACCAAACGAATATTTTATAACAACTTGCTTACTTTGCAAAATTTATAAATATTACCCACAACTATAACATTATATCAAATTTATTCCATAATATTCAAAAATAATATTTATAGAAAATTCATCTTTATTTATAAAAGTTTCTTAAGGTCTTACAATGTACATGGTGAAATTCTTCGTTATTCCATTCTTTATTATTCTCATTTGAACATCTTATGCAATAACGCTTACGCATGACCGTTTAGTTATTTATTATTCAAATTGGAATATCCTCATGCTATAGCTTTTATATGGCCGGTTCCATTATTTATTATTTTGTTGAATATCCTCGGCTGCATGCTTTTCATAACACCTGAGTTCCGTTATTTATTATTCTCGCTGGAATAACTCGTCTGCAAGCGGCCTATCGCATACCGGTGATTTCTTTTGTTATTCCATTCTTTATTATACTCAAATTGGTTAAAGTTTTGGATTTTATACTCCATGAAATTAGTGGAATATCCTCGATATTTAAGGCTTCATCTAAAGATCTTTTCATGGAAATATCTTCTCGAGCATTCTTGAAGTTTTACTCCATAAAGAAGTATCATGTTGACAATTTGGACGTTATTGGTTCCTGGATAAATTAATTCTTGAACTTTTTTTATTGAATTCTTATATCATTGTCATCATCCTCATGTTTATTTTATGTTGAAAGTCATCTGTGGCCTGTAGTACATAGATGGACTTGGTATATTTATGACTAGGGATTAACTAGTATAATCATGACCGTAATGTTACAAATGATGTGGTAAAAGTCCTCATTGGCCCGTAGTGCATTGATGGACAGTTGTTGGCATGATCATGACCATTAATGAATACACGAATATCATTGGCCCGTAGTGCATAGATAATTTGTGGTTGTGATACTAATGAATATCCTTGGCCGTAGTGCAGGGATGATGTGGATTATTTATTAAGTTGAGTCCCAACGATAAAAGTGATGAAAAACCTTTTAAATCATAAAAGATAGTAGATTTTATTCTCTACTTGACTCTTTTAATGGATTGCTTGTTTCGCTGCAGTTAAACTTGATGTTTGTTATATTTGAAAGTAGTATGCACACAAGCCAATCATATTTGATGATAAAGCATATACTTTGTAACAATCTTATTCATTTATTAATAAAAAGTATTAATTTATTAAAGGCTTTTAATTATCTACACGATGTCGTTTTTATAATATATGATAAACCCATAGTTTTAAGCAATGCTTTTAGAATAATGATGATGATCATTCTAATGAGATCTAAATTCTTAGAAAGCTTAAAACTAAAATAGTTCCCAATCGTTGATTACTAAATCGGGGATTAGTGAATCCTGATAGATTGGTACATACGCTGTTTGCTCATCGATGAGGATGATTGATCTCATGATCATTTGTGTGGAGACACTAAAGCAAGTATATAGGTGCTTATTAGAGAATAAGTTCACCGAACGTGGCTCGCTAAGGAATACCTAATGGAGTTTTATTTGCTCGTCAATAGGAATTCTCAGAGTGATAGTAGTACAAGTAATCCTTGACTTGAGATCATCATAGTATCTTGTGTATGATGAGTTATACTTTGACTTATTCCTTAAGACCCTTAGGTATATCAAAGGGTATGCTCAGGTATAATAAGTCAGATATGGAGATAATGTATGATCAATAAAGAATCTACCACTTCTAATAAAAGAAGAGAAATGTCCTATGTGATTCGATAAATGATAACCCAAGAGTCCTCGGTTAAGGCGTAATGAAATTAGAAAGGAGTTTCTAATTTGCATTATTTGAGTCAGGCATTTAAGAATCGAAATACATATAATTAAATAAAATAAGACTTGACAAAGAATTCCATGCTTATATTTAATCGGGACATCAGATGGTGGAAGGATTGAATTGCATTTAAGAACTATTTACTCAAAGGTTCTTTTATGATTAATGTTGAAATCTATATTATCCGGAAAGTCGCTTGATCGCTAGGAGGCTTATCCCTATCAGAGAATAAATATTATTTATTTAAATAAATTAATTGTTTAATTTATTTATTTAAATAAGATTAGAATTGTTCTAATTGATTTATTCACAACCGATTTAATATGGAGAACCTAAAGGGTCACACCATAAAAAAAGGAAGAATAATTATTTAAGAAGTTAATGGCATAATCGTAATAATATAAGAACATGTATATTTAATTTAATCTATGGTGATAGAATAAATTAAATAGCTTAATATTTATTATTTAATATTTTAGAAATATTAAATATAAATTAATAAGAGGAGTCTTATTAATATTATTACAATTATTATTATTTTAATTTCTAAAAGAGTTTAGGAATTAATTTAATATAAGTACTCTCATTTATTCCTAATTGGATTAAGAAGGAAAATTAGTTAAAGGAGTTTAATTAATTATCCCTAATAAGATTAGGGAGCTTAATTAATTAAAAGAATTTAATTAATTAAATAAAACCCAATTCCTTAATTGTTAAGATGGGTTGCCCACATCTATAAATAAGAGGAGTCTTATTATGGGTGAAATGGTTGTTGTTGACTTTTTCAACATACGACATAATTCCAATTTGTTGGAGAGACGCCCTTTTTCTATAGAGATAGAAAAAAACTAGGGTTTGAGCCAATACCCTTCTTCTTGAATTTTCTTCTTCCTTGGTGGATCACCTCTGAGGCCAAACATTTGGGTGGCTAACGCCGATCAAAGGAAGGAACCAAACCCGTGGATTCAAGATTGAACGCGAAAAGATTTGGAGGTGAACTTGTACCGAGGAAGCTCGATCTTCAAGGGTACGATCTATTCTTTATCTTTTTCGCTTAATTAATAATTATGCATAAAGGGTGATCCGGGTTTATGGTTTGTAAATTTTAAACTCGATTTTACACGCTCATTAATTTTGCAATTTGATCAAGTTGATGAATATTACAAACCTAATAAAGGGCATCAGAGCCAAACCTTTATGCTAATTATTAATTGTTTAATTTGATATGTATATCGATATGTGTTTTAATAATTTAATTGGGCATAATTTTATTGTATAAAATTTAAAAAAAAAAAATGTCATGCATTTTTAAAAATCCGCAAAATGATCGCGTATCGATACTTTTTTTTTAAAAAAAAGTTAACAAGAAACGCATTTTAAATCGAGGGGCGTACGCACGGTTTTTAATAAAATAAAAAAAAAAGGGAAAAGGCTACGGATATATAATATATATATATTATATTATATATATATATATCCATCCAAATCAATCAAAGTTCTGCATTCATTAAAATCAAAAGCATTCCATCAATAAAGGAATTCAAGAAAGGAACGGATTTATATATATATATATATATATATATATATATATATATATATATATATATATATATATATATATATATATATATATATATATATATATTATATATATATATATATATATATATATATTCTTAATTATTATATAATTAAAATAAAAGTTTATTTTAATTTTAAAATAAAAGGTTTATTTTAATATTAAAATATAAAGTTTTATTTTAATTTTAATAATTTTATAATTAAAATAAAAGGTTTATTTTAATCTTAAAATAAAAAAAGTTATTTTAATTTTAAAATTAGAATTTCATGCAAACTAATTAGAGTTGGAATTGGATTCCATGATAACTAATTGGAGTTGAAATTGATTTCATCTTTCCTTAAATAAAGGAGTTTGTTTAGATATGAAATAAAGATTTCATATTATTCAAAATAAAAGAGTTTATTTGTGAATAGAAAGAGAATCCATGTTTCCTTAAATAAAGGAGTTTATTTAAATATGAAATAAGATTTCATATTATTCAAAATAAAGAGTTTATTTGTGAATAGGAAAGATAATCCGTGTTTCCTTTAATAAAAGATTTTTTTTTACATGGAATCGATTCCATAATTAATTAAAATAAAAGAGTTTATTTTAATTAAAGATTTTTTTTACATGGAATCGATTCCATAATTAATTAAAATAAAGGAGTTTATTTTGATTAAAATTTTGATTAAAATAAAATAGTTTATTTTATTCAAAATTAGATAAATTAAAATAAAATAGTTTTATTTTGATTTAAATTTAAATTAAAATAAAGGAGTTTATTTTGATTCAAAAATAGATTTTATACTAACTAAATTTGCCCATTAAATGATATCAATATATATATTAAATATTTATTATTCATAGGATGAATGTTATTTATCGATGCATATGATGATGTGTATGATAATAAATGGGATTGATTATGGACTATCAACCAATGTGATTGGATTTTATTTTAGTTGGATGCATGAATGTATGGGTTTTATTAAATGGGGTCTGCACAGACTGCCTTCTCTAATTTTTCTTAATGTAAATTCTATCTCCTCCTATGTACTTCCCTCGATCACGATCAAGGTTTCTATTTATTTTAAAATAGTTTTGTAATAGGAATATTTAGAATTAATTTTGAAGAATTAGAGATCAAGGGACAAGAAGCGCCAAGACCCGCTTTGTAATGGAGCCCTAGTTTAAATGTAATAGTTATATTTAAATATTAATTCTTCCACCACTAGGGGAGCTCAACCTTTTGGTTCACTTGGTGGCTCTAGTGAACCAAACTAGAATAAAAGTCCATAATCAATCCGGTAGAATATAGTATTCTATACGTGCATGCTTATATTATATATATTATATATTATGCAAACATGCTTCGTATGTTCATTAATATGACGCGATTTTATATATATATGTGCATGCACGCTAAACAAGATGAGACAAATTAATAACAAACCCTCAATTTTTATATTAAGTCCTAAGCGCTCAAAGATATTTGGAATATCGAACGTCAGCTTTCTAGCATGATAAAAAATTAATAGAGTATTAAATATTTAATACGAGTTTGTCAGTGTCACCACAAGGCAAGTATTAAGTATTTAAGATGTTAATTTATCACATTTGATGCTTATAAAGAAAATTGAACAATATTATTTTGTTGTGTCACCACAAGGATGATATTTTTCTTTTTGAATATATGGAGTGCTAGGTTCGACTTAACTTGAATAATTTTGATTCTGATGTGCCACCACTGATCAAAATAATCTAAGAGGCAAAAGAAAAGGAGTTGCATAGTTGATGTAATTGACAAAAGTTATCTACCTATTTATTTATATATAGTTTGTTGTGTCACCACAAGGCTATATACATTTGAAATGGGATCCTTATTCTCACTAGCAAATCTTTAATTAGATTTTGCCAACTATATAAGTGAGGGTAATATAGTTTGAAGAAAATAGTGGGAGATACCAATTTAAAACAAGACCTAATTTATTTTGGTAATTAATAAAAGAATGTATGTTAAAATGTTGTTAATTACAAATTCATTTACGTAATTTTACAATGTCTAAAATTACTATCATCATGAAGCATATTAGATGCTAAATTAATCGTAATCAATTAAACTGGATTGGTTAAGGAATTTGAGAATAGTTCTCATAGCTAAAAAGCTATCTTATGTCCTTAATACGCCTATCCCTCGCAATGGTTGCGCATAATGCCTCCGAGGAAGAGATTGCTACTTTTAGAAAGTGGCAAGATGATGCACAATTGCTCAATGCATCATGCTCAGATCCACGAGTAACGAGCTTCAAATACAAACGACGAAACTATGGATACTCCTACTATATTCCCCGCATGTCAAGTAGTTGATGGTGAGGAAAGTAGGACCGATAGATATCATATATCTAAGGAGCTCTTCCGATCTAGAATGGCCAATGGCACTATAAGATGCATAAAAAAAGTTTTTAACATAATCAATTTGATTGATCAATTAGACAACCGGTTTTGTCATGGATGGAGAGTTGAGCCAAGATTTGATCTTGCACTCACTCCCTGACTCCTTTCATTAATTATTGTGAATTTTTCATATAAACAAGCTAGATATCACCTCACCGATTTGCTTAACATATTGAAAATGTTGAGAGTCACTTTCCAACCAAGAAAGATCAAGTCTTACCGGTAGGGGCCAAAGGATCTTCCGAAAAGAAGAACGATTCAAAGAAGGTATATAGAAAGGCATAAACAAAGGATAATAAGAACAAAACCGATACGGATAGCAAAGGAGTTTGCTTCCACCGCAAAGCCCGACAATCGGAAAGAAATCATGAGAAGCATCTTCAGAGGCTAACCAAAGAAGCTTAGTGAAGTTTCTAATAAATACAAATTTGTTCATGATTTAAAATAAAATTTTCTTTAAGTCAAGGTTCTACTTAGGTATTGATACCGACTTTGGTTATCATAAATATAGATTTATGAAGGACCAAGCAGTAAGTAGAAAGCTAAACAAATATAAGTAATCCTATGTGCGGAAATGTAACAAAGGTTGCCGATATTAGCCATAGAAACTTATAGTTTAGCAATGCCTACGGGGAAAATCTATTAAGTCAATAAGTTGTTATTGTATTCCAGCTTCTTGTTAAAAATATTATTTCCATTTTATCATTGGACAATGAAATCTTTGGTATTATAATTAAGAACAATTGTTGTTCTATTTATAATAATAATGTTTTGTATAGAATCGAATATTACTTAATAAATTTTGTATACTGACTTTACGTGAAAAATTATTTTGTAAATCGAACAAACTAGTATAAGAAAAGAGATGATCATTCAAAGAGTCGAATGTATGTATTTGTTGAATACAAGTGTGAATTATTCGAAAGGTTCAAAGAATTCAAAAGTGAAACAAATTGGCAAAAGTATTAAGATTCTTTGATTAGATCAAGGAATAAATACTTGTGCAATAAGTTTCTAGATCATCTCAAATGGTTTTCTCATAATGGACACATCCCTGATACGCAATAATTGATTGATGTATCCGAATGAAAAATCGTACCTTGTTGGACATGGTGCGGTCCATAATGATTTTACCGACATTCCAAAGATCCTTCTGGGATCATGTCCTAGAAATGGTCGCATATTCACGAAAATGGTAACCTCAAAATCCTAAATTTCCAAGACTCCATAAAAGTTATGGATGTGGAGGATTCCTAATCTTAAGTATGTTAAGATAAGGGTTGTCCAACTTATGTGAAAAGTTTTCAAAGGATAAGCTTGGGACAAGATTTGACAAGTACAAATTTGTGGGACATCCTAAAGTAAGTTTAGGTATATGTTCTATAATTCTACTTAGCAAAAGGTGTTTGTTACGAAACACGCCGCCTTCTAAGATAAAGGTGTTTATCATTAAAAGGGGCTAGTGGGAGGATAATAGATCTTGAAGAGTTCAAGAACCACAAAACACTATAAGTCAAATAAGAGGAACCTATAGATAGACCTATTGTACCACAACCAATCAGAAATCGGAATAGTACCAAAGATACCTAGAGGTATGGATTCATCATGGATGATGATGATGAGGTACACATCATAGAAGATGATGATCCGTAGTTACATTCGATGAGGTAAGACTTCTAGTGTGTACAAAAGGGTCAAGGGGGGCGCCGTGACATTCCTAATATTATATGTTGATATACTACTGATAAGGAATGACATACCAATGCTACAATCAAGAATGATAAAGTTGTCAAACATTCCTCCATGAATGGTTTGGGGAAGAGTATCTTAATTGGGGATAAAATCTATATTGATAGATTCAAGAGGATGCTCGACTTAACCCAAGGAACGATATTCATTTGATGCTAAAGTCGCTTAGCATGGCAAACTCCAAGAGATGTCTCATGTCGATGAGCTATGGAGTGTATCTCTTTAATAGTCCCCAGACTCCTAAAAGAGAGATCGCATGAGTGACAATCATGTATGGAATGAAATATACGAGACCTAATGTCGATCACCATATTCGGAGAAGTTCACTATGAGTTAGTGAAAACATCTTAAAGTGCTTAACCCAAGACTAAGGATGTGATCATATTCATGGTGGGTCTAAATTAAAACTAGAGGGCTTAATGAGACTCAAGTTTTTTCTGACGCACAAGATGACGTAAAAATCCACTTTAAGGTAAAAGCGTTATCTCGAATAAAGGGTGCAAAGAATTGAAAGGTTCCAAACAAAGAAAGAGTTGTTTGGTTTAGTGATAAAGACAAAGTATATAGCTATAAATGAAGCTCAAGTTGATTGTTTGGATTAAAAGTTCATTACGTAACTAGGAATAGTTCCTAAGTCTCATCTTGGATCTAAACATGTGTCAGGGCACTTTCATTTGATTATTAGAATCATTGAAAGATGGGAAATCACTATAGAGATAGTGGACTCTCAAGAACAACATTACATATCCATTAACTAAAGCTTATCCAATGCCAGGATAATCGCCACTTAGAGAAGAAGAGTATAAGATACCATGACGATCGGCTTTAGTGCAAGTGGGAGATTGAAAGTAGTATGCACACAAGCCAATCATATTTGATGATAAAGCATATACTTTGTAACAATCTTATTCATTTATTAATAAAAAGTATTAATTTATTAAAGGCTTTTAATTATCTACATGATGTCGCTTTTATAATATGTGATAAACCCATAGTTTTAAGCAATGCTTTTAGAATAATGATGATGATCATTCTAATGAGATCTAAATTCTTAGAAAGTTTAAAACTAAAATAGTTCCCAATCATTGGATTACTAAATCGGGGATTAGTGAATCTGATAGATCGGTACATACGCTGCTTGCTTTCATCGATGAGGATGATTGATCTCACGATCATTTGTGTGGAGACACTAAAGCAAGTACGTAGGTGCTTATTAGAGAATAAGTTCACCGAACGCGGCTCGCTAAGGAATACCTAATGGAGTTTTATTTGCTGTCAATAGGAATTCAGAAGAGTGATAGTAGTACAAGTAATCCTTGGACTCGAGATCATCATAGTATCTTCGTGTATGATGAGTTATACTTTGACTTATTCCTTAAGACCCTTAGGGTATATCAAAGGGTATGCTTGGGTATAATAAGTTGTATATGGAGATAATGTATGATCAATAAAGAATCTACCACTTCTAATAAAAGAAGAGAATGTCCTATGTGATTCGATAAATGACAACCCAAAGAGTCCTCGGCAGGTAGGCGTAATGAAATTAGAAAGGAGTTTCTAATTTGCATTATTTGAGTTGTGCATTTAAGAATCGAAATACATATAATTAAATAAAATAAGACTTGACAAAGAATTCCATGTCTTATATTTAATCGGGACATCAGATGGTGGAAGGATTGAATCAGTATTTTAACTATTTACTCAAAGGTTCTTTTATGATTAATGTTGAAATCTATATTATCCGGAAAGTCGCTGATCGCTAGGGAGGCTTATCCCTATCAGAGAATAAATATTATTTATTTAAATAAATTAATTGTTTAATTTATTTATTTAAATAAGATTAGAATTGTTCTAATTGATTTATTCACAACCTGCTTAATACGGAGAACCTAAAGGGTCACACCATAAAAAAAGGAAGAATAATTATTTAAGAAGTTAATGGCATAATCGTAATAATATAAGTTATGTATATTTAATTTAATCTATGGTGATAGAATAAATTAAATAGCTTAATATTTATTATTTAATATTTTAGAAATATTAAATATAAATTAATAAGAGGAGTCTTATTAATATTATTACAATTATTATTATTTTAATTTCTAAAAGAGTTTAGGAATTAATTTAATATAAGTACTCTCATTTATTCCTAATCGATTAGAAGGAAAATTAGTTAAAGGAGTTTAATTAATTATCCCTAATAAGATTAGGGGAGCTTAATTAATTAAAAGAATTTAATTAATTAAATAAAACCCAATTCCTTAATTGTTAAGATGGGTTGCCTACATCTATAAATAAGAGGAGTCTTATTATGGGTGAAATGGTTGTTGTTGACTTTTTCAACATACGACATAATTCCAATTTGTTGGAGAGTACGCCTTTTTCTATAGAGATAGAAAAACTAGGGTTTGAGCCAATACCCCTTCTTCTTGAATTTTCTTCTTCCTCGGTGGATCACCTCAGAGGCCAAACATTTGGGTGGCTAACGCCGATCAAAGGAAGGAACCAAACCCGTGGATTCAAGATCAACGCGAAAAGGATTTGAGGTGAACTTGTACCGAGGAAGCTCGATCTTCAAGGGTATGATTTATTCTTTATCTTTTCGCTTAATTAATAATTATGCATAAAGGGTGATCCGGCTTATGGTTTGTAAATTTTTAAACTCGATTATACACGCGCTCGCATTAATTTTATGCAATTTGATCATATTGATGAATATTACAAACCTAACAATATTGTATCAGTTTAACACTGTTGAAGGCTAACGATAATTTATTCTACATTATCTTAGTCATAATATTTCTTACTGGGCTAGTTGAGCTCACCCTTTTACTTTCATTGTTCTCTTCAGAAAATGAGAACATACCAGGGACTAGTCGGGGAATGGAGTGACGGTCCAGATGATAGCATTAGTAGTCCTCACTATTCTATGAAATAGTGTGATAATAAATATATTGAGGACTTATTTTGAGTTTGAATACTGTCTAGAAGACAATGTTTGTATTAAAACTCACAGCTCATGTTGTATATTTAAGATTGTATTTGTATTATGTACCATGTATTTGGCGACTCAGAATAGGTGATGTATACCTATTTTGGGGGCGTCACATTCATCCTGTTGTTTATATAGGTGATTTAGGAGAATGAGTATGTAGTACATATACAAGAGTATAACCTTAATACAATAACACAATCAAAACATCAAACACATGCAAGATCTGGGATCATGAGAAACTTGTCAGACGCTTAAAACCAATTCTGGGTTACCCAGAATTTGAAAGTCAATGCCGAGAGACCTGCTTTGACCGTCCACTACTTACAATCTGTTCATTGTTTGAGTTATTTAAAGGCATGAATCTAGAGTATAACTAACATGCTACATACTAGATACAACAACATCAACAAAACATTTAACACCTGACCGATACGAGCCTTTTAAAATGTTGTCAGACACTGATTTTGAGTTTCTGGGCTACACAGAAACTCTTGGTCATGCTCGGTCAACTGAGTTTGACCATGAATAACTTTTGTTCTAGACATGATCTAAGCTTGATTTCAAGTTCAGATCAAAATCCATATAGCAAACTACAATTCTAAAACATCAAACATACAAAACCATTAACAGGCTCAGATCTATGGTCTCCTCTGACATTCGGTTGTCAGGCCATAAATCTAGGATTCTTGAACAGTTTTGAAAAACTTTAATTTAAAGGCACTTTGAGGTTATAGATCTATGATGTAACATCATAGATCATCATATAACATCCTCTAGCATGTATCTAAACACTTAAACACAAAATTTATCCTAACATGTAAGATCAAATAGGGCTAGGGTTTTATACCTCTTTCTTGACAAGCTTTGAATCCTTGCTTCCTAATCTGTTTGTGATGGTCTAGAGGGTTATTTAGGGTCTAATTTTCTAAGAGATTTCGTGGCTTAGAGAGAGAGGAGAGTTGGTTGAGTGATAGCTAACAAATGAGCTTAAGATTTGATTTTATCTCTCTTTAAAATCTATATACTTTGATTCAATGAACCGAATCTTGCAAGGTGTCAATTGAGATAATATTTGGCTGATATTTCAAGCACATGGGATATCTAACATGGTGAGTCATGCAATTCTAGAACAATCTCTTAACTTAAGTTTTAAGTAAAGGGTAATTTGGTCATTTTACACACTAAAGGGTATTTTGGTCTTTTCATCTAAATTTTAAGGTTAGTTTGGTAATTTCATATATTTCCCATAACTTTTAATCTTAAGATTTGCTAATTACCATTAGGGCTTGCTAATCACCAATTAGGGTTTAAGTTTTCCCAAAGATGAAATTAGGGTTTCTAACTTAGCATTTCGGGTTTCTATATAATCGTTAGGGTTTCCCCTAATTAGATTCATAATCACTAACATATCTCCTTGATCACATCAACCTGATTAATAATAAGTCTTGGTTTCCTGTTTAGGGTTTTCGATTTAAACTTAGGGTTTTCTAATACTCTGCTATTTCTGATCAACATTAAACCATACACACATATAGTACATACATATCACATTGAAATATAATCATTATATCATAACATTCTCATTCCTTGTTCATAATCCATGAATTAGGGTTTTGGACCATATCCGACTTATCTTTCATTATCCGTTAACTAAAAATTTTAAATTGACTATACTGCTAAATCCATATCTCATATATTCAAAATATTATTTGTAATATTAAAAAAAATAATTATTCGTCCAAATACTGATATAATTATTTGAAAAAAAAAATTGGGTCATCACACTAAGAGCCGAAAGGCCAAGAAGGCTACAACCTAAGTGGCAGATCAGAAAGTAGAATACTTGAGCCACTTTATGTCTCATCTTGAACACATTGAGCTGAAGAGAAGAATGTACAAAACTGGATATGTGCACAAGACAACCAGTGTTCAAGGACTGCTAAGTACCCAAGGGAGCTAAGCTAATAAGCAAAGACTTAGCAGTACCTCAACGATGATGGTGCACAATGTTGAATATCAGATGAAGATAAGCATCAACGGCAAAGAACAGCAGCACCAAAGGATGAGTCAAACTGTTAAGTACCAACAAGATGTCAAACTTAACGTACATCTTAGCAGTTTAGAGGATATGATCAAACACCAATGTTGAATGCCCAATGATCATAAGAAGATGCTAAGTACTAGAAGATAAACAAGTTGAACGTCATCTTAGCAGCTCAACAACAACAAAAAACAAACAAACAACCAAGCAACCCGGGCTTGCAGGGTCCTTATCTTCATGACTAAATCAAAGTCAAGTTTGTTGGACTTACTAAGTACCAGAGGGTACAAGAGATTCTAAGTCTGCTGGGCTTAGTCTACACGTTTCCAAGGCTGCTTGTCTTGAAGAGTTCTTAGTGAACTAGAGTTCCAATGCTGCTAGTCTTGAAGGAATCTTAGTGATTCAGAGTTGATCAAATCCTTAGTGGAATCCTTGCTTGTTGAAGCAAAAGATTAGATTACGAGCATTCAGTCTCTGAACCACTTAAAACCTCTGGTGTCATTTACTTTATGTCATTTACATTCAGCACTATAACTGCTATATCTGCTTGCAATTAACTTTACATTAGAACTGTGTTTAATGTTATATTTCTGAAGGGTATCTTAATCTATTCCGATGTGCATGAATTGATTCCTCTATTCACTATCTGTTAATCACTTAACAAGCTAAAAGAAAACAAAGAAAAGTTTTAAAGGATATATTCAACCCCCCTTTTAGATCTATTGTGTGCCTCCGGGAACTAACAATTGGTATCAGAGCAAGTTCTCACGAATATGATAAAGTTCACGCTTTGAGTTTGATCTTTGGCACAAACAAGTTCTAAATGTAGTATTAGTTGTAAGTCACTTCTGAATGTAGTCGAGCTAACTATAGGAAAATTGTATGTGCGGATAAATGTATATATCCACTGGATGCAATCCATATTGGCCCTCTTTCTTACATAATATTACAATCAAGGGCAATCTAATAAATCTACAGTTAATCAGCAGTCTGCAGCCCACAGGAAGAAAATCCAGATACAGCAAGAACTAATAACTTTCTGATCATAGCTCAGGAAGACAATGCGCCTGGACAAACTATGTGCTACATCTCCAAGGAAGGAGTTAGAGAAAATCGTCAAATACAAAATTATGCACACACTCATAATCATGTTTAATAACTGTAATCATTTATATGTGTGCATGCTTCATGATTATTAATGATAACTTCCATGAATATTGGAAATCCAAAAGGTTTAAATGACTAAAGCTTTTGTCAAAACTAACCTAGGAAGACCCAAATTGAAATGGGTACCAAAATAGAAAATCATCTAAACTGCAGGTACCTGATAATTTCTGATCTTGACTAAGAAAGGATGAAGCTTAGCTGCCAAGTTGCAACATCAAAATCCCTCAGCTATGCTCCCATTCAAGATCATTCAAGGAAGCATGAAGTTCATAACAAGAAATTGAAGATCATACAAGCTCATCCATGCAAAGCACATCTGTAATCATCTAGCAATAGTGATGAGATATGAATCATAGAGTAGAAACTCTATGAGTACGAGAGATGCTGGAAGTCTGAATGATGGAACCCACGTTCGTAGTGATTGATCTGTAAATCGTGGAGTGACCAATTCTAAAGAAAGTACTCGAAGATCCAATGAAACTGATTTAATCATGGAAATATCATATCAGATCAGAAGATTCCAGCTAGAAGGAGAAGTACAAAGTGACCTTGTAAAGATCTGTTTACGAAAACTAGTTCATCCACGATGGAGGCAATTAAACTTGATACAAAGGCAAGAAAAACTGAGGATATGAAGATCACGATGAAGAAACTTAAGGAAAAATAGTAGTGGAACTCATTGCTATACTCAGAGATGAGCTCAGATGAAAGTTCAACCTTCCTTACATCTCTGATAACCATGTCACAAAGCATCAGTCCTCTACTATGAAGCCTTTTGAATCAGCAATGAACATTCAAAAGTACTGGACCTAGAATGTAATGAATGATGTAACCATGTATTTAAGGTATGTTTTTATTAAGGAAATGTAATGAATGATATAATTTTATAACGAATGGGTAGTTAGATGTGATATATATTATGTATCGTAAGCACCAAATTTGAGGTTTATGGAACCCGAATTTGGGGGAGTCACAGAGTCAAGTCTCGGGGTGGATTTTTGTAGCTAGTCTTTGTATAACCAGGGAGGACTAGAGAGGTAAACTGGTAATAAAAAATATCAAAAGGCTGGAAAAACTTGATTTTTCAGGTTTTCGGGCTTTAGCTTGTTTAGACTTTCATTAACTTTTAGTGATCCTTTGTAGGAACTATCGGTAATAACGAACTTGCAAAATGAATCTATTTATCATAAAGAGATTTATCGTTTTTGACCCTGATCAAAGGCTGTAAGGGCGAACTGCTCTACATTTAGCCACACCATAATGACCCCGAAGCGATCTTCTTCTAGTTGCGGGACTCTAAGACGAACTAAAGGGATGTCTTTAAGCAAACAACAGCAAGCAAAAGGAGAAGTCCTATCAGCCTATAAGGATTCGATAAAGAGAATATGAGTGTGCAAGAGATTCATAGACACATAATCCTTACCTCAAAGGGCATATTATTTCTTTCTTACGTACACAGCTTAACCCAAGGGAACTAAAGGACGTTGTTTTCGCAAACACGAATAGAATTTTTTTAACCTTTTTATAAAAAAAAAAAAAAACTTTCTATTTATCTGTAGAGCCTCACTTTTTCTAGTGAGGCTGAGCCAATCTTTATTTCAGGCAGAGCTAGATAGACCAATCTTTTGGAAAATAAAGAGAACTATTTAGGGTCCCAGGCCAAGCCGGTCCAAGCCCAAAATAGGTTGGGCTTTTTCAAGATGGGCTAGACCGAGCTTTTGGACTCGTCGACTAGAGCCTTTTATACACCTCCACCCTCCAAACAAGAGCCCGAATAAGTGTTGAAAATTATGAGCAATGCAAGAGCATGAGCCTCCACAAGAAATAGTTTCATGAATCAACTAAAGAAAAAGACTTTCAAATAAATTTACATAACATCAGGAAAGAAAAAGAGAGGGAGAAACTGAGAAAGTAATAGAATTGAAAAATAAAATAAAATAACTTACAGTTACTATATCTTCTCAAAATGCAGCATTCTGAGTTCCATAAATTGCAAGTATATGTATATCAGTATTAACATGGGCGGATCTATATACGGGGCAGCATAAGCAGCTGCTCTTATAGGTATAGGCACAAGGTAGATATGTAAATTAATAAATTAAAAGGAAAAGATTAATGAAAGAGTTAAACTTGGAGGGGGCAAAATAAATTTCATAAATCAATTCTAAATACAAGTACAAAAATGTTCTTAGTTTTAAGGCTTGATGAAATCTTAGAAATACAAAATTAGTTTATGCTTTGAAATTAATTCATGGTTTTGTTTGAATATAGAAAACAAATTTGGTTTGAGATTTTGAACATTTGGGAAATCATTCAAATTAAACTATGACAAGTAACCAAAATAAGTTTTTAAATTGCATCTAAATTTTTTTATTTAAAATTCCTTTTCTAGTTTTGTTTATGAATATTTATTACAATTTGTAAACATTATTATGATTATTTAATATTATGATTAGTTCAAGTTTTCTTTATTTAATTACATCAAAAAAATTTAGTTAAAATCCGCCCCTGTTAGAAAAAATTCTTTGATCCGCCCTTGTCAGTATAGTTTGAAAACTTTTAGATTTGGTAGGTTAATTTTTCAAAAGTGAGACTTATTTTTGCAAATCCTAAAAAGGGAATCGACTCTTACATGGGGATGGGTACGGATTTGGCGTTTTCGTATTCGTCTAAAGCGGATATTATTCGTTTTCGACTTAAACGAATATCATTCGTATTTAATTAGATATATGCACAAATAAATGGATACGAATATAGATATATGTATATTTGTATCCATTTAACATCTGTCCGCCAACATATTTATCGAATCATATATGCAGTATTATAATCCCGAGTAAAAAAAAGGGTTTTATTAAAAATTTGTAATATTTTTTAATATCTTCCATAGATATATTTTGTTAGGAATCTAATGATAGATTAGAAGAGTGTTTAATTAAGGGGGAGTTTAATTAGATCCCTAATTAGATTCTAAATGTATGTGATTTGATGATGAAATCTATATGTGACTTAATGATAAAGCTTATAAAGTATATTTGTATGGATAAGTTTTGTACATGCAGTCCTTAACTGAGATATTTATGTACAATGACTTAGAATAGTATGATCAAACTTGTTAGGTTGATCTTTATCATATATGTATATGTAATAGATAGGATCATTGTAAAGAGACTACTCTATATGGAAGAAGTATTGATCGCAAAGTAAATCTACATGTGCTTTAAAGTAAAATATGATTATTGTATATTTGAACAAGTAAGTTTTGTAAAGTCCTTCAAAAGAATTGATGTACAAAGACATAGATTAGAAAGATCAAATAATGTTGGGTTGATCTTATGCAAATAAATCTAATGTATAGATGATAGGAAATCATGTTCATAAAGTCACTCTGCTAGTTCACAATATGAAGATGCTTCATAGAGACTGTAATATCCGTGAATTTTATGAATACTATTAATAACTTAATTGATAAAAGTGTGAGTATTTATGTTAAATACATATATATTTATTTCTTGAAATGAGATAATTCGAATTGAATTAAATCAAGTATGTGATGAGTAAGTAATGTGGTGGAAATGATGATAAGCTTAATTAAGCTTATATATAATATGCCTAGTGTGGCATAATTGTGGACTAAGTAATTCATTAATTAAATTAACGAGGAAATAGTTAAATAATGTGATGGACTAATTATTATCATTATTTAATTAATTATTGTTATGTGCAATTACATGTGTTGTGTGTAAGTAATTAATTCATAAAGTTTCTTCATGCATAAATTATAACATGGGATGTTAAGAATAATATTATAATGTGGTTATTATTCCATGAGACTATATAATAATAATCTTAATTTGTGTAATTCTACTAAACTTTAATAAAAGAGTCTTGTGTGATATAATGATTCATGGTAAACCAATTAAATGTGTATTTTAAATGTATGGGAAAAGATAAATTTAAATAAATAAATATTTTCTATTAAATGTTTACTTCTATATTTATGTGTAATTGGGATAATAAGTTTATGGAAAATAATGGGTTGTTAATATTCTACTAATTAATAGTTTAGCCCAATTAAAATATTATTTAGACTAACTCAATGTACATGGATTCTAAACTAAACCTAAGTAATAACATTAAGTCATCAAAGGTAAACTTGTGAATCCAAAAGGAAATAAACCTAAGTATGATAGTACTATTTTGCTAATGCTGAGTAACTAAATTGGTTGTCCCAAAATCATAGTCCATTTAGGTTGTATCAGCATTTATTGAGCAAAACCCAATTCTGATTAATAGCTTCTCTATAAATGGAGGCTTTCCTCTTCTCAAACAAGTTTCTAGAAATGTTTTGTGAGTCTAAATTAGAGAGTAAGTTGCTAAAATTAAGTAAGCAGTCTGAGATTGGAAGCAAGAGTTAGCATTTCATCTTCAAAGAAGGTAATGTCCATTTATGTTCTTGATTTCAAAGTTTTACAAATTCTTAGGAATTTCATGAATTACTTGATAATTGGTTTGGAAATGGATACCATGATGTTATACGAGTTTGTTTGTAAGTTATGAATAATGTATGGCTAGTCTGAGCATGCTAAATTAAGTATATAGGTTGTATGGTCTGAGTTCTGCAAAAGCAGAGCCAAGTCTGTTGATGTATTTAAAGTGGCGCAATTGCTACCACTTCCCAAAGACAAAAACCAAGGTCTTGAATCTTGCCGCCACTCTTGAAATCCAATTTTTGTTTGCTTTTGATATTCTAAGCATGTTTGGTTGACATTAAAATGAATATAAATAGGTATTACATATGAATCAAGTTTCCTTTGCATGACATGAGTTAATTTAGTTTACTTAAATATTGGTTTAGTAGCATTTTTGAAAGAAAATTTAGAACTCAAAAACCAAACTTAATAAACCTTGTGCCTTTGATTTATGATCTTGTTAGTATGTGTATGTGGTCTAGTTGTGTATACAAATCAGTATGGAATGTGCATTCAAAGTTTCTTTGCATGTTTAGTTTGGTTTAACATGAGATTTTCAAGAAAAACTTAGAGGTTTGAAAACTACTATACTCACATTCTGACCTTATGTACAAACATATCAAGCTCTTCTATGCCTTAACACATGAATAATATATTGGCTTATATGGTTAGGCGTAATATAGATTATTCAAGCATGATTTAGAATGAGTTTTCAAGTAGAGGACCATACTACCTATGTGTAAATGAATTGGATACATGTAACCATGTGTAGTAAAGGTTCATTTAGCCTCATGATGTGATTAATGGTTATCATAGTTAGCTTTTATATTATGAACTTATTTAGCCTTGTTAATTGGGATGTTTCAAAAAAAACTATGAAATTTGAAAGTAAGATTAAACGGTTTGAAATTAAACTTAGAGTAAAACCAAAACATGCTTTACATGCGAATATGCTCTGTGTTAGTACTTCAATATGTTAAGTAATGATCTGTGTAATCAAAAAACTCATCTGGTTTTAATAGAAGTAGTAAGCATTTGTCGCGCCACTCCCGAATATAATGTATGATGCATCCATACATGCCGATGTTGTTCATCGACTTTTTGATTATGATCTGAGAATTTTAGCATGTATATATTAATGTTTTAAGCTATAATACATGATGAAAGTGATGTTCTAAGTTTGTAAGTGTATAGTGGCTACATTGAATCAATACTTACCAATTTATAAACGGTTTTTAGATAAAGTTTTCAAAGACAAATCAATGTTGATGTTTTAACTATATGGTCTGATCGTGTAACTAAGATAATGTAAAGCTCCCAAACTCGGGTACTTGAAACCCGAACTCGGTGCCTCACGATACAATTTCTATGAGCGAAATAATACTAATAATAATAACAATAATATAAATATCAAACTTAATTTACATATATCAGAGCCTAATCCCAAGTACGCAACCTTTACTAAAATTCTTTACATGATAGAAAATACATATCATTGTCTCAATACAGTTTAACTATTACAAAAGATACCATTAAACATATTCTGTTTGTTTTCCTTTTTACTTGTTCTCGTCTGAACCTTCAGGTTGATCATGTTTAGCTAAAAACATTTAAATTTAAAGCAAGAATGAGCATTTGGGTGCCCAGCAAGTAATAACAATTATAAATATAATTAGCTGAAAGAATTAAATGTTTTCTTTGTACATCACTTCTACAACAAATCGATAGTTGTGAAGTAAACTGGACCGATAATAATAACATAACAATTCTATACCAAAATTTTGAAACTACGTATTGGCTATAAATAGGATTAAGTTGACATACTATGAACATTGTTTTCAATTTTCGAATAGGTTTAGCAGAACTTCATTCGCAAACTGTCCTAACTTACGGGCGCGAGGGTGATCATCCCAATGTGCCCTGTATTGATCAATACTACATACAAGAACGATATTATCGTTCACTCTGTTCGCCTTGGGCGCATAAAAGTTTTCCCTTAATCGGGATGTTCATACTTAGTCTAGAATCCGAACCAAAATAATTTGATTGGATATAAAAAGGTTTTATCATATTCAACAATATTTCTAACTCGTGTCTAGTGGGTCAAATAAGCTTAGACGACTTTTACTTAATTTATACATATGGGGATCAATAGGTATATATATATATATATATATATATATATATATATATATATATATATATATGATTATCAACATGTGTTTAAATACAATGATTATCCAAGTAGGTCACTTGATAACCATATTTAGAAATTAACGAACGAATATATATCCAATTATATAATATAATATCATATTGATAAACAATGATCGGATATAATATATATAATAATAGAGTTAATAATCTGTACAATAATAATATAATTACGAAACTTTCTTACTCATATCCATTGCGATAAAAAATGCAAAGGTAGGATACTTACTCGGGTCTCTTTGCGCTTACAATACGCAACTTAGTTTTATCTTTTATATCAAGACCTATCATTAATAAGATCATTCGTTTGATTAGAATAACATACAATAACACATAGCACTGCTTATTGCAGTCGGCACATAACCTAATCACCTTGTCACACATATTCAACAGTCATTGAATCACAAACAAACATTAATACATTCAAATTATCTAAGTCCAAATCACTTTTTAAAATATGACGGTGTACCGACGGCTCTATCGAGTAATTATCGAGTTTAAAACTTTATTTTGAAGTCCAATAACTGTAAATATCAGTCATATTATGTTTAAATGACTTATAATAATTTTTAAATATTTATTATAATTATCATGAATTTTCAAACACCGGAATCATTATTAAATAATTTAAATATTAAATAATTATATTATCATTAATATTTAATTAATATCAAACCATTAATGAAACCATCGCTAAAATATTAAAGTTATTTATAATAACTCAAAATATTTTTAAATTACTAATATTACCCTTAAATGATTTTTAAAACATTCAAAATCATTTTAAATAATTACCATTAATAGTTAATATTAATTTACTATTTATCAAAATATTAAAAGTAATTAATTATAACTTAAAATAATTTTATTTCATATTTATCCTTTTAAATGATTTTTAAATAAATAAAATCATTTTAAATTATTTATTTAATATAATTATTAAATAAACTTAATATCATTAATATTGAATTGTTAATGAAATTATCCTTGAAATATTAAAAGTTATATTTTATAACTTAAAATATCTTTAAAAACTTTATTTTCATTTAAAATGATTTTTATAATATTAAAATCATTTTTAAACTAATTTATTCAATATAATTATTAAATAAATCTAATATCATTAATATTAAATAATTAATATTTTTCATGATGACAAAATATTAAAAGTTATATTTTATAACTTCAAATATTTTTAAAATCTTTAAATCATTTTTATATAATTTTTAAATCATTAATTCTATTTTTCATAATTTATTTAATACATTTATTAAATAACTTAAATATCATTAATATTAATTAACTAATGAAATTCATCACAAAATATTAAAAGTCATTAAAAAATAACTTAAAATATTTCCTTATACCATAATATAATTTTAACTGATTTTTCAAGTATTAAAATCATTTTTAAATAATTTATTTAATATTATAATTAAATAAATTAAATACCATCAATATTTCAAAATATTAAATATTTATGAAATATACTTAAAATAATGAAAAACTAATTTTCGGACTTTAAAATAATTTTTAATAATTTATTAAGTATTTTTAATAATTTAAAACTATTTTTTTCTATTTATTTAATTAAAATAATTAATTTTAGAAATAAACTGTCGCTAAAGACTGCCTATAGTGACAAAACCGTCGCTATAGGTGTTCTTCATGTTCTTCATCATACCTAGAACATTCATGTTAGTGACCGAGTGAGCAACTTTGACCAAGATTAAATCTCAGTGTTGTGTTTCTGGGAAAGACAAAGGTCAGATCTTGTAGACATAGTGTAATACTACAAGCTCCAACAATCAACACGATCAAACAACATAAAACCAACGAGATCTAAGCATGCAAAGTGACTGTCAGAGCTACCCAGAAATGAAGAGCCGTTCGAGCATTCACCTTTGAGCTACCACAACTAGCAATCATGTTAATGGTTTTGTGTATTAAAGGTTTCAGTAGGTAGCCAGTATGACAAGGAAGAGATACGTCATAAAAAAATACATATAGCAACATTATAATCAAGAAATATCATCCGGTCAAATCATGTCAGACAACACGTTCTTATGTTTTCTGGGTTACCTAGAAAATAGAAAACGTGTACGTCTTGGCAAGTTTGACCGGCCACCAAATCCAACATGTTGATCATTTAGGTGATCTTAAGGTATTACATTATAGTACAAATACCAGACTACAATATAGATGATACAAACAAAACAAAACAAAACAACAACTACCTGCAAGATCAGAGGCCACAAACTCATTGTCAGACGCCTCCGGGTAAATCTGGGTTACCCAGAAAATTGCAAGTCATGGTCGGTCAACGCAGTTTGACCTTCCATAACTTGCAATCTACATATGATCTAAGTCTGATTTCAATCCCAGATTAAAACAACCAAAATAATAAACAAGATGAGATCTAGAATGTGACGCCCCCAAAATAGGTATACATCACCCATCTTGAGTCGCCAGATACATCGTACAGAACTCAACTACAAACTTAATTATACAACTGTCGTGCAAAATACGACAAAATATAGCTGAGAGTTTAAACACGAATATTGCCTTCTAGAAAATATTCACACTCAATGGAGTCCTCATTACAATTATTATCACACTATTTTATAAAAATAGTGAGGACTACTATAGCCACCATCTCGGACCATCACTTCATTCCCCAACTCGTCCCAGCTATATTCTCATTTCCTGAAGAGAACAGTGAAAGAAAAGGGTGAGCTCAACTAGCCCAGTAAGAAGTATTATGACTAAGATAATGCAGAATAAATTATCCTTAGCCTTCAACAGTATAACAACTGATAGAATATAATAAACAACAAGTTTTAGATCAACAACTATAGCGGAATAAGCAATCCATTAGAAGAGTCAAGTAGAACATAATGTCTACTATCTCCTCTAGATTAAAAGTCCATCTTTAATATTTCATTCCTTTAATACTCATTAACAGTTCTTTGTTATACCCAAGACAAAAGAACTTTCATCACCTGTCTTCACCTGAACCACCAAAAATTATAGTTAAATCCACAATTCATATTTATAATCATGTAAACCAATAGTTTCTCCTTGCCACAAAGGCTTAATAGAACGTTTACTCAATATCCTTCCCCCAAAGGCTAAAGATATTCAAATGTAATAACAATAATCATACCAATTAGTTGTCTATTATTGCACTACTGGCTAAAGATATTAAACTATAAAACCAATGGTCATGATCATACCAATCAATTGCTTGTCAGTGCACTATGGCAAAAGACATTCAACTATTAACTAATGGTCATGATCTTGCCAATCACATCATTGAATTATCCATGCACTACAGGCCAAGGATATTCGTTATTATCACCAGTGGTCATGATAATGTCATACACATGTCCATCTTTGCATTACGGGCCAAAGCTATCAATCAATAGTTTGTCTTTGCACGTAAGCCAAAGATATACAACTGTAAAAAAAATAATTAATAGTCCATCTTTGCAAATAAGCCAAAGATATACAACTATAAAACCAATAATCAACAGTCCATCTTTGCACGTAAGCCAAAGATGACTTTCATCACAATATAAACATGAGGATGATGACAATGATATAAGCATTAATCAAACGAAATAAAGGATAAATATTAAAGACTTTAAATTTATCCAGAGTTTAAAAATATCCAAATTGTCAACATGATATCTTGCTTTGGAGTAAAATTCAAGAATAATATTCATGTATCAAAAATAATTTGGACAGAAAAGAAATATATTTTTCGGGTGAATAGTACCCTATGAATAGTCCTTTGGGAATAGTACCTCGTGAATAGTACCCCAGCATGAAAAGTGCCCCAAATACTCGAGTGAATAATACTAGAGTGAATAGTAACCGGGAGAATAGTAACCCGTGAATAGTACTCCGGCACGAAAAGTGCCCCGAATACCCGAGTGAATAATACTAGAGTGAATAGTAACCCCGACACAAAAAGGTAGAAATTCCACAATAAAATTCGTACCAATATCCCAACATAGTGATATTGAAAGAAATAATACCCCTTACGACTGTTAAACGAAAATAATATTCCTACGAATATTAAACGAAGATGATATTCCTTACAAATATTGAACGAAAATAATATTCATACGAATACGAAAAATAATATCTCTTCAGAATATGAAATAAATAATACCCCTTACCTCAGAAGAAGACTGGATACTAGAATAGTGAGGTAGCAGACTCCTCTTCTTCTCTCTCTCTCTATAGCTTTTCTCTCTATAATTGCTCTTGTGAGACTTAGTGAATTGGTGAGAATGAAGGAAGAATGAGCTTCTATTTATAGGAAAATATAGTTTTGATAATTGCACGTTTTGGGGCTCGAAATATTACAGTATAATACCTTCATCTATACCTCCATTTTTAATTTAGTCATCCAAGTATTATCAATCTTGCACCAACTCCCCTAATAGTACATGAATGTGAATCAATAGTACACACATGTAAATAAATATTTATAAGCATGTGAATTAATAGCAATTAATTGCTCATTTATCTGGTTAATTATCCAATTGGTCAATATAACCTCCAGACATCAATTATTATCGAAATAAATGTCAATTTTCACTAACACTAATAATTCCCACATAATGGAACTATCAATTTCATCTTTAATCAACACGAACTTATTCATCATTAATATTATAACGCACAATATTTAACAATCAGGTCGTTCCCAGGAAAGAGGGCTTTCTAATAAGGATTTCTCTTTATTGGCGCGCAATTAGATGACCAAACCTCTCCTTGACAGAACTTCTAGACATCGTCAATATTGCAAATAATAATATGAATAACTTTGTCGTCTCAATTATTGATTTAATAATATAACATATTATACAGATGATACTGTGACAATAATTGAATCAATAATATGAGAGATATGATGCAGCAATTACTATAGCAATAATTAAATATAACTGAGTGACTTCTCACGTAAGCATCAATAATCAATACCGTGTGCTACTATGCAACCACGCGTATTACGGTACTTTTACTACCGGGTAGTTCAATGGTAAAATTTTTGCCGTTATTTTTATAAAAAGATTATTTCTGTCGCTTTTTATATCCGACAGTTATTCCATTCCGGGGTCCACCAATGATTGTGACGTCATAAGAATATTCCCCGACCAAACGAATATTTCCCGACACAACGAATATTTTATAACAACTTGCTTACTTTGCAAAATTTTTGAATATAACCCTTAACTTTAAACTTTTATCAATTTAACTATTTAACCAAATAGAAAAATTGAATACTTTTATTTCATAAAATTCGGGATCTCACATAGAAGGTCTGACATTTGGTTGTTAGATGACTTAAAAAAAATTCCAGATTTTTGAAATCTTCAAATTCGAGCCTATAGATGTTATGGATCTAACATCTATCAACCCAGATCATCATAATACACTACATACAACACCTTTTAACACTTGATCATAACTTTTAACACATCACCTAAGGTTAGATTTTGAAATAAGGGTTATACCTCTCTTGATCAAATCCTTGATTCTGGGCTACTAATTTGTTATGGTTGTGGTATGGAACTGATTTGGGACTGATCTACTAAACAATTTCGTGGGTCTAGGGTTAAGAGAGTTTAGTTGAGTGCTAGGTGAACAAATGAGCAAAATAATGGACTTTCTCTCTCTCAACCTATATATATAACATGTTGAAATGAAGTGGCTGATATGTATACATTGTGTGCTAAGAATTTGGTCTTTAAGAAAGTCAAAAGTGGCTCACCAACTAAAGTGTTGGCCAATAATGCAAGTTAGCTTCAATTATGCAAGATGGGCAATTTGGTCTTTTCCCATCTAATTTTAATGGCCAAATTGTAATCTTGACAAACCCTAACCCTAAGGTTTTTTAAAAAAAAGAATTTCTAGGTTTTCTTTTAGGGTTTAAAATAAAAATGAAAATTAGTTTCTAAAAATACAAATTATGGTTTCTTAATTAATTTAGGTTTTTCATTACTTAGCACTTTGCTAATTAGGTTTAAGATACACTAATTAGCATTAAACTTCCTAATTTAGCGATTAGGGTTTACCATAAGCAAATTAGGATTTATAATTTAGAAAAAAAATAATAAGGGTTTATACTAAAAAAAATTAGGGTTTTGAATAATTAAGATTATCCCTAATTAGGGTTAATATCTTTAATACTGATCATTACACACATTAACATGATTACATAATAGCCTTAAGCTTACATTCGACTTTTCAATTAGGGTTTAACAGCTTGAAACTATGGTTTTCTAATTTTTAAAAATTATATATGGTTTCTAAATATTAATTAGGGTTTACCTAATTAATCATAAAATTATATAATACACAACATACATCATATAACACAGTTATAGAACAGTCTCAAACCCATAATTGAGTTTCAAATTAGGGTTTCCATTTATCAATTAGTTAATTATTATTTAAGGATCCTAATTTAAGAAATTAGAGGTTTAAATCATTAATTAGGGTTTTATATAATTAGCATTTTCCTAATTATCATTAATAATTATAATTATCATGAATCACATAACACAATTACTAAACAGATTTTAAAATCTCACTTGACTTTAAAACTAGGGTTTATCAGTAATACGAGGATTTTCAAATACTGCACTCTCATTGACCAATCATTAACAATGCGTACATACAGTACATATTTATAGAATTGAAAAATCAAAATATAATTAATATTATATTATTATTCTCATTCCTTGATCAAAATCCAAAATTAGGATTTGGATTCTATATATGATTTATCTATCATATACAACATTATTAATTAAGTTAAATAATTAGCTTAATTAATCTAAAAATATAATAAAATAAAATAATTATTATAATAATTCTATATTCATTTCATATATTATAAACATATTTTCATGGAATACAATTAATAAAAATATTTTTACCAGAAAATTAATTATTATAAGAATATAGTTTATAATGATCAATAATTCTAAAATAAAATTATCTCGCAATTACTCATGTAATAAATATATTTTTATTTATCACATAAATACATACGCTTTGACTTATACATATTCCCCATATTTATTTTAATAAATAAATAAAAATTTATACTCAAAATTTCTGATTTAATTATATAGAAAATATCGGGTTGTTACATTCACCTTCTCTTATAAAGATTTTGTCCCCGGAATCACCGTTTTAAAACTCATACATACCAGGGTATATAGTATACACAATCATTACCAGTAGATCTCGATCAGAATTGATCGAACCGATCTTTAACTATTCAGCATAAAGCTTATCTATCTGATTACACGGAAATTTGATTTCTAAGAGAACTCAAATTCCTTCTTCAAAATTTCTTTATAAAAATAATTTACTATATATATATATATATATATATAAGAAAATCATATATAAGAAAATAAAATTGGTTCGAGTAATACCTGGAGTTGTATCCCCGGCTGCTACCGAATCCTGAACAGTCATGTTGAAGACTCCTGCGGTTGGTTCTGTTGGTTCGTTCGTTGAAGTTGGTCCCGTTGTCGCCAATGTCCTGCTGCCTTTCCTCGTATTCGCATTCCTTGCCTTCCTTCTCCTTCTTGGACAGTCTTTCACCTTATTCTCCATTGATTCATAAATAAAACACCCACTATACACTCTTGGATTGGGCAGTTGGGAGAGACATGTTGTAACAACCCAGTCCCACATCGAAAGATAAGAGAAAAATTTGTCTGCATATAAAGAAATAAGTTACTACCAATAGTACCTTCAAGTCATGACCTTTTGGGTGAGCCTGTGGTGGGCAAAGTTGACCCAAGAAGATACTATTGGGCCAGTAGTTTGAGGCCTTATTTTGATGGATTTGATTCGATTCGGACTTGGGATTTGACCCAAGATTTGTTCCAGACTCGAGATTTGACTCGGGTTGTTACATATGGTATCAAAGCCGACTCTCGAAAGCTCGGGTCGGGTCATTTGATCGGGTTGCCAGAGGTGGGGACACGAAGGCTGGTGGTATTATCCCACAATGGAGAGATGGAGGTCCGGAGGTGGGGACATGAAGCCAGCCGGTATTATCCCATAATGGCTAGAGAGGCAAAGATCTTTGGGCTATGTGTGTGATCGATTCTGATGGGGACGTCAAAAATTTAAGTGGGGGAGTTTGTAACACCCCAGTCTCACATCAAAAGATAGGGGAAAAATTTGTCTACATATAAGAAAATAAGTTACTACTAATAGTACCTTCAAGTCATGAGCTTTTGGGTGAGCCTGTGGTGGGCTAAGTTGACCCAAGAAGATACTATTGGGCCAGTAGTTTGAGGCCTTATTTTGATGGATTTGATTCGATTCGGACTTTGGATTTGACCCAAGATTTATTTCAGACTCGAGATTTGACTCGGGTTGTTACACATGTCCCTTCTGCCCACACTTATAACACACAAACTTTCCCTTCAAACATTCACCGGAATGATTCTTTTCATAATCCTTACACTGCACAACCTGTTTCTTTCCATCTCCTGACCTACTTCCGATATTCCCAAAATTATCTCTTTTCCTTTTTCCAGTCCTATTACCATTACTCCCTTCTCCGATTCTAGCTTGATTTGTCTTCCACCAAAAATCCACCTCCCCTTTCATCATATATATGGCAAAAGCTGTCTTTTACCGCTCCGTTACCCTATCTATCACAAATGCTTCTACCAGGTCAGTTGATCTTCAAAAACCTAGCAGTACGACTGTCTTAAAGTCTTTGTCATTCGCCGATCGATTGTTTGACTGCTTTCTCGTGGCTGGTATTCCATTCTGAATAGCTTGAGCGTCCATATTCTCAAAATTTTGTGTCGGATCTAGTTGTCCTCTAGCTTTGTTGACAGGTTCTTCTGTCCTTTAATTTCATTTTTGTCTTGGTGTCATTATCATAAATTTTTCTTATTAACTTACATTCTAAGCCTTATCGTATACGCTTAACATATAACGCAAAATTTTCTATTCAAATAATCATGTATTCAAAATATTAGATTTTGAATTTTGGTTTACTGCATTAACTAGTGTTCAGATAAATAATTATTACCTTTATACCAACTTATTTCATTAATTCCATATAGATTCAGATTCATAGCACTTGACTTACCATAGCACATTCTGCTTTAAACATCTGTTATCCCTTTGTGACTCACAAGTCGGGAATCGCTGCCATAACTTATACAAAATATTACATTACTCAGACATACTTATCGTATACGCATCATAGAATCATACATATTCAAGTAATACTAATACTACTTATTTTCTACACCTTTACTAAAATCAATTGCTTAGTAATCTATATATTCTCATCATCCTCAATAATCCATTCACACATAACTATACCAAATTCCTCAAACTTACTACACATTATGAATTTAAGAACTCACCACAAACATATGAGTTTAAGAACTCTAGCTCAACCATATACTCTCTAACTATACTCTATCTATCAGTTATACTATCGTTTCTGGGTCCGGTACTATATTTTCCAAAATAATTACTTCATTGAGGTAGCTTTCAATATGAGCCTCTATTTCAGCTATTGGCTTTTATATTGGCTCGGTCATGGAGATCTGCTCCTTCTTTACGATCTGAGGGTATCCTAATCCTTTTCTATTTGACATCTACACAAACTATTTAGATTATCACCTAATATATACACACAGCAAATAAAAGTTTTATATAAGTTATCTTTTATTTTGTTTAAAGATGAATTTATTCAATTCATCTCCTTATAAACTCTATATAAGTTATTTATATTTTTAACGTTTCCCTTTGTCCCAAGTTATAGCCTAAGGTCTATCACACCTAAGGTTTCTAACCCTAAAGCTCTGATACCACATTGTAAAGCCCCCAAACTCAAGTACTTGAAACCCGAACTCGGTGCTTCACGATACCATTTCTATGAGCGGAATAATACTAATAATAATAACAATAATATAAATATCAAACTTAATTTACATATATCAGAGTCTAATCCAAAGTACGCAACCTTTACTAAACTTCTTTACATGATATATAATACATATCATTGTCTCAATACAGTTTAACTATTACAAAAGATACCATTAAACATATTCTATTTGCTTTCCTTTTTACTTGTTCTCTTCTGAACCTTCAGGTTGATCATGCTTAGCTGAAAACATTTAATTTAAAGCAAGAATGAGCATTTGGGTGCCCAGCAAGTAATAACAATTATAAATATAATTAGCTGAAAGAATTAAATGTTTTCTTTGTACATCACTTCTACAACAAATCGATAGTTGTGAAGTAAACTGAACCGATAATAATAACATAACAATTCTATACCAAAATTTTGAAACTACGTATTGGCTATAAATAGGGTTAAGTTGACATACTATGAACATTGTTTTCAATTTTCGAATAGGTTTAGCAGAACTTCATCCGCAAACCGTCATAACTTACGGACGCGATGGTGATCATCCCAATGTGCCCTGTATTTATCAATACTACATACAAGAACGATATTATCGCTTTCACTCATCGCTTGGGTGTATAAAAGTTTTCCTTAATCGGATGTTCATACTTAGTCCGAATCCAACCAAAACAATTTGATTGGATACAAAAGGTTTTATCATATTCAACGATATTTCTAAATCGATTGTCTAAATTTGGTCAAATAGCTTAGACGGCTTTTTACTTAATGTATATATACGATGGATCGATAGGTATATATATATATATATATATATATATATATATATATATATATATATATATATATAAAAGGAAAAGCAAAGGTAGGATACTTATGCCGGTCTCACGCTATAATACACAACTTAGTTTTATCTTTTATATCAAGACCTATCATTAATAAGATCATTCGTTCGATTAGAATAACATACTATAACACATAGCACTGCTTATTGCAGTCAGCACATAACCTAATCACCTTGTCACACATATTCAACCGTCATTGAATCACAAACAAACATTAATACATTCAATGTATCTAAGTCCAGATCACTTTTCAAAACATGTCGGTGTACCGACGGCTCTATCGAGTAATTATCGAGTTTAAAACTTTATTCTGAAATCCAATAACTATAAATATCAGTCATATTATTTTTAAATGACTTATAATAATTTTTAAATATTTATTATAATTATCGTGAATTTTCAAACACCGAAATCATTATTAAATTATTTAAATATTAAATAATTATATTATCATTAATATTTAATTAATATCAAACCATTAATGAAACCATTGCTAAAATATTAAAGTTATTTATAATAACTCAAAATATTTTTAAAGTACTAATATTACCCTTAAATGATTTTTATAACATTCAAAATCATTTTTAAATAACTACCATTAATATTTAATATTAATGTACTATTTATCAAAATATTAAAAGTAATTAATTATAACTTAAAATATTTTTAATTCATTTATATGCATTTTAAATGATTTTTAAATAAATAAAATCATTTTTAAATTATTTATTTAATATAATTTATAAATAAACTTAATATCATTAATATTAAATTAATATCATTTATATTGAATTATTAATAAAATTATCCTTTAAATATTAAAAGTTATATTTTATAACCGAAAATATCTTTAAACACTTTATTTTCATTTAAAATGATTTTTATAATATTAAAATCATTTTTAAACTAAGTTATTCAACATAATTATTAAATAAATCTAATATCATTAATATTAAATAATTAATATTTTTCATGACAAAATATTAAAAGTTATATTTTATAACTTCAAATATTTTTAAAATCTTTAAATCATTTTTATATGATTTTTAAATCATTAATTCTATTTTTCATAATTTATTTAATACATTTATTAAATAAATTAAATATCATTAATATTAATTAATTAATGAAATTCATCATAAAATATTAAAAGTCATTAAAAATAACTTAAAATATTTCCTTATACCATAATATAATTTTAAATGATTTTTCAAGTATTAAAATCATTTTTAAATAATTTATTTAATATTATAATTAAATAAATTAAACATCATCAATATTTTAAAAATATTTAACAACCAGGTTGTTCCCAGGAAAGAGGGGGCTTTCCGATAAGGATTTCTCTTTATTGGCGCGCAATTAGGTGACCAAACCTCTCCTTGACAGAATTTCTAGACATCGTCAATATTGCAAATAATAATATGAATAATTTTATCCTCTCAATTATTGATTTAATAATAAAACATATTATACAGATGATACTGTGACAATAATTGAATCAATAATATGAGAAATATGATGCAGCAATTACTGTAGCAATAATTGAGTATAACTGAGTGACTTCTCACGTAAGCATCAATAATCATTACCGTGTGCTACTATGCAACCACGTGTATTAATGTACTTTTACTACCGGGTAGTTCAACGGTAAAACTTTCGCCGTTATTTTTATAAAAAGATTATTTCTTTCGCTTTTCATATGTGACAGTTATTCCGTTGTGGGGTCCACCAATGATTGTGTCGTCGTAAGAATATTCCCCGACCAAACGAATATTTCTCGACACAACGAATATTTTATAACAACTTGCTTACTTTGCAAAAAATTTAAATATCACCCTTAACTTTAAACTTTTATCAATTTAACTATTTACCAAAATAGAAAAATGGAATACTTTTATTTCATAAAATTCGGAATCTCACATAGAAGGTCTGACATTTGGTTGTCACATGACTTACAAAAAATTTCCAGATTTTTGAAATCTTCAAATCCGAGCCTATAGATATTATGGATCTAACATCTATCAACTCAGATCATCATAATACACTACATACAACACCTTTTAAAACTTAATCTCAACTTTTAACACATCATTTAAGATCAGATTTTGAAATTAGGGTTATACCTCTCTTGATCAAATCCTTGATTATGGGCTACTGATTTGTTATGGTTGTGGTATGGAACTGATTTGGGACTGGTCTACTAAACAATTTCGTGGGTCTAGGGTTGAGAGAGTTTAGTTGAGTGATAGGTGAACAAATGAGCAAAATAATGGACTTTCTCTCTCCCAACCTATATATATAACATGTTGAAATGAAGTGGCTGATATGTATACATTGTGTGCTGAGAATTTGGTCTTTAGGAAACTCAAAAGTGGTTCACCAACTAAAGTGTTGGCCAATAATGCAAGTTAGCTTCAATTATTCAAGAGGGGCAATTTGGTATTTTCCCATCTAATTTTAATGGCCATATTATAATCTTGGCAAACACTTAGGGTTTAACCCTAAGGTTTTTCAAAAAAATGAATTTCTAGGTTTTCTTTTAGGGTTTAAAATAAAAATGAAAATTAGTTTCTAAAAATACAAATTATGGTTTCTTAATTAATTTATGTTTTTCATTACTTAGCACTTTGCTAATTAGGTTTAAGATACACTAATTAGCATTAAACTTCTCAATTTAGCGATTAGGGTTTACCATAAGCAAATTAGGGTTTATAATTTAGAAAAAAATAATAAGGGTTTATACTAAAAAAAATTAGGGTTTTGAATAATTAATATTATCCCTAATTAGGGTTTATATCTTTAATACTGATCATTACACACATTAACATGATTACATAACAGCCTTAAGCTTACATTCGACTTTTAAATTAGGTTTTAACAGCTTGAAACTAGGGTTTTCTAATTTTTAGAAATTATATATGGTTTCTAAATATTAATTAGGGTTTACCTAATTAATCATAAAATTATATAATACACAACATACATTGTGACGCCCCCAAAATAGGTCCATTCCATCCAACCCATTCTGAGTCGCCAAATACATGGTACAGAAATAACTACAACTTTATTATTACAACATATAAACTGTGAGTCAAAATACAGATATTGCCATCTAGACAATATCCACACGCAAATAAATCCCCATCATAATTATTGATACATTATTTTATAAAAATGGTGAGGACTACTAAACAACTCTCTCTAACCTTCATTCCATACCCGACTAGTACTGCTACATTCTCGCTTCCTGAGAAGAAAAATGGAACAAAAAGGAAAAGGGTGAGCTCAACTAGCCCAGTAAAGAATATTATGACTAAGATAATATACAACAAATTATCGTTAGTCTCCAACAGGGAAAAATCTAATAGAATACAATAGACAACCAGTTTTAAATCAACAACTGCAGCGGAAACAACAATTCATTAGAAGAGTTAAGTAGAGAATGCAAACTACTATCTTCTATATATGAATTTAAAAGTTCATCGTCGATATTTTATCCCTGTAACATCAATCAATATATATCTGGAATCAAATATTCATCTTTGCACTATAGGCCAAAGATATTCATTAGTTGGTCATGTTCATCTAAACACCTGTTCATCTTTGCACTACGGGCCAAAGATATTAATCAGTTGGTCATGTTCATCTCAACACCTGTTCATCTTTGCACTACGGCCCAAAGATATTCATCAAGAAATCATTCATCTTTGCACTACAGGCCAAAGATATTCAGTAATATCATCATTTAGGACTGAGGATGATGAAAAATATTTCAAAGAAAACGAATCCAATGAAACAAAAGAACAATTATTAAGGATTCGTATTTTAAACAATCCAAGTTCAAAAATGTTAGGTTTGTAATATTCAAGAACGCAATCAAATTGTAAAAATAATGCGGAAACGTGGAAAATCAGAGTTTAAAAATTTTACAAACCATATACCCGGATCACCCTTTATGCACAATTATTAATTAAACGAAAAGATATGAAGAACAAACATACCCTTGAAGATCCGAAGCTTTCTCGTACAAGTTCACCTCCAATCCTTTTCGCTCAACTTGAATCCACCGGTTAGGTTCCTTCCTTTGATCAACGTTAGCCACCCAAATGTTTGGCCTCTAGAGGTGATCCACCAAGAAAAAATAAGAATTCAAGAAGATGGGTATTTGGCTCAAACCCTAGTTTTCTATCTCTATAGAAAAGGAGCGTACTCTCCCAACTATTGGAATTACGTATGTTGTAAAAGTCAACAACCCCCACCACCCATAATAAGACTCCTCTTATTTATAGATGTGGGCAACCTTCCTTAACAATTAAGGAATTGGGTTTATTTTAATTAATTAAAATCCTTTAATTAATTAAGCTCCCTTATTTTATTAGGGATAATTAATTAAACTCTTTTAATTAATTTAACCTCCTAATCCTATTAGGAATAAATGAGAGTACTTATATTAAATTAATTCCTAAACTCTTTTAGAAATTAAAATAATAATAATTGTAATAATATTAATAAGACTCCTCTTATTAATTTATATTTAATATTTCTAAAATATTAAATAATAATATTAAGCTATTTAATTTATTCTATCACCATAGATTAAATTAAATATACTTAACATATTATTACGATTATGCCATTAACTTCTTAAATAATTATTCTTCCTTTTATGGTGTGACCCTTTAGGTTCTCCATATTAAACCGGTTGTGAATAAATCAATTAGAACAATTCTAATCTTATTTAAATAAATAAATTAAACAATTAATTTATTTAAATAAATAATATTTATTCTACAATAGGGATAAGCCTCCCTAAAGAATCAACGACTTTCCAAATAATATAGATTTCAACATTAATCATAAAAGAACCTTTGAGTAAATAGTTACCATACAATTGAATCCTTCCACCATACAATGTCCCAATTAAATATAAGACATGGAATTACTCACAAGTCTTATTTTATTTAATTATATATATTTTCGACTCTTAAATGCATTAACTCCAAACAATGCAAATTAGAAACTCCTTTCTAATTTCATTCTCTGCCAAGGACTACCGGGTTGTCATTTATCAATCACATAGACATTTCTCTTCTTTTATTAGAAGTGGTAGATTCTTTATCGATCATACATTATCTCCATATACAACTTATTATACCCAAGCATACCCTTTAATATACCCTAAGGGTCTTAAGTAATAAGTCAAAGTATAACTCATCATACATAAGATACTATGATGATCTCAAGTCCAAGGATTACTTGTACTACTATCACTACAGAATTCCTATCGACAGCAAGTAAAACTCCATTAGGTATTCCTTAGCGAGCCAATGCTCAAAGGAACTTATTCTCTAATAAGCACCTACATACTTGCTTTTAGTGTTCCACACAAATGATTATGAGATCAATCATCCTCATCCAATGAGCAAGCAACGCATGTACCAATCTATCCGGATTCACTAATCCCCAATTTAGTAATCCAATGATTGGGAACTATTTTAGTTTTAAGCTTTCTAAGAATTTAGATCTCATTAGAATGATCATCATCATTATTCTAAAAGCATTGCTTAAAACTATGGGTTTATCACATATTATAAAACAGCATCATGTAGATAATTAAAAGCCTTTAATAAATTAATACTTTTTATTAATAAATGAATAAGATTGTTACAAAGTATATGCTTTATCATCAAACATGATTGGCTTGTGTGCATACTACTTTCAATTTCCCACTTGCACTAAAGCCAATCGCCATGGTAACTCATACTCTTCTTCTCTAAGTGACGATTATCCTGCCATTGGATAAGCTTTAGTTAATGGATATGTAATGTTGTTCATGAGAGTCCACTATCTCTATAGTGATTTCCCATCTTTCAATGATTCTAATAATCAAATGAAAGTGCCACAACACATGTTTAGATCCAAGATGAGACTTAGAACTATTCCTAGTTCTCAGAATGAACTTTTAATCCAAACAATCAACTTGCGCCTTCATTTATAGCTATATACTTTGTCTTTATCACTAAACCAAAGAACTCTTTCATTGCTTTGAAACCTTTCCAATTCATCGCACTAATTCTCAAGATAATGCTTTACCTTAAAGTGGATTTTTCTCATCATCTTGGTCTCATTCAAAAAACTTGAGTCTGTTAAGCCCTCTTGTTTTAATTTAGACCAACCATAAATTTTAATCACATCCTTAGTACCGGTTAAGTACTTTAAGATGTTTTTCACCGTCTCATAGTGAACTTATCCATAATATGACTGATCAACATCAGGTCTCGTACATTTCATTGCATACATGATTGTCACTCATGCGACCTCTCTTTTGATGAGTCTATGGGGACTATTAAGAGAGATACACTCCATAGCTCATCGACATGAGACATCTCTTGGAGTTTGCCATGCTAAACGACTTTAGCATCAAATGAATATACGTTCCTTGGGTTAAGTCGAGCATCCTCTTAAATCTATCTATATAGATTTATATCCCCAATTAAGATACTCTTCCAAATCATTCATGGAGGAATGTTTAGACAACTTTATCTTTACTGATTATAGCATTGGTATGTCATTCCTTATCCGTAGTATATCAACATATAGTACTAGGAATGTCACGATGCTCCCACTAACCCTTTTGTACACACTAGGTTCATTCTTATTTTTGATGAAATCATACTCTTTTGATTGCCTCATCAAAACGAATGATCCATATTTGAGAAACTTGTTTCAATCCATTTCTTTGAGTGTCTACAACACTTACCTCATCGTATGTAACTGGATCATCATCTTCTATGATGTGTACCTCATCATCATCATCTATGATGAATCCATACCTCCCGTATCTTCTGTGTACTATTCCGCATTTACTGATTCAGGTTGTGTTATAATAGGTCTATCTACGTGTTCCTCTTATTCGACTTATAGTATTTTGTGGTTCTTGAACTCTTCAAGATCTATTATCCTCCCACTAGCCCTTTTAATGATAAACACCTTTATCTTAGAAGGCAAAGATGTTTCAGTAATAAACACATTTTGCTATGTAGGATTATAGAACATATGCCCTAAACTTACTTTAGGATGTCCCACAAATCAGACATGTCAAATTTTGTCCCAAGCTTATCCTTTGAAACCTTTTTCACATAAGTTGGACAACCCCTTATCTTAACATACTTAAGATTAGGAATCCTCCCCGTCCATAACTTTTATGGAGTCTTCAAATGGATTTTTTGAGGTTACCTTTTCGTAGATATGCGTACCATTTCTAGGGCATGATCCTGAAGGATACCGGAATGTCGATAAAATCATTTTGGACCGTACCATGTCCAACAAGGTACGATTTTTCCTTTCGTATACATCAATCAATTATTACGTATCGAGGGCGTCCATTATGAGAAAACCATTTAAGATGATCTAGAAACTTATTTCACAAGTATTTATTCCTCGATCTAATCAAAGAATCTTAATACATTGTCAATTTGTTTCACTTCAATTTCTTTGAACCTTTCAAATAATTCATACTTGTATTTCAAAGAAATACACATATTCAACTCTTTGAATGATCATCTCCTTTTCTTATACTAATTTGTTCAATATGCAAAATTATTTTCATGTAAGTCAAGTATACAAAATTTATTAAGTAATATTCCAGCTTCTATACAAAACATTATTATTATAAATAGAACAACAATTGTTCTTAATTATAATACCAAAGATTTCATCATCCAACAATAAAATGGAAATAATATTTTTAACAAGAACTGGAATACAATAACAACTTATCGACTTAATAGATTTGCCTCAGTAGGCATTGCTAAACTATAAGTTTCTATGGCTAATATGGCAACCTTTGCTACATTTCCCGCATATAGGATTACTTATATTTGTTTAGCTTTCTACTTTTGCTTGGTCCCTTCATAAATCTATATTTATGATAACCAAAGTCAGATCCAATACCCAAGTAGAACCTCGACTTAAAGAAAAATTTATTTCAATCATGAACAAAAACGTATTAGAACCAAATTTCACTAAGCTTCTTTGGTTAGCCTCTCGCAAGATGCTTCTCGCAGCTTTTTTCCAAAGGTTCAGTTTATATAGCAGTGGAAGCAAACTCCTTTGCTATCCAAACCAGCTTTTGTTCTTATTATCCTTTATTTTGCCTTTCTATTTACCTTCTTTGAATCTTTCTTCTTTTCGTAAGATCCTTTGGCCCCTACCAAGAAGACTTGGTCTTTCTTGGTTGAAAGTGACTCTCAACATTTTTCAATATGTTAAGCAAATCAAATGAGGTACGATATCTAGCTTGTTCATATGAAAAATTCACAACAATTGTGAAAGGAGTCCGGAGTGAGTGCAAGATCAAATCTTGGCTCAACTCTCCATCCATGACAAAACTCGTTGTCTAATTGATAAATCAAATTGATAATGTTAAGGACTTTTATCTGCATCAGTAGTGTCATTACCCATTCTAGATCGGAAGAACTCCTTAGATATCTGATATCTATCAGTCCTACTTTCCTCACCATCAACTACTTGATGTGCAGGAATATAGTAGAAGCATCCATAGTTTCATGCTGACGCTGAAGCTCGTTACTCATGGATGCGAGCATGATGCATTGAGCCAACTGTGCATCATTTTGCCACTTTCTAAAAGTAACAATCTCTTCCTCAGAGGCATTATCTACAACCATTGCAGGGATAGGCATATTAAGGATATAAGATAGCTTTTTAGCCGTGAGAACTATTCTCAAATTCCTTAACCAATCCGTTTAATTCGGTCCGGTTAATTTAGCATCTAATATGCTTCGCAGTGATAGTAATTTTAGACATTGTAAAATTCTGTAAATGAATTTGTAATTAACAACATTTAAACATACATTCTTTTATTAATTACCAAAATAAATTAGGTCTTGTTTTAAATTGGTATCTCCCACTTTTATCTTCAAACTATATTACCCTCACTTATATAGTTTGGCAAAATCTAATTAAAGATTTGCTAGTGAGAATAAGGATCCCATTTCAAATGTATATAGCCTTGTGGTGACACAACAAACTATATATAAATAAATAGGTAGACAACTTTTGTCAATTACATCAACTATGCAACTCCTTTTCTTTTGCCTCTTAGATTATTTTGATCAAGTGGTGGCACATCCGAATCAAAATTATCCAAGTTAAGTCCGACCTAGCACTCCATATATTCAAAAAAGAAAAATATCATCCTTGTGGTGACACAACAAAACAATATTGTTCAATTTTCTTTATAAGCATCAAATGTGATAAATTAACATCTTAAATACTTAATACTTGCCTTGTGGTGACACAACAAACTCATATTAAATATTTAATACTCTATTAATTTTATCATGCTAGAAGGCGACGTTCGATATTCCAAATATCTTTGAACGCTTAGGACTTAATATAAAAATTTGAGGGGTTTGTTATTAATTTGTCTCATCTTGCTTAAGCTGCATACACATATATATATAAAATACGCGTCATATTAATGAACATGCATGCATTTGTTTGCATAATATATAATATATATAGTATAAGCATGCACATATAGAATACTATATTCTACCCGAATTGATTATGGACTTTTATTCTAGTTTGGTTCACTAGAACCACCAAGTAAACCAAAAGGTCAAACCCTAGGGGTGCAAAAAATAATATTTAAATATAACTATTACATTTAAACCCGGGCTCCATTACAAACGGGTCTTCAAGCGCTCCTTGCTCCTTGCTCCTTGATCTCTAATTCTTCAAAATTAATTCTAACTATTCCTATTACAAAACTATTTAAAATAAATAGAAACCTTGATCAGCAGTCAAGGGGAAGTACATAGGAGAGAGATAGAATTTACATTAAGAAAAATTAGAGAAGACGAGGTATGCAGACCCCATTTAATAAAACCCATACATTCATGCATCCAACTAAAATAAAATCCAATCACATTGGTCAATTGTCCATAATCAATCCCATTTATTATCATACGCATCACCATATGTATCAATAAATAACATTCATCTTATGAATAATAAACATTTAATATATATATTGATATCATTTAATGGGCAACATTTAGTTGGTATAAAATCTAATTTTGAATCAAAATAAACTCCTTTATTTTAATCCAAATTTAAATCAAAATAAAACTATTTTATTTTAATTTATCCAATTTTGAATAAAATAAACTATTTTATTTTAATCAAAATCTTTAATCAAAATAAACTCCTTTATTTTAATTAATTATGGAATCCAATTCCATGTAAAAAAAAATAACTCCTTTTCTTAAGGGAAACACTTTATTCTCTTTCCTATTCACAAATAAACTCCTTTATTTTGAATAATATGAAATCTTATTTCATATCTAAATAAACTCATTTATTTAAGGAAATTAGGATTCTTTTTTCTATTCACAAATAAACTCTTTTATTTTGAATAATAATGAAATCTTATTTCATATCTAAATAAACTCCTTTATTTAAGGAAACATAGAATCTAATTTCAACTCCAATTAGTTATCATGGAATCCAATTCCAACTCTAATTAGTTAGCATGAAATTTAATTTTAATATTAAAATAAACTCTTTTTTTTAAATTAAAACAAACTTTTTATTTTAAGATTAAAATAAAATTTTATTTTAATTATAAAATTATTAAGAATTAATTATAATAAACATTTTAAAATAAGCATTTAATATATATATATATATATATATATATATATATTAAATGCATGCCACGTTATTATATATTCAAACATAGCAGGACTTGCACGGATTTCTATTTTAAAGATTACGTTACACTTTTTATGTAAACGTGTAATATAATCTGTAACGTATGAATATTTTCCGTACTTTTTTTTTTTTATATAATAAATTTTATACAACTAAATTATGCCCAATTAAATTGTTCTAAACACATATCAATATTCATATCAAATATGAACAATTAATAATTTGCATAAAGGTTTGGCTCTGATACCACTGTTAGGTTTGTAATATTCAAGAACGCGATCAAATTGCAAAAATAATGCAGAAACGTGGAAAATCAGAGTTTAAAAATTTTACAAACCATATACCCGGATCACCCTTTATGCACAATTATTAATTAAACGAAAAGATATGAAGAACAAACATACCCTTGAAGATCCGAAAGCTTCCTCGTACAAGTTCACCTCCAATCCTTTTCGCGTTCAACTTGAATCCAACGGGTTAGGTTCCTTCCTTTTGATCAACGTTAGCCACCCAAGTGTTTGGCCTCTAGAGGTGATCCACCAAGAAAGAATAAGAATTCAAGAAGATGGGTATTTGGCTCAAACCCTAGTTTTCTATCTCTATATAAAAAGGAGCGTATTCTCCCAACTATTGGAATTACGATGTGTTGTAAAAGTCAACAACCCCACCACCCATAATAAGACTCCTCTTATTTATAGATGTGGGCAACCCTCCTTAACAAATAAGGAATTGGGTTTTATTTTAATTAATTAAAATCCTTTAATTAATTAAGCTCCTTATTTTATTAGGGATAATTAATTAAACTCTTGTAATTAATTTAACCTCCTAATCCTATTAGGAATAAATGAGAGTACTTATATTAAATTAATTCCTAAACTCTTTTAGAAATTAAAATAATAATAATTGTAATAATATTAATAAGACTCCTCTTATTAATTTATATTTAATATTTCTAAAATATTAAATAATAAATATTAAGCTATTTAATTTATTCTATCACCATGGATTAAATTAAATATACTTAACATATTATTACGATTATGCCATTAACTTCTTAAATAATTATTCTTCCTTTTATGGTGTGACCCTTTAGGTTCTCCATATTAAACCTAGGTTGTGAATAAATCAATTAGAACAATTCTAATCTTATTTAAATAAATAAATTAAACAATTAATTTATTTAAATAAATAATATTTATTCTACAATAGGATAAGCCTCCTAATGATCAACGACTTTTCGGATAATATAGATTTCAACATTAATCATAAAAGAACCTTTGAGTAAATAGTTACCGTACAATTGAATCCTTCCACCATACAATGTCCCAATTAAATATAAGACATGGAATTATCACAAGTCTTATTTTATTTAATTATATGTATTTCGACTCTTAAATGCACAACTCAAACAATGCAAATTAGAAACTCCTTTCTAATTTCATTCTCGCCGCCAAGGACTACTTGGGTTGTCATTTATCAATCACATAGGACATTTCTCTTTTTTATTAGAAGTGGTAGATTCTTTATCGATCATACATTATCTCCATATACAACTTATTATACCCAAGCATACCCTTTGATATACCCTAAGGGTCTTAAGAAATAAGTCAAAGTATAACTCATCATACATAAGATACTATGATGATCTCAAGTCCAAGGATTACTTGTACTACTATCACTACAGAATTCCTATCGACAAAAGCAAGTAAAACTCCATTAGGTATTCCTTAGCGAGCCACGCTCGTGAACTTATTCTCTAATAAGCACCTACATACTTGCTTTAGTGTCTCCACACAAATGATTATAAGATCAATCATCCTCATCCAATGAGCAAGTTAACGCATGTACCAATCTATCCGGATTCACTAATCCCCAATTTAGTAATCCAATGATTGGGAACTATTTTAGTTTTAAGCTTTCTAAGAATTTAGATCTCATTAGAATGATCATCATCATTATTCTAAAAGCATTGCTTAAAACTATGGGTTTATCACATATTATAAAACAAAGATCATGTAGATAATTAAAAGCCTTTAATAAATTAATACTTTTTATTAATAAATGAATAAGATTGTTACAAAGTATATGCTTTATCATCAAACATGATTGGCCTTGTTGGCATACTACTTCCAAAAAATACTTCATAAGTAATCGAGTGGAGTAAAATTCAAGAATGATCAAAACATGGATACAATCAAAGCTAGTATCCATAATAGATATTTTGGACAAAAAGAACAAAATTTCATTTTTCTATGAATAGTGTCATATTCGTGAATAAATAGTCAGATATACGTGAATAATTATCGTATACATGAATAGTAACTCTCACACCAAAAGATAGAAATTTCAAAAAAAACATCTTCACAAAAAATAATCTTGAATAGCTTCAAGAATAGTAACTCAATAATAAATAATAGTAACTCTCATGAATAGTAACTCGTGAATAGTAACTCGTGAATAAGAACCCCGACATAAAAAAGTTCCAAATTTGATAAAAAGTTCCAACCAATATTTCAAAGATAATGATATTGAAGAAATAATATCATTTGAGAAGAAAATAACATCCCTTACCTCGAAGGATGATGATTACGGTTGAAACACCTGATATAAAGGCTATGACTTGAACTTGCAGACCGTATAGCAATACTCAAAGTATATTCAAAATACTCACAAGAATACGCTCGATAATATAGAGAGAGAAAACTTCAATTTTTGGTGTGATTTTCAATTCTAACCTAAGCACCCTATTTATAGGAAAATACTTAGAACACCAAAGCAGAAAATTTAATATAATAATATATTTATAAAAATTTATCTACGCCAACCTTTGAGAATCTGAAATCAGCAACCTAACACATGTAAAATGAGGCTCATACATCTAAAAAACGTTTTTGTTAATTAAAACAATTAAAACTTTCAAAAATCAATTATTTCGGAACTTTGGAACTTCAATAATTCATAATAAATAGCTCTTTTATCAGAAAAATTCGAAACTTGCGATTTTCCATAGGAAATTCCATTATCTACAACTTTGTAGAAGGAAGTTTTTCCAAATTCCAAACAGAAATTAACCGAAATCCACAAACGGGCAATTTTACAGGCTATAATCAAATTTCGGTCAATAATTGTGTCCACCAACACACAAAATATGTGTTAAATATTTAATGCCACAAAAATACTCTTCCTCCTCATATACTCATATATCCCACATTCATTATAAAAATATCACCGTTATTATATTATTAAAATATAATAATATATTTAAATGAATTATTTTATTAGAAAAAGATAAAATTTCAATTTTCAACAATTGTCACATTAAAATTTTCTCCATCTATATCCACATAAAATCAATATTTTCCTCATCATATAAATTAATAATTAATTATTCACAAATAATATTACAGAATCACAAGATCTTGGCAACTGTGCCGCTCTAGGAAAGAGGGGCTTTCAATAAAGATTTCTCTCACTTCTTGCCGCAGCAATTGATTAGGTGACCAAACCTCTCCTTAGATGTAACTTTTAGACATTGCCAATAATGTTTTCTAATAATATTATTCAGATAATATGAATTATTGTCTCGATAATGAAAAATACCGTGTAGTGACAATTATTGAAATAACGAAGAATATAAAAAAAAAATCAACGCAAAGAATTATTGAATCAATAAAATAAAATATCTTAAGAATTATATAACAATTATTGAGTAGTGCCTTCTTACATAAGAATCAATAATTGGTGCAATACTGTGTCTACTTGCTCAACAACGCGTATTAGTGTGTTTTTAATCACCCAGTATTCCAACAAGATATTAATCAGTAATAACTATGCCGTTATTTATAAACAACTTATATTTGTCATTTTCTTCATCCAATCACTTTACATTATGGGGCCCACAAAGATCATGTAGTCGCATTTAATATTCCCCAACAATGACGAATATTCCACGACCAAACGAATAATCCCCGACAATAATGAATATTTTATAACCACTTGCATATTCAAATATTTATGCATATTTTACCCATAACTATCCACATTAATCAAATCAACCCTTACTATTTCAAAATAATAAATAGAGGAAAATAAATTTCATTTATTAATAATTTGGGTTCTTACATACATCATATAACACAATTATATAACAGTCTCGAACCCATAATTGGGTTTCAAATTACGGTTTCCATTTATCAATTAGTTAATTCTTATTTAAGGTTTCTAATTTAAGAAATTAGAGGTTTAAATCATTAATTAGGGTTTTATATAATTAGCGTTTTCCTGATTATCATTAATAATTATAATTATCATGAATCACATAACGCAATTACTAAACAAATTTTAAAATCTCACTTGACTTTAAAACTAGGGTTTATCAGTAATACGAGGATTTTTAAATATTGCACCCTTATTGACCAATCATTAACAATGCGTACATATAGTACATATTTATAGCACTGAAAAATCAAAATATAATTAATATTATATTATTATTCACATTCCTTGATCAAAATCCATAATTAGGGTTTGGATTCCATATTTGATTTATTTGTCATATACAACATTATTAATTAAGTTAAATAATTAGCTTAATTAATCTGAAATAAACTCATATAATAAAATAAAATAATTATTATAATAATTCTATATTCATTTCATATATTATTGTGGGCCCAAGTGCAAACTAGGGTTCGCTTGACTTAATTGAATTAAATGCACAAATTAAGGTTTGCATTATGATTAAATAAAAAGACAAAAGAGCCGAAAATAAAGAAGCAAGACCTGAGAGAATCTTTCACGTGTCCCGATGCAGAAGACACGTGGAGGTGACTCATTTTGGGAATTGATTGAGGGATTGGATTGGGCTAGAAGGACATGACGATCTGGGCTTTACTCTGATGATTAAAGGGTATTTTTAGAATTTTACTGAAAGCATGTGCCTGGCACATGACTACTTTTCAGAAAACCCTATAAATACCCCTTCCATTCCATTGGGAATGGGACTTCTCTTCAGACTGAGGACTTGGACCTTTTGGAAGACTAGGAGACTTGGAGATTCTCTCTCAACCCGAAACACTCAAGAAGGCTCTCTAAATCCTTGCTACCCTAACAAGGTTATCGGATTCTAAGAGTTATGCCACGTGTCGTTGGAGTAATCGCTCACCTGTTCTTCTCCCCTCTTCAATCAATCAATCAATTCTGTATTCTTCGTGGATTTCTCTCCTCCTTAGCCAACACAAAACCCTAACTCTAGCAAGGTACGATTTCCTTGCCCATATTTCTTTGGCGACTCTACTGGGGAGGTGTAGAATTCATGAAGGGTATACCCACAACTCGAAGTGGGAGAACTACAGGAAGAGTTGTTTCACCAACAAATAACATTACCTCACCGGATCTAATTCCAAGGCAAGCAACTCAAGCTTTCCAAGGCACAAACCTGGATTTAGACCAACCTATTGAAGACGCTTCAGAAAGGAGTTCAACATCAGCATACATGGCCAATCAACAACAAACCAATACAGGAAGGGAAGGCAAGGCAAGGATGCAAGCGGAGAGCAGACGAATGTTGTGCAACTGGAGATGCTCAAGGCATTGAAGGAAGCACGGAAGGGATAAGAGATGATGACGACCATGATGCTAAAGACGCAAAGGAAGTAAGAAGAAATGGGGAATTTCCATCAGCAGTTGGTGCAGATTCCCACCTTCAAGGCCATGTTCCCAAGCAGTTCGCAGGGGGAACAAGCAGGAGTGGAAGACAATAACAATGGCAGCAACAACAAAGAGAACCAGATTGTACCTCCATCGATGAAGAATCGGTCGGTTCCAATCATTAACTTGGAGCCCCAGAATAGTGGTGACGCACCACAACCCAGGTTGGAAGTAAGCCAACCTCAAACACACATCATCCCAACCGCTCTTCCAGCATTTTCACAAGTGCAGATGGCAACCATCCCAAGCCATGTCCAGCGGGTGAGTCATCAACTGCCACAAACGCCAGCTTTGCACGATGCAAGTGTGCATCAACCAATCTCTTTACCATACACACCGTCGATACATCAGTTTATCATGTCAGAAATAAGCATGTGAATCATATTCCTATTTACATATGATTTGATTATGATATATATATATATATGAATGAATATGCAAGTATGCTTGCATTAAGAAAAGTTGTAAAGTCCTTTGATAGATAATAGAAACATATGTACAAGGACTTAAAATAAATTGATCAAATGTGTTAGGTTGATCCTACATAAGTTAAACAGCTTTGTAAAGTCCTTAAAAAGAAATGATGTACAACGACTATAAAAATAGAAAGATCAAGCATGTTAGGTTGATCTTATGATGTAATAGATAGGCTTGTCTGATCGTCGAGTACTGCACCAGAAATCGTAGTCTGCCAGGAGAGTCAAGGAAAACTCGAGAGCTATCGAGGCAGAATCGCAGTCTGCAAAGATAGTAGATCTCAGAGTTCGTAGACTTCCAGGAGAGACGAGGAAGGATCATAGTGTGTCGAGGAGAACTTCCTCAAGGCCGTAGTCTGCTGAGGAAGTCATGTTCAGAATCATAGAGACAACATGCCTATGAGCTGACCGAGTATATACCAAAGCCAAGTCAAGAATCGTAGACTACACTCAGAGTCGTAGAGTCTACTAATCACACCAGAGGCAGAGATCGTAGTCGAGTAAGATCAGATAAAGACAACAAGCACAACGATAGAAATCGTAAAGTGTCGAGACCTGATCTCGGAGTCGTAGTGCCTGCACAGCCAAAACTAAATAGTAGAGTGCAGAACTAAGACCTCAACAGATGTGCTCACAATGCCAAGGCAGAATCGTAGAGCAAATACGATTCTCAATGAATGAGCACTCCCAGAATATCCAAAGGAATGAAGCCTCTGGTTGGCACTGCATAGATACGTCCCACCTAAAGAAAACCAGAGAGCACTCAACGAATGGCATGCAAGCTAACAAAAGATCTAAGCACCAACCAAATCAGCATCAAGATTGAGTTATGAAGCTATTCAAGATGAAGTCTTCCACAAGGAAATTAGAAGAAGACTTCTTTAACTGACTAAGGAAAGTTAGCAAGTGCAGTAGTTGTCAAGCAGACAGAAGACAACGATCTTGGAAGTAACCAGGATCGTAGTGTTTGCCAAACAAAGAAGAAGCTGATGGAGTATACACAAAGATACTGGTCAGCCTCTGAATAACAAGGCTAAAATGATTAAGCATTGGGTCAGTCCATTGATGATAAGTGAACGGGAGATCACAAGGAGAAACCGAGCTGGACACGCCACAAATCTGAAGTGTCTTGTTATTTAGAAGGGGCCAGAGCAAGAAGTCAAGTCATTAGTATCTGAGAACAGTCGAGGCAAATAGAAGTGTTGAAGCACTGCACTAGAGAAGGAAGAAGTGTTGCACATTGAAGATCTAATGTACACCCTTCAAGATCGTAGTGTTAACTCTACAAGTCAAGAAGCAACAGTCAACAAGACACTACGATCAAGTCCAAGAAGATATGCATCAGAATCGTAGAGTTCGAACAACTTAAGATTGAGGCATTGGCAACGGCTCAATCTGAAGATTGATATTCGAATAGAGCTTATTGAGAGCATCGATGCAAAATGACAACCTCTGATTTAGAAATCAGAAGGAAGAAATAAATTTGACTACTTGCCCGAGACATGAAAGTGACATCTCTGATGGGGTAGGTGAAATAGTAGACTGCAGTGTCAGAAAGTCAGAAAAAGATGTCATGTCACATCTGCAGTCTGCACTAAATAACTCGAGATCTGTGAAGCCATTTGAATAGCTTCCAACGGCTACTTTTCAACGAGAAGATTGGGAAGCAGTATAAATCAACAGAGCCTCAAAGATCAAGGGTGCTGATGATTGAAGAGTTGCAGAATCGTTGAGTTGTTGGTGAATGCTATATTTGACTCTACGAGTTCCACTAAAGATCAACAGAACAAGTCTCAGTGACAGTGAGACTACCAAGGTGGAAGTGAAGCAGCTTTGAAGCAGAACTTAAACAGATCAAAGCTTCACTCAACAAAGATGAGAATGCCACTGAAGATGGCAGCCAAGCTGAGAGCCGAGAAGGCCAAGAAGATAGCATTCAGAAAAGTGGCTGAGTACAAGGAAGATCAGGAGAGCCACTCTACGAATCACCATTAACCTAAAGCTGAAACTGAACAAGTACAGAACCATGTCTGCAAAACATTCAAGAAGGGTTCAGGGATTACTAAGTGTTAGAAGAAGTCTACCAAAAGCTCAGGGACTTAGTAAATCCAGATGGTGATGGTACACAGCTGACATCAGATGAAGATGAGCTGAAAAGAGTAAAGATCAGCTGAACCAAAGAAGATGTGGTCCTGACTCAAAGCAGAATGCAAAGAGGACCACACTAAGCTGCTAAGTACAGATGATGATCATAGCTTAATGACATTTTAGCAGCTCAACACCAACTCCAACAAACAAACAAACAACTCAGCAACAAGAAGCCAGGGCCTGAGGGGTCCTTATCCGAAGGGACTAAATGAAGTTCCAAGCCTGCTGGGCTTGAAGAGTTCCTAGGGAACTAGAGGAGTTCCAAGGCTACTAGCCTTGAAGAGTTCTTAGTGAACTGAAGTCCCAAGGCTGTTGGCCTTGAAGGAATCTTAGTGATTCAGGGTGCTGCCCTTCCTTAATGGAAATCCTACTAGTTGAAAGCAGAAGAGTGGATTAGGAGCTTGAGTCTCTGAACCACTTAAAACCCCTTGTGTCTTTTACTTTATGTCATTTACATTATGTACATTAACTATTATGTATGTTTTAACTGCTTACCATTGAACTAACTCTATAAACAATGTATGTATGATTATGATTATATCAATGAAGGGGATCTTTAACTTATTCTATTGTGCTTGAAAAGATTCTTATGTTTGTCATATGCTAAATTATTAGCAATACAAAAGAAACCAGAAAAGTATTTGAAATTAAAAAGGATCTATTCAACCCCCCCTTCAGATCTATTGTACTCTCTTCGAAACTAACAATTGGTATCAGAGAAGGTTCTCATGCTATATTCAAAAGCTAAATGCTTTGAGTCTGATCCAAGGCGTAAACATTGTTCTATACTTAGTTCAGTAGTAAGTCACTTGATATATGCATATGAGCTCACAGGTTGGAAATACTGTGAACAGGCTATATGTGTATATACACCTGACGCTGCTCAGATTGGTCCATGCTCTTGATTGTCATATCTACAAGACCAATTCTTGCCCGCGGTCAATCTTGTAGTCTGAAGACCAGGCTAGGAAGTTCCAGAGACATCAACAAAAAAAAGGGTCAAACATCCACCAGGCTGAAAAGATGAAAAGGCCATACATGCAAAGAATTGCTCATCTAGAAAAGAAAGAAGAACTTCTCAAACATGGGTATGGCCAACCAGCAGCTAGATATAAACCTTGTGAACTCAAGGATGTCGAAGAACTGAAGATGTTGAGATTCTCTTAGCTTGCATCCTCAAGACCACGACTGATTGATTAAAAGTCAACTGGAGCAACAAGATGTCAGGAGAAAATGAGAAAATATGCACATCAATGCCTAATCTCAATATGTCAAAGTTAAATGACTGTTAAGGAACTAACAGTAGAAAGGTACGGTTCCTCTCTAGTATAACTGTGTACATCATGTTGCACCTCCTTATGAACTATAATAATATTCTTTCAAGGAATCATAATCCACCTAAAAAGGTGAAGAGAGAAAGTACACTGAGAATGGAAACTCAAATGCCTATAAACTTTCTCTCCATCCAAGTTTTAGGTTGAAGACGACATCGTGAAAGAACTCTGAAATGAGTCATAAGAGCATCACAGGTTAAATTAATTTTTATGTGAAGTAATCTTTGCTGATGGGTTAGTATGTATGTATAACCTATGTTCTAAGTGTTTAATAACACATAGTATGATCAGTTCTACATGATTATCTTGAAGATTCATAGAAACTGATCACCTCCATGAATCAACCAGATACAAATAAATAATAGAGTTGATTCTCACTCTGAACATTCAAACCCTGTGAACATAACCTAGCAAATGATGAAACCATCAAAGAAAAAGAGTGTTTTATTAAAATTGCAAATCTTACACACACTCACCATCATGCATCTCAAAATGTATTATCTAAATTAGTTACATGCATGAACATTACTGTTGGTGATAAATTTGATGATTATCTAAATATATGAGGAACAGGGGTTTAGAAAACTAACTTAGCAGGACCCATCTAACTGTGCGTACCAAAAATAGAAATGTATCTAACTGCAGTACCCTCTGTCCTATCCACACTAAGGAATGTCAAGCGAAGACTTCATCGAAGACTCAACCAAATTTGAAGGCTAATGACTGTTCAGAAATGATTCTGATAAAATTCCTCAATGTCCAAGCCTGTCCTTGAATACCCGCTGAGCTAACCTGAATGAAGCTCACATGGCTGCTAATTTGTATTGGAAGCAGGCAGTTCAACCAAAGAAGAAAAGGGCCTTATATGCTCAAATTAGGCAAGGCATGATATATGAGAGGAATCGTCAAGGAAGTTCATAACAGAGGATCGTCGAGCATCAGTCAAGAAAAACTCATTACGGAAGCAGAACTTCACAAACACAAGACTGTCAAAGAAGACTACGTTCGTAGTGCTGACTAATAATCGTAGAGTGATCAGTCCTGAAGATATTCATGCCTACGATATAAGGAAATCTAATTGATAATGGTGATTCCAGTCAGGAGGAGATATGCAAGGCTGTCTTCTAATACACATAAAGAAAAGGGAATCACATCCATCTGAGAAGACAGCATCAACCATGGGAAGCAGTGATCTGTTAAGAAATAACAGCACTGAGATATACTATGAAGCAGTTTACCAGCTACAGAATCCAAAAACTTTGTGGCTGATGAACCAAATGAAGATCCATAGTCAGTAGGAACGTCTCAAAATGTACTACTGATAACCTTTCAGCCACCCAACTCAAAATCGTGGAGAGCCTACGATCAAACATATGATTGAAGTATAAGAGCAGGAAGACACCACGATTTTAGCAAAGGCAATTGTCTAAATTTGGCAGAGGACCTCACCACCAGAAAAAGGTCAAATGAGATATCGGTACAAATCACTTCTAAAGTATTTCATCTGGAAAGCACCTCAGGGACAAACCTGACCCTTAGCTCACCCTAAGAGGTTGGCCCTTCCTGAGCTACCTTAACCCAGAAGGATTGCTTAGTCAAGTTCATCTCAAGAACCAAGTCAGTCAACGATCGTAGAGTATAGTTTTGAGAGTACTCAACGATCGTGATGCAATATCAACAATCGTAGTGCAAACTCAACGATCGTAGAAGCAGACTCAATCTGAAGATTGATATTCGAATAGAGCTTATTGAGAGCATCGATGCAAAAGGATAACCTCTGATTTAGAAATCAAAAGGAAGAAATAAATTTGACTACCTGCCCGAGACATGAAAGTGACATCTCTGATGGGGTAGGTGAAACAGTAGACTGCAGTGTCAGAAAGTCAGAAAAAGATGTAATGTCACATCTGCAGTCTGCACTAAATAACTCGAGATCTGTGAAGCCATTTGAATAGCTTCCAACGGCTACTTTCCAACGGGAAGATTGGGAAGCAGTATAAATCAACAGAGCCTCAAAGATCAAGGGTGTTGATGATTGAAGAGTTGCAGAATCATTGAGTTGTTGGTGAATGCTATAGTTGACTCTACGAGTTCCACCAAAGATCAACGAACAAGTCTCGATGACGATGAGACTACCAAGGTGGAAGTGAAGCGACTTTGAAGCGAAACTCAAACAGATCAAAGCTTCACTCAACAAAGATGAGAATCTGTTCAAGATGGCGGTCAATTTGAAAGCCGAAGGCGAAAGATAACATTCTTAAAAAAGTGGTAGTACAAAGAAGATCAGGAGAGCCACTCTACAAATCACAATGAACCTAAAGCTGAAACTGAACAAGTGCATAACCATGTCTGCAAAACATTCAAGAAGGGTTCAGGGATTACTAACTTCCAGAAGAAGTCTACCAAAAGCTCAAGGACTTAGTAAATCCAGATGGTGATGGTGCACAGCTGACATCAGATGAAGATTAGCTGAAAAGAGTAAAGATTAGCTGCACCAAAGAAGATGTGGTCTAGACTTAAAGCAGAATGCAAAGAGGACCACACCAAGCTGCTAAGTACAGAAGATGATCAGAGCTTAATGACATCTTAGCAGCTCAACACCAACTCCAACAAACAAACAAACAACTCAACAACAAGAAGCCAGGGCCTGAGGGGTCCTTGTCCGGAGGGACTAAATGAAGTTCCAAGCTGCATTGGGCAGAAGAGTTCTAGGGAACTAGAGGAGTTCCAAGGTCTTTGCCTTGAAGAGTTCTTTGTGAATCAAGTCCCAAGGTCACGGGCCTTGAAGGAATCTTAGTGATTGTGGTCTTGCCTTTCTTAGTGGAAATCACCTAGTTGAAAGTAGAAGAATGGATTAGGAGCTTAAGTCTCTGAACCACTTAAAACCCCTTGTGTCTTTTACTTTATGTCATTTACATTATGTACATTAACTGCTATAACTGCTATGTATGTTTTAACTGCTTACCATTAAACTAACTCTATGAACAATGTATGTATGATTATGATTATATCAATGAAGGGGATCTTTTACTTATTCCGCTGTGCTTGAAAAGATTCTTATGTTTGTCATATGCTAAATTATTAGCAATACAAAAAAAAACCAGAAAAACATTTGAAATTAAAAAGGATCTATTCAACCCCCTACAGATCTATTGTGCTCTCATCGAACTAACATATCGTAACAACACCCAGAGAGTTCACGCCATTTGAGCCAAGATGCGTGACGAAGGATGATATGATCGATGTGATCAATCAACTTCGCAGGCAGACATCTCGACCCTTGGAGTTAGATTTTACTCCACCTTACCCGGCACACATTCGGAGGCAACCTTATTCGACGGGGTATATTGAGCATCCCCCGTAGTTTCTAAAATACAACGGGGAAAAGGAAATGCCAGGGAACATATTGCCAGGTTCGTAGAGTCGATGTCTCCGTGGTTAGGATATGATGAAGTAAACAACCACAACTTGTTGATGAGGGAATTCAACAAGACTTTGACGGATAGTGCCTTCAATTGGTACTACAATTTGGAAAAGGGGTTAGTCCATGATTGGGATGACCTAAAATTACAATTTTTTAAGAAATTTTTCTATGTGCAGAAACTGGTAACCATTGTAGAGCTTATGCGATTAAAGCAGAAGCCGAACGAGGAGCTGTCAGATTATGTGGACAAATTTAGGGCCCTGGCACAGAAGTGCGCAGAGCCAATTGAAGAAAAGAACTTGGTTAGCATTTGCAACAATGGTGCCTTAGATGCCTTCAAGCCCCACCTCATTGACAAGGCTTGTGATTCATTTACGACCCTCTCATCTTTTGCACAAGACTTGGGAGGAATCATGACATTGCCCACGAATCGTGCAACGGTTACATGGAAGGGAAAGAGGACAGCAACTGTGGCTTTGGTGGATTCTCAGTCAAAATCACAAGGGGGCAAAAGAGAGAAGAATGAGAAATTTGAGCGAAGCAGAGAAAAACATGGGGACAAGTATACCAGAATGCTATTTTCGGAGGCTATCACATGCAGCGAGAAGGCATTCAGGGGCCTATACGAATAATGGGTTGAGCACGGAGTGGTGAAGCCTCCAAGGCCTCGGTTAGTCGTAACAAACGAGATGAAAAGAAGGTCGGACTTTTGTGTATACCACCAATACACAGGACACTCCACTATGGACTATTACAGTCTGCGGAGGATATACCATGAAAAGTTGGTGGCTGGAGAGATTGAACTAGGAAAAGAAACGTGCAACACTATCACCCATGGTGAAATCCCGGAAGTCAAAATGATGGACAACCCAAATACTGGCTCTGCCAACGAAAGAACTCTGAACTATAGATACAAGAATTGACGAATTAAAAATCCATCCAAGATGGTGGTCCACCAAAAATGGTGGTTTAAGTCCTCAAGAGCATCCCTTGCCAAGTAATTGGATGACCAAAGGAGGAGGCACAATAATTGACAAAAAAAAATCCACTCTAAATGGTGGCCAAGTCCTCGTAGACTGCACTTGACAAGAAATTGGACAACCCAAGTGATGAGGCACCCGATTTTAAGTCCTCGTAGACTGCACTTGCTAAGAAATTGGAAGACCCAAGTGACGAGACACCCGATTTTAAGTCCTCGTAGACCGCACTTGCCAAGAAATTAGACGACCCAAGTGACGAGGCACCCGAGTGTTACACTTTATCATCAAAAGTGAATGAGGCACCTGACTATAAGTCCTCATAAGTTATACTTTCAACTTCAAAAGTAATTGAGGCACCTGAGTATCAGCCCTCAATCCCGAAAAAAAAAGTTACATTTTATCTCTAAAAGTGGCGAACGTTATGCTTTCTTCGACAAAAGCAAGATTTATTTTATGAAACGTTATGCTTTTCATTAAAAGCAATTTGATTATCAATGAATTGACAAGTTTTCACTTATACTTGAATGTTTTTTTTTTTTGATTTCTTAAAAAATATGAATTCAAGTGTTGGTTTGTGGAAAATATATATATATGTTTTTAACAAAATTCATGTTTGCTTATTTATAATACCTATTGTTATCTTGGAGTATTAATTTGAATAACTTGAGATTCAATGATAAATATTGAGTTTTAAGGAATCGTTCAAATTAAAGGCAATCAATAAGGATAAAAGAAACTATAATTTGATGAATGAAATATATGTACATAAATTTTCTAATACAGGAAATGGAAAAAACTATAAAAGTTCATGATCTAAAGGCCATGACCTATCGAACTTAAGAGAGGGGAATAGCTAAAGCCTCCAAGTCGATAATGGTGTGGTACCCTGAGCCTTCGTATCGGAGGCTATCGAGCCTTCAAGGTCTTGGGCAGCTGACTCAATTACCCAAAAGCTTGGTCTTCAATTTATCTATGGCATCTTGAAGCTCTAAAGCTCTACATAAAGTAAGTCATTCTCATGGAGACGTGAAATGACTTCCGAACGAAGTGCAACAACATGATGATTGGAAATAAAGAGATCCAACCTAGCATGGAAGGGAGTCATATCCAAGGAGAGTTAGGAGATACCACGAGAGATGGAAGGTCATTCAACACACCCAAAGTGCTATCCACAATACCCTCCTGAGCAATCACCAACTCGGCTGAATCCTCCTTGGGAGGATGAACATCAGCAATAGTCTCAAAAGAATTCCTCCTCAAAGAAGCAGGAGTCTCATCGGTACCCTCAAAACTTTCATGCGGAGAAGTTGTAGAAAGGCGTGAAGAAAGTGCTACACCACCCACAACAGGCCATCCAAGCTTACATCAGACAAAGAATCCTTAGCATCAAGACAGACACAATCATCATGTGGTGAAAAAAGACTCGATACAAATAGTGATATGCCGGGACATATCACATGTAATGGAAGCTGTCGTTGCTGCCCCATTTACGGTACTCACAAAGAGACTAATGGGAACATCATCATCCTCTTCATCAGCATTGGTCTTCTCGATGACTTCTTGATTCTAAAGAAAAGAGAAATTTCAAGATAGGGTAAGAAAGATTAGATCGAAGATTTTCCAAGATTTCCTGGGAGAGCTCCTCTAGGGCTCTCCCTCCTAGGGTTTGCTCTCCTAGAGGTTCCCTCTCCTAGGACTTTTGTTTTCGAGGCTTGCAAAACATCAAGCTTCAAGAAGTATAGACTTCAACACTTAAAAATATTTTGTGCGATCATCTCACCAAAGGCATGACTCACGCGCAGGGGGCAAATGCCTACTGGTAGATGACATAGACATCCTCCAAAGTAGAGGTGCATTCCCCCCAAGCAGTGATGAATATGCATGTAGAGGAGCATCATGATTTTGTTGAATATGCAAACAGAATGGGGAAAGTCACCCAAATCTCCGCAAGCCGCAACATATAAAAACAAAACTTCTTTCTCTGGGGAGAGAGAAGTTTTACAGTCATAAGCCTGAACTTGCTCCTAAAAAATGTTGGAAGAACCAAAAGAGGGGAGCCCTTCCCCAATCACTGAAGAACGGGGCCTCCTTGGCGATTTCTGGGTCTGTAGAATGTTCAATGGAGATCAAGGGCCTGCAAGCAAGAAGAATTCAGCAAGAAAAAGAAGCTAAAAAAAGAGCACAAGTATTATGAGCCAACCAAATAATAATAGGGTAGAGGAAGAACGGAAAAATGTAAAGGAGGAGGCCACTAGTTTGGTTCCCCTAGAGGTTGGACCGTAGAATTTAGCCACCTAAGGAGCTCTCCCCTCTTACATTTAACTTCTCCTTGCTCGTTGAATCAACTAATTGAAATAAATGCTACTTCGCCGTAATATCCGAGCCAAGATCCTTGTTAAGGTGAAATGGCCCGGAATAAATTTTTCCTCGTTGCGGTGTTGCCTCTTTTCTTTGAGAATATCCGAGCCAAGATCCTTGTTAAGGTAAAATAGCCCGGAATAGATACTTTCTCCTTGCGGTATTGTCTTTTTTCTTTGAGAATATCCGAGCCAAGATCCTTATTAAGGTAAAATGGCCCGGAATAAATTCTTCCTCCCTGCGGTATTGCTTTTTTCTTTGAGAATATCCGAGCCAAGATCCTTGTTAAGGTGAAATGGCCTGGAATAAATTCTTCCTCATTGCGGTGTTGCCTCTTTTTTTTGAGAATATCTGAGCCAAGATCCTTGTTAAGGTGAAATGATCCCGGAATAGATGTTTCCTCGTTGCGTTGTTGTGGTCCGAAAAAAAAATACTACAATCACCTGAAAAGAAAAGAAACAAATAAGACAATCATGAAGAATTAAATATAGCCACATAAATTGGTCTATACCTTTTCGTAAAAGATTAGAGCACGAAAGTGCTACCGCGGCAGTGATGGAACTTTAGAATCAAATTTTCTTACATGTGCATACACTAATTAATTTTATTCTTTCAACCACACAATTTTGAAAAGAAAAAAAACCACGTGTTTAACTGTTTTGTGGGATATGAATCATATGATCACTTTATGCTTCTTCAACACTACATAGAGATTATATATATTCAGTAGCATAGTGATTCTTTAACACTGCATACATTACACACACACACACACACACACACACACACACACATATATATATATATATATATATATATATATATATATATGAACTCCCTACCAAAGATCCCAACTGATGAACACCACAAGCAAACAATTTATATAATAAAATTCAGCTAGCTGTCATTCAAGTTTCAATTATTACCAACGGGTTGTATAATCTTCTAGATTAAATTTCAAAGGTTGGCTGGCAAATATATATATAAAACTAAGGTACAAACAAATTAAGTAAATTTTAATTGTCTGACCGCTATTGTAGACAAAAATTTCTGTGCATGGATTAGTTAGTTGGAGTATTGATTTTTATAAATAATGCAACCTTCCCTTTCCAATCTCTTAAATTTGAATACTACTTTCTATCCGAGATGGATAATCATAATACTACTGCACCGTAAAAGAAGACCGGCGGTCCCAAAATAGAGGTCCAACAAGATATCATCAAAAAGCCGTGCGACCAACAAAAGTCAAAATTACGAAAACTATTATATATATATATATATATAATTTTTTCAAAATTGAAAACTTCAAAGTGCCTTTGGAGAGCCACATGCATATATGGTTCAATTAAAAAGATGAGTGTGGAGAGGCGAAGATATCAGTGACAAGCCAAAGGCGTGTAATACCATCAATCATCACAGCCGGCAAGCCACCACCTTAAAGCCTCTCGAGCTCTACGTGGGAAGTGACACATGTGGGCGTCGCTATTTCATTTGATACAACGAGGAAAATAGCAGACAAACACCCCCACATGACGTGAATCCACTACACGTACGAAGTAGAGTCACATGCACAGTTTAATTGAAAAGAATTCTCGCCACGAATGGAAAAGAAAGTCGTTCGCTTTGCTTCTGATTGGCTTCGGCTGCTTCTCCACTCTTGGTATAATAGAGGTGCAATATAATCAGATCAAGTTACCGCCCACACTCACAATGAATCCTCCGCTTCACAATGAATCCTCCGCTTGTACAAAAGTCCAAAATTGCCTTTATGTGTATAGCTCGAAATTGGCTTTAGTTGGACATGGATTGGGATGCATTCTTTCAGAAGGGGAAAGTGATATTGACGGAAAGGAAGGCAATCACTTAATTAATGCCGGAGATTGGTAACATCTAAATTTATATAGGAAACTTGTTGTATATTTCATACCAAGATTGAGGTTATTACTTTGAATATATGCATGCATACATGCACTATACATATTGGCTAACTAAACTTTGTTGCACATTTGATCAATTTATTATGGGACATGAATATATATATATATATATATATATATATATATATATATATATATATATATATGTGTGTGTGTGTGTATATAAGATTTGATCCTTGTTTTCAAAATAAAATAAGATCTTATTTTATTTTGTAATATATAATTTGATTAGTCTTGATTTAGTTTCCAAAAAAAAAAATTGCCTAATTGAATATGGTATGAAGAATTGGATTTGCAAGAATTTATGGGAGGCTAATTGGATGATTATTTTATAATATAAAGTGATAGTGACATTAAAAGAGGGATGAGATATTACCATGAAGGATTATAGCATATATATAAGGAATCTGCATAGAATCATGGAGATTATTGCATATATATGGAGATTGATTGCATATATATATTATAACCCCTGATTAGAATATATATATAAGGAATGCTGGATATTCTAATCCTGATTATATATATATATATATATATATATATATATATATATATATATATTGCATTTGAATAGAAATATATCATCCGGTAATATCCTAACTGAGCAAATTGAATAAATAGTGGTAGTGGCATATCATGCACACAAAATCTCTACCCGTGTCCAAGAATTTTGTCCACAATACCCTATTATATATCCCCACATACTTTTCATATGATATTAAGAATTTTTGGGGATAAAATTATTAATTAATTAATATTTAATATACAATACCAAATATATATATATATAGGGAAGATTTGATCTTATTTTCAAAATAAAATGAGGAAATATTTTATTAGATTTGGTAACATATGACTTTCAAATTTAATGTATTTCATCTTATCTTAGTTTCCAGAAAAAATTAAGGAAACAAAGATTGAGCAGGATTTGGGGAAGATTTTCAAGATATCTTGGGAGAACTCTCCTAGGGGTTCCCTCTCCAAGGATTTTCTATTTTCAGGACTTGCACGATCGAGCTCCGCAGATTTTTTTCAGAAATTTGAAGTAGGATTCACTGAGTTAAAGTATTTTGTAGGATCGTCATTGCAAAGACGCGACTCTCGCGCAGGGGGCAAATGTGGGCCCAAGTGCAAACTAGGGTTAGCTTGACCTAATTGAATTAAATGCACAAATTAAGGTTCGCATTATGATTAAATGAAAAGACGAAAGAGCCAAAAATAAAGAAGCAAGACCTGAGAGAATCTTTCACGTGTCCCGAGGCAGAAGACACGTGGAGGCGACTCATTTTGGGAATTGATTGAGGGATTGGATTGGTGGCTAGAAGGACATGATGATCTGGGCATTACTCTGATATTTAAAGGGTATTTTTAGAATTTCCCTGAAAGCATGTGCCTGGCACATGACTACTTTCCAGAAAACCCTATAAATACCTCTTCCATTCCATTGAGAAGGGGACTTCTCTTCAGACTGAGGACTTGGACCTTTTGGAAGACTAGGAGACTTGGAGATTCTCTCTCAACCCGAAGCACTCAAGAAGGTTCTCTGAATCCTTGCTACCCTAACAAGGTTATCGGATTCTAAGAGTTCTGCCACATGTCGTTGGAGTAATCGCTCACCTGTTCTTCTCCCCTCTTCAATAAATCAATCAATTCCGTATTCTTCGTGGATTTCTCTCCTCCTTAGCCAACACGAAACTCTAACTCTAGCAAGGTACGATTTTCTTGCCCACAATTATAAACATATTTTCATGGAATATAATTAATAAAAATATTTGTACTGTAAAATTAATTATTATAAGAATATAGTTTATAATGATCAATAATTCTAAAATAAAATTATCTGTAATTACTCATGTAATAAATATATTTTTATTTATCACATAAATACATATGCTTTGACTTATACATATTCTCCATATTTATTTTAATAAATAAAAAAAAAATATACGCAAAATTTCTGATTTAATTATATAGAAAATATCGGGTTGTTACAGATAAGACTTAATGTATATGCTTAACATACGTATTGAGTATGTGTATGATATAGTTTGTGTATCAAGCTTGTATAACTAATGTGTGTGTGTGTGTGTGTCTATATATATATATATATATATATATATATATATATATATATATATATATATATATATATATATATATATATATATAGTTCATTAGATTGGTATTAAGCTATAAGTTGGTAATCGATAAACACAAATGGCAAGTTCCCTAACTTACACACCTTTGGATATAGTGCAAGTTTAAATTGTTGTTATATCAACTACATATTTGAGCAAATACATCTATTGATTGTATAATCGCTTTATTGATTAACTCTTGTGTTATCAAAATTATTGGAAGTTATTATTCACAATTATATTCTTGAAATCATGTTGTATACCTTGAGCTTGCGAATCATTTTGAAGTGTATTGAGAAAAGGTGTCTAAGCCATTTGATCCAGCTAGACCATTATCTACGAATTTGAAAAGCTATCCAAACAAATTGACTTGGTGTGGATCTTATAAATTGCTGAGATGAACAACCCTCTTAGAAGGGAAAATTTTATATTGTCGGGGAACCGACGTGCGCACAAACAGCATGTTTAAATGTTATGCATAACGTAGAGTACTATAGGTTGATCACCTGTTGTACTTGTTTATATTGAATTTTCAGTTAAATACTGTTAATTCTTGCAAAAGTTCTTGGTCCATAGTGATTACTCAGTATTCGATATTCTTTAAATTGAAAAGTTGAAACCTTTGAATTCCGTTAATAATTTTCTGTCCTTAGTGACTCTTATTTCAATTCAAAGGACAGATTTGGAAATGTTGATGCTTCTTTGTTTACAATATTATTCTTTTGAATTCCTGAGCTATCAATAACCGATATACCCTTGAACTTATGAACTCATATTATACATGTTCACCCTTTTTGTTATATTACTTGCTGGGCAAATTTGTTGCTTATTCTTTCTTTCCTTAAACATTTCAGTTAAGGCGGAACAGGGCAGTACCTCAGGAAAAGATAAGGGAAAGGGCAAGGCTACGAAATAGCTTTAGTTCCCTATGCTAGAAGCTTATTTATTATGTTGTCATCAGACTTATGAGTATTCTGTATTAAGTTGTATTTGGATTTAAGTTATGTATTATGTTAGTAATGGTTGCGAGACCTTGGGAGAAGAATAATTATATTATATTAATATAAATTATTCTATTATTTTCGTTGCATAAGTATTGGTATGCTAGATCGCGAAGCACCAGATTCAAGATAGAGGTATCTGAATTTAAGGGCATCACAGAGACAACCATAGTTGCACAGCATCAGAAGATCGTAAAATTCACTCCATCTCTCAGATAGAGAATCAGTTCGTAAAGGAAGTAAATGTTCTCAAAATTGCAAGGCTAACACAGAACTGCATAAGGAGTCAAAGAAGTTGTTAAACATCATCTGGAAAAAATAGATAAATGAATCAATGGATAGTAGAGTAAAGATTGCTCAGTAAATATAGTGATTATAGAATACTCCAAGTAGACATTGAATGAAAGAAATATCTAAAGATTACTCTAAGATCGTTCAGTGAGACCAAGATCGTAAAGTCAGCTTCAAAACAGTTGAGCGAAATGTGAAGTGCTGACTACACGAATTAAAGGAGATCACCAAGCTTAGTATCATGTGCCATGGATATAAAGTGAAGATTACTCAAGAAGAAGTATATGACAAGAGAATATACTCTGATGATAACTGAGTATATCTCTCACAAGAAGAGATCTCCAGAAGAAATCTAAAGGTCAACTGCAAGGACATTTTTGCCTGATCACAGAACAGATCGAAGTGCAATCAACACTTTGTACATAAGAACAAAAGAGAACATCTCACCCAAGAAAATGTTATCGATTTCACAAGACAGCTAAAGTATCAAGAGAACGAAGAAGATTCTGCTATGCAAACACAAGCATTATGAAGCTATCGAAAAGCAGAAAAAAAAAAGATAAGGCTTTAGTAGTAGTGAGGATACAAAACATAAGACTACGATATCCCTCACTATACTATCAACAGTCAAAAAAGTACAAGAACAGAAAAAGTTAAACCGATCGTAAGGCTCAATTCTATGATTCTTGCAACAGTAAATCGTAGAGTTTATGTCAAGTCTGACAATAAGACTGACAAATGGAACATTGCAAGAAGATGATCTTTAGACATCAAAAGATATATTCTTGGAAGAAAACAAAGGTATATCTACCGACTAGTTAGCCGAAAGCAAGTTGTCTTAAAAGCTAGAAAAGATATTAACTGATGTGACAAGTCCTAAGTCAGAAGGTACACTGACATAGAGCCTCAGAAAGTCAACATCAGAGATATCAAAGTATCTAAGCATTAAATACTCTAACGGATACTTCTCAACGGGAAGATTTCAGAGCAGTATAAAAGTCAGAATCATTCAAAAAAGAATAAGATGATGTGCACTAAACGTCAATACATAAGTAGGAGCATCATCAGAAATGAACATCGAGGTGAACAAGAGAGAACGTAGAGTAAGGAAAACTCTACGAACAGAGAAATGTTCAAAGCTGTCAAGCCCAAATAGAGAAGGAGATTAACAAGATAATCTTGGCAACACCTCATCAGATTACAAGAGGTTGATGAGTATATGCAAAGGTCAGAGCCGCAGAGCCAAAAACTAAAAGGGCTAGGAAGCTCTAGAGAAAATGAGCCAGAGCCGCAGAGCCAAGAAATGAAGGACATGGCTGAATTAAAGATTCAAATCTGAAAAAGTCATGCAGTTGATGTTGATGATGTAATAATGGCTAATCAGAAGGCTAATCTTAAAGCCACACTATACGATTCATCATGAACACTCAGAATCAGCAGGTCGAAGATGATGAACACAAGTCTACTATCCTGAGATTATTCAAAGTTGTTAAGCTCAAAAGATAAAAAGCTTAAGTGGATAGCTTAGTAGTACATCAACATTGAGCATGAAGAGTTGCTGACAATCAGAAGGAATCAAGCTTCAACAATAGAGTTCAGTAAGCATCAAGAAGATGATCAACAATGCTGCTAAGTACCATAAGATGAAGAGCATTCAAGTCATTTTAGCAGCACCTCAAACACCTCTACAACAGGAAGAAAGGTCGGTGGATCCTGGTCTAAGTGACTGAAATAGGGTCGGTGGATCCTGGTCTTGAAAACCGAATTGGGGTCAGTGGATCCTGGTCAGTAGTGACTTGATGTCGAGTCTAAGTGACTCGATGTCGAGACTTTGTGACTTGAAGGAATCCTAGGAATTCAGTTGTAAATGGGCCTATATCCAATAGTGGATATCCTACTCGTTGAGTAGAAGAGTGGAGTAAGAGTTGTTTAGTCTCCAAACCACTTAAAAGCTCTTGTGTCTTTTACTTTTTGCACTTTACATTACGTACTCTATAAACTACTATATCTGCTATGTGTTTGATTATTCATAAAACTTGTTTAAGAAATGAGATTTCTAAATAAATCTTTAAGGGGAGTTTTTCAAACTTATATTCAGTTGCGTATAGATAATCTTGAATAATTAATTATTTGGTAACTCTCAAATAAGTAATTATGAAAGAATTTTTTAAAGATCTATTCACCCCCCCCCCCCCCCCCCTTTCTAGATCTATATTGTGTCTTTGGAAAATAACATATTTTACTAAATAGAGCGATTAATTTCTTTTCTTCTGAATTTTATAATTTAATCATTTGGTTGATGATTGTGTTATGTTATATATTAATATCATAATAATAGTTTTTAAATTTTTTTATTTACTAATTTTAATTAATTATGCTAATAAATTCGAATAGTTATTCGGAATCAGATAACATACAAATTCAAATAATTTTTCGAATATCGAATTTGAATGGTACCTTAAGAAGTCCGTCGAATATCATATACAAATACGAATAAAATATCTTTTTCCCGAGATCAAATATCATATCCGTTTAAACCCTGGGGATGGGGTAGACTCTTAAGAGTATTCTGGGAACAAGGAATATTCTGCAAACACGTTCGAATAAGGTTGTAAACGAGCCAATCAGTTTGAACTTGATTTGGGTTCGACTCGAAAAAATACGAGCGAGACTCGGATTATTTAATAATATGATTCAAATCTGAGTATAAAAAATAGTTTGAATAAAAATATGAGTATAATTTGAGCAAGGTTATACTCGACTCGTTTAAAATTCAAACTACTCAAATTCTCAATTGTGATTCGATACATACTCGATTGATACAAATTCGATTAGATACTCGATACATTCTCTTATAATATATACAAAAATAAATCCAATTAGGTTAATTGATTATTATTATTATTATTTTATTTTTAATTTTAATTGTGATTTTATATTTGTAAAGTGTAATAGTAAATATATTTTTTCATTTCTAAGTAAAATAACAAATTCAATTTATAATTATATTTATTATAAAGCTAGTTTTTATATGGAAACTCGAATTCGAACTTGAATTTGAAGCTCGCGAGTAGTTTGAATATAATTCGATTCAAGTCGAATCGAATTCGAGTAATAAATATTCGAGTCGAATAAAATCTGAGTAAAACTTTTCAAATCTAATTCGAATTCGAGTCAAATTTGAATAGCTCTCTATTTATTTTTATTCGACTCATTTACACCCATACGTCCGAATGTCTAGCTCGTCCTTCAATCCTGAATCCCCTGTTTTGAAGATGTCCAAAACAAATACTCCCTCTATTCAACAAAAAAAACAATCACTTGTAAAATTTGTAAATAATAAGTACATATGTTTGTTCCATGTTATCTCCTAAAAGTGACAAGCTATTAGTTTATTAGTAATGACATGACATGACAATGGAATTTTGATAACAAACTTGAAATATTAGTCATTTTATACTATTATTAATAAAAATATGCCTCTTTTTGTGCAAGTCTTTTTTGGCAAATGAGACTTTTTTTTAAGAACGGATGGAGTATTATCCTAACAAAGACGTGAACTGATAGAAAAGAAATAAATTTTAGAAACAGCTCGTGGGGAGAAAGAGTGGGTAGAAAATCTCTCTCGATTCAATACTTCATTCAAATCAAACTTGAAATGGCGATGCATCCCTTACACCTATTTATACTACTCACGTACTCAACGTAACGTACTAGAAGCTACTACCATTCTTATAGGATAGCTATGAAACTATAAAATTGACATTACAATGGAATAATTAAGATTTTCTCATACTGTTATGCTTAACAGAAGGCATAATGCTTCTCAGACTAGTATTATAGATGGTATAAGCCAACAACATTGGGATTGACAGGCTATACAGTGGAAAATGAACGAACAGATTCATGTCATATGCTTTCATAAGAGCCTTGCAATTCTGCATTAACAAACGGAAAAGAAAATTAGATATAAGTTTAAAACAATACGAGCTAATTACTTATCACACAAGAAAAATAAAAGACATAATACAAAACAAGTAAATTAGAAGCTGGAATCTAAAAAAAAAATTATAGGCTGGAGCAAATGAATGAAGACATGCTAATGTATTATGATGCAGGAAAAGGTGGAAGGAATAAAGGGTCAACACTGAACACCGCCTGAAGGCATAAAATCAATGTAAAATTTACAAGTTATCAGTTCATATTATATGAAAAACAAGCTTGTGGCGTGCAGAAAAGGTCCATCCAGCTTAATATATTCTGTGAAAAAAGGTCCAAGACATTTTTGTATACCAAATAGTAGAAAATGATACTGTAAACTATCAAAAAAGAGGGGAATAGGGGAGGTGGGGGTATTATGTTGTAGCTCAAAGCGAGTGTCGTGGTTAAGAAATCAGTGCAATATCATTGTAAAAAAATGGAGATAAAACATGTGGACCATGCCATATGTTGTGATAGGTATACTTCATTTAGACTTTTTATTTCAACTATGTGTCATGTTGACCAAGACACTCAAACTGGGTCAGATTGGCTTTATTGTTCGTTTGCTAATCACTTAAATTTAGAAAGACGACCAAAGATAAACCAATCAAATGCATGACTAATATTCTCATCACAATAACATGCTTCAAGCTTCTTTGAGGTGTGCAGTGAGCAAATTTCAAAGAGACTGTATGGTGTTTAAAAAATTAATCTAGTCAAATGATGAAAAATGGTATCCACCCTCATGTGTGCTACTATAAGCTACAAATTCTTTATGCTGACCTTTGTTATTCTCATTTGAGATGCAAAAACAGTTTTTTCTTGTGAGTTTTGAAAATGAGTGCAGAGTTGAAACCAAACCTGAAAATGCTTCCAACAAATTGCCAAAGAAACCACCAGAAGAATATTCCTGGTCCACCGCTTCCGAAAAAAGAACTTGAATCTATTGTTTCTTTCATTATCAGACAATACTGATGTACCGTCATAGTCGTCTTCTTTCTTTCCAGAAAGTGAAAGAAGATGATCCCGATATATCCCTCTTTCAGCAGCCAACACCAAAATTAACAAAAATGCAGGCAAAACCACAAAAAAGAGATGGGGAAGAACAACCACCATTATATCTGGAAATCCAAGAAAGTCAAATTTTCCCATCATGTTGAGTTTTATCACCCAGCCTTTGTAGGTCATATATCCCTTTTCACCACCATCAGTTAAAACTTGGCCAAGAAGCCAAGGACATAATATAAGATAAAATAAGTACGCTACCAAACAGAACCAGACCAAAGGAAGCCTGTAAAACTCTGTAAAAACCCATGCCATACCATTTATGAAGTTTTTATTGGCCTCAAATTTTTTGTAACTGCACTGCTTCTTTGAAAAGACGATTAAGGCTTTCGGAATAATAAGTGTGGAAAACATAAACACATAAAATAACCAGAGTATTGGAAAATATAAGGCAGCCCATTGACACCCCATGACTAGAAACTCTTTCCATGTCCACGAAAGGTTAGCCCTAAGACCATGTAAATTTAAAAAGGCCTTAGTTCAGTCATAGTTGATCTGCCACTAGAGTCAGTTGCCTCTATCTGCAGCCAAAATCTATCAGGAGACAGATCCTCAAAAGCTAAATAGTTCCAGGGTACGGTATACAGATCTCCCCTTGATGAGGCAGACTCATGCTTCCTCATAGATTCCTCCATGACTACAATGAAATCTAGACTTGAGTCGTAGATCCTGGACACAACTGATACAATTGGGGAAGAAGAAAAAACCAGTGCTCTGATGGTCTTGTAAGACGAAAAGTTCATTGCCTGACTTTTATACTTGCAAACCAACCTTGTTGACATAAAGCGCGCGTCTAATGGAAATGTGGGCAATATAATAGTAGTTTTAGCTCCCGACTTGAAGTCGGTATCAACAAATGACACATCATCTCTATCAATGGCCAAAATGCGCATAGCTCTACTCTTCCTCCAGTCGCCCATTTCCCACTCCCAGAAATCTTCAATTGGTGGAGCTCCATTCGAACAATTTATGCTACTTTGTGTATGTGAATTCCACTGTATAAACTTTTGAGAGGATAAGGGTGGAAAATTTGACACATGGTGTCGCTTCAAATTCTTACCAAACCTGGTATGGAGGTGCCCACAGAGGTAAGCTGATAAAGAATGCTTGAGAAAAGTATCCTTCAGGGTCTTCCCAGAATATGAGGGTGCTGAAAATGAGAGCGGGAAATGCCCAAAAGAAATCTTGGTTACTGGTTTACCATATTTAGTATCCCATAGTGAGAGTTCAGAACTAATATCACTTAATAGCTGGTCATTCGGATGTCCAAAAAGATTAGTTGGACCTCGTAACCCAACAGACATCGTGCTGTCAAACCCAACAAAGAGAAGTTTCCGCTCACCAGTCTGATGAAGGAGCATGTATAAAAGAATAAGAAAACAACAAAGGCTCTAACTTTATTATCTATTAAAGGATATACTAGAATAAATTTAAGAGTTTGTGATCAAGAATAATTTCAACAAACAGATAAATCATAAATTAAAATTATGACATTATGGAATAGAACTAAATCTCCATCTTGAAAAGTGTTACTATTTGAGCTCAATACTTTGATATTAACGCACCAGAGACAAAATTTAGAGATTTATGAACAGCTACAGAAGGAATAATGAGGAACGAAGTACATTATTTTGAGAACCTAAACGAAGAAAACTCATCTGATGCCATCATGCCAAAAGAACCAAGGAATATTTAATAAGCCAGCTTTCAATAAAATTTACTGAGTTGATTCACCATTAAAGAGGAATTTGATAGAAACAACTATGCTTCAGGGAAATAGAAATATAAAATTTAAGTCCAAGGCTTATACGGTTTACTTCTATGAATTATTAACATGAAAAGCCTATGGGAATCTGAAAATTGAATGTGATCCTACTTATCGACACTCGCAGGAAAAATAATAATTAACAATTAATGACTTTGACTAACCCAAAGTTAATCATAGGTTCAGCGATATTTTCAAAGCAACATACAGAGTATATAAGAAAAAAATAAAAATTGACTTCTTTTTGCAACCTGAAAGCCATGAAGAGGAATACATATAACATGAATAAAGAAACAGAGTATAACTGACCTGAATAGTGACACTATTAACGAGACCATTTCGTCCCTGTTTCCCATTGAGGCTATACTTCGAGAAAAAATCCAAAGAGTCACCAAAAGCTGGTACACCAAAATTATCATGATTCCCTCTAAGATCGTAGAAGATGCTTTTGTTAAGCCCACTCCTTTTGACGACATCTTCCATTACCTGTTGGTATTCCACCCACTCCTCTTCATCTTGCTTCATTGTCAACAAGTCCTTGCTTTTCCCATCTGATAAGAATTGAAGTTAAAATAGCTCATAAATTATTGGGGCTCAAGACATAGTGATTAAGAACATCATGCGTTTGTGAACCACTAGAAAAAAATGAGTGGGAGAGAACCATGTTATGTAAATGAAGAATAATACATACATTCAAACCTCTGTTCTAAAAATCGGCCTAGGCGGCGCCTAGGCGCTAGGCGGGGGCCTGGCGCTGCGCCTAAGGTCAAATCGGTGAAAAAAGCAGTCTAGGCGGGCTAGGCGGGAAGGCGGGCTAGGAGGGAAAGGCGGGGCCTAGGCGGAGTTTTTTATTTTTTTTTAAATTACTATCAAAACCAAATCTTAATATATTTATTTATTCTTAATGCAAGTTGTAGCATATCAAATCACAACAAGAAGTGAACAAGATCAAGTCAAAATAGATAATTTTATTATAGTTGTAATTTTTTGAACTTGTACCAACTTGAAATTCTATAAATGATGATACATTTGTAATATTTAGTTTAATTCAATATAATTCTTAAATTTATATTTAGTTTAAGTAAGTTTTAATATTGAATTAAATTCTTAAAATTTAAAATTTTATTATTTAATACCAATTTTGCTTATGAATAAAACTAATACGTCAAAAAGACATGTTAGTCATACATAGTATATATATTTGTCATTTTCTTTAAGTCCTCAATTTTGAAAATTACATAAATTAAAATAATTTCATAATTAATAATATCAAATGTCTCATTCAATAAATTTCACACAAATTTTTAAAATAACATTTATTTAAATTTTTGAGAGAGAAAGTATGTATATAATTATATATATATATATATATATATATATGAAGATATCAAGATGCTTCTTACTAGTTACTACTTACTACTTACTAGTAATACTAATTCTATAATTTAATTATTTCAAGCAATGGATATATATCTTACTACTTAAGTGCAATTACTACTAATTCTATAATTTAATTATTATCTTTATTATAGATTATTTTGCTTTATATTATTGTTTTGTTAGAATAATGTAAGATAAAATATTAAAATTGTCTTAATATAAAAAATCCCGCCTAGGCCCCCAGGCGCTAGGCCCCCCTGGCCGCCCGGCTCCCGCCTAGCACCTTTTAGAACATTGATTCAAACATAAACAACTTTTTAATTTCTTCAAGATGCACAACCAGAATACCAGCAAATGAAACCAAGTCTTTATTCTACTGGACTTAAATCTTATAGAATTTAGGGCAATTGCAGTATAAATAGTCTTTTCCAGAGTGGGTGTCACTTGCACATGGCGTGGAAGCTACTATGCAAGCAGTTTAAAGCCATAGACCACTCATAGGGTTACAATATGTGAATTATCTTGGACGCCTTAGATCGCAGAAAGGGCTACAGTACAAGTTCCCCCTAATTGCTAGCAATTGATAAGGATGTAGGCTTCCTTGTTAATTAGGGGATTTTCAAGATGTTTTTCTACACTCAAGGACCCTGAAGGTGATTGCTCTCACTCTCATCTCTCTCATTCACAAAAACAGGCACACACCCATGCACAGTACAAAGATATATCCCTAGAAAAAGAATCATATATCTAATATCCCCAAGGTAACAGCCAACATAATCATTCTCTTAGCAGACTTTTAAGAGATCTTGAATATGTGCATCTGACATAAACTATTCAATATAAATTGGATTATCGTACAAAATATGGCATGAAAATCAGGAATATGGTGCAACAGCAAGCAATTTAATTGCCCTTTTTTCTTAAGCAAAATGTATATCATAGGCACCAACTCGCCAGTACAAACAACACATACAATGTATATACTGAAAAGTGATTTTTAGAAATTGTGCAGCAAAATTATTATGAGGCCACAGCATTAGTGCCCTTTGAGTTAAATATTTTTTGATAAGTCAACACACTATATACACACAATACTTGTAAACTTCCACAAAATGGGAAATTAAAGTTAAATGACCTACAACAAATATGAACATGTCTAAAATTCAATTACACAATATTTTTAATTGTTTTCCTATAAAAGTTTTAGAAGCAACCCATTTCCCATTTACACAGCAAGTAGTGCTGCAATTACCCAACTAATCTCAACTTAATTTCTAACAGATGAGCCGTGTGACCTGTATCATTCTTATGAACTTTCATCTAATGCCTCAAAATCTAAACCAAACTCAAATCCCACAAGGGAAGTGATATTTCCACAGCTTCTTTCAATATTTCTGCAGTGGTCCCTACTATCTAATTAAATTAAGTAACTTGTGTCCATTTTGCCCCCATTTGATCATCACCAGTTGTTCTCTCTTCCTTTCATATTTTCTGCAACTCATTCTCTCCATCCTCCCTGAGGACCACCACTCCTACTTCTTTCAAAATTTAAATGTGGTTTCTCAAAATTCATCATTTTTATCTCTAACAAAGGTGATACTAAAATAATACCCATACTCATTCTTGCTTTTTCTGTTGTCTCCAAAGTCCAAACATGGTCTCAGGTCGCTCTTCTCACTCCTCTGGCAATAAAAATCATCTAATGTACAGTTCACCCTTCAATTGGGTTTGCGGTTGTGCTTAATTATTGGAATACTGCCGCTTTTGTTGGGTGTTGAATTGTATTAGAGTTTTCTAATTGTAGAGATGAGGCCAGATGTGAATTAGGGAATACAATTGCAAATTTTGAAACTATGTTTGTAACCCATTTTTATTTATTTTGGTTGATTTAGGGAAACCTATTTTAATCCAGTTTTTGATCAACCTATTTTCAACCAATTTGTGTTACAAACACCATGTGGAGATGAGGGCAGATGGTGTTTATTTTGTTGGGTCTCACGTAAGCTTTGGTTGGATAATCTTCTTTGGTGGGTTTTGGGGTTGGATAATATTCTTTGGTGGTTTTTGTTCTATTTTTTTTTATCTAAAATAGTTGCATTTCGATTTGCCTCTTCATCTACCCGATTACCCCAATCATCGATCTAATTATGTGGAAACTTTTATAGACTTTGGGTTCAAATTTATTGAAGAGGAAGAAGAGCACCTTAGAAACCATCCGCCATTGCATTTTTTTTAGGTCTTAAAATCAATTTATCAAACTCCCTCAAGGAGTGGGAAAAGAACCGAGATTTCTAAGTTGGTTTAGGTGAGCTTCAGTCTCAGGGCATACTGAGATAGTGGTGGCACGTAGGCTAAGAAATGAATTGCAGAAAGAGGAGGGAGAGGGAGGTGAGGCAATTGGGTAAGGTCTCAAATGAGGGTATATTGGTCGTAGTTAGAATTACTTTGATTAAATGGTGCTGACTACTGCGGAAATATCAAATGCGGCTGTAGAAATATCACTTCCCATCCACAAATTCAAAAGCACAAAAGGAAATATTAAGAATTATAAGGGGAAAAAAAGAAGAAGAAAGAACATTCCTTTTATCACTGAAGTACATAACTTAAGATATTAAGCATAAATTTCCACATAACAGTGAGAGAGATTTGAACCTGTGAGGTCACCAGTAATGAGGACAAGAGAAGGATTGATCATAGAAAGAGAAGGACCCACCAAGTTCTTGAAGTCAAGAGCTCTTTCAGGATGATGAATGCTGAAATGGAGATCAGAGAGCTGAACAATCCAAACCACATCATCTGGTCCACCTTTCACATCTATAATCTCTCTCTTTCCACCACCATTAATGCTGTGATCAATTTCTGCTGTTATGGTGTAAGCTAGAAATACAATCAAAGCAACAACAATACCCATTTCTCTTTCTTCTTCTTTGATCTTTTCCTCCTCTTTAGGAGTGACTCAACTGATTATTTGATTCATCCGAGATCTTTTTTGAGTTTTTTTTTTTTTGCCTATTATCCTTGTTTTTTTCCCTTCTCGTTTTCCTGTAAAAATTTTGGGGATGTGCCCAATGCCCCAATTTATGGAGGAATGGCTTACAGCGAACCAGCTTATCAAACAGCGACTTGATCGAGCTTAACACTGTGTTTGGGAGTTTTGGAGACAGAATAAAAGAAAGCAATTTAAATATTTTGACAGACAAAAAGAGTGAGGAAAAAAAATTATTTTTATTGTTTGTGAGTTTTAAAAGAAAATTTTAACTTAAATAGTATATTATTATTTTATATTTATGAGATTATATTTTAGAAATTATTATATAAAGGTAGATTTTGTTATAAAATTTTAGCGAAGTGTATAAATATACTCTTATAATTGTTGCATAAATTTAGAGAGAATAAGCAAGAGAAAAGGAAAGAGAAACTCTTTAGGAAAATTCTTCAAAGAGAATTCTATTTATTTTCTTCACTATCAGTGCCTTTATATAGGCAAGGTTCAAGGAAGCAGAAGGAAGATAAGGGAAGGGGAGAGTCACGGGAAGAGGGGGAGAAGAAAAAGGAGATCACGGGTTGGGGAAAGATTCCCTCCATAGGGAATCACATGCATGCATTCTAATACTTCTCCTGATTCCCTATGATAGAAGATTATATCTTATTAAAAACCTTGTTAAGAAAATCAAGTGAAAATACTTAACGAAGGGAAAAAGAGTATATATCTTTTACATAAATATCTTAATTAACTGTCTCGTTAAAACCTTGTCAGGAAAAACCCATTGGGATAAAAACCGTGACTAAGGAAAAAGAGTACAGTCTTCCTCTCAAAAAGGATTTCATTACTCCTTGATGAAATGTTGTCATAAGTCTTTCAGTCGACACATTCCGATCCTTTTTCGAAGTTTTGCAAACGTTGCATATGGTAGAGACTTTGTGAATAAGTCGACTAGATTATCACATGATCGAATTTGATGCACATCTATATCACCCTTCTTTTGTAGCTCATGTGTGAAGAAGAATTTGGGTGAAATGTGCTTTGTTCTATTTCCCTTGATGTACCCTCCTCTAAGTTGAGCAATGCATACAGCGTTATCTTCATACAGAATTGTAGGAATGTCTTTGATTGATGGTAATTCACATGACTTTTGAATATGCTGAATAATTGATCTCAACCAAACACACTCTCTGATTGCTTCATGTATAGCGAGAATCTCTGAGTGATTTGAAGATGTAGCTGTCATGGTTTGCTTTGTGGATTTCCAGGATATAGCCGTGTCACAATATGTAAATACATAACCTGTTTGTGATCTTCCATTATGTGGATCTGATAAATATTCTACATCGGCATATCCAACCAATTGTGACGTTGAATTTCTTGGATAAAATAACCCAAGATCTATACTTCCACGGAGGTATCTCAAAATGTGTTTGATCCCATTCCAATGTCTCTTAGTAGGAGAAGAACTATATCTTGCTAACAAATTGACAGCAAAAGTAATATCAGGTCGTGTGTAGTTTGCAAGATACATAAAAGCACCTATTGCACTTAGGTATGGAACTTCAGGTCCAAGAACTTCTTCCCCACTTTCTAGAGGCCAAAAGGGATCTTTATCAACTTCTAAAGATCGAACAACCATCAGGGTAGTCAAAGGATGAGCTTTATCCATATGAAAACGACTGAGAATCTTTTCAGCATATGTGGATTGATGAACAAAAATTCCAGATGCTAAATGCTCCACTTGTATTCCCAAACAGAATTTTGTCTTTCCAAAATCTTTCATTTCAAATTCATCCTTTAAATAAGTAGCCGTTCTTGTGAGTTCTTCAGGAGTACCTACAAGATTCAAACCATCCACATATACAGCAATGATGGAAAATCCACTTTGTGATTTTTTAATAAAAACACATGGACATACTTGATCATTTATATATCCATCTTTTATTAAATAATCACTAAGTCGATTATACCACATACGACAAGACTGTTTCAACCCATACAATGAGCGTTGTAACTTGATTGAATATATGTGACGGGGCCTTTGTGATTCAGCCATTTTCAATCCTTCAGGGATTCTCATATAAATCTCACTGTCAAGTGAGCCATATAGGTATGCAGTTACAACATCCATCAGACGTATTTCCAAACCTTCCATGGTTGCCATACCTATCAAAAAGCGAAAAGTGACTCCATCCATTACTGGAGAGTATGTATCCTGATAATCAATACCAGGTTTTTATGAAAATCCTTGAGCTACAAGTCGGGCTTTGTATCTCACAATTTTATTTTTCTCATTTCGCTTTCGTACAAATACCCATTTATTTCCAACCGGGATTATACCCAGCGGTGTTTGGACTACTGGTCCAAATACTTCTCTTTTCAATAGAGATTGTAGCTCAGTTTAAATAGCATCTTTCCATTTTGGCCAATCTTTTCTTTTCCGACATTCTTCCACGTTTTGTGGTTCAGGATCCGTGTCATGAATCAAAGTAATATCTGATGCTATAGAGAAAGCAAATATGTCATCAATCTTGAATTTGCTTCGATCCCATATTTTCTCATCATGTACATAATTTATTAAGATCTCTTGGTGTTCATCTCTTATCCCTTCACTGAGATTTTGAACCTCTTTTGGGGCTATTCTCACTCTTGGAATAAGTGCTACTTCTGGAGAGATTTGTACCTCTTCTGGGGCTATTCCCACTCTTGGAATAAGTGCTGCTTCTGGAGCGGGTATTCCTTCTGGGATTCCCTTATTTGCTTTTGATTTTTGTGGTACAGTGTCTTTTGCACCAATCGGTCTTCCACGCTTCTGGCGTGGTTTAGATTCTTCTATTACCTTATTCGTCAATTCTCCAGGAATTGATTTTTCAATAGGTATTTCTATCCTTGCTGGAGTATTCACTGCAGGTGTATGTGACTTTATCACTTTTTTAGCATCATTAAATGCATCTGGCATTTGATTTGTAATATTTTGTAAATGAATAATTCTTTGAACTTTAATTTCACATTGTCCTGTACGAGGATCAAGTGAATTTAAATCTGATGCATTCCATGATATTTCGTAGGGTTTTTATTTAAAACTTTCCTCCTCCTAATGTTGGAAATACTGATTCATCAAAATGACAATCTACATAACGTGCAAAGAAAAACATCTCCAGCTTAAAGTTCAAGATATCGATAATAGAAGGAGAATCAAAACCAACATAAATACCTATTCTTCGTTGGGCTCCCATTTTAGTTCTTTGTGGAGGTGCAATTGGAACATATACCGCATTTCCAAAAACTCAAAAGTGTGATATGTTGGGTGTCTGTCCAAGAACTAACTGTAGAGGAGAAAATTTATGAAGAACCGTTGGTCTTACTCGAATGATGGCTGCAGCATAAAGAATTGCATGACCCCAAACTGAGGTAGGCAAGTTAGCCCTTAACATTAATGGTCGTGCAATTAGTTGAAGTCTTTTTATTAAAGATTCAGCTAAACCATTTTGTGTATAAATATGAGAAACGGAATGCTTAATGGAGATTCTAATAGTCATACAAAAATCATTAAAAGTCATTGATGAAAAATCAGCTGCGTTATCAAGTCGAATTGACTTGATTGGATGATCTGAGAACTGAGCCCGTAACTTGATTATTTGAGCAAGAAGTTTTGAGAAGGAAAAATTTCGAGAAGAGAGAAGACAAACATGAGACCATCTAGTTGAAGCATCTATTAAAACCATGAAATATCGAAATGGGACAGACAATGGTTGAATAGGTCCACAAATGTCTCCTTGAATTCTCTCTAGGAATTTTGGGGCTTCTTTATAAACTCTTACTGGTGATGGTCGAACAATTAATTTTCCTCGAGAACACGCAGCACAAGAAAATTCACTACTAGGAAAAACCTTCTTATCTTTGAGAGGATGGCCAGTAGAATTTTCAATAATACGACACATTATAGAAGTACCTGGATGACCGAGTCTTTCATGTCAAAGCATAAAGGATTTGGGATCTATGATTTTTGGAATCATAACATTATGAGACTCAATTGCTCTAATTTTCATAGTATATAATCCAGAAGAAATTGAATGAAGTTTTTCTAAGATATTCTTTTTTCCAGAAATAGTAGAAGTAATGAGAAGATATTTATTATCATTCTCATTGGTTGTTTTAATGTGAAAAGCATTTAGTCGAATATCTTTAAAACTAAGCAAATTTCTTCTTGATTTACTAGAATATAGAGCATTTTTGATAAAAACTTGTGTCTCATTTGGTAGCATAAAACTAGCTTTTCCAAATCCCTCGATTAAATTTGATGTGCCAGAGATAGTTCCTACATTTCCCTTAGCTTTGATTAGTTGTGAAAAATATTTCTCACTTTGAAGGATTGTATGAGTTGTTGCACTGTCTGCTAAACATATATCCTCCATATCCATTAAAGATGGTCTGACACATATAAAAACATAAATAAGAAAAGTTACACTTCAAATATAATTTTATTCATGATAAACACATATCACATATAGAACGAAACTAATAATATATACATGCAGGGTGTTTAATTAAAACAAGAAATTAAACGATATCCCAATAGATACTTTCAGAAGGTTCAGTAATATCAACAACCTTTTCCTCATTGTTGGTCATTGGTGGATCATCAACAATATTCAATTGATGATTAACAAAGTTTGTTTCTGCCTCCATTACTTTGTTCTTTTGAGACTCCTGGAATAAATTAGCCAGATGCCTCGGCGTACGACAGGTACGCTACCAATGCCCTTTCATCCCACACCTAAAACAAACATCTGGTTTGTTCTTTTTATCTGTCAGATTTTTCTTTTCTTTTTTTACCCCACCTGCACACTTGCCACTTCCGGTGGCACAATTGTCGTGGTTCGGAATTTGTTGTTATGATGGCCTCGTTTATTCTTTTCGTCCCCAAGGCTTCTTTTTATATGACCATCTATTGTCACGTTTATTCTACTTTGGAATGACGTCTTTATTAATATCCGCAATGGGGTAGTACCACCCGGTTGGTAGTACTTGATGGTTTTTCAACAACAATTCATTATTCTTTTCTCGCAACAAGGAGGATAGATAACAAGTCATTTGAATTTTGTGAACTTACTGCATTATATATTGTTGTGATGTAATCATGTTGGTGGGATGAAAAGTTGAGAGTGTTTTCTCCAACATTTGGGTTTCAGAAACTGGATCTCCGCACAAAGCCAAAGTAGAGGTTAATCTATAAACATTAGAACTATATTCCGTAATTGATTTGTAATCTTGTAGCCTTAAATTAAGCCACTCAAATTTGACATTAGGGAGAACAACCAATTTTTGGTGGTTAAATCTTTCCTTCAGTTGTGTCCATAAAGATAAAGGATCTTTGACTGTTAAATACTCAGTCTTTAATCCTTCATCAATATGGTGATGAAGAAAAATTATGGCTTTTGCATTTTGTGCCGAAGTAGCTGTATTTCCTGATTCAATGGTCTTTTCTAACTCATTTGCACTAAGGTGCAATTCTGCATCAAGTGTCCAAGCCAAATAATTGTCTCCAGAGATTTTCAAAATAGAAAAATCTATTTTTGCCAAGTTTGCCATCTATTCTGGGTTAAAACACAATTTTATTATTTATTAAAATAATAAATAATTGCATGTATAAAATAGAAAAAATAAACTATACCACAACCTCAAGTGGTGATAAAATGTAAATATAAATATTCTTATATTTACGTTATTAGCATATTATTTTAGTAAAAAGAATATACAAATGTTAATGTATATATACAATTACAAAATATATATATATATATATATATAGAAAACTGCAAATGGATCTTCACCCGCCATGCGGTAATCCACGTAGACAGATCTTTTCCACAATTTAATAATGAATGAATACGAAGGATCATTCACCATGCATGAGATAGATCACATGCATACGAGTTATTCAATGTAATAATAAATAATGGAATTCAGGTCAAATGCATGTCTGGCATGTATGGATATTCCAACAAAATAATGAATAACGGAACTAGGTCAGGCAAAATTCTCACCGACAGGATGTTCCAATAGAATAATAAATAACGGAACCAGGTCAAGCGAAATTCGCACCGACAGGATGTTCCAACAGAATAATAAAGAATGGAATAACAGAAGAATTTCACCATGTATAGGGTAGTCCGCGTATACAGGTTATTCCAACAATTTAATAAGAAATGAATACAAAGGATTATTCACCAGGTATACGGTATTTCACATATACAGGTTATTCCCACAATTTAATAAGTGATAAAAAGGTTCCCACCAAGTCTTGTAAGATTAACAAGGATAGATGGTACCATTGTAAATAACAGAATTTAAATGCAATTATAAGAATAAAATTATATTATTGGTGGCATAGCCCAACCGGTAGTATAATAATAAATTGCAAGAATTTAATTTTATCGTCTCAGTTGGTTAGAGCTTCGTGCTGATAACGTGTTATAAAATTTTAGCGAAGTGTATAAATATACTCTTATAATTGTTGCATAAATTTAGAGAGAATAAGCAAGAGAAAAAGAGAGAGAAACTCTTTAGGAAAATTCTTCAAAGAGAATTCTATTTATTTTCTTCACTATCAGTGCCTTTATATAGGCAAGGTTCAAGGAAGCAGAAGGAAGATAAGGGAAGGGGAGAGTCATGGGAAGAGGGGGAGAAGAAAAAGGAGATCACGGGTTGGGGAAAGATTCCCTCCATAGGGAATCACATGCATGCATTCTAATAGATTTAATATTTTAGTTTGTATGCCAAGTGTTAAAAATAGTATATTATTATTTTACCCTTTTAAGATTATATTTTAAATATTATTATATAAATGTAGTTTTGGTATTTTAGTTTGTAAGTTAAGTGTTTAGCAAATTTCCTTCTAAATCTTTCCAGTTTTAAAAGGAATTTTTTTTAAAAAAAATCTTCCTTCTTTTTTCTTCCCTCCTCTAAGAACTCACAAACAAGAATTTTAATCATCTTCCCTAAATTTTCTTTTTTTTTCTCCTTTTTTTTTCTTTTCATTTTGGAACTCACAAAATATAGTGTAAATTTTGGTTCAAGGGGTGTTTATTTAGAGCTGAATGACTTAATCGGTCAACCATTCAGTGCGTTTGTTTTGAATAAAAATTATCTAAATGGCTGAATCAGTCAGATTTTTGGGTTGAATGAAGTATTTTATATTTAATTTTTTTTTATAATATTAACTATTATATTAAGTAATATTAAATAAATTTACAACAATTTTGAATTTTTTCATAGGGGTAAAATAATAAAAATATGTTATTCAGATGTTTCAAACATGTCAATTATCAAACAACTTTTTTCATTTAGTATTCAGAATTCTGATTCATTCAGCTCATTCAGACTACTTAGGGGCAGTTTGATAAAACTGAATGAAATAGTTTTGAGTGTTTAATTAATTTGAATGAACTTAATGGAGCTGAATGCTGAATACTGAATGAAATAATGTGTTTGGTAATTAGTTGGTATGATACATATGAACAAGTGTATTTACCTATTTTAACCTTTTGAAGTTTAGAATTTTTATTTAATGTTGATATACAATTAATAATAACACTTTGTTGACAAAAAAAACTTATTAATTAGTATTCCATTTATCATAAAATTAAAGTATTAATTTTTTTTTGTAAATACATTTCTGATTATTAAAAATTACATGTGATGTAACATAACTTTTTAATAACAACTCTTTAACTTTTTATTTAATATTAGAATATAGTATTCAAAAACAAAAATATGAATAATATAAAAATTGAAACAACAAGGTAAGCAACAACAGATTGTTGGGTAGAATAAATTACTTATCTCTCTTTATTTCATCTAGTTCACACCATTATTCCTCCCATTCATTTGCACACGAAAAATAAAACCCATTCTGCAATTAGCAACTCTATCCCTAAATCAATTGAATTTTAAAGAACGAAGAAGAAGTATATATCTTTTGGAAAAGAATTGATGTACAGAAGATCTAACCAAATTCAAATTTGTTATGCTCCATAATTATCAGAGACTCATCGGAAAACGAACTCGTCGGAGAAGAAGTTGAGGGAGCTTTAAACAATCTCACGGATAATAGTTTACAAGAGAAATGAAATGTTAGCACTCCTAATTTCATTTTGTTGTTGGAGGGTGTAACAGTAAAAGGTTATTCAACTGTTCGTCTGAGCGAGTAAGTTATCAATATTTGGCTGATTCGGGGCAGTGCAAGTAAGATCAATTCAGAGAGATATTTGTTTCAATCAAACGATCTTAATAACTTATTCATTCAGATTCAGAGTCATTAATTTCTATTCAAAATCAATCAAACAACCCCTAAACATTCAAAAATATTTCATTCAATTTTATCAAATACCACTTTAAGTCAACAACCAAAGTCAACCCCAACTCAATCACATTTATTGGGTTGGGTATCTATTTTGCATTATGTTTATATTAGAGGTGCACAAAAGGATGGAAGGCCAAAAGCTGGAATTGGACCGAACTAAAAAAAGAATGAAAAATTTTAGGATAAATTACATATATTAGTACATTTTTAAAAATAATTACAAAAATCATACCTCTATAAAATAATTACAAAAATATTACACTTTTTTATTTTTATTTACAATATTAATATAATTATAAATCCTTAATTTAAGGGATTAATATTAATGGCTGACATGGAAAATTAGTGTCCAACTTAAAATGTGCTGTTTTATTTAGAAAGACATGATAACCGCCATTACGACTCTTCGATTTTAAACCCTTGTTTGCATGCTGAAACCCTTTCTTCTCTCTCTGTTCATGTTCTTCCCTTTCTTCTCTCTCTGTTCGTGTTTTTCTCTGTTGATCGTGTCTGAGTGTTGTTACTTGTTATCATTGTTAGTTATCGTGATCGCCATTTTCGTCTAGTTGTATTGTTATTGTTGTTACTCTGTCAGCACAGATAACTTCTGTTTGTTGGTCGCCATTTTCGTTTTTCTGTTCGTTCGATTAGTTGTTCTGTTCTGTTCGTTTGATTTGTGTAGAATGGCTGATACAAAGAAGAAGTACGAAAAGGAAGAGAATCACGGAGGATGATTCTGTAAAGGGCTTGGAGAATTTTGTTGTGGAGAGGAAGGGGAAGGGGGAGAATGCAGGTCAGAAATTGAGTAAGAGTGAGGATAGGTTGGTGATTCAAAGTGATATCAAGCATTCTGAAGTGCATTTAGATTCTGATTTTGATGTCCATGTAGTTAAGTCAGAAGGACAAGTGTTTAGCCAGAATATAATTCCAACAGAAAGAATTTTAAAGGTTTGTTAATTTAAATTTTGTTATTTTACGATCATATAAATGTTTGGTTTCTTAGTTAGTATTTTTTTGGTTACTGTTAGATTTTGATTTGGATACCACTTGTGTTCAATCGATTTGGTATATTTGGTTACTTTTTTATTCTGTTATGGTTACCATTAAAAGATGATTTGGTTACCTATCATATAATTTTTCGGTTACTATTAGATTTTGATTTGGATACCATTTGTTTTCAATCGATTTGGTATATTTGGTTACTTGTTGAGTATGTTTTTGGTTAATGTAAGATTATGATTTTGATACCATTTTTGTTCCCTTGAGTTGGGACTTTGGTTACTGTTTGTTGTTGTTATGGTTACCATATATTTGCTTTAGTATACATGGTTGACTAAAATGTGGTTGGTTTATATGTTTGGTTATGTATTGGTTACTATGGAAAAATATGTTGGTTACTATCATATAACTATTTGGTTATTTGTTTAGTATGTTTGTTGTTAATGTTTGCTTATGATTTGGAATATATTATTGTTCCCTCAATTTGGTATTTTGGTTACTTTTTTATGTTGTTTTGGTTACCATGTATTTGTGTAGTATACATTTGTTGGCTGAAATGGATTTGGTCTACATGTTGATCATGTTTCGGTTATCATGAAAACATGTTTTGGTTACTGTGATATAATTGTTTGGTTACTATGATATAACTATTTGGTTGCTATCATATAACTGTTTAGTTACTATATAAACTGATATGTACTACATCTTGTTAATATTTTGGTTAGCATTAGATTATATAATATAACTGTTTGGTTACTGCTTTATTATATTATGGTTTCTGTTATATTATGATATGGTAACTATTTTTGTGCAGTCAATGTGGGATGTTAGAAACTTTTTATGGTCTATTTTGGCTACTGTGTAATTGTTATATTATGTTTTTGCTAGTATGATATTATTTGTTGGTTACTATGTAACTGTTTATGGTATAAACAATGTTTTATATTGGTTACTAATAATTGTGCAAATCTAATTTTGTTTATGTGCAGTTATGGGATATGTATTATGAGGGATGCAATAGAAAATTTACTGGAAAAGTTATATATTGGTGCGACGTGGAAGTCCCCAGCATTATTGCCAAGAAACTGAACGAAAGTCAGTTTGAGAAGTTTAAGGCAACATGTTTTGGGAATTTTTTGGAGTTTGGTGATCAGCACCAAATGTATTCCCAGATTATTCACCATGCTATTATAAGGGAGGTTCACCAGAGTGATAATGGTGAAATGTGGTTCTTGTTTGGTGATAAAAGGGTCAGATTTGGTTTGCCTGAGTTCTGTCTAATTTCTGGGTTGAGATGGCAGGTGAGGATGATATAACTGCGTATAAAGGAATGGAGAATATGCTTATTGAAAAGTTTTTTGGGGACGAAGCTGTGACGCGTAGTAGTATAGGTAGGGTTTATCGGAAGGCAGTTTTTGATGACGATGATGAGACTATTAAGATGTCATTGATTTTTTTGGTGTTTAATTTCATTTTATCCACAGTTTCTGAAAATTATGTGGATGGGGCAATGGTCAATCTTTTATGTTATGGTGATGTTAGTAGTTTTCCTTGGGGAAAATTTGCGTTCGAGATGACAAAGTACTCTTTGTCCAATGCGTTGAAGGGGCGTTTGAAGAAAGGAAGGAATGGTGGGTCAATATATAATTTCTACAAGGATAATTATACAAAATTATACAAGTTGAATGGGCTACCTTATGTATTCCAAGTATTTATGTTTGAAACCATTCCGACATTCAAAACTCGGGGCATATGCAATGATGAGCATCCGTTAATTGTCCGTTTATTTAAATGGAAGGAGCTAGTGAAGCCCCCTATGAATGACAAGTTGAATGATTTAGTATTTTGTTCCGGACAGGTATGCAGTTTACTACTAAGAGTATAATTGGTTACCTTTAGTTATATATTTAGTTACTGATTATATTTTGTGAATTTTACTATTAACAAAGTAGTTAGTTACCTTTATATACTCATTTGGTTACTGATTATTTATGTGTATGTTAATAATAACAATGTATTTTGTTACCTGAATATACGCATTTGGTTACTAATTAAATTACCCTCATGTTGCTAATAACAATTTTTTTGGTTACCCGGTTATACAAATATTGGCTACCTTTATTCATTGATTTGGTTACTGATTTATATACATTTAGTTACCTGTATATATGTAGTTGGTTACTAATTATGTTTCATGGTTCTTTATTTACTATTTTTTTACTGTGTTTGTACAATGTTTGTCAGATGTTATACTAAATGTACTTAATATTTTTTAGTTGACGATAAAAAGTTTGATTCCCACATCCGAGGAGAAGGATCGGCTTGATTTGGGCGGGCTTCAATTTTTCAATGGGAAGGATGCTGATAAGAAGGTTGAAAAAAAAGTGAAGGGTGACAACATTGGATTTGATATAGCTAAAGTTAAAGATGCAATTGATGCACGGTTTAGGCCGTTGGAGAAGAAAGTGTCTGAAATTAAGAAAGAAATTGTAAAATTATGGGCTGATATTAAGGATGATATGCATGTTTTACATGTTCAGTTATGTAGGGACTTTAGGTCCATTATTAGAGATGAGTTACGCGGGATCAAAGATGTTGGGGACAAACAAGTTGATGGTGATTCTGATGATGATTCTGATTCTGATGGTGGTTGTGATGATGATGATGATGATGATGATGTAGCTGATGAAGCTGATGATGTTGTTGTTGATGATGATGATGTTTTTAAAGGTAATAATAATGATGATGATGAGGTTGGTGATGATGGGTTGAAAGTCGATGTGAAGAATGATGAGTTTGAAACTGAAGTCGTTAAAGAGTGTGAAGATGTTGTTATAGTTGATGAAGTTGTTAAAGAGTGTGAAGACCCCCATGTTGATGAGGATGTTGATGATGGTTCAAAACTAAATAAGAATAATGATGGTTATGATGTGTTGAATTTTGTTGAGAAGAAGGATGGGAATGAATTTTGTTAAAAAAAAGACATATAACACAACAAAACAAACAAATATGTCTAACCTTGACATTTTCTGCATCATCATTAATTTTTATTTCATTAAGTTCTTCAACCACAAAATTGGTTGTTTTTTATTTTGCACAGATTGGCAAGAATAATGACATGCCATCGTTTGACATATTAAGCCAATGCACTGGGAAAGAGATTGTTATGTATGTTGCTGCATAGGTTAGTGTTATAATGACATGCCATCCTTTTTTTATATGCTATTGGTTCTGGTTACTGTTATATTGTGATATGGTTACTATTATATATATTATGTTTACTATTATAATATTGGTTGGTTACTATTATATTGTGTGTTGGTTACTATTATATTATAATTTGATTAGTAATTTATTTTGTTTTGGTTACTATTATGATATGTTCACTTTAATATGTCGATTATTGTTCATTCATTTTTTTATTGCATATAGTTGTTAGCTGTGTGTGTTTATGTTTAAAATATAATTGTATTTGTTACCCTTTATGTCAATATAAACAGGGGAATAAATGTGAGGCAGAAAGCAAGCCTGCCCTTGATCAGATGGTTTTGACCACACAGGACATAGTTCAATGTGATTAGTTGAAGAAAATTCTCCATAAAGCCGGTGGTAGACTTGTCCGTGAACATGCAAAGAGTGTCGTTTTGCGGTCTCCATATACATCAACGTTTGGATCGGCTAGTTCATCGTCTACTGCCGTGGGTGCTAGTCAAACACTTGCATGTCTTTCTGTATTTTCGAAAGTATGCATGGATATGCCATCAAAGTTTGAAGAGCCATTGTTTGAACAATGGTTTAAAATTGGTCTAAACAACAGGAAAATGTTTGTTTTTTATTGTTAAGAATGCTATAGTTTTTTTATTAAACAAGTAAATTTGTTTTCTTTGTAGAAACATATGGTTAATATTAAATAAATGTTATGGTTACTATTATTTTATGTTTTAGTTACGCTTTTTATCATGTTATGGTTCTTTGTTATATTATAAGTTGGATACCATTTTGTTTTTCTCAAAATGGTTTTTTGTTACTATCATATTATATGTTGGTTACTATGTAATTGTTAGGTATATGCATCTTGGTTAAATTATTTTTGATTACATTATATTTCTGCTTTATTTACTATTATATTATATTTTGTTCTTGTCATATTATGTTTTGGTTACTAATATATTATATTTTGGTTACTATCATGTAATATTTGTTTTATGTTAATGTTCCATTGAAGTAAAGTGTTTGTTACTTTATATTATATTTTGATTGATTACTAGGTATTTGTTTAGTACATTCATATTGTTTAAAATTATTATTGAGTAGATGATGATGTTGTTTTGGTTACTATTAAATTATTTTATGGTTACTATTATTTTATATTTTGGTTACTGCTTTTTATTATGTATTGGTTACTATTTGATTATGATTATTATATTAATATTTGTTGGTTACTGTGTTATCATTATTTACAATTAAGTTGTTGATTAGTATGTTAATTATTGATTTGCTCAAGTCTCGATTTTGGTAGTGTATACTAATACTAGAATCATTAATGTTAGCGTGTATACTAATATGCTTTTATATTGAAGGACCGACAAATTCCCGGAAAGAACGATAATATTGAACTTTGCTTTTGTATTTGGGTCTCATCCCAATATCATCAAAATGTGGTTCTACAAATTAAAGACTCATGGACAATGGTTAGACGACGATGTGAGTTCTTTTTTAAAAAATTATGTTTTTTAGATATGGTTACATTTTTTAGTTGGGGGTAGTAACTAGTGTTAACAGAGTTGGTTACATTCATTACATACTTACATTTTTCAGAATCGTGTAATATTATATGTTTTTTTCTTGTTTAGCACATCAATGTTGCATTATATTATTTTCGTAAATTGGCCAGACATTCCGACAGTGTTCATATAAGGGCAACGACTATGGATTGTTGGTTTCATAACAAGATGACCGCTCTTTTCGAGGAGTATACAAGTAAAAATGCAGATAAGAGTGTTTTGTCTAGGGAGGGTGATGTTGCTGAATACATCCATGGGCTGTTTATGGATGTCAACACACCATGGAGAAATGTTGACTATGTGTTGTTCCCTATTCATATGACATCACCGGAACATTAGTTTTTGTTGACATTTGATGTGCATCGTAGACGTCTAACTGTTTATAATTCTTTGCGGCCAAAAAAGAAATCCATGCAAATAAAAATTATGGATGTTTGTGAGCCATACATATTCATTCTTCCTACTTTATTACGCAAGAGTGGTTTTTGGAGGGATGGGTCTGACATTGACTTTAGCAGTGAACCGTATCGCAACAAGAAGGAAGATGATATAATTGAGTTGGAATTTGCAGAGGCGATTCCTGAACAAGTCGAGAGGTAAGGGTTACATTGTTTATATTTTTTTAATTATTACATATAGGTTGATTTTAGTTTTGATTTTTGTTATCTTTTTTCTGTTTTGTGTAGTGATTGCGGGATGTTCACGATATGTTTCGCTTAGCATGTCATTCATCAGAAATTTGATGAAATTCCTATTCCATTCCCCATTGCGCAGTATCGGAAGAAGTTATGCACAAACCTATATATGCATGCAAGGAACAAACAGTTGGAGGGATATGAGACTGACAGAGAATTTTCAAGAAGATTTGTTCCAGATTTTGATTAGTTCGGATCTTGTTGTTTTGTATTTATGAATTATGTTTTGTATTTTGTTTTTTTTTTAGATATACACAACATTTTTGTATGGGTTATGAGTTTGTGATGTTTATTGGATCTTATGTAGATGGGATTACATATTTTAGAATTTTAGCAGTAATGAAAGTAACATTGTTTGTTGGTTGGTATTTGTTTCTTTTAAGTTGTGTTTGCTACATTGTTTGAGATGTACAGTTGGTAACCAAATATGTATAAAAAGGTAACCAACTATTGTTTTGATAGTAACCAGAGAGTTACAAGCTTGTTTCAGGACATATATCAATTATGAAATGTACATATCAGAGTATACTTGGGTTGCCTAAACAAACAATATCACTTTCATTACAGGATGCTGGATACACAGGTTGTTTTATGTTTTGGTTACCATTAAAACATGTTATGGTTACTGTTATGTAACTATTTGGTTACTTATTTATTATATTTGTTTTACTGTTATTTAATAGTTTTTGACTACTATTATTGTACAATCAATGAGGGCTTTTAGTTTTTTTTTGGTTAATATGTAATTGTTTATTATACATGATTTCCTAAGATGGATTCTTGTTTTGTTCTAGTTACCATTATTTTTATTATATAGGTAACCATTTTTTTACTTATTAGTGAACAAATTGACATAAAATTTGTTAAAATCAGTATATATCAGCTATTTAAGTTGAAATGTTAGGTAAATATCCAAACCTACATATATGTTAACAATTTTTGTTTTTGTTGGTAACCAAACAGTTATAAGTTTGTATCACGAATGTTATAAAGTGTTAAATGTATGTGTCTGATTTATAGTCAAGTGCATAGTGTACATGTGTGGGTTCCCATTTATCTAGCTGATGGATACTTTTATATTACATAGTTATCTAGCTGGTAGTAATTAAACATTAATGAAGTGGTAACCATTTTATTTTAGGTGGTAAACAAATTTACATAAAAATGTTTTAGAATAGTTAACAATTGTACAATGTATATATATGTGTGCTTTATATTGAAAACTCATAATGAAATCAGAAATCAAAATATTAATCAATAACAAATTTGTTTACTGTACACAATAAAAAATGTTACCAACCATATGGATAATGGTTACTCATAGTAAACAATTATATATTCATGTATTTACACTCTTAATGTAATTGCACTATATCAGACCTTTTTTGGTCTTAAAACAGGTGGATTATTGCATGTTTTCCTATTGTGTCCTTTTTCTTGGCACCTGCTGCATTTGTTTTGAATTTTGATTTCAGACCCGTGTTTGTACCTCCCTATTTTTGGTCTTCCCTGTAACAACCCGAAAATTCGAATTTTCCAGAATTTAAGTTTAAAGAATTAGTTATTAATAAAAGGAATTTTTATTAATAATATTATGTGCTATGTGTTTATTAATTGTTCTAGAACCTAGGATGATTATAAGTCGATAGGATTCTGGCTACGATCTAGATTGAACGATTAAGAATTTATAAGACGAAAATAAAAAATTTTCCGGGAAAAAAATATTTCCGGGAAAAAAAGACGAAATATGCACTATTCACCCGACGAAACCTAAGGGTTAGGGTTTGAAATAACCTAAGCTGTTCTGAGATTTTGGTATGTCAAAATGACATTATGTCGAAAGATTTGCCAATAATATATCCTGAAAAGTTAAGTAAGCCGATAAAAGTTTTTCTCGAAAAACGTACATAAATCGGACGAAATCAAAACGATGAAAAGTACTGCTATGTACTTTTCATTCGGTTAGCTACGTTAGGGGAAAACGTGAAGGAAAACACTTAACGCCAAAAAGTGTTTTTCAGTTTTTCGGAGATCCGAAGAATACTTAAAAGTTAATCGATAAAGGAAAGACGAAATATCTAAAAATATTTGGATTCCGAGAATCACAGTTTTCGAATTGTAAAGTGCTTATGCTTAAGAGCTAAGTAAAGGATAAGTTACTTAAGGGTTAAGTAAACTTAAAGGCTAATTAAACGTAAGGGTTAAGCAAACTTAAGGGCTAAGTTAACTTAGCCCTTAAGCCATGAATAGTAAGGAGGTTAGGGGGTGAAATGACTAAAATACCCCTAGCTTAGAAATTCTATAAATAGGAAGCTTAAATCATTTATTTGGGATTTTGAAAATCCTACACCTTAAAGAGAGAGAGAGAGGGTTCAGATGAAGAGGGAGAAGGAAGAGTATGAGCATGAATGATCGGATCGAAAGTGCTCGCGAAATAGAAAAGCTTACGAATCGCCGGTTTTGTCTAGCGGAACAAAAATAAAGAGGAAAGGTATTAAAACTTAACTCCTAAGTTAACTTTTTCTAAGTTTTTATGTTCAAAACTTAGCTTAATAAGAATAAGGAGTAAAAGAAGTTAGGAATGATTTCATATGGTTGAAATCGTAAGAAAATGAAGAAATAATAATTTAAAAGTTTAGTAAATAAATTTCTTAAGGAAGTATAAGATTTGTAATAAATTAGAACGATCCGAGTGGATTATATAAATAAGTAGGTGAAATAAGTAAGGAATAATGTTCTATAACATCAAATTCCAAAAAAAAAGTTAAATCATAATCCAAAATATCGATTAAAATGAAGAACGAACGAAGAACACGAAGAACGTTGTTGATGGACAAATTTAAAACCATTGTAGGATAATTGTTGTTGATGGACAAGTTTAAAACCATCGCGTATAAGTTAGATACTTGTTGCTTGGCTATGAACAGTAGAAACGTTCATGAAGAATGGATTAAAACTTAGCTATAATGAAGTTATGGTAAAAATTTTGTAAAAGACGAACAGGAATTAAAAAATTAGTAAATGAACCCGAACATGTAGGGTTTCATAAGAATGTAAGAGAACATAGAAAACGTGAGTTATGAACTCAAGAACGAACAAATTCCGAGTTCGGATGACCGAATTACGGACGAACAAATGAAGAGCGTTAAAAACGTAAAACGAATGAAGTGTGAAGATTAAGCCAATCGAATGGCACGTTAACGGACTCAGAATGAAGTTCTTTCTGAGGGGGTTTGAAGTACATAAGATAAGGAAGAGAATGACTTTGGAACGACCTCGTTCCGAGTTATAACGAATGAGTTATGAAAGCGGGAAGTAAGCGTTTCAAATTGGAGTTAGCACTTAGAGAAATTTTCTAGGGTTAGGGCTTGGCCACCAGCCGCCAACCATGCCTTTATAAGGTGGCAATGCAGCCCAACCGGCAGGTGGAGCCGGGTATCAAACTCGTGTCATGGCGCCGAGAGATAGAAGGAGAGTGGCGTCGCAGTCACCAAGATGTAGGGAAAAAAGCAAGAGAAGAGCTTTTAACTGCTCTGCTTTTGGGGGGAAACGTAGGGGAAGATAAAGAACATAATGTCCAACTAATGTAACACTTGAACAAGTAAATTAAACCTTAAATGAAGGTTGAACGAAAAGATTAACTGAGATTAAAAGACAAAGAATATAGATGCGGGTTACATAACCGATGTCCGGGGACCGTAGTCGAAATGAACGAACGTGAGGGATTGCTATGGTTGTGATTCTTTAGACGTTGAGCGACGAGGGTAATGAATAACATTTCAATGTTATGTCATGATAGTGAGAGATAAGTGTGAAGCGTTTAGACGCTGTTGCGATAAACGAGTGGTCTTAGCATACAACAAACGGTATGACTTCGACATTAAGAATGACTAATGAACATGGGGTTCAAGTAATGGATAACGAAAGTATTAATTAAGATACGAATGGTATTAAGAAAGCCATAATGAACGATAATAAGATTAATGAAAGTCGAAGGTGAGTCGTGTAAGAATGAATCCCGAGGTATAACATTTAGTTGCCAGAAAGCCGTAAGGAATAAGAAATTAACTTAACGAATGTTATAATTAATGGTTAAGATAAGTTACGATAAGTTTAAGTTGTGGTACAATCGTAACCTTTAATGGTTGACATATAGGAGCTGGGCTAAACAATTCCTTCAGAGAGCGAAGGTATATATAAAACTGGCAACCGATCTAACTCACTATTATGGGCAATGTAGATGAGATGGGAACTTGTTTGTTGGTTGTTTGTGGGAAACCGCTCAGAGTACCATATGGACTACTAGTAGAGAAGCAATGTGTGCTGAGTCCTAGAGAAGTTATAAGAAGAAGATAAGAATGTAAAACATCAAAGATGATGAACGTATAAGTAAGACATCTCCGTATGTCATGAATCCATAGAACGATAATGAAAGTGGTCGCGTAAACTTAGGTTGCAAGAACGCGAACCCTAAGAAGTAAAGTTAAGTAAACTAATGCAGAAGTCAAAGATGTATGACTAATTTGTGTATATGGTGTTTTCTTATGTGTTATATAGGAATTGAAATGAGCAGTTCGGCGTAAGCTGTAGTTGGGCATAAGGCAAGTTTCCTAACTTCATTCATATTTCAAATGAATGCTAGTTTCTTAAACTTCTCAGATGTTGAACTTGAGAAGTTCTTTCTATGTGTGAATGTGCGACATTTGTACAAGGTGGTAGAACGTATGAGGCCTTGAGCCATAATGTGAACACTTCGGTGTTTCTATGATATGAACTGTTCTGTGATTGAGCTGTTCAATACAAGTATGTTCTGTTTATACATGATCCGTTATTGTTAAGTTTGTGCTAATGATTTTAGCCAAACATGATGAGTATGAAAAAGGTAGAAGAATAAAAGTATTTTAAAGTGCATATGAATAATGTTTTAAAATGATAGGAATCGAGATTGTTCCTATTATTCAAGCTGCTTCATAACCTTTGTTCGGTTATCGAAGTTCTAATGAAATGTTTGAATTCTTATAGTTGTTTGTTCAACTACTATGACTTGTTGGGCAATTGAATGCTCACACTTGCTTTAAATGAAAAACATTTTCAGTGAACGATGTTAGAAGAACTTAAGGATCCCGTAAAGATCAAGTCGATTTATCCGCATCGGGTGCCATTCAGAATGTGGATGAGCGAGAAGATCGGACAAAGACTTGTAATATAAAATAAGTTAAATGAACTTTAGAATAGTTTAATGAACGGTGATATATCATTGGCGGCGGATAAAAGTCACTCTTGGAAAAGATAAAGAATAATGTAATTATCGTTATTTATAGTGAAAAGGGGTTATAAGGTTTTAGAACCTGGCTTTTGAGGATGTATGTTGTTATATTTAGCTATATAATGATGTATGTTTGGAAGAAGATGGGATCGTGACGTACGGAATCCAGATGTGAAAATAGACCAGATTTCGGGGTGTTACAGATTGGTATCAAAGCTGATAGGTTATAAACCTTAGGTAGGAGTACCTAAGACTATAATCGTAGAGAGAAGGATAAGAAGATCACCACGTGATCATAGTGATTCATAGTAACAGATGAGTTGTTAAACGATGAATGATTTGTAGCTAATGCTATGAATGAATGGTACTACGAAGTAGTACGGGATGAAGAATTCAGATTGAGTTGAGAAGGATAGTATATGAATTAAAGAAAATTCGTATTAAGTAGAGAGAGATTTAGAAGTTGTAAAATTTCAATTGAGGACTCATGTGATAGCTGAGTTGTATGAACCTTTGTTATGGGAAGAGGTTTGTGCTTGGTGTAACAACTGCTTAGCTTATTACAGTGATAATCATTGGGATTGGTCACGCTATCAATAAGTATATGGCGAGAAGGTGAATCTTTTCTCATGTATATACTTGATAGGTAAAGAATGATAAGGTAGGTGCGAGTTCTTGAAACTCATACTTATGGTACGTTCATGACTCATAATGATATGATAGGTTTTTGAACTTCTCAGCGAATGGACGTTTATGGTCTGTCTGGGATAGTTCTTAAACTCATATTATTGTGGAAAGTTTCTAAACTCATAATGTGTGGTAAGTTGATGGACTGTACTAAGGTATAAGGATGTTTAGACTAAAAATAAGTTGTTTTCAGTAGTCTTAGTATTGAAGGTGCTAGAGAAGATTAAGTATTTTCGTAGTAAGACAATGAAGGAAGGAGGAGAATAGGATATTCCAAGTCATCTAGCTATGCTAGATTTTGAAGTTTATTGAAATCGTGCTTATGTGTTCGTATTTTCAAAATGAAAGAATTGGTTCAATTTTTGGAACCAATAGATTTTTAAAAGAACTATTCTTGGTATGTCTATGTTAATTGTTTCGGCTAGATAGAAATTGATTTAAAATATCAAAATGAATTTTATATCATCAGTGCATTTGATGCAAGGATGGTAAAAAGATGGAGTTATTAATGCAATTGAACCTGGTGTTGGATGTGATCTTAGGATCAACAACCCGCTATGGTATGATGTATAATGACGAAGTCACAAATTGAAGAAGTCCTCAACGTACTGTGAAAAGTACGGTATCATGACGTCATAAAACGTTTTGATGTATTGCAAAAAGAATTTACAGAAGTAGTCAATGTCAATTGAGTTGATTAGATGAATGTTTCTTGTTGATATCCAATTTATTGGTATGGTCTAAGCTACTTGATTCGACTAGACAAATGGTATGTCATGTTTAAAAGAAAATCAAGCTCTCCTTGAGAAGTTGTGCCAATCCAAATTGTTTTGGTGCAGAATCTAATGATTAAGTCTGAGGTGAACACACACCGAAATGGGGTTATATAATGGGTTGATCGCCTACGTATGGAAGATGTAGTTTACCTTCTTGGTGATTATAAACTGCTAGTAAGAGTTCATGGTCAATTTGACCCCTCAGCAAAAGTATGAAATATTTTAAAGGAATTCTTATATTCCTCATTGTTCATTCTACTTCATAATTCTTGATAAGTGGTGAAGGTGAGAGAATGTTTGAAAGATAGGAACTTCTTTGAAGAGAAGTTGAGAAGATGGGTAGGCTAAAATTTTGAGGATGAAATTCTGTGAAGAAGGGGTGAAAGTGATGACCCGGGTATGGGTGTGGTTTTGAGAAATTCCGAGGACGGAATTTTTATAAGAGGGGAAGAGTGTAACGACCCGGAAATTCGGATTTTCCAGAATTTAAGTTTAAATAATTAGTTATTAATAAAAGGAATTTTATTAATAATATTATGTGTTATGTGTTTATTAATCGTTCTAGAACCTAGGATGATTATAAGTCGGGAGGATTCTGGCTACGATCTAGATTGAACGATTAAGAATTTATAAGACGAAAATAAAAAATTTTCGAGAACAAAATATTTCTGGGGAAAAGGACGAAATAGGCACTATTCACCCGACGAAACCTAAGGGTTAGGGTTTGAAATAACCTAAGCTGTTCTGAGAGTTCGGTATGTCGAAATGACATTCCGTCGAAAGATTTGCCAATAATATATCCTAAAAAGTTAAGTAAGCCGATAAAAGTTTTTCTCGAAAAACGTGCAAAAATCAGACGAAAAGGTACTGCTATGTATTTTTCATTCGGTTAGCTACGTTAGGGGAAAACGTGAAGGAAAATGCTTAACACCAAAAAATGTTTTTTAGTTTTTCGGAGATTCGAAGAATACTTAAAAGTTAATCGGTAAAGGAAAAACGAAATATCCAAAAATATTTGGATTCTGAGAATCACAGTTTTCGGATTGTAAAGTGCTTATGCATAAGAGCTAAGTAAAGGAGAAGTTACTTAAGGGTTAATTAAACTTAAAGGCTAAGTAAACTTAAGGGTTAAGTAAACTTAAGGGCTAAGTTAACTTAGCCCTTAAGCCATGAATAGTAAGGAGGTTAGGGGTAAAATGACTAAAATACCCCTAGCTTGGAAATTCTATAAATAGGAAGCTTAAATCATTTATTTGGGATTTTGAAAATCCTACACCTTAGAGAGAGAGAGTGTTCGGATGAAGAGGGAGAAGGAAGAGTATGCGCATGAATGATCGGATCGAAAGTGCTCGCGAAATAGAAAAGCTTGCGAATCGCCGATTTTGTCTAGCGGAACAAAAATAAAGAGGAAAGGTATTAAAACCTAACTCCTAAGTTAACTTTTTCTAAGTTTTTATGTTCAAAACTTAGCTTAATAAGAATAAGGAGTAAAAGAAGTTAGGAATGATTTCATATGGTTGAAATCGTAAGAAAATGAAGAAATAATAATTTAAAGTTTAGTAAATAAATTTCTTAAGGAAGTATAAGATTTGTAATAAATTAGGACGATCCAAGTGGATTATATAAATAAGTAGGTGAAATAAGTAAGGAATAATGTTCTATAACATCAAATTCCAAAAAAAAGTGAAATCGTAATCCAAAATATCGATTAAAATGAAGAACGAACGAAGAACACGAAGAACACGAAGAACACGAAGAACGTTGTTGATGGACAAATTTAAAACCAGCGTAGAATAATTATTGTTGATGGACAAGTTTAAAACCATCGCATATAAGTTAGATGCTTGTTTCTTGGTTAGGAACAGTAGAAACGTTCATGAAGAACGGATTAAAACTTATAGGTATAACGAAGTTATGGCAAAAATTTCGTAAAAGACGAATGGGAATTAGAAAGTTAGTAAATGAACCCGAATGTGTAGGGTTTATAAGAATGTAAGAGAACATAGAAAACGTGAGTCGGGGACTCAAGAGCGAACGAATTCCGAGTTCGGATGACCGAATTACGGATGAACAAACGAAGAGCGTTAAAAATGTAAAATGAATGAAGGGTGAAGATTAAGCCAATCGAATGGAACTTTAGCGGATTCAGAATGAAGTTTTATCTTAGGTTGCAAGAACACGAACCCTAAGAAGTAAAGTTAAGTAAACTAATGCATAAGTCAAAGATGTATGACTAATTTGTGTATGTGGTGTTTTCTTATGTGTTATATAGGAATTGAAATGAGCAGTTCAGCGTATGTTGTAGCTGGGCATAAGGCAAGTTTCCTAACTTCATTCATATTTCAAATGAATGCTAGTTTCTTAAACTTCTCAGATATTAAACTTGAGAAGTTCTTTCTATGTGCGAATGTGCGATATTTGTATAATGTGGTAGAACGTATGAGGCCTTGAGCCATAATGTGAACACTTCGGTGTTTCTATGATATGAACTGTTATGTGATTGAGCTGTTTAATAAAAGTATGTTCTGTTTATACATGATCCGTTATTGTTAAGTCTGTGTTAATGATTCTAGCCAGACATGATGAGTATGAAAAAGGTAGAAGAATAAAGTATTTCAAAGTGCATGTGAATAATGTTTTAAAATGATAGGAATCGAGATTATTCCTATTATTCAAGCTGCTTTATAACCTTTGTTCGGTTATCAAAGTTCTAATGAAATGTTTGAATTCTTATAGTTGTATGTTCAACTGCTATGACTTGCTGGGTAATTGAATGCTCACACTTGCTTTAGATGAAAAACATTTTTAGTGAACGATGTTAGAAGAACTTAAGGATCCCGTAAAGATCAAGCTGGCGGTATCCAGATGAAGTGCCATTCAGAATGTGGATGAGCGAGAAGATCGGAAGAAGACTTGTAATATAAAATAAGTTAAATGAACTTTAGAATAGTTTAATGAACGGTGATATATCCTTGGTGGCGGATAAAAGTCACTCTTGTAAAAGATAAAGAATAATGTAATTATCGTTATTTGTAGTGAAAAGGGGTTATAAGATTTTAGAACCTGGGTTTTGAGGATGTATGTTGTTATATTTAACTATAGAATGATGTATGTTTGGAAGAAGATGGGATCGTGACGTACGAAATCCGTATGTGAAAATAGACCGGGATTCGTATGCTACATTCTCATTGTCTTCTTCTGATTCGGTGGTTTTACACATATATGTTTCTTACTTCTCCGGTATATCCCAGTTTTCTTTGTCAACTAACGGCTGATGGAAGCTGAATATGTGTCGACCAAAGTTGTTTTAGAGTAATTTTTTGAGCAAAAATCATAACAGCTCAAATTTTGCTTGTTCATAACAAAGAAGAAGTGACGTCTTGACAAGGCATCTCATGGTACTGAAATTTACTACATGTGCATGTCTTTTGGTCGATGTCCATAATATATTGTTTGGTGACATCGTAAACAGTGAAAATCACTAAGTTTGATGTCTCAACCTACAACACAAATTAAGTGTTGTTAGAATAAAGTACAACTGGAATCATTTTCATTATCTAAAAACAGAATAAATATAGTAAAGTAAACAACTCAATGTTATAATTACAAAACACAATAACATTATAATTATACAGAGTAACCAAACAAGCATCAGTTAGTAACCAGTACAATGATACACAGTAACCAACTCAACAGTAGTCAGTAACCATTATAATGTTATGCAGTAAGCAATTAAGTATTAGTTAGTAACCAATATAATATTATATAGTAACCAAGTTACCATTAGTCAGTAAACAAGTCAGTATTAGTCAGTAACCATTATAATGTTACACAGTAACCAAGTCAGCATTAGTCAGTAACCAATTCAACATTAATTAGTAATATTATGCAGTAACCAAGATAGCATTAGTTAGTAACTAAGACAGCATTAGACAGTATAATGTTACACAGTAACCAATAGTGAACAAATAGTTTTCCATAAAATGCAAATGCAACTTATGATGCAATAATTTAAAATTTATACTAGTTACCTTAAGTTTCTTTGATTTAATGATATTAGATTGCAACCTTCCCTCAGCTGTTGTGGAAAGAGTTGTGAATGTTGATATGGCTTCTTGTTTGTTTGTGAAATACCATCTTTGAACCAGACAATGTAGGCATTCAATCATTGATGCAACTGGAAGATCCCTGATCATCTTGATTGTGTTGTTAATAGATTCGGCGGTGTTTGAAGTTATTGTTGAGTATCTGCTTACAGTCCCATGGAGCCTGGTGCACTTCTCCAACTTGACCTCTTCCTCCAAATATGTCCTTATTCGAGGATCAATGACATCAAGTTTAGCCATGTGTTTGTTGAATTGTTCAATAGTGTAAGCTCTACAAGCCCCGTTGTAAGCCCGTTTAAGTTCTTTTCCTCTCTTTTTGAATCTTTTTTTTTATATTTTTCAGTACATGGTATGTACAGAAACCATGCATGACGTCCGAAAACACAAAATTCAGTCCTTGTATAATGGCTTCATGTCTATATGAGACAATGCATTGGCCTTCCCTAACTCCACAAGCAATTCTCAAATTTACGAAAAACCATCTCCAAGATAATTCATTTTCGCTGCCAACTACTACAAAAGCAATCGGAACAATGTTCAGTTTGCATCTTGTGTGCTTGCTATCAGTAGTGTCCCCCCGTAAGTTGATTATATGAACGTTCCATCGATTATAATTATTAGAAATCAATGGCTCCATGCTTGAATGGATGCTCCAATGGCAAAGAATAAATACTTTAAACAACCATTTGTTTCCAACTCAAGGGATGTGACAGAACCTGATATGAAACATGAGCATTATCATTAGAATTATAAGTAGTATACAGTATCCAAATCACTAGTAGTTGGTAACCATTCAGTTGGTTAATGGTATCCAAATCAGTTGAGTTGGGTTACCAAATCAGTTTAGTTGGGTAACCAACTAATTATGAAAAACCAATAAAATGTTTTAATTGTTACTGGATTTTTTTCTCAAAGATGTGTAAACCATGATGGGATCATTGAGTAGTCGTGTGGATTTCCTCTTACCTTTTCCAGCGCTTTCTCCTTCGATCTCCATGCTTTTTGGTAAGAGATAGACACATTATATTCTGTCATCATGTCATCCATAATATCGGTTGGTGTGTATATTTTTTTCAAATTTTTTAATTTGTGCATTATGCATTCACTGACCAACTCACTATTTTCCTGTCTGTGGTCTCCCAGCAATATGTTGATCGAACACGTGTGGATGTCGTTAAATTCTCTCACCTTAAACATACTGGTTTTTCAAAAACTTGATGCTCTCATCTTCCATTTGGAATTTTCATCATATACGTACACTAGCACAAAGTCTCTATGACCTGTTCGTTGAACTTTGTGTTGTCTGTTTTTCCTGATTGAATGCGGCCTCATAGCTTGTGATAGGATTTTTTTATCTTTGTAGGTTTGATGTAATTGTACTTCACGTTCATTCGGATCTATTATTACATCATCATAACGTTCTTCTATGTATGATCTGTCATGTTGTCTGTCTCGTTGTTGTTCAATAATTTCCATTGCAAGGTGATCGGCATATTACGTTCCAATTTAACAATCGTGTGTTGGTAGTGGAACTAGTGCTGAATTCCCTTATGTTAATCTGATTGGCGTTACATTGTGAATTATAGTTTCTTCTACATTTGTCAAGTTATGCAAGATTGTTGTGCGTCCCCTTCTGTGTTCAGTTTCTATAATCACTGGGAATATACCTTGTTCATCAGATTTTCTATTGACTTTAATAAAGAATCTTAAGGTTAATTCATCTAATATACTGATCGGTGGAATATCTCTTCTAATCTGAAATTTGATTGACAATGTTGTTGCGTTTGTGTCTAGCCGTAATGCACTGCATATCATGTTCTGCATTTCTCTAAACGAACAAGTTGATGGAACTAGTATGCTGGTAACTTCAAATTTGGTGTATTAGTTCTTATCACCCATATACTGTTGAAATAAAGTACAACTGAATCATCTCCATTATTCGACACAAATGTAATAAGTATTGTAAAGTAACCAAATTAATGTTAGCTAGTAACCAAACTACATGATGTTAGTAACCAGAACATAAAACACATTTGTTGTAAGACCCCAGCTTTTATAAATAAAGATGAATTTTCTATAAATATTATTTTTGAATATTATGGAATAATTTGATATAATGTTATAGTTGTGGGTAATATTTATAAATTTTGCAAAATATGCAAGTGGTTATATTATATTCGATTGGCTCGGGAATATTCGGTTTAGCAGGGAATATTCGTATAACTACTCAATCATTGGTGGACCCCACAATGTAATTATTATCCGGATTGAGAAAACGATAAAAATATTTTATTAAAATAATGGCGGAAGTTTTACTGGTTGATCTTGTTGAACCACTTTCGGTAGTAAAAAATACAATGAATACGTGTGGTTGCATAGTAGCACACCTGTTATTGATTATCGATGCTTATGTGAGAAGTCACTCGGTTTGATTCCATTATTGTCGATTAATAATATGAATTATTATAGCGATAATGACGTTTTGTTTTATTCAGATTATTAACGTAATAAAAGCGAAATATCTTTTATATAAAATAGAATACTTTATTAAAGTTATTCTATAAATAAAATATATTATATTTTATTATGCATAGTGTTTTTCATAGTATTTTGCATAGTGTTGCATAGTGTTTTGCATAGTAAAATGTTTTTATATAAATAGAATATATTATATTTTATTTAAAAGATTTTGCTTTAAATATGGACCGTCGATTAAAGTAAATCAATCTGACCGCTCATGGATTAATTACTATGCATTCTATTTTCCTATAAATAGAAGCTCATTCCTTCATTATTTTCTTACTTAATTCACCAAACTCTAGAGAGAAAACTATAGAGAAAAGAAGAAAAGTATTCTCGCTACTTCACTTTGCCAATATTCGGTTCTTCTAAGGTAGGGAATATTATTTGTTGTACCGTAAGGGGTGTTATTCTTTTGTATTCATGAAGAGAACTTCTTTTGTTATTCCATTCTTATTTATTCTGTTGGAATAACCTGTATACGCGGAATCCCCTATACTTGGTGATCTTCTTCTTTTATTTCATTCTTCTATTATTCTGTTGGAACATCCTGTCTGTGTGTTTTACACCGGACCTGGTTCCGTCTTTTTATTATTCTGTTGGAACATCCTGTCTGTGTGTTTTACACCGGACCTGGTTCCGTTTTTATCATTCTGTTTGGAATATCCTATCTGTGTGTTTTACACCGGATCCCGTTCCATCTTTATTATTCTCGTTGGAACATCACATGCGATGTGAATTTCACCTGACCTGGTTCCGTTATTTATTATTCTGTTGGAATAACCTGCCTGTGCGGTCTATCGCATGCATGGTGATTTCTTTTGTTATTCCATTCTTTATTATACCCAGTTGGTTAAAACTTTGACTTCTATACTCCATGAAATTAGTAGAATATCCTTGATATTTGCGTTTCATCCAGTATCTTTTCATGGAAATATTCTTCTGATCATTCTTGAATTTTACTCTACAAAGCAGTATCATGTTGACAGTTTGGATGTTATTAGTTCCTGAATAACTTAATTCTTGAACTTGTTTTATTGAATTCTTATATCATTGTCATCATCCTCATGTTTTTTTTTAAAGTCATCTGTGGCCTGTAGAGCATGGATGGACTTGGTATGATTATGACCAGGGATTATTCGGTGTAATCATGACCGTAATGTTACAAATGATGTGGTAAAAGTCCTCAGTGGCCGTAGTGCATTGATGGACAGTTGTTGGCATGATCATGACCATTAATGAATACACAACTATTCTCGGCCAGTAGTGCGAGAATAATTGTGGTCGTGATACTAAAGAATATCTTTGGTAGTAGTGCGAGGTGATTCGATGATGTGGATTATTTATTAAAGTTTGAGTCTCAAATTTATAACAAAGGATGAAAAACCTTTTAAATCATAAAAGATAGTAGATTTTATTTTCTACTTGACTCTTTTAATGGATTGCTTGTTCACCGCAGCTTAAACTTGATGTTTATTATATTTTATCGCTTTAACAATGTTGAAGGCTATTGATAATTTATTCGCATTATCTTAGTCATAATATTTCTTCTTGGGCTAGTTGAGCTCACCCTTCTTTCACCGTCCTCTTGAGAAATGAGAACATAGTTTGGACGAGTCGGGAACGGAGTAATGGTCCGGAGGATAGCATTAGTAGTCCTCACTATTCTCGTGAAATAGTGTGATAATAATTGTAATGAGGACTCCTTTTGAGTTTGTATAATATCTAGTAAACATTATTTGTATTCAAACTCACGATTTATATGTCGTATTGTACACCAGCGCTTATATTAGTAAGTTGTATTTAAATTACATACCATGTATCCGACTACCCAAGATGGGTGATGTATACCTAATTTTGGGGGCGTACACGATTGGTATCGAGCTTAGGATATGATCCTGCTAAGATGTGAGAATAGTACTAGGAGGGGAGAGACGGGAATACCTTCGTTAGTATGACCTACCTAAGTTTATGTGCTATTTTATTGGTCGGTCAAAAAATGTAAAGATAATTGTTACATGTCAATTAATCTTTTGTTTTGTGGCGATGATCTGAAAATGACATCCGAGAATGTTGAGAATAGCAATGGAGCACAAAGCGATCGCTGATTCACCACATATCAATAATCGTGATAATGTGCATCGAAGGCGATAATCCTCATGCAAACAATAACACCGACCAAATGATGAATGATCAAATGTTCAGAGGCTTTATGCAATTTATGCAACAAAGAAGCGAGAGCGACTCACCCAAAAAGCGTAGGTGAAAACACGAAAACTCTCTGCGATCATCACCGCTAAACAATTCAAGGAGCTGGGACCACCGGAGTTTAAGGAGAGCCAAAACCACTTCGGCGGAAGCATGGATAAAGAAGATTACCAAGATATTTGATGTCTTGGGATGCTCGAGGAGCAAAGGTTCCCTTTCACGCTTTTATGTCATGCGCGCGAGAGGCGATTCATGGTGGGAATCGGTAGAAACGACTCAACTGCTGTCTATCAAGATATCTTGGGAGAAGTTCCAGAGTCGTTTTCAACAACAAATACTTTCACGAAAGTATTCGCCACATGAAGGAGGTGGAGTTTATCAAGTTGGAACAAAACAATATGACCGTGTCGCAATATGAGGCAAAAATTTGCGGAGTTATCACGGTTTCATGTCCCCACTTGGTGGATAATGAAGAGAGAATGGCGCGAATGTTTTTAAGAGGTTTGAAGTCGAGATACGCCAACATCTTATTTCTCATAAACCGTGTTTGTATTCGAGATGTTGTAAATAGGGCTCGCTTAGTGGAGCGCGATAACGAGTCAACGAACTAAAAGAGAGCGGTAAAAAAAATTTATAATACCGGTAGAGTAGTCATCGAGCGGTGACAACAAGCGTGAGGGAATCAACGAGGCGGAGAATCGGTAACCACTTTGGTAATCAAGGCCAAAACAATAAGAATGGACATTTCAAGAAAGCGGAGATTCAACAATGATGGAAAGACGTCAAAGACCAAAGACCCGTTGTTAAGGAAGGAGAAAGACCACCTATCATATGCTTCAAATGCGAGAAGAGGGACACATCGGTCCGAATCGTACATACGCCGTCCCAAAGCATGTTATAATTGTGGAAGAGAAGGTCACTTAGCTCGATTTTGTCGCTTCACAAAGACAAATTCAACTAGAATGGAGGCACCAAAGGTCCGTCCCGTAAAAAGTCAAACCCAGAAGTCTGAGGGAGAGCGTTTGTTGTGACCTCCCGAGAGCAAGGAACCCAAATGAGGTCATCACGGGTAAACTTATCATAAACTCTAATGAAGTCTATACTTTATTTGATACCGGGTTCTACCCATTCTTTTATTTCTCCTACTTGCGCCATCGATTAAATTTGACTCGGAGAAATTAGACTTTGACTTATCTCGTGGAAACTCCGTTGGGAGAAACCTTCATTACATCCACTCGCTTATAAGTCTTGTTTGGTTCAAATCGGTACCCTCACATTACTGTCAATCTTATTTCATTAAAAATACTTGCATTTGACGTGATTCTAGGGATTGATTGGTTAACTACTTATCATGCAAAAATTGATTATTTTCGTAAGGTTGTTAGCTTTCATATTCCTAATCAACCTATTATGCTAATTCAAACGACCAAACCATTAAAATCAATCACGGTCATCTCAAACCATAAAGCTATTCGTTTATTGAAAAATGGATGTCAAGCTTTCTTAGCTCATGTCACAATTTAAACAAAATACGCCGCTTTTGAGCGATATTTCTATTGTTAATAAATTTCCGACGTATTCCCAAAGAACTTCCCCGCCTACCCCCGAGGCGTGAAATTGAATTTTGTATCGACCTTGAACCCAGACAAAACCTATTTCCAAAGCCCCATATCGAATGGCTCTATTGAACTTGAGAGTTAAAGACCCAACCGCAGGAATTGTTAGACATTGGCTTTATTCGTCCTAGTACTTCTCCTTGGGTGCTCTGTTCTATTCGTGAAGAAGAAAGATGGGAGTATGCGACTTTGTATTGATTATCGGGAGTTGAATCATGTCACCATCAAAAATAGGTATCCATTGCCACGTATTGATGACCTGTTTGACCAGTTGTAAGGAGCCAAATTCTTTTCAAAGATTGATCTTCGTTCCGGATATCACCAATTGAAGATTAGAACCACGACATTCCAAAGACGGCTTTAAACCCTATGACGGGCATTATGAATTCCTAGTCATGTCCTTTGGATTGACTAATGCTCCTCGCCTTCATGGATATGATGAACCGAGTATTCAAGGAATATTTAGATCACTTTGTGGTCGTCTTTATTGATGACATCCTTATTTATTCCAAAAGCCGTGAAGATCATGAGCAACACTTGAGGCTGACACTCCAAAAGCTTCGTGAATATAAGCTTTATGCCAAGTTGAAGAAATGCGAGTTCGGCGAAGAAGTAGCATTCCTTGGGCACGTGGTATCAAGTCATGGAATATCTGTCATGACCCAACAAAGATTGAAGCTATTCAAAGTCGGGAACAACCTAAATCGATGGCCAAAGTACGTAGCTTTCTCGGTTTAGTGGTTATTATCGGAGATTCGTGGAAGGATTTTCTCGAATCGCTACTCCATTAACTCACCTGACTCAAAAAATACAAAGTTCTATTGGAGCGAAGAATGTGAGAAGAGTTTTCAAGAACTCAAGAGGAGACTTATTTCAAACCTGCTCGACAATACCATCCGCTCAAAGGGATTTGTCATCTACAAAGGTGATGCTTCTACAAAGGGTTGGGATGTGTTCTCATGCAACATGGAAAAGTTATAGCCTATGCCTCACGACAACTCAAAGAATATGAGAGGAATTATCCTACTCATGATCCGGAGTTAGCATTTTGTTTCTTTGCACTTAAAATTTGGAGGCATTACTTGTATGGGGAGAAAGTGGAAATCTTTACGGATCATAAAAGCCTCAAATATTTCTTCACTCAAAAGGAACTTAACATGCGACAACGACGTTGGCTTGAACTATTGAAAGATTATGATCATACCATCCAATACCATCCCGAAAAGCGAACGTGGTAGCCGACGATTGAGTAGAAAGATCATATGCAAGCACGAAAAGTTGTTATTGTCAACGCAAAGGCCCATTTTGTGTGACTTGCAAAGGATGGAGATAGAGTTAAAGACTCTGAGGACGCATGTGATGATAGCGAATATACGAGTAGAACCGACTTTTAATCGATAAAGTTAAAGTCGCTCAAGCTACGCACTGAGCCGATGTCGTATGAGGAAGAAAATGCAAGAGGTGCTATCGCCGGAAGCAAGAATCGATGAAGAAGGAATACTTGAGTCAACTCCGCACTTTGTGTTCCTAACGACCACGATTTAAAGTATAATATCATGATGGAGGCGCACAACACACCATTTGCAATCCATCTCGGGAGTACCAAAATGTATCATGATATTCGCCATACATTTTGGTGGAGCAATACGAAGAGAGAGATAAGCATTTGTTTATCTCAAGGTGTCTAACTTGTCAACGAGTTAAAGCGAGCATCAAGTACCAAAAGGTCCATTGCAACCACTTGAAATTCCGAATGGAAGTGGGAGCACATTACCATGGATTTTTATACGGCCTTCCTAAGGTTTCTCAAGGCATTGATGCGATTTGGGTCATTGTTGATAGATTGACCAAGTCCGCTCATTTCTTACCGATACAAGAAACTTATACACTTGAACGTCTTGCTCAGATGTATATAAACGAGATTGTAAGATCGCATGGTATGCCGCAGTATCCATAGTTTCCGATCGAGACCCAAGATTCACTTCACGATTTTGGGTTAGTTTGCAAAAAGCTATGGGCACAGACTTACGATTTAGCTCGGCATATCATCCTCGTACGGACGAACATAATCGGAGAGGACTATTCAAACTCTTGAAGATCTATTAAGACTCTATGTCCTTGATTTCAAGGGAGTTGGGACAAGTTCTTACCATTGGTGGAGTTTTCCTACAACAACAGCTTATCAAGCAAGTATTGGCATGGCTCCATTCAAGCGTTGTATGGAAGAAAGTGTCGCTTCTCCAAAGATCTTTGGGATGAGGTGGTGAAGCAACGTTGTTGGGGCCCGGAGTTGGTACGTATGACTATGGAAAAGATTCAAACGATCCGACAACGTATAAAAACCTCACAAAATCGATAAAAGAGTTATGTTGATCTTCATCGAAAGGACGTGGAATTCGATATAGAGATCATGTGTTGTTAAGAGTTGCTCCATGGAAAGGAGTTAAAAGATTTGGAAAGAGAGGAAAACTTAATCCTCGATTCATCGGTCCATTTTAATCCTCGATCGAGTAGGAACTCGTGGCCTATAGACTCGCTTTTACCGCCAAATATGTCTCGTGTTCATAACGTTTTCACATATCCATGTTACGTAAATATGTGAAAGACCCGAACCATATTATTGAAAGTTAGAACCCACGAAATAGCGGAAGATTTGACGTATGAAGAGGTTCCTGCTCAAATTTTGATAAGAAGGAACATATTCTACGCTCCAAGGTTATACCTCAAGTCAAAGTTTTGTGGAGGAACCACGATGTTGAGGAAATGACTTGGGAGTTAGAATCAAATGAAATCAAGGTATCCTTACCTTTTCGACATACCGTGCATCGCACCTTCTAATTTCGAGGGCGAAATTTCATAAGAAGGGGAGGTTGTAAGACCCCACTTTTATAAATAAAGATGAATTTTCTATAAATATTATTTTTGAATATTATGGAATAATTTGATATAATGTTATAGTTGTGGGTAATATTTATAAATTTTGCAAAATATGCAAGTGGTTATATTATATTCGATTGGTCTGGGGAATATTCGGTTTAGCGAGGAATATTCGTATAACTACTCAATCATTGGTGGACCCCACAATGTAATTATTATTTAATTGAGAAAACGATAAAAATATTTTATTAAAATAACGGCGGAAGTTTTACCGTTGATATTGTTGAACTACTCGATAGTAAAAAATCGGAATACGTGTGGTTGCATAGTAACACACTCAGATTGATTATTATTATGCTTATGTGAGAAGTCACTCAGTTTGATTCCATTATCATTTATTAATAATATGAATTATTATAAGCGATAATGACGTTTTGTTTTATTCAGATTATTAACGTAATAAAATGTAAACATCTTTTATATAAAATGTAATACTTTATTAAAGTTATTCTATAAATAAAATATATTATATTTTATTATGCATAGTGTTTTCGCATAGTGTTTTTCATAGTAAGTTGCATAGTGTTTGCATAGTAAAATGTTTTTATATAAATAGAATATATTATATTTTATTTAAAATATTTTGCTTTAAATATGGACCGTCAGATTAAAGTAAATCAATCTGACCGCTTCATGGATTAATTACTATGCATTCTATTTTCCTATAAATGAAGCTCATTCCTTCATTATTTTCTTACGAATTCAATTGAAACTCTCAGAGAGAGAAACTATAGAGAGAAAGAAGAAAAGTATTCGCTACTTCACTTTGCCAATATTCATTCTTCTAAGGTAGGAATATTATTTGTTGTACCCATAAGGAGTGTTATTCTTTTGTATTCATGAAGAGAACTTCTTTTGTTATTCCATTCTTATTTATTCTCATTGGAATAACTCAGATACGCTGTGAATCCCCTATACTTGGTGATCTTCTTCTTTTATTCCATTCTTCTATTATTCTCATTTGGAACATCCTGTCATGTGTGTTTTACACCGACACTGGTTCCGCCTTTATTATTCTCTCGTTGGAACATCCTCATCGCATGTGTTTTACACCGCACACGGTTCCGCTTTTTATCATTCTGTTGGAATATCCTATCTCGTGTGTTTTACACCGGATCCGGTTCCATCTTTATTATTCTGTTGGAACATCCCGCTTGCGTGTGAATTTCACCTCGACCGGTTCCGTTATTTATTATTCTCGTTGAATAACTCGCCTGTCTGGCCTATCGCATGCATGGTGATTTCTTTTGTTATTCCATTCTTTATTATACCCAAATTGGTTAAAACTTTGACTTCTATACTCCATGAAATTAGTAGAATATCCTTGATATTTGCGTTTCATCCAAAGATCTTTTCATGGAAATATTCTTCTTCGATCATTCTTGAATTTTACTCTACAAAGCAAAGATCATGTTGACAGTTTGGATGTTATTAGTTCCCTAATAACTTAATTCTTGAACTTGTTTTATTGAATTCTTATATCATTGTCATCATCCTCATGTTTTTTTTTTTAAAGTCATCTGTTCCGTAGAAAGCATGGATGGACTTGGTATGATTATGACCGTGGATATTATTCGATTGTAATCATGACCGTAATGTTACAAATGATGTGGTAAAAGTCCTCGATGGTAATAGTGCATTGATGGATGCTTGTTGGCATGATCATGACCATTAATGAATACACAACTATTCTTGGCCCGTAGTGCGGGAATAATTGTGGTCGTGATACTAAAGAATATCTTTGGTCGTAGTAAGGTGGGGTGATTCGATGATGTGGATTATTTATTAAAGTCGAGTCTCAAATATATAATGATGATGAAAAACCTTTTAAATCATAAAAGATAGTAGATTTTATTTTCTACTTGACTTTTTAATGGATTGCTTGTTCAATGCAGCTTAAACTTGATGTTTATTATATTTTATCGCTTAAACAATGTTGAAGGCTATTGATAATTTATTCTCGCATTATCTTAGTCATAATATTTCTTCTCGGGCTAGTTGAGCTCACCTTTTCTTTCACCGTTTCTCTTGAAATGAGAACATAGCCGGACGAAGTCGGGAAACGGAGTAATGGTCCGAGGATAGCATTAGTAGTCCTCACTATTCTGTGAAATAGTGTGATAATAATTGTAATGAGGACTCCTTTTGAGTTTGTAAAATATCTAGTAGACATTATTTGTATTCAAACTCACGCTTTATGTCGATTGTACACCTATAGCTTATATTAGTAAGTTGTATTTAAATTACATACCATATATCGACTACCCAAGATGGGTGATGTATACCTAATTTTGGGTGCGTCACATTTGTACATTCATCTTACAATAGAAATAATCAGTATATTGATATTTGTTACCAATTAAATTATAACAGTTGTATAAAGGTAACCAATGTAGCCAATAAGTAACCACCATATTAAAACAAACCAATATAAAACACCGTAACATTATACAGTAATCATAACAACTTTATACAATAACTACATTTTATATTTATTTAGTAACCACAAGATAAACACATTTTCTATTGCATTTTTATAGTAAAAAACAACCAGTATAATTTGTTTGTTACCAACTAAAGGCAAACTTTTGTAAGAATGTAACCAATGTAGCTAACAAGTAACCATTAATATAAAAAACATAAGTAGAAGTGTACATTAATATGCTTTAGCAACCAATAATACAGTAACCAATTAATCACTGCAGTAATTAAGTTTGCATTAGTCAGTAACCAAGTCAGCATTAGTCAGTAACCAAGTCAGCATTAGTCACTAAATAATATTTTTACACAGTAACCAAGTTAGCATTATAATTTTACACAGTAACCAAGTCAACATTAGTTGGTAACCATTATAGTGTTACACAGTAAGCAAGTCAGCATTAGTCAGTAACCAATATAATGTTACACAGTAACCAAGTCAGCATTAGTCAGTAACCAAGTCAGCATTAATTAGTAATGTGACGCCCCAAATTTGGACCTCCACTTGGACACTCGAATTCGGTTCATCACGTTCTCATGGCAAAACCATAATAACTAAAATAACGCATACACAATGGAAAATCTACTTTAAAATAATATACAATGATTTATTATAATTATTCCCCCAAGTCTCGCAACCTACAGTACTTAATAGATTACATAATAGTATCGAATAAAGACCTATTACATAATCCTACTTAAGTTTAAACATAGTATACAAATAGTCTTAACATAACATAATAATTTTAAAACATAAAGGAGCAAGCTAGTCGGTAGCCTTGCCCTTGTCTGTTCCAGAGACACCTCCCTGTTCCTCCTTAACTGAAAGGTTTTAAATAAGCAAGGATGAGCACAAATTGCCCAGCAAGTAATATACAACAAGGGTGTAGGATATAATATCATAAGGTTTGAAATATCGAAGGATTATTTCTAGGATTGTTCAAAGTATCAGAATAACATCATGAATAAGGGATATGACAATTCAATATAAATCAACAGATATATATGAATTCAACGGCTAACAATGTATCCAATTGGATAAGCAATTTATACTGAGCAGTTACTAAGGACAATTGAACTTTCACTAGAGTTACCAATATTAAATTGATAACCCAAAAATATCAAGTACTATAGATGGTCAGTCTACAATACTTCACGTTATGCATAACACCACAATAATATTTATTCATGTGTTGGGGTTTCCAACAACATACACTCCCCTTACCAAAAGGGTTGTTCAACTTAGTTTTCAAGATTTCCGCACCAATCAATTGGTTTGGACAGCTTTTATAAACATGCATCTAGTCTAGCCGAAACAAATGGCATCGACTCTTTCACAATATTCAAGGTCAATATTAAGTTTAACATGAATAATAACTTTCACAAGGATTTAAGCATATTAGCTCTTTTGAACGAAAAAGTAATCTAACTTGTATTCAAAGGGATAAGCTTATGGTATTTGTCGAATAAAATATTGCAAGGATATTGCACAACAATAATAATAATAGGGTTCAGATACTTGCTCAATAAAAGTAAGGTTCATGGAAACTTGCCTTAAGCGTAGTTTATCCACGTTAATAAATCAACACTTTCGAATCCTATTTATAGCGTATTATATGATCAAGATATTCATTAGCTAATACCGTTTTTAATCAAGCTTGACACGATACAAGTATGCACATAGGGTACAAAATCAGTTTATAAGTCATCATGAATCAACTACTTATTTACTTCACAAGCAAATCAAGAATGCTAAAGGTTAAGACCTCCTACTCATGGACTTTTCATTTCAATGCAACACCGACTTATCAACTAGGCATCACTCATATATATATATATATATATATATATATATATATATATATATCAGTAGGTCTTAGATCACATTTAGCATCATAAGTATCATGTAAGTCATTGTCCAAAAGATCAGAACTCACTATCTGATTTCCAGATCAAGCCGCAATTTGCATGGCCATGGCTAGGCCTAGCACCCAGTGTAAATTGCTGCTGGCCCCTGACCCCCGCCAAGACTCATTTCTTTGCCTTGTAGGTTCTGTCCACTCTCGAACACACAATCATAGATAATGTATTTTGACATGTTAAGGTTACTTTCATGCTTCTCGGATCAATCTAGGTCCCTTCTTGCATATCATGGTTCTACGTTTGATCATTTTAATAATTTAAAGTCATTCAAGGTCATGAAACCAAAAAGTCTAGCATGCTTGCTTTCTAAACATACAAGATAGTTATAAAAAATCATTTTAGGCATGCTTGGGCGTATTCATAACACATATGTGACACTTAACACCGCTAGTTAAAAAAAATAGGCTTTGTTCATGCTTTTCTTGAAATATGTTACACAAGCATGGTATATATACTTTTATGTTACATGAGTGAGTCTAAGAGAGTCATTAAATATAATCACAAATGTCAGATTCTAGTCTTCAAGATATCATGACACTATTCATATTCTAAACTTACTAGTAAGTCCAACTTGTTCACGTTTCTTTGTTAATCACATAAACATAAGCTAAAGGTTTATTCATGCATGTCTAAGTCACACTAACATGCTTTGCAAAGTCAGAATATACAATATGTAGAAATCATGCAAGTTAGCATACTAGGCTAAGTCTTTCCTTGAAAATATTTCTAACATAAGGCTTAACAAGTTTGATCATGCTCAAAGGACTATGTACAATACAACATGCTCATCTATGTGCAAAATCAGTCATGTATAGCTTACTAGGTTCACAATTTGTAGAACATGATCTTTAACATAGTTGGTTTTCAAAACTTAAGGTTCAAATCTCCATTTAAACCATATGTCTCCATTAATCATGTAAGTCTATGAAAACATGCTCATATTAGGTTAACATATCCATATATACATCATACACATGCTTACATGTTAGCTTGAGTCAAAACAACTAGCTACTCCTGATCAGATTTGAAAACAGATTGCTCAACTAAGTTCAAGAACTGCAAAAATTGCACACCTTACACCTCAATACAAATGTATGCGCATTGCGCCATACCCGGTTCAGTCTCAGAGCAATCATTTCTAAGAATCTGTCTAGCCAAATCTCAAAATTTATTCACCAAATGGATTCTAGACACTCATATATCAATTGCAACATACTTATATGATCATATAACATCTATATAACCAATACCCAACTTCATTAACATACAATTTCATGAATTCAAGAATTTGAATTTCAAGACTCAAGACTCCATTTTTACATAGAATGAAATGGAAGCAAGTAAAAGGGATTATACCTCTACAATGTGAAAGAACTTGCTATTACTTGAACTCTTAAACTCTTAAGGATGCTTGTATGCTCTCAATTCTCACCTAGCAATTCTTAACACTTGGAAAAATGGAAGGAGAGCTCCCATTTATAGAACACTCAAAGAACTAGACAATAACATTCTCCCCTAAATCAAACTCATGTGTTAAAGGATTGCATGGAGTATAAGAAGGAGTTGGTAATTAGTTGTTGGATTTCATCATGAGCACCACTCCCCCCCATGATCATTGTGAGACCCCAGATTTAATGAATAAAGATTTAAATTTCTTGAAATATTTTTTTTGAATATTATGGTGTGGATTTGATATAATGTTATAGTTGTGGGTAATATTTACAAATTTTGCAAAGTAAGCAAGTGGTTATATAATATTCGATTGGTCGGGAAATAATAGTTGTGGGTAATATTTATAAATTTTGCAAAGTACGATGGCACAATCATTGGTGGACCCCACAACGAAAGTATTGTCGTAGTAAGAAAATGACAGAATTATCTTTTATTAAAAATAACGGTGAAAGTGTTACCGAATTAAAAGCCGCTGAACTACCCTAGTAGTAAAGTACGATGTACGCATGGTTGCATAGTAGCCCACGGTATTGATTATTGATGCTTACGTGAGAAGTCACTCAGTTATACTCAATTATTACTACAGTAATTGATGTATCATATCTCTCATATTATTAATTCGATTATTGTCACAGTATCATCTGCATAATATAATATATTATTAAATCAATAATTGAGACAGCAAAGTTATTCATATTATTAAATTGCAATATTTACAATGTCTAGAAGTTCTGTCAAAGAGAGGTTTGGTCATCTAATTGCTCACCAATAAGAAGAAATCTTTATCGGAAACCCCCCTCTTTCCTGGGAACGACCTGATTGTTAAATATTATGAGTTATAATATTAATGATGAATAAGTTTGTGTTGATTATAGATGAAATTGATAGTTCCATTGTGTTGGAATTATTAGTGTTAGTGGAAATCGACATTTATTTCGATATTAATTGATATCTGGAAGTTATACTGACCAGTCGGGTAATTAATCGGATAAATGAGCAATTAATTGTTATTTATTCACATGATTGTAACTATTTGTTCACATGTGTGAGATCCCGAATGTGACGCCCCCAAAATAGGTATACATCACACATCTTGAGTCGCCAAATACATGGTACAAAATTTAAATACAACTTTATAATACAATAGTTGTGTAAGATACGACAAAACATAATATAAGATTTTTAATAAGAATATTGTCATCTAGACAATATCCACACTCAATGAAGTTCTCATTACAATTATTGTCACACTATCTAACAGAATAGTGAGGACTACTAATGCTATCATCTGGACCGTCACTTCTTTCTCCGACTAGTCTTGGCTACGTTCTCATTTCTGAAGAGAACAGTGAAAGAAAGGGTGAGCTCAACTAGCCCAGTAAGAAATATTATGACTAAGATAATGCAAAATAAATTATCGTTAGCCTTCAACAGTGTTAAACTGATAAAATATAACAAACATCAAGTTTAACTGTAGTGGAACAAGCAATCCATTAAAAGAGTCAAGTAGAAAATAAAATCTACTATCTTTTATGATTTAAAAGGTTTTTCATCACTTTTATCACCGGGACTCAACAATAAATAATCCACACCATCCCCGCACTACTACCAAGGATATTCATTAGTATCACAACCACAAATTATCCATGCACTACGGGCCAAGGATATTCGTGTATTCATCAATGGTCATGATCATGCCAACAATCGTCCATCAATGCACTACGGGCCAATGAGGACTTTTACCACATCATTTGTAACATTACTACCAATGATTATACCGAATAATCCTCGGTCATAATCATACCAAGTCCATCTATGCACTACAAAGCCACACAATGACTTTTTAACATAATATAAACATGAGGATGATGACAATGACATAATAATTCAATAAAACAAGTTCAAGAATAAATTTATCCAGAACTAATAACGTCCCAAATTGTCAACATGATACTTCTTTGAGAGTAAAATTCAAGAATGCTCAGAAGAATATTTCCATGAAAAGATACTGGATGAAGCGCAAATATTAAGGATATTCCATTAATTTCATGGAGTATAGAAGTCAAAACATTAACCAACTGAGTATAATAAAGAATGAAATAACAAAAGAAATCACCAGGCATGTGATAGACCGCATGACAAACATGTGTTATTCCATCGTAATAATAAATAATCTAACAGTCACGCGTAAGCGCACAAATGTGGATATTCCAATGAATAATGAATAATGGAACCAGGTCATGCGTAAACACACAGACAGGATATTCCAACAGAATAATAAACAACGGAACCAGGTCATGCGTAAACGTCGCATGCATGTGATGTTCCAATGAATAATAAATAATCGGAACCAGTCACCAGAAATAGCGCATGCATATGATGTTCCAACAAAATAATAAAGAATGGAATAATGTAAGAATTTCACCATGTATGCGGTAGCCAGCGATAGACAAGTTATTCCAACATAATAATAAAGAATGGAATAACAGAAGTTCCCTTCATGAAGACGAAAGAAAGAAATAATACCCCTTACCGTAAAAGAAGAGTATTCCGACTGGTAGGGCGAGGATATTCTTGAAGAAAACTTGCACTATGCTCAAAGCTTCTTAAAACTCTAAAGAAATAAGCTCAAGATTATAGAAGAATTCTCTGAACTTCTGGTGTGGTTTTCAATTCTAACTAAGCATGCTATTTATAAGAGAATGGAAAAGGTACTGTTTTAAGAAAATTAACGGATTCAACATACAAAGTCATGAATATTCGGCGATTGAATTTCAATAACAAACCAACAAAATATATATATATATATATATTTATAAAACACATGCTTATTTGAAAATTTCCCACCCCGCCCGTGACAACACATTCCCCCTACCCCAGGCAACTTCATTTTCAACATATTCAGAATGGGTGACCATTATGCGTATTATGACTAATAAATGGATAATATAATATTAATATCATAATATTGTTACCCATGTTTAGCAATATTATAAAGAGAATCATTACCCATTATATAATATAATAATAATATAATATATTACTATTATTCACCTATTTGGGTGATGTACCAAATAATAAGCAAATTATCAAATACATAATATTAAATATCCCTCAATATTTTTAACAAACATTTATCATCATTATTATAATTCACAATATTAATCGACTGTGTCGCTCCTGTGAAAGAGGGGGCTTTCAATAAGGATTTCTCCCTATCATGACGCGCAATTAGGTGACCAAACCTCTCCTCGCGTAACTTCTAGACATCGTTAATATTGCAAATAATAATATTAATAACTTCATGTCTCAATTATTGATTTAATAATATATATAATATCGACAATAATTGAATCAAATAACGTGAGATACTATGCAACAATTATCGTAGCAATAATTGAACAAAACCGAGTAACTTCTCACGTAAGCATCAATAATCAATACCGTGTGCTACTATGCAACCACGCCAGATTCTCGCATTTTTACTACCGAGTAGTTCAACAGCTTTAACTATAAAACTTCCGCCGTTATTTTCATAAAAATATTTTTTGTCGCTTTCTCAATCCGACAATAATTTCGCTGGGGTCCACTAATGATTGTGTTGCAGTGCATTTAATATTCCTCGTTAAAACGAATATTCCCCACCAATCGAATATTATTTAACAACTTGCATGATTTTGCAAAATTTATAAATATTACCCACAACTATAACATTATATCAAATTCATTCCATAATATTTAAAAATGATATTTATAGAAAATCATCTTTATTAAAAAAAGTTGGGGTCTTACAACCTCCCCTTCTTATGAAATTTTGCCCTCAAAATTAGGGTACTTACCGTATGTCAAGAGGTAAGGATATCTTGATTTCATTTTAGATTCTAACTCCCAGGTCATTTCCTCAACATCGTGGTTTCTCCACAAAACTTTGACTTGAGGTATAACCTCGAGCGTAGAATATGTTCTTTCTTGTCCAAGATTTGAACAAGACCTCTTCATACGTTAAATCTTCCGCTATTTCGCTCTGCTTCTAACTCAATAATGTGGTTCGGTCTTCCACATATTTACGTAATATGGATATGTGAAAAACGTTATGAACACGAGACATACTTGGCAGTAAAAGCGAGTCTATACGCCACGCTTCCTACTCGATCGAGGATTAAAATGGGCCAATGAATCGAGGATCGAGCTTTCCTCTCTTTCCAAATCTCGTAACTCCTTTCCATGGAGCAACACGTAACAACACATGATCTCCAATATCGAATTCCACGCCCTTTCGATGAAGATCAACGATAACTCTTTTTGTCGATCTTGTGAGGTTTTTATACGCTTCCGGATCGTTTGAATCTTTTCCATAGTCATACGTATCAACTCCGTCCCAACAACGTTGCTTCACCCACCTCATCCCAAAGATATTGAGAACGACACTTTCTTCCATACAACGCTCAAATGGAGCCATGCCAATACTTACTTTGATAACTGCTGTTGTAGAAAACTCTCCACCAATGGTAAGAACTTGTCCCAACTTCCTTGAAGTCAAGGACACGTAGTCTTAATAAATCTTCAAGAGTTTGAATAGTCCTCTCGATTGTCCGTCCGTCTCGAGGATGATATGTCGAACTAAATCGTAAATCCATGCCCATAGCTTTTTGCAAACTAACCCAAAATCGTGAAGTGAATCTTGGGTCTCGATCGTAAACTATGGATACCGCATACCATGCAATTTACAATCTCGCTTTATGTACATACGATCAAGACGCTCAAGTGTATAAGTTTCTCGATTTCGGTAAGAAATGAGCGACTTGGTCAATCTATCAACAATGACCCAAATCGCATCTATGCCTTGAGAAACCTTGGGAAGACCAAGAATTAAATCCATGGTAATGTGCTCCCACTTCCATTCTGAATTTCAAGTGGTTGCAATGGACCTTTTGGCACTTGATGCTCCGCCTTGACTCGCTGACAAGTTAGACACCTTGAGATAAACCCCGCTATCTCTCTCTCTTCATATTGCTCCACCAAAATGTATGTCAAGATCACGATACATTTTGGTACTCCTGTGATGGATTACAAACCACGGTGTCAGTGCACTTCCATCATGATTTTATACTTTAACTCGTGGTCGTTAGGAACACAAAGTCCGAGTCGACTCAAGTATTCCTTCTTCATCGATTCTTGCTTCCTAAGATAGCACCTTCTTGCACTTTCTTCCTCATACGCATCGGCTCCAAATCCAGAATTTGAGCAAATTTTAACTTTATCAATTAAAGTCGGTTCTACTCAGATATTCGCCATCATCACATGGGTCCCCGGAGTCTTTAACTCTATCTCCATCCTTTGCAAGTCACACAAAATGGACCTTTGCGCTGTCAATATCGCACTCGCATTCCACATATGATCTTCTACTCAACGCCTTGCACCTACCACGCTCGCTTTTCGTGATGGTATTGATGGTATGATCATAATCTTTCAATAGCTCAAGCCAACGCCATTGTCGCATGTTCGAGTTCCTTTTGAGTGAAGAAATATTTGAGGCTTTTATGATCCGTAAAGATCTCCACTTTCTCCCCATACAAGTAATGCCTTCAAATCTTTAGTGCAAAACCGCAACCGCCACTCTAGATCATGAGTAGGATAATTCCTCTCATATTCTTTGAGTTGTCGTGAGGCATAAAGGCTATGACTTTCCCATGTTGCATGAGAACACATCCCAACCCTTTGCTCAAGCATCATCAGAGATGACAAATCCTCCGAGCCGATGGTATTGTCAAAACAAAATAAATGAGTCTTCTCTCGAGTTCTTGAAAACTCTTCTCACATTCCTCGCCCCAACCAATTTTTTATCTTTTCGAGTCACCGAAAGTTAATGGAGTAAATGATTCGAGAAAATCCTTCCACGAATCTCCGATAATAACCAAATAAACCGAGAAAGCTACGTACTTCGGTCATTGATTTAGGTTGCTCCCAACTTTGAATAGCTTCAATCTTTGTTGGGTCAACAGATATTCCATGACTTGATACCACGTGCCCAAGGAATGCTACTTCCTCAAGCCGTAACTCGTGATTTCTTCAACTCGCATAAAGCTTGTTTTCACGGCTTTTGAGTATCGCCTTCAAGTGTTACTCATGATCTTCACGGCTTTTGAATAAATAAAGATTTCATCAATAAAGACGACCACAAAGTGATCCAAATATTCTTTGAATACTTGGTTCATCATATCCATGAAGGCAAAGAGGAGCATTAGTCAATCCAAAAGACATGACTAGGAATTCATAATGCCCGCATCGAGTTCTCAAAGCCGCCTTTGGAATGTCATCGATTCTAATCTTCAATTGGTGATATCCTAATGAAGATCAATCTTTGAAAAGAATTTGCTCTTTAAATCGGGTCAAACAGTCATCAATACGCGGGTAATGGGTACCTATTTTTGATGGTGACATGATTCAACTCCCGATAATCAATACAAAGTCGCATACTCCCATCTTTTCTTTTCACGAATAGAACAGAGAGCACCCCAAGGAGAAGTACTAGGATGAATAAAGCCAATGTCTAACAATTCCTCGCAGTTGGGTCTTTAACTCCTCAAGTTCAATAGAGCCATTCGATATGGGGCTTTGGAAATGGGTTTTGTACCGGTTCAAGGTCGATACAAAATTCAATTTCACGCCTGGGGTAGGCCAGAAGTTCTTTCAGGAATACGCCAGAAATTTATTAACAATAGAAATATCATTCAAAATCGACGATTTTTGTTTAGATCCGTGATATAAGCTAAGAAAGTTTGACATCCGTTTTTCAATAAACGAATAGCTTTATGGCTTGAGATGACAGTGATTGATTTTAATGGTTTGGTTGTTTGAATTCACATAATAGGTTGGTTAGGAATATGAAAGCTAACAACCTTACGAAAATAATCAATTTTTGCATGATGAGTAGTTAACCAATCCATCCCTAGAATCACATCAAATGCAAGTATTTTCAAAGAAATAAGATCGACAGGTAACGTGCGGGTGCCGATTTGAACTAAACAAGACTTATAAACAATGGATGTAATGAAGGTTTCTCCCAACGGAGTTTCAACAAATAAGTCAAGGTCTAATTTCTCCGAAGTCAAATTTAAACGTTGAGCGCAAGTAGGAGAAATAAAAGAATGGGTAGAACCGGTATCAAATAAGGTATATACTTCGCTAGATTTTATGATAAGCTTACCCGTGATGACCTCGTTCGTTTCCTTGCTTTCGGGAGATCACGACAAACGCCTCCTCGAACTACTACCGTTTTGTCTTCTTCGACACACCTTTGATGTCTCCATCCTAGTTGGACTTGTCTTCTATTGCACGACAAAATCGGGCCAGTGACCTTCTTTCCACAATTATAACATGCTTTGGATGGCATCGCGCAGCTTGACTCCGATGTGTCCTCTCCCTCCATTTTGAAGCATATGATAGGTGGTCGCTTCTCCTTCCTTAACGACGGTGTTGATGCCGATGTCTTTTCCATCATTGTTGAATCTCCTCTTCTTGAAATGTCCATTCTTATTGTTTTGACCATGATTACCACCGGTGGTTACCATTTCGCATGTTGATTCCTCCACGCTTGTTGTCACCGCTTCATGATCGCTATCACCGGTATTATTATTTTTTCGGCCGCTTCTTTTTGGTTGGTTTACTCATTATCGCGCTCCAATAATCGAGCCCTATTAACAACATCCAATACAAACACAGCTTTATGAGAGATAAGATATCGACGTATCTCGAAGTTTCAAACCTTTTAGAAACATTCGCTTCATTCTCTCCTCATTATCAACCAAATGGGACGCAAACCGACAACTCGGCAAACTTGGCTTTGATCGCGACGCTGCCATGTTGTTTTGCTCCAAATTGATGAACTCTACCTCTTTTCATGTGACGAATACTTTCGGAAAGTACTTGTCGTTGAACAGCTCTTGAACTTCTCCCAAGACATCTTCAAGTGCAAGCAGTCGAGTACGCTTTACATTTCCCACCAAGAATCTCCTCCCTCCGCAAACATACGAAGGTGGCAAAGGAACCTTTTTCTCCTCGAGCATCCCAAGACATCAAATATCTTGTTGATCCGCTTAATCCACGCTTCCGCCTTTAAGTGGTTTTGCTTCTCAAAAACTCCGGTGGTCCCAGTTCCTCGAACTACTTAGCGGCAAGGACCTTCCGAGAGTTGCCAGTGTTTCCACCGTATTTTGGATAGAGTCGCTTCGCCGATGTTACATGAATTGCATAAAGCCTCCGAACATTCCATCGCTCATCATTTGGTCAAGTGTTGTTGTTTGCCTGAGGATTGTCGCCTTCCTGATGCACATTATCCTGATTATTGATCTGTGGAGACTCAACGATCTCCTGTGCTCCATTGATGTTTTCAACATTCTCGGATGTCATTTTCAAATACTGCCACAAAACAAGGGTTAATTAATATATCACATATTATCCCTACACTCTGACCAACCAATTAAATACCAAATAAACTTAGGTAGGTCATACTAGCGAAGGAATTCCCCGTCTCTCCCCTCCTAGTTCTTGTCTCACATCTTAGCCAGGGATCATATTCCTAAGCTCTGATACCAACTGTGACGCTCCCAAAATAGGTATACATCACCCATCTTGAGTCACCAAATACATGGTACAAAATTCAAATATAACTTTATAATACAACAGTCGTGTAAGATACAACAAAACATAATATAAGAGTTTTAATAAGAATATTGTCATCTAGACAATATCCACACTCAATGATGTCCTCATTACAATTATTGTCACACTATCTAATAGAATAGTGAGGACTACTAATGCTATCATCTGGATCGTCACTTCGTTCCCCGACTAGTCGTGGCTACGTTCTCATTTCCTGAAGAGAACAGTGAAAGAAAGGGTGAGCTCAACTAGCCCAGTAAGAAATATTATGACTAAGATAATGCAGAATAAATTATCGTTAGCCTTCAACAATGTTAAACCGATAAAATATAACAAACATCAAGTTTAATCATGCAATGAACAAGCAATCCATTAAAAGAGTCAATTAGAGAATAAAATCTACTATCTTTTATGATTTAAAAGGTTTTTCATCACTTTTATCACCGGGACTCAAATTAATAAATAATCCACATCATCCCCGCACTACTACCAAGGATATTCATTAGTATCACAACCACAAATTATCCATGCACTATGGGCCAAGAATATTCGTGTATTCATCAATGGTCATGATCATGCCAACAATCGTCCCATCAATGCACTACGGGCCAACGAGGACTTTTACCACATCATTTGTAACATTACGATCATGATTATACCGAATAATCCCTCGGTCATAATCATACCAAGTCCATCTATGCACTACAGTGCCACGTATGACTTTCAACATAATATAAACATGAGGATGATGACAATGATATAATAATTCAATAAAACAAGTTCAAGAATTAATTTATCCAGAACTAATAACGCCCAAATTGTCAACATGATACTTTTTTGTGAGTAAAATTCAAGAATGCTCGTAAGAATATTTCCATGAAAAGATATCGGATGAAGCGCAAATATCAAGGATATTCCACTAATTTCATGGAGTATAGAAGTCAAAACTTTAACCAACCGAGTATAATAAAGAATGAAATAAAAAGAAATCAAATCACCAATGCATGCGATAATTCCAATGTATATAAATAAAGTTATTCCAACAGGATAATAAATAAATGGAACCATAATCACGCAAGTAAAGCACGCATGCATGGATATTCCAATGTAATAATAAATAATGGAACCAAATGCGTAAACGTCACCATGTGATGTTCCAACAAAATAATAAATAATGGAACTGTGTCATGCGCATAATAATGCATGTGATATTCCAATGTAATAATAAAGAATGGAATAATGTAAGAATTTCACCATGTATGCGGTAGCTCATGATACAAGTTATTCCAACATAATAATAAAGAATGGAATAATGTAAGTTCTCTTCATGAATACGAAAAAAAAAATAATACCTTACTTACCGTAAAAAGAAGAGTATTCAATCGGTAGGCGCGAGATATTCAAAAAAACTTCTTTCTATGCTCAAAGCTTCTTAAAACTCTAAAGAAATACGCTAAAGATTATAAAAGAATTCTCTGAACTTCTGGTGTGGTTTTTAATTCTAACTAAGCATCCTATTTATAGGAGAATGGAAAGGGTACTGTTTTAAGAAAATTCACGGATTCAACATACAAAGTCATGAATATTCGGCGATTGAATTTCAATAACAAACCAACAAAATATAATATATATAAATATATTTATAAAACACATGCTTATTTAAAAATTTCCCACCCCACCCGTGACAACACATTCCCCCCACCCCAGGCAACTCCATTTTCAACATATTCAGAATGGGTGACCATTATGCGTATTATGACTAATAAATGGATAATATAATATTAATATCATAATATTGTTACCCATGTTTAGCAATATTATAAAGAGAATCATTACCCATTATATAATATAATAATAATATAATATATTACTATTATTCACCTATTTGGGTGATGTACCAACGAATTATCAAATACATAATATTAAATATCCCTTCAATATTTTTAACAACATTTATCTTCATTATTATAATTCACAATATTAATCGACCACGTGTGTCGTTCCTCAGAAAGATGGGGCTTTCAATAAGGATTTCTCCTTATCATGCCGTAATTAGGTGACCAAACTCTCCTCGCGTAACTTCTAGAAATCGTTAATATTGCAAATAATAATATTAATAACTTCGTTGTCTCAATTATTGATTTAATAATATATATAATATCGACAATAATTGAATCAAATAACGTGAGATACTATGCAGCAATTACTGTAGCAATAATTGAACAAAACTGAGTGACTTCTCACGTAAGCATCAATAATCAATACCGTGTGCTACTACTATGCAACCACGCCATTATTCAGATTTTTTACTACCGAGTAGTTCAACAGCTTTTAAATCAAAACTTTCGTCGTTATTTTCATAAAAATATTTTTGTCATTTTCTCAATCCGATAATAATTACATTGTGGGGTCCACTAATGATTGTCATGTTGTAATTTAATATTCCCTGTTAAAACGAATATTCCCCGACCAATCGAATATTATATAACAACTTGCGTACTTTGCAAAATTTATAAATATTACCCACAACTATAACATTATATCAAATTCATTTCATAATATTTAAAAATGATATTTATAGAAAAATCGCCTTTATTAAAAAGTTGGGGTCTTACACCGAAATTATGAAATGAAAGTATTTAATTTTCATATAATTATTATTTTATTTAGTAAATGGTTAAATTGAGAAAGGGTTAAAGTTAAGGGTGATATTTGAAAATTTTACAAATTAAGCAAGTTGTTATTCGTTGTGTCGAGGAATATTCGATTGGTCGGGGAATATTCGTTTTCATAGGAAATATTCGATGCAATGACACACAATTATTGGTGAACCCTATAACAAAGTATTAAGTATTATATGTATTTAGAAAACGCATGTATTATCTTTTTATAAAAATAACTACGAAAGTGTTACCGTTAAAACCGCTGAACTACCCTAGTAGTAAAATTACGAAAGAATACGCGTGGTCGCATACAGAGCACACCAGTATTGATTATCGATGCTTACGTAAGAAGTCACTCGCTTATACTCAATTATTGCTATAGTAATTGCTACATCATATCTCTCATATTATTGATTCAATTATTGTCACAGTATCATCTGTATAATATGTTATATTATTAAATCAATAATTAAGACGACAAAGTTATTCATATTATTATTTGCAATATTGACAATGTCTAGAAGTTTTGTCAAGGAGAGGTTTGTCACCTAATCATGGCGCAATAAGGAGAAATCCTTATCTAAAGCCCCTCTTTCCTAGAAACGACCGGTTGTTAAATATTGTGAATTATAATATTAATGATGAATAAGTTCGTGTTGATTAAAGATAAAATTGATAGTTCCATTGTGTTAAAATTATTAGTATTAGTGAAAATCGACATTTATTTCGATAATAATTGATGTCTGGAGGTTATATTGACCAATCGGGTAATTAACCGGATAAATGAGCAATTAATTGCTATTGATTCACATGATTATAACTATTTATTCACATGATTATAACTATTTATTCACATTCATTTACTATTAGGGTTGTTGGTGCAAGATTGATAATACTTGCATGACTAAGTTAAAAATAGAGGAATAGATGGAGATACTATACTGTAATTCGTATTTTCACATGTCTAGAACTATTGATTTACATGATTTACTATTAGGGGAGGTGGTGCAAGTTTGATAATACTTGGATGACTAAATTAAAAATGAAGGAAAAGATGAAGGTATTATACTGTAATATTTTGAGCCCCAAAATGTGCAATTATTGAAACTATATTTTCCTATAAATAGAAGTTCATTCCTTCATTATTTTTCACCAATTCACTAAAGCTATAGATCAATTATTATAGAGAGAAATTATAGAGAGAAAGAAGAAGAGAAGTCTGCTACCTCACTATTCCAGTATCTAGTCTTCTTTTGAGGTAAGGGATATCATTATTGTGTAAGGGATATTATTATTATAGTAAGGAGTATTATTTCTTTCGTATTCATGAAGAGAGCTATTGTTATTCCATTCCTTATTATTCTGTTGGAATAACCTATATACGCGGACTACCGTATACATGGTGAAATTCTTCTATTATTCCATTCTTTATTATTATGTTGGAATAACCTGTTTATGCGAAGTACTGCATACATGGTGAAATTCTTCTATTATTCCATTCTTTATTATTATGTTGGAATAACCTGTCTATGCGAAGTACTGCATACATGGTGAAATTCTTCTTTTATTCTATTCTTTATTATTATGTTGAAATAACCTATCTATGCGAAGTACCGCATACATGGTGAAATTCTTCTTTTATTCCATTCTTTATTATTCGTTGGAATAACTCGTCTGCATGCTTGATCTATCGCATGCCCGTGAATTCTGTTGTTATTCCATTCTTTATTATTCATTGGAATATCCTGCCTGCATGGATTACGCATGACCGTTTCATTCTTTATTTTTCTCGTTGGAATATCCTCGGTCATGCATTACGATTACGCACGACCGGGTTCCATTATTTATTATTCATTGGAATAACTCAGATACGCCATCACCGCATGCATGGTGAATTCTTCATTTATTCCATTCTTTATTATTCATTGGAATAACTTGTCTATGTGGATTACTGCATGTATGGTGAATGATCCTTCGTATTCATTCCTTTATTAAATTGTGAAAATGATCTCATCTACGCGGATTACTGCACGGCGGCGAAAAATCCATTTGCGCTTCAGATATATTCTATTATACTCTTATGAGATATCATTTCTTTTGTACTCATCATGAAATATCATTTTTTGGTATTATTTTTACGAGTTACTATTCACGGTTACTATTCACCCAGCCATTATTCACTCTAGTATTATTCACTTTATTCGTGGGTATTCGGGACACTTTTCGTGGTTTGAGTACTATTCACCCAAATTACTATTCACCCAAATATTATTCACTTTCCTGTATTTAGAGTACTTTTCATGCCGAGTACTATTCATTTAGGTACTATTCTCAAAATACTATTCACGGGTATTATTCAATTAAAAATATATTTTTTTTTCCATCCAAATTATTTTTGGTACATGAATATTATTCTTGAATTTTACTCCACAAAGCAATCATGTTGATAATTTGGATATTTTTAAACTCGGATAAATTTAAAGTCTTTAATATTTATCCTCGATTTCGCTTGATTAATGCTTATATCATTGTCATCATCCTCATGCTTATATTATGATGAAAGTCATCTTTGCTTACGTTCAAAGATGGACTGTTGATTATTAGTTTTATGACCAGTATATCTTTGCTTACGGCAAAGATGGACCGCTGATTATTAGTTTTACAATTTGTATATCTTTGGCTTACGTCAAAGATGAACTATTGATTGATGAGTATCTTTGGCTTATGGGCATAGATGAACTGCTTTATTGGTATGATTATAACCAGGATCATTCTAAGAGTATAATCATGACCCGTAATGTTATAGATGATGTGGTAAAAGTCCTCATCGGCCCGTAGTGGTATCGATGGACGCTTATTGGTATGATTATAACCAGTGATTATTCGGTATAATCATGACCATTGATGATTACATGAATATCCTTGGCAGTAGTGCGAGATGATTCGATGATGTGGATTATTTATTGTCGAGTCTCAAATGATAAAATATTGATTATACACTTTTAATTCGTAAAAGATAGTAGATATCATGCTCTACTCGACTCTTCTAAAATACAACTTGTATGTCTTTGGCATGTAGTGCAAAGATGAATTGTTAATGAATATCTTTGGTAGTAGTGCAAAGATGAATTTATTAATATGATTATGAAGCGAAATTGTGATTTGGTATAACCATGATTTTTGATGTTTCAGGAAGATAGGTGATGAAAATTATCTTCGCCCCAGGTGCGAAGATGAATTTAGAATCACAATTATGATTATGAGTTATTCATATGATTGTGACAGAATTGTTGATTGATGTTACAAGGATAAAACATTATTGGTGGACTTTTAACATGGAGAAGATAATAGACCTAATGGTCTATTCGACTCTTCTAATGGATCGCTTCGTTCACCGCAACTATGGTTGAAAAGTTTTATCATCTACCATATGTTCTAAATCTCTGATTTATTACTGATGAAGGCTATTGATGATGTAAATTATCTTTAGTCATGATATTCTTTACTGGGCTAGTTGTGCTCACCTTTTTTGCTTCACAATTCTTTTCAGGTAATAAGAGTGTAGCTGGGTCGAGCGGGAGTAACAGGAGAATAGAACGATGGTCTATAGCTATTGAGGTTCTCCCTAAATAGTATGGAAATAATTTTATTGAGAACTTTAGATAAGTGTGTCGTATTATATACGTCATTTGATATTTAATTTTGGTGAACCGAATAGGGTGAGGTGAACCCAACTTTGGAAGGGCGTTTTGCCACTTATCATACAAGATGTCTAATGATGAGATTTACTTCGTGTTATCATAAGACGTGGTTGTGCACATCCACTTGCTAAGTATATCTACGAGCACTACCTATATAATCTTGGAGTTTATTTGAAATATAATTTTTACTTGGAGACAACGGAGATAATTATATGTCAAGAGAAGACTCACCATTGGAAAGAAGATGATAGTAATCTTCTTGTTTTTCTTTGGGGACTTTTAGGTCAACCAAGGATAATTCTGTGGACATATGATATCCATCATAACCTAGACGCATAGCCTCCCATGTACGAAGGTTTCCTTGAGTATTTTCCAAAGATTTTAATTTCTAAAACAGTTTTTGACTGTACTTTTATGTAAAGTATCATTGTAAGGTTATGGTCGAGGCACCATGAGAGTTACATACATTTGTATTAAAACTCACAGCTTTAAGCTGTGGTCGATTCTCGCATTTACACTCAACAGTTTGTATAAATGAAGTTTGTATTTAATTTTTATAGTGTGATATCTGGCGACTCAGAATGGGTCGTGTGGACCTATTTTGGGGGTGTCACAACATGTGTGTACTATTAATTCATATTCTTGTACTATTAGGGGAGTTGGTGCAAGATTGATAATACTTGCATGGCTAAGTTAAAAATAGAGGTATAGATGGAGGTACTATACCGTAATTCGTATTTTCACATTATTATAACTATTGATTCACATTATTTACTATTAGGGGAGGTGGTGCAAGTTTGTTAATACTTGCAGGACTAAATTAAAAATAAAAAAAAAAGAGAAAGGTATTATACTGTAATATTTCGAGTCCCGAAACTATATTTTTCTATAAATAGAAGCTCATTATTCCTTCATTTCTCACCAATTCACGAAAGCTATAGAGCAATTATTATAGAGAGAAATTATAGAGAGAAAGAAGAAGAGAAGTCTGCTACCTCACTATTCCAGATTCAAATTCTTTTTGAGGTAAAGGGTATTATTCCTTCGTATTCATGAAGAGAGTTATTTTCTTTCGATACTCGTAAGGGTTGTTATTCCATTCTGTATGATTATGATGGAATAACCTGTCTATGCGAAGTACCGCATACATGGTAAAATTTTTCTGTTATTCCATTCTTTATTATTCTGAACCTGTCTGTGCGGTCTATCGCATGCCTGGTGAATTTTGTTGCTATTCCATTCTTTATTATTCTGTGGGAACATCTTGTCTGTGCGGATTACGCATGACCTGGTTCCATTCTTTGTTATTCTGTTGGAACATCCTGTCTGTGCGAATTACGCATGACCTGGTTCCATTCTTTATTATTCTGTTGGAATATCCTGTCTGTGCGGATTACGCATGACCTGGTTCCATTCTTTATTATTCTGTTGGAAATAACCTGTCTGTGCGGTCTATCACATGCCTGGTGAATTCTTTTGTTATTCCATTCTTTATTATTCTATTGGAATAACCTGTCTATGTGGATTATTGCATGCATGGTGAATGATCTTTCGTATTCATTCCTTATTAAATTGTGGAAATGATCATCTACGTGGATTACTGCACGGGCGCTAAAAAATCCATTCGCGCTTCATATATTCTATTATACTAAGTTGGTTAAAGTTTTGGCTTCTATACTCCATGAAATTAGTAGAATATCCTGGATATTTGCACTTCTTCCAGTAACTTTTCATGGAAATATTCTTCTAAGCATTCTTGAATTTTACTCCACAAAGCAGTATCATATTGACAATTTGGCCGTAATTAATTTCAGGATAACTTAACTTATAAATCTTTAAAATTTATTCTTAAACTTGTTTTATTGAATTATTATGTCATTGTCATCATCCTCATGCTTATATTGTGATTAAAGTCATTTTTGGCTTACGTGCATAGATGAACTTGGTATGATTATGACCAGGGATTATTAGGTATAATCATGACCGTAATGTGACGAATGATGTAGTAAAAGTCTTCATTGGCCTGTAGTTCATTGATGGACAGTTGTTTGTATATTTATGACCATGGATTATTCGGTATAATCATGACCATTGATGATTATATGAATATCATTGGTAGATTGTCTTGAGGATGATGTGGTTTATTTATTGTTTTGAGTCTCAAATGATAAAATTGATGAAAATCTTTTTAAATCATAGAAGATAGTAGATTTTATGCTTCTACTTGACTATTCTAATGGATTGCTTATTCCACTGCAGATTGTTGATCTAAAACTTGTTGTTTATTATATTATCATCGGTGGTTATCTTTGTTGAAGGCTAAGGATAATTTATTCGCATTATCTTAGTCATAATATTTCTTCTTGCTTACTAGTTGAAATTCACCCTTTTCTTTCACCGTTTCTCTTGAAAATGAGAATATAGCTAGGATTGGTTTAGAACGGATTAATCGGTCCAGGATGGTTGTTTTAAGAGTCCTCACTATTTTGTGAAATAGTATGATAATAAATGTAATGAGGACTCCATTGAGAGTGGATATTGTCTGAAGATAATATTCTTGTTTAAACTCTCACCATGTTTTGTTGTATTTTTACACGACGGTTGATAAAAAGAAGTTAGTAATTGTATTTTGTACTTATATATCCCATGACTCAAGATGGGTGATGTATACCTATTTTGGAGGGCGCCACAGTTGGTATCAAAGCTTAGGACACTATTACAAAATAATAAATAGATAACGTGAAAAAAAACGTCGTGATTTCAGTCAAAAAAACATCGTGATTAAAGGTGTCATCTATTTGACACTCTTACACAACGTTTTTAAAACGTTATAGTTAAGCACATTACACAACGTTTTAAAAAAAAAAACGTTGTAGATTTATTTTTCATAAATTAACAGATGCTTAAAAACGTTGTAGAATGTATAACTCCACAACGTTTTCTGGATAAAAACGTTGTAATTTAATATATCAAACAATATTTTTAACCAATTTATACAATATTTTTAAAATGTTGTAGATAAAGAAAAAAAAAGTTATGATTCACTTATATTACCAATGCACCTGCAATATGTTAATGCCATGATATATAACTAAAAGGTCTAAATTCTCATTTAAATTTAAAGCCAAAATGTATGAACCCTTCAAAATACATCCCAATAATACCATTCGTTTACAGTTTCAAATGTCTCAAGCATTGATTATGAAACAACATGAATTAAAGAATACAAGTGAAACTAAATTTCTTTCAAAGACAATGAGACTGAACTTGCAATCAGAGGCTCAACCACTGTATCTGAGACTTTTGGTGACGGGAACACAGAGAATATGAGCATCATCCAGTCAGGGTATTCTTCCCTGATTTTAGAAATCAGCAAGGTACCCTTTCCAGAACCTGTTCCTCCACCAAGAGAGTGGCACATATGAAATCCTTCAAAAAAAAAAAAACTTTTACAAACAAAGATGCATCCAAGCATCAAACACCAAAACCTGTTGGAAAGCTACGCAATTTTTTTTAAAATCCCTACAACAATAAGGACTTCCATAAAATATTGAGAGGCAGAATCTCACAGCTTACTCTCTTCAAATATTAAGTTAGCCATAGATTGAAATAAGGATATTGATTAGAAAAGATTCAAAAGAACCAATTTAAACTATGTCAACAAAACTACTTCATCGTTCTGCTTATTGACATACAAAATTTTCAATGCAACATTCAAAGGTGTACATTATATATACACTTTTATCCCTCAGACTTTCAGTAATCCTCTATAGATAGAATGCTCAATTTTGAGACAAAAAGCTCAAGTAAAATTGGGATACTAAGTAAGTTTTACCTTGAAGGCAATCACAGTTCTCAGCTTCCTTCCTCACAACATCAAGAACTGAGTCAATAACCCTCAGTAGTGTCCTTTTGCCCAATTATTTCTAGCACCAGATTGGCTAAAAACAAAGTTGTCATGTTTCTAATCTATATGCTTGTTTATAACCATTTTTAAATATATAACACATAACATATGGAAAAAGAAAAATAACCATTTTTAAGGCATACCTCAGCTCCACCGCCTGCACATTAAGCCAAATCACATGCCAAAAGAAAAATCCACAACTCTTCTCCACCACTTATAAAAGCACATCCATGTACGAAGATTCACCCTTAAGTTTTTGACCAGGGTAATTTAGTAGTGGCTTTAAGGCTGAGACTACAACAAGAACTGAATACTTTTTAACTTTTCAAGATCATAGCTTGAGCCAAAATTAAGGCCCAAGAGGTGAGCAGATCCTAGCAGTTAATATTCGAGTTTAAGAGTAGCAGAAGCAAATAAAATAAAGCAGCCTTTTACCTGATTGGCCAGATTATAGAAATGGATAATGTTGCGCATCATCCAAACGGACTTGTAAAAAGGACAGAACTTATCATACCTGTCACCACAGCGAAAATATACCAATAAAGTTAACAAACATCAAGCATCAAAAGAACATTAGTCTTCGAGAGATGAGCTAGTAGAAATAACTTACCGAGTAAACGCATTCTGAGCAAGATAGTCCTCCCTCAAAAGCTTTGCAGTTTCTAAGGTAATTTTATCTGTTTCAGCTAAAGCATCCTTACCAACCAGCTGTAGTAAGAAAAATTTCCTTGAGATTTAATCAATATAATGATGAATATTCTAACCTATATATTAATGCTAATTATAAGATCATAATTTTTAATGAATCATATCAATATTGACTTATTGAGCTTGAAAATATCTCAAATCAAATTGACTTTCAAAAGTCGATAATGATTTTAAAATAAATAAATAAAACGATCACCTGGAAGCAGTTATACCTGCTGAAAAGAAACTTTGTTCGGAGTGGAAGATACATCATCTTTCTTTGTATTATTGTTTGAAGTTCTCTTGTTCACAAGAGCCTTCAAAACATTCATTTTGGTTGGGTCAGTTAAAGATATTAATGCCTCGGAATGTACCAAAGATGTAAAGTTGTTGTCTAACTGTTCAAGAAACTGTTCATTTTCTTCCTTATCCTTTGCTTTTTGTGCCTGGTAGGATATGAGGAGACAAGGGTAAGAAAATGCACATGCACATTCACATGTAAGTTAATTAATCATCCTCAAACTGTAGCAGTGCCAAATTGACAAGATATTAAGGTACCACTGGTCATCACCTTGAAGAATTTACTCTTTGAAATGATTTCCTCCATCACTTCTTTTTTAGTTTTCTGCCTCTGCAATAGGAAAGATATCACATCAACACAAAGATAGGCATAATTTGTTTAGCTGTACTGCATAATTTCCCTCCAAACAGAGATTAAAAGACAACTCAGCATATCAGCCCTTCCTGGGTAGGAAAATGATTGTTCTTATGGAGCAATGATAACAAATATTGGCAAGAGAAACACATGGACTGGACCAAAAACAGTGTTCATGGTAGAGGAATAGCAACAAAAATGCTAAGGTAGACTAATTTGCAGTTTTACCCATTGAAACTACGAACAGAAAAACAATCATTAATATAAAAAATGCTAAGGGAATAAGAACCACATGATCCAAAAACTTTTACAGCCACAAACAAATAATATATGTGACCACCTGCCCAGGTCAAAAAGAAAGACATGTGCATAAATCTTAAACAACTGGGCATAAATTAAAAGCAGGATATAGTATGCAAACTGGATACCAACTATAGCAACCAGACCTACTTTTGTAGAGCTGCAATGCCAGCGAGACTCACGGACAAAATATTATTGGGAACAGCAAGTCATTAATCAGAATGAAGTCCGGAAACAATAGCATTTACCTATATGATGACACTTTTGAAATAAAAAGTAAAAAAAAGAGGTTATACGGGTTAATACCAAATATAAACAAATCAGAGATGATGGAGAGGAGAGAGGGAGACATGTTAACTTAAATGCATTGTAATAGAAATATGGAACTGGTAAAGAATCAAGCCACTAATCAATTCAACTTCTTTCTACTATTCATAAGTTTGTCTGCCAATAACTACAACAAAGAAATCAACAGGTAAACACTACACAAACAAACAACAGCTAGGGTGTGTTCAATAATTGTTACCATCTTGCAACCACAAGGAAACATGAGAAATAAAAGAACGTGACAAATAAAGAACACATGCATAGATAGAACAGACCAAAATCTGGCGTAGTAGAATGCAACTCACATTTTCTTCTCCTTCCATTGAACCAGTTTCCAGAGTACTCTGACTACCATAGCCAGTAAGATGTCTTAATATGGCTGATCTCTCTGTACCAAAAAAAGAAGACAGCTAATTAAGGCCAATAGGAGAAACTTCGGAAACAGGAAACAAACACTGAGCAATTGTAACTACTACCAAAATCTATCAAATTCACCAAAACAATAAAGGGGTTGCACAATCTAACAATCTAACCATGTTAGCTTCAGTCATGAAGAGAATCAATATCACTAATGCAAGTTAACTCACTCTTTATACAATGCATACATATATTCTTTCATATTACTTTTTTATGTTATAAAATGCAAGAGTGTATAGCGTGTACATAGTGCAAAGATGAGCAGTAGCAATGGATTTTATTGGAATATACTAATTAATGGGATGGAGACAAGAGTGTCACCTTCAGAACAGAATCATAATTAAAAAAAATTATAGAATAACCTCAAATGAAGAATCATAATTATATAAGATATCCAAAAATTCTAATCCAAACCAAGGAGTTCAGAACAGAATCCTCACGGGGTTATATCATCAGTGGGAGTACCCCAGTTGCCCCGACCAACACCATCACGTTTAATAAACTCATTTCTGCAACGACAGCACAATTTATTGGTAGAATCAAATACATACAGTCATGATATCATAACATATATAACCAGTAAAATAAGTATATAATGTAAGAAACTTATTTTTAGAAGCGATTAAAAAAACTAACCCACGGCCAGTCCCACTATGGCGTTCATATGCCCTTCAAGGGCGTTCCCCTTCTGCAACTTCTCCGTTATTATAACCACCGCGACGACCACCACGAGGCGTTCATATGCCCTTCGAGAGCACAATGTATGACTGATTTTAGAAGAATTCTTCCTAGGGTTATATTTAGGGAAAAATTGGGGGGAAACGTGCCAAGCTTGAGAGAGACAGAAGCAGAGGGACGGCGACAGTGGAAGAGAGGGACGGCGACGGGGAAGAGAGGCCACAGTCGACAGGCAAGAGGCTGAGGAGTGAGGAATCGAGATTTCAGATCTGGCACCCACTTACCTCCATCGTAGAGAGAAAGTACCGATAGGAGAGAGAAGAAACTATTTTTCCTGTTTTAATTTCAAATTTTGGGCTTCCCTGTTTTTATCAATTGCTCCTTGTTTTTTATATACATGACATTTGTTTTAAAAAACGTTATCTAGTTAAAATCAAAAAATATCTTTTTAAATAGATAACGTTTTTGCATATATGTCTACAATTTTTTTTTTAAAATATTATGAAAAAAATACCATAATGTTTTTATAAAAAATATTATGGTTTAAGTGTTGTCTATTTACTGTTTTGTAGTAGTGGAGATATGATCTCTGGCTGAGATGTAAGACAAGAACTAGGAGGAGGCAGATTTTAAATTCCTTTGGCTAGTATTTACTTACCTAAGTTTATTTGATATTTAATTGGTGGGTCGGTGAGTATAGGGATAATATGTGATATGTCAATTAACTCTTGTTTTGTGACAATGTTTGAAAATGGCATCCGAAAATGTTGAGATCAAGAATGAAGATACGAGACCGCTGAGTCACCAACGATCAATACCTGTGATAATGTGCAACAAGAAGACAATAATCCTCGGTGTAAACAATAACACCAATGAAATGGTGAACGATGGGATGTTCAGAGGCTTTAGGCGATTCATGCAACATCGGTAGAGCATTCCCTCATCCAAAATGCGGTGGAAACACCGACAACTCTCGGGACGGTCACCACTAAGCAAGCGCTTCAAGGAGCTAGACCACCGAGTTTTTTGGAGAGCCAAAACCACTTAAGGCGAGACGTGGATAAAGCGGATCAACAAGATATTTGATGTCTCTGATGTCCGATGAGCAAAGGTTCCTTTTGCCACCTTTTATGTATTCTTGAAGAGCAGACATTCTTGGTGGGAATCAGAAAATGTACCCACTTGACGACTTTCAAGATGTCTTGGGAGAAGTTTCAAGAGTCGTTCAACGACAAGTACTTTCCGAAAGTATTCGTCACACGAAGGAGGTGGAATTCATCAAGTCGAGTAAAACAATACGACCGTGTCGCAATACGAGGCTAAATTTGCGAGTTATCCCTATTTGCATCCCATTTGGTCGATAATGAGGAGCGAATGACGCGAATGTTTCTAAGAGGTTTGAAACCCAAAATACGCCAATACCTCATTTCTCACAAACTTTGTTTATATTCATATGTTGTGAATAGGGCTCAGTTATTGGAGCGCGATAATGAGTCAGCACAACCAAAAGGCAACGACCCACAACCCGATAATAATCGTATCGGTGGCAACGGCCATTGGAAGAATGATAGCCATCGTGGGGGAAATTATCATGCCAAGAATGGTAACCACTTTCCTTGGTAATCATGGCCAAGATAATAGGAGTGGAAATTTCAAGAAGAGAAGGTTCAACAACGATGGAAAGACAAAGAACACCAACACCCGCTTTTCAAGGAAGGAGAACGACCACCAATCAGATGCTTAAAATGCGAGGGAGGGACATATCAATCCAAATCGCGTGATGCGGTCCAAAGCATGTTACAATTATGGAAAAGAAGGTCACCTAGCCCGATTTTTGTCATGCACCAAAGTCAAGTCCAAATTGGGCAGTGGCACCAAAGGCGAATACGGACAAAACAAAGTCGGTAGTTTCAAGAAGAGCGTTTTTCGTGACTTCTCAAAAAGTGAGTGACCCGAACGAAGTTAACACGGGTTAGTTAATTATAAATTCTTGCGAAGTCTATACCTTATTCGATACCAGTTCTACCCACTCTTTTATTTTTCCTACTTGCACTCAATGTTTAAATTTGACTCCGGAGAAATTTGACTTTGATTTATCTGTTGAAACTACGTTGGGAGAAACCTTCGTTACCTCCACTATTTATAAATATTGTTTGATTCAAATCAACACTTTCACGTTACCTGTCGATCTTATCTCTTTGAAAATACTTGTATTTGATGTGATTTTAGGGATTAATTGGTTAACTACTCATCAAGCTTTTCGTAAGGTTGTTAGCTTTCATATTCATAACCAACCTATTATGCGAATTCAAGCAACCAAACCCTAAAGTCAATCACTGTCATATCAAGCCATAAGTAAAGAGTCCCGAGCCTTTCGCTGGTGACTTCCTTGTGTGGAAGGCACCGAAGCCATACTATCCGTAGGGGACGTTGTGAATGACGATGGCAAGTTGATAGGTATCAATGTGACGTATTATCCAAGTCTTGGATTAGAGTCACAGATTTTGAATGATATTTCTATTGTTAATAAATTTCCGACGATTCTCAAGAACTTCCTAGCCTACCCTAGAGCGTGAAATCAAATTTTGTATTGACCTTCAAAGACAAAACCCATTTCTAAAACCCTTAAATATTTCTTCACCTAGAACAAACGTATTATGCGCCAAAGACGTTGGCTTGAGCTATTGAAGATTACAACTATACCATTCATTATCATCGTGGAAGAGTGAATGTGGTAGCTGACGCGTTGAGTAAAAGATCGTATGCGTTTACGAGTGCGATGTTTTAACACAAAAACCCATTTCGTATAACTTACAAATGATGAAGATAGAGTTAAAGACTCTAGGGACCCATGTGAAGATAACGAATATATGAGTAGAATCGACTTTAATCGATAAAGTTAAAGCCGCTCAAGCTACACACCCGAATCTGATGAATGTGAAGAAGAACGTTCAAGAAGGCGTTATCTCAACCCTCGATTTAATTGGCCCATTTGAAATCCTCGATCGAGTAGGAACTATGGCCTATAGACTCATTTTACCGCCAAGTATGTCGCGTGTTCATAACATTTTTCACGTATCGTTGTTAGTAAAAACTTAGTCTTGGGGGACTTTGGAGCCAAATTTTGGAATAATTAATGAATCTGAAAAATTATGAAATCATGGGAGTTTTATAGAGCATGTTACAAGCTTTCCATAGCCTCAAAAATGGACTAATTCCAATAACGGATGAAGAAGTTATGAAGATTTGAAGTATGTGTGTCAAAAGTTACAAAATCTAGAAAATTGGGGTTAAGTACCAAAGGTCGAGCGCCTAGGCACTAGGCTCGGCGCTTAAAATCTGTTCTTGGGCGCCTAGGCGCTGGTCAAGTGTTAAGCCAAAATCTGTCCGGACGTCCTTTAGTAAATTAGGCATAAAGTTTTCATACAAACTCCGATTGAGGTGATTCAGGATGATTCGGAAAGATAACGAGTATATCTAAAACTTTCATTTTATATTTTGAGATTTGAGGTCGGTATCAAGGTCTAAAATGACTATTTTAGGGACTGATGTGCATTCAGAGGCGATCGGAGGACATCGGGCATGCACGTATGCAACGTGTAATGTTTTCGACGATAAAGGTATTCAAGATATCCTCACCTCTTCGAAATACCAGGTACGTATGTAAATTTCGAGGGCGAAATTTCATAAGGAGGAGAGATTTTGAGACCCCAGATTTTATGAATAAAGATTTAAATTTCTTAAAATATTATTTTTGAATATTATGGTGTGGATTTGATATAATGTTATAGTTGTGGGGAATATTTACGAATTTTGCAAAGTAAGCAAGTGGTTATATAATATTCGATTGGTCGGGGAATATTCGTTTTAACAGGGAATATTCATACAACGGCACAATCATTGGTGGACCCCATAATGGAAGTATTGTCGTAGTAAGAAAACGACAGAATTATCTTTTATTAAAAATAACGGTGAAAGTGTTACCGTTAAAACTGTTGAACTACCCAATAGTAAAAGTAAAGTAATACGCGTGGTTGCATAGTAGCACACGGTATTGATTATTGATGCTTGCATGAGAAGTCACTCAGTTATACTCAATTATTGCTACAGTAATTGTTGCATCATATCTCTCATATTATTGATTCGATTATTGTCACAGTATCATCTGCATAATATGATATATTATTAAATCAATAATTGAGACGACAAAGTTATTCATATTATTAAATTGAAATATTTACAATGTCTAGAAGTTCTGTCAAGGAGAGGTTTGGTCATCTAATTGCGCGCCAATAAGGAGAAATCCTTATCGAAAAGCCCCTCTTCCTGGGAACGACACGGTTGTTAAATATCAGAGTTATAATATTAATGATGAATAAGTTTGTGTTGATTAAAGATGAAATTGATAGTTCCATTATGTTGGAATTATTAGTATTAGTGGAAATTGACATTTATTTCGATATTAATTGATGTCTGGAAGTTATACTGACCAGTCGGGTAATTAATCGGATAAATGAGCAATTAATTGCTATTAATTCACATGATTATAACTATTTGTTCACATGTGTGTACTATTGATTCATATTCTTGTACTATTAGGGGAGTTGGTGTAAGATTGATAATACTTGCATGGCTAAGTTAAAAATGGAGGTAGAGATGGAGGTACTATATCGTAATTCGTATTTTCACATGATTATAACTATTGATTTACATGATTGAACTATTGATTCACATTATTTACTATTAGGGGAGGTGGTGCAAGTTTGATAATACTTGTAGGACTAAATTAAAAATGAAGAAAAAGTGGAAGGTATTATACTATAATATTTTGAGCCCCAAAACGTGCAATTATCGAAACTATATTTTCCTATAAATAGAAGCTCATTCTTCCTTCATTTCTCACCAATTCATGAAAGCTATAGTACAATTATTATAGAGAGAAATTATAGAGAGAAAGAAGAAGAGAAGTCTGCTACCTCATTATTCCAGTATTCAGTCTTCTTTTGAGGTAAGGGTTATTATTCCTTCATATTCATGAAGAGAGTTATTTTCTTTCAATACTCGTAAGGGTTGTTATTCCATTCTTTATTATTATGTTGGAATAACCTGTCTATGCGAAGTACCGCATACATGGTAAAATTTTTCTGTTATTCCATTCTTTATTATTCTGTTGGAATAACCTATCTGTGCGATCTATCGCATGCCTGGTGATTTCTATTGTTATTCCATTCTTTATTATTCTGTTGGAACATCCTGTCTGTGCAGATTATGCATGACCTGGTTCCATTCTTTATTATTCTGTTGGAACATCCTGTCTGCGGAATTACGCATGACCTAGTTCCATTCTTTATTATTCTGTTGAATATCCTCGTCTGCAAGGATTACATACGACCGGTTCCATTCTTTATTATTCGTGGGAATAACTTTGCATGCGGTCTATCGCATGCCTGGTGAATTCTTTTGTTATTTCATTCTGTGACGCCCCCAAAATAGGTATACATCACCCATTTTGAGTCGTCAATAACATGGTACATAAATAACTACAACTTTATTAATACAACATATAAATTATGAGTTTAAATACAAATATTGTCATTTAGACAATATTCACACTCAAATAAGTCCTCATTACAATTATTGGTACATTATTTTACAAAAATAGTGAGGACTACTAAGACAACTTTCTAGAACCATCATTCCACACCCCGACTAGAACTCGCTACATTCTCGCCTCCTGAGAAGAAAAATGGAATAAAAAGGAAAAGGGTGAGCTCAACTAGCCCAGTAAAGAATATTATGACTAAGATAATATAGAACAAATTATCGTTAGTCTTCAACAGGGAAAAATCTGAGAGAATATAATAAACAACAAGTTTCAGATTAATATTCGCAGCGGAAATAATAATTCATAGAAGAGTTACGTAGAGAATGAAATCTACTATTATCTATGAATTTAACAGTCCATCATCAATATTTATCCCTGTAACATCAATCAATATTCATCTTGAATCAAATTTTCATCTTTGCACTACAGGCCAAAGATGTTCATCAGTCGGTAATGTTCATCTCAACACCTGTACATCTTTGCACTACAACCAAAGATATTCATAAGAAAATCATTTATCTTTGCACTACAGGCCAAAGATATTCAGTTAAATCATCATTTAGGACTGAGGATGATGAAAAATATTTTAAAGAAAATGAATCCAGTGAAACAAAAGAATAAATATTAAGGATTCGTATTTCGGTTTATCCATGTCCAAAAATACCTCATAAATAATCATAGTGGAGTAAAATTCAAGAATGATCAAAACATGGATACAATCAAAGCTAGTATCCATAATAGATATTTTGGACAAAAAATGAGAATTTAATTTTTCTGTGAATCGTGCCGTATTCGTGAATAAAGGTCAGATATGTGAATAAAGGCCAGTATATCGTGAATAGTAACCCTGACACTAAAAGACAAGAATTTCACAAGAAAAATCTTACCAATATTTCGGCATAATGATATTGAAAGAAATAATATCATTTTAGAAAAAATAATATCCCTTACCTCGAAAAGATAGTACATCTGACTAGAATACTGGATATAGTGCTGAAAGGAACTTGCACCGTATAGCAACACTCAAAGTATTAAAATACTCACAAGAATACAGTCGATAATATAGAGAGAGAAAGAGAGAGAAAATTTCAGTTACTGGTGTGATTTTCAATTCTAACCTAAGCACCCTATTCATAGGAAAATGCTTAGAACACCAAAGCAGAAAATTTAATAAAATATTATTATTTTTTTTAAAATTCCTTACGCCCACTTTTGAAGATCTGAATTCAGTAATTAATATCACATGCTAGACCCACTTAACTCACCAAAAATGTTTTCTTTGAAAAAAATAATTAAAACTTCCAAAAATCAATTATTTCAGAACTTCGGAACTTCAATAATTCATAATAAATAGCCCTTTTGTCAAAAAAATTCAAACCTCATGTCCTTTCCATAGGAAATTCCATTCTCTACAACTTTGTAAGTTTAAGTTTTTCCAAATTCCAAACAGAAATTGACTGAAATCCATAAACGGGCGATTTTACAGGCTATAATCAAATTTCAGTCAAAAAATGGGGTCCACAAACATATTTAACATGTTTTAAATATTTTTAGTAACAAAAATACTCCTCCTCCTCATATATCCCACATTCATTGTAAAAATATCACCATTATTATATTATTAAAATATAATAATATATTTAAATGAATTATTTTATCGTAAAAAGATAAAATATTAATTTTCAACAATTGTCACATTAAAAATTTCTCCATCTATATCCACATAAAATGAATATTTTCCTCATCATATAAATTAATAATTAATTATTCACAAATAATATTACGTAATCACAATCATCGACAACCAAGGCGCCTCAGGAAAGAGGGGGCTTTCCAATAAGGATTTCTCCTTACTAACGCGCAATTAGGTGACCAAACTCCTCCTTAGACAGAACTTTCTAGAAATTGCCAATAATGCTATCTAATAATATTATTCAAATAATATGAATTATTGATCCGATAATGGAAAATACTGCGCAGTGACAATTATTAAAACAACAATAATCTAAAATATCAACGTAGCAATTAATAAAATAAAATATTGAATAGTAATTACTGTAACAATTATTGAGTAGTGCCTTCTTACGTAAGAATCAATAATTTGTGCAATACCGTGTGCTACTGTGTTTTTAACCACCGGGTATTCCAATAGTATTAACGGTAACAACTACGCCGTTATTTATAAACAACTTATACTTGTCATTTTCTTAATTCAATCACTTTTCGTTATGGGGCCCACACAAGGCTGCGCCGTCGTACGAATATTCCCCGACAGTAAGAATATTCCACGACCAATCGAATATTCTCCGACAAAAATGAATATTTTATAACCACTTGCTTATTTGAAATATTTGCGCATTTTACCCATAACTAACCACGTTAATCAAATCAACCCTTACTATTTCAAAATAATAAATAGAGGAAATTTAATTTTATTTATAATAAGTTGGGGTCTTACACATTCTTTATTATTCTGTTTGAATAACCTGTCTATATGGATTACCGCATGCACGGTGAATGATCCTTCGTATTCATTCCTTATTAAATTGTGGAAATAATTTGTCTACGTGGATTACCGCATGGCAGGCGAAAATCCATTTGCAATTTCATATATTCTATTATACTCAGTTGGTTAAAGTTTTTGCTTCTATACTCCATGAAATTAGTAGAATATCATGGATATTTGCGCTTCATCTAGTATTTTTTCATGGAAATATTCTTCTGAGCATTCTTGAATTTTACTCCACAAAGCAGTATCGTGTTGATAATTTGGACGTAATTGATTTCAGGATAAATTAACTTATAAATCTTTAAAATTTATTCTTGAACTTGTTTTGTTAAATTATTATGTCATTGTCATCATCCTCATGCTTATATTGTGATTAAAGTCATCTTTGGCTTACGTGTATAGATGGACTTGGTATGATTATGACCAGGGATTATTCGGTATAATCATGACCGTAATGTGATGAATGATGTGGTAAAAGTCCTCATTGGCATGTAGTTCATTGATGGACAGTTGTTGGTATGATTATAACCAGGGATTATTCAGTATAATCATGACCATCGATGATTACATGAATATCCTCGGTCGTAGTGCGAGGATGATGTGGTGTATTTATTGTCGAGTCTCAAATGATAAAGTTGATGAAAATCTTTTTAAATCATAGAAGATAGTAGATTTTATGCTCTACTTGACTCTTCTAATGGATTGCTTATCCCACTGCAGTTGTTGATCTAAAACTTGTTGTTTATTATATTCTATCAGTGGCTATACCGTTGAAGGCTAAGGATAATTTATTCTGCATTATCTTAGTCATAATATTTTTTACTGGGCTAGTTAAGCTCACCTTTTCTTTCATTGTTCTCTTCAGGAAATGAGAATATAGCTGGGACTGGTCGGGGAATGGATTGACAGTCCAGATGGTTGTTTTAGTAGTCCTCACTATTCTGTGAAATAATGTGATAATAAATGTAATGAGGACTCTATTGAGAGTGGATATTGTCTAGAAGACAATATTCTTGTTTAAACTCTCAGCTATGTTTTGTCGTATTTTACACGACAGTTGTATAAAAGAAGTTTGTAGTTGTATTTTGTACCATGTATCTGGCGACTCAAGATGGGTGATGTATACCTATTTTGGGGGCGTCACAATCATTGCCTAGCAAGCTTGAAAGAAAATATAAAGAACATAGGCCTAGCCTTTTTCTAGTACACGTGAATGAGAAATGAGAGGTAAATGGGACAATCTTTTTGGGACAATCCAATATAACTAGCATTTTGTAAACTCCTACACATTCTCACTCTTATGCTATATTTTTAATACACATCTCAACCATGTATTATAACTAAATGTCACAACATGCTTTAATATTTTAAGGTAGTAGATGTTATGCAACATATAATCCATGTACATTTTATCAAAAGATAGTTTTCGATGTGTTCATGGTATATTATTTTATACCTACCCACATACATATTGTCACACAGATAATGTATTTATAACATATAATTTCAATATGTTTAATTACAATGTTCATACAATATAGTTTTATAAGACTTAATATATAGTCACACAATGTCACACTACACTATATAAGTATAGTTGTATTATTGCTTTCATATGCATAATCATCAATATAATATTATTATATTACTAACTTACTCACTTATGTTAAATAAATTTATCATGCACTTCCTTAATTAATTAATTCAATATTAATTAATCTAACTATTAATTAATATATTTATGGGTTTTCATAATCATTAGTCATCTTTATAATATATTGCAAATAATAGTAATCACACATTATTAGTTAATTACTAAAAATTCAATCTTTTACCCCAACCATCATCAATTAATTAATATACTCATTAATTAATCCTCATTATTAAATAATTAATCTACCACACATCAATTAACAATTAATAGTATACTACAACAACAATTAACAATTAATATTACTTAATTGCTCATCTTATAATTTCTTCGCCGATTAACATTACTATTAGTATTTCCCATTACCGTGCCACACAAGGCTTTCAACGAGTTTACCACAAACTCCACGTATTCTCAATTATTCAATTATTTAATATAATTGAGTTATCTCATTTCATAACACGAAATTGTTCATATTAAAATAAATATTCATTTCCATTAATATATTAATAATATGCGAAAATTCTCGGGTATTACAAGTAATATTATGCAGTAACCAAGACAACATTAGTCAGTAACTAAGATAACATTAGACAGTATAATGTTACACAGTAACTAATACAAAATAGTCAGTAACCAAGACAACATTAGACAGTAACCAATTTATATAACCTTAGTAACCATAATATTAAACATGTTTTCAAATACATTTTGCAATCACAACATTCAGTATTCAAACTTTGTGACAATTTTGAAAAACTTAAGAAAGGTAATCAATATAGTAATTCGTAGTAACCATAGGTAACTATATGCTTATAAATTTTAAACTCACATACCTCAGTATTTGTATCGAAGTTGATGTTGATCTTGATTCAACAATCAACGCGATAATTAAGTTTTTGTTCTTGAACTCAAGGCATTGTTGATTTTGTATGCTATTTTCGATCTTAAAGATGCGTGACGATAACAGGTTTCGTCTTCTCCGATTATGAGTTGTGTCACGACAGGAGGCTTCGTCTTCTCCGATATTAGAGTTGTGTCGCGATAGAAGATTTTGTCTTCTCCGATTGATTTGGCGTTGATCTGTTATTCCGATATCAAAGTTGCATGTTTCCTTAGTTGCTTGAATTTAGGTGCGGTTAGTTACAAATATGAAAGTCGATAACTGACGTGTAGGAGTTAATGATACGTGATTTTAGCAACGTAATATATTATGTTTTGTTATTTTTGTAATTATTTTGTGTGTGTTTTATTTTTGTAATTACTTTCTAATTGTTGTATATTAGTGTTAAGGACCCAAAAAAAATGAAAAAGTTTACACCATCCAGGATCTGCAGACCTGAATTTGGATTTGAAAACTAAAATCACCCAAGAATCTAGGGGCAAAAGGGTGGATTGGACTGGACTAGTATGGGAGTTAAGATGGCTTGAAGACCAGATTGGACTGAAAATTAGACCAGACCAGACTGATCAGGGCATCGGTCTTAAGAATGATTTTTTGGACTAATTTGGGACTGAAAAATTTGACTTCTAAGATTGAAATTTGGATTAATTACATATATTAGTACATTTTTGAAAATAATTACAAAAATCATATATTCATAAAATAATTACAAAAATACTACACTTCATCATTTTTATTTTCAATACTAATACAATTAAAAGTCCTTAAATTAAGGGATTAATATTAATGGGCTGACATAGCAAATTAGTTTCCATCTTCCTTCGGTCTCTCTCTCTCTATGCCCTTACTATTTCTCTCTCTTCTCCCTTACTACTTCTCTCTCTCTCTCTCAAGTTACTCATCATCGTCCTCTCTTCACGCCACCGCCATGTACAACACACATAGTCTCTCAACTCCGACAGAAAATTGAATACGTGACTTTCAGGCTATGTTTTCAGAGTAATATGTGACTTTCTCTCTCCAGCTCTCTCACAACTGAAAGGATTCTGGTTTCTCTCTCTAAGGTCTGCTTCTAATTTCTGTTAATTCTCATTCTACTAATTAATTGTCAATATGATCATATATATACGTTATGTTTCTAATAGAATGGGGTATTGATTGTTTGAGTTTGTGTTGTTTTTATGTTTTGTATAGAATGGTTGATACAAGGAAGAAGGATGGAAAGAGGAAAAGAATCACAGAGGGTGATTCTATTAAGGACTTGAAGAAATTTGGTTGGGTTTGTGCAGTTGGATTCTGATTTTGATGTTCCTGTAGTTAAGACAGAAGCTCAAGTTCATAGCCAGAAGATATTTCCAACCCAAAAATTTTTAAAGGTGTGCTAATTTAAATTTTGTTATTGTTACTATCATATAACTGTTTGGTTACTTCTGCATTATGTTTTGTTATTTGTTAGCTTGTGATTCTTGATACCATTTTTGTTACCTTGATTTGGTATTTTGGTTAATTTTTATGTTGTTATGGTTACCATGTATTTGGTTAGTATACATGGTTGATTAAATCGGTTTTGATGTACATGTTGTTTATGTATTGGTTACCATTAAAACATGTTTTGGTTACTATCATATAAATATTTGGTTACTTCTTTAGTATGTTTTTTGTTATTGTTAGTTTCTGATTTGGATTCTATTTTTGTTTCCTTGAGTTGGGATTTTGGTTACTATTTTTTGTTGTTCTGGTTACCATGTATTTGCTTAGTATATATGGGTTGACTAAACTGTGTTTGGTCTATATGTTGTTTATGTATTGGTTACCATTAATATATGTTTTGGTTATTAACATATAACTATTTGGTTACTTCATTAGTATATTTTTTTGTTGTTGTTGGCTTATGATTTGGATACCATTTTTTTCCTCAATTAGGATTTTGGTTACTTTTATATATTGTTTTGGTTCCAATGTATTTGCTTAGTATACATTGGTTGACTAAGTTGGGTTTGGTATACATGTTGTTTATGTGTTGGTTACCATTAAAACATGATTTGATTACTATCATATAACTGTTTGGTTACTTCTTTAGTATATTGTTTGGTATACATGTTTTTGTTTTGGTGACCTTTAAATTATGTTTTGGTTAATATTATATATAACTGTTTGTTTACTACATAAAATGGTCTGTACTACATGTTGTTTATATTTTGGTCACCATTAGATTATATAATATAACTTTTTGGTTACTGCTTTATTATGGTATGGTTAATGTTATATTATGATATGATAACTATTATTATGCAATCAATGTGGGATGTTGGTTATTTTTATAGTCTTGCTTTGGCTCTTCGTGTAATTGTTATATTATGTTTTGGTTAATATGCTTTTATTTGTTGGTCACTACGTAACTGTTTATGTTATAAATATTGTTTATATCTGGTTACTAATGATTGTGTAAATATGATTTTGTTTATTTGCAATTATGGAATCTTTACTATGAGGAATGCAACAGAAAATTCACTGAAAAAGTTATATATTGGTGTGACATGGAAGTCCCCAGCATTATTACCAAGAAATTGAACCCAAGTCAGTTGGAGAAGTTTAAGGCATCATTAGTTTGTGGATGTATTATTTTTGTAAATAATAAACCCAAGTCATAATAAACCATGTATTTTCTTAGTATATATTGATGCATTATTTTTGTAAATTCCTTCAAATATATTCTACAAGGGTTATGCTCTTCTAGAAAATTCATTGGAAAAGTTATGGTTAAATGTACATGTGAGAGTATACACGGGTTGCCTAAACTTGGTTGGATATACAGGTTGTTTCTGTTTTGGTTACCATTAAAACATGTTCTGGTTACTTTCTTATAACTATTTGGTTACTTCTTTATTATGTTTTGGTTACTGTTACCTTATGGTTTGGCTACTATTATTGTGTCCTCAATGTGGGATTTCAGATACTTTTATTTTTTATTCTAGTTAATATGTAATTGTTTAGTATACATGGATTGTCTAAACTGGGTTTCATTACATGATGTTTCTGTTTTGGTTACCATTAAAACCTGTTCTGGTTACTATCATATAATTATGTGGTTACTGTTTTATTATGTTACATTATGGTTACTGTTATTAGTAACCAGATAGTTACAAGCTTGTATCAGGACAAACATCAATTGTTAAATGTACATGTGTGAGTGTCCTATTTATCTACAAGCTTGTTAGTAACCAGATAATTATCATAGATAATTATCATAGATAGTTACAAGCTTGTTAGTAACCAGATAATTATAAACTTGTATCAAGACTGTTATAAAGTGTTAAAGGTATATGTTTTATTTATACCCTTTCATCATGATAGAATAAGAAACTCCAATTAAGAGTTCTCATTTATATATATGATGGTCACTTATAGATCTCATATTAAAATAAAAATAGTTTAAGAGGTGCAGTTGGTAACCAAACCTACATATAAGGGTAACCATTTTAGTTTTTGTTAGTAACCAAATAATTAAAAACTTATATCAGAACAATTATCAAGTGCTTAATGTACATGTGAGGGTTTCCATTTATCTAGCTGATGGATACTTTTAAATTACGTAGTTATAAAAGTTATTTGAAAATGGTCCATGCCAGTTGGTAACTAAATATGAATATAGAGGTAACCATTTTATTTTAGATGGGTAACCAAATTTACATAAAAATGTTTCAGAACAGTTACCAATTGTTCAATTTATATGTTTACTTTATATTGATAACACATGATGGAATCAAAAATTAAAATATTAATCAACATCAATTTTGATTATCAGACACCATCAAAATGTTACCAACCATGTGGTTAATGGTTACTAACAGTAAACAATTATATATTCCTGTAAATAATTAAATTTGTTGTATTGGTTACAGTTAGTCTCCATTGTCTAACAAATGAATAAATATTGTAAAGTAACCAAATCAATATTAGACAGTAACCAAATTACATAATCTTAGTAACCAGAACATAAACCACATTTTTACATACAATTTTGAAGGCCTAAATGATGGAATTTGACCAAAAAACCCTGCAGTTCACCAGCAAAGCTGGTGACTTTTGATCGTTGACCCGTTTTCAATGAAATTAGGCTCCGAAAATGCCAAAATCCGACACTCCAAACTTGACAGAAATTGTCAAATTGTCATTGGATCAAATCTTTCCATAATCTATCAAATCTTTCCATAAACTAGATCAAATGTAGTTAATCAATGTCACTGGATCAAATGTCACTAGATTAAAAACTAACAGGTGTATGAAGGTAACCAATGTAGTTAATCAGTAACCATCAAAATAAAAAAAATCAGTATAAAACACAATAATATTATGTAGTAACCATGGTAATATTACACAGTAAACAAGTCAGCATTATATACTAACCAAATCCAGATTAGACAGTAACCAACATATATTTACTTAGTATCCATAACATAAAACATATTTGACATGCATTTTGCAGCAAAAACAAACAATATAAAAAACATCAATATAAAAAACATCAATATGTACTTAAAGATTCAACAGTTGCAGGAAGGTAACCAATGTATTTAATAAGTAACGATCAATATAAAAAAAATCAGTAGAATATACATTTAAAGTATACAGCAACCTAATAAACATTATACAGTAACCAAATCAATAATAAACTGTAACCAATTTATATGTACTTAGTAACCAAAATATAAAACATATTTTTACATGCATTTTGCAATCAAAACAGTCAGTATACTGACTTTGTGACCAAATAAAGAGCGAAAAACTTAAGAAAGGTAACCGATATATGAGTATATAGTAACCACGGGGTAACCAAATAAATATTTAAAGTATACAACAACCAAATAAACATTATACAGTAACCAAATCAATAATAAATAGTAACCAATTTATATGTACTTAGTAACCATAATATAAAACATATGTTTACTTGCATTTTGCAATCAAAACAGTCAGTATACTGACTTTGTGACCAATTAAAGAGCGAAAAACTTAAGAAAGGTAACCAATATACGAGTATATAGTAACCACCACTAAACCAAATAAACATTTAAAGTATACAAGAACCAAATAAACATTATATAAGAATCCAAATCAATAATAAACAGTAAACAATTTATATGTACTTAGTAACCAGAATATAAAACATATTTTTACATGCATTTTGAAATCAAAATAGTTAGTATACTGACTTTGTTACCAATTAAAGAGTGAAAAACTTAAGAAAGGTAACCAATATACGAGTATATAGTAACCACGAGGTAACCAAATAAAAATTTAAAGTATACAACAACCAAATAAACATTATATAGTAACCAAATCAATAATAAACAGTAACCAATTTATATGTACTTAGTAACCAGAATATAAAACATATTTTTACATGTATTTTGAAATCAAAACAGTCAGTATACTGACTTTGTTACCAATTAAAGAGCGAAAAACTTAAGAAAGGTAACTAATATACGAGTATATAGTAAAACACTCTTGGTAACCAAATAAACATTTAAAGTATACAACAACCAAATAAACATTATACAAGAACCTAAATCAATAATAAAATAAACCAATTTATATGTAAGTAACTAATATAAAACATATTTTTACACGCATTTAGTAATCAAAACAAATCGATAATCGACTTTATTACTAATTAAAGAGCGAAAAACTTAAGAAAGGTAACCAATATACGAGTATATAGTAACCACGGGGTAACCAAATAAACATTTAAAGTATACAACAACCAAATAAATATTATACAGTAACCAAATCAATAATAAACAGTAACCAATTTATATGTACTTAGTAACCAGAATATAAAACATATTCTTACATGCATTTTGAAATCAAAACAGTCAGTATACTAACTTTGTTACCAATTAAAGAGCAAAAAACTTAAGAAATGTAACCAATATACGAGTATATAGTAACCACGGGGTAACTATATGCATATAAACTTTAAACTCAAAGTTGTTACAGAGGTTGATTATTGATCTTGAAGTCGTTGATCTTGTTAAAGTTGTTGTTGATCTTGAAGTTGCTGTTGATCTTCTCCTCTATTATCCGATCTCAGAGTTGCATCTCGTCTTCTCCGATCTGTCGTTGCTCTGTTTTTTCTGATCTCCAAGTTGCCTTTTTTCTTCATTAGCATGAATTTAGGACCGGTCAGTTGAAAATATGAAAGTCGATAACTGACGTGTAGGGAGTTAATGACGCGTAATTTTAGCAAGGTAATATTGTGTTGCGTTATTTTTGTAATTATTTTGTGGATGTTTTGTTTTTGTAATTACTTTTTAATTGTTATATATTAGTGTTAAGGACCCTTGAAATTTCAGTCTTTTCAGACCTGCCATTGGAATTCGACTTATTTTGTTATATTTGGAGCATTTTACCCCTCCCAACAGCTATATAACAAATAGTTTTGATGGTGTAACATATTTCAATGACCCTTTTTCAATTTATATAAATGCTTAACACTTCCTTCCATTTTTTCTCACAAATCATTTTTACAATTTCTTACTTCCAATATTCATTCTCTCTCTACTAAACTTATATAGATTATATTCTAATTTTATTTTCAATTCTAACATATTTACAATTTCAATTTCAATTTATTTTATATTATGACATCTTCAAGTACTAATCCTAACCCCATTATAATTCCTTCATCAACCAACTACAAGAATTGAGAGATGGTCCGACCGATCCCGACATAGATGATGTACTAAAAAATCAATAAATTATTATTAATTATTTATTTATTTAAATTTTGTAATTGTTCACATTTATTTATTTCTGTAATTACACAATTGATTACTTTTCTAAGTTTTCTTTCAAATTCAAATTTCTCATCTACTTTCTTTCTTTGTAATTCAAATTATTCAACCAATGAAATATTCAAAAATTCAAGTTATACATTTTATGATTTGTATTTTAAAATTTTAATTATTATATGTCACATATTCTTTTTTTATGTTATAAATAATTTTATTTGAACTTTACTTTTATGTTAATTTGTATTTTTTGAAGTAAAATAGGTATATAAATTCATTAAAAGTAATAAAAAAAGGGGTCCTTAACACTAATATACAACAATTAGAAAGTAATTACAAAAATAAAACATCCACAAAATAATTACAAAAAATAACACAACACAATATTACGTTGCTAAAATTTCGCGTCATTAACTCCCTACAGGTCATTTAACCGACTTTTATATATCCAACAGATCGATCAACAATTCACGCTAATGAAGAAAACAGGCAACTTTGAGATCAGAAAAACCAGAGCAACGATAGATCGGAGAAGACGACTTCTCTAATGGCGATGCAACTCTGAGATCGGATAATATCGAAGAAGATCAACAACAACTTCAAGATCAACAACAACTTCAAGATCAGTAACCAGCCTCTGTAACAAATTTGATTGTTGATTGATTCGTTATAAATTTATATATAGAGGTATTTGAGTTTAAAGTTTATATGCATATAGTTACCCCGTGGTTACTATATACTTGTATATTGGTTACCTTTCTTAAGTTTTTCGCTCTTTAATTAGTCACGAAGTCAGTATACTGACTGCTTTTGATTTCAAAATGCATGTAAAAATATGTTTTATATTCTGGTTACTAAGTACATATAAATTGGTTATTGTTTATTATTGATTTGGTTACTGTATAATGAATGTTTTGAATGCAAAATGCATTTTAAAATATGATTTATACCCTGGTTACTATATATATATAAATTGGTTATTGTTTATTATTGATTTGGTTATTGTTTATTATTGATTTGGTTGCTGTATAATATTTATATGCTTGCTTTATAATTTTAAAGTTTATTCTACTGATGTTTTTTATATTAATGATTACTTATTAAATACATTGGTTACCTTCCTGCAACTGTTGGTTACTGTCTAATCTGGATTTGGTTAGTATATAATGTTGACTTGGTTACTGTGTAAAATTGCAATGGTTACTGCATAATATTACCCCAGTTCATGTTCAGTTACTAACATTATGTAGTTTAGTTATTATTATCGACATTGAGTTGGTTACTTTACAGACCATAAGCTAACAGTAACCAAAAATATACTAAAAGGTTTCTTCATCTGATATACTGGTCGGTGGAATATCGCTTATAATCTGAAATTTGATTGACAATGTTGTTGTGTATTATACAGTTGAATGATTGACAATGCAAAATGCATTTAAAAATATGTTTTATATTCTAGTTACTAAATATATATAAATTGGTTATTGTTTATTATTGATTTAGTTGTTGTATAATGTTTATTTGTTTGCTTTATAATTTTAAAGTTTATTCTACGATTTTCTTATATTAATGATTACTTATTAAATACATTAGTTACCTTCCTAAATCGTTAGATCTTTAAGTACATATTGATGTTTTTATATTGATGTTTTTATATTATCTGCTTTTTTTGTAAAATGCATGGAAAAATATGTTTTATATTATGGATACTAAGTAAATATATGTTTAGTTCTTTGTCTAATTTGGATTTGGTTAGTATATAATCTTTGAATTGGTTCTTTGTAATATTACCATGGTTAATGCATTATATTATTGTGTTTTATCTTGATTTTTTATATTGATGGTTACCGATTAACTACATTGGTTACCTTCATACATCTCATTAGTCTTTAATTTGTAACAAAAGTCATTCTTGATTGTTTTGGTTGTAAAATGAATGTAAAAATATTTTTTATAATCTTGGTTACTAATTACATATATATTGTTCTTGCCTAATATGTATTTAGATCTTTAAAGGTGTTTATTTGGTTTCTTGTATAATGTTATTGTGTTTTTATAATTGTTTATTTTATATTGGTGGTTACTTATTGACTTCATTGGTTACCTTCATACAACTATTAATATGATTATATATATTGGTTACTGTATACTATTTAATTTGTTTCTGTGTAATGTTTATTTGGTTGCTGAATAATAGTAATGTACACTTGTACTGATGTTTTTTATAGTTATGAAAAGATTTGATCCAGTGGCAATTTGGTAATTTCTGTTAAGTTTGGAGTGTCGGATTTTGGCGTTTTCGGAGCCTACTTTCATTGGAAACGGGTCAACGATCAAAAATCACCTACTTTGCTGGTGTACCGCATGGTTTTTTTGTCAAATTCCATCATTTAGGCCTTCAAAATTGCATGTAAAAATGTGGTTTATTTTTGGTTACTAAGATTATGTAGTTTGGTTACTATCTAATATTGATTAGGTTATTTTACAATGTTTATTCAGTTGTCAGACAATGGAGATTGACAGTAACCAATACAACAAATTTAATTGTTTATAGGAATATATAGTTGTTTACTATTAGTAACCATTAACCACATGGTTGGTAACATTTTTGATGGTGTACAGTAATCAAAATTGATTTTGATTAATATTTTGATTTTTGATTCCCTCATGAGTTGTCATATTAAAGTAAACATATACATTAAGCAATTGGTAACTGTTTTGAAACATTTTTATGTAAATTTGGTTACCCATCTAAAATAAAATGGTTACCTCTATATTCATATTTAGTTACCAACTGGCATGAACCATTTCCAAATAACTTTTATAACTACGTAATTTAAAAGTATCCATCATCTAGATAAATGGGAACCCTCACATGTACATAAAGCACTTGATAACTGTTCTAATATAAGTTTTTAATTATTTGGTTACTAACAACAACTAAAATGGTTACCCTTATATGCAGGTTTGGATACCATCTGTACCTCTCAAATTATTTTTATTTTAATATGAGATCTATAAGTGACCATCATATATATAAATGGGAACTCTTAATTAGAGTTTTTTATTCCATCATTATGACATGGTATAAATAAAACATATACATTTAACACTTTATAACAGTCCTGACACAAACTTATAATTATCTGGTTACTAACAAAAACAAAAAATGGTTACCATATATGTAGGTTTGGATACCAACCTAACATTTCAACTGAAATAGCTGATGGATACTGTTCTGAACCAATTTTATGTAAATTTGGTTACTCACAAAAAATAAAATGGTTACCTCGATATGCAGATTTAAATACCAATTGTACAATTTTCAAATAATTTTTATGAGTATGTAATTTATTAGTCTACATCAGCTAGATAAATAGGACACCCTCACATGTACATTTAACACTTGATGTTTGTCCTGATACAAACTTGTAACTATTTGGTTACTAATAACAGTAACCATAATGTAACATAATAAAACAGTAACCACATAATTATATGATAGTAACCAAAATAGGTTTTAATGGTAACCAAAACAAAAACATCATGTAATGAAACCCAATTTAGGCAATTCATGTATACTAAATAATTACATATTAACCAGAATAAAAAATAAAAGTAACCAAAATCCCACATTAAGGACACAATAATAGTAGTCAAACCATATGGTAACAGTAACCAAAACATAATAAAGAAGTAACCAAATAGTTATATGAAAGTAACCAGAACATGTAGGATGTGTTTGTGGAAATGGAAGTAGAAATAGAAGAGCATAAACCTTGTAGAAGATATTTGAAGGAATTTACAAAAATAATACATCAATGTATACTAAGCAAATACATGGTTTATTATGACTTGGATTTATTATTTACAAAAATAATACATCCACAAACTAATGATGTCTTAAACTTCTCCAACTGACTTGGGTTCAATTTCTTGGTAATAATGCTGGGGACTTCCACGTCACACCAATATATAACTTTTCCAATGAATTTTCTATTGCATTACTCATAGTAAAGATCCCATAACTGCAAATAAACAAAATCAGATTTACACAGTCATTAGTAACCAGATATAAACAATATCTATATCATAAATAGTTACATAGTGACCAACAAATAAGAGCATACTAACCAAAACATAATATAACAATTACACAGTAGCCAAAACAGACTATAACAAATAACCAACATCCCAAATTAACTGCACAATATTAGATATCATATCATAATATAACATTAACCATACCATAATAAAGCAGTAACCAAAAAGTTATATTATATAATCTAATGATAACCAAAATATAAACAACATGTAGTACAAACCATTTTATGTAGTAAACAAAACATGTATACCAAAAAATATACTAAAGAAGTAACCAAACAGTTATATGATAGTAACCAAATCATGTTTTAATGGTAACCAACACATAAACAACATGTAGACCAAACCCAGTTTAGTCAACCAATGTATACTAAGAAAATACATTGTAACCAAAACAACATATAAAAGTAATCAAAATCCCAATTGAGGGAAAAAGAATGGTATCCAAATCATAAGCTAACAGTAACAAAAAATATACTAATGAAGTAACCAAACAGTTATATGTTAGTAACCAAAATATATATTAATGATAACCAATACATAAACAACATGTACACCAAAACCAGTTTAGTCAACCATGTATACTAAGCAAATACATGGTAACCATAACAACATAAAAAAGTAACCAAAATACCAAATCAAGGTAACAAAAATGGTATCCGAATCACAAGTTAACAGTAACCAAAACATAATGCAGAAGTAACCAAACAGTTATATGATAGTAACAATAACACAATTTAAATTAACACACCTTAAAAAATTTTTGGGTTGGAAATATCTTCTGGCTATGAACTTGAGCTTCTTCCATGACATTTTTCGCCATGATCTCTTTCCGAACAACATCAAGAGGCTTGTTTGAAGAAAATTTTCTATTATCTCGATAATAGAACAACATGTATGCTTTCTGATCCAAAACCTTCTTTTCACTAACTTGAACAACCTGTGAATCAACAAGTGCAGCAAAAGTAAATTAAAAAATAATCAAAAAATAAAGGACTATTAGACTATGCAAACCAGTTGCACCCCCCAATAGCCTGAAGGAGATCAATATTCATTAACCAATTTACGCCACCCAGTACGAACAACCTGTGAATCAACAAGTGCAACAAAAGTAAATTAAAAAATAATCAAAAAAATAAAGGACTATTAGACTATAAACCAACATACCTAAATAGCCTGAAGGAGATCAATATTCATTAACCAATTTACGCCACCCAGTACGAACAACTATGAAGAAGAAGAAGAAGAATATTTTAGAGAGAGAAATACTAGTACGAAAATTATGGAAGTTGGGAGAAAAAGAAGGTTTAACAACATAGGAACACACATTTCAAAAAAAAAACCACCCGATTTGCCATGTCATCCCATTAATACTAATCCCTTAAATTAAGGAATCCTAATTGCACTAATATTGTAAATAAATATAAAAAAGTGTATTATTTTTAGTAATTATTTTATCTATGCACCATTATTGTAATTATTTCTAAAAATGTACTATAGTATGTAATTAATCCTAAAAAAATAACAAAAATATTGAATGATCGGACTAAAGACAGTGGTCTAACACATGGGTCCGTCCTTATTTAGTCTTAATTTTTGGCCCAAAAGATAGGGAATGGACTGGATTGATCAAACCAATTTTTTGAACGGAACCGGACTGAATTGGGGATGATATATTTTTTGGTCATTGTATTAGCGTTTGATTTTTATTGTGGTTACCGAATTTTTTTTGTTACAATCGAATAACTGTACTCTCAAAAATTACAAAATGGTCATTATTTTTAATTTCTGTTAAAAACCAGACGGAAATGCTTAGTAGACTAACAGGATCCAGGTGGCATGGAGGTGGCACGTATGGTCCACTCCCATGTGGATCTGGAGGCAAATATTCAGATACTATCATACTAACACCTTTTCAGTTATCTCTCCATTTCATTTTTCGAACAACATTTGAAAGGAAAAACAGTCGAGGTCAAGTGTTCCTCGATTTTGTCTGAGAATTGTGCAATTTATCAGAGATTAGCGATATTGGTTGAGGAAAAACATTAAGTACTCTATAGATAAGTAAAATCGATTCTCAATTTCTTCTCATCTCAGTTCTAGGCTTCAAGTAAAAGAGGGGTTTTTGGATTTTTGAAATTTAGTTGGATGTAATTGGGTCAAATTCCCTCCATTTCATGTTTTTTGCTCAATTTGTGGTCCTGATGGTCTTATATTGTTGTTTTCTTGTAAAAAATTTAGATGGTTGTTTTTTTTATGGTGGCCCTAGGTTTGTCTGCGTCTGCTGATGGTGGTGGCCCTTGGTTTGTTTACTGATGGTGGCCCTAGGCATCTCTTATATGCATATTAGTTATATATAAAGATGTCTGTCGTGGCCCTGTGTTGTCTCCCGTTATATCTATTTTGTACAACAGATTCTAGGTTTTGTCTCCCATTATATGCATATTTGGTTATTATTTTATCTGACATGCATATTAGTTTAAAGTTTAAATATTTATTTGTCTCCTATTATCTGCCTCTAATGTTGTATTTTTTATAAAGTTTAAAGTATTTATTTGTCATATGTTGGCAGTGTAGTCTCTTTCTAGTTATAAGTCTTCATTTATTTCTAACTTTATGAATTTCACTATCACAGGATGTCTTTGTTGCTGTTGAATGTACATTATGGTGGGAAGTTTAAGTTTGTGCCAGTATATGAGTATGATGGTGGTTTTACAAAAACAACAAAATTGGATCTTGATTATCTTTGTCCCCAAATGATAGCTTCTATATCTAAACATTTTACTTATCATAAGGACTCTGTAGTTTACTATAAAGAAAATGGGATTCCAATGGCACATGGACTTAGAAAATTGCATGATGATGAAAGTATTAGGGCATTGCAGGCAACCTGCATAGGTTATGATTCTGTTGATTTATATTTTGATCACGGGGATAATATTCCAGAGTATAATGCAGAGGGTAATGTTGATGGGGCCAATAATGAAGGGGTTGATGAGGCTACTAATGTAGGGTTTGATGATGAACGGTATTTAGCTTTGTCATCTGATAATAGTGATTACCATGAATCTGATGGGTTAAGTACTGATGAGGAGTATATTGAGGCTAGAAAGAAGTCAAAGGAATATAAAGAGAAGTAAAAAAGAATTGGGAGGGTAATGCATTAGAAGATGCAGGTGATTTAAATGAGAGTAAAAATGAGAGTGAACATGAAGTTGAAAAAAGCTGAAAATGTAAACCAAACTCCAATTCAACAAGAACAAGTAGCTGAAAATGAACAAAGACCTCCACATGAACTAAAAGATGTAATTGTTCAAAACATCGAAGATGATGATTATAATGGGGATGATGACAGTGAAGGCACTGATGGGAAGTGGGAAAGTGATGATGATGATAGTGACAAGCACTATTCCCCTAATGAGGATAGCAGTGAGGAGGAGTAGGAGGAGATGTAAGAGATAGTTAGGGATAAGAGGAGAAAGAAGAATGTAAAACCTAAGTTTGAAATTATACCTTATGACCCTAAAACAAAAGGAAAACATATTAAGTTTAGTGTTGGTCTGCAATTTAGTTCTAAAGAGCAGATGAAAAAAGCTGTTAGGAATTATGGGATTAGGAAGGGAAGGTCAATTAGATTCAAAATAAATGCTAGGAAGAGGTTTCATGTTGTGTGTCAGCTTGGATGGCCATAGAACATGTGGGTTAGCACCATTAGAGGCTCTGAAACTTTGCAAATAAAAATAATAATAATGATCATACTTGCATAAGGGCACTACAAAATAAGTGTGTCAAAACTCAATGTCTTGCAAACTTTTATGGAAACGGGATTAGAAAGAAACCAATTGGAAGTTAATTGATATTCAAGATGAAATAGCCAGAAAATTAAAGGTAAATGTGTCTTTGACAAAGTGTCACAGCGTAAGGGAAATTGCTTTGAGAAATGCTGGGGAATTATTAAAGAAACGTTATGAGAAAGTGTGGGATTATGGGGCTCATTTAATAAAAAGCAATAAAAGAAACACAGTATCTTTGATTATTGATGCTTACGTGAGAAGTATAGTAATACGCATGGTTGCATAGTAGCACACAGTGATAAAAGTATAGTAATACGCGTGGTTGCATAGTAGCACACGGTATTGTACAGTATCTTTGATTATTGATGCTTACGTGAGAAGTAACTCAGTTTTATTCAATTATTATCACAATATTTTATATTATTAATCAATAATTGAGACAAAAAAGTTATTCATATTATTATTTGCAATATTGATAATGTATAGAAGTTCTGCCAAGGAGAGGTTAGGTAATCTAATTGCGTGCCAATAGGGAGAAATCCTTATTGGAAAGCCCCCTCTTTCCTGGGAACGACCTGGTTGTTCAATATTGTGAATTATAATATTAATGATGAATAAGTTCGTTTTGATTAAAGATGAAATTGATAGTTCCATTGTGTTGGAATTATTAGTGTTAGTGAAAATCGATAGTTATTTCGATAATAATTGATGTTTGGAGGTTATATTGACCAATCGGGTAATTAACCGGATAAATGAGCAATTAATTGCTATTGATTCACACGACTATAACTATTTATTCACATGTGTGTACTATTGATTCACATTCATTTACTATTAGGGGAGTTGGTGCAAGATTGATAATACTTGAATGACTAAGTTAAAAATGGATGTATAGATGGAGGTACTATACTATAATTCGTATTTTCACATGATTATAACTATTGATTCACATTATTGAACTATTGATTCACATTATTTACTATTAGGGCAGGTGGTGCAAGTTTGATAATACTTGCAGGACTAAATTAAAAATGAAGAAAAAGAGGGAGGTATTATACTGTAATATTTTAAGTCCCAAAACGTGCAATTATCGAAACTATATTTTCCTATAAATAGAAGCTCATTCTTTCTTCATTTCTCACCATGAAAAGATACTGGATGAAGCGCAAATATTAAGGATATTCCACTAATTTCATGGAGTATAGAAGTCAAAACTTTAACCAACTGAGTATAATAAAGAATGAAATAACAAAAGAAATCACTAGTACGCGATAGATCGCATGACGAAAAGTTATTCCAACGAGAATAATAAATAACGAAACCAGTCATGCGTAAACGCATTTATGTGATATTCCAATGAATAATGAATAATGGAACCAGGTCATGCGTAAACGCACGCATGTGATATTCCATAGAATAATAAATAACGGAACCAAGTCAATGCGTAAGCGTGCATGCACGAGATGTTCCAATGTAATAATAAATAACTTAACCGTCATGCGTAATGCATGCAGACGGGATGTTCCAAATGTAATACTAAAGAATGGAATAATGTAAGAATTTCACCATATATGCGGTACTTCGCATAGACAGGTTATTCCAACATAATAATAAAGAATGGAATAACAGAAGTTCCCTTCATGAAGACGAAAGAAAGAAATAATACCCCTTACCGTAAAAGAAGAGTATTCCGACTGGTAGGGCGAAGATATTCTTGAAGAAAACTTGTACTATGCTCAAAGATTCTTAAAACTCTAAAGAAATAAGCAAATATCAAGGATATCCCACTAATTTCATGGAGTATAGAAGTCAAAACTTTAACCAACTGAGTATAATAAGGAATGGAATAACAAAAGAAATCACCAAGCATGCGGCAGACCACACAGGCAGGTTATTTCAAAAGAATAATAAAGAGGGAACCAGGTCCGGCGTAAAACGCACAGATAGGATATCCCAACAGAATAATAAAGATGGAACTAGATCATGCGTAAAGCACAGACAAGATGTTCCAACAGAATAATAAAGACGGAACCAGGTTCGGCGTAAAACGCACAGACAGGATATTCCAATAGAATAATAAAGAATGGAATAACAGAAGAATTTTACCAAGTATGCGATTACATGTATGAAGCAGTTATTCCAACATAATAATAAAGAATGGAATAATGTAAGAATTTCACCAAGTATGCGGTATTTATGATGACAAAGTTATTCCAACATAATAATAAAGAATGGAATAACAAAAGTTCTCTTCATGAAGATGAAAGAAAAATAATACCCTCTTACCTCGTAAGAAGAAACCTGGATAATTGGAATAGTGAGGTAGCAAAACTTACTCTCTTCATAGATTTTCTCTCTACAATTTCTCTCTATAATAATTGCTCTATAGCTTTAGTGAATTGGTGAGAAATGAAGGAAGAATGAGCTTCTATTTATAGAAAAATATAGTATCAATAATTACACGTTTTGGGGCTCGAAAAATTATAGACAATACCTCCAACTTTTCCTTTATTTTTAATTTAGTCATAAAGTATTATAAAACTTGCACCACCTCCCCTAATAGTAAATAATGTGATTCAATAGTATATCATGTGAATCAATAGTTCTGAACATGTGAAAATACTGAATTATAGTATAGTACTCATCTATACCTCCATTTTAACTTAGTCATGCAAGTATTATCAATCTTGCACCAACTCCCCTAATAGTAACAAGAATGTGAAACAATAGTATACACATGTGAACAAATAGTTATAATCATGTGAAATAATAGCAATCAATTGCTCATTTATTCAAAATACTTCGATTGGTCAATATAACCTCCAGACATCAATTTTTATCGAAATAAATGTCGATTTTCACTAACACAAATAATTTCAACACAATGAAACTATTTTTATCAACAATATAAATTTTGAAATTTCGAAGTTAGACTTTTCCCAAAAAAGTCAACTGTCGACTTTTTGACCAAAAAGTTAATCCCGAAAAATTTTGTGTTTATAAACTATTTTAACTAATTTCATCGTTCCGGACTCAAATATCACGTCCACGTCTCCAAATTCAACTCCGAACACAACTTCAATTTTAATAACATTCATCATTAATATTATAACTCACAATATTTATCAACCAAAATTCGCTCTCTGAAAAGAGGGGGCTTTCGATAAGGATTTCTCCCTATTGGCGCCGAATTAGGTGACCAAACCTCTCCTTGATAGAACTTCTGACATTGTTAATATTGCAATTTAATAATATAAATAACTTTGTCGTCTCAATTATTGATTTAATAAAATAACATATTATGCGGATGATCTTTGTGACAATAATCGAATTAATAATATGAGAGATATGATCAAAGAATTATCGTAGCAATAATTGAGTATAACCGGTGACTTCTCACGTAAGCATCAATAATCAATATCGTACTACTATGCTATGACCCACGCCGTAATACTATACTTTTACTACCGAGTAGTTCAACAAGATAATTGTGAAAAACTTCCGCCGTTATTTTCATAAATATATTTTTGTTGTTTTCTCAATCCGATGAATAATTACATTATGCAGGGTTCACCAATGATTACTTGCCATTATACGAATATTCCTCGCTAAAACGAATATTCTCCCACCAATCGAATATAATATAATAACTTGCATACTTTGCGTAATTTATAAATATTACCCACAACTATAACATTATAATGATTCATTCCATAATATTCAAAATGATAATTATAGAAAATCATCTTTATTCATAAAAGTTGGGGTCTTACAACCTCCCTTCTTATGAAATTTCACCCTTGAAATTAGGGTACGTGCACTGTATGTCGAATAGGTGAGGATTTCTTGACTTCATCTCGATTCTAACTCCCAAGTCATTTCTTCCACGTCGTGGTTTCTCCACAAAACTTTGACTTGAGGTATAACCTTGGAGCGTAGAGAATATGATCCTTCTTATCCAAGATTTTAACGGGTAACTCTTCATAATACGTTAAATCTTCCTCTATCACGTCCGGTTCTAATTCAATAATGTGGTTCGGGTCTTCCACATATTTACGTAACATGGATATGTGAAAACGTTATGAACACGAGACATACTTGGTGGTAAAAGCGAGTCTATATATACCGTTCCTACTCGATCGAGGTTTAAAATGGGCCAATGAATCGAGGATTGAGCTTTCCTCTCTTTCCAAATCTCGTAACTCCTTTCCATGGAGCAACACGTAACAACACATGATCTCCAATATCGAATTTCACGTCCTTTCGATGAAGATTAACATAACTCTTTTGTCGATCTTATGAGGTTTTTATATGTTATCGGATTGTTTGAATCTTTTCCGTAGTCATATATACCAAATCTGTGAGACCCCAAATTTTATCAATAAAGATTTAAATTTTGTCGAAATAATTTTTTAATATTATGGTGTGAATTTGAGATAATATTATAGTTGTGGGTAGTATTTATAAATTTTGCAAAGTATGCAAGTGGTTATATTATATTCGATTGGTCGGGAATATTTGGTTTAGCGAGGAATATTAAATACAACTACTCAATCATTGGTGGACCCTAGCAATGTAATTATTATCGGATTGAGAAAACGACAAAAATATTTTATTGAAATAACAATGGAAGTTTCTACCGCTGATCTTGTTGAACTACTCGGTAGTAAAAATAAAGATACGTGTGGTTACATAGTAGCACACCGGTATTGATTATTGATGTTTATGTGAGAAGTCACTCGGTTTGATTCCATTATTGTCGATTAATAATATGAATTATTATAGCGATAATGACGTTTTGTTTTATTCGTATTATTAACGTAATAAAAGCGAAACATCTTTTATATAAAATAGAATACTTTATTAAAGTTATTCATAAATAGAATATATTATATTTTATTATGCATAGTGTTTTGTAGTGTTTTTGTGTAGTGTTTGCATAGTAAAATGTTTTATATAAATAGAATATATGATATTTTATTTAAAAGATTTTGCTTTAAATATGGATGAGTCGATTAAAGTAAATCAATCTGGACCGTTCATGGATTAATTACTATGCATTCTATTTTCTATAAATAGAAGCTCATTCCTTCATTATTTTCTTACTTAATTCAATTTGAAACTCTAGAGAGAAAAATTATAGAGAGAAGCTATAGAGAGAAAATCTATAGAGAGAAAGAAGAAGAGTATTACGGTACTTCACTACTTTGATATCCGATGTCTTTTACGGTGAGGGATATTATTTGTTGTACCCGTAAGGGTGTTATTCTTTCTTATTCATGAAGAGAACTTACATTATTCCATTCATTATTATTACATTGGAATAACTTGTAAAAGTGGCATACCCTATATATATAACTTTGTATACGCCATGACATACCTATACTTGGTGAAATCCTTATATTATTCCATTCTTATTTATTACATTGGAATAACTTTTGTATCTGTGAATCCCTATACTTGGTGATCTTCTTACATTATTCCATTCTTTATTATTACATTGGAATATCACATACGTGTGTTTACACCTTGACTGGTTCCATTGTTTATTATTCCGCATTTATTATTACATTTGAATATCACATGTCATGTGTTTTACACACCTGACTGGTTCCATTGTTTATTATTCACATTTATTATTACATTGGATCATCCTGTTGCGTGAATTTCACGACTGGTTCCGTTATTATTATTTTGTTGGAATAACTTTGTCTATCTGGTAATCGCATGCATGGTGATTTCTTTTGTTATTCCATTCTTTATTATACCCAAATTGGTTAAAACTTTGACTTCTATACTCCATGAAATTAGTAGAATATCCTTGATATTTGCGTTTCATCCAATATCTTTTCATGGAAATATTCTTCCGATCATTCTTGAATTTTACTCTACAAAACAAGTATCTTGTTGACAATTTGGGCGTTACTAATTCTGGATAAAATAATTCTTGAACTTGTTTTATTGAATTATTATGTCATTGTCATCATCCTCATGATATATTATGTTATCTTTGGCTTACGTGCATAGATGAACTTAGTATGATTATGACGAGGATCATTCGGTATAATCACCATTGTTATAAATGATGTGATAAAAGTCCTCGGTGGCACATAATGCGATGATGGATAGTTTTGGTATGATTATGACCGGGGGTGATTCGGTATAGTCATGACCATTGATAATTTGATGAAAATCCTTGGCCGTGATGCGAGGGATGATTAGATGTGGTGGTTTATTTATTAAAGTTTGAGTCTCGTGATAAAAATTGATGAAAACCTTTTAAAACCTAAAAGATAGTAGATTTTATTCTCTACTTGACTCTTTTAATGGATTGCATATTCCGCTTGCGAGTTAAACCGGTTGTCTATTATATTTTATCGGTTTAACAACTTGTTGAAGGCTAATGATAATTTATTCGCATTATCTTAGTCATAATATTTCTTCTTGGGCTAGTTGAGCTCACCCTTTCTTTCATTGTTCTCTTGAGAAATGAAAACATAGCCGGGACGAGTCGGGGAAGGAGTAATGGTCCGGAGGATAGCAATAGTAGTCCTCACTATTCGTGAAATAGTGTGATAATAGTTGTAATGAGGACTCCTTTTGAGTTTGTATAATATCTAGTAGACAATATTTGTATTCAAACTCACGGTTTATGTCGTATTATACACGACAGATTATATTAGTAAGTTATATTTGAATTTATGTACCATGTAAGTGGCGACCCAAGATGGGTGACGTATACCTAATTTTGGGGCGTCATAATGTTGGTATCGAGCTTAGGGATATGATCCACAGCTAAGATCTTGAGATAAGAACTAGGGGGAGAGGCGAATTCCTTCGCTAGTATGATCTACCTAAGTTTATTTGTTATTTAATTGGTCGGTCACGTAGTATAAGGATAATATTTGATATATTAATTAACCCTTGTGTTGTGGCGGTGTTTGGAAATAAGAAATTTGAAATATTCACAATGGAGTGAATGTGACCGTTGTGACACCTTTAATCACTAATCGAGTTAATGCGATTATCGACGAGGAACAAATTAGAGATGTCCACGTAGTGAATGAAGAACTAATTGTTGCACCCGAGCTAGTTGCGAGAGGTAGCAATGAGAGTGAGAAGAAGAGGAAGAAGAAGAAGAAGAGGAAGAAGAGGAACTGAGGAGAATTGGTTAGAAGAAGTTTATGATCAAAACTTAGAATTACAAAATCGTGTTCGTGAGCTAGAAGAACGAGTTGAAGAACGGCAAACGGTCGTGGAACAAAGGGATACAACAATTCAAAATTGGGTTACCCGATATGTGATGCTCGAACAAAATCACGCTTTGGCAGGGTGTAAGATATTAAAGTTGGAATCTGAGAATTTAAAAATCAAAGATCAAATTTGAAGAAGAAACAATCGAACGAAGGAGAATAGGCGATGCATGGGTAAAAGCTGCTGTAACGTTGATAGTGTAGAAAAAGACGTCCGATCCAATAAAGCCAAAATAGATGAAATGGACTTTGCTTTTTGGACAGCAATTGGAAGAACCCAACATCGAATTCGGAATTACCCTTTGCATAGCGGTCAACCCGAATTCGATATGGATCGAGAATAATGATTCAAATCATGGATCGGAATGTGAAGAAGCACTTAAGGGTGGAATGTACCTTATAGTAAAAGTCAAACTTCGGTAATTTAAGCGAGGCGTTTATTTAGAAACCCGAACGAAGTTATTACGGGTAAATTAATTATAAATTATTACGAAAGTCTATACTTTATTCAATACAAGTTCTACCCACTCTTTTATTCTACCTAGTTGTGTTCAATGTTTAAATTTGACTCGGAAAATTAGACTTTGATTTATCTATTGAAACTTCATTGGGAGAAACCTTCGTTACCTCCAATTTTATTAATCTTGTTGTTTCAAATAAACACTTTCACGATCTTATCTCTTTGAAAATACTTGCCTTTGAGGTAATTTTTGAAAACGATTGATTAACTACTCATTATTCTTTTTGTAAGGTTGTTAGCTTTCATATTCCTAACCAACTTTTATATACTTAATTCAAAGTAATTAACCAAATCCTAAAGTTAATCAACATTATATTAAGCCATAAGTAAAGAGCCCGATCCTTTCGTTGTTGACTTCCTTGTGTGGAATGCACCGCCGGACTTTCTGTAAGGCGACGTCGTGAATGAAGATGGCAAGTTGATAGGTATCATTGTGAGGTCTTATCCGAGTTTAGGGATAGAAGTCACAGTTGGTATTAATGTGACGTCTTATCCAAGTCTTGGACGAGAGTAATGAGTTTTGAATGATATTTCTATCATTAATAAATTTCTTGGTGTATTCTTGAAGACTTCCTAGCCTACCTAGAGCGTGAAATCGAATTTTGTATTGACCCCAATACAAAAACCCATTTCTTAAACCCTCAAATATTTCTTCACTAAAATGAATAGTTTTACGTGGTTTATGATGAAAGTCATAATAAAAGCATTGGACTAATGAAAATCATGGGTATTCGTGGTATTAGTAAGTGTTATGATGAGTTATGTTGGTTAGTATGTGAAAACATGAAAGTTTCTTAGAAATCACAAAGAGTTGAAAATCGATTTTTGGTGAAAAGCGTAACATGAAATTCAATTGACCAAATCTCTTATTATATTTTGAATTTTTGAGTGTGGTCAAGTCCTAGAGTTAGATCTATGAGTTACCTAACTAATCCAAGTGGAATTACTGGAAAAGGTGTTGTAGATTTTTGTGTGACTGATTTTAGCAAAGGAGTGCAAAGCTGCAAAAAATCAAAAAAAGTTGCTGCCATGATTTTAGAGGGCTGTTTCGGCCACTTAAATTATGAGAAAAATTCTGGCCTTTTGGGACATGAAGGTATATGGTATAAAGTACCTCCTGTCCAAAAATGAGCTCATTACGACTTAAAATGAGCAAGTTATGACTATTTCAATATTTAGGTTTTTCCGAATGAAAAAATGCTATAACCGAGTTCTATAACTCAGATGACCATGAAATTTAAACTAGAAGCTCATGTTAACATGTGTAAGGTCTTGCCAAGATTTGGGAATTTTGGAGTTAAACTTGAGGTAGCTAATTTCTTAAGGAATTAATTAGAAATTAATTTTTGAAAAATAGTAATTGAATTTTAAAAATTCTTAGAAAATATATATTTTCATTATGGGACTATATTATGCTAAATCTCAGAAAAGAAATATTTTTGGGACTAATTTGGTATTTTTCATGAAAATAGTTTAATTCTGAACATATGAGTTAAATATGTTATGTGAAGTAACAAAGTTGAAAATAGGATTTTATGGCTAAAGAATCCTATATAGAGTATATGCATATTTTTTTTGATGAGAGATTTGATAATTGGTGATGATATCTTATGAGTATGGCATTTTTGAATGATTAAATGCATTATATGGTAAAGCGTAAACAATTGAGATAAATTATTTATAAATTTAAGAAGTGATTAAAATATTGTTATAATATTAATGATATTAGATTATGAGATTATTAAGTGATTGATAACATGGGGATATTCTTGAATCCTGGATAAATTATATTATAAATGTTTAATATTTATCCTTTATCTCATTTGATTGATTCTTTATATCATTATCCTCATGTTTATATTATGTTGAAAGTCATCTGTGGCCTGTAGTGCATAGATGAACTTGGTATGATTATGACCAGGGATTGTTCGGTATAATCATAACTGTAATTGAAAACACGATTATCTTTGGTCGTAGTGCATGGATAATTTGTGGTCGTGATACTAATGAATACACGATTATCTTTGTAGTAGTAGTGCATGGATAATTTGTGGTGCGTGATACTAATGAATACAATTTATCTTTGGTAGTAGTGCGGATAATTTGTGGTCGTGATACTAATGAATACACGATTATCTTTGGTAGTAGTGCATGGATAATTATAATTCGTGGTCGTGATACTAATGAATATCCTTGGATAATTTGTAGTGGAGGATGATTCGATGATATGGATTAATTATTGAAATGAGTCTCAAAGATGAAATATTAATTCATGGATGTGGTAAAAGTCATCTTTGGTAGTAGTGCATTGATAGACTTGGTATGATTATGACCAAGGATTATTCGGTATAATCATGGCCGTAATTGAAAACACGAATATCCTTGGCGATGGTGCATGGATAATTAGTTGTCGTGTGATACTATTAAGTGAGTCTCAAAGCATTATTGGTTTCTGATTGTATATCTTTGGCTGTGTAGTGCAAAAGATGAATTGTTAATGAATATCTTTGGTAGGATTACAAAGATGAATTTAATGTTTTCAACGATAAAGGTATTCAAGGTATCCTCACCTCTTTATCATACCGAGTCGTTACCCTAATTTCGAGGCTAAATTCCATAAGGAGGGAGATTGTGAGACCCAGATTTTATCGATAAAGATTTAAATTTTGTCGAAATAATTTTTTAATATTATGGTGTGAATTTGAGATAATATTATAGTTGTGGGTAGTATTTATAAATTTTGCAAAGTATGCAAGTGGTTATATTATATTCGATTGGTGGGAATATTCGGTTTAGCGGGGAATATTAAATACAACTACTCAATCATTGGTGGACCCCACAATGTAATTATTGTCGGATTGAAAAACGACAAAAATATTTTATTGAAATAACAATTGAAGTTTCTGGTTGATACTTTTGAACTACTTTCGTTAGTAAAAATGCGATGTCGTGTGGTTGCATAGTAGCACGGTATTGATTATTGATGTTTATGTGAGAAGTCACTCGGTTTGATTCCATTATTGTCGATTAATAATATGAATTATTATAGCGATAATGACGTTTTGTTTTATTCATTATTATTAACGTAATAAAATGAAACATCTTTTATATAAAATAGAATATTTTATTAAAGTTATTACATAAATAGAATATATTATATTTTATTATGCATAGTGTTGCATAGTGTTTTAGTGTTGCATAGTGTTTGCATAGTAAAATGTTTTATATAAATAGAATATATGATATTTTATTTAAAAGATTTTGCTTTAAATATGGACCGTCAGATTAAAAGTAAATCAATCTGGACCGTTCATGGATTAATTACTATGCATTATTTTCCTATAAATAGAAGCTCATTCCTTCATTATTTTCTTACTTAATTCACTTTGAAACTCTAGAGAGAATTTATAGAGAGAAGCTATAGAGAGAAAATCTATAGAGAGAAGAAGAAGAAGAGTATTACGGTACTTCACTACTTTGATATCCGATGTCTTTTTACGGTAAGGGATATTATTTGTTGTACCGTAAGGGTGTTATTCTTTCTTATTCATGAAGAGAACTTACATTATTCCATTCATTATTATTACATTGGAATAACTTTGTAAAAGTGGCATACCCTATACATAACTTTGTATCATGGCGTACCCTATACTTGGTGAAATCCTTATATTATTCCATTCTTATTTATTACATTGGAATAACTTTGTATCACGCCGAATCCCCTATACTTGGTGATCTTCTTCTCATTATTCCATTCTTTATTATTACATTGGAATATCACATGCGTGTGTTTTACCGGGACTGGTTCCATTGTTTATTATTCCGCATTTATTATTACATTGGAATATCCATGCATGTGTTTTACAGGACACAGTTCCATTGTTTATTATTCACATTTATTATTACATTGGATCATCACATTGGTGTGAATTTCACGACTTCGTTTCCGTTATTATTATTTTGTTGGAATAACTTTTATCTATCACAATCTGCGTGCATGGTGATTTCTTTTGTTATTCCATTCTTTATTATACCCAGTTGGTTAAAACTTTGACTTCTATACTCCATGAAATTAGTAGAATATCCTTGATATTTGCGTTTCATCCAGTATCTTTTCATGGAAATATTCTTCTGATCATTCTTGAATTTTACTCTACAAAACAGTATTCTTGTTGACAATTTGGGCGTTACTAATTCTGGATAAAATAATTCTTGAACTTGTTTTATTGAATTATTATGTCATTGTCATCATCCTCATGATATATTATGTTATCTTTGGCTTACGTGCATAGATGAACTTAGTATGATTATGACCAGGGATCATTCGGTATAATCATGGCTTGTTATAAATGATGTGATAAAAGTCCTCGGTGGCACATGTGAATGCGATGATGGATAGTTTTGGTATGATTATGACCGGGGTGATTCGGTATAGTCATGACCATTGATAATTTGATGAAAATCCTTGGCCAGGTAGTGCGGGGATGATTAGATGTGGTGGTTTATTTATTAAAAGCTGAGTCTCAAATGATAAAATTGATGAAAACCTTTTAAAACCTAAAAGATAGTAGATTTTATTCTCTACTTGACTCTTTTAATGGATTGCATATTCATTGCAGATTAAACCGGTTGTCTATTATATTTTATCGGTTTAACAACTTGTTGAAGGCTAATGATAATTTATTACGCATTATCTTAGTCATAATATTTCTTCTTGGGCTAGTTGAGCTCACCTTTTCTTTCATTGTTCTCTTGTGAAATGAGAACATAAATTTGACGAGTCGGGAACGGAGTAATGGTCCGTAGGATAGCAATAGTAGTCCTCACTATTCGCGTGAAATAGTGTGATAATAGTTGTAATGAGGACTCCTTTTGAGTTTGTATAATATCTAGTAGACAATATTTGTATTCAAACTCACAGTTTATGTCGTATTGTACACGACAGTTATATTAGTAAGTTGTATTTGAATTTATGTACCATGTAAGTGGCGACCCAAGATGGGTGACGTATACCTAATTTTGGGGGCATCACAAAATCCGGTCCCAACAACGTTGCTTCACCCACCTCATCCCAACATACTAGAGAATGACACTTTCTTCCATACAACGCCTCGAATGGAGCCATGCCAATACTTGCTTGATAACTCATTATCAGAGGAAAACTTCACCAATGGTAAGAACTTGTCCCAACTTCCTTGAAGTCAAGGACACAGAGTCTTAATAAATCTTCAAGAGTTTGAATAGTCCTCTCTCGATTGTCCATCCGTCTCCCGAGGATGATATCTTAGAACTAAATCATAAATCGCGCCCATAGCTTTTTGCAAACTAACCCAAAATCTTGAAGTGAATCTTGGGTCTCGATCGAAACTATGGATACCGGCATACCATGCAATCTTACAATCTCGTTTATATACATACTAGCAAGACGTTCAAGTGTATAAGTTTCTCGTATTCGGTAAGAAATGAGCGGACTTTGTCAATCTATCAACAATGACCCAAATCGCATCTATGCCTTGAGAAACCTTGGGAAGACCAATGCTTGAAATCCATGGTAATGTGCTCCCACTTCCATTCCGGAATTTCAAGTGGTTGCAATGGACCTTTTGGCACTTGATGCTCACGCCGACTTCGTTGACAAGTTAGACACCTTGAGATAAACCCCGCTATCTCTCTCTCATATATTGCTCCACCAAAATGTATGTCAAGATCACGATACATTTTGGTACTCCCGTGATGGATTGCAAACGGTGTGTTGTGCGCTTCCATCATGATTTTATACTTTAACTCGTGGTCGTTAGAACACAAAGTCCGGAGTTGACTCAAGTATTCCTTCTTTATCGATTCTTGCTTCCTAAGATAGCACCTTCTTGCACTTTCTTTCTCATACGCGCCGGCTCCGTGTCTCAGTAGCTTGGCGACTTTAACCTTATCGATTAAAGTTGGTTCTACTCGTATATTCGCCATCATCACGTGGGTCCCTGGAGTCTTTATCTCTATCTCCATCCTTTGCAAGTTATACAAAATGGGCCTTTGCGTTGACAATATCGCACTCGTACCTGCATATGATCTTCTACTTAATGCGTCAGCTACCACGTTAGTTTTTCCAGGATGGTATTGGATGGTATGATCATAATCTTTCAACAGTTCAAGCCAACGTCACAGTTGCATGTTGAGTTCCTTTTGAGTGAAGAAATATTTGAGGCTTTTATGATCCGTAAAGATCTCCACTTTCTCCCCATACAAATAATGCCTCCAAATCTTTAGTGCAAAAATGATTGCTGCCAACTCTAGATCATGAGTAGGATAATTTCTCTCATATTCTTTGAGTTGTCGTGAGGCATAAGGCTATGACTTTCCCATGTTGCATGAGAACACAACCTAACCCATTGCTCAAGCATCACTTGAGATGACAAATCCTCCGATCCGGATGGTATTATCGAATAGTCTTTGAAATGAGTCTCCTCTTGAGTTCTTGAAAACTCTTCTCACATTCCTCACTCTAACTGAATTTTGTATCTTTTCGAGTTAGTTGAGTTAATGAAGTAGCGATTCGAGAAAATCCTTCCACGAATCTCCGATAATAACCAGCTAAGCCGAGAAAGCTACATACTTCGGTCACTGATTTGGGTTGCTCCCAGCTTTAAATAGCTTCAATATTTGCTGGGTCAACAGATATTCCATGACTTGATACTACGTGCCCAAGGAATGCTACTTCCTCAAGCCAGAACTCGTATTTCTTCAACTTGGCATAAAGCTTATATTCACGAAGTTTTTAGAGTATCAGCCTCAAGTGTTTCTCATGATCTTCATGGCTTTTGGAATAAATAAGGATGTCATCAATAAAGACGACCACAAAGTGATCCAAATATTCCTTGAATACTCAGTTCATCATATCCATGAAGGCAGCAGGAGCATTAGTCAATCCAAAAGACATGACTAGGAATTCATAATGCCCGTACCGATTTCTGAAAGCCGTCTTTGGAATGTCATCGGTTCTAATCTTCAATTGGTGATAACCAAAACGAAGATCAATCTTTGAAAAGAATTTGGCTCCTTGTAATCGGGTCAAACAGGTCATCAATACGTGGTAATGGGTACTTATTTTTGATGGTATCATGGTTCAATTCCCTATAATCAATACAAAGTCGCATACTCCCATCTTTCTTTTTCACGAATAGAATAGGAGCACCCCAAGGAGACGTACTAGGACAAATGAAACCGATGTCTAACAATTCCTGCAGTTGGGTCTTTAACTCCTAAAGTTTAATAGGAGCCATTCGATATGGGGCTTTGGAAATAGGTTTTGTATCGGGTTCTAGGTCGATACAAAATTCAATTTCACGCTCTGGGGGTAGGCCAGGAATTTCTTCAGGGAATACGTCAGGAAATTCATTAACAATAGAAATATCATTCAAAACTGACGTATTTTTATTTAGATCCGTGACATGAGCTAAGAAAGCTTGACATCCATTTTTCAATAAACGAATAGCTTTATGGCTTGAGATGATAGTAATTGATTTTAATGGTTTGGTTGCTTGAATTTGCATAATAGGTTGGTTAGGAATATGAAAGCTAACAACCTTACGAAAATATTCAATTTTTACATGATGAGTAGTTAACCAACCAATCCCTAGAATTATGTCAAATGCAAGTATTTTCAATGAAATAAGATCGACAGGTAATGTGAGGGTACCGATTTGAACTAAACAAGACTTATAAACAGTGGATGTAATGAAGGTTTCTCCCAATGGAGTTTCAACAGATAAGTCAAAGTCCAATTTCTTCGAAGTCAAATTTAAATGTTGAGCGCAAGTAGGAGAAATAAAAGAATGGGTAGAACCGGTATCAAATAAGGTATAAACTTCGCTAGAGTTTATGATAAGCTTACCCGTGATGACCTCGTTCGGGTTCCTTGCTTTCTAGGAGGTCACAACAAACGCTCTCCCTTGTACTACCGGCTTTGACTTTTCTAGGACGGCCTTTGGTGCCTCTATCCTAGCTGAACTTTTCTTCGGTGAACGACAAAATCAGGCTAGGTGACCTTCTCTTCCACAATTATAACATGCTTTGGACGACATCACGCAGTTTGGACTGATGTGTCCCTCCCCTCCACATTTGAAGCATATGATAGGTGGTCGTTCTCCTTTCTTAATCACGGGTGCTGGTGCTGACGTCTTTCCATCATTGTTGAATCTCCTCTTCTTGAAATGTCCATTCTTATTGTTTTGACCATGATCACCACCGAAGTGGTTACCATTTCTGGCATGCAAATTCCCTCCACGCTTGTTGTCACCGCTTCGATGACTGCTCTCACTGGTATTATCATTTTGTCGACTGCTCTCTTTTAGTTGGGTTGACTCGTTATTGCGTTCCAATAACTGAGCCCTATTAACAACATCTGAATACAAACATAGTTTATGAGAGATAAGATATTGACGTATCTCGAGTTTCAAACCTCTTAGAAACATTCGCGTCATTCTCTCCTCATTATCAACCAAATGGGACGCAAACCGGGACAGCTCGGCAAACTTGGCTTCGTACTATGACATGGTTATGTTGTTTTTCTCCAGTTTAATGAACTCTACCTCTTTCATATGACGAATACTTTCGGGAAAGTACTTGTCATTGAACAGTTCTTGAAACTTTTCCCAAGACATCTTCAGTGCGGCAGATTGAGTACGCTTTATAGATTCCCACCAGTAATCTGCCTCTGCCCGCAACATGAAGGTGGCAAAGGGAACCTTTTGCTCCCCGGAGCATCCCAAGACATCAAATATCTTGTTGATCTACTTTATCCACGTCTCCGCTTTAAGTGGTTTTAGCTCTCCAAAAAACTTCGGTGGTCCCAGCTCCTTAAACTGTTTGGTGGTGACTGTCCGAGAGTTGCCAGTGTTTCCACCTGCATTTTGGACAGGAGCCGCTCTCGCCTGATGTTGCATGAATTGCATGAAGCCTTGGAACATTCCATCATTCATCATTTGGTCAGTGTTGTTATTTGCATAAGGATTGTCGCCTTCCTGATGCACATTGTCCTGGTTATTGATCTGTGGAGACTCAATGGTCTCCTGTGCCCCATTGATGTTCTCAACATTCTCGGATGCCATTTTCAAATACTGCCATAAAACAAGGGTTAATTAACATATCACATTTTATCCCTATACTCTGACCGACCAATTAAATACCAAATAAACTTAGGTAGGTCATACTAGCGAAGGAATTCCCCGTCTCTCCCCTCCTAGTTCTTGTCTCACATCTTAGCCAGGGATCATATCCCTAAGCTTTGATACCAACTGTGATGCCCCCAAAATAGGTATACATCACCCATCTTGAGTCGCCAAATACATGGTACAAAATTCAAATACAACTTAATAATACAACTGTCGTGTAAAATACGACAAAATACAAACTATGAGTTTTAATACAAATACTGTCTTCTAGACAATATCCACTCTCAAAATAAGTCCTCATTACATTTATTGTCACGATATTTAATAGAATAGTGAGGACTACTAATACTATCATCTGGTCCATCACTTCGTTCCCCGACTCGTCCCAGCTATATTCTCATTTCCTGAAGAGAACAGTGAAAGAAAGGGTGAGCTCAACTAGCCCAGTAAGAAATATTATGACTAAGATAATGCAAAATAAATTATCATTAGTCTACAACAATGTTAAACTGATAAAATACAATAGACATCAAGTTTAACTGCAGCGGAACAAGCAATCCATTAAAAGAGTCAAGTAGAGAATAAAATCTACGATCTTTTATGATTTAAAAGGTTTTCATCACTTTTATCACTTTTATCATTTGAGACTCGACAATAAATAATCCACATCATCGAATCACCCTTCACTACTGGCCAAGGATATTCTTTAGTATCACGACCACAAATTATCCATGCACTACGGGCCAAGGACATTCGTGTATTCATCAATGGTCATGATCATGCCAACAATCGTCCATCAATGCATCATGGGCCAATGAGGACTTTTACCACATCATTTGTAACATTACTACCATGATTACACCGAATAATCCACGGTCATAATCATACCAAGTCCATCTATGCACTACAAAGAGCCACAGATGACTTTCAACAAAATATAAACATGAGCATGATGACAATGATATAAGAATTGATAAAACAAGTTCAAGAATTAATTTATCCAGAACTAATAACGTCCAAATTGTCAACATGATACTTCTTTGTAGAGTAAAATTCAAGAATGCTCGGAAGAATATTTCCATGAAAAGATCTTTGGATGAAGCGCAAATATCATGGATATTCCACTAATTTCATGGAGTATAGAAGTCAAAACTTTAACCAACCGAGTATAATAAGAATGGAATAACAAAAGAAATTACCAAGCATCGGCAGATCAAGCACGGCAGAGTTATTCAACAGAATAATAAAGACGAAACCAGTCCCACAAAATGCATGCAGGCAGGATATTCGAACAAAATAATAAAGACGGAACCAGTCCAAAGTAAAAAAAGCATGCATATGATATATTCCAACGAGATAATAAAGATTTTAACCAGTCATTAAATGCGTAAAGCACGCATACGATGTTCAAATGTAATAATAAAGAGCGGAACGAGTCATGTAAAAAAGCATATACGATGTTCCAATGAATAATAAAGATTTAAACCGTGTCCGGCGTAAAAGCGCATGCATGCATGTGATATTCCAACGTAATAATAAAGAATGGAATAACGAAGAATTTCACCAACTATGCGGTATTGTGATGATGTATGCATTATTCCAACATAATAATAAAGAATGGAATAACGAAGAATTTCACCAAGTATGCGGTATCAGCGCCAATGCAGTTATTCCAACATAATAATAAAGAATGGAATAACAAAAGTTCTCTTCATGAAGACGAAAGAAAGAAATACTACCCCTTACCTCAGAAGAAACTGGATACTGGAATAGTGAGGTAGCAAGCTTCTCTTCTTCTATAGATTTTCTCTCTACAATTTCTCTCTATAATAATTGCTCTATAGCTTTAGTGAATTGGTGAGAAATGAAGGAAGAATGAGCTTCTATTTATAGAAAAATATAGTTTCAATAATTGCACGCTTTGGGGCTCGAAAAATTATAATCTGATACCTCCAACTTTTCCTTTATTTTTAATTTAGTCATGCAAGTATTATCAAACTTGCACTACCTCCCCTAATAGTAAATAATGTGATTCAATAGTAAATCATGTGAATCAATAGTTTTAGACATGTGAAAATACGAATTACAATTATAAGACCTCCATTTATACCTCCATTTTAACTTAGTCATGCAAGTATTATCAATCTTGCACTCTCCCCTAATAATAATAAGAATGTGAAACAATAGTATACACATGTGAACAAATAGTTATAATCATGTGAAATAATAGCAATCAATTGCTTATTTATCCAGTTAAATACCCGATTGGTCAATATAACCTCCAGACATCAATTTTTATCAAAATAAATGTCGATTTTCACTAACACAAATAATTTCAACACAATGAAACTATTTTTATCAACAATATAAATTTTGAAATTTTGAAGTTTGACTTTTCCCAAAAAAGTCAACTGTTGACTTTTTGACCAAAAAGTTAATCCCGAAAAATTTTATGTTTATAAACTATTTTTACTAATTTCATCGTTCCGGACTCAAATATCACGTCCGCGTCTCCAAATTCAACTCCGAACACAACTTCAATTTTAATAACATTCATCATTAATATTATAACTCACAATATTTATCAACCAGGTCGTTCCCAGGAAAGAGGGGCTTTCCAATAAGGATTTCTCCCTATTGGCGCGCAATTAGGTGACCAAACCTCTCCTTGACAGAACTTCTAGACATTGTAAATATTGCAATTTAATAATATGAATAACTTTGTCGTCTCAATTATTGATTTAATAAAATAACATATTATGCGAGATGATCTTGTGTGATAATCGAATCAATAATATGAGAGATATGATGCGCAATTCATCGTAGCAATAATTGAGTATAACCGGTGACTTCTCACATAAGCATCAATAATCAATACCGGTGTCTGCTACTACGCAACCAATGCCAGCCATTCATTTACTTTTACTACCGAGTAGTTTCAACAAGATAATTCAGTAAAACTTTCGTTGTTATTTTCATAAATATATTTTTGTCGTTTTCTCAATCCAAAAAATAATTACATTGTGGGGGTCCACCAATGATTGCTTGTAGTTGCATCGAATATTCCTGCTAAAAACGCGAATATTCTCAGAGCCAATCGAATATAATTTAAAAACTTGCATACTGCGAGAATTTATAAATACTACCCACAACTATAACATTATAACAAATTCATTCCATAATATTCAAAAATGATAATTATAAAAAATCATCTTTATTCATAAAAGTTGGGGTCTTACATCAAATGTACCCAATAGCATGGGCCATAGTAGAGAGTGAAAACAGGGATAGTTGGGGTTGGTTTCTGGAGCTATTATTGGGAGACTTGGAAAGTAATGATGGAGTTGGTTGGACAATTATAAATGACCAACAAAAGGTAATTAATTGTCTTATTCTTATTTTGGTGTACATGAATTTTATGTCTTTTATTATTATCAAACATGTGTAACTGACTGCTTTATTTTCTTGTTTGTGGTTGTAGGGTTTGGTTCCAGCAGTTAAGGAGATATTTCCTTATACTGAGCATAGGAATTGTGCCAGGCATATTTATGCAAACTGGAGGAAGAGATTCCTTACTCAAGCCTTGCAGTTTGCATTCTAGGAAGCATCTATGACCACCCATATTGTGCCATTCAAAGAAGCTATGAATTAGATTTAAAGGTTATCAAAGGAATCCCATGACAAGTTGCTTGAGCAAGACCCCTCTTTGTGGAGCAAAGCACATTTCCAAACACACTCCAAGGCAGAAAATATAGAGAACAACATGAGTGAAACCTTCAATGCATGGATTATAAAATCTAGATGGATGGCTTCATTAGACATGCTAGAGGAAATAAGGAGTAAAGTGATGGTTAGACTCAACAAAAAAAGGGATGAAATGTTTAAGTGTGAAGCAGTTATATGTTCTAGGATTAGGAAAAAACTTGATGTTCAAATTGAGAATGCAGCTACATGTGAACCATTATGGGCCAAGGATAAAAAGTTTTAGGTAACTTGTTATTCCCCAAATTGATTTCAGCTTGTCACAATGTGATTAATTCATATCTCATACTATATACTGAAACATTGCAAGTAAAGTGTCATGGGGATAAGTTTGTGGTTGATCTTGCAGATCAAACTTACACATGTAGGGTGTTTCAGCTAACTGGGATGCCCTGTTGTCATGCTATTAGTGCTATCAGTTTCATAAGGGAGCCAGTTGAAAATTATGTGAGTCATTGGTTTAAGAGGGAAACATATATGAAGTGTTAAAATCATCTCTTAGAACCAGATAATAATTTCTAGGATGAGACACCATATGAAAAGATGTTGCCAACACCAACCACAAGGAAGCTTAGAGGAAGGCCTCAAAGACTAAGGAAGAAAGAATAATGGGAAAGTTAAAAGAACCCAGGAAGAATTACAAGAAGGGGAAGAATAATGCATTGTACCAAATGCAGACAAACAGGTCACAATAAAAGTAATTGTCCTAACTCCAATTCACTACCAAATGAAGCTGATAAAGGGATGGGAAAAAGGAAGGCCAAAGATAATGAAACTGGGATACAAAGAGTGAAGCTGCTAATGAGAAGAAAGAAAGGGCAACCTCTTGTTGGATTTGGGACTTTTGTGCTTCCAAATGGGAATACAATGTTTCAGTCAGGCAACCAAGGCTACATTCTTGTAAGTATGGAATAATAATATCATTTGTTTTACATAGTGTTCATTTATTTTATAATTCATATTATCTTTTTTCAGATGGATAATTCTCAAGATCTACCAACAACCACACTGCAAACAACCAACACACCTCTAACAGTAAGTGTTCCACTCCAAACAGTGTCTTCAACATTGACTTCAACTGACATCCAGACTTTTATGAAGCGTGCAATGTAGGCGGCGACAGTAGTGTTAGTGCTCTCAATCGAAGTCACTGCTTGAAAGAAGAGCTGAGATAGGTAGCAGTCAACAATTAACTGCAACTAATGCATTCAAAAGGCCAAGGAGGAAGGAGACTAAACAATAGGGAAATATATTTAATGTGGGTAGGAATATGATATATGGTACATTTTGTTTATGGGAATGGATTGGTATGAAAAGCTTAGATGAACCATTTTGTATTTGGTTGAAACAGTTGGTATATTTTTGGAACACTATTGGGTTTTAATGTGTAAGTTTGTGAACTGAAGGAAATTACTGCAGATGCCTTAAATGGCCATTTCAGCTGTTGCTTATTATGTATTATGGTTGCATTTCTCTATCTTTGCAGTAATGATTTATTATGTGTCTCTTTCTCTGTCTTTGCCAAGGCTGCAGCTGCAAGTTAATGCATAAGTTTGTGCTCTGTTTCTGTCTTGATGCCCTATTTTTGTGTTGCTGCAGTATGTTGTCTTTGTCTTTGTAGTAATGTTGATGTTGCAGCTCTGTCTCTATCTTGATGCCCTGTTTTGGAAATAAGGCCTAATGAATTAGGAAATGCAAATGAGTCTCACATGCTCCAATAACATAGCACTAACATAAGGCCTTATTAAACCTTATTACAATTCATTAAACATAACAAAGCTGCATTAAATTCATTATAACAATAGAATCCCAATTGATTTTATTCAAAGTCAAAATATAGAACACAAAGTTACCAAAATCAATCCATTACATTCTAATTCCAAAATCAAATCATTACATTCAGCTACCAAAATAACTCCATTACATAATAATTCCAAAATCAATCCATTACATTCTAATTCTAAAATCAAACAATTACATAGCACTACCAAAATAAATTTAATACATAATAATTCTGGATTGTCACCATTACATTCAACTGCATACCAAAATCAATCCATTACATTCATTTAAATCATCCTAATTCACTTCATATACATGATGAGAAAGCATAAAACCCAAGATATGAAAAGCAACAAGATTAATTTTTTATCTCTATCTGCAACTTTGTTAATTGAAGTCTTTAGTGTCTTAACTTCCCTCTCCAATTCCTTGATTTCCACCTCATGCCCAACTGGAATGTTAAACCTTCTATCAATTTTGTGAAGTTCATTTCTTAATCGATCAATAACCTCCTTTGATCTTGTGGTAAAAGGGGCATCATACCATTTAAAGAATCCACAATAAGCATTCTTGTCCCGTGCACAAATATATATATATATATATATATAAGTAATTTAACAAAAAATTAACTCCACATTAATATTAAGCTAATTATACATTATCCGGTGTACAAAATATATATACACAAGTAATTTAAAAAAAATTAAATTCACATTCACATCAAGCAAATTATACAATTATTAACGATTTATACCTTATATCTACTGCATCCTACAAACCTCCTACCAGGGTGTAATGTTCTAACCTTCCAAGCTTCCCACATCCGTGCGCTTATTCTATAGTAACACACTACAAGAAAATCGTCTAATTCCGACGGAACTAAGTTCGACGGGCATATTCCTCGAAAATAATAATTATTCCGATGGATTATTCAGTCAAACATAATTCAGTCGAAACTATATTAATTTTGACGGATGTTCGTCGGAAATAGATGCATCCCATTGCCGCCAATGTTCCCGCCAGCGCCAACCTTATATTCGACTAAATAGTGTTTATCTTTGACAGAATATCCGTCAAAGATACCTTAATTACGACGAATTTAAGTTCAATGAAAATTCCATCGGAAATAATCTTTAAACCTAATTAATCGGCTCGTCTTCCCCAGCCGCCCCTCATTCTCTCACTTTGCCCTCTCTCTCTCTCTCTCTCTCTCATTTCTCTCTCACTTCAGCCACCACCAGGCACCACCGTCGGTTCTTCTCCTTTAGTTTGCACATTAATTCAATTTCAAGGTTAGTTTTCTGCAAAGCAATAGAATTTTAGGGTTAATTTGTTGCAAATTGTTAAATAAAAATTATTTTTGAATGTTTGAAAGTTATAATATTTCTAAAATTTGTATTATATTTTGTATGATATTTCTGAAATTTGTGGCTTAATTTGTTTTAGGTTTAGTTTGAGTTTGAATATGAGATTAACCTAATTTGGATAATATGTTGTTGCTGTGAATTTGTGGGTCAAAAATTTGGGTCCTGTTGTTGAAATTAGGAGTCTGGAATCTGAAATTTGGGTCCTATTCTTCTTTTTTATATTGCTAAAATTGGAATTTTGATTTTGGAGTGTGGACTGCATATTATTTAGAATTTGGAAATTACAGAATATTGATATTATGAAGTGTATAGCATATCAAATTTGGGTTCCTTATCATAATTTAACTGATTTTAGGGCTATTTTTAATTTTGATATATTTCATTATTTCATTGAATTTACGTGATGTAAATTCTACTAGAATTATGAAATTGCAGAATATTTGTGGGCCCTGCATGTATTGTATTAGTAATTAGTTTCCCAATATTAAGGGGGGTGTATTCAATTAAGATTTTTAAAGACTTTTAAAGATTTTAAAAGTTTAGTTGTATTCAATCAAGATATTTAAAGAGTTTATAAAAATTTAGTGGTATTCAATTATAGCTTTTTTAATGTCTTTAAAAGTTAGGTGGTATTGAATTAAGATTTTTACAAAGTCTATAAAAGTATTTTGGTATTCAAAAAGTCATAGATTTTAAAGATTTCTATCAAATGGTAGAGTTTGACAGACTTTAGATGAAGAATTATAACTATCAACCCATATCCAAAGTCTTACCTCATCTCTAAAGATTTCTAAAGACTTCCAAATAAACATAAAGGTGGATAAAACTAGTTATTAATTGGACTTTGTCTTTTATTGGGTCAAACTAGTTATTTATTTTATATAGGCTAATAAATATTAATATGTGATGGATAAATAATTTGGTAAAATTTGGGCCATAAAAATACAATTGGATTTATTATAATAAGAGAATTAACAAGATATATTAATAAGTAAACAAATAACTAGACCTAATCTGAATTGGTGAGGGAAAAAGCAGTCGTTCAAAAGCTTCCAATAGAAAGAAGAAAGTTATTTGTTCAACAAAAGTGAGATAAAATCATGAAACTCCCATATCAGTTGTAAAGATTATGTATGTATAATATATGAAAATAGAAAATATATGATGTGTATGTTTTTTTTTAGTTTTTTGACATTTTAAACGAAGAAAATTACTTTTAATTTTTTAGACATCCTCCATATTCGTCTTCAAGTTTCTTTGGTGTATCATAGTGAAATAAACACACACTGCTTTGATATATGTTACACATATGATGTCTTTGATGTCTTTGGTGTATCCTCCATACTGTTAATTTTTTACACATATGATATGTATGTGTATGTCTTTGGACAGAATCGTTATCTTTCCCTTATAAAAAAGGGAAAAATGCACTGCTTTGATATATGTTAGGCGCATAAAAAAGGTCCACAAAATCAAACAGAATTAGCAGCAGTTAAGATGAAAAATTGGGTTGACAGAATCATACAATCAACATATATATATATATATATATATATATATATATATATTAGTAAAGTAATCAATATAGTATTGAATCACACGTTCACATGAGTGTGAATTTCATTTTCTGCAAAGGAAAAAAAAAATAAAGTTTTGCAACTTTTGATTATATAGATTTTCATTGTCATATTATTTTGTGAAAAACAAAGTTTGGTATTCCTACTAAAAAGCGTACGCATATATATAAAGTATATATAGCTCAATGAAAAGTGAGCTTAATTTTTGTATTGCGTCTATAGTTTCTAAAGTTTTATTGGTATCCGAGTATCTAAATGTATCATGAAATGAGTAGAATAATGTGAACGCTTTTAACATATATAAAATCTCATGCCACAATAATATAATGAGATTTACTCTAGTTCATGAAAAAAGAGGGAGAGGTTGTACACATGGGCTAATTAATAATTAATATAATTTGTAAGATATATTAGAAGTATACAAAAGTCTATCATAGTCTTGATAAAAAGTTTATAAAAGTCTGTTACTTATTTTATGGAGTCTATAAAAGTCATTTAAAAAAAGTGTTTAAAATCAGTGAAAGTCATTAAAATCCCACAAATTCTACAAAATTCTGTCACTTAAAAAAAGTCTTCAAAAATCTTAATTGAATACACCCCCCTAAAATATAAACTAAGTAGCATTTACTTAGTTTCTTACTACTAAAATAAAATAAAATAAGTTTAATTTATTTTATTAATTAAAATAAATTTAAAAAATTAAATAATATAATATAATACAAAATAAAGTAAAATAAAATAATAAATTAAATTAATTAGAATAAAATAAAAAATTATTTAATTTAATAAATAAATTTAATTTAATAAAAATATTTAAAAATATATAATATAATACAAATAAAATAAAATTCAATAAAAAAATAAAATAAAATAAATATAATAAAATAAAATAAATTTAATTTAATTTAATTTAATTTAATTAAAATAATTTAAATTAAATTTAAAATAAATTTAATTTAACAAATTTAATTTAATTTAATAAAAACTTTAAAAATTAAATTAAAATAAAATAAAATAAAATATCATAATAAATTAAATTAAATTAAAATAATTATGAAATTAAATTAAATTAAATTAGAACTTATATAATATAATACAAAATAAAAAATAATAATAAATTTAATTTGATTTAATAAAATAAATAAAATAAAATAAAATAATTAAATTTAATAAATAAATAAACCAATTACATGCTATAATATAATATACTACAAATTAAAATAAAATAAAATATAATAATAAACTAAAGCAGAGTGAAATGTTTGTAAATAGTCTCTATAGATTCCAAATAACAATTCTCATAAACTAAGTACCACTTACTTAGTTTATCATTGACAAAATAAACTAAGTAGTAGTGAATGTCGAACAGTAGTCTCTATAGATTTCAAATAACAATTCTCATAAACTAAGTACCACTTACACTACAAAAAAATGGGACTTCAGCAACAACTGATTTTCGTTGCTAAAAGTGCCAAATTTCATTGCTAAAGGGTTTTGGCAACGACTTTAGTGTCGTTATTCTCTTTCACAAGAAGAATGATAGCGTTCTTAATTGTTCAAGAATGAACGACGTATTTTTTTCGTTACCAAAAGTAATACATTTTGCAACGAAATTTGGCTTTCGTAGAGAGACATCAATCCTTTAGCAACAAAATGTATTGTTGTAGAATAATTAACATTTCGTTGCTAAAAATCCCATTTCGTTGCAAAAACCTTCTAATTGGCAACGAAATGAACTCTTTTTTTTTTTTTTGCAACGACCATGCATTTTCGTTGCAATTGACACCATTTTGCAAATACATTTTTCGTTGCAGTAAATTATGAAAATTGTTGCCTAAGCTTGCTTTCATTGCAGAATGTAAACTTTTTTGCAACGATTTTCGTTGATAATTAGATTATTTGGCAACGACATTATCTTTGAATCAAAGAACGAAAATGTTTGTTCAAGGTTATTTTCAATAAAATAACGAAAGTCGTCGATTAGCAACGACATTATATGTTGTCGTTTCTTTATATGTGCAATGAAATTTGATATGATTTGCAACGATTAAAAATGTTGCCTTTTTATTTTAGTATTAGCAACAATATCCTCTCCGTTGTTATTATGTTAATTTTTCGTTGCCAAATATTATATTTTTTATGTCATTAGCAACGAAAATTTGTTGCTAAATGTATAAAAAATTGTTGCTATATTAAATCTTGTTCAATACTTTTGTAACGAATTATATTGTTGCCAATCAAAATTTGACATTCTTTTTGTGTACCTAGCTGGCTCAATGTCCCCATAGCAAATAATGGCAAAAATACAAAAAACTAAAATATTATTAACTTAATAAAATCATCCACTACATAATCATTCATTATCTTTACAATTAACCATCTAATGCTACCACAATTCTTTAATCAAAGTATATATCTAAATATATAGAGTGAGTATGTGACACCCCCAAATTCGGGTACTTCAATTCCACGGGATTTGGTGTCCACTGTATAAATATCATCTATCTATCTACCCATAATAAATGCAAACCATGCAATAGATAGAAATAATAATAAATCTCCCCTTATGGGGTTACATCAACTACATAATAAATACAATCCCAGGTTACTCTAACCTTAAACATCTGTGCGGAATCATAAACAATTAAGTCTTAAACAACATCATTAACTTAAGTCTAAGCTAAATACATCATCAAATAAAATAACAAGTCTTCAACACTTGCTAACTTTGCCCTTGCCTTTACTAGTGGAAGGTTCGTCAGTTCTTTCGTTCTTAATCGCAATGTTATTATTAAGCAGAGTGAGCACTAATGCCTACAAGTATAATAATGAAATAACAGTATAATAACATGCGAGTAAATCAAAGACATCTCAATAAAAGCTCAACTTTTGAATCAAGAATGAATAACAAGAAACAAAAGAATTCTGAGGGTCATAAGACCTTGAACTATGTCCTAGGTTATCAAGGGTTATACTTGAAACCTTTAACCACAAGACTATGGACCTTTCTACTGCATTTAGGGGATCACCACTTAGTGCAATCTTGTGTACAATATCTTAACGCTTAACGCATAAGTAAATCCCTTTGCGGGGTTGTTCATCTCGGTTTGACATTCGAGTCCGCACTTACAACCGATCCAGCGAAGGAAGTTTGGTTTGGACAATTCATCAAGGTTTCAAAATTTAGAACGCTTATCAACTATGGACTAGTCGAATCAATAAGGTTCGCTAGTTTAATAAGGTTCAATAATAATGATATTCAAATTGAATAATAATATCGTGAAGTATACAATAGGACAATTATTGTATAAGCTGAATCATGCTTTGAAAAGATAATCAATCTTTAATATAACATTTGAACATGAATAATAATAATGATAATTTACTCGAGGTAATTAATAAACTTGAACAATAATGACAAGTAGGGTTAGGAAACTTGCCTCGCAAATCGTAAGCTAAACGATTACTACTTGCTCACCACAAATCCTACACACATTACCATATGTATTCACGACATTCATTAGTTACATTTTCACTTAATTATTTAATATAAACTCCACTTTATTTAACAAATCATTACCCTCTAATTTAATTACTTAATTAAATTAGAATATTTTATTCTCTTATTATTATTATACTCGAATAAATTATTTCATAATAATTTCCATCGAATATTTATTTTATTCCATAATATCTCAATTAAAATATTTAATTTATTTTATAAATATTTTAATAATAATTTTCATAGAATATTTATTTTATTCCATAATATCTCAATTAAAATATTTAATTTATTTTATAAATATTTTAATAATAATTTTCATAGAATATTTATTTTATTTCATAAATATCTTAATTAAAATATTTAATTTATTTTATAAATATTTTAATAATAATTTTCATCAAATATTTATTTTTTTATTTTTTTTTTTTTTTTTTATTTATTTATTTTGATCCATGGGTAAATTTAGTTTAGTAACGCCACGGAAGCTAAGTTACCTGTGCTCATTTTCTACAGGTTTACTGCGATTCTTAGATTCTGCGATTCCTTGAACATATAATGAGCCCAAATTAGGCCAAAATCAATCACACGTAAAATTATACTTGAATATGGCCATAACTTCCAATTAGTTATTTTTTTACACGAATTTAGACTTACCCAATCATTGTAATACATATATAATCATTACTTAACCCATCTAGCATGATTTTTAACAAGTTACAACACATAATTTACAAAATCAACACATTTACTTTCACTGTTCTTGAAGGTTTTGAAAATTGTCACTACGGATTCGTTATAACACCGAATCCGTTTATTTAAATTTTGGTCTCTTCGTATCAACATACAAGTGTAAAATTTAGGGATAATATACGATCAATACATAAAATACCACGTATAAGGCCATATGGCCAAAACCCAAACTCTGTAAATTTTGAAATAGCAAGTCATCGTATTATGAAACTTATGATATGGTTTACAAAATATATATAATTAAATACGATGTGATGTGCCATAACACATACAAAACCCATAATCATTACTCCTATCTCAATTACAGAGGCTTTACAGTATGAATGAAAGCCATTTTCATAAAACTCAAATAACGTAAAAATAGAATTTGGTTTGGAGAAATTACCTAGAGTATAGATTAAGAAGAGGTGATCCAAGATGATCCTTTCACAATTACCTGATGATTACACACTCACAATATCTCTAATTCTCACAAATTTTCTCTGATAAATTCTCAATCTCTCTCCCTCTCTTTCTTTCCGGACTTAGAATAATAAAAGAAAGAAAAGAAAAGAAAAGCGTCGTATTATAAGAACTCATTGACGCTGCTGATAATGGTTAGTTAACCCACTCATGGGTAGCTACTAAGAACCCCTACTAAGGCCATGTTTGGCTAGCATAATAGATTTCAAAACTCCTTTAATTTAATAAAGCTTTATCATATAGTTTAATTCACGTCACACCACACTTTTGAATAATTCATATATCTTATTTAATATAAATAAAATATAATAACTTCTCATAAATTCACATAGTCATATATTTAATTTTCTCATTAATTAATTATATTAAATTATTAAATCTCTAATTAATAAATAAATTAATTAGAATACCATCATACTTAATTAAATAATTCATTTAATTCAATAAGCGACATAATTACATACTTGATAATAAAAACTCTCTACATTAATTTAATAAATGTAACACATATAATTAAATTAATCTACCACAATTAATATCGATTAATTATTTAATCTAATAATTAAATTATCGAAAAATATTTATTTAATTCAATAAATATTAAAATTAATTACAAAATTCTCGTTAATCACATCTTTCCCCCTTAAAAGGATTACGTCCCCGAGAATCACGACTCAATAAATTCGACCAATTACATTCTCCCCCCTTACAAAGATTACATCCCCGAATCGGTTACATATAATTAAGTAAAGAAATGAGGTAATTCTTCATCATATTCTCTTGAGTTCCCGCGTAGCTTCATCGATGTTGTGGTTCCTCCAAATTACCTTAACGGAAGGTATAACTTTATTTACGAGAACTTGTTCTTTTCGATTGACAATTTGGATGAAATTTCTTACGTAAGATAAGTCTTTCTCAAAATGTAGGGTTTCATATTCAATTACATGCTTGTAATCGGCCTTGTAGAGTCATGTCTGAAAACATGGAAGGCGTTGTGGACATTCTCAAGTCTTTGGAGGTAAGGCTACCTCGTCACATAACTTCTCCGATTCTTCTCGATTACTTGAAAGGTCCATGAATCTTGGGCTCAATTTCCCTTTCTTCCGAACTGATCTTCCCTTCCGGGGAGAGACCTTCAAAAAACATAACTACGATTCAAACTTCGATATTTTTACGATGTGGATCAACATATTTCTTCTGTCGATCTTGAGCCGCCATGTGCTTTTCGGATCACTTTGACTATTTACTGTATCTGCTTGTACCAATTACGCCCTAGCAATTGTCTTTCACCAACTTCATCCCGATAAAGTGGAGTTCGCACTTTCTGCCGTATAGCAACCGTGGTGCGCATGCTATACTAAGCGTAGTAATTGTTGTTGTGGCCAAGACTCTACTAACGGTGAGTGATCATCCCAATTTCCTTTGAAGTCCATCACATAGGCTCTCGGCATATCTTCTAATGTTTGAATCGTCTCTCTCCTCTGTCGTCATTTAAGGTGGTAAAAGTGTACTCATTCGCAATTGCGTACCCATGCATTCTGAAGGCGTTTCCAAAATTTGATGTGAAGCGCGGATCTCTATCGAAAAACAATTGACACCGGCACTCCATGTCTCGAAACAATCTCTTTCACATATAACCTTGCGCTAGCCCGATCTAAGTTGAATCGATTTTGATTGGAAGGAAGTGTGCGGATTTAAATCGATCGGTCAATGATAACCCATCTTTCGCGTCATCGTAGCCTTTACGAGTCGTCGGAAGGCCAACCACGAAGTCCATTGTAATATGTTCCCATTTCCATTCGGGATTTCTAACGGTTGTAGCAATCCACCGGTCTCGATGTTACGCTTTTACTTTCGGCGGTGTCGGACACTTGGCAACACATTCTACAACATCGCGTTTCAAATTCGGCCACGAAATGTTGTCGAAGATCTTGATACATCTTTGTACTACCGGGTGAATCGAATATCTCGAACTATGAGCCTCACTCGAATTTCTTCCTTAATTTCTTGTCTTGGCGGAATCCAGATTCTATTTTAAATCTCGATATTCCTTCCTTATCCATCTTAAATCTTGGTTCGGTTCCTTGGATATCTTCTTTGTCACCTTTTTACATTCTTTGTCTGACAGTCGAGCCTCCTTTACTTTATCTAGTAGAGTTGTACAGTTGCATCTGAAATAGCTTCTCATCAATCTCCATGGGATACTTCACTTCGAACTCCGGTTTCTCCATTTACGTAATTAGCTCCTCTTGACGATTAACATCATCAATTTCTCACGACCCTTTCTACTTAAGGCGTCGGCAACCACATTTGCTTTCCGGATGGTATAAAATCTCACGATCGTAATCCTTAATTAATTCCAACCATCTTCTTTGACGCGTATTCAAATCATACGTGTAAAAATATATTTGAGACTCTTGTGGTGCATATATATTTCACACTTCTCCCGTATAGATAGTGCCTCCAAATTTTTAGAGCAAAAACAACAAGCTGCAGACTAACTCCAAATCATGGGTGGGTAACCCTTCTCGTAATCCTTCAATTGTCGTGATGCATACGCTTGATGACTTTCTTGTAGTTTTGCATCGACCTGCGACCAAGTCCTTTATCGATGCATCACTATAAAACAACAAAATTTCACATATCCTCCGGAAGAGATAACACGGTAGTACTCAACCTCTTCTTCATTCTTGTAAACTTTCCTCACATTTATCCGTCGAACAAATTTCCACGACTTTTCGAGTTAAATTAGTTAGCGGAGTTGCGATCTTGGAAAAGTCTTGTATGAACCTTCTATAATATCCCGCCGATCCAAAAAACTTACATTACTTAGGTGGCGTCCTCGGTGATCCCGATTAATCACGGCTTCGACTTTGGATGGATCTACCGAAATTCCATTTTATCGATCACGTGCCCGAAATTTCACCCGTTCGATCCAAAATTAGCATTTCAAAACTTGGCATATAACTTTTCCCTTCTCAATACTTCCAACGTTAATCTCAAATGCTCTTTGTGTTCTTCTTTGGTTTTGAATAGACCAAAATATCATCTATAAATACCACTACTGAACTTGTCCAAAAATGGCTTGAACACACCATTCATTAGTCCCATAAATCTTTGCGGGAGCATTACGTAAGACCAAACGACATTACTAAAAATTAGTAGTGGCCGTATGATAGTATTACGAACGCATCTTTGGGTACATCCTCGGCCTCACCTTCAATTGATGATAACCGCTTCTCAAGTCTATCTTGGAAAAGTACCTCGCTCCCTTGATTGATCAAGCAGTCGTCGATCCTCGGTAATGGATATCTGTTCTTAATCGTGACCTTATTCCGAGTTCTCTGTAGTCAATCAGATCGCATCGATCCATCCTTCTTTTTCAAAACAACAACGGTGCTCCCCACGGCGTCGCTTGGTTGAATGTACTTCTTGTCCAACAATTCTTGTAGTTGTACCATTAATTCCTTCATCTCTATTGGTGCCATTCGGTATGGTGCCTTCGATATTGGAGCAGTTCCGGGCGCCAAATCGATTACCAAATCTACCTCTCTATCTGGTGGAAGTCCTGGTAAATCGTCTGGAAATACGTCGACGAAGTCCCTCACAATCGGTATTTCTTCTACCTTCGGATTCTCTTTTCGACTATCAACTATGTAAGCTAAGTATCCTACACAGCCTTGTCTTAACAACTTCACTTCACGCATCATCGTCGCGACAACTTCGCTTATCAAGCGACTTCTTTACCATAAAACACAACCTTTGATGGAGTCATAAGGTTATCGCTTCTTTTGGCAATCAATTCTGACCCGTAATTAAATAACGATCCATTCCCAAAATAACGTCAAATTCCCCAACTCGAATAGGGATAAGATCTCGTTCATGATATTACCCTTAATATCCACTCTACGGTTCTTAAACACGTACTTAACGAAATTATCTCCTATTCACAATTTCTATATTCATGGGATATTCCAACTCATCCATAAGCAAATCTAAACTATTAGCAAAGTCTTGGATATAAAGGAACAAAGTAGCTTTTAATCAAATAAAACATAAGCATTAATTTCATTGATCGGAATGATACGACACCACATCACGAGGCCGGATTGCATCTTGCCCGTCGTATTGAAAGTCCGAGGCGGTCGATTCGGTTTATTCTGCGGTTGGTCCGGTGATGGTTAAAGGCATTTCCTTTTATTATTTCCCGGTTTCCTCCTGATCCTGACCCTCCGATCCCTTTTGGGACAATCTCTTGCCAGATGGTCCTTGAACCACAAGTAAAACAAGCACCCTTCTTTGGGTTTGGGCCAGTTTGGTGCTATATGGCCTTCTGTCCCACAATTGTAGCATACTCTTTTTCCTTTCATACAAACTCCCGGATGGGCTTTCCATGAGTCGGGCATGCTTGATTCTTTTCTTACGACTACCTTGCGATTCCCGATGATGAGTTTGTCGTTCCACCTTTTCTTCTTGATTGAAATTTCCACCTCTGTGCCACTTCCATTGACCTTGCTATTTCCTTCACCTTCACTCTTTTCTTCTTTTGATCTTGATTGTACTTGGTCACCATATCGCTTCCTCCTTGGTGAGGATGGCCTTTTCGATACTCGGATGAAATGTGTTTATTTGAAACATTGATACCTTCTTTGTACACCCGAGGCTTTAGTCCTTGCTTTCAAATCGTCTCGCCTTCCTCTCATCCGTGTGAACTTGATAAGGGGAAAACCTTGCCAATTCGTTGAATTTAGCCGCATAGTCGGCACGCTCATATTTCCTACTTGACTCTAGAAATTGAACCTCCATCTGGTTACAGCGACTAGTTGGGAAATACATTCGAAAAACATCTCTTTAAATCTCTCCGTAATTATACCTTCACCTCCTCGCACTTTGTTTGCTTGCCACCAATAGCTAGCCTCGAGACTTCAACATAAGCGTTGCAAAAGCGGTCTTACGGTCTTCTTCTAACCCTAGCAACGTCGAAAACCTTCTCCATTTCCATAACCCACGTTTGAGCCTTAATTGGGTTCATGGAACCTTTGAACTCTGGCGGTCCCACCGCTTGAAATCTTTAAGCGTTGTGTTTGGTGGAGCTTGCGGTTGATTATTCATGGCTCCGGTCGATAAGTTCACCAATCACTTTGAGCAGGATTAGCGTTAGCATTATTGTTATTATTGGTTGACTCTTCTGGTAGGGTGATGTTGTTGTCTTCTCCTTGGCGGCATTTTTACATTAAATAAACGCTTATTAGAACTTTATTTATTTCTCTAAATAGTTAAGGCATTACTTAACAATTTAACATATTCATTTAACACATCATCTCGAACAACTTGATATATTTTCATTCAAATCAAAAGTTTTAACATTAAGCGATAGCATAAGCTGCTATTTACATCAACTATCTGGAATAAAGAATCCACAGAGTTAAAACATTCAAATATTCTTTCGTTCATAAACACGTCGAATTTACATCTAAAACTAATTAAGTTCTTTACATAATTAAGCAAATCATATCACTTTGCTTGGGTTAAGGTCTTTGAATAGCCTTTTCTACGCTCCTCTTCTAAGATCGATACATCGTCCTGCGATCCATCATGTACAATGGTAGTCCTTGAATTGGATTGGGTACCTCAAAACTTCGATCTTGGGTTTCATTCATTGCCTTGTTAAGTGTAGAGTCGTTTCCCCAATCTTAACGCTTTCTTTGCGACTATCATCCTCTGCGCACGATCATTTCGGCGCGATTCTCTTACCCAACCTTCCTCTGCTATGTTCGACCTTTTTGGAGGTTTCCTTGATTCCTTCTTGAGTTTCTCTATCTCCTCGGTCTTATCTTGGTTTGACCCTTCTCATGGACCAAATCCCATTCTATATTTGCCGATCGAGTGAAGAGTCAAAATCTCCCTCTCCTTCTCCTCTGAGTAATATCTTTGAATAACCGCTTCGCTTTCGGTTAAATCTCGGACCTCGTCTAAGTAACTCCGCGTTACGGTGCATATAACGTGTCATACATCTCGGCATCAATCGGTTGTCTGTGTGGTAACTCCTCTTCTTCCTCTTCCTCAACAAATTCCTCTATAGGATCCTCCTCGGGATCGGTCTAGGGCTCATGCTCGACCCAACAACAATGATCGATGGAGATGACTCCTCTGTACCAATTTGCTCCCCAACGCATGACATGAATGTCTGGGGCTCCTCCTTTGTCGATACTTATAGGTACACGGGGTTCTTCCTCCCGACTTGACTAAACTTCTCCAACATTCGATATCCTAACACAAAATTTTAAGTTTTAGTTACTAAGTCGTATCATCTAACGCGTACTTTAACACATAAACACATAAGGTCTTTTATTATCTTCATGAATTACATAAATTCATTTCTTATAACTCGATAAGAGTTTTCCATCACTTTCTTCTTTCTATAAGGCTACTACCTAAGGTTGTTCCCCCACCTAAGGTTCATAACCTCTGACTTTGATACCAACTTGCTGACACACCCAAATCCAGGGTACTTCAATTCCACGAGATTTGGTGTTAATCAGATAAATATCATCTATCTATCTACCCATAATAAATGCAAACCATGCAATAGATAGAAATAATAATAAATCTCCCCTTATGGGGTTACATCAACTACATAATAATCTGATCCCGAGTTACTCTAACCTTAAACATCTGTCTGAATCATAAACAATTAAGTCTTAAACAACATCATTAACTTAAGTCTAAGCTAAATACATCATCAAATAAAATAACAAGTCTTCAACACTTGCTAACTTTGCCTTGCCTTTTACTAGTGGAAGGTTAAATCCATTCTTTCGTTCTTAACTGCAATGTTATTATTAAGCAAGAGTGAGCACTAATGCCCACAAGTATAATAATGAAATAATAGTATAATAACATGCGAGTAAATCAAAGACATCTGAATAAAAGCTCGACTTTTGAATCAAGAATGAATAACAAGAAACAAAAGAATTCTGAGGGTCATAAGACCTTGAACTATGTCCTAAGTTATCAAGGGTTATACTTGAAACCTTTAATGATCGTAAGACTATGGACCTTTCTTTCTACCGTGCTTGGGGGATCGACCCTTGAGTGCAATCTCATACACATCTTAAATGCTAACGCATAAGTAAATCCCTTCTTGAGGTTGTTCATCTCGGTTTGACATTCGAGTCCGCACCAAAGGAAGTTTGGTTTGGACAATTCATCAAGGGTTTGGAAATTTAGAAGCGCTTCATCAACTATGGACTAGTCGAATCAATAAGGGTTCATTGAGTCTAATAAGGTTCAATAATAATGATATTCAAATTGAATAATAATATCGGAAGTATACAATAGGACAATTATTGTATAAGCGAATCATGCTTTGAAAAGATAATCAATCTTTAATATAACATTTGAACATGAATAATAATAATGATAATTTACTCGAGGTAATTAATAAACTTGAACAATAATGACAAGTAGGGTTAGGAAACTTTGCTGCGTCGTAGAAGCTAAACGATTACTACTTCCATTCACCACAAATCCTACACACATACCATATGTATTCACGACATTCATTAGTTACATTTTACTTAATTATTTAATATAAACTCCACTTTATTTAACAAATCATTACCCTTCTAATTTAATTACTTAATTAAATTAGAATATTTTCATTCTCTTACTATTATTACACTCGAATAAATTATTTCATAATAATTTTCATCGAAAATTTATTTTATTCCATAATATCTCAATTAAAATATTTAATTTATTTTATAAATATTTTAATAATAATTTTCATCGAATATTTATTTTATTCCATAATATCTCAATTAAAATATTTAATTTATTTTATAAATATTTTAATAATAATTTTCATAGAATATTTATTTTATTTCATAAATATCTCAATTAAAATATTTAATTTATTTTATAAATATTTTAATAATAATTTTCATCAAATATTTATTTTTTATTTTTTTATTTTTATTTTTTTATTTTTTATTTATTTATTTATTT